>OY986435.1:248783131-250185631 GCA_963920525.1 Dichetophora obliterata | reverse complement strand
TATAAGTATAAGTATAAGTATAAGTATAAGTATAAGTATAAGTATAAGTATAAGTATAAGTATAAGTATAAGTATAAGTATAAGTATAAGTATAAGTATAAGTATAAGTATAAGTATAAGTATAAGTATAAGTATAAGTATAAGTATAAGTATAAGTATAAGTATAAGTATAAGTATAAGTATAAGTATAAGTATAAGTATAAGTATAAGTATAAGTATAAGTATAAGTATAAGTATAAGTATAAGTATAAGTATAAGTATAAGTATAAGTATAAGTATAAGTATAAGTATAAGTATAAGTATAAGTATAAGTATAAGTATAAGTATAAGTGTAAGTATAAGTATAAGTATAAGTATAAGTATAAGTATAAGTATAAGTATAAGTATAAGTATAAGTATAAGTATAAGTATAAGTATAAGTATAAGTATAAGTATAAGTATAAGTATAAGTATAAGTATAAGTATAAGTATAAGTATAAGTATAAGTATAAGTATAAGTATAAGTATAAGTATAAGTATAAGTATAAGTATAAGTATAAGTATAAGTATAATTATAAGTATAAGTATAACTATAAGTATAAGTATAATTCTTAGTCTAAGTCTTAATAAAAATCTAAGTGTAAGTTTAATTCTAAGTCTGAGTATTACTTCAAAGTCTTACTCTAATGCCCTGTTTAGGTAAAACAAAGGATGCGTCTATTTCACGAACGCATCGTCCAACAGGCGGCAATCAGCTGTTTTGGATCCATGTATGAAGAATGTCAGACACAAACGAACACAGTTGACTCTGTAACGCACGAAGAATGCACAAAAATCCAAACAAGACGTCACAATTTGACGAGAGGAAAATTATTATCATTCTGAAAATGGAAGTTTCGGCACAGTTTCTGGAGCTAATAGAGCAAAGTAAGATGAAAAATGGAACACCATCTACTTAAGTAAGCTTCTACGGTCCTTCAGAAAGAAGTGTACACAACCTATTGAAAAACAGAAACTATCACAATCAATTTAAAAGCAGTTTAATTTATACCAAAAGTCAACAAGTCAATACCCAAAACAGCTGATCCAAAAAGTATTGTCACCTATTAAAAAAATGCTAGTATTAAGTATACAATTTTCAAAACTTTTGTCAGTTTTACGTTAAATGCGTTTTTACGATAATAACTCTTACAATCTGGTAATAATATTTTTGAAAAGTACTGACGATGAGAGTATTTTAAAAACATAAGCAACGTAATGTTGGACGACGACACAAGAAAAAATTACAAAGACCCAATTTTTGACTATCACGTCGGAAAACGAGCGAAGCTTGTCACGAAGGCTTCGTTTTACCTAAACAGAGCATAAGTCGACCTGATTTTCGCCAGCAGCGAGCTAAGTACGCAGAGTGGCATTCTAGCAGATGTACACGCACAGCGATCACCAAGCTATCATTTATAAGCTCGATGGTCGATCGCGTATCCGACCCAGCATAGATACGGAAAGCAAAGCTTCGTACAAAGTTGAAAAGCTAGACGAAGACGTTTTTTAAATAATGATGTCCGATATTCATCTATATGGTATATGAAAAATTATGATGGGATAAATAATCTGGTATAAATAATTATGTCCGATATTTAACTCCGCGAAACCTACCGAATGCTCAAGAAAGTTCTGAAAAAATCAATCCAAACGAGCAAGCGCCAATGCTTCCTACAACAATGTAACGAGGCAGAAGCCATTCCATAGGGCACCTCATACAGATTGGTTATGAAGAAGCTGAAATTGATTTGACTTCTTGAATCCAACATAGTAGTTTATCAATACAAGACAATTATTTCCTTCTGGTAAGTTCGACTTAAGGGTACATAACTTCTTCTTCCGACTTCTGTTATAAAAGATTCAATACAAAAGCAATAAGTTTTGTATCATTCGAAAAGACACAAGCTCAAGTCTTATTTCTTTATCGCTGATAAGGAAAATTTTCCAATTTCATTTAAAATGAGCTATTTCCAAGAAAAAAAATGGAACCTTATTATCACTTATTTGCATATGTTAAACGTAACTGTGATTTTTATTGAAACTGTTTAATTTTTGTTTTTTTTTTCTTATCTCGTTTCGGCAATCCGAATTCTCTCTGATCTCAGAGTGTAGAATGCATTAAAAAAATCAAGAATTTCTAAAATTGAAATTGAACAACTCCCCAAAGTGTTATTTTGTTGCCAAACATGAAATTGAATTTCGTAATCAATGCATTCACCTCACTCACGAGCACATCATGACCACCTCTTTCAACCTCCTGCTTCTTTCTACCCACGAACAATTCTATATGATTTGCATATAAACTGTCGACATTGCTTTGAGCTGAAATGTCATTGTGAAGAAATGAAAATTGATTTCTAATCTAAATCACTCAATTTGAGTGAATAAAACGGAAACGGAAGTAGCAGCAGCAACAGCAGAGCAACATCAGCCGTAGAGAGGTTAGGTAAGTAAAGGCAAATAAATTAAAAAAAATCCCTCCACGCGAATGTTGACAATCAAATCAACTGTGAAGTAAGGACATTTTTGCAATTTTCAATATGTTTCAAAGTTACACTGAAAAAAGTTTGCTGAAAAAAGACTCCTAAAAAAAGAATAGAGAAATAAAGTGCAAAAAAACCACGCACACTTTCCTTCTATACAAAATTTCTGTAAGCACAAAATACTTCACTTTGAATACTACTATTCAAGCCACACTTATTGAGGTGCAACAAATAAACTCTTCTGCGTTCATAATTCTGTATGAAACGCCATGCGAAAAGTAAGAATAAAATTTCAAAATGTTAGTTGAGCCTAGCTGAAGCCACCGAAGCTGCTGAATAAGGGGCTTGTTCGAGTCTCAATAACTGCAGCAATATTGCGCAACATATCAATGCATCACTATTGCAAAAGTCAACCGTTCTAGCGAGTAGAAATTTGGCAATTGCCGAGCGCAAAATGCAAGAAGCCGGCAACATGAATATTTATACTGCACGAAAGTAATGGAAGAAGAAAATTAAGAAACATTGGTATTGATTGAAATCTATTTTATATAAAATGGTAATTAGCTATTTATAATATTCAGATACGGATTTTAATTTATATTCCATTTATTAAATTTTTCAGAGAAAAATTTAAAAAGTTTTGCAGTTTTCGTCACTGTTCTCTTCTTTAAAATTTCGGTCAAAAACTTTTCCGCAAAAATGTTAATAACAATTTATAAATCGCTAAATTTATAAAAAAAAGTTTTTACCAAAGTCTCACGTTCGATCACAAAAGCAGCGCAAAATACTTGTAATATTTAGGTAAATTATCAGCTGAGCATCTGCAAAAGAGCTGCCAATGAGTAACCGTATTGCAGTACTGCTGAAATTATTATGTGTCTCGAACAAGCACAAGTTCGATTTATGTACTTATTTTTAAAAATTTTCCTACAGTGTAGTTGTTCGCAAATGTCATGTGATTCACATGCAAATTCAATTTCCTCATCAAAAAGAGTATAAAATCACACGTACTTTGCGCTCTTTTATTGAGCATTGATTGCGTTTGTGTTGTACTGATTAGGTAATGGGTAGGAGATGGGTAATGGGAGTGGCAGCATACAAAACTGAGTTGATGGGTGGGTGGTTATATTTTTTAGTAGTAGGTTTGATATCACTTTTCAAGAAGCATGCTATAAGGGCGGCTATTAAACAATTTATTTGCTTTATTGAGCATCGGCAAATAGAAAATGGAGAAAATTTCAATTACTTTGAAAATAAAGATGTAGGCTATTCTGTGCTATGATACTTTGCATTTTAAGCGGAATATCGATAACTCTTATCGACAGATTTTCGGGAAAAATATTGATTAAATTGAAAATCCACGAATTTCATCGGCTTTTCTGAGTTTAAATTAACATAAAAAACCATTCATTGTAAGATTTTCACTGGGGCTTATACTACAGTGGTAGTGTTTTTTAATATTCATAATTTTTTTGAATTTTTATAAAAAAGCATTTTTGTAATGGTTTTTTCTAAAATATTTAAATATATAAAAAATCTTTCAAAAAATTCTTTTTTGCTTTTTGCGATAAACTAAACTATTTTTTAAAAAAGTTTTTTAAAAAAAATGTCCTCTTATTTATTTCATAGCAAAAATTGGTGTACGAAAAATCGTACGTTGACCAAATACACAACAAACGTGCAACCGTGATATGTCAATCATCTTTCAGCTGTTTTTGCTCGAAAAAAAAGTGGCTTTAGTAATCATGGCAAGAAGTGGTTTCCTAAAAACAAGTTAGCGTTTAGATATTAACCGTTTAAAGATAGAAACCTGTAATAAATTCCTCGTCTAATATGTTGATAAATGCAAATAAAAAAGAATGATGCAGTCGTTCGTGGTCTTCGGTGAAGCTCTATCCTGAAGTCTAAGATTTGATCATGTTGACATTTTCTAAAAAAATAAAATCTTTATAACATTGGACATTGGAGCGATGATGAGGAAGAAAATATCGACAATATTGTTGTATGTCCTCCCGATAAGGTGGACTCTTTGACTGCGAGGTCTTACCTAATAGCAGAGCTGTAAATGAAAGCATTAAATTTAATTTTTTTTGCAAAAGTGTGAATCTGTGAAAAACTAAATAAGAATATATTCAATGAATGAAAATTTTTTTTTATAAATTTTTAATTCACATTTAATTTAAAAAAAAATTATTTTTTATTAATTTCCATTATTCATTTTCGTTATGCGGAATAACAATTTTTTTATTCATATGAATGCTAGTCGTTAAGAATGAAATGCACAAATAATTTTAGAATTTTGAATTATTATTTTTTTATTCATTATTCATTTGTTATTCACTATAAATTTTTATTCATTATTAGATTTGTATTTATTTGTTATTCACTTATTAAAAAAAAAAAAAATCTTGTTATTCACATTTAAAAGGGGTTGACCTTAATGACAAAGCTGCTTCTAATTTTCATATAGGTATACGAAGTAAGAAATGGTGTCGGAATTTGTTTATCTGCCGTTTAGATAGTGCACTCCTCTTGGAAGCTGATCTGTTTTAAAGAAAAACGTTTGAATTGAAAACATTTTTTGCAAGTAGAGTTCAAAGTCAACACAACTGAAGACCTTTTACTTGCAAGTAATCAAAGCCATAATAGTTTTAAAGAAACAGAGTTACGAAGTCGGATTTGTCCAGGAAATATCCCAAAGATTTCAGATCATCATGTTATAGTAAGAGATCCAACTTATAAGTATTTACGATGTGACGTTGCCACAGAATAACAATATTCATGTGTACCAAATGTAATAAGCATTTTCACTCAAAACGCTGGGCTTATAAAAAAAATCCTGAATAACAAATATTAAATTATAGATGGCTGTGCCAACTCTTATGGATGAACCACAAGTGATATTCCTGCCTAAAGAATATAAAGTACTTATTTAAATTGTGTTATCTTTTATTTTATTAATATGTCTTTACTTATATATGCTTAAAACTGAAATAAGGCAAATAAAATCCTTATTTCCTTTAAAGTTAATTTTTTTCTTGTATCTTAAATTTTTGCATACGTATTTGGTGAATGTACGATTTTTCGTACAGTGCATAACTTTTTTGTGGGCGAGGCAAAAAATTTTACTCTGAGGTCAGGGGGTTGAAAATAGCACACATTCCAAAAATATTCGAAAAATTTCTACGCATTCCAGTAGTAACAAGAAATATGTTTACTAATAAGCGTCGGAAATATCGCCTGAATATTTGCAAGTATTTCAGTTTACGCAATAACACTTATAAACATTATGGTGTCCCAAAAATATATTTTTTTTTATTTTCACATATGTCCACGGCTTTAAGACTTCCACTTGACCTTAGCAACACCTTCTGTGTAGCGAATCTCAATTGGTAAAGGTTTACCGGTCGCAAATTCATTTTCTAATTTTCCCATATGATTTGTATGGGGAAAAATCAGTTTTGCTGTTAAAATGAATTTAGAGCCATTAACTTTTAAGCAAAATGGTTAAAAAAACACTTGTTCCCTCAAACTTTATCGATTATGACATATCCAAATTGCATTTTCATCTGTTAAAGTTTCAAAAACTGTTATATGTTTTTACCCTATGAATTTTTTTTTCATTGTGCATTCCAACTATCATTATGTAAAATTTCAGACCAATAACAATAATGAAAATCGAGTACTTTAAGAGATATTGATTTTTAATGACATAATTCGAAGTAAAAGTATTCATTTATATAGGTAGCTCTAAGAAGTGAGCCACAGACCACCAAATAATAATCATATGAAAATGAAATTTGGATATGTCATAACAGACAAAATTTTTTAATCATATTGCTTAAAAGATAATGGCTCTAGATTCAATTTACCAGCAAAACTGATTTTCCCCCATACAAATCGTATGGGGAAATTCGAAAATGAATTCGCGACCGCAAAACCTTTACCAATGGAGAAGGGCTACACAGAGGGTATTTCTAAGGTCAAATGGATTATTTTTGGGCCCTCATAAACATACTTGCGCCTTGCAAGAATAATAAAAAAGGTTTTATTCTTTCGATTCTCCATTACTCATTGAAAGCTTTCCCGCAAACGGTATCATCGAGCATGCTACCAATTAAAAGATACATCAATCTGAAGTTTAACTTTGATGAGCGTATCGACTCTCGGAAAGCATTATATTTCACATGTTCTCTCTCGATTAGTAATTAATCAATTTCCATTTTTAAAGGAAATTTTTTCTTAATTTAAGACAAAAAGGGAAAAGGGTTTTTTTTACTCTATAGAAGAAAGATGGGAATTTTTATATCCGATCACTTCTTTAGATATTTTTCAAAGTCTCATCACTATCAATAATCACTATTTTACTTTATTAGCAAAAAGTAAAAGTTCTGAACAGTGAAAACCATAAACATAAAGTGTGCAATAAACAGGTAGTATTTAATGTTGAAATTTTTTTTTTTTATTGTAGAGGACACTTATTCAAAGATAATAACTAAATTTAAAAATATTTGTACAATATTAACAAATGATCAAAAAGGATATTTCAAAACTATACAAATTGATGAAATGTGGTCGAAAATTTGTAAAAAAGTGTTTTCGTGTTGTGGGTTTTTTATTTGTTTTTTCAAAAACGTCACTGTTGGAATTTTCGTGGGTGATTTGTAGTTCATTGAGTGAAAAAAATTGTTTTTTCCTCTTATTTGAGGGGAATTTTGTTAAATGTACATAGCAGCACTGAAATGCATTGAATAACTGCTAATTTTTTGTTAACAGAATATAGTATTTTTGTTAACACCGTGAAGTTGTATAAATGACTTATACCCAGGATATTATCAATTTTAAGAGAGAATATTTTTCAGTACACTCCACGACTTGTTTTATTAAATTAAATGTAATAACAAAATCAGATTATGATATTAACCCTCCGTTACTAACGCAGGGTGGATTACACCTATTAGTTAAGAAATATGGAACAAATTAATTGATTGGTGCGAACATTATATCAAATGTAATTTGTCTCTTTCTATATATTTTGCTATATTTTAAAACAAAATGTAGTACTTTTTTAAACTAAATTATAAAAATTACTCATTTCAAAAAGTGTCTGAGTGTTCAACACCCACGTAAGTAATGCGGAAACAAGAATTTCGAGTGGTTTACACCCACGTTAGTAATCATGTTATATTATTTACTATAAACGTGTGATTTGTTCCTCAACTTAAATAAAAAAGGTTTTAAAAAACCTTTCCTGAGCAACATAGTAAATTTAAATTAAAGATTTATACCTTTTCTCGACTTAAACAGCATCGACGATTTCATCACGTTATGTAAATCAATAGAAAAAAATGCTAAGAATGCGGACGTGTTTGTGCTTGCAAGATCTCATCTCATCTTTCTCAACACTGAGAATTTAGATTTAGCCCAGTGCAAATGGTCGAATTTTTTGTTGTAATTTTAACGGAACATTCAATATTGTTCTATTGTATTTAACTACACGCTCAGAAATCTTGGAACTAATTTTAAGCCAAGCGTTGGAATTATGCATTTTTGAATATATTTTTGATTAAAACTTATACTTTCAAGTATATTAAAAAATTTATTTAATGTTATCTGTATTAAAGTATAATAAAAATTGTATTATATACAAGTTATAATACAAATTGTCTTAAAATATAATACAAAAATCTATCAAGCATCTGTCAAATTGTCATTCTGATTCTGAAATCTGACATTGTCAAAATAAAACCTAAAGAAATATTTTTTGTTAACGTAAAACCGTATGTTATAAAAGAAACTTTCAATGAATAAATATTTCGTTATTGGTTGACCAAATATTTTCTTTTTATTTCACTTGGAATTTTAAAAGTAAGTAAACATATAAAAGATTTATAGCTTTATTCCATAAATGTTCCATAAATTTATTCCATAAATGTTGATTTTTTCTTTCACCTTTTCAGGACAATATGTTTTAAATGTTATACATCTTGTATTACTGTTTAATACAATCTGTATTACTATTTAATACAATTTGAAACAATTTGTAATATTATTTAATACAATTTGTATTGATATTTAATAAAAAATTTTTTATTCGTATTACTTTTTATAACTGAAGTAGAACACTTGATAACAAATGTATTAAAATATAAACCAGATTAGTATTGTTCTTAACTTAGTTTCTATTCCAATTCTGTATTAGAATTTAGTATTATGGGATTAAAATTCAATTGGATTGAATTCGATATTGGACATACATTAGATTCTAATGCAATTCTGGTGTGGTCATATATACAATACAGTTTTTATTAGAATTTAATCCAAGATTTCTGAGCGTGTAGCGTTTTTTTATGAGCGAAGACAAGATTGAAGGAAATAATTTAAGACAGAAGTCTGTTCAATGAGATTTGCCTGTTACTGATTATGCACAACATGGCAGTGCTTGGAAATGCTCAGATAAAAATAGAAATGCATCTCTAGATAGATAAACATAGAAGTTCTATTTAATTGTGATTTCAGCGTATTCTCCTATGCATTTGTCGATTTGGCAAAATAAATACTGAATTGTATAATTCTTTGACCAAGAATTCCTTTGATTGTTTTATTGTGACTACGTCACAATAAATACTGAAATAAATACTGAATTGTATAATTCTTTGACCAAGAATTCCTTTGATTGTTTTATTGTGACTACGTCACAATAAATACTGAAATAAATACTGAATTGTATAATTCTTTGACCAAGAATTCCTTTGATTGTTTTATTGTGACTACGTGACTAAAATTTTCATAATCGACATTTATTTTTTGTGCTAGCCGCTTATCTACGATGCTTGCGCTGCTGTGCCATGAGAGGCTAATGTTTCAATTATAACGAATAATTAGAGGTCATTACTTTAAAAAATTTTCAGTAAAAAAAAAAAATAAATCAGACAATTTTTTTTAATACATCTTTTAGCTTTTCAAATTGGGCCTCTCGAAGAACGTGGCAAATAATTCGACCTCGGAATGTGAAATTATCCAAACCATAATATTTTTTTAGTACTCTAATTAACGTTATTTTGATATATTTTTATTAAAATGAAATATCAATTAAACTGGACGAATTTTATGTTTAATAGAATAATAAAATATACGAAATTAATAAAAGCAGAACCATTTTACTGTTTTAGCGTTCTTTTTTACAAATTCATGAATTAAAATTTATGGGTGTATTGCACCCAGGTTAGTAATGACGTTACTCCGAATAGCGTTAGTAATGTAGGGTTAAATATTAAAATACACTTTCCTTCTGGGTTTTGTGAGCGCGCTTACAAAACTTTTAACAGAAAACTTAGCGGCTAAATATGCAAAGTATCGTAGAATAAGACATATGTTTAAATAATGTATCAACGTATAGCACCAACATTCAGATATTTTTGATGAAAATTCATATATCTTCAAAAAAACCATCAAACCGATACAGGCTGTCTAGTCCGCTAAGTGATTGACTCTATACAGGGTTGTTGTTGCTTTCTTCAAAACTTACTTTATCTAAAAAGCTCACAATTATTTAATTCATGTAAAAATTTACACTACCATTTTAATTTTCGCTTTCTATTTTAGATTAATGATTTATGTAAAATATAATAGAAGAATACTACTATGAGAAAAGAGTTTATTTTCATTTACGAAATTTATTAAATTTATATATAGGCGTAGGATAAAGAATAGACGTAGGTCGTGACAATTGTATATGTTTACTCAAAACAGTTATTTAATTGAATGGTTTTAGTTCGCGTAACTAAGTATTCCGTTGTCATTCCTTACAATTCGCAATTTCATTATAATTCGAGAGTGCTTGGCCTAAAAGTTAAAGAATCGCGGTTTCCTGGATTCAATCCTAAGCTCAGACAGAATGTTTTTCAATTGAATTAGTATTTCTGTTTGGCCGCCGCCTCTCTGCATACAATGGCAAACCTCAAAGAGTACAAAATGCCACGTAAAGCCACGTAAAGCTTATTGATCTTGATTATTTGAGTGCAAACATTTACTAGGACGTACAACGCCAATTGATTTTTTTAAATTAAAGATTTATTAAAAGTACAACGGTAATTTGAACTCAAAACATCAAAATAGGTCAAGTTGTATTGGTTTATTTAAGTCTTCTTAAATATTAATTGTATGATTAGACATAAATACACGCTCAGAAATCTTTGATTAAATTCTAATAAAAACTGTTTTGTATATATGACCACACCAGAATTGCATTAGAATCTAATATATGTCAAATATTAAAATTGAATTCTAATCCCATAATACTAAATTCTAATACAGAATTGGAATAGAAACTAAGTTTAGAACAATACTATTCTGGTTTATATTTTAATACATTTGTAATCAAGTGTAATACTTCAGTTATTAAAAAGTAATACGAATAAAAAATGTTTATTAAATATTAATACAAATTGTATTAAATAGTAATACAAATTGTATCAAATTGTATTAAATAGTAATACAGATTGTACTAAACAGTAATACAAGATGTATAACATTTAATACATATTGTCCTGAAAAGGTGAAAGGAAAAATCAACATTTATGGAATAAATTTATGGAACATTTATGGAATAAAGCTATAAATCTTTTATATGTTTACTTACTTTTAAAATTCCAAGTGAAATAAAAAGAAAATATTTGGTCAACCAATAACAAAATATTTATTCATTTAGAGTTTCTTTTATAATATACGGTTTTTCGTTAACAAAAACTATTTCTTTAGGTTTTATTTTGACAATGTCAGATTTCAGAATCAGATTGACAATTTGACAGATGCTTGATAGATATGTTAAGTCCTAGACAATAATGCTCATCGTTTTAAATTAATTAATATTTATTATTCAGTATCTTTTAAAAATAAACAATAAATAAAAAATATAAGACTCCAGTTGAATTTTAAAACGTCTGCACAGTTCGGCCGCTCAAAAACGACTGCCTGCATGCAAGCAACTGCTCGCTCTCCTTTGCCACGCTGTCACTCATTTGCCATGATTGCCATCTGTAGTTGACAGATATTTGTATTATATTTTAAGACAATTTGTATTATAACTTGTATATAATACAATTTTTATTGTACTTTAATACATATAACATTAAATCAATTTTTTTAATATACTTGAACTTATACGTTATATCAAAAATATATTAAAAAAATGCATGATTCCAACGCTTGGCTTAAAATTAATTCCAAGATTTCTGAGCGTGTACAAACATATAAATTCGCCAGCTGCTGGTTTTTAGTTTCAAGATAGTATAAAATCATTTGAAATTTGATATTTTTATTATGTTTACACAACTGATAAATTTTGCGCACCCAAATAGTGAAAAGCAAAAAAAAAAATTGTTTTCATGTGTACTAACTAACCAATAAATTCAGTCATCAAATAAGTGCAAACAATTTCAATGCGCTTTAGTATGCGGCAAATTCACCCCTTCAAAAGAATATTGAATAGGCAAAAAATATTGTTCTCATTCAGCTTCAAGATACCTCTTTAAATTTAATTTTCAAATTTCTGGATTAACACAGCAGTAATTGAGCAGCTGTTTTTAAGCACTTCAATTCTCTGCACTATATTTTCATCCCCGCCAACCATTTGTAAATATTTGACAAGGTGCGTCCTTTTAAACAACTAAAAATCTTAATTAAGAATTTAATATTTGTCAACATAGTGCTTAGAGCTGCCTTAACATGGCGGCTATTAAGTCGTTTCCTTGGCGCGTTGACGATAATTTATCAAACATATTAGCTAAGCGGCCAACAACTGTTGTCATTGCTGTCGATTATGTTGCTAATAGTGTTGTTGCTCCTGCAAACAGCTCCTGATGTTGTTGTTTGTCAATGACGCGCGGCATCGTTTGTTTCAAGTGGAGATGTTTAGCGATGCCGCAGCAAGGTTGATGTTGACATATGTTAAAGTGGTCACTGAGAAGAATAAGATGCGGCTTCTTCTTAAGGATTAACCTTAACCATTCACAGTTAAGTGTAAAGATATCAAGATAATTCTCTCCTTAAAATAAAATCAAGAAATTAATCTTTATTTATCCTCAAGTCTTCATACTCATCAAAGACTCGAAAAATTGAAAGCAAACTGAATCCTGGCATTTATAAACTGAAAGCATCAGTTTATGCAAAAAGTTGTGCCGTGAACTCATTAATACGTAAGTTGTTTCTGTTCATCTCAAGTCTTACATGAGGTCACTAAAATTAATCGGTTCAAGGAGGGTAACCCCTTTGTACTCAAATTTATATCAAGAAAATTCCTTCAAGCATACATATCAAAGCGTATTGTTATCAAAATCGAGAGCACCATTCGAGTTTTGTAGGTGCCCGATTTTCGATTCACAAATCAAAAAGATCGCCATCACAACAGCATAACGCAGCAACCAAACACCTTCAAGTCGTCGTTCAACTCAGCAACTTTAAGAAAATAGGCTGATACTGTAGTTGGTTTTCAACCGCGTGCTTAGTGGCAACGATCATGAACAGTGTGTCTAGAAATAGATATAACCGCAAAAAGAAAGAAAAGTCTAAAAAAAAAGCTTGAAACTAATTTGAATTTTCATATTTTTTATAATAGTGCTTCAATTTGAGATAACATTATAAAAATAAGTTAAGCTAACAAAAAAAACAAAAAAAAATATCTTGTCGTCGTAACAAGAGTGCTAAAAACCCGGCTTTTCATCACCTTTAAAACCTTTTAAAAAAAAACGAAAAAACATTTTTTGAACATATGGAGTAATTTAGTGATCGTCAAAGTGATCGTCATGTCGCACTCTCGCTCTCACAGAAGCTTTCATTTATTAATGGCCGCATTCAGCGCAGACAACTGTTGTGAACTTTAATGGTAGCGCTTCCTTAGTTCACGATGCTTTTCTCTGAATGTGTTGCTACTCTACATGTCAGAAGTTAGATTCAATTTAATTTTTATGTAAATTTAATTCAATTGCAAAGGTTTCTCACTTAAATTTGCTGCGTTCTTTCTGCGTTTATTAATTTAACAGCGTCAGTAACAGCATCTGACAGTTAAGCAAACAGTTGTGTTCATGTAGCATAGGATTTGTTCGCTCGATTAAAAGGCGTTCGCTACTTTATCATTTTTAGTTAGCGCTACCAAATTTGTACCATTCAGCGAATTTTTACACAACAGTTGCCAACTGTTGTCTGCGCTGAATGCGGCCAATGAATTGTTTTTGTTGTAGAGTAAAAAGTAGCGTAAAAGTTAAGACTTTCATTTAATTCTCAATGAAGTTGCTTCAAGGCTTAGCTTATACCTGAAAGCTTCCTTTTTTCTTTCTGTTACTATCATGATTTTGGTTATTGGTTTTGTTTTGATTAGAACTAAAGTAATAAACCGTGTTATTGAACGTGAGTCATGGTTAAATTTCAGCAAGTTATTTAATATCAGATATTATAATTTATTTTCTTTCCTATGCTTAAAAGAATGCTATGGTGAACGCATTCAATGGAATTGAATTTAAGTGGAATGCGTTTTAAAGTAAGATAAATGTTTATTAAAGGAAAAGAAAAACAAACACTAAGAAATCTAGCAAAATATTCCCGCCAGTATCGAAAGTATCAATTGGCCCTACTACTACTTCAATAGTTCTATACGAACTAGCTACTTTTTTGAGCCAAGGTAATTTTATGCATTACCAGTTCAATCAGCTTGTGGGACAGTTCAATCAACTTCCATCTCGATTGTTTCTTGTTTATTTTTTTAACATCTTGACTGACTCATAAAATTTATTCTGGCGAGCTCATACTTCGAATTCACTTATTCGATAAAACATGACATATAAAGCTTTTCAGTTTCGTTGAGCACCATAAATAAAATATCGTCATGAACAAATATATTGAATGAAGAATATCAGTCACTCGATCTTGTTTTTTTTTGTTGTTTTAATATCAACTAGCGAAAAAGCTAGCTGTTCGTACCTAGTGAAGTAACTAGGAAATGGGAGTGTAAAAGGTAGCAATTGATCCCTTCGTATGACATGCTCGTGTAAAATTCGTCAGTTGAATACAAAGAAGGTAGATTGAAGTGGAACTAGTACTGGCTACCAAGGAGCTAGTGAAATCACTAGTTTTGTACTAGTGCCATTAACTGCAGGGTTGTTCTTATCCTAACACACTTGATATATCTTTTTATTTCTGTTTTCACAGTAGTTCGTGCATACTATTTGGTATTGTATTGTTATGCTCCAAATTCTCATTTCTAAACTAAGAAAATAAAAATACTATGTCTTAGAATTAATTTATTAAAAAAAAACCTTTATAATATTCAAAATTTTATTATTTAAGTTAACAGCAATTAGAATGCGTTCTACTGTTATTACATTAAATTTTAATATATTTTCTTAGGTAGCAGAATGCTATTAATAAAAAACTAACAATTCGTGTAACCTCATATTTTTTAATCGACTTTAAGTCATGAATTGGTAACCCCATACATTGCCTTGTGAAATAGATAAAAGATAACAATCGTAGGGATCTTAGCTAAAAATAGTTCTTAAGATGATGGAGGGTGGAAAAAGAGCGTATATCGAAATTCTATCTTATGAAATCGCTTTGTTTTTGCATTGAGAGAAACATCTTATAGCACAATTTAAATTTTAGTTTAACCAAATCATATTTTCACTTATTATTTTTATTTTATTTTCGTGGGTTTCATCATAGGGACTTGAGATATTTTGAAAAAAGTTATATTTTGTTCTGGCTTTTTAACCAAATAAAGGACAATAACGATAATTTATTTTTTAAACATTTGTCCGTTGAGCAAAAAAAGCGAAAATTTTGGACTAATGGACGTAGGCGACTTTGATAAGTATCGAGTGCATCGATACGGTGAGTCAAAAAACTTTCTAAATTGTAATTGTTAGTTGCGCTCAAACTTAAGGATTTTATAACTTTTTTAATGAAAACGTCGTTTTTAGTTGTAGGAGTGTAAAATTTAGCAAGAACATGTATTTTGATAAGGTGCCTCAATAATCAATCAAAAAGTCGACTTTGAATTTATTAAAACTTACGCTTTTTTGATTTTATCAAAACTCAAAAATACTTCATTTAAGGCATATTTATAAATAAAGTTGAGCTAAGCCATGCACGCATTTTTAAATAGTATGTTGTACCCGTCGCAGTGATAAGTTACGATACCATTTCATTTTACCTTATTTCACTGGCTCCTTTCAATACGTATTCTTACACTCAACAAATTTTGTGAATAAATATTACTAAAAACTGCGTCCATTCTACAAACATTATTTGTAGTTTTCAGTCACGAATTTGTAGAAAAGGATTCGTAGATTGGGCGAAGTTTGGTTAATATAAAAAATATTTTATTCGTATTCGTACAAAAACAATTATTTATTGTACGAATACATTTTTTACATTACCTAATAACGAAAAAACAAACATTCTATCTAAACTGGGCTTTGAACCACGGTTTTTTAGCTTACGGGCCACGACTTCTGAGTTGATAGTCTAGCGCAATCTTCACTAGACTACAAATGCCAACATCAAAACAAAGAAGAGGAACAGACTTAAATTCGCAAATTATTTGGTTGTTTGTAGCTCCAAAATAGAATCACGCTCCGACCAATCATTAAAGAATAAACAGGCATAGCCTTCGTATTAAAATGGTTGTGTTTTTTATTGTAATGTAGGACCTAAATCCCTTGCCGTTAACTTTTACCTGGCATGTGGCCGCGGCTGTTCTGACAAGTCGTTACTACTCTCCTGGGGATGCGACCAACAGTTTGAAAAACACTGTCCTAGAGAAGAGTCACAAATTTTCCACTAATAAGAGAAAGTTTACGGTACTATCTGAGACTCCTTTCTGGTTTAATTGAAAACAATTACGATCCTTTGGGAAAATTAACAATAACATTAAAAAATCTAGAATTTTAATACAATTTCTTAGTTTTCTATCAGCTCTTAGTAAAGGTTTATTTATATTTTTGATTTAATGCGGATTGCTATTTTTTTAAATTTCATCGGGTACAACAACACTAGTTTTACATGAATTAATCCTTTACTTCTTTGATATAATCCTTTAAAGTCAGAAGGCTAAAAACCACCTCTTACAGGCTTCTTACCGGTTACCACCTAGTTCGGTTTAACAACAACTTTAAACATACATACATACATCCCTTATTGTTTTAAATTGTCGTTTTGTATAATTTTTGACAAGCTCAATTTGACTGTAATGCCAGCGTATCATGTTTTCAATCACGTCTTTATGCCACGTGACCTGCGAACGTAAGCAATCGTTTTTATGAACAGATCTACTCATTCGTCAAGATGTATGTCACTTTTTGATTTTTGGTCATTGATGCCCGCCTTTTAGTTATTTACACGAAGTGCTGCTAACTGCTCAGTTAAATGGAGGGGAGAAAAATTAAGCCTCTTATTAAGTTAACAAAAGAATTTATAGAATTACATTCAGCCCGTAATTGAAAATGAGAAAATTTATTGATTTTATTTGTTTGTTTCAACAGGGCAAGCAATGTTAACATGCGAAAAATTGTAATGGAAAGAACGTCATGTGTAAACGTATTCTATTTTTTGTAGTTTGCAGTTTGCGATGCTTGAGACAGAAGATTGTTACAATGCTCCTAAATGGTCGCTTCAGTTGCAATGCATGAGTAGTTATAAACTAAATAACGAAATGTTTTTGCAAGAGGTGGCGTGTGCAATTACACTATTCAACAAAAGTTAAGCTTTATCGTGTAACACAAATTTTTTTATAATTTTCAAAAAAAAAAATTGGATGATAAATTCGAATCCACAAATATTACTTCTCTAACACGTCAAAATTTTAAGATATTCTATTCGAAAAAAGCAAAAAACACAGTTTTAATGCACATTGCAATTTCAAAATTATGTACAATATTTTAGAAAAAAAAACGTATCGATATAAATCAAATGGAGACTGAAGTAAGAAAATAGTATTTTTAACTACTATGTCAGGTGTTATGGCTTAAAAATATAATGCAATCTAATAAAAAGTAATATAATCTATATACTATATGTATCTTAAAATCATGACGTGATTAAATTTTTTTCAAAGCTGGATTCGGACTCAGCATCTAAAATAACACTGAAATTGGCAACCAGAGTGCATATCACAAGAGACTACGGTAACGTCTAAGACTTCGCGCCTTCTTTGAGTGACAAAATTAGGCTCGTTCCCAACTTTACAGACATATAAATTACTTCTGAGTTAATAATCAAACGGGAACTCACCTCTTTCATTCACGTCTGTGCTTTTTCAGTCTGTATGGTGTGCATTCGCGTCAGCTCCGATAACCAGGCCACGCTTCTCTTTCTCCTCCTCAGTGACCAGACGCCGCAAATTACCCGCCGGCGGTAGCTAAGGATGGTCATGAGCTAGGTAATCCGATGCAATCCAAAAGCTGCGCGATCCTATCTCAAGACTAATTGCCACTAAGTCTTGATCACTGAAATTAGATAGTAAAAATTAGTTAATACAGGTTTTGGCTATTATGGGAGTATCTGTGCCACTAGCAAAGAACAGCTTATAACCGTCCATCTTCTAGCCACAAACCTTGCCTGCATTAATACAAGACTCCTGAATCAGGACTACATCTTCTACGCCCCTACCAAGGCGGATAACTAATTCAGTGCTGTCGTCCTTTGCAGCAACCTAACTAGTTTGGAAGTCACTCCCTTGGACCTCAATTATGGTACTATCTCCAATATCCGAATCAGATTCCAGAAGCTGCTTTTCTGAATCCTCATTGATTATGTCGGCAATACCAAACTCCGACGATCCTACCGACATCCGGTCACGATCTACCTCTTCGGCACACTCCGTCAAAGGTTTGCTTGTTGATGTTCAGTCAGCATCTACTGTCACGCTAGCCGCTGACTACTGCAACACCTTCCCTTAGAGGAGGGCTCTTCTCCACGCTTGCGCTATCCACTTGCTTACACACAGAAAAAAATCATTGTAAAATCAACTAGAAACATAATGATTTTACATGTTTCCCCTATTATTTTGCTTCATAGAGATTAATAGTAAAATCATTGTGATTTTCATGTAAAAATCGCAACAAATTTTCATGTTGAATCATTATGAAATCATGTAAAATCATTATGATGGTCATGTTGAATCATTATGAAATCATGTAAAGTCATTATGATGGTCATGTTGAATCATTATGAAATCATGTAAAATCATTATGATGGTCATGTTGAATCATTATGAAATCATGTAAAGTCATTATGATGGTCATGTTGAATCATTATAAAATCATTATGAAATGCAGCTGAATCCTAACCTCAGTTTGAAATAAAAAGAACTTCAAGTTTAGGTTTTATCTAGTTTTTTTTTAATTGAAAAATAAAAAAATACGACTTATAATTACAAAACATACCTCAATTTTTCTCGAACTAAATAGTTTTCTCGATAACGTGCACGAAGTTCTATGGGTGGTATAGCTTCCTGTTTATCTTCCTTAGATAAGTACCTTAAAGTTTTCTAGTCAACTGAAGCTTCTGTTTCTATGGAAAAGTAATACAGCATTTTGATATTATTTTGTTATAGTTACATAAGTCACATATCACATTACCTTGTTCATCTGCGTCGAAGTTTATGGATTCGACTACTTACACTTGTATTTACTTTTCATTCCACTTGTTTTACTTTTTCAGCTGTTACAAACTATTTTAATTTTTAACGAAGCTACTTCTCGCGATAAAACTTCTATTGTGCTAGAAACAACGGAACTTCTTAAGCACGCAAAATTTTTTTTTACATGATGCAATAATAATTTTACTAGATTTCATAATGATTCAACATGATGTCATAATGATTCTACATTAAATCACAATGATTCTACATGAAATCGTGTTGATTAACTTTTTACATGATGCAATAATGGTTTTACTGGTTTTCACAATAATTCTACATGAAATCATAATGATTTTACATGAAATCATAATGATTTTTATGTCGCTGCCTCCATGAAATATAAAATCATGTAAAATGAAATCAACTATGCATCACAATGATTTTACTATGCAAAATTTTTCTGTGTCAATCTTTTTTATAAATCTTCACGAGTACCCACCCATCGCATTTACCTAAAGAACCCAGAGATGCCTTGTCCAGAGTTGAGACAGCCTACCTTGCGCCATCTCTGGGATCCTCAACTGTGACAACCAACGACAATTAAAACGATATATGTATGTGCTACAGTAAAACATTAAAAAATTCAACTACACAGCATGAAAATATTATACGTCACCTTCAAAATAATTTCCAATCATAAATAAATAAAAATACAGCACATACTGAAATTAAATAAACACTGGTATAACACAAATTACAATAAAAAAACAACACAACACAAACGACTGTCACCGGCTAAAAGACGAGATCAACTGGAGATCAACGAGATAACGCCAGTATGAAACTGCCCATATTATTTTCAGTCATTATATAACTGACATTTTTGGTTATACATATATCATTTTTTTACGATGATATTAAAAGCTTTAGTTATAAGACCTCCATACAAACTGCGATGTAAGGTAATTTAACGTCAAAAATTAAGATTTTTTCAATTAACAGTTATACCTTAATTTCAGCCTGATCAGGCATTACATTTACTTCTAAGTATTTTCTATTCAGCTCAAATCATTTTAAAATAAGTTAATAAAAGTTATTTTGCTGTTAGCTAAAAGTAAGCCAATCCCGTTTAGAATTTTGAAGACCTATGAATAAGTTATTGTTTTGTCGAATTGACAGTTATTGATACGCTAGCCAACGTTATTGTTTTTGTTTAAAACAAGCTAGGCATATCCAGATTTCCGTATTGCATACAAGAACTTGCCTCTAAACCGCAAATTTTGTATGCACGACACTCATATGGCATAATATGATAATTTTGTTCGATCCACTTTTCCGCAAATACGTTTCCATCGTGGATAGATAAATTTCACCTCGATATAAGTGTTGATGATGTGGATGATGTAGTCAATATTGATGTTGTTGCTGCTAAAAACATAATGTCATGTCATGCCTACAACTTTTGCTTGTCATCCTCTCTCCTTCACCCAAATTTTAACTTCAATGTTTTACGGAAATTTCATATTTATGCACACAATATTATGACTGGTTTTTGTGGCTTTTGGTTGCTAGAGAAACATATATTATGCCCTGTCAATAAAGAATTTATATATTGGCAATGATGTCAATGCATTGACAACAACGAAAACAACACCAATAACAACTACTTTGCAAGCCATTGACGATAAAGTTTTGTTGTCAACAATTTCGAATTGCTTGTCATGCTACATGCAAAACTTATTATCTTGTTTGCAACGGATATTGAACAAAATGTTGTTGTTTGATTGATATTTGAGTATGAGAGATAGAAAATATTACTGCATACTGTTTGGAACTTTCAAGGCATCTACCTAAAATAATGTTCACCTTAAGTGATACATATTTTGGCAAAGTTTCTTAATATACCTGAACATCATTCAATGCTTCAACATCCTTGTGAGAAAGGCGTTTACAAGCAGACCTTTTTACAGTTTTATTGTTATTGCTCATTTTTTAACAACCACAGAATATAAAAATCCACCCCCAATGAATGTCTTATTAGAAAAAACAGGGCGCCCATCTAAGGCAACAACAGTGGGTGGCAATAAAATGCTAAACGCGCCGAAGTTACCTTTAAACACAGCGATTTACATTAATTTACAATTATTCATGCTGTGCTTTATTAGCTGCGTTACTCGAGATTTATGGCATTTTTCACGACTAATAAAAAGAATGGAAAAAAAAGAAAAAAGGACGAATTGTAAAAAGTGATAACATTTTTACTATGCAAATTATGATTATGGTAATGGATGCCAAGGGAGATGTCTTGAATTTGAATTTTATTATTAAATTTGCGACTTATGGATGTGGCACATAAGTATTATGTTGATGACTATATTTTTAATATCGAATGAAAAATTTTGTTAGGAAGGTTATTTTCTGTGAAAGAAAATAAAGAAAGTGAAAAGAAAAGTTACGGCAAGGAATCGAAGAAAAATGATAAGATGCTGCTACTCACATGCTATGACAAGATGATCCACTAAAACTTTCAGAAAGTAAAGTTTTTGAAAGTTATGATCATCGCACCTGACAAAGCGCTATAGAACCTAGTAATAAAATATACCTGTGAAGCTAGCCTGTCCTTACACCGAGAAAAAAAATATGTAAACCTAAGAAAACGCACTTTGCCGCTAAGACTTTTTTTTTGTTAAATCGTGTCCAAAGAAAAAACATCTTTGTGACAAAGATGAAATTTATCTGAATTAACAAAGACACGTACTTAAAAGTAAAGGCGATATTCTTGTCTATTCGAAAGAGGATATTGATATGGAAGAGTACAATAAGAGAGTAAACTTTAATATTGAACTTTGTACTTGTTTTCGGTGAAGACAAAGTCTATCATACAACAAGGAAAAGTCTTTGAATATACAGTCGCTCGCTAACAAAGAATTAAATCTTTCCGCCAAAAAATTTATCTTTGCGGTTACTTTCTTTTATCTTGATTTATAAACAAAAAACCTATGGCTATTGTTTTGAAGACGAAGCAATTGCTTTTATTTATTTATTTATTTGATATTCAACATTAGTATTTTAAGAACATGGTCTTTTGAAATACAAAGATGAAAGCTTAATGATAATATTATATTGTATATTAATATTGTAATTTGGTTTAAACAATGGACTTATTATTATTATTATTAATATTTATTTTTATAACTAAATCATAAGGATTACATTTTTCACAGGATTTTTACAAACTTAGATTGATTTGGACCGATAAATAAGTACATAAATAGAATTAAAAACAAGAGCAATGACTCAGGATTCACGGGATCGTCATACCCGACACTCCATAAGGGAATGCCCTGCGGAAAAGTTAAAAACTTTATAAAAAATTATTATTTTTTAATTTAATAACTAGAATTTAAACAATTTATAGAATGAACAGCTGGAAAAGGGAGTAAAAGAGCATAGAGACATAGAACATAGATACAAAAGAGAAAAATGATTTCTATCAGTTCCCACACACAACTTTTAAGTGAAGTAGTTAAATATGGCCTGCTTTAAGTAACCTTTTCTTTCCAAAGATTTAATAGTGTTTGGTAAACTATTCCATAATCTAATGGCATTAATGAAAAATAACCTAATTAGTTTTTATGATCTATTGAAAAATTACATGAATTAAGATTGTGAGCTTTAGATCAAGTGAGTTTTCAAGAAGGCAACAACAACAACAACAACTCTGTATAGAGTCAATCACTTAGCTGACTAGACAGTCTGTTTCGGAAATCGCTACATATTCCTCATCAGTAGTCTTTGAGTGATTAAGCTGTGATCAACTCACTGTTTAAACTAGCATATGAATGTGTAGATCCTCTAATTCATTCTCATGAATTGTATGGCTGCTAATCATATGACACTTCAAAGCAGTAAGCCATTTTAGATCACCGCCATCAACTCTATCAAGGGTTGCCATCTGTTCTAGTTGCTTCTTCATTTATTTCAATATTCCTAGTTGAGTTTAAATCCTATAACCTAGTTGAGTTTAAATAATACCATGTTGGTATTAAAAATATTTTTTTAGAAGATAAATTTCTTATTTGAAAGATTTTTCATTTGTTTCAAAGATATTTCGTGAACAATTTTTTACAGAATTTTTTTTTTATTATACGGATTTAATTTTTCTCGGTGTATGAAATGTCAATAAATTAATGCTTACAGAAAAAGCATCCTATCAGTTACTTAAAATAAAACAACAAAGTATTTTCAACCGATTTACTGAGTCACGTGACGTTTTGAAAAAATCTCCACCGTCAAAGATCTTGGTACATGCATGGATTCTAAACTATCGTTTAGCGTTCATATTGATTACATTTGTAAAAAAGCATCTTCTATGCTCGGGTTTAAAAAACGCTGGGCCAAAGAATTTAATAGTATGATCACAACTACAACGCTGTATTATTCTATGGTGCGTTCTCATTTGGAATACGCAAGTCAAGTTTGGTCCCCAAGTTACAATGTACACGTTGAATGAATAGAATTCAAAAACGCTTTATTTGGTTTGCTCTAAGGGGCTTAAGCAGAATTGACACTTTAAACCTTCCGCCTTATGAGGATCGTTTAAAACTATTAAAAAGTCTTTCTTTAAATGAGAGAAGGAAGTCTGCAGATATCGTCTATTTACACCAACTCATAACTGGTGTGTTCGATTCACCAGAACTCCTAACTCTTATAAATTTTAACACTAACCATAGAAGCAGTAGAAACGTTAACAATTTAATTTACTTACCTTATAGTAGAACAAATTATATGGCTACTGCTCTTGCCTTCTTAATATCGTATATAAGGCCCTGTCGAGCGTTTTATGTGAAAGATTGAAGCCCATTGTAAACGAACTGATTGGACCTTATCAGTGTGGCTTCAGACCTGGAAAGTCCACCATCGACCAGATTTTCACGCTACGACAAATCTTAGAGAGGACTCAAGAAAAATAAGTCGACACCCACCATCTTTTTGTCGACTACAAAGCCGCCTTCGACAGCCCAATAAAGAAGCACCTGTACTCCACCATGTCTGAATTTGGTATTCCTGCAAAACTAATACGACTTTGCAGGATAACACCAAGCAAGGATCGGTAAGGACCTCTCCCAGACATTTGTTACCAAACGAGTTTTCAGACAAGGTGATTCCTTATCGTGCGACTTTTTCAACCTAATGATGCAAAAGATCATCCGAGCTGCTGATCTGAGACGTAGTGGCACAATATTCTACAAGAGTGTTATGCTGCTTGCGTATGCTGATGACATCGATATCATTGGCCATAGTACGCGCGAAGTCGAATGGGTCTGGCAGTGAATGCAGATAAGACGAAATACTTGGTGTCAACAAACAAACAAACCCAGCGTCTTGGATCCCACGTTACAGTTGAAAATACCTCCTTCGAGGTTGTGAAGGATTTCGTCAATCTGGGATCCAGTATAAACTCTACCAACTACATCAGCATTGAGATCAAACGAAGAATAACTCTTGCCAACAGGTGTTACTTTGGGCTCAGTAGGCAATTGAGAAGCAGAGCTCTCTCTCAACGAACTAAAATCACTCTCTATAAATCGCTTATCATAGCCGTCCTTCTTTATGCATCACAAGCTTGGACGCTGAGCAGCTCAGATGAAAGGACTTCAGGAGCATTCGAGAGAATGATTCTTCGTAAAATCTACGGACCAATATGCGTCAATAGCGAGTACCGAAAACGGTGGAATGATGAACTGTATGAGTTGTACGCTGACATCGACATAGTCAAGCGTATTAAAATCGAGCGGCTACGCTGGCTAGGTCATGTTTAGCGTATGAAAGACGTTGCTCCAGTGAAGAAAATATTCGATTCGGTACCCAGCGATGGTCAACGCAGAAGAGGACGACCGCATCTTCGTTGGAAAGACCAATTTGAGAACAACCTGACGAAGCTTGGAATTTCCAACTGGCGCCAGCAAGCGAAAGACAGAAATGTCTGGCGCAAATTCTTAGATGAGGCCAAGACCGACATATGATTGTAGCGCCAACTAAGTAAGTATTGTAGTAGTAGTAGATACAAGTGAAATATTCTCAAAAATTAAAAAACTGATATCATTCATTCATCTCTTCCGCTTTGCAGTGTATATACTGAGAGAGCTTTTATTGCCATAAATTTCAATAAAGCTTATACAGGGTTGCCAATATTCGAAGCGCCCATTGTATTTTTAAATAAATCAAAGAAACCACAATTTTTTGTCTGTTCGTCATGAATATCATTTATCTGGGTTCAAGTAGATTTGCTTACATTATTTCTTGAATATGATATCTCGTAAATGGTCGCCATTGGCCGCTACGACATATTGTGCCCGTTTTGCAGCATTTTCCATGGTTTTCTTCAACATTTCGATGGGAATGGCGGTTATTTCTTGACGGATGTTGGTTTTCAGCTCTTCTAGGGTCTTTGGCTTGTTAACGTAAGCCTTTGATTTCAAATAACCCCACAAAAAGAAGTCTGGAGGCGTTAAATCTGGTGATCTTGGCGGCCAATCGAAATCACCATTTTTTGACATCAAACGGCCAGGGAACAATTGCTTCAAAAAATCGATTGTAGTGCGGCTTGTGGCGCGCCGTCTTGTTGAAACCAGTAGTGCCTGATACGCTTTCGACGAACGATTGGCATGAAAAAATTGTTTATCATATCGCGATAACGCTCCTGATTGACAGTAACTCTGTGGCCATTATCATCTTGGAAAAAGAACGGCCCAATGAGAATTTTAGCACAAACGCTGCACCAAACAGTGACTTTTGCATCGTGAAGAGGTACCTCTTGAATCTCTTGTGGATTTTCAGTGGCATAAATACGGCAATTTTGTTTGTTTACCGTTCCGTTCAACTGAAAATGAGCTTCATCGCTCATGATAATTTTATGCCAAAATTGCTCGTCTTCTTCAGCCATTTCGATGACTCTTTGGGCCCATTCCAATCGACGTGGCTTATCGGTAGGCAACAATTTGTTTACCAATTGAATTTTGTACGGAAACAAATTCAAATCAACACGTAAAATGCGTTGTAAAGTGGATCGGGGAATGCCGAGCTGCTGAGAACGGCGATTTTGGGATGTTGTTGGTGACTGCTCAATACTGGCTCGTACGGCTGCAATATTCTCATCCGATCGCCTTGGTCGCTTTTTATTTGGCCTCTTTGGGTTACCAAGAGTATTACCAGTTGTAAATCTTTCATACAAACGATAAATTGTTTTCTTGGAAGGCGCACTTTTCACTTTATTTATTTTTTTGAAAGCACGTTGAGTTTTCACTATTGACTTGTTTTGTTGAATGTAAATTTCAACAATTTTAGAGTGTTCGCGTGGCGTGTACTGTTCCATTGTAAACATTTGCCTGGAATGACGCTTCAAACGCGGTATGTCATTAGTCGATTTGGCATCACTGCGGAAAGTTACAGTGTTGCCAGATGGGCGCTTCGAATATTGGCAACCCTGTATAAGAAATCGGTTAGATAACCGTACTGTAAATGGTATTTTGCACACCAAAATACATATTAAAAATTAAAACTGAATAGGATTAGAAATCGAAAGAAATTGTGTGCAGATACACTCAACTAATATGTACAAGCAAAATGTGATACATTTTTTAGGCATTTTTTAATTACTTTGTATTGTTTTCGTTTCTATTTTATATAAAACAATGAATTTTGAAAAGGGAAAAAACGGGAAAATGCTAAAAGAAGAACGGTGAAAACTTAATGAAATGCATGAACAAAACCGGAATGATCTCTTCCAAAATTTGGCAACACTGGCTCTATCTCTCTACACACGCAATGAGAGAGTAACAAAAACTTACTGCACTCTCTTTGACTTGATTAACTTAATATCAATTTTCTTGCTAAATATTTTTATGTAGTGTTGCCAGAATGGACTTTCTTGAGTTTAAGTTGGCATATTTTATTTTTTGAAGCTTCAACATAACATAGCATTGCGTCTGGCAATATTGAATAAGACAAAAAAAAAACAGAAAACAGAGCATGAAAGCTGTCACAAAATACTTTCTGAAGGTGGTCAGTGAAACCGCCTTTACTGTTCTGGCCGCCTACAGCCCTAATTTGGCAAAGTATCAATTGTTACCCAGTATTTTAAATATTTCTTTGTGTTAATTGTCATTTTTTCATTTTAAAACATAATTTTAAGCTCAAAAAACAAAATTTTTTAATGAAATTGTGACTATTTAAAAAGCAGGTAACAATTTTTATCAAAATTTTTTATTTTTGAGCTTCATATTTTGTTTTGAAATAAAAAAATTACAACAAACACATAGAAATATTGAAAATACTGGGTAACAATTGATACTTTGCCAGAATAGGGCTGTAAAGCTTAAAACTCTACCAGGCATTTTGTCTTCTTCTTTCACTATTTGTCTCTGGAGTTCAACAATTTTGCCAAAATTCACCAATGAATTGTGAAGAGAATTTTTTGCTTTCGTTAGAAAGCTTAGATCATTTAATTAATTTAAATTTTTCTTATTTGGTCTGGCTCTACCATAGAAAATTAATTTTTGATAATTAATTATGATTAATTCTTTGATTTAAATGGGATTTTGAATTTTAACCGTTTCAGATCAAGTAAGTTTTTGAAGAAGACAAATAACTAAAATGATAAATAGTTTAATAAATAAATTCATTAATAAATGCTCGATTCAGGTAAATTAGAACTGATTTGACATATTCTATAATCAAGCAAAAGAATTTCTCGAAAAAAGATAATTATTTCTCTCGGCTTCAAATATAATAATTTCTCAGGGAGAAAGTATTTAGTTTAAGCAATCTTATTCCAGAATTTGCATTGATTTCAAAAATTAAAATAGCACACACCTTGCCAATTTTTTTTTTCGTTTTCGTTACCTGTATTTTTTCTATTTGATTGTATTAATTGTCAACTGAAACTAGAATAGTGGTATTTTTCAAATTTTCCTCAACAACAACTGCAACACGATCATCATCATCATCATCATCATTCTCATTTCATGTTTTGTGAAAATGCCACTTCCTTAGTTTCAGTGAAGAGTTGTGATAAAAAGACCAAAAACTGAAATAAGACAAACTATGAACGAACCTTATAGCAGCCAACTTCATTGCGTTTTGCGTATTCAAATGTGATGATGTGTCGCGAAAATGTGTTTTTGTAGATGTTTCATGTTTGACATGTCAAGCAAAACTGACAAGAGCTTGATATGTAAATTTTTAGCTGCAACTGTCTCACTCTGAACTCTAGCTAAGCCTCTCTAACACACACTCGTTTGCCTTATGTACGTTTAAGTCACGATCGTTGTCAAAAGTTGTGCATTGACAGTTTTATTTAAATTTCATCATCATCAGATGCAGCTAAGAAAATGCTAATGGTAACGCATCTGCATACGAACGCATGTGAATTTATTGAGTCCTGTCGATGCGTGATATTATTTAAGTGGGTTTCGAGCAGCGGCAACAACAGCACATCCTTCGTTATCTTGACATTTCCAAGCAATTCTTTAGAAAGTCGTCAGGCGGTTAGTCACTGAGACAGATAGACAGACAGGCAGCTGCGAAGAGTTATTTTTGGTATTTGTTACGAGTGAAGCATGCAAATTTTTTATATGCTCGTTTAGTTTTTACCATAATGAATAAATAACTAATCCTGCAGGAAATAATCATCTAAGAAGATTAATGTTTATTCAATTTGTAGGAATTTTTGTCTTGATATGATACATCATGAAGGAAAAGAAATTGTCATATTTGACATGTCAATTTGTGTTGTTTTTTATGAAAATTATTAGTTTTGAATAATATGATATTAACATTTTTTTGACCGTTAAAATGATAATATGAATTTAACATCTTTCTTAAAAGAAATATGTTCTAATAGTATCTAGTGGCTTGTCTTTGTAGTCGTTTCAATAAAAAAATTTATTCGCAAATTATGTTTCGATGGCATTTAATCAGCATATGTTTCGGTTTCTTATGTAAAGAATAAAAAATCTATTGTTGGAACTTTATTTTTTTTTTAAAGAATTTGCAATGACTTTTTATGCATATGAGCTGGTATCATGGACATGATCTTCACAATAAATTCTCAAATTTTTGAAGAGTGGGAGATTTCTATGGAACAACATGATTCTTCGAATTAATTCACAAAAAACGGGTCAACGTTGTTAAATCGAGACATCTCGCAGGCCAAACCTTCATCTTATACATCGCAGGAACTTTTGAAGTAGATTTAGGGCCGTTTTCTCAATGTCCGGTTAAGCACTAATCGAAACTTTAACTGGCGGTTAGCAAAAAAGCATATTCTCAATGTTCGGTTAGGTCTTAAGTGCCGGTTAAGTTAACGGCAAGTTGAGGTTCCGGTTAGTTGCTAATCGGAAGAACAGCTGTGTAGTGTAGAAAATAATTATATATTTTATAATGAAAAATGGATAGAATTTCGAGGATTTCGTTTTTTTCTAACTTGACTTCGATTCAAAATATAAAAAGGAGATATGCGCATAGGCGTGATTTCGTGGAAGAGTAAGGCACTTTCTTTATATGCACTGAAGTTCAGCACTCTGTTGAGTTTTTAAATTATTTATTAATTAATCCTTGTAAATATCTACAACTTTCACATCAAAAAATTCAAAATTAATGACTTAACCGACAGTTACTTAACCGACACTTGGTGAAAACGAAACTGTTGTTTTAGTTATCGTACGGCTAGCTAACTCCCGGTTAAGAGCTTTGCTAACCGGACATTGAGAAAACGGCCCTTAGAATGGTAAAAGTTTTGTGACTAGTGACACCATCTAATTTGTGTTGTCCACATCCACATGTTCAATTTGAAGCCAATTTATGTAGTTTTTCTGTAGTTTTTCTGTAGTTCGATATTGTTGTTAAGAGATGATATACTACTCTGAAAAAAACTAGAAACTCATTTTTCTAGATTCCGTAGGGACTAGTGGGATTTTATTATCGACCATCTTAAGGATTTTTTTTAACAATTCTTCTTTTACGGTCTACACGTTAATTTTTAAGTATTATGCGTGCAGTTAAAGTAAGGTTCAACTTTAGAATGTAGTCTGGTTTTTCGGGCCTAATTTTCAGTATTTATTTCGGGAATTTTTATTTAGAACAAAATAAAATAATTAAGTTAAGTTATCTTTACGAATCATGAAATTTTCGTTAAAATTGCATTTAATCGTTAGAACACATTTTGCATATTTTACAAAAAAATACCTGTTTTTGCATATTTATTGCGCACATTTTTGTATATTTTAAAAAGAATGCATGTGGTTTTTGCATATTTTTACTTTCTTGATTTGCAGCCTTTTAAATTTAAAACGACATCTTTTTGGTAAAAGATTACTATAATTTTTACTTTTATGTAAACTTCATTATTTTGTTGTTTTTTAATAAGATGTGTCAACGAGTATATAGCTATAAGAGTTTTCACTCGTCGCTCGTTATTTTTTTCTCGCTAATATTAGCCATCCATCGACAGAACAGGATATTTTGATGGGACATTTATTTTATACCCCTTCAAAAGTGCGAGTTTGTTTACATTTTGTTTTCTATATTTTGATCATTTTGACTGCGTGCACAAGGGAGCAAAAAAATGTGTTTGTCTGTTTCTTCTCATTTGAATATCTGAAGAAATATTGCAAATATTATGTATAAAAATAAAATTTTGCAGCTTCTTATTTGCATGTGCATGGTTGCCGAATTTATTTTGTTTCCAGCTGGACATTTTTGTTGTAGCTATATTTTGGTTGCTGCTGCAGAGAAGGATTTTTAGATATTTCATTAGCTGAATAAAAAGACAGAATTCTGATTCGGCTAATGAAATAATTATTGGATAATAAAAAAAATGTTGCAATAAAATAGAGTCGGTCTAGCAGTATTTTATAAATTTAAAATAAAACAAAGAAATATTGTAGATTTAATTAATGAGAATAAAAGGTCTATTTGATACAAATTTTACAGGTTATTATTTATATGTATGTGTGTTTTTTTCTTCCATCTTCTTGTAGTTGCCGAATTTAGTTTGTTTTTAGCCGGACATTTTCCTTGTAGCAATATTTTGCTTGCTACTTTGGATACACAACCATAATTTTTAGATACTTCATTAGACCAATAAAAAGACGAAATTCTGAGGATTCGGCTAATGAAATTATTATTAGTCAGGACTTGAAAATTTTTTTTAATAAAAATGCTTCTAATAAATAAAATTAACTTGAATTAACAACATAAAAACAGCAAATTTCTTCAAAGTCGGTCTAGCTGTTTAGGAGGAGTTCAGTGAGAAAGCCATGTACAGAATAATTTATTGTATAAAGATCAGCTATTTGACAAGAAGCTGTAAAATTTTATTTTTATGCATAATATTTGCAATATTTCTTCAGATATTCAAATGAGAAGAAACAGGCAAGCACATTAAAAAATTCCGATCTTTTTGCTCCCTTGTGCACGCAGCCAAAATGATCAAAATATAGAAAACAAAATGTAAACAAGCTCGCACTTTTGAAGGGGTATAAAATAAATGTCCCATCAAAATATCCTGTTCTGTCGATGGATGGCTAATATTAGAGAGCAAAAAGTAACGAGCGACGAGTGAAAACTCTTATAGATATATACTCGTTGTAGGATACTAAATATATATATTTTACGCGTGTAAAAGACGTGTGCTATTAAGAGTTACATCAACAAACCTTAAATAAATCTTTCAAACAAAGTATATTCTTTTCAAAAAGTATAGATGATTTAAATGTTGCTGAGTAACAATAAAACATTATGTCTCATACAAATTGGAGCTTAACATATTTGGTGTTCATAGGGCGCATTTAATATATTTAATATTATTTTCATTAAATGTATTTTTTGAAAAATATATAAAATATCTTAATATATATGCAAAATTTAAATTAAAAAAACATTTAAGTAATTTTAAAGTCTTAAAATATGAAGCGTATGTCCATGCATTTTCATTCAAGATTTTATTCAATGTTCTTGAGTTCTTTCTATAATTCAAATCATTGGAATACAACCACCACACCCATCCCTCGGGCACTAACATGAATCACCACCCGTACCATCATTTTCCAGTTCAACCTTCACTCATTCCACACAAGCAATGAACAATGTTAAGGGACCCGCTTGTAAAAATTTGTCAGTGATGACATTGTAATGCAGAACTGTAAGCGGAAACAAAACCTTGTTTGTGATCAATTCTTATTTGTGCTTTTAAACAACAATTTGACTTTAATCGTCTGTGTAGCAACGTTGTGTTTTCTAATAGGCAGTTTTGCAGTGAAGTGTGTTGTAAAAATTATAAACACTTATGTTTAAGTCAGAACAAAGATTTGCAACAAAGTGTTGTTATGTATTAATTCTGAAATTATCTATAAAAGTTAATAAATTCGTTTACTAAATTGTAAAAATAATTTGTGGCATCATTTGCGTTTGGTAGCTTCTTTTCGGCGTGTTCTCTTTCGTTTTCATTGTGTTGTTTGCGTAGAGAGGATTTTCGTTCAATTTGTTTTCAATTTTGTGCGTCATGTTTTCTCTCTCTTTTCTTGTCCATACCCTCCAGGAAAAATCGGAAGGTTTCCATCTAAAAGTGATAAAGAAACATTCCCCAACATATCTTTTGGAAGTTTAAGGGTAGTTTTGTATTTATATTGTTTCCCCACCGCATCTTTTGGAAGCTTAAGGGTAGTTTTGTATTTCTATTGTTTCCAAACCGCTTCTTTAAGAATGCATGTGGAAACTTTTATTTATTGTCAAGCAATGACAATAGAAAATATTAATATCATTGTTTTCCAGCCGCTTATTGTAGAATGCGATAGTCTAGTGGTAGCGCGCTCGACTGTCGCTCAGGGGTCCCGGGTTCGAATCCTGGCCGAATCCATTTTCATAACAAGGGAGAGGAATGTTTCCACATGACTTTTTAACACAGCGGGGAGGAATGTTTCCCTCTAATGACATGCTATGTTAAAAAAGCAATGGAGTGTGCAACAAAGGGGAATGCTTTCTACATTCCATGGAATGTTTCCTGGTAACATCCGGGAATGCTCACATTTCCTGGAGGGTACCTACTCCCATAGTCACTTACTGTGTAAAGTAGATGTCATCAGTGTTTTAGCGGCCTTTCCCACGCAGCCGCATTGTATTAAAGAAATGATTGGTTACGTCATGTGTCCATTTACCACTGGGGAGTTCTGCCAAGTGCGATGAGAACAAGGAATTCGCTGCTCTTATTCTCAATGAACTTCATGCCTTTTTTATAAACGCATTGCGTTTCACCGCGAAAGAATTAAACTGACTCGAATTTCAGTGAGTGTCTCTTGGGAAGCTTTTTATGCATTCATGCAGATGTCAATACCAGACAACTTAAAAATTGCACTATGGGTGCCCAAATCAGAGTTTGTCCTTACCTTTAAAACGTTATGGAACACCACTGGATATTACTATCTACTATACTTTCAATTATATCCCACGATTCTGCCATCCTGTGCAAAAAGTCTTTCTGTTTTCTGATTGTTAAATCAACTAATTCTATAGAGCTTATTCAAACATGGAATTACAACAAAATTACTACCACACCCCAGTGATAAAATAGCACAAACAAAATTATGCAAATAAGCACCAGTATTCAAAGAAATCTACGCCAATATCTTCACTTATTCATTAATTAGCTACTTCAAACCACGCCCAAGAAGCAGCATCCGAATTGCGCACTTTGTTTAACTTTCCCACAGAATATCATTCTGGCAAAATTCAATATCAGAGCATCTCCTACTCTAATGCGTTAATAACATAATTTAAGCATTCAATGCATATATGGCAAAAGAACAAAAAAAAAAACCAATGAAAACAAAAATAGATCAAAAAACAAACAACCCAAAACATTCAAATAATCATAATAATCATCGTGATTCAGTGACGTAGCAGATAAAAAACCAAACAAACAAACAAACAAACAAGGTACACACGCATGCATTGGCAACCCCTGAAGTAAGCAAGGCAAGCTCACATTGACTGAGCATCGTGTTCCATGTGAAAGTCAACAGTGTCGAAACAGAGCTAATCGGCTTAGAATATGTTTTCAAAATGCACCAACGTAGTTCCTACGCTCTAATCCCTGTCGGGCAAAAAGGACTTTTCGTAATTGCTTGTATTTGATCCTTTTTTGTTCGACTCTATAGTAGCTAAATAGTCCCTTTGTGTGGAGTTTGTAATTTTGTACACTAAGGGTTTTACTTTTGGACAGTTCGCGAGGCAATTATGAGCATTCAAATGGGCACGCGGCTGCACTTATGCAATTTTTTTTGGCTGCAGCGATACTTGTGGCAGTTAATTGCATTTCGGAAGGATCAAATCACATATGATTAGAGAATTGTTAGAAATAGGAATAAGAGAAAAATGTCGCATGGAATTGACAAACCAGCTGCAGATGGTTTTCAAAGACTTTAATCAAAGTTCAACTCCTTTGCTTTTTTTCCATACAGTCTAGCTAATCAGCTCTAAATCAGAATCATCATTAACACTTTCGATCCAACAACGCCTTGACATTTCCGCCCAATCATGTCAATTTAACAGCTAAATAAAAAAATCGTCTCACCAACTCACCAGTTCGATCCGAACACAATAAGTGTCAATTAGTAAACGCCAAATGTGTCCACAGTGGGACCAATTTAAATTTCGCAAATAAACTAAATTCAATAAATTTTCCAGAAAATCAAATGGAACGTATTTTGCACAAATACGCAAAAACAGACATTGCGAAAAATGCGACAAAGCAACACCGACCAAGTGACCATTGAGAATACCAACAAATACAGTACATTCTGAAAGCGCACCAGTGAACATGGCAGCAAACGTGGCATCGACTGCTCGTTGTCCATCGTTAATGCCATTATGTCGTACTGGCCCTGCATGCGAACGTCCTACCGTCTCACAGGCTGACCGTCCGAGGTCTGTCGATCGAATTGTCGTTGTTGAATTAATTTGTTTATAAGTCCATTTCGATGTCAGTCAAAAATTTCCACGAAATAAAGTATCTTAACTTCAATTGCAACTGCTGAAAGCACAGTTGCAGCAGCAGTAACAACAACAACAACAACAACATTGTCAACAATGAGCTGCAGAAACAATTCCAAATAAAGTCTCTTGGTAGCAATTCTTGACAATGAGTAAAAGTTTCATTGCAATTCGCAGCATCGAACACAGCAGCAGCCCCAGCCTCAGTCGTATACGCCCCATTGCAGATGTAAGCAGCCATGAACAGCGTTATTCTTGTAGTCTTGAAATTTTAGCTCAACTGGAATTGAGACATCAATGCATCCAGCGTACAACAAGAGCTGCATTGGTGGGTTGGTATGCAGATTGGGGTGAAGTGGTGAAAAGTTGGTAGATTTGTGCAAGACATCAAGTCAGAAAAGTTTTAAAATTATTTTAAAGCAAACTCACTTGACTGTAAAGTATATGTGACTGAGAACGCAGAGCAGAGGTGGGCAAATTTTATGTGTCTTCTCTGCTAAAGGTAAAAATGGTTTATGATTACGTATAATATAAGCGCTTTATTTCTGAATAGAAGTCTTTTTTTGGGAATGTGAAAAGACTATCTATAAGGAAAATGTCCCAATTGTCGCTCATGTGTCAATTTTCGTTTAATATTTTTTCTTTTTCGGATAAATAACAAAACTGACGTCAAAAAATATTTTTTGATTTTGAGATTGATCTTATTAATTTTTGCTAATACAAAAATCGTAGGAAAATATTTGTTCAGTGATTCCAAATTCTGTTAGATTTGCGCAAAAATTATTTCAATTTTTTTATTTGTCATCATTGACTGATTGATTTTTTTGGTAAATTCATATTTTCCAAAATGTTTTTTTTTATATATATATATTGTACGTCAAAAATGTTTGCGTCTCAAAACCTGTTTATGAAAAATGTACCCCAATATCTCAAAAGCTATGGCTAAAACTATCCTTTTATGGCCTTATAATTCAGTATTCGACCTCAATTTACATATGCAGTTTCACTGACAACATTTTATGAGCGTTGGACAAGGGTGCGTGGCAGCAACGTGTCGGATTTCAGCTAGTTTTCTATAAAATTAAAATGCATTGAAATTTTATCAAAATTTGTTTGTTTATACTTGACTATATTTAATGTTGGAACTACAATTATTAAATATTTTCTAAAAAGCCCTCCACTTGCGTGGCAATCTATTATTCTGGTTCTGAAGCTTGTACAAAAAAACACTCACATCTTCGGCGGTGATCGATCTTCACGAATGTTTAACTCAGCAAACTAATTGTTCTACATTTTTTTATTTTGGGACTCGAAACACAGACTCTTGTATCCTAGCCCAAATGTGTTCAACTTGATTGGCGGCATTTCCATGCCAGTCAGTCCAAACCTCTTTAACAAAGCATATTACGACTTTTACGCTCTTTGCGTAAACCTTGCCAAGTCTTGCATTAAAATGGGTGTTAGCCGCCCCGGAAATGGTTTTTTAATTTTTGCACAATTGTTCATAAACTGTCAGCATTTGTTTTCTGTAGTGTTTCTTACATTGAGCTATTTTCTTACTATACAGAATAATCGATTTATAATTTTTCTTGTAATCGTTATTCAATAACTTCGATCACAAAACACGGAGTAAATAATTTTCTTATAATAAGAAATAATTTTGCTTGATTCGAGAAGATGTTAAATCAATTCAAATTTATTTAATGAAGCATTAAAAACAAATAATTAAAATATTTCTTAATAAAAGTGCATACTTTTAACAATCCGTTCATTTCATGAGTTAAAAACAAATAAAATGCTTAATTCTAGGAACTGGAATAAAACTGAAATTGAGGCAGTAAATTCTTAATGCAAGCATACACTGAGATACATTAAGAAATAATAATATCGAATTTATGATATGTGTTGCTTGTGTAAAGAAAGTGTGAAATTGTATCAATTATAATTTGTGTACATTTATTTCAAGTGAACTGCAAATGCTTTGTTGTCAGAGTACGTTTTAAATATAAAACCGGAATGTGTCTAAAACATTAATTCATATCAAATCATCAATTCGGTTTTGCTTGTAGAATCCTTGGACAAGCATCAAAATTTTATCAATAATAAAGAATACCTAAATATACAGTGACGGACAATACTGCCAACGAAAGTATTGAAATTCACCATTTTAGAAATATCGTTCTAGCTATGTTATATGTGTTTGGAAACCATTTTCTATTTTTAACGATCATATAATATATTTAGTATCTGATGGCATATTTTTGCTTAATTAACGGTTCTTTTCCATATTTTTGACCAAATTAAAAGAAAACACGTGCTTGTGAACAGTATTGTCCACAGGAAGACTTTTTAAAAATTCAAAGGTATTTTGAGGACTATTGTGATAAAAATATAATAAAATTTGCTTATGTGTACAATAAAATAAAGATAAATACACGCTTAAGAGTCTTGGAATAAAATTGAAACTTTTCTGTACTTTATATATGACCACACCAGTTTTGGTTTAAAATGTAGTTTTTGCAAAATACTAAAAAATCGTTTTAATACAGCTTTGGCTTACAATTTTGGATTGCAAGCTTGGATTGAAATATAACAAAAAAAAAAGTATAGCAGTGAGAGGACTGCCGACCGAAGCGAAAATCTATATATAAAATATTAGTATTCCTTGGAAGACGTTGTCCTGCCACGGTCCGCCTTACTGCTATATAAGAATTTTCATGTTAATAGGGGGCTTCGGACTATCCTACATGTAGAATGGATTTGACAGGTCGGACGGATTGTAGGATGTGCGAAAGCTCATACTGCAGCCCGTCCTACATGTAGGATGAAAATCAAAAAGTTCTAAAAGTTCCGCTATGATCTTGTTCTTTTCTGTGCGTCCTTGTTTGTAGATTTCCTTGGTAATTGCTGTTGGCGCAGTTAGCTGGAAATTTTTTGTAGACGTTGTGAATTCTAATTGTGTAGCTACAGTCGGCATATGAAATTAGAATTATTTTTCGTAAGAGCTTATAGCAATTTATTAAATTTTTTAAAATATTTTACTGCAACTATTTCTTTTAAGCAAAAGTGTTACCATGTCAAAAATACATATAATTAAAGTAATTTATTTAAATTATTTCATTATTGAATTAATATAAAAAATTAAAGCTCATTTATAACAATTTATATCATAACACTAACACAATTTACATGTTCACCATATCTATATTGAGTTGTGTATTAAAAATAGAATATTCTAAAACTAAGAAATATCTATAGCATATAAATTATATATAATTCATATAAAAAATTGATGCCAAACCGTTTAAAAAATAGAATGCTTAGGATAAGCAGACCTTAGTTATACAATTACTACTGAAAATATTAATTATTTTGCAAGTGAATTACGTAATTCTTTTTATATAAATATACATATATACTCTTTACATTTCCTCAATGAGCTGAATTGTTCATATTTATTGAATATATATTTCCGATACGGTAACACTTTTACTAACAACAAATAGTTTTACCAATATTATATATACTCTTTAATTCATATGGGTAAGCAAAAGAATCAGGAAATTTGCGCTGGACTTGCTTGTGCTGCTGGTGATGGCACTTGGAGGATGTTGGCTAGCAACAAATTCTGCACTGCACTTGCTGGTGGTGGCACTTGGAGGACGTTCGCCAGCAAAGAAAGCCAATTTAACTTTGCTGCACTTGCTGATGCACCGGGAGATCGTTGGCCCACACATACGCACACACAATCTCAAGCACTTTCATTGTTTTTTTTTTATTATTTTATTTTTTAAGTTTACAATATTACAAGTTTACGAAATAAGTTGCAAGTACAAGCACTCGAATTAAATATGTCGCAAATTGAATAAATTGCAAATTAAATAAAATATTTGCGCTAAAACACTGTCGCTAAAACTGTCAAAATTTCATCGTCTATTTGGCACAGCAAAAAAAACAAATTTATTTCAACACACACACATTTTATTCAACCTGATATTTTCTATCCTACCACGACTGAAAAGTTTCCTTTTGACACACACCCTTTATGAAAAAATTTATTAATAAAACAATGAAAATACAACAATACAACAACTCTGAAAATTAAAAGCCGCAGTGGTGAAAATAAAAAGCCACTGACAAATACAACAAGTGTGAAAATTGTCAAACTTTGTTTGACGATATATAATAAAATAAGAGCATGCATGTAATTATTTGAATGTTCAACATATTCCTTTATTACAACTTAAAGATTAAAATGTTAAAACACTCAATCCAAACATTATTTTTCTTGTTTGCAAACGAATTTCCAGCAGAAAAAAGTAGAAAAAGAAGAAGATCGTTCCATTTTTAAATCTCACCATGAATAGCAGGGGTTTGAGTAAGAGCAAATTTTTCAAAAATGTTGACAAATACAACAACTGAAGAAATTGCCAAACTCTAAAAGCACATATAGACCAATATAAAGCGAATTAATAATAAGTTTTGGTTGCAAACATCTTATTGCAACCTAACTTAAGTATTTATATACTAACAAGCAGATTATATGCATTAATTTCAGGAGTTGCCAAGTGATTTCTTTGTGAGCTTGCGGCCGATTCAGAACAAAAGTGACGATCATTGTTGATTTTTCTTATGCACAAATACGTGCAAACATTTTTTGAGGTTATTTTTTCTTAGTTTCCTATCTTGTTATCTTTGCTGTCTGTATTGATGACGAGAGTTCCTAGGAAAAATACCATGACGCAAACCAAAGATTTACCCTCTACCAAAATCGTTCAACGAGCCTAAATAAGTTTTCACTTTAAAAAAAAATAAACAGAATGAGATTCGCACCAGGGACATTCAGATTGTAAAATCACTAAGTTAACCCCTTTGCTATTGCGCTATACGAAACAAAAGCAATAAACAACCATATGAACCTAATAGCCTAATATTGAGTTTCAGCATTGCAATATTTCTTTGGTTTAAATTTTTGTACATAAAAGTTTTAACTATAGGTAAATATTTGTGAAAGTTTAAATTTTAAACCTGAAGGTTAAAAAATATGCAGTAGTATTTTAGCTGGACTAAAATTTATTCCAAGATTTTTAACCGTGTAAAAATCAGTTTTTAAGGCGACCGCGTGGAAAGGTTTAAAAAGGAATATCTTACAGAAAATTTAAAAGAAAATATAAGACATCATTTAGATTAATCAATTAAATAAAAAAGGAGTCAAATGTGACTGCTCCAAGGAATTGTGTCGATAGGCCACGTAAGCTTTTCCCTAGAGCTAAAAATACTGCTGTGGAGACCAATCAGGTTCTAAAACAGGAACTCGGAATTGAGGTCAATGACAAAACAATACACAGGGGCCTGAAGAAAAGTAGACTTGCCTCTTTTGACTGAAAAGCACCGAAAGCAAAGAAATTAATTCGCAAAAAACTATGAGCACCTTAGCGTTGGTGATTGGATGAAGGTAACATTGTCAGTTGAAACAAAAAGAAACTGTGTTGGGTCAGATAGTTGCATGTGAACTTGGGTTGGTACAGATAAAGGGCTTAAAGAGTAAAATATTTGTTAGACATTAGGGGTATTCCCACTGACTTCGGTAGTTGGGTACGGGTAGATTGAGTACTTTTGGTTATTGCGAGCACCCTAAATTGCAATTAAGTACTTTGTAGAATAGTTTTGGGCAGTGCTACATGTTTGTTTGATCTCCCCGGCTTATGTAGATGTAAGACAGAAAGCCAGAAAAGGATTGCCACCAAATCATTTTTTGCCATTTTATGTGTGAAAAGTTTAAGCCATTAATTGGGTGTAAAAAAGTTATTCTATATACGAGTAATTTTTAACGTGAAAAGGTACTGTCACAGCTAACTGCCACATACGAATTTTCATGCCAATCGGAAAAAAATTTAAATTTTTTGTATATCTGAACTGGCATAACTGTAGTGCGACTACGCCCATTTTTAGTTCAGTTTCCGAAAGTAACTAAAGGCACTAATTTACCAAAGTTTAGTTTAATACGACCAAAACCGTCGAAAATATAGCATTTTTATTGATTTGTAGGCGGTAAAAGGGGGTATGGATTTTTTTATTAACCGAGATATTAACTTTATAAACCAATTTATTAACAGAAATTGCAAATTTCATTGCCTTAGGTGTTGCCTTTCCTGAGGTCTTAAGAGACACCGCACCAACGATTTTATATATAGGCATTTCCAAACTAGCGTTACGGACGATTTGTACGAAGAAATATAAAAAAAAAAAATGAAAATGTCTAATTTTTAAAAAGTCTTTTTTTATTTGCGTAGTAATTTAGTAGCACTATATTAAATAAAAACAATTAGAACAAGCGACCCTAATGATTTTAAGAATTAAGCAAAAATATGTACTGGCGTTAAATTACAAAAAACGGAAATAATTTTTGACTTGGATCACAAAATTTGCAAAAATCTCTGAATTGGGCAAGACTTTTTGTATACAACTTTTTTAAGAAGGGCTTAAAATAACAAAAGTATATTTTCCTAGTGATCAAATTTAAAAATAATTTATGGTTTTATATTTATTAGGCTTTTTGATCTGGCGTTACGTTACTTTAATTTCCATTGTAGTTTAATTGTGTAATTAAAAAATTAGCTAGTTAAGTTCTTATGAAATTAAGTAATTTAAAAACAAATTGAATATATTGTCTTTTCTTTGCATCAACCATTTTTTCATTATCTTTATCCAATGTCTAAATTTTTTACTTAAACAAAAAAGTTTACGAAACATTTACTAAACATTTAGGAAAAAGAAAAACTGCATTTGTTAAACAGTGCAGACGATTTGATATCATGGTTTATGAATTTATGTAGAAATTGCTTAAATAAATAAAATTAAAATGTTTCTCTTAGATAATATCTTCAAATAGTAAGTTTTTAATAAGTTTCAATTTTTTTGTCATGGTAAACTTTTCTGTGGAAATGCCCATATATAGAAGAGCGGTAAAAGTAGGCGTGGCAAAATTCATATATCTTGTGACCACCACTTGGTCTCATAGCAAATATAAACCAAGTTTCATTATAAAACATGCACAACTCAGGAATTATAATTTCTGAAAAGTATGCGTAGTTATAGTTCGACCACTCAAATTTTTGTTGAATTGTCGATACGAACTAAATTACAAAATTTTAGTCCAATACAACCGAAGTCGTCTGAAATATAGCGTTTTTATTAACTTGTGGGCGGAAATAAGGGGTGTAGCAATACTTTTTTGTGTATTATTCGAGATATTAGCCTTGACAACAAATATTGTAAATTTGATGCCCTTAGGTTAACTATTGCCTATTTTTGCAAAAGGTGGTAGCACATGGAAAAAGTACTCAATTTGGCAAGAAAACAATCTACCAAACAAGTCAGGGAGGCAGCTAGAGTAGATTGGTAGATGGGTACTTGGGCAGAATGGCACTTTACAAATACAAAACGTACCGCATTTGCCAATCTACCCAACTACCCAAGTTAGTGTGAATACCCCTATTGAAATTTTTGGGGATGCTTTCGTGGCAATTCAGTCGGAGTACTGCGACGAATCAATATGCCACGGATTTTGTTAATATTTTTGTAGATTCGTATTCATTTAGCTTAGATATATTTGAGGCAGTGCAGGGGCAGGATGATGCCTTAATGCAAGATAACGATTTGAAGCAAACGGCTAAGAGCACAAAAGGGTGATTCTATGAAAATGGGGCTAGCATGTGATGCCCCAGATGTGCCTGCGCAGTTTCCTGATATGAAAACCATCGAACAACTTTTAGCCATCCTAAAAAGAAAAATGTTCGCAGAAAAAAAATCTTCCAAAGAATATATACGAACTTTGGGAACGAGCCTTACTAATATGGCAAAAAATTAGTCCCGATACCTTGGAAAATTTTGTGTAAAGTATGCTGAACAGAACAAAAGCCCTAAGAACATCACGAGGTGGTCATATGAAATCTATATATATACAAATGGATGTATGTATGTGGGTATGTGGATATGTGGCTATATCACGTATAGATTCCAAAACGTCTGAACCGATATATATGAAATTTTCAGGGAAACTGAAACCACATCTTGAGAGTGTTCCTGTGAGCTTTGGTAACGATTGAACAAGGGGGCGTGGTACCTCCATACAATCCAAATTTGCGCTATGGACTACAAAACAAAAAAGGGTATATATTAGACGGTTTTTAACGTAAAAAATAAAATTTAGTAATTTTGTTCAGATGGTTACTGTCGATTACGTAAAAAAATGGGCGTGGTCGCAAATTATATACGCCCACTTTTTAAATCATGGAAATTCCGGAGTTTTACTATATATATATATTTATATATATATATATATATATATATATATATAACCGATATATATATGCAGCGGTTATCAATAATAATGAATTTTACACCAAATATTAATTATGCTGCTTTTATTTTGCTCTCAGACAAACTGAATGAAATCATATTAATTTTAAATTTAATAAAGAAAACAAAACTAAATTTGAATATGATTTGTATTTAATATGATGTATGAATATATGCTTTGGTTCCTGCAATCATTTTTGTGTGTACCTAATATTTAAAAAGATACACAGTTTTGTAGCAGCGTTTATATATATATATATATATAGTGATATATATATATATGTATATATATGTTATATATACATATATAACATATATAACATATATATACATATATATATATCACTATATATTGATATATATATCACTATATAAACAGTGTTGCGCAAAACAAAAGCAACAAAATCAGTACGCTGCTACAAAACTGTGTATCTTTTTAAATATTAGGTACACACAAAAATGATTGCAGGAACCAAAGCATATATTCATACATCATATTAAATACAAATCATATTCAAATTTAGTTTTGTTTTCTTTATTAAATTTAAAATTAATATGATTTCATTCAGTTTGTCTGAGAGCAAAACAAAAGCAACATAATTAATATTTGGTGTAAAATTCATTATTATTGATAACCGCTGCACATCTGAGCGACATCGACTCTATTAAATTAGATATATTGGTATTAGGTATATGTTCCCAATTAACTTTCAGGGCTTCATACAGTGCAGTCTTATTGGAAAACCTTTGACCAGAAACTTTTACCTTCAAAATCCCAAAAAGATTTTCAATGGGATTCAAGTCATTGTGACTGTGCCGGCCAATCAAGGACTTGAATCCCATTGCCTCTAATGTAATCTTTGATGAGCTTTAAAGTGTGCTTCGGGTAGTTGTCAGGCTGAAACGTTCACTGAAGCGACATTTTACACTCTGAATGTGGTTGCATCATGCTTTCTAAAATGTCATTATATACAAATCGATCCAAAATTTCATCAATTTTTTGAAATGGTTCAACTTCATTATAGGAAAAACAAGTGCAGACCATAATGCCACCGACTCCGTGCTTAAAATTTATTTTGCAGTTTCTGGCTTCAAGTCGTGTACCTGGGTGGCGCCGTACCGTGCACATCCCATCTGAATTAATCAAGTTGAACTTAGATTTATCGCTAAAAAACGGTTTTCGATTTTTGAACGGTCCAATTTAGGTGCTCTTTTGCAAGACTGAGTCTAAAAAATAATAAATTGCAACTTGTTACAATTTCAGACAGAATTGTTTAAATTGTAACACCTCACCTTGTTTTTTATGCTTAGCTGTAAGCAAAGGTTTCTCTGCCGGTTTATAACTTCTTTAATCGTTCTCAACGGCTCGTCATCAAACAGTGCTGTGATGGATATCTAAATAAAGTGTCCGAACAACCTCTTTGGATGTGGCAAATGCATTTCGTTTGAACTCGCCACGATGTCTTCCGCGGCCGCCCTGTTTAATGTGACTTACAAACAACACGTGCTTTACAATAACGGAACTTTTACCGGTAATTCTTGGAACTTCTGTTCTCTTTTTACATTTTTCAAGTTTTGTTGTTTTTGTTTTGCTCTCAGACAAGTTGAATGTAGCCACATTAATTTGAAATTTAATTAAAAAAAACAACACCAAATTTAAATTTGATTTGTTTTTTATATGATGTATGAATATATGCTTTGATTCCTATAATCATTTTTGTGTGTCCCCAATATTAAAAAGATACACGATTTTGATGCAGCGCACTTATTTTGTTGCTATTATTTTGCGCAGCACTGTATATGTTTACACGCCCACTTTTACCTTCCACAAATCAATATCTATATGTATAAAAAGCAAAACGATGTATGTCTGTGTGTGTGTGATGCCTATAGACTACAAAACTACTGAACCGAATGACCTAAAATTTTGGTAGTCGATTTGTTTCAGGTACGAGATGGTTGAGGAAAAAAGATTGCCGCACCCCCGTTTTACAGCCCCCAAATCAATAAAAATGCAATATTTCGGTCGTTTGGGTCGTATAAGGATAAAATTTTGTAATTTAGTTTGTACGGCTACTGTCAATAACTGTACTAAAAATGGGTTTCTACGCCCCTTTCTACCACCCGCAAATCAATAAATATGCTTTATTTCAGACAGTTTTGGTCGTGTAAGACTTAAATATAGTAATTTAGTTTGTATGGTTACTGTCGGAAAATGTACTTAAAATGAGTTGCACGCCCCTTTTTACCGCCCACAAATAAATAAAAATGCCATATTTCGGACTTTTTCATCGTATTAGGCTTACTTTTGGTAATTTCGTTTGTATGGTTACTGTCGGTAACTGTACTAAAAACGTGTGTCTACGCCCCTTTTTACAGCCCACAAAACACTGAAAATGCTTTATTTAATACGGTTTTGGTCGTATAAGGCTTAAATTTGGTTTGTGTGGCTACTGTCAGCAACTGTACAAAAAATTGGTTTCCACGCTCCCTTTTTCCGGCCACAAATCAGTGAAAATGCTATATTTAAAGCAGTTTTGACCGTATATGACTAGCATTTGGTACTTAAGTTTGTATGGTTACTTTCGGAAACTCTACTAAAAATGGGCGTGATCGCTATATAGCCGCACCCACTTTTTGAGAATTCATTAAAATTGACTACTGGGTCGATTGAGCTTAAATTTTGACTTATTTGCATGGTTACTGTCAGCAACTGTTCTAAAAATTTATTTCCACGCTCCCTTTTAACGCCCACAAACCAATGAAAATGTTTTATTTCAACGGTTTGGGTCGCATTAGACAAAAATTTTTTAATTTAGTTCATATGGTTACTCTCGGCAAGTGCACTAAAAATGGGCCTGTCCCGCTTTAGTCAAACTCACTTTTTTAAGGGGGTCAGCGTGGAGTGAAGCAAAGTGAGTCAGGCTTAAGTTAAATTGAGCTGAAATTTTGGCAGTCGATTTGTTTCGAGAACGAGATGGTTTAAGGGAAAAAATTTTTCCGCACCCCTTTTTGCTGCTTACAAAATAACAAAAATGCTATATTTCGCATGGTTTTGATCGTATTAGACTAAAATTTGGTTATTTAGTTCATATGATTACTTTCGGCAGCTATAATGAAAATGATGAATATATTTGGCATTTCTTGACATTTTCGTATATGGCAGTAAGGCGGTCTGTGGCAGAACAACGTCTGCCGGGGAATACTAGTAAATAATAATAATAATAATGCACCTCACCTAAAAGTAAAGAGGAAGTTTTTAAAATTTTGAAAAATAGACCTCTATGTATTTAAATTATGACCTGCCACATTCCTTCCATCGGCAGGCCTACTTTGCTTTTCATCTGGGTACCGCGGTTCAATAAAATAAAAACACATTCCTTGTGAAAATCAACTTATTTGCTATAAACAAGTTTTTTAAAATACATAATTGTATCCTTCGCTATTATGTTTGTGGCAAATATATTTTTTTTTCTCTTCTTCTATTTATTTCTTTAATTGTCTACATATAATAAAAATTTCTTATAAACTATAGCCTTAATGAATTCACTATTATTCAGTTTATTATTAAATTTTTTTTATACACTTACGGCCCTATTCTGGCAAAGTATCAATTGTCACCCAGGATTTTTAATATTTCTATGTGTTTGCTGTCATTTTTTGATTTAAAAAAAATTTTAAGCTCAAAAAACAAAATTTTTAATGAAATTTTGACTTTCTGAGCAGGTGACAATTTTTATCAAAATTTTTTATTTTTGAGCTTCAAATTTTGTTTTGAAATCAAAAAATAATAACAAACACATAGAAATATTAAAAATAATGGGTAACAATTAATACTTTGCCAGAAAAGGGCTGTAGCCAAAACTTTTGGCATTTTTTTATTTACTGTACTGCTTCATACATATGTATAATAAAAATATCTTGCAACCTATAATCTTAATATATTCACTATTATGCATCTTATTACTAACTTTATTTATTTGTTTACACATAAACCAGGCTGTAGCAAAATTTTATCACATAATTTTTTTTTCTGTGCTGCTTCATTTTCTAACAAAGCTTCTGTGTTGTTTTCTTTGTGTTCTTCGTCATAAGCACATTATACCAATTTGTGATCAAAGCTTATAAACAATTAACACTTTTAAGAGCAATTCAATCATATAAAATAAGGCGCATGCCTTGGTTCTTTGATCTTTTCCAAAAACAAAAGCAATTTTGTTGATCATAAAAAAAACTATGGAAATTAAAATTTGATCATAATTTATGAATTATAGCCAAATTTGTGAGCATGATCCATAATACGGGATCAAAACTTACCTATATGTGATTAAAAGAAATATATTTTGTATTTTATGAACAGCTTGATCATGGCTTATGTGCAATGAATTTTCTCCGTGTTTATTTTGAAGTTGTATTGTTTATTTTATGTTGTGTTTGTTTTTTAAAATAAGTTAAATAAATGAACTCACTTTAATTTTTAAAAAGTTGACACCTTTTTTGGTACTTTTATTCGTTTTTTTGGCGCCTATACAGAAAGCTGAGGCAACCTACATTACGTCGATGTCCAAGAAAATTGGACCCAAAAGTTCCAAATAAGATCTTGAAGCCCCTGCACAAATGTGCGAATTGTACTAAATTTTCGGCCTGATATATTAGGTGTAGATCAAGCGGAGATCAGCTAGAGAGAAATATTTTATGCCCCTTTTTAAAAAACCTAGACACTTGCCAGCTTCTTTCAACACATCAAAGATGTGATCATGCCATGGTATATTAGGTTGGATCGATATGCTAGAACGTCAAGAGCGGCTGATTCCACAAAATCCACTCCATTCATCTTGATGGAAGCTTAGGGTCAATCCATTCGCTTGTGGGTTAACTGACAACACTGGCTCTTGCTTGCATTAAACTCTACTCTATTATAAAAACATCTTTCTGAAACTTTTTAAAGATCATTAAAAAGTTTATCTGTTTCTCAATCTCCATAGAGCTTGGGTGTTTTTTAAAAGATTATGACAAATGCTGCTGTCGTTCGCAAAAGTATGGATTGGGTTATGTTGGAAAAAACCAAAACCACGGTTTGCGATAGAACCGAACCCTGCGGTACTCCTGCGTCGATGGCGTGCACCTCGGATAAAATTCCATCAACTATGACACGAATCGTTCTGTCCTTGTGGAAACACGTGGTCCATCGAGCAAAGTTGACATCAACACTATATGCAAATAGTTTTGACACGAGTTCTTTATACGCCATAAGGTCACCAGTAGAGCAACCATATTGACGATCACTGAGCAGTTGGTTATGCTCCAGATAGTTCATAAAGTTAAGTTTATTATTGTACAAACTCCATAATTTTAGAAGGCGTAGAGCATATCGCAATGAATTGGTAGTTTTTTGGATTTGTGGCATCACCCTTTTATGGTACTGGTTAGACTCTTGCGATCTTTCAACAAGAAGGAAATTATAAATATGTATATATCGAATAATAAAACCTTTATTAAATAATTAATCAGTATTTTAAATTAATTTTAGGAAATAATTAACTTTAATTAAGCAAAACGTTCTTGTTTTTGGGAAGTAATCTACTTGGACTCAGCAAATTATTATCATTTCAAGAAAATAATAGAGTAGAAAGAAAAAATTTATTGATGATGTATTAGGAAAATTTTTCTTAATCTAATCAGTTTTTATAAATTCATTTTAGACACCAAAATAAAAAAGATGTTTGAGTTGAGAATATTATGCATGAGCAAGAACCGAAACTTAAGAATTATACAATCACGATGCGATCGATTTGTTCCACGATCATACATGCCCACCTCTGACCTGATTCTATTACAACAATATTAAAGTCACTTGTGAACAAACACCAACTCATGCCATATCATTCCTGGAAAACATGCATTCAATAGATATTAGCATATTTATGCTTTTTTTATAAGTTGACACAAGTTGAATACAGCACTGCGGAGAATTGAGGGATTTTCAATATATTACTTGGCGCTCAAAACCAAATTGACAAACAATTCAATTTCTGCAAACAACACACATGAAGGTTTCCTATTAACTTGGTTAGGTTTGTTTGCTGCCATAATACCATGATGCTAGCATATCGGAACTCAAAGTCCAGAGTGCCAGCAAACCTCACAATCATATTCGGTCCAGAACCGTCTTGAATGCTCGGCAAATACGAAACCAATCAGACTTTCTCACTATTCACAAGAGGCGCTGAACAAATAAATGATCACGGAATGGATAACTACTCCAGCAATAGCAGTCAGGAGAATAGCGTCGTCTTAGGTTGCTGTTGCCGCTGATGTCGTCGTTGCCGTTGTACGCGATAACAGAGGTTCTTTGGATTTGGATTTCAGTTGCATTGTCTTCTGTGCATGGCAGCAACTTTTATGCTCCATTGAGTTGACCAAATCCTCTGATCATTTGTTTAAATATGCGCCTTGAAATCTTTTTACTTTTTTACCTTTTATTTTTACTTTGCACGTTAAACAATTCAATTTATTTTCAACATCAAAACCTCAACATCTCAACCTTTTAACGAACCAACAAACGAACAAACGTTCCAACCGTTCAAAGGAACGAACATGAAATTGCGAGAATTTTAACATTTCTGCAGAAACAAACGAGCGACACGATCCAAAGTCTTTTAGTGTATAAGCCAGCTTACCAGCTAAACTTCTAACCGGTCACAATTCCAAAGCCATTCAAAGTCATAGCTACTCCATTAGGCACAAATGCTGTTGCGCCAAAGAAAGGTGGGAAGGGGGCAGAACAAAATCTTAAATTAAAATTTTTGAAATTTTCAACAAACACACTGTCACAACAATAAAAACAACAACACTAACAAGCCTCTGTTACAACAGCAAAAATGGTTATGGCATCGAAACAATGGTTAAGAAAGACTCCGACAAATCCAAAACCAAACCAAATCAAAACGAATGAAAGTGCTGCTTGCTGTTCCGTTGCATGCTCGGCGCGATGTTTATGGAAAGTTTAGTCCTTTTTAGTGAAAATCCGATTTGTTCGCGAATTATTTAATGGCCATGGAGCCATGCACTGAGTGTGGGGCAAAGTGGAATGAAAATTTGGTCATTTGTGGTATTGTTGTGCCGCATAATGAAATAAGCTGGATTGCACGAGTGTTATTTATGAAAACAAAAGAATGGCAAATTGATAGAGGTCAGCATTTAAGTATTGAGAAATATGAAATTTTAATTGACTGGAAAAACAAAATATAGAGCTGCCAGAATATAAAATGCTAAATTAAGAATGGTTATGGGTTTTTGTTTTGGTAAATATATGTAACTGGAAATATAAGGAGTGGCGTTGGTTTGATCATAATGTAAAATAGCTAAAGCATTCCGTCTTGAATACGTTTCTTATTTCAAATGTAGCATATTGCAACTGAAGGCTTTTTCGTTTTGAAAAATTTTTAGTCTGCTTATTACTTAATAGAATACAATATTGCGATTTTAGCTTTTATACTTCAATTAAATACAACTGCCGACAATGATGCTAAGTCGTTTGGAACCTTTTGAACACGAATCGTAAAATTATTTCATATCTTTCTTATATGAAGTATAAAACATTTGAGTCATATAATGATACAACTATATGCAACATTTTTACTGACTTTTTTAAAAGCACTTTATAATCCGCCACATATAATAGTTTCAGCTGCCTTTTAAATGTGCAATCTGGGTATATTTGTACCACTATAATTAATGCTAACATACTTTAGAAGTCAAAAGACATCTTATAAATGTGTATATAGTATATGTGTATTAAAATATTGTTGTAAGAATCTGATTTTTCCAATCACTTTGCTTTTCACTGCCTCAATTCAATCTTCTTATTTTCCAGCAGCTTGGAAATCTTCATACATAATAGCATTGCATAAATCTGGTACAAAGTCTATAATCGATAATTATCATTGAACTGCAAAATTAAGTGCTCTACCCAGACTTTTCGAGGCAATCGTTACTTCACAATTATCACATAGTGTTAAATCTTTAATATCTTCATTCCAACATGGCTTTCTTTCCGGAAAATATAACGTTACTAACATACTTGAATTTTCATTAAAAACTATTGAATATTTCGAAAGAGAATTGCAAACAGATGTCATTTACACAGACTTTAACCCTTAGCATGGGATTGTTAAGAAAAAGTACAGTGGTCTGAGCAGACCCCATATAAAATTTAGGTTAGGAAGGGACGTGCATATCAGGTGCGCATGAGGTTTGCTAAAGGTGTGTCTTAATAATGAAGGAATATTGGGGTATATGTGTGTGCAGGCCCGTCCGCATGAGGGGAGTTTTAGGGTTGAACCCCCTATTGAGAATAGAAATAGTACGAATTAAGTTTAAACTAACATTAAAATAAAACTAGGAGTAGCAGTTGCTTAGCAAACGCGTAAGCTGGCTACTTAAATTGGTACGTTGAAGATGCATTTAAGTTGGGTCGCTCGCTCTAATAAACTTTTTCCAAAGCAACAAAAGTAAAGATATAATGTTGTGTTGTCTCAAAGCCGATCATAAGAAATAGCTGGTTCGATAAAAAGTCCACTTATACTACGAACCCTTGAGAATGCTTCATATGACATTCCTAATGCAAATTCTATTTCTCCAATATCGACAACTGCTTGATCGAGTGTTAATCGTTGCGATCTATGAATACTAATCGCATAAGCAAGTTGTAGTGGAATTTGCTTGCGAGTAAAATTGTTTGATCCTCATTTAAATGATACTACAACAGGAGGAATAGGTAATACAATAAACTTGTTGTATTTTGGTCCAGAATAATTGGGAACCTTGACCAAAATGCACAAAGGAAATTCTTCTATAAATCGGCACTTTCGCAATGGCTACAAACAATTTCAACAACCTCTCTGATGCTGCCATTGCACAGATCAGCTGAAGTAAAAAGATTTTGCCTCAAAATAACTTGTACACCCTTACATAGATATAACTTTGGGCTTAAACCTCTTGCATCGTCGGATGAGACTAACAACGCTCGTGGGTCATTGTGTAAAGCATTGATGATTGTTACAGCATTGCCAACATTTCTGAGCTTCTCAATGTTATATTCTTCAATTACTGCATTCTTCAAGATTGATCTTAACACATTTTAATTCGAAAAAATTAACGCTGATTGAACATGGTCGACAAGAGGTCGTAGTCTTGTAGAGTCAGTTCTCGTAATGATACTCTTAGTAAACATTCCCTGAAAGCATGTTGTTCTAGTCGAATTTATCTCATTATCTGGTTCAATACGAACACTTTGCTTATTTGACGATAGACTAATTGACCTTGAGTGGCGGTATCATCTCATGACATCTACTTTGGTTGATTGGAATCTCCAAAGAACAGCACTACGTACCCTTTTTAAGCAGCATCGGAAAAGAATGATGAATGTTTTTTATGTCAAAAGTTTTGTCACAGTTTCTTATAAATTTTGTGCAGTGAGGGTTGATAAAATTTCACGAGATATAGTAGAATTTAATCTTGAGTCTTGGTAAACATAAATTCAATTAGAAAATAAACATTATAAATATTTACTTTTAACATGAAAACATTCACCATTTGCCGAAGCTGCTAAAAAAATATAACAAGCAATAGCAGCAGCTTAGCGAGTGCAAACCGCTACAGCACGACTCTACATTAAGCACAGCAGCACCGCATGCCAAAATCGATAGCTGCTGCTGTAAAGCCTGCTTAAAAAATGTTAAAAAGCGACAGCAACAGCAAGAAGACGACTTCAAAATGCGATAGCTTGCAGTTGCTGTGGCTTCGATAATGTTCCAAAATTACAGCACGACTGAAAAACCGAACGCTCGCTGCCGCTGAAACTATTTCTTTCTTTCGTAGTTTGCAGCCGAAGCAAAATTTATTTATAAAAAATTGCAAAATAAATTGCTAAAGCGCAGCCAAAGTAAAAACTTTGATGCTTTTGCTAATTTGGCAGCAGGAATTTAAACCCTGAACAATAGTATGCATCAAAGTCACGAAATAACAGTGGATCCCGTAACGTCTTAGGGTGCGAAAATCGACCCCCGGAAGTAAAGCAAAAAATCGGATGGAAGAGGGTTCCATACGATTTTTTGCTTCACTCGTTCAGCTTTTTCACCTCCGTAAATATTCGTACTCTTACACTGGACACTCTGTATATGTATTTTTGTTTTTTTTTTGTATAGAAATTTGAATGGCTTGATAGATTTTCATCAGTTTAATAAAAAAAATACTTACAATACAAAAGCTACAAAAACGCCAAATTAATAATCAATTGATAAAAATTTATGCGAAATATTCTAAACACTAGCACTTTTCACCATAATTGAAAATTATACTAACTTATAAACTAAACTGAATTCAAAAATTTTGGCTTCGTTAGGAAATAAAACTAGAGGCGTAGAATAGTTAAAAAAAAAAACCATTTTAAAATCGGTCAACCCATTTAGAAGTTAGGGGTCGTCCATAAACTACGTTACTGATTTTCCGGTTTTTTTACCCCCCTCCCCTGCGTTACTTTTCGTAGTGCTTTTCAAAACCCCTCCTCCCCATAAAGTAACGTGACATATGAAATTAATTCATTCGAATGATTATATATTTTGACTAGCTGTGACAATTTTCACTAGTATTAGTGACTAGTATGACTAGATACATTAAAGGAACAATTGGAAAAAATCAATAATTAATATCATCTGTAAAAGCTATTCCCTCTGCGATCCAAGATTCGATGCTCTCATTCACTGGGATAGAAGAAGCTTGTAGCTTTGTTGAGGATTCTTCAAAATAGAATTTTTCATCGGATTCTATGTCGACCCATTCAGGTGAGTCCTCATTTCTAACGCAAAGAAATTCACCTGATCTTTGACAGAGTATCCTTAAAGGCTGCACCCGAGCTGCACCAAGTTCTGTGTTTTTGTGTAAATACTTTCTGAAAATTGATTTATTTAAATAGTATTTTTTATTCCGATTTATTGTAAACGATATAATACAAACTTATGGCAATTCATAGCAAAGTTTATGAATTATGGCAAAGTTTTAAAAACGAAATACAAGCCGCAGGTAAGACACGACCTTGAACCGATTTCTTCCTTCTGAAAGAGACAGTACTTGTCATACGGTATCTCCTTTGATCAAGATCATTCAGGCCTTAGGTTAGGTTAGGTAACGGTGGCTGAGCCGATAGACGACTCGTACACTTAGGCCAGTGCAGGCCCGTTGTGATACCACATGATCTCTTTAAAAACCTAATAGAGATTTCCCTCCTCAAACCAGTTCGAGCGGATAATGAAATTGAGTATATGCTTGATTTCCAGGCATGAGACTTCGGCAAGTCCGTTTAAAAAGGGAAGGCCCAGAGTTGCCATTCTCCTTTTAGCTAGAGCCGGACATTCGCAGAGGAAGTGCTGAACGCTTTCTACCTCCTCCTCACATCTGCAGCTTCTGCAGAAATCGTTCGATGCAACTCCCAACCGAAGGGCATGCGCTCCGATCAGGCAGTGACCCGTTAGGATTCCTACTATTTTTGACAGGTTTACCCTGCTTAACTCAAGCAGTGAGTTGGTGCGTTTTAAATCGTAGGTAGGCCATGTTAGCTTAGTTATCCTACATGTATCAAGGCGTTCCCAGCGTTCTTGTGCAAGACGTAGGGATCTGTTCTTGCACTGGAGTTTATAGGAGGAAATGGGTATACCAATAAAGTCCTCATTTAAGAGGGTGTTAGAGGTCGTACCCTTCCTTGCCAATTCGTCGGCCAAATTGTTGCCCTCGATATCCCTGTGTCCGGGTACCCATATGAGGTGAATCCTGAGTAGCCTTGCCATCTCGTTAAGAGATTTGCGGCACTCAGTGAGAGTTTTAGAGTTGTCAATATTTGAGTTCAGTGCTTTCAGTGCAGCTTGGCTATCTGAAAAGATGGAAATACTTTTTCCTTCAAGGTCTTTTTGACCTAGAATCCTAGTGGTTTCGTGAATAGCCATCATTTCCGCTTGGTAGACACTACAATAGTTAGGAAGTCAGGCCTTAACGTCAAAGCCTGTCGCAAAAGCAAAGACCCAAATTTTTCAGACTTGTGCTGAGATGGTGAAGGAATACCAAAAGGTTCCTGTGTCGAGGGAAAAGGTGGTGGAAGAAATCGTTGTAACAAAAGTTAACCATCAATTTAGACGATCAAACATAAACATGTAAGGATAAAAATTTTTGAAATGATTGTGTTATTAATTAGAGGTTTTTCGTCGATTTTTTTAATTTTTGGTAACGTTACAATATCTAAACACCTCCCCCCCCTACCGTTACTTATCGTAGTGCATTTCAAAACCCCTCCCCCCCCTAAGTTGGTAACGTAGTTTATGGACGACCCCTTATGCTCTTTGTTGTAGAATTCAAACAAAGTGCTCAATGATGCTTGTTTTGGGTGTAGCATTTCCGCTGGAATGAATGCCTTGTTCTTGTGGACCGTACCGACGTTCGAGAAGTTCTGGGAGATCAAATTTTCAGTTAAAAAAATGTTTGAGAAGAAGTTATCCGAGTAAAAGGTTTGGCCGGAATAGACATATTCGGAATTGACAGCTTGTTGCACATTTCATGTAAATTATCTCATGAAAAATCTCAAAGCAAATGTATACTTCATAAAATATGCTTAAACATGCTTAACATATGCTATTAAAATAAAATATGCTTTTTTCACGAGCATATGTGTGTGTGAGTTTTTTTGCAATAAAATAAAAAACCTACACATTAATTATTTTGTTCAATTCGTGTATCAGTGCATAATAAACCAAGTTGATAACCTTCGCCCATTTCTATAGAAATTCCCATACAAAAACGATTGCATGAAATCTTGGTTCCATGGGATCAAATTTGACAGTTCTAATCTAAGAAAATATTGCTAGAAAAAAAATGTATATTTTATACTTTTTATATATAATGACTTCAATAATTTAAAAACAAAATTTGAAAATTTCGATAAAAAAATATTGGTATGCCAGAATTGCCAAGATATCAGTCCTTGCTTGTAGGGTAAAAATTAATAAAAATTTTTACAAAAATGGATATTTTTGATTAAAATTGTTATTAAGTTTGCACCTTACATACATTTTTTTTTTTCAACAAGCTATACATGACCCTAATTAATTCAGAAATCCTGCCCACACCCTTTTTAAAAAAAAATTTATGTGCATAAATTTGAATTTTCATTGAGATAACTCGTATAAGTAGTACTTACCGACCGAATATTCGGTTTCGTTTACGGCCAGTTTCGGCCATTTTGTCAGTTTCGACTAGTTTCAAAATTCAATATGGCCGAATAGCCGAAACTTTTGGTAAAAACTTCTTGTATCAGTCCTTTAATTCAAATATAAAAGTTTGGTTTAATAAAAATGTTTACAACGCATTGTACAAAACAAAAATTATAAATTCGTCTATAATTTGATTTATCGTGTTAACGTAAAAAAACATTTTTTTTTAATTGTGTTAATTTTATGCGTTCGATACAATCATTTTCGATATAATCGTGTCTATTGCAATTAATATTGAAGTTTTATAGGTACTGAAGAGCCAAAAATTGATAGTTAAACTTCCGAACGAATTCTGTTCGGTGTGTAGAATAAAGGAAAAGAAACCGAAATGTTTCTATTTTACCTTAACCTTTAAAAAAAAAACAAAAATACTTTGTTTTGTAGTTATATTAAAATGTACATTGCAGGTGCATACAATTTTGAGTGTGTACGGAAGATATAAAGTATGCAATACTTTTTTAATAAAAAATTAAATAAAAAAGGATTTCATATATTAGTATAGTAAACTTCGATTAATTATTATAAACTTCAATATTCAAATAATTCTTTTTTTTATGCTAATTTTTTTCTTATGTGCATGAAAGTATTTTTGTTTATTTTTAATAAAAAAAAAATATTTGTAAAAACTTAAATTTTCATATTAATAACCAGTTTCGGTTTCGGTTTCGGCCGAATATTATAAAATGGCCGAATTTTCGGTTTCGGTCAAAATTCCGGTTTCGGTCAGACACTAGTAATTACTTAACAGATGCCCGGTAAAAATCATTGGAAAGTATTCAAAATGGCAAAGACCTGCAATTACTCATGCAATAAATTAGACTTCTTATGGGCTGGATTTTCTTTTCAGTAGTTCTAAACAACTGATTCAGAATACATTTATTATGCAACATAAACATTTTATCCAAAATAACATCCGATACAGCGCTCAGCAATATCTATCAGTCAGTTCAACGTTATTGCGAAGAGTGCTTGTTGCCATTTCAATCACCAATTTTTTTGAAATAAATAAATAAAAGTGTTTAAAGTTGTTTCTATCAAAAGTATGACACTTTAGTGTTAAGTCCTTAACACAATGACTGCAACAATTGTCAAGTGATCGCAACGTCAAACGCCTTTAGAACACCGTGCGTATTGACAGTGAATGCAATGGTTCCCAAGAGAGTTTACGTTTACATTGAAATAACCTTTTTCAAATGGTTGAGCAGAGCCCACAGCATAAATATATATGTAATAACACGAATTCAATACCTTATGCATATGTACAAAAATCGCTGTAGCCGCATTTCTTAATCGATCAGGATCATCTATATCTTGTTTGTTGGAAAAAATCAATTTTATGTACAAGATGCAAACTTAATTCTATTAATTAAATTAAAAAGCATTCTTTAATATCCTTTTCTGTTGATATTCAACGATTTAAATACAAATTCTAAAAAGTTTGATAGTTTAAATTTTTTTCTTTTAATTAAATTAAGTTTGCTTGCTTTAATTATAATTGCAATAAAAAAAATCCAATTTTAAAGTGTTTATTAATTAAAGTTTTTTCCTTTTTTATTGAATTTTAAATAAAATTTTGGCAATCCTGGCATACCAACTTTTTTTTTAACGAAATTTTCAAACATGTTTTAAAGAATTATTGAAGTTGTTTCATATAATAAATATGCATACTTCTTTATATTTTTTTTTTGTGTTCGATATGCCACAAATGGGCACTTTAGGACTTTTTAAAACACAGTTAAGTTTGAACAGCTATAACTTTATTATCAGAATTTTAGTGTTGTAATTTTTTTTTTTCACTCAAAATAGCTTAAAACTATGTTTATGCTAGCCCACGTAAAATTTTAAAAAAATTTGGTTTTCTGGACTTATGGGATTTTTTTTCGTAAAAATACTCAAAGTATAAATTCCCAAAAAGGTATATTTCTAGCAAACAATTCAATAACGACCAGGTTATTAAACGTAATAGCACCATTTTATGAATTTTCATCAGGAATAGTTTAAGAACATATTACCACAACATTTCCTTGACATTTTTTCAATTTGTATGTCTGCAACTTTTTTAATAAAAACAAGAACAACAAACAGCAAAGGATAATTTTTCGGAAAGTAAAAAATTACAAATCTGATCTTTTTTTTCAGTATTCATGCTTGATGGTTTATTTTGAAGCACAAATTTAATTAGAAACGAGGTGCATACCTTTTTATTACACATACAAGAACATTTACTCTTAAAAAAACTAAATGGGTTTTGTTGAAAAAAAAACACTTCCTTGCTATATATGGCCAATCGTGATTTTTAGTCGTCGTTTACATTTTGCAAAAGCTACAAATACTTCGCGAATTATATTATAAGGGAAATTAAAAAAATGTTAGCTCACTCATTGGACTCTAATCCACTTTTCATTTCCCCTATGCAAATTTAAGCTGGTCTTATGATATACAGCGCACACCCTCTTCAAAAGAGCCACAGCTCGAAATTTCCTAATTTTTACTATTTCGTGAAAAAATTTCATAGTGATCATCTACATTGGCTGTCTAAATTTTGAACATATATTCTAAGTCTTTAATTAAAACAAAAAAAAAAAAATCATTTGTCTTTTTGTTTTGTATGGAGTAAATGTAAAAATTTTGAGTTGCGTCTCTCTTGAAGAGGGTATGCGATATGGCCAGGAATTTAGACTGGCACGTTCTTTGATATTTAGCTTTAAAAGTTTTCATAAAAAAACTATACTTGAATGTACAGAAAATGAGTTAGAACAACCACTTAAATTAACATTTTTTAATAAAGTTTTCTATAAGTCATTTTTAAAAACTAATAAAATATCATTAAAAATCAATAATGCGATGATTTGAGGTAACTCTGCATATATACAAGTGTATATAAAACCCAAGAATAACTCAAAACATAAATAAAAAATAACAAATAAATTTTGATTATTAAAATGTTTGAATAACAAGTATTTGATTAGATTTTTATTTTTAAATGATGAACAAATATTTTTTATTCGTTGTTTTTATTCATTGCTCAAAAATTTTGAATAAATTTATAAATAATATTTATTTGTAACATAAAACTAGTAGGTTTTCTATAGAGTTTGAACTTTTAACAATATGGCTTAAATTTGATTTTTGAATTACTCTTTTTTACAAACGTTTCGTCCGATGTTTTATAATAACGTGGAAGATTGGGCATAGTTTCATAAAAGAAAAGACGTAACAATGATGCCGATTGTTTTATTGAATTTTATAAAAGTTCTTCTTATAGCGGCATATTTAGATAGACAACCTTGCGTTCAGTCAACGTCCGCAAAATATTTTAGTAACCTTAATAACCAACTTTAAATTTAAGCACTTGTATATAAAGAAAAATGTAATTGTTACCTTGAGTTCGAGTACATTAGTGCATAAAACATTGAAAAATCATCGTGGCTGAGACTTTCTAAGCTTTAATATGTGGATAACAGATTGTTAACAGCTTGTTTTAAATGGGAAATTAAGTTTTAGGAAGAATTCCACGTTCCTTTTATTTTAACTAAAAGAGGCTCACACTTAACACTAGAAGCAGTCACGTTGTGGTCATCATCTCTTTTATTTAAAATTATTAACTTACAACATTTTCATGGTGGTTGAAGCAAAACTTGAAAGATGTCACTCACTTAACGAGGAACCTAATAGGTGATTGATATTTGATTTTCACAATATTCCGGATCAATTTGCTTAATTTTTTTATTTTTTTATTCAAACACAAATTCAAGTAATGAATAACGAATAAATGTTTTGAATAATTTATTTGAAATTCAAATAAAGAATAAAATAAAAAATACTTGATACTGAACTCTGATTGAAAAAAAAAATTAAGAATAAATATTACTTGTTATTTGAATAATTTTTTATTGAATAATGCCCCACACTGGTATATACCATATGATATTGTTTTCCAATTTGAAATATTATTATAATACAAATAAATTTTACTCACAAACTGAAATCATATTATTTTTTTACTTATATATATGTTTTTATAATAATAATAATAATAATAATAATAATAATAATAATAATAATAATAATAATAATAATAATAATAATAATAATAATAATAATAATAATAATAATAATAATAATAATAATAATAATAATAATAATAATAATAATAATAATAATAATAATAATAATAATAATAATAATAATAATAATAATAATAATAATAATAATAATAATAATAATAATGATAATAATAATAATAATAATAATAATAGTAATTATAATAATAATAATAATAATAATAATAATAATAATAATAATAATAATAATAATAATAATAATAATAATAATAATAATAATAATAATAATAATAATAATAATAATAATAATAACAATAATAATTATAATAATAATAATAATAATAATAATAATAATAATAATAATAATAATAATAATAATAATAATAATAATAATAATAATAATAATAATAATAATAATAATAATAATAATAATAATAATAATAATAATAATAATAATAATAATAATAATAATAATAATAATAATAATAATAATAATAATAATAATAATAATAATAATAATAATAATAATAATAATAATAATAATAATAATAATAATAATAATAATAATAATAATAATAATAATAATAATAATAATAATAATAATAATAATAATAATAATAATAATAATAATAATAATAATAATAATAATAATAATAATAATAATAATAATAATAATAATAATAATAATAATAATAATAATAATAATAATAATAATAATAATAATAATAATAATAATAATAATAATAATAATAATAATAATAATAATAATAATAATAATAATAATAATAATAATAATAAAAATGATAATAATAATAATAATAATAATAATAATAATAATGATAATAATAAAATATATATATATATATATATTATTATATTATTATATAATTATATTATTATATTATTATATATATATATAATATATATATATATATATATATAATAATATAATAATATAATTATATAATAATATAATAATATAATATTATAATAATATAATAATATAATAATATAATAATACAATAATATAATAATATAATAATATAATAATATAATAATATAATAATATAATAATATAATAATATAATAATATAATAATATAATAATATAATAATATAATAATATAATAATATAATAATATAATAATATAATAATATAATAATATAATAGTTATATATAATAATAACAATTATGGCAAAAATACATAAAAATACATAATAATACATAGCAAAAATATGTCTGTCATGTTGTGGAATCCAATTATTGTGCTGCATAAAATGATAAAAATTTCCAACAGCCGGACATGGATAAAAGCAAACATTTGATGAATACTGTGTCAGACAGCAGGACGGACAGCTAGACGGACGGATGTGAATAACGAACCAACGAATGAATGGACGAACACAACAGCCACAGCCACAACAAAAGGATTCAATTTAAAATAATTGACAACAGCTATACAATATATAAAGCAGCAACAAAAACAACAATAACAACACGTAAATATATAAAAACAAATTTTTTATGCAATATTAAAATTTTAATATTGACAATTGTGACAGGATAGACAGCGATAAACAAACAGCAACAACGAAAACCAAAATAAAATTAATGCAAAACAACACAACAGAGAGATTTTGCCACTCTGCGCCATGAAAATCATAAAAATACGCACAATACTCAACACACAATAAGTCTACAGAAGAATGCATATACTATAAAAGCAATGTCAGTGTAATAAATGTTGGCAATTGACAATAAAATCATAAAATATTAAATTAAATATTATGTTATAAAAGAAAAAAAAGTGTTCTATATTTGTATAGACAAATCAAAGAACAGTTATGGTAAGGTGAGACACCAGCAACAAATAAGCAACAATATAGAAAGCGAATTTTTTTAATATGAATTTAAATGAATACACTAGCTATTAAGAGGACCGACAGATAGACGGACAAAGTTGGCCGGACAGACAGATAGACAGACATGCAAACGGCAGCCATCGACAGTCCGTGAGCGTCGTGCATTGCACTCTTTTTATTATGGTCAGCAGGCGCGGCCTGACTGCCAACCTCTTTGCTTTGGCCAGAGTGTTGCTGACTGGAGTGGCGCAAAGCAGATTGTTAACAACTCTATGTTGGTCAATATACAAGTTGTTCTAAACGACCAGTCAGTCGACCAACCAACTAACGAGAAAACCAATTTATTTACAGACATGCATGCAGTCAGCTTAAAACCCAGTGCATGGTTATTGTGTGCAGAATTGAACTAGTTAAATGCTATTAGCCACATACAAATACAAGCACAAACAAGCCAAGCCATTAAGCTGGCACATTCACATAAATATATGCAGCAATACATGTTTATTTCAAAGCTAACTTTATACATAATACACCTAACACAATGGCGTAGAATGCGAAATATTATTATTATATAAGAATTAATGTCAATTTGGCATTAACCCTACATTTGCAAATTTTGTGCAACGTATGAATATAAACCAACATAATAATGGCTGGCGTTCATAATTTATGAGCTCACTACAATATTTGGTCGGAAATAAGTTTTATAGCAGTTGGTTGTAACTTATTTTTGGTGTGTTTCCACTACTTTTCAGAAAAAAGAGTAGGTGTAAAAAAGAATGAAATGCTAAGCTGCAATAGAGCCATTAACCCTGCTTTGATAACCTACGTCTGCGAGACGTAAGCTTTTTAAATTTTTTGCTCTCTCTCTCTCTCTCTCTTTTGTGGAATGCTCTCACTGTAAAATTTTATTCTCATTTTTATATATACAAATCTTAAAAACGGTGTTTGAATAACAAAAAATAAAAAAATTTGATAAAAATTGTCAACTGCTTTTCAGTTATTGACAAATTCATTAAAAAAATTTTGTTTTTTGAGCTTTAAATTTTGTATTGAAAACAATGAACACATAGAAATGTTCAAAATACTGGTATACAATTTTTTAATTCGCCAGAATAGAGCTGTCAGCCACGGAAACAATGACACGTCTGACAGACGTATGGTTAACTTTCGAGCAAAACTACTAATAAGGTTATTAAAGCAGGGTTAAAAATGCTTTAAAAACTTTAATAAATCGCTAAATTTCAAATTTAGTTCAGTGTTTTAAATTTCATCAATAAGTACATGTGTGGTTTAGCGGAGTTTTTGAAGTAAAACTTATTTAGTATCGTTGTGATTTGAAACTCGATTAAACGAAAATGGCATATTTTAAAAACAGACTGCAGCTTGGTATGTAGACCAGGGTTGATAAATAACTTTTTCATTTTGACATGCAAATTGAGAAAAAATTGTACTAAATTAAAAAAAAGTATGGCATAAATTTCGTTTACTCCACGCATACTGCGTTAACTGTGTGTTTCCATTTGTAACGCTGACAAGGAGACGTGGCATGTATAGTAAAGTATACATAGTCTTGATCAGCATCACCTCCTGAGCCGATTTCGCTAGGTCAGTCTGTCGTCAGGATTACAGCCGAAGTTTTAAAGCTATCGAATTGCAATTTTGTATATGTGTATTTACAAGTCTTTAAAATTTCTAAAAATGACACAAAAATTACTGTTGTGATTAAAAATTTGTCCATAAACTTTGGCCGAAAAAATTTAAAATATAATGGAAATTTTTTAAATCGAAAAAAGAACGTAATAACCTGCTTCACAAAGTGACTTAAACAAAATGGCAAAATCTCTGAAAATGCTACATGTAATGACTTGAAATTTGACATATGAATTTTGGTCTCAAACATTCATCATATATTTAAAATTTGTCAAAATAGTATATAAACCACACCTACCTCCTAAAGAAAGTAACTATATGAAAATGGTAAAGTCTCTAAAAATACCCCAAAAATCGATTTAATAAATTAAAATTAAACACATATGCTAATATTAAATTTCACTTCATCAAAGCAACATAATTTTTAGTAATTCCACAAAAATGTGTGTATTAACAGCATATTTAACACTTAATATTCCATATCTAAAACATTTTTTGCATTTGAAATTTCGCGAAATTGGATGAACACCACAATAGCAATCTATACGAAGTGACGTCATAAAACTTTAAAAGCATGCATAACCAAGAATATACTTTAAGAGTATATTCGACCCAGTCGAAGATAATTCCTTGCTGGTTGTTATTTACATTTAAGTGAATGTGTTTTTAACAATTAATTTTTTTATGACTAAACACAAAGTTTTTTATAATCACAAAAAGGAACACAAGTGGTCTTATAATATTCATAAAATGAGATCAATAAAATCAATAAAAAAAATCATATAAACATAAAATTTAGAGGTCTTTGTATAATTATTCAAAAACAAAAATTTCTACAAACGTTCGAATTTCTCTCATTACCACAATATAGAAAGGCCACTAACTTTTTTATAATCAGGTTCTTCGCAGATGTCTTTAGGTCAACCACCCATCCACTTAAAATCTGACACAATTCAGTCGAAAAAAAGAATTTTTAAATGTTATGCAGGGCCTTTCTATGTTAAGGTAGCAAAAGAAATTAATGGGAAAAATATTTTCCTGTAATTGGTTTTTATCAAACTTTGAAAATAAAATATTCGTTTAAAATTTGCTGTCGAATAAGAAATTGAAAGAATTTCTTAAGCAGTTTTATATAAATTGGAGAAAATCGACTCTTTAACATAATTTTTTATGTATTTTACAGAGTACCAAAATTTAAAACTAGATAAATTGTTTAATTCTTTTAAATTGTTTGCAAACTAAGATTTCTAAATTCTATGTTTATTATAGAGTGAAATAAAATGTACCGAAAACGCTTTGGTAGTAGGAAAGTAGGAAAAATATAAAATTGTACTAAAAAACTACAATTGTACCGAAAATATCAACCCTGATGTAGACTAGACTTGTCCTTATTTTTATCTTTAGAAAAGTTGAGTTCTTGTTTCAATCAACAAAATAAAGTTCTGTGTAGAATTTTAGCTTAATCGGACAACTTCAAAGCGACCTTCAACCAAGCGACAAACTCCAGAAATTCGCTTAAAATATTTTAAATTAATCCCAGAAGTTAATGCAAAAACACCCGAAATAACATGAAAAATTTCGGCCTTTGTAGTCTAGTGAAGAGTGCGTTAGACTGTCAACCCAGAGGTCCCTGTTTCGAATCCGGGCTCGGGCATGGTTCTTTTCACTTTCTTTTTTCTTTCATATATTTAAGTATTATTCAAAATCAAAAATCCACAAATAAATTGCGGAAAATGTGGAATTAAAGGACAGGAACACAACTAAGGGCTGGAAATGCTTGCTGAGGTTAAGGCACAACACTAGCCTCTGTTGAAAGCGATTCAAATTGTCCTCCACGGTTGTTTCGCCTAATCAATAATTCACGTATGGTTCCAATCAATTCCTCTAAATAGTATATCACTTTCCTTTCAGGTCAAACACCAAACCTTTTTTGTATAATAGCCGATACACATTGACTGCGACAAGCGATGACCAATTGTCAAAAAATAGAACGCATTTTTGTTTAGGAAGATGTTTTTTTTGAAGACGGCACGACAAGGAGAGAACACGACCACAATTGTTGCTGCCGCAGACTTCAATCTATTTCTAATTTGATAGACGACAAAAGCGAACATAGAAGAGTTTGTGTATGTTTTGTATGAAATACAGACTGTCGCTGTTGCGTTCATTATAATTAAGTCGTCGAGAATGCTGCGACATTTCTCTCTTACGGCAAGTTTTCATTTTGTCGGTGGATGCCTGTTGCAGTCCATGTGTATCGGCTATAAAGCGCATGCCTTGGTTCTGTGAGCTTTTTTTTTAAAGAAAAACTTTATAAATATTTGTGTTGTAGTATTAAGAGAATAGCATTTTTATCAAAACCAAATTAGAATGGTTCCATTTCAAAATATTACCAAGCGTTCGTTAGTTTAACACTATTCATGTACTATTAAGAGCCAATTCATGAGCAGTTGGTCTTCGGCAAAGATCTTCAAAACAAATTGAGTTTGTTTCATCTGCAATGAATGAGTTTGACACCACTTTCTGCAGCGTGATTAGCAAAATGTGTTATTTATCAATTTCATGTTGATAAATAGGATTATCCTTCCATGTTGAAGGGTCTTTGTCGTGAAAGTCAATGCTGAAAGAAAAATCTCGTGACGAAATTTTTCGTACCACAAGTTTCAAGAGATGAACACTTGATGTATGTGTAGGAAGAAATAATTTTGGTGTAGAATGTATCTCATCACATCGTTGATTATTCCTTCATCTTCTTCATACATCCAACATAACTTGGGACATAACAGCTTTTACGGCTGTTCGAAAATTGTAAACATAAAATGAAAGCGCCACAGTTTCGAGAACTAAGTACCAGAGATGATTTCTGGATCAATGTCCTTGCAATTTATAAGTTGCCGCATGAAAAGCAAATCATGATAAAGACTTTTTATTGCTTCTGCTGACAGAAACCGAGCTTGAACGTATACTAGAGCTAGAAAAATTCGAGCCTCTTGATGAGGTCATCAACTATTAGGTACTATTATTATGTACAATACAATTATCACAAATAATTACAACAAACACATTTGCTAAAAACATTATAGGTCTGTTTCCGTACTCGATTCAAGTAGCTTAAAGTTGCTTAAAAGTGTTATTTTACAAAGTTTTGAAGCTCGAGAGAGAATAATAACATGCAAAATGTCACTCTATATTTTATTACAATTACTTGAAGTTAGTACGGGAACATACCTACTGTCACTAATGCCATTGATGTAAACTAATTTCAGCTTGTTTGTTCCAATACATAAGTCAGGGATATCATTAACACACGTTATATGTTTACATATAGGTAGAACGAACGATTTGGTAGCGTTCAATTGAATACCAATTTTTTTTTTGGCCCAATCACTGATGCTATTTAGATCTTCATTAATTCTGCAACAAAGATCATCAAGTAACCCAATACATGCATGCACTGATGAGTTTTTGCAGACAGAAAATATGTCATTGTGAAAATTGAAAACAAGAGTGGATCAAGAAGAGAACCTTGTAAAACACCACTTAGTACAAATTTATATTGCGAAATTGATAACCAACTTTAACTCTTTGCAAGTGATTTAAGTAACTTGACATTTTTTTTAGACTGAGCCAACCGAGGGGATGCCCCCTATGAATGTGTAAGAATTGTGTTGATTCAGAAGATGGGTGATAGTTAGTTGGAGGGTGTATAGATGGAGTAGTGACTGTGAAGATTTGTTTTAAACTTGCACCGCTCAAAACTGCCGGAAAACACGCTCGGAGGAAGACTATTCCACAACTTTACCGTGCGACTAAAAAACGAATTATCTCGGCAATGCGAGTTCTATGGGACATCGAGGCAATGATAAAGGGGTGGGCTTGGACAGCTACCCGCGTGGACCTGGGAAACACACGAGCTGCTGGAGTCAGCAAATGTGTCTCCCTTGAACACCTACCATGATAATACTTATACAGAAGGCTTAGGCAACCAACATTGCGTCGATGCCCAAGAGAGTTGAGAGAGGATGACGTTGAATTCGATCCAAATGCTCCAAATAAGATCTAGGCCCCTGCCTAAATATGCGAATTGTACTCCATTTAAGGCCTAATGTATGAATCGCTTAAAGCAAAAGAAGGAAATATTTTTTGTGAAAGCAAAAATGATTCATAACATGATGTGTAGAACATCAAACATAAATAGAAAGGTTGCAAGCGAACATAAAGGAGCATTAATGGTTGGAAGGCTGTTTTTGGACCCTTGTTGAAAAACTTCTCATTTGAAAACGCAAAGAGTTATTTAAATTCTGTTTTTTATTGTATTAAGAACCTATTAAATTAAATAAAAATTTTTTTCCTTTGTACGAGGGCTGTTCAAAAAGTTGTCGGCCTTGAAAGTTGGGCGTCGAAAAAAAGGTATGCTGCTTTCAGCCCGGATAAATCAACTTCGAATCATCTGAAATGAAAAAAGTAAACGGCGTTAGATTCAGTACAGATGTAATTCTGATCCCTACCTCAATATTAATTTTGCGATTATTTTTTACAAAACGGCGGTCATTGAAAAATGAAAAACCGATTTTGGGTATTTTTTTTAGTTTAGTGTAAGTTAGGGATAAGAATTGAGGTAGGGATAAGAATTGTGACAATTTTGCGTTGATTGCACTTTGTCTTATTAAAATGGGTTCAGAACTACGGGCACAATCTGGGCCGCAAGCTCGAAAAACGTGGTTTCGAGATAAGCGCGTTTAAGTTTGAAATTATTTTTTTGTATAAAAAAAATTGAAATGATAAATTTAAGCATGCAGTTTTGGAAATTTTGCGTCGATTGCACTTGGCTTTATCAAAATCGGTTAAGTAGAACCGAAGAAAAATGACTTCAAAGTTAAAAAACGTGATTCTAAAAAAACTCAAAGAAAATTTTAAGCAATAAAACATTCTTTTTTGTGAAATACTTACATATATCAATCTGCAATGCCAGTCCCATAAAGAACTCCTTCCTTTTCTTCAAAAAATGAGGACTCAGCGGCTCGTTGTGCTCTTCGGGCAGTTGTACCTTCTTTTGATGCGGCGAGAGCACTGGCTTCGAACCTCTTCAAACGTTCTTCGTTCCGAGACATGGCGAAATCATATGTGATGTTGCCAATCGGCCCATTAGGTTTGTTATTTGAAGTATTGGCAAATATGGCTTCATTAAATATGACAGTTGCAATATAATTGGCAATCTCAATAATGCGTGCGCCGGTGTGCATATGCTTCGGTGCGAATGACCACAGCACTCCGTTGAAAAATTCGTTGCTGTTTTGAGTTTCGGAGCCAAGGCATCTGCTCAACAAATCATCGGCTGATTTGCCGTAAATAGGCAAATAGTGCTTCGTAAATAGGTTTGATTGCTTCGTGGACTCTCTGCTTTAGTGGTGTATACGTATGCTTGAAGCTGTCGATTGTCCCTTCTGCTACCGCTTTTTGCCAGGTGCACCAGCTCGATGCAACGGTCGGACAGTTTTGGTGCTGTGGAGCTTCATCAGTCGAGATTTTGTGCAAAAACATTGCCGAAACAAACAAGTTATTAGCTACTAAAGAACGCGTTGAACGAAACTCGGTGGTCAAAAAGTGGCCAAATTAAGCAAATCGCATTTTGGCGAAAACATTGCTGGACAAAAAAAAAAACCATATCTCCTGAAGTATTTTGAATTTCAAAAAACCCTTTTAGGACGATATTCTCAAATATCCAAGCTATAGAAATATGCAAAAAAAAAGATTAGAAAAAAAAAATTTTGCCAACCAGGAATACTCATATAAGTCACGTATGTTCTAAAGAGAAATGGGTTGCGGGGGAGATCATGTTAGAGTATGAGTATGATAAACATAAAGTTAACTAAAAATAACACACGATAATATTCCCCCCAGTAAATTTTATTACATTACATTATTATTTTATTTGATTACATGTTACATTAATTTTAAATGCATTTTTTAGATGTTTTCAATTATTGTTATGGAAATTTATTAATGAAATTATTGGTTTTTAATATCTAAAATGCCAAACTTATATTATATAGATGTAGTGTCATGGATATTTCTAGCAAATATTACATCAATAGGTGTACCTAACCGTGTTGTACAAATATTTGGAAAATGGCATTGTTTAAGGCCTAGAATTTTTATGAAATTGATTCTTCTTTATATTTAGAAAGTTTAGTCTTTCTGACGTTATTTTCACTTCTACAGCTGTTTTAGTAGGTATCGAAATAGTGTTTCGTCTGCATTCATTCTCTTTATACTCATTTATCACGAAACTACTTTTTTCGGCATGGTGTTGTAGAAAAAAGAAAAACTATTCAGCCGAATCATCTTTAATTTAAATATGCTATTGAAACCGTAGTGGCTATCGCTGGAACTAGAATCAAAAGTTTATTTCACAAACATCGTATATTTTACACTTAATAACCGGTAGAAAACAAGCTGTTTTAACAACTTACATTTCAAAAGCACGTCTTTCTGTCAATATTACAATATTTTTTCTTTCTAGTTCCAGCCATAGCTGCACTCATAGTGATTAATAATATTCTTGGTTTTTATTTTTCAGATATATAGAAAAGCTAAAATCTACAACACCACCTATGCCCCTTTTCCTTGAGAGCGTCTCATTGAGCGCCATTTTGAACAAGATCAACGATTTATTATTTTATTAAAACAACTATGAGTATAACAATATACCTTAAAAATTTAAATATCGTTGTTCAATATTTTAAATTTTTTTAAAAAATTCCTAAAAATATCTTAAATTTTCGAGTACTAGACCATCGGCCTTGCCTTAAGTGCCTGTGTTCATGTCTGAACTCGCAATAAAAATTTACATATAAAACAATTGGCATCTTGTGATAATTTAACCCAGTTCAATGAAGCCTTGCTACTTTTTTTTTTGGATAGTCAATACACAAAATTTTTAATAGATTAACATGATCTGCTGCAACATAGCTTCACGCATTTACATGTAGGAGAGCTAATGCACAATCCTTTTAATAAATTCTTGTCGTCTACTGCAACATAGCTTTAGTTAATACTTAATGAATTCCAAAATGTCACAAAAGTTTTTGGAGTGTGGCTAGTGCGTAGAACTTTCGATCGAAATGGTGCGAGTTCGATTCTCACTGCTTACAAAGAAAAATTTTTAATTTGATATCCTCTTATTGTAACAGACGCAAGTAAAAAAACAACAGTTCTAAGAGAACCGTGAATGGAAAAGAGTACCGTTCTTGAGATTTCACTCAAGCAAATCACAAAACGGGGCGTAAGAAGCTTCGCTTCAAGCAATATAATAAAATCTAAATTTTGAAAAGATTTTTATATTTACGTAGTAATTAAATAGCAATATATTAAGAAAAAACACCCAAGTAAAAATATAAGCGGGCAAACAGCGGCCGATCAAAGATCAAAGCCGCAGTACGCCCGTTGCATGCCACCAAATTTTTCAAAGCTGTTATTCAACAAATGTATGCACAGTAAAAAATTTGAGGGTAAATTTTATCTTTCTTATAACATTTGTGTGGTATAAACTTTTTTATTTCAAATAATTTATAAATTTTATACCAATCAATATTATAAAAATAATAAAACAAATATAATTTAAAAATTTCATATGGATATCATGTGTTAATTAAAATATATTCTGGTTCGAAAGAAAAAAATTCTCCGAAATCGGGAAATTTAAAAATATAGTGGTTTCGATTGGTCTGACTAGAAAAATGGTCTGGAAAAATTTATAGGATTTGATGGTATAACTTTTAAAACATTTTTGGTTTGGATTTATATGTATACAAAATGGTATAAAATTTATGCTCATATTTTTTACTGTGTGCTTAAAAACGAAAGCAAGCCTCACTAGGCGATGTTAATGTTGTCACCACTTGTGTGAGCCGCAAAACATTTTTTGTATATGAAGTTAGTTGTTTGAATATATTAAATTTTCAATTAAAAGAGTTTAATTTTTTTAACTTATTACAATTAATGGTAATGAAAAAAGATTAATAAAATACAAAAAATTTTTCAAAAATTTTTTTAATTTGTTTTACATTAATTTATTTCTGCATGAATTTCCAATTGAAAAGCTGCTTTTCATTGTAGGATAATCACTGCTCAAACAATTCACGACAGTTGTACAGCCGAGTTTATTCAAAAAAGGCCTCTGTACGGCCGCTGTTTGGCCAAAAAGTCCTGCAAACGACCCTTGTACGACCCTCGTACGGCCGAGAAAAAATATTTAAAATTAGGCCTTGTACGGCCGCTATTTGACCTTAGCTAAAAAGTTTTTTTTTTACTCGGGCAATAACAACAATCGACCCTAAAGATTTAAGGATAACTATTAACAAAAATATATGCTGGCGTTACGTTACAAAAAACAGAAGTGAGTTTTGAATAAGATAATAAAATTGGCAAAACTCTGACTTGAATTTAAAATAGAATAAGTTTATTTTCCAAGTGATAAAATTTAAAAATCTCTCTCGTTTTTTTTATTTTGCTTTTTAATCTGGCGTTACGTTACTGGCGCTACGTTACTCAAATTTCTATTGTTTAGTTGGTTAAATAATTGAAGCACAGCAGCGAATAACGTTTTAAGCGACGAAAAGAAAATTGTTCACAATACGTAAAAATTGTTTTAAATGTAGGAGACAATTTTAAGACACTTTTTTTTAAAACATTATGGAAATACTTAGGTAAATAAACTATTTTATTAAAAAAAATTTATTAATAATAACATTTGGTTGGTAAATCATGTATTATCTATGCATAAAATGGAAAAATGTTACACATCCAAAACCCATTGGTTGTTAAAACGTTATTCCATGATGCAAATCAGAGAGTGTGATGGCTTATAAAACGTTATTCGCGCAATCAAAACATACCTATATAAGAAGACTTGTTTGATTGGATCCTTTTCTTTAAATGAAATTTTCAAAATAGAATTTAAAAAAATTTATTTATTTAAACAACCCTTAAAAAAACCAAAATTTATTTCAATATCTTAAACGAAAATATTTTAAAACCTTCAACAAAATATATATGTTTGGTTTTGAACACAAACTTCATACTTTTTTTAATTTAACTTCAGATTGATTTATAGAATATGTTTTTGCACACTCTTTCTCTTTTACCATTCTTGATCAGCAAAAAAATAATGCACAGTAGCGTTGCGATTAGAACTGCCTTCTTTGGCTCTTCTTCGTCTCTGAGGCTCGATTAAAGATGTTAAAAAAGCCGTTTTTTTATTGCACTTATGCTGAATTTTTTGCAAGAAAAGAAGCATGGATAATCACAAATATATATAACAATTAAATTAAAAAAATGTGAACTTAAAACGTTATTCCACATTATCTGCTCTGGAGCGTTTTTTGATGGAATAGTTTTTTTTTCTCGAAATAAATTCATTACCACAATTCCTCAGTCCTTTATATCTATTATCAATCCAATATTCAACATTGGACTTTTTTTTGTGCCTCTTATCAATTACATTAGATAATTCATATCTAGTAATTTTGTATGTAATTTGCAAGGTTCTTGCACTGACTAACACTTTCTAAATAATTTTTGATAGCGATAAGGTGCATATTTTTGGCTGATTCAGTGTTAAGGCAATGTAAGAGAATCATGTTAACGGTAATCTGCAATAAAACCGCTTTTGCAACGTTATTCGCGGCTGTACTTCAATTAATAAGGAAGTTAAGTAATTACGTAATTTAGTAATTGAAAAAAAAAATTCATTATCTCTAGCCAATGCTTTCTACTAGAACAACAAAATTTACGAAACATTTACTTAATATTTACGAAAAACTACATTTGCGAAACAATGCAGATGACTTGATCATCATAGTTAATCAATCTATGCTATTATATAAAATTACACTGAAAATTTAAAGTAAAGACTTTACTTCAAAAGTACAGGGCCGATTTTTATGACAATTTTTTTAAAGTGTCATATTTGTGTTAAAGTTTTTGTTAGGTGTATTTTTCTTTCAAAATTTTAATAATTAGTATATTTAATTAAGGTATTAAGTTTTTTAAGAAATTATCTCAGCTGTCACACATTGCTTATTCGTTGTCTTTTGACGCATTTGTGTTGCGAGAGTTAAAATAAACTCAATGTTGCTCACTATTTTTCTCTTTCTCTTTGTGCTCAGCTAGCACAGAGCAACAAAAAAAACTTGTAAGCCTCGAGCAAGGCGAAAAGTGAGATACATATAAATGCAGAGCGGCGCTCCAAAACAAAAGAAAAAAACACCATTTTTTATTTCTTTGGTATGTATGTCTTAACCCAATAAGGACGATGACACCATATGGCATCACTAAGTCGGATGTCGCAAAGCTAACCGTATCAAATAAAAATTAGTCAAAATCAAAATTAAGTAAAAATTACCACATGTGTGAAAAAATTGTCCCGTCTTTAAGGCGTTAAGGATATTGTTAAAAAAACGTCCGTGCGCAGCCTGATAGTTTATGTATGAATTGCTTAAATTATTAAAATTAAAATGTTTCTCTTAGATAATAGATAAAATAAAAAATTTTTAATAAGTTTTAATTTTTTGGTCACGGTAGACTTTTCTGTGGAAATGCCTATATCCAATATATTATGTATTATATACAATAAAATATATTATGAGTAAAATGTTTAGTTAAAAGACAAAAAATATTGGATACTTTGTTTTTAACAATTTCAGATGAGAATATCTTCTTGTTTCATGCTATTTAGAGCGTGATTTTTAGTTGTCGGTTTTTTACTTTTTTGATCTTAATTTTTTGTTTATTGCGGAAATAATGTAGAATTTGGAAATGTAAGTGAAACAAAATAAGAACAATAATTTTTTAAAATAATGTACAAGACCTATGACTACATTTACATATGTAGGTTAAAACGAGGTTAAAACCCTCGACCAGATAAACTTCTAAATTTTGTTTAATTTTATTAGATTAGCCATAGAAAAGTTAACCTCATTCTGAGGTAGATTAATAATTAATCTCCTTTTTGGATTTGGTAACTTCTTACAAGTTGCCACACTGCACGTAGGAATAAAGAAAACTGACTGAATAAGTGTCAATAAGGACTGTGTTATGGTGGCGGTCATATTTTTATGCGGGTCGCTTGTTTTTATGCTAAAGCACAACGCAACCTGCTTTAATCTCATGATTTAGTATCGACAGCCAAATCATTTGGTGACCGTGGAGGTCAAAATTTATTCCCTTGCTCACTCTCTCAAAGTTACCATTTGCATTGAAACAACAACAATGCATTACGTGCCCTTGACCGCCATTTGAACATAGCCATAACCGAACACAAAACAAAACGAAGCAACGAATTATCAGATTTAATCTCTTTCACACTAGCGTTATCAGTGTACATTACAAAAGGGGATTTTCTAAATATTATTTGTTTTAATCTCGTATACAAACGTAGTACAGATCAATCAATTTCCGCAACGGCTTTTCTTTTGCAACCTAAAACCGTAGCACTCTGCAAGCTTTGATCATCCAGCGACCATGATACACTCCCGATGCCGTTTTCCCAGCTTGTACTTTTATTTTCACAATCAGAGTTAACGCCAATCGAATTGCAAAAGCCCTAGAAAAGGTCAAAAATTGTTCCCAGATTTCTCTCGAAGTTCCACGAGAACCTACTGAAAAAATTCCAAAAAAACATACTGACCGATATCAATAAATTTTTAAAATTTTTGAAACTGGATGTCAAAAATCTTCATTTGATTCTTTATAGACCTCAATCGGAATAATGCGAGCCAGTTTTAGCATTATAAGTAGTAGAAATAATGGAGGTCACGTGGTTTTAGCCGCCATATTGTGCCACGCACTCTACCCTATAGAGATAGGTAGGCGGCCATAGCCTAGTGGGTAGAGTGCGTGGCTCCTAAGCTAAAGAACCGCGGTAGACCGGGTTCAATTCCAGCTCAGACAGAAAGTTTTTTTTTCAATTTAATTAATTTTCTGTTCGGTCGTCACCTCTCTGCAGACAATGGCAAACCTCAGAGAGTGAAAATTGCCATGTAAAGCTTCTTGAGAACATATGCATTGCCATAAAACATAAAACACGTAGGTCCAGTTCTCGGTCATTTGTGATCAAACATTTAATTTAACAACACGCACAACACAATTGATCAATAGAAGCTAGGTCAAAGTCCTTCCAAGGGCTGAAATGGCCAGTTTATTTTTTTTATAGGTAGGTGGTCACTGCGAAAGCCAGTCTGCATTCGAAATTATTACGGACCACCCCTGCTGTCCAAAAAGAAAGGTTTTGATCTGTGGTAACCCTTAAATTGAGCTCACAGCTTTTAGGCAACAGGTATGTTCCGTTCACAAAGAATGTCTTACATATATTAAGATGAGGAGCTTATGTTAAAGGTAGACATTAGGTCTGTTCCCGTACTAACTTCAATTAATTGTAATAGATTAGAGAGTGTCATTTTGTATGTAATTCATCTCTCTCTCGAGCTTCAAAATAAAGCTTTCAAGCAACTTCAAGCTACTTGAATCGAGTACGGGAACAGACCCATTTTGTGGTGAGAAAAAATTATCAATTTGAAGCAAAAATTAAAAACGAACATATTGTTATCACTCAACAACGATAATTTCTATCAGCACAAGTTTATTTTATATTACTCCTTACACAAACACACACAATTACAGCTTACATATGTATGTATGTATAGGCATCATTATTGCTGTGCATTTTTATGTACCGTCTGACAGTCCCCAAAAAGAGTTTACCAGAAAAGTTTCATTGTGAGAGTCATTTATTGCAAAGTGTGCGAGTGTGTGCCGCCGTGTGTGTTTGAGTTAGTGTGCACATATTCTTTTGTATCCTGCCGCGACAATCTCGTCCTACACAGCTGCCACATTTTATGAAAACGTTATTGCGAAATAGGCCGGATATTTGATCTTAGCGTGATTATGTGGGTGCTCCATTTTCAACGCCCACATTTTGTGCTGATGCTGCAGCTAACAAGGACACACATGCTAACATTCACACACACATACACCGTCGAGGAGACCAAGCAAGAAAATTGGACGTCATTGTGTGGATGATGATGACACGCTTGAGTTTGTGCCAGGCTTTATTTTTGGGCTTAATATGAACTGCTGTAACACCCAACCCTCTCCTCCCCCAACAGACAGACACTTTTGTGAGCAATATTATAAAATTCAAGTTGCTTATTTTTTCAAGTGGAAACCGTCTTTTGTTGCCTCATACATATTATCTTTAGTATTGTAAATTGTTATTTTTCCCCCTTTAAGATATCTTTTTGTTTATGCGAACCACAAACAATGCTCTTTTGTCAGTCATTTAAAATACATAGCTTGTTGTGGGGGTTTTTACTTATATAAATGGTTAATAATAAAAAGGAGATACAGTCTGCAGCATTTCATAAAAATCAATACCTAGTGTTTGTTGTTAATAAATAATATATATGTAGAATATAAATATATACATATAAATAATAATAATAAAAGAAAATGTTTGTAATTTATTATCAAAATTTCTAATCATCTGCTTATTAGTTATATAAAAACACTAACACTAATACGCTTGCATGAACGATTGCCTTGCAGCCTACAACTTCGGTTTTATTAATCGTAAAAACAAACCTTCAAATATAAATATGGAAAGCAGCAACTTGGGTCAAAATGCGATTCAAATTTTATGTTTAGTTATGCATTTTCAATTTATATTTGATAGGTTTTATTTATACGAACATTACGCTTATTGGGAAGGTGTACTATATATGATAGAAATATTAAATATTTTATTGAAATTAGAAATATCAGAAAGCAACTCTAATAAATTTAAAACATAAATATCTAATCATTTAAAAATAGTAAAAAAACACATTCAAAAAATGTTAATCCTTAACAACATCTTCTTGTGCATTACCCATGGGTTGTTCGAGAACTGGGTCTAGTAATACACTTGTGGTGTATGCGATATGATAGAAAGCATAGATACTTCACGAAAATCAAATCTAAAAACTTTATTAATGTTTGTTACAAATTTCCTAAAAGGCATCAGCAAATGATTTGCACTGTTTGGTCAAAATTAAACTTTCAACCGAACATTGTAGATGGGAAAAAACTTTATCTCATATTAATTACAAATTTCTTTATAGTATACAATTAATAGCACCTATTTATAAAATATCATACGCTATTATAAGCAATTTCCATTACAAAAAACAAAATTTTTATATTGAAACAACAGTCTTTATGCTCCCGTTTAAATACTTTTATAAAATATTAGAAATTTTGCATATTAATAAAAACATTAACATTATTTTGATTGAGTACATTGGAGTGTACGATAAATTTTATTGCAGCTATAATATATTTGAAAAAAGTGATCCAATTTGTATAAGCTACTAGCTGAAACCCGGCGCGTTGCTGCCACTCTCCCTATTCAAACGCCCATAAAATGTTATCAGTTAAACAGCATGTCTAAATTGAGGTCAAATACTGAATTCCGAGACTGTGCGACCTATATCCACAAAGCTATTCGATATAACAATTTTGGGTTGTATAGGAAGTGCCACGCCCTCTTGATCACCCCTCATAGAATGTAATCAATTAAACTGCATGTGTACATGGAGGTCGAATACCGAATACCAAAACTGTGCGACATATAACTCCAAATATATTCGATAACACAAATTTGGGTTGTATGGTAGGTGCCACTCCCCTTTTCCCTACGCCCATAAAATTTTACCAATGAAACTGCATGTGTAAATTGGGGTCGAATACTGAATTCCGAGGCTGACCTATAACTCCAAAGCTATTCGATATCGCAAATTTGGGTTAAGTTGGAGGTGCCACGCCCCCCGACAAACTCTAAAAAATTTTATCAGTAAATCTGCATGCGTAAATTTTGGTCAAATACTGAATTCCGATGCTGTGCGACCTATAACTCTAAAGCTATTTGATAGCACAAAGTTGGGTTGTATGGGAAGTGTCACTCCCCTTTTCCCTACGCCCATAAAATGTAAGAAATGAAAGTGCATGTATAAATTTAGGTCGAATACCGATTTCTTACGCTGTCAACCTATAACTTCAAAGCAATTCGATATTGCAAATTTGGGATGTAAGGGAGATGTCAGGCCTCCCTGTCCAACGCCCATAAAAAAAATCATTGAAACTGCATGTGTAAATTGAGCTCAAAAACTGAATTCCAAAGCTGAATTCCTATAAATTCAAAGCTATTCGATATCACCAATTTGGATTGTATGAGAGGTGCCCCTCCCCCTTGTCCAACTCCCATAAAATTTCATCACTGAAACGGTACGTCTAAATTGTGGTCGAATACCGAATTTCTAAGCTGTGCAACCCATAACGCTATTCGATAACACAAATTGTTTTTATATTAATGGGAGGTAAAAGAAGTTGTGGCATTTCTTCTTAAACCATCTCGTACTCAAAGCAAAGCCACTTACAAAATTTGAGCTCAATCGGACCAATAGTATCGGAGTATTGTGATATTTCCAAAAGTAGGCGTATATGAAGTGTGACAACGCCCGTTTTTATTAAAGTTAGTGACAGTCATCATAAGAACTTATTTACCAAATTTTAATTTAATACGACATAAACCTTCTTAAATATAGCATTTTTATTGATTTGTGGGCGATAAAAGGGGTGTGGCATTACTTTTTTCCTAAACCTTTGCGTAGCAGTTACGAACAAACCAGTAGAAGGAAGTATCCTATTTGGTCTAGTCGTTTTCAAGTTTTAAGCATCCGAACAAATCACGATTCATTTTTATATGTACAGATATTGATTTGTGGGCGCTAAAAGTGGGCGTGAAAACATTTATGTATCGTGACTGCCTCTTGGAGCACCTACACAGAAAGTTTCAGTATAAAAATGTGTAGAACTCCGGAATTGCCATGATTTCGAAAAAGTGGGCGTATATATATTGCGACGAAAAAGTGATTTTTGTACAGTTACTGACAGTTACCATCTGAACAAAATGATAATATCTTAGTTTTTACGATCGAAACCGTCTGATATATATCCCTTATTTGGTTTGTGGTCGATAGCGCAAATTTGGCTTGTATGGGAGGAACCACGCCCCCTCGTCCAAACGTTACCAAACCTCACAGGAACAATCTATCTCCTCGGCAAACGTTGTTCTGCCACAGACCGCCTTACTGCCATACACGAAAATGTCAAGAAATGTCAAATATATTCACCATTTTCAGTATAGCTGCCGAAAGTAGCCATGTGCTTTAAATAACCACATTTTAGTCTAATACGATCAAAACCGTGCGAAATATAGCATTTTTGTTGTTTTGCAAGCGGTAAAAAGGGGTGCGGTAAAATATTTCCCTTGAGCCATCTCGTAATCGAAACAAATCGACTGCCCAAATTTCAGCTCAATTTAGGTTAAGCCTGGCGCACTTTACTTCACTGGACGCTAACTCCCCGAAAAGTGAGTTTAACTAAAGTAGGGCAGGCCTATTGATAGTGCACTTGCCGAGAGTAACCATATGTACTGAATTACAAAATTTTTGTCTAATACGACCCAAACCGTTGAAATAAAACGTTTTCAATGGTTTGTGGGCGGTAAAAGGGGGGCGTGGAGACCAATTTTTAGTACAGTTGCTAACAGTAACCGTACAAACTAAGCAAACATTTTAGCTCAATCGACCCAGTAGTCAATTTTGATGGTTTCTTAAAAAGTGGGTGTGGCTATATAGCGATGACGCCCTTTTTTAGTACAATTGCCGAAAGTAACCATACAAACTTAAGTATCATATGTTAGTCTCATACGGCCAAAACTGCATGAAATATAGCATTTTCACTGATTTGTGGGCGCAAAAGGGGGCGTGGAAACCAATTTTTCGTACAGTTACTGTCAGTAACTTCACAAACCAAAGTACCAAATTTAAGTCTTATACGACCAAAACCGTCTGAAATAAACCATTTTCATTTATTTGTGGGCGGTAAAAGGGGGCGTGGAAACCCATTTTTAGGACAGTTGTCGACAGTAACCGTACATACTAAATTACAAAATTTTAGGCATATACGACCCAAACCGACTGAAATATAACATTTTTATTGATTTGGGGGCGGTAAAAGGGGGTGTGGCAAATTTTTTTCCTCAACCATCTCGTACCTGAAACAAATCGACTGCCAAAATTTCAGGTCAATCGGTTCAGTAGTTTTGGAGTCTATAGGCATCACACTGCCAGACACACATCGTTTTGCTTTATATATATATAGATATTAATTTGTGGGCGTTAAAAGTGGGCGTGAAAATATTTATAAATTGTGTTCGTCTCTTGGAGCACCTAAACAGCAAGTTTCACTGTAAAAATGTGCAGAACTCCGGAATTGCCATGATTTCGAAAAAGTGGGCGTATTTATATAACGACCACGCCCATTTTTTGTACAGTTACCGACAGTAACTATCTGAACAAAATCACCAAATCTTAGTTTTTTACGATTGAAACCGTGAAATATTTTTCTTTTTTTTTGTTTGTGATCGATGGAGCAAATTTGGCTTGTATGGGAGGTACCACGCCCCCTTCTCCAATCGTTACGAAACCTCACAGGAACACTCTCAAGATGTGGCTTTATTTTCCCTAAAAATTTCATAAAGATCGGTTCAGCGGTTTTGGAGTCTATACGTGATATAGCCACATACCCACCCACATACCCACATACCCACATACCCACATACATACATCCATTTTTATATATATAGATAATGGGCTACAATTTAAAAAATCTATGAACAAAATTTTTGTCAAAATACTGAAAACATTTATATCATCAGCTCTTACATTGAATAAGCTTAATAAAAAATACTTTTATAACATATTAAACTGTAACTAATGAATTTAATTTATTTTAAATAAAAACATTTTAAAAAAAAAATTTTGTTTTTGTTTTGTTTTAATATTATCTTTTAGTTGCAAGTTGTACTATATTGGATGTAACTTGCATTATATACATATTCGATTCAAAATTTTTGTTTGTGGTTAATAAATAATGTATATAAAAAATATTATGTTGATTTTATATGATTTAAATACAAATTCTAAATGTTTGATAGTTTAAATGGAAGGGAGAAAAACTGAGAAATTGAAACTGAAATCTCATCGCCTCTGTTGGTGTATTGCGCTAAGATGCGCTTGCACGAGTCAAGCATGGCCCGAGATCGATTCACGTCGGCATCACAAAGATTTCTCATGAAGCCTTTAGCAGGGCCGAAATTACAATAAAATAAGCTAGTGATGTTTTCCTTTTCATAATGGAAACGTTGTTGTTGTTGTTTCTTTGCAAAAATTCGTTAGAACAATTAATTGTTCTAACCTTGATCTAAAGCTCAATAAACATTTTTAAACTATCAAACAACTAGAATTTGTTTTTAAAATCAAGTATAATTTAAACTATCAGACATTTAGAATTTGTATTTAAATCATTTTAAATGAACATATTACAAGGTCATTTAGAAAAACTTTATAAAATATGTTCATAAAAAATTTTTTTGTAATTTATTATCAACATTTATAATCATCTGCTTATTAGTTATATAAAAATACTAACACGCTACTGTGTTTCCATGTATGTAAAAGAAATAAAGTATTATTTTTATTTATTTTGTTTTAAAGCGCCGCTCTGCATATATACATACATAAGTATCTAACTTTTCACCTTGCTCGAGCGTCATCTGTTTTGTGTGCTAGCTTAGCACGAAGAGAAGAACACTTAAAATTTCGAAAGAAAATAATTCCTAAATTAAACTGTAGCTCAAATTTGATATTTTAAGACTTTTAAGACATAAAAATCGGCCCAGTACTTTTTGAGTGAAATGGCAACATTAACCTTCATGTGCTTGGATGTCCACACTTGTAGCATTTTTGGCGAAAAACTGAATAAAAAAATTTCACAACAATAGGCTCCGAGGTTTTCAATAGCTTCCCAAAAATAATTTCTAAGCAGTTTTGGCAAGTAATGGCATTAAAAAAAACATTTTACGAGACCTCCAGATCATACTTCAAAAATTGACCATCTCCTGACTGACTACCAAATGTATGAAAAGTCATATCACTTTTTTACAAAATAGAAACATTTTTGATTTCAGCATGTCGAAACATGTCCTTTTGCCATTTTTATTATTCTGTGCTTTCTTATGCTCGTACATATGCATGTGAGTACGTTATGCACTCGATTTCCACAAAAAAAGTCTACCGCCTTAAATGTTACTGAACAATATTAAAAACCTCCTTAATAGAGGAAGGTTAGGTTAGGTAACGGTGGCTGAGCCGATAGACGACTCGTACACTTAGGCCAGTGCAGGCCCGTTGTGATACCACATGATCTCTTTAAAAACCTAATAGAGATTTCCCTCCTCAAACCAGTTCGAGCGGATAATGAATTTGAGTATATGCTTGATTTCCAGGCATGAGACTTCGGCATGTCCGTTTAAAAAGGGAAGGCCCAGAGTTGCCATTCTCCTTTTAGCTAGAGCCGGACATTCGCAGAGGAGGTGCTGAACGTTTTCTACCTCCTCCTCACATCTGCAGCTTCTGCAGAAATCATTTGATGCAACTCGCAACCGAAGGGCATGCGCTCCGATCAGGCAGTGACCCGTTAGGATTCCTACTATTTTTGAGAGGTTTACCCTGCTTAACTCAAGCAGTGAGTTGGTGCGTTTTAAATCGTAGGTAGGCCATGTTAGCTTAGTTATCCTACATGTATCAAGGCGTTCCCAGCGTTCTTGTGCAAGACCTAGGGATCTGTTCTTGCACAGGAGTTTATAGGAGGAAATGGGTATACCAATAAAGTCCTCATTTAAGAGGGTGTTAGAGGTCGTACCCTTCCTTACCAATTCGTCGGCCAAATTGTTGCCCTCGATATCCCTGTGTCCGGGCACCCATATGAGGTGAATCCTGAGTAGCCTTGCCATCTCCTTAAGAGATTTGCGGCACTCAGTGAGAGTTTTAGAGTTGTCAATATTTGAGTTCAGTGCTTTCAGTGCAGCTTGGCTATCTGAAAAGATGGAAATACTTTTTCCTTCAAGGTCTTTTTGACCTAGAATCCTAGTGGTTTCGTGAATAGCCATCATTTCCGCTTGGTAGACACTACAATAGTTAGGAAGTCTAAAGGACGCTTCGATTTCGAGATCCTGGGAGTAGATACCTCCCCCTACTTGTTCTTGAAGTTTGGATCCATCTGTGAAGATTTTTATGGCGGAGGTTTTAAGGGGGATTTTGTTTGCCCAATCTAGCCGTGAAGGGATGAAAACTGCATAGTTCTTTTCAAGATTTAAGCACGGCACACAGTAGTCTGTTTTGTCGGGTGCAGACGAGTTCAGAATAATTGTGTGGCCGCAGTTGTTACCTATCCAATAACCAGATTCTCTAAGTCTCAGGGCTGCTGTGTTGGCACATTCCCTGGCAAAGATATCGAGAGGAGGAAGGTGAAGCATGACATTGAGGGCGCTAGTTGGTGTTGAGGACAGTGCCCCCGTAATACAAAGACCTGCGCTTCTTTGCACCTTTGCAAACTTCTGAAGTGCGGTTGCCTTATCAAGGGCCCTCCACCATACCAGTGAGCCATACATTAGTATAGGGCGGACAATTGCTGTATAAATCCAGCGTACTATTTTGGGGGAAAAACCCCATTTTTTACCTATAGCTTTTTTACAGGCAAATAGTGCTATGTTTGCCTTTTTAACACGTTCCTTAATGTTAACATTCCAGATAAGCTTCTTATCCAGGATAACTCCTAGGTATTTCGTGCTGTCGCTAAAGAGCAACCTCGTGCCGTTCAGACGCGGAGGTTCTAAGTTGGGGGTTTTATATTTCCTAGTGAAAAGAATGAGATCTGTTTTCTCGGGGTTTACACTTAAACCACACGTGGATGCCCATCTCGAGAGAATTAAGAGTGCTCTCTCCATGAGTTGACAGAGAGTCTGGGGAAACTTTCCGTTAAAAATGATTGCAATATCGTCTGCATAAGCAACAACCCTGTAGCCTTCCCCCTCCATGATACGCAACAGCTGGTCAACCGTCACGGACCACAGAAGTGGAGAATAGAGGAAAAAATGTTAAAATTTATAGTGAGAAAGTTCTGAAAGCTGATCTCAATTGGAATTTTTAAGAAATTATCTCATACATGATGAATGGCAACAAAAGTTGAAAAATTTTAACGAAAGTTGGAATTTTATTAGTTTAATAAAAAAGTACAAAGTTTAGTTAGATTTTTTTTAGTTTTCGAATTTTACTGATTTTTTGTCGAGGTTAAATAAAAAAAAAATAAAAATTGCATCGTAACGTATCATATAATGGCATGTATAGAAATAATTAAAAATGAATTTTCAACGAAACAATTATGAAAATATATCAACATTATTCCAGATAATGTTAAACTTATAACTTTGATAGAAAAACTCATGCTCGATTCGCAGATTTTTTTTATTTACATATTTACCTATATATCTCGTTTTTTGTATTGTTACTCGTCCTTTTTTGTTTGCTTATTTCTTTGGACAATACTTTCGATCACTTCCACCTTTAACACTTAATAAAGTACCTACTACTAGAGTGCTATCCTAAAATCTAAGCAGGACAAAAAAAAAGTTAAACATTTATTCGGTTTTTTTTAAATTTTGGAAATAATGGAAATACCCCTATGTAACATTATTGCATATTTTCCAATAAATGGAGTGTAGTACAGTGCAGTGATCAGTTTCCCATTGCTGCTCATGCTGATTGGACGAGTCTATTGAAATGGCACTAGGGCGCTATTCTTCTCCTGCTTCTGACAATATTTTGCAGCGCTTACCTGATATTTCTAATAACAAATAGCCCACGCTGTCAGTATTGTGAAATTTATATGCATAAGATTACACGCAAGATTTACTGTTAGTAGGTCTGTTCCCGTACTCGATTCAAAGTACTGGAAAGTTGCTTGAAAGCGTTATTTTACAAATTTTTAAAGCTCAAGAGAAAAGAATAACATGCAAAATGTCACTCTCTAATCTATTACAATTACTTGAACTTAGTACGGGAACAGACCTGGTGTTAAAAACCAGTGTGTGACGCACATGCTGTCACATAAACTTCAGGAAATGCTGTTCCATTAAAGAAAATAAAACTTTTTTATCTCAGTTTTTTATCAAAAAATAACTTTTTAGGTAAATATGTTAACAGTACATAAAAGTGATTTTTTTTCATATGTTGACAAGGCTTTCAATATAAATACATGCTTGCTACAAATTCCGACATCCGACCGTCTACGTAAGTTTACTGTCCCGAGCACGTAAAGATTAAATTTGCACTTATATTTTAAATAATAATAAGCAAATATAAATAATGAAATCTTTTACATTTTATTAAAATTCTTTTGAAAACCATTTTAAAGTTTTAACTCTTTCATTAAAAATTTTAACTGATTTTGCGCACAAAATTCAAACAGTTGAGTTCGTGCGGGTAACCCATTAAGAAAATCATTTCGGAGAAAATAACTCAACACAGATGCTTAAAAAATTTGACGTGTTTCAATTGGCAAATATTTAACCAAAAATGGTAAACGTTCTTTATTTTTGCACCCCAAAATATCTACAAACATCCCGAACCCCCATTACACCAACGGCAATTTCAACCCTCATTCCGATGCTAGCTTATCTTTCTACACACTTAATTACATTTAAAAGATAAACGTCGTTGTTTGTCGACACTTGCTTATACTATGGGCGCTCATTTCAGACACCACGCAGTCATACACCCACCCACTCACAAGCCATTTGTTTTTATATATACGCACAAGAAAAGTTTTTTCCGAAAGGAAGTGAATTTATTTTGGCTAAAATAAATTCTTACTGTTCTTAATTTCTTTAAGTGTACTCTGCATGTTTCTCTTACAGTGTAAGTGTTTTATGTTGATGACAAACATTTTTCGGGTTTATGTATGCTTTGACACTTACGTTTGAGGTGTCAAATCATGACCTTTAATAATATTAATTAAGTTACTCACACACCCATGCATACACGCATACATGTTGTTAACTAACGATTGTTATTTTTGGCTTCTATGCCACGCCATGCCTGTAAGTTCCTAATTCTATTGCCAAATTGCGCGCTTCATAAAATGTGAAAAACGGAACAAGTAGTAGTATGATTGAACTTCATATAAAGTCGTAACAATTGCTAACGAGAACAATATATTTTTAGAGTGACCAGTCAATTTAAAAAAGCATAATACCATTAATTACAAAATATGATGATATTCACTTAAAACCTGCTTACTTTAAGCATATTTTGTATAATTGTAGATAGAACAAAAACAACCTCATAATAAAACCATAGAGAAAACATAATTAAAATTCAGAGCATTTTTTAATAGGTTTTCATAATGTTTTTAATAAGAAACTTAAAAATTTTTTAAAAGTTGTTCTTGTTATATTACGAAATCTTTTTATAATTCCTTACCATGTTAACTAAAAATAAATTTTAATTTACCTATAAAACTATAGAAAAAAAATTGATGATGATTTCTTTTTATGTTTTAATACTGAGCGACAATTATTGGGTCAACAACAGATGCCCAAATGGTTTCAACGCCAAAAAAATGTCAACAGTCTGACCTCAAGAAGTAAACTTTTTTTGTCACAAGATGCTTGTCTTTTTCCTTTAATTACTTAAGAATGAATGCTGTTTAAAACTGCATACTAAGATTGTATATAAAGAGCGAAAATTTGATGAAAAAAAATTAAGGTTAAAAAAAAAATCACAGCAAAATTTTAAAAAAACTCCCTTTCTTAAAACCAGTCGGAGCCCCTCTTTCAAGCCAACGAAAATAAAATTTGTACATTTTTCTTTCCAAATAAGAACGTTGGAACACTATATCTTATAGTTAGACACTCATTCTGGGTGGAAAGCACAAGTTTTATTTTGAAGAACTACTTTTTTGGAAAAGTTGACCTTGAGCGACCTATAAAACTTTTCCAAAACATATGAAAAAATTCGAATTCTGCTCAAAATTTTGACAAAAAAAAAACAAAAGTTTACGCCCTAGTGTATTTGTTCTTAAAAAATCTACGATGTACACTATTAACTGGACTACTTTGATTAATAGCTAGCCACCTAGTCGGACAGGCTACCACCAAGTTGCTGTCCTATTTCAAATACGGTAATATAATGAATTGTGTCCAAAATCGCATTTCAATGAAAGAAGTATAACTCACAGAAACAGAGTGGGAAAAAAATCACAAGTTGCAGTCTGGCGCGAAAATATGTTGGCATTTTTCATATCCTGAGTCAATTTAGTCATGTCGTCTGTCCATCTGTAGACACAATTACAGCCGTGATTTAAGAGCAATCGTTATAAAGTTCAATAAAAAAGCGTCTATCTAAAATATTAAGATTAAATGCGAAAAAGAATCAAATAAGATGAAAATCACGCCTAAAAATTATAAAATTCCACACAATTTTATGTAATGACTAAAAATTTTTGACATAAACTTTGATCTCAAATGTACATCAACAAAAATGTTTTGATTTTGGCAACATCGTAATAAAACTTCTATACAATTTGGCATCATCAATATCGAAAAACCTTCATAAATTCCGAAAAAAATTTATAAAATTTCTTGATATATTAGACATTAGTCTTATCTTTTCCACAAACAAAGAGACGTTATTAAAATACCTAAACATTCATAATCTAAAATATACTGAAACATTGCTATGGGTCGAGGAGAATCACTTACTAGTTTTAAGCTAATTCAGACAAAGATGTCTGATAAAACAAGATGTCTGCCTGTCCAAAGCCAGGATAAAGGGTGATGGCTGGATATTAGATGGAGAAGTTTTTGGGAAAGGACTATTTTGAAATAAGTTTTTTCTTCAGACACGACTCTTGAATGATTCATCTGATTTCTGTAGAACTAAAAATTCACTTTGAACATTAGTGGTTGGTTGCCGTACTTTCGAGAAGGCATGGTTTTAATATTTAAATATCATAACGAGTAGAACTAAGCCTTCGATGGCAGATCAATCAAAAATAACTTGATGCACGAATGATGCATAGATATAGACATAAAAATCCTTGACCCTAATTCATATTAATCCTTAAAACAGTGTCGCGCTTCCAGTTTTTCTGAAAAAAGATTTTACATTTTTAATTAGGATATTATTCAGTGACCAAAGGTGTCACGACCAAGTATAAATATTCTATACAACTTTTGGTCTATTGTTAGGATGTTGGAGAGCGCCCTTTACGCGGGTATTGATTTTCATAGGTTGGCCGCTCAGAAGGTTCTTGCTGTTACAGTTTCAAATTGTTCATGTTAGAAAGGCTACCAAAAACCGGATTGAAACACTATTACCTCACTATTACCTAAAGGCCAACACCCCTTTGAATTTCAAGGGTTAATTATCCACCAAATGATAGGAGGGTCAGATGCTGGTAGATCCTTTGAGTTTCAAAGGGGCGTTGACCTACGCACTGTATTGGTTCCATGCTACAGAGTACCGTCGAATCAAGGCAACACGGTAGGGGTCAACGTGATACACAAGAAGATTTCTTACCAATCTGCTTGTCTTTAATGACAACTCTATAGAACTTATGAAAAAAATTCTTCTGTACATTATCTACTAATATGAAATAATATGCTTTAGCCACTTCTGGTTTGTCCATGCATTGGTTAAGGACTTCTTTTTTAAAGTACTTTTTAAACTTTGTGAGCACTGCGTAAAAAAAAAAGTCAAATCTAGGCTCTATGAAGAAGGGGGTGCCGAAAAAACAAAAATAGAGTTACTGCATGGAAACACTAGATGATATGACGTTCTATATTGTTGCAAGGAAATATAAGCAGATTTATTGACAGGTGCTGCTATATGATGAGTTTTCTGAACACTACTGAGCAAAAGTCGTCATCTGTTCGGTGAAAGAGGAATGAGAGCCACATACACTCCTACGCTTCCAAGTTGTTTGATTTGGCAAAAATCACTTTGTGTATATATTTGCCATAATAATTTTTAAGTATCTTCTACCCAAACTAAGAATGGAGTACATATTTTATAGCTTTGTGTACTATGCAAGGCAGTTATGGTATGTCATACAATTTAGTAATACATAACCTTAAAAGTAAGCATACATCAATGAGTTCTCAAAAAGATCACAGGAATTAGGATTTTGCTTGCTAAAATATACTTCAACACTTCCTCAAACAGTGAAGCACATTATTGCTTTTAGTGAATTTTGGACTTACAGAGACAAAAATACTCACATAGAGACTGTCGATCATAAGTTTCTTGTCGCAGGGAACTCCTTTATAGAGTGTGAAAAAGATTTTGGATTGACCGAAAGTATAGCGCGTCTAGGGTGTCATATGAAGCGTCAGTGAGCCGCAAATTCCAAGTTGTTTGAATAAATACAAGGAATTTCTATTTGTCGATGAAATGTGTGACAACCAAAAAAAATTCAGTGATAGACTTAGAATAAGAAATTGTCAAAGACTTAGGTATATAAAGAGTGATCCATTTGTTGTGCTCTACAATTATTATGTTAATATAACTGAGTAGTTAAATTTTATGGCATGAAAAAACCTTGGTGTCCATCCAACACCTTTAATCTCAAGCCTTTTTACAGTTCACCTATAGAAAAAGGATAAATATTTTCAGTCATAACTAGAATTCGTGTCACCAATTCATCACAAATACTACAAGAATCCCAAACACAAGAAGAAAGAAAAGAATAAAAAGCAACCACAAAAACCAACAATCTCGACTACACCAGAATGTGAAGACATCTCAATGTCCGACTTGAAACACGACTTTGTATAGAAATCAGAAAAAGATCATTAATTATTAGCATTTGTTACTCTAGTTTAGTTATTTGACAAAACTATGGTAATTGTGGGTAGCTTTTCTCAGAATTAACTGACGTTTCTATTTTTTTTTTTTATTCTACTAACTGACTTTATGACTTTGACCAAGAGTACTTTCAGATCTTTGTTATCGGAACTAAACTGATAGAAGTAAAATTGAAAACTTAGTAGACCAGCATAATTAACATCTGGTCACCTTTTTTCCTTTGCACCGTCAATATTATTGTTCATTTATGTTTGCCTTTCATCCCCATTTAATGTGGGGGATGTTAAGAGGAAAATAAGCAACAACAACAACAACAAGAAAACTGCTTGCTTTTCACATTACTTCCAACCGTGGCCACCAGAGGGCAGCTTTAACAGCAACGTCGCGGTGTTTCAAAAATTAATGAGGTGTTAAAGTTAATTGCCAGATCGTTGCGTTTACTGATGAGATTTTATTTTTGCTTCCTTTTATGTTGTTTTTTTTTTTATTTTTTTGGTTGGCTGCCTCGACTGGTGTGTTTGGTGGCACAAATTAAACAAGCACGAAATGGTTTTTAATTATTATTTATTGCATGAGCTGCCATTTTATATCGTTTATTTTTGCAGCGTGTTGAGGTGGCAATTACAAAGCGGAAATGTCAGTGCCGACATCTTGGTTTTAATTTTTTTGTTTGCTATGTGGCCATTTAATTAATTATTGATTAATTTTTTTCAACTTAATTTGTATACTAGTTTGTTAGGCGCATTTTCTGTCACTTTAATTTGTTGAAATTTCTTGGAGTCCTCGCTGGCTATATATGCTTAAGCAAAATTGTATCTATATCTTTTATAGATAAGCTTTAACGAAGCATATCTGCTTTTTGGCTGAAGTTTATGGTAAGCAACGATTAGCATTTTGCCGACATAGCATGAAGGTGATGCTTAAAACTGTTGACTGCTGGCAATTTTGAGATGAATGATTTTTTTTAGATTTATGGTTGCCGACAGAGTGTTTACTGATTTGGAAGAATATGTTTGTTACCGTCAGACACTGGGTTAAAATATTTGTAAAACAGCTTGTTTTAATACAACAAATTTAATTTGTTTTTTTAAAAGAAAACAAAAATTGACCCCATCGACGACACCACCAATCAAAATCGATAGTGTAAAAGTTCCACCACCTAGCTATGACGAGATTCGAGTAGCTATCCAACGACTTAAAAACAACTAAGCGATGACGGTCTGCCAGCTTTATTGTCTTAAGCCAATGGTGATATATTGATTAGGTGTAGGCATCAATCCATCAGCAAAATATGGTTTGGCAAAAGTATGCTCGACGATTAGAGTGTCAGAGTCCTTTATCCTATATTGAAGAATTGTATTTGCAACAATCTGCGTTAACTACAAGGTATCAGTCATATTTCTATCGCATATCAAATCCTCTCAAGCATATTATGTGAAATATTGCAACATATAAAAATACTGATTGTTCCTTATTAGTATGACTTCCGAAATGGCAAATTCACAAATAGATAATTTTTTCTCACTGGGTCAAGCCCTGGAGAAAACTCACGAAAATCAAATCGACACTCATCTCTTTGGCGATTAAGTACAAAGCTGAGTTCGATAAGGCGTTATTTTTATTTAATTTTTTAGAGTTTCAATAAAAGAACATTGTGAACACTAAGTTCATTAAGTTCATTGTGGCAACATTAAGTGAAATCACTTGGATAAGAGGCGAATAAAGTCCAATAAATGAAATTTATACTACATATATACTTTTTCAAACATTAGTGAGTTACAGTAGTTCCGTAAAGTTTCAAATTATACTGTTGTTTCAAATTATTTTTTTTTAATTTCTAAGATTAATAAAAAAAAATCTTATCTTAATAAAAATAATACCAAAGCGGAGAAAAAATTTAAACGTTATTAAAAGTTACAAAGAGTTATATAAAAAAATTTATATTTTTAATACAAATTTTGAAACATAATTATATTTCCAAAATTGCATATTGAAAATATTAACAAAAATTTTGTTTTCCGTTTTCCATTGGTAAAGAATTTTTTACACTATTTTTCAAATGGACTCATAAATTTTGTACTGACTTTTATTTTATTTTGCAAGATTTGGGCAAAATTCGAACTTGAAATTTTTTAATAAAAATTCATCTTTCATTGCAAATCTTAAAAATATGAAAAAAACTATTTTGCATTAAGCGGAATAATTTAAATTTAGTATTTGAGTATTCTAGTTACGACAAAAAATCCTTTTTACTTAAGTCATCACATCACATCATATCACATCTCTCTAATGCGGTATTCCGTTGTAAGAACAGAATTATTCTTCAATCAAAAATAACATTTTCTGCAATTCAGATAAAAATTAATGGACTCATGGACAAATAACTAACAAAATGCAAAACGACTCTATTTTTCACGGTACACGGTGCAAATATCCAAGTGTTTGGTATTATTGGAAAGGAAATGCATCCACTAAGAAAACTATTTCAAAATTTTTTTTTATTTTCTTGTTCCTGTTTTAGTAGGAGCTTTGAAAAATTGAGCTTTTTAAGCAAAAAATTTTCGGTACAAAAAAGCGGTTTTAGTCTTTCTGCAAGAAAAATTACCAAAAATACATTTTTTTCACTATTCGATTCAAATGAAAAATATTTGAAAGCGTTTTAATAGAGGTATAGACAAAATAAAATTTATTTCCAAATTTTAGTTAATAAATTTTTTTAAAAATTTAAAAAAGACCTACTATTTTTAGTTGAAAAACACAATTTGAATTGTTTTGCATATACTAGGGAACTTAAATTTAAGGATCCCGGAATCCCGGAGTATTTTCTTTATTTGGGGATTTTAGTTACAAAATACGAGGATTTTTACACGTAGTAGAGGAAATTTTTTTGTTTATAGATTTATGGTCCAAAATTTTTCGTGGGATTTTAGTATCCAAATTTTTACTCCGATATTCCCTAGCATATACATTACTTAATACCGTTACTTAACAAATGTTAGCAAATATTTTAATGTAAGCGACGAAGAAGTTGTAGATTTGCGTTTATTTTTTGATTCCGTGCAATTTTTCAAGCAGATTTTAAAAGTTAAACTATTTACTTTAAATTATTTGTATTAAATTTAATTTAACAAATAATAATGTGTTTTCAAACCAATTTAACATATTTAGCAAATTTAGCTAATTTAGCAAATTTAGCAAATTTAACAAATAATAGTGATTTGGTTGATTGCTGGTTATCCGCGAATAAAGTATACAAATTTTATGCTCTCTTTTCGTTTCTAAAAAACCAATTTTAAGATAAAATCCTTGATGAAGACGAGCTAATGAAAAAATTTAAATTTTTAATATTTTCTCCAAATCAAATGGACAAAATGCCATACAAGAAAAGACTCCAGAACTCACGCCAACAAGGATCTTCTTTATTATATGTTGATTTATTCGGATCCTTTGCTTTCATCAAAAAGGATTGCAACAGAAAATCAATCAAATTTACCTTTATTAAAAATCATTTATTGATATTCATATTTTTTTATTGTTACTGTTTATTATTCTTGATATTTACTTAATAAAAAATGTTTTTTTGTTCTTAATTAATTTTCTTTTCCCCACATTCTATATACATTCTGAAATTGACAATTTTAGTTTTCAAACTCATTTTTTAGCTAAACTAGAAGTTCGATCAAAAAACTGACTTCATTATTGAGTTTAGGAGGCCATAATCCATTTAGATATGATTTTCAACTTCATCGAAATCGGTCCATTATTCTAATTTTGCCCACTCGCCATAGAGACTCGCATCACTGTTCAATATCTCGAAAAGAATTTTGATGAAAAAAATTGGATTGTGGATTTTGTTTTCATCTATACCCCAAAATACATAAAAAAGTATATGAGAAACCATTTCGCTTTTGAACTTATTGTGCAAATTGAAAAATAAAAGTAATACCAAGCCAATCAAACACTCATCAAACCAATATTGTTCCATGAATAAACAAGCTGAATTCAATGCGAAATGAGTAGAATTCTACCTGTTAATATGTATAATTAAGATAAATGAATAAAGTGCAAAACTATCCCACACATAGTCTCATACACAGAATACATTTCAACATCTTCAGCCGCTTATCGACAACCGAGACTCTCCACATATAATTTTGACAACTTAATAATGATGAATTAATATGAAAATTATGAGAAAATACCATAGATATAAATACAAAGGAAAAACATTTGAAAATCACTTGAATGACAGGTACTTCAAAATCATCAACAACCACTTAAAACTCAAAAACAAATTGGTTTAATATGATGTGCTCTTTTTATAGCAACAATATATGTGTCTTTAAAAAATGTTGAAAAATCTACTTCTTATTAAACCTTAAATGGCTTAACCTTAAGAGATCCACACAGCACTGGTTCTCACACATTTTTGCAAAAAAAGAAAAAAAAGGACATTCCATCAAATCGGCTTAAATTTTCAATATCCAATGCATTGTCCCCGATACCCTCGATTGATTTTTGATATTTTGCACAAACAAAAGCTGTCGGCACACGCAGGCGCACGCAGTCTGTCAAATGCCAATTGTAAGCCAAGCTGACTTATTGTACTTTTATGCTTGATCTTTTGTATATTGATCTATCTTCAGATTTTTGGTTTTGTAGTATTTTTAATTTCATTTGGTTGGTAATATTTTTAAAATATTTTTTTACTTTGTTAATTCAAGAGGACATTCATTGGTGTCATTGTTGATTTTGTATGGATTATTGCAATTTTTTGTGTACCTCATCATTTTCGAATTATGCCAAGGATATAATATAAAAATGTTGGCATTAATTTTTGTTAAATTTGTTAATAATTTTGCTGCCCGAACGGGTTTTGTTTGTTTGAACAAGTATGTTCTTTGGTTTCGTTAGAATAGTGCGCGTAGTGCGTTTCAGATTAAAAGATTGTCAATTGACTTAGGTTCGCACTTTTCATTTTGGGTTTTCTTTGGAATGACTTTGATAGATGAGTGATACTTAAGTGGTTATGTACAGAAACTCTAGAAGCTATCTCCGAATAGTAAGGTGTGTTCTCTTTCCCCTTTTTAATTCATTCGATTATTAGAAATAAGTGATATTCAAAAATGTTTTCTTAGCAGGGTATTACAATTTTCATTCTTAAAGTACTAAACAGTATTCTAAAGCTCACATTTGACTTTTTTAATGATAAATATTGCATTATTTACAAAATAGTTTCATGAATTCAAAAACAAAATTCTGATGCTAACAAGATTGTCGTTGGATGGACATTTAAGATTAGTTGAACATATATTATCAAAATATAATTTTTGCATCAGATAAAAATGTTCCAAAAAAACAGAAAATTATGTTTATGGCAAAACGAAAGCTAGCTTGTTGATTGCTTCAACCACTATGACTTGAAAAACAAAGAATATAAGTTATTTACCTGTTAATTGATTTGATTTAATTGCTAATGACATTGGAACAAGCAGATTCTGTGTTTCAAATAAATACTGGACATTTGCTACCTGCAAATGAGTGTGAAAAATTTGTTCGAAACATATATTTATTTTTAATGAATTATGTATTACATAAAAAAAAATTAATAAAAAACTGTGAAATCTAAAAAGTTGAGTTGAAATATGGTACTTACATTTACATTCACTTACATTTACCCTAAGATGGGCAACACTCTGTGAGACGGTAAAATAGCCTGCTGGCCTAAGTAGGACCATGTAAAGAAAACGGGAGATGTGGCCTGTTCTTGCATATTTTTGCATGGGTAGGTGTAGTGCTGGCGATTTGATGATAACTTGTAGTTTCCCCATAATTTCAGATACCATTTTACCCAAACAATAAACAAAAAAATTCCAAACCGGTTTCCAAACCACTTGCGCACTGAAACACTGAGATCACAAACAATAATAATAAAGACAAAAAAAATTTTACACTCACGGAACTGGTGGTGCTATCAAAACATCGCTTTTTCTAGCTGTATTACGGTTCTCAAAAAATTTAATATATGAGGCTCTGAGAACTTCTATAAGAGCTGTTAGATTCCAGTTTAAAAGATGCTATGTCGGTTTTGACAATCTCACAGGAAGTTGTAAGAGCTTTCAATGGTGAGAGGAATTCGGTCAGCCGAATCGTGGAGGGGCCATAACAACGCCTTTTGTGGCTACTATAAATCGTGATGTTTACAAATCGTGGACAAAATTTTCTTTAATAAAATTGCGAAAGCTAACTTTTGTTGAGTATTTATTTTAATATAACGCAGTTGCTTTCATTTTTCTTTACTGTTTGTGAAAAATCAGGTACTTATAAAACTGCCACAATTTTGCTCAAAAACAAGTGTTTTCATTCACGGCTTCCTGAAATTTATTCCCGATGAACTGATAGCTTATCAATTTTAATTTGTACTTTCTGTGTATTTTATCCAGTTAAACTTCATTTTTTACTCTAAAAATACTGATTCACTTAAAAAGAATTTTTTAATTTTTGCCAACAAGCACGCAGAAAAGCCAAAACTAAAATGGAATTATTTGTCTTTTGTGGTTATAGTATCTAAAGTAAAATCATGAAAACCATATTGAGACTACAAGATAACATGTTTAAACTCAAAATGGGCTTAGCTAAGTCCAGTTGCCAATCCTAGGATTAGAAAAGTTTTAAAATTATAAAAAATATTAAAGTTTTTTCTAAATGACCTTGTTATTTATTATGTTGATTTTATATTATTTTAAATACAAATTCTAGTTGTTTGATAGTTTAAAATCGTTCATTGAGCTTATGAAAAATATTATAAAAAATATATTCAGCCAACACCTTATTTAAACCTGAAGGCTTCTTTGTCAAAAAAAGCTTTTGGCAATGGCTTTTTTGAATCAGAACTATTTTTCTATGGTCTCATTATAGTCCTATTTGCCTTACTAAATCAGTTTCAGCCTTAGTTATTTTATTAATTAATTTTTATAAAGTTTAACTTAGTTTTTTAATTCACGAAAGTTATCTAAAGATAGTTTTTTTAACAATTAGTTTTTAAAAAATTATTTTTTTCTGTCGTTTTGGAGTTTAATTTTAGCATTAATTCAAAAGCTATTAACTTAAAATGAGAAAAAGTAATTTATATGCCTTAAACAAAGTCTTCGTACTCTTAAGCTTATCTTTGCGCTTTGATCTCTCTTGCTGATTATTTGTCTTTGGTGATAACGGTTTTTTGCAAAAGTAAACAGACGAAAAATGTGGCACACTTTCAAAGTACATATTTTCAGAAATTTGGTTTTAAATATTTTTAAAAATGCCAGGGAAATACCTGTCAGTTGAAGAGCGTAAAATTATATTGAATTTGCACGTGAAGGAGAAAAAATCATACTCAGAAATAGCCAAACTGGTGTCCCACAGCTCTACTACTATTTAATCAATAACGGGGAGGTTAAAATACGAAGGCCGCGTAGAGAATAAGCCCAAATCAGGACAACCTGCAATTCTCACACATAAAGATTAGCTGCAAATCAAATTTATGAATGCCAAGGATCCATTTATAAGTACACCAAAAATTACCGCAGAGCTCTTTTAATCCAATAAAAAAAAAGAAGTTGATTTCGAAACTGTTCGAAAAACTGTAGTTGATGCCAGGTTTAAGTTTCGTACACCTCGCATAAAGCCTTTTGTAAATGCAGTTAATCAAAAAAAGGGCTTGGACTTCACTCGCGAATATCAAAACGCTTCGTTCGAATTCTGGCGTAGTGTAATATTCTCTGTGTGTAAAAAGAAATTTGAAGCAAAGTGCTGAAAAATTGGGCTTGTCAGAGAAATTTTTTTTCCAACAAGACAATGACTCTAAACACATGGCTCATAACACTAGGATGTACTTGGCGTACAATTGTCCACATTTGTTCAAAACACCTCCTCCGAGTCCTGATCTCAATCCCATTGAGCATATGTAAAGGGTCAGGTCATATGTAAAGGGTCATATGCTTGAAAAAAGGGTCAGGACTAGGGATTTCAATTTTCGGAGTTTTTTCGATCCCGGGATTTTCGGGATCTGAAAATACAATCCCGGGATCCCGGGATCGATCATCCCGAAATTCAAAATGTTTTTATTTCGTTATTTTTTTTTTGCCAAAAAGTGCAACACATTCACTTCAATTCTGTTATAGTACATACTCTGTATCAAATTAATGTAACAAAGAAGCACAATTTGTACCAATTGAACAAAAAAAATTTGACCAATCATACATCTTTAGTAATTTATAACAGTTTTTGTAATACATGCACAAAGACATATTTTTGGTTTAAGCTTAGTATGCTGAAGAAGCGAAAATAAATCTTTCGTAAGAAATGCATCACGTTTTTGACAGCGAAAAGGTAGCGAAATTTATTTTTTCGTTGGTTAGTACGCTGTTGAACCGAAAAAATTGTTCAATGCAGCCAAGGTTACAACCATGATTGGAGAGTTAAAATGTCAAAATTTCGCTGCCTTTCATATGGCCGTACATTTTATTGGTGTGGAAATTTGACATTCAACAATAATGTTCAACTAACACATTCAAAAAACACGTTATGGTAAGTATGTGTTAGTGTTGAGTTTCTCGTGTAGAATTAAATGCTTAAAAATTTTTGTTCCTACATCATAATAAGTTTTAGCAGTAACTGCCTACATAAAATTATTTTAGTACAAGATTTAAATAACAATTTTTTTAAAATTAAATTTTTTTAGATGGATTATTCAATAAATCAATTCCGCTCATAATACAGATTCTACAGCGCTTAAAACCTGGTGCGCCAGAGTAAATTTAACTAAGAAGAGTAACTTTCAGCACGATTTTTCTTGAAACATTCTTTTTCAAAACTGGCTACACTAATGAAAACAAATTAATCGACCAATAAAATTTTTTTTAATCTGTTAATTTTGTAATTCTAAACATCTTTTCAGGTTTTACATGCAAATATAATGTAAATTTTTTTCCACTTTTTTTCCACGTTTCGTAGTTTTCTTAATTTTCCATTTTAATAAAAGATGTGCATTAAAAATTCTTTCTTCGAAAGTATTTTATTTTCAGGTAATCAGTGTGATGATGATAAATTTACATGCAAATTAAATTTTTTGTGTATATAAAAAATTTTTTTTACAAAAAATTTTTACAAAAAACAAATCTTCTAAAAAATGCCTTAATTTTAACCGCTTTGGCCTAAAACCTCCCTTTAATTATATGCTATAGTACATTCAAATTAGAATAAAAAAGTCAATACATTTAATTAAAAAATAAATACTATTTTATTTATTTGTAAATATATATAATAATTTATTTATTTATACTATTAAATCTATTTAGAGCTCAGTAAAAATGTTCCTTCTTTTGATCAAAATACGATCTTTATGAAATTAAAGCATTAATGGTTTTATCCCCTAACTTAGGCCTTAAATTATTGCATATAAGACCTGGAGAAAAGAAGCATCGCTTCGCCTCAACGCTTGTTAGTTCGATCGTTGATCGTTGAAAGGAGGATATATGTGATGGTAGTTTGAAAAATTTTATTAAATATTAAAAAAATTGTTATCAACAATCCCGGGATTCGAATCGAATAATCCCGTTATATTCGGGTCTTAAAAAAGATCGGGATCCCGGGATTGACATCCTTAGTCAGGACTCATCACATAAGCTCCATGGCTCAGCTAAAAGAGGTTCTTTAGGAGGAATGGACGAAAATTGAGCAAAGTTATGCAAAATAGTTTGTGGAATCGATGCCAGACCGTCTTAAAGCCGTTATTAAAAATATGGGCTACCCAATAAAATATTTAAAAAGTTATGGTATAGTTTTTAAGATTTTTGTACTAATTTCTACGAAGACTTTATTGGATGCGTTTACTTGATTTTTTTCTATTTTATGTTAATAACTTTTGAATTTATAAATAAAATGGATTTGTTTTTATTCCTAAATTGAAAATAAATGTTTAATTAACAATTATGCATTAAAGCTCTATCAAAATTTCTGCTTAATATTACGTTACGTCTTATTAGCTAAATATTACGTCTTATTATATAGACGTAATATAGTCTGCTAAATATTACATTACTCTCTTTTTGAGTAAATTTTTTGAAAGTTTACGTTTTCCATAAAAACTGTCAACACTACCTGGGTAGTTCTGCTATGCATCCAAATATTGTAAATAATTTTTTCAACATTCTCCCTTTTTTCATTTTTCAGAATGAAAAATTACGCGTCGTCTACTTCGCATTGTTAGATTTTTATTTCAATTTCCCAAAGTTATTTGTTGGCACTACGACTTCACTTCTAGTCTCAACCGTCGCTCAGGTGCGAATACGAAGCAAATTTAGTCTCGGGTTAACTGAAAGCACTCATAAAAGTTTGGCAGCATTACACGTTCGCTTCTAAACTCAGGGGCATTTTCCGGTCTGAGAGACAAACAAAACAAAACTTTCACAGATTGGACAATTTCTGGGAAATTTTCAGAAAGCTTGAATGGAAATATTTAAATCTTAAGCATCAGTTCTTAAATCAGCTATAATATCATTCCTGAATTGCAATCATTCATCAGGCATTGCAATTGCTGGTAATTGGCTTTAGAAATAAAATATTTTCTTTACAAAAATTATTTTTCGGTTGATTTGTTTTGACATTTTGCATAGGTATCACATATGGGCATTTTCATCAAAAGGTCTACCACGACTGAATTATTAAATGTTACTGACATTTTTTTTAAGCCTCCGTAATAGAGAAAAAATGTTTAAATTTATATTGTGAGAGTAGGTACTGAGAACTGATTTCAATTTGAATTTTTAATAATAGGTAATAAACATGATGAATGGCAAAAAAAAAATTAAAAATAGTGACAAAATTTGACAAATTTTATCGAAAGTTGAAATTTTATAAGTATAATAAATACTCGTATAATACAAAGTTTCAGGCCTGCAGACATGGGGGAGTTTTAGGGGTTAAAACCCCGCCCTTAGGATCCAGAAAGTATAAATATATTATATATTAGCATTAAAGTATTTATGTACAACGCAACAGCGTAAAAAGTTGCACTCCACTTAAATTTTGAACTGAATTGAGACAAATGCTTTCAGATCATATATAATAAGGACTTCGGCATAGACTGTGATTTTATGTTTGGGCAAGTTTACGATGGTGTGGCTGCCGTGAATGGTACACTACAAGGAGCACAAGCGTATGTAGCGAAAGAATGTGATCTTGCCACGTACGTACATTCAGGGCCGTAGCCAGAATTAACCCATGCGGGGGTTTTGATGAAATTTTTTTTTACTCAAATGAAAAAAGTTCCATTTAACCTCAAAAAATTAACCTTGATTTTTTATAACGATTCACAAAATATTTTGGCTTTAACAATAGCTGCCAGTGAGTTTGAACATGTTGCAAAAAGCTCCCAAAATCACGTTTTTCGCAAATCAGGGAATCAATTGGCTGGTAGAATAGTTGTAAAAAATAATCTGTCAGATATTCAAGACCGGAAAAGGTTCTTAAAATCTGCATCAAAGAATTTTAGAGTTTTGCAATAGCATTAAAGATAATGCTGTTTTTCGTCCCTTTTTTAATTTTTTTAATTTTTTTCATTTACATTGGAATAACTTCATTATTTCTAATATAATCCACACTTTCAAGATATCGTTGGAAAGCTTTTGAGTTCTTGCATTTATGGCCAGAATTTCTAAAATTTATACATATTAAAGCTAAAATATTAGTTATAAATCAATCACCTGAAAAATTTTGAAAGTTTTTGTATGGAAATAAAATAAAACAGTATCAAAAATTTAGTGTTATTTTTTTGCAGATTCTACCAACAAACATGTCCTGCTTTGTTCCTGTGCTATAACTGCGTATGCTAAGGTGATGCACATCCTTTCATACGGATCTTGCCCATTGAATTTCGGAGGTAAGTTTTGAGAAATTTAAGGTATGATAACGATATTTTATTTCTCCTAAACTATTAAAATTTTAATCTTACAAAAACTTCATAAATAATTAAACCTAAAAATTCACATAATTACTTAAACGATTGACTTAAAACTTTTCCTCGAGTCAGAAATCAACTTTGAAAAACTCATGAATAACTTCAAACATTCCTCAAAAATTAAACCAATTGTAATAGAACTCTTGACTATAAAAGAACCACAATGAAAGGGGCTGAAATTTTTATTCTATAAACATTTATTTTTGTGCCAAAAATTACGAATAGGCTGTGATGCAATGCCGCCATATTAGAGCTAAAGAAAACGCAAAGCTTACAATAAGATCCATTTGCACATTTAGAGTAAGAAACCAACTTTATTGACAAAAACATGGATGCTAAAATTTAAACCTTCGGGAACCGATTGTGAGAAAGTTAAAATCAATTGGTGGCTGAAGTATACTTTAAAATCTTTCGAATTAGAGAGGTTTTTTCAGTATATATATGTTAGAGCAAAAGAAAAATACTTGCTCAATTCAGTTTGAAGTGCTTTTCAATTTTGTCATAAAGAATTTGACGTCAGATCTGTACACCTGGAATATATAAAAGGGAAAAGTTAAACTGAAAAGTTTGTCATTTTATGAAAATCATTGGTGGTGTACAGAATTGAAAAAAAAGAAGGGGTTTCTATCATCAGAAGTGGGATAACTTCAACCTACACCACACTCTATTGGAAAGATGGCTGAAGATGACTCCAATCTAAGAGGTCAGATTCAAGAAAATTTGAATCTGCAGGAGGAAAGCCCAGAGTCGAGATCTAACAATTTTGTAATTACGGTGGAAGCAATTAATAAAATTTTAGAATCCACACAATGGTCACAATCAACCGGCGCGTTGGTGGGTTTTCCGAGTTTTGATCCGGATCACACCCGCGTTGATATTCAGAAGTGGTGCACGGATATTGATGCAAGGGTACAACGAGACGGTTTGCAGAATTTTGACATTTTGCTTAGAATACAAGTTTCTCTGCTTGGGAGGGCAAAATTATGGTTCAACAAGTACGGATATCAACTTTATAGCTGGCCGGATTTACGTGCTTCTTTGATACACGCTTTTTCTAATGGTACAGACATTATTACACAACTCAGGAAGGTTGCCAACTCAGAAAGCAATGAATATGCTTCCTATACGGAGTTCGTAATGGAAAAGGTTTGCCAAATTAATCAATTACCTTTTGAAATTCCAGAAGACAAAATGGTCAAAATTGTTATCGGATGCATTAGTGAGGTGAGTTTGAGAAATTCTCTTACATTTGTTATGCCATCTACTGTACAAAGTTTGATTAATCATTTGTCTTCGATACGAGAAAAACCTTTGCGAAAAGTAGAAAATATAACGCGCCGTTTACAAGAGAAAAAGAAGACAAGTTGAAAAAGAAGACAAGTTACCTAATTCATTGAAACGTAGGTGCGTAGAGGATGAGAAACGTTGCTATGGATGCGGCAAAAAGGGTCATATTAGAGCTCATTGCACGGAAAAACAAAAGACAAGCGAAGTGGTTGTACAGAAAATACCAAGCAAACCCATAGAAACCAAAATTAAGTGTTCTTTTTGCGGAAAATCTGGACACGATGAACAAACCTGCTGGGCTAAACAAAGAGCTGACCGAAAACAAATAAATCTATGCAAGATTTCGTTGGTATCAGATAATTACACTCCAGTGGTTATTAAGGGAAAATTATATCATTGTCTTCTCGACACGGGATCTGATTGTTCGTTGATAAGATCCGACATTGCTGACAAAATATCTGCAAAAAGAACTACAAAATTACTGTCTGTGCAAGGTATTGGGAGAGAACCTATTTTACTATCTGAAAGGCTTGAAACATTTGTAGAATTTGAAGATCTTATTGTTGAGGTAAGCCTTTATTTGATTGATAAAAAACATTTGCAAAATGAAATTATTATTGGAAGAGACATTTTGAAAGATCCTACGCTTACAATTACGGTTACTGCCAATGGATCGTACTTACATCGCAGTAAGTCAACTTTTTGTCTCAAAAGCAAAAATATTGCTACCACAATTGGTAGTATGTCAAAGCCTCGTACAAAGGAGCTGAATGTTATTTTGGATAAGTACTCCAAACACTTTATAGCGGGTTTTCCTACGGCAAGGGTAACTACGGGATCCCTAAGTATACGTTTAACGAAAGATGCCAATATTTTCTTTAGGCCATATAGGATGGCACACAGTGAGCGACAGATAACAAAAGAAATTGTTGCAGATTTGATAAATAATGGTATAATAAGAGAGAGTCACTCACCGTTTGCGAGCCCAATGATTCTTGTCAAAAAGAAAAATGGACAGAATCGCCTTTGTGTAGATTTTAGAGCTCTAAACAAAATAACTGTAAAGGATCGCTATCCTTTGCCGAGGATAGAAGATCAGTTAGACGAATTGTCTGGAAATAAATATTTTACATCATTGGACATGGCATCTGGTTTTCACCAAATTCCAATTGCTGAGGATTCTATAGAAAAAACTGCTTTTGTCACACCCGATGGACATTATGAATATTTGTGTATGCCATTTGGTCTCGCTAATGCACCTGCAGTTTTCCAGAGGGCTATAAACGTGGCTTTGGGTGAGTTTCGAGGCAAATTGGCTTTGGTATACATGGATGATGTGTTAATAACATCCAAAACCATTGATGAAGGTCTTGAAAAGCTTGATATTGTACTCAAGGCATTAGTTGGAAGTGGGTTTTCCTTAAACGTGGATAAATGTAAATTTCTTCAAACTACTATTGATTACTTAGGACGAGAAGTATCTGGAGATGGTATACGACCAAGCAAAACCAAAATTGATGCGTTAGTGAGTTCCCCGACACCAAGTAATGTTAAACAAATACGTCAATTTATGGGGCTAGCGAATTATTTTCGAAAATTCGTACCAGAATTTGCTGCAAAAACTGCCTGTATCACGGCATTGACTAAAAATAATACGGAATTTGTATGGAGTAATGAATGTCAAGCAGCAAAAGATTACATAGTAGAACAACTTACAACTCGACCATTATTAATATTGTTTAATCCTGATCTTCCAACAGAGCTGCATACGGATGCAAGTGCAAGTGGATATGGAGCTATCTTATTTCAGCGAGTTAATGGAAGATTGCATGTAGTTGCTTATTATAGTCAGGCAACCAAGTCGTATGAAGCAAAATATCATAGTTATGAGTTGGAGACACTTGCGGTGGTAAATGCGATGAAATATTTTAGGCATTACCTTATCGGTGTTAAGTTCTTGTTAGTTACTGACTGTAACGCTTTAAAGGCAACAAAAGAAAAAAAGAATTTACTTCCTCGCGTTGCTCGTTGGTGGATTTTTCTTCAAGATTTTGAGTTTGAGATTGTATACCGAAAAGGGAAGACTTTATCACATGTAGATTACCTTAGCCGAAATGTGCCAACAAAATTTTGTTATCAAATTGAGAGTTTGTCCGAAACATGGTTACATATTGAGCAGCAAAATGATCCAGGTACATTAGAAATCATAGAGAAAATTAAAAGTGGCGATACCAACACATCAACGCAATTCAAACTCAAAAATGGATTGTTATACAAGAAACTGGAAAATACTAACAAACTTTATGTACCCCAACAATGTCGATTGTCATTAATGAGACGTTTCCATGAAGAAAACTGTCATGTCGGATGGGAAAAGACTCTTATGAAGATACGAGAACATTTTTGGATGCCGCATATGACTAAAAATGTCAGAAAATTTGTGAACTCTTGTTTAATCTGTCTGGTGGCTAAAAGGCCGTCTGGAAAGAAACAGTGTGAACTTCACCCAATAGAAAAGAAGCCAATTCCATTCGATGTGGTTCATGCTGATTTTATGGGACCATTTGACGGAAAAGACCACCGTTATATATTCATTTTGATTGATGCTTTTACAAAATTTGCAGTTTTATTCCCTTGTAAAACCCTTACAGCTGCGGAAACAGTTCAAATGTTTTATAACTATGTAATGCTATTTGGAGCTCCAGCCAAACTTGTAAGTGACAGAGGCACTAATTTTACTAGTGCTGAGTTTAAAAACTTCTGCATGTCGTTGGGGATAACACATCATTTAATTGCTCCTGGTGCTAGTAGAGCTAATGGCCAAGTGGAACGTTATGTGGACACTGTTGCTAACTTGTTGAGAACTAATTTAGATAAATGTGGCGAATGGACTGGTTATATCAGTCGTGTACAACTAGCTCTTAATACAACGGTTAATAAAACAACTGGATTTTCTCCGTTGAAGGTATTAACAGGTATATCGGGACGGACTCCAGATATTAGTGCATTTTTAGCAGAGCTCGAAATTGAGCCACAATTTGACGACGTAGAAGAAATACGAAAGCTTGCCAGTAAACGAGCAGAGTTAAATGCAACTCGAATGAAAATCAGATTTGATCAAAATAAGTGCAAACCAACTCAATTAAAAATTGGACAAAAGGTTGTCTATTGTAGTAATCAGAGGCGCAAATCGAAGTTACAGCCGTATTATTGTGGTCCTTATGAAATAGTTGGTGTCCTTCCCAATGATCGATATAAGTTGAAGAAAGATAACCGCAAAACTTCTATTGTTGCAGCAAGAGAGGTCATTCGGCCTTTAAGACGAGACGAGTGTGAAGACGAGAAGGATGTTAGTAACTAATATAAGGTAAAATTTTCTGCAAAATCCCTTATTCAATAAGAATCGAATTCATGAGCAAGCTTAAGATTGTCTCTGAATCATAACTTTTAGTTTATGTGTTGAAGTTTTGAACAAGCTTAAGATTGCCTCTGAGTCATAACTTTCAGTTAGATGTTGAAGTTTTGAACAAGCTTAAGATTGCCTCTGAGTCATAACTTTCAGTTTAGGTATTGAAGTTTTGAACAAGCTTAAGATTGCCTCTGAGTCATCACTTTCAGTTTAGGTGTTGAAGTTTTGAACAAGCTTAAGATTGCCTCTGAGTCATAACTTTCAGTTTAGGTGTTGAAGTTTTGAACACGCTTAAGATTAACTCTCAGTTAAGTGTTGATTTGCAAACAAGCTTAAGATTGCCTCCGAGTAGCGATTCAAGAAGTAACATCTGAAATAATGATTCTGTTTACAGCTCTGGATATCTGGTGGTTAATTATACAAGAGGACAGATTACTGCCGTGGAATTTGCAATAATGAATTTGTGGTTTCTGTAAACTGTTGTTTTCTTGTGATTTTAGCTTTTCTTTCTGTAATAAACAAATGATTGTTTTGAAAACAAGAAGTTTTGAATTCATCGAGAGCGATGATTTTACAGGATGGCCGTGTTAGAGCAAAAGAAAAATACTTGCTCAATTCAGTTTGAAGTGCTTTTCAATTTTGTCATAAAGAATTTGACGTCAGATCTGTACACCTGGAATATATAAAAGGGAAAAGTTAAACTGAAAAGTTTGTCATTTTATGAAAATCATTGGTGGTGTACAGAATTGAAAAAAAAGAAGGGGTTTCTATCATATATATATATCGTTCTTGTTGACTTCACTGTTATCAACACTACTATCATCTACAACCTCTCCGATATCAAGGGTAGTGATGACAATTGTGAATGTATCACGTTTGATCCGATAAATAAAGACACATTGGTTTTCACTATTGTTGTTTACACGATTGAACTCATAACAAAGACTTCTACACGTAAACGCAAGTTCAATATATGACTTGCTAAGTCTTTTAGAACATATTAAAGTGAGTCAATGAAATAATTGCTTAAATGCATTAATTTGTATTAATATGTCAGACATTTGGGGGGTTTGAACCTCGAAAACCCCCTTTGTCTTAATATGTTGAAATTGAAAATTTACGACGAGTTGAAGTGAGCGACTGATTTTCAATTTTTTTTTTCCAAAATATTTGTCAAACTGACAACGCGCAAACTCTTAATTTATTGGAACCTTACACATTAAAATAAATTTTCAATAAATTTTTACATTTAGAAATAAAGACACATTTTGTGTCTTTATTTCTTAATTCTTTCTTAATCTTTATTTCTAAATATTATTTCTATTTGGGTCATTCTTGTCTAAAATTGTCTGAATTTTTATTTAAATTTTCTTTACGTTAAATAAGCTTACACGTTTATCGGGATTTTTATCAGAAAATTTTTTTACGGAATACCGTTAGGTCAAAATTGTAAAAATGGCAACATTTTGTCTGTATTGTAGTAGCTTCAAAATTGCCAATTTGTTTAATATAAGGACGATAAAAATCAGAGAAAGTATATGTATTTGTATGTGTTTCATACATATTTTAAAAGTATTTTGAAAATAAGTTACAACTATCTAAAACATTATTTGATTTAAAGTCTTCATATTCCATAATTCATTTGATTTTTGATTGTCTTTAATGAAATGCCAAAATAACCGACGGATTTTTTGTAAGATTTAATTCTATATTTAAAATATATTGTTTGCATAAAAATATATGGAGGAAATCAAGTTCTTCTCTGATACGAATTAAAAAACTTCTGCCAGCCTCACAATTTGTTTTTTTAACTTTGTTGGAAGCTTTATTTTTGATATTTTTTAAATTTTTTAATCTGAAATTAAACCAAGGCATGTTTGTTTTTTCTGATCGATGAATTTTCGGAACGAATTTTGAAATACCAATTTTAAATTTAGTTGCAATAAACGAATAAATGACCTCAAAACTTGATTCAGAGTTTAACATTAACCAATTAATAGATTCTAGAAAACCATTTAAAGCTGAAAAATTTCCTTTCGAAAATTTTTATACTATTTTTTTTTGTCAAAATCATCTAACTCAAAATTAAATAAAAACGCTTTATGATGCACAGAGTTTTTAGAAACTGTGTAAACCCAAGGTAGCAAGATGAGTTCAGTTTATCAGTAGCAAAGACTAAATCCAATATTCTACCAATATCATTTTTAAAACTATTTAACTGATAACTGACTCCAATGAAAACTGTTTGAAATATAAAAGCTTGTAAAAGTTGATTCTATTTCTGATGAAATGTTACTAGGTAAAAGAATTTTATCATTATCAATCCATGTTATATTGCCAAGGTTAAAATCCCCATCTACGATCATTTGTCGCTTTTGTGTGAAATTATTAGCAATAATCTCAATATTATATAAATGACTTTTATAAATATCTAAAAAAATTTTCGGTGGAACATATGATACAATGAAAAATACCGAGTAGCTATCTAAAAATTCAATATTTACACAAATTTGTTCAATAATACTATTATTGCAATTAACCTCCCGTCAAACACATATTCTGAAACCTTCGAACAAACACATATGCCTGGCCAGACCCCTATACGTTTTTATGCATTTTTATGGCAAAAAGGGTACCGCAACTTTGAATTTCTAAGTATGTTTTTTTTATTTTGTCCTTAGACTTTTTTTGATTTGTTGATATATGTAGCTACCTAAATGGTGCCAACGTATTCAATCGACAAAAGACGTTTAGCTGCGTCTAATGTTGTAAAGACCTATCAGCAATAATAGTTTTGCCACTGTTGGCGTATCGATTAGCCAAACTCATGAGCACATTTTCGCCTTGGTTTGTCTCTCGTTGTTCTCCATCTTTACCAGTGTACAGTTTTCCTTGCAACGGATATTTGGTTTTCACATCGCATGCCCACCATACTTTTATGCCATACTCTGCGGGCTTTGATAGATGTATTGCGTGAACTTTGTGCGCCCACGGTATGGAAATAGCTGCTCATCGATGGTTACACTTTCGTATGGTTCAAAATTACTGGCAAGATTGTTATTCAAGAAGTTCCATGTGTCGCGAATGAGAGCAGCTTTGTCGGTTTGTTGCGAAATGCGCGCGTACGACTATCGTCAAATCGAATACAGCGCATCAAAGTAACAAATCGTGTATAAGACATGGCTGCACGGAATATTGGAAGTGCATCAGTTTGAAACATCAATCTTGAGAGCTGCATAGCATTATGACTGACACCAAAAGCCAATAGTGTCCCAATAAAAGCGTTAAGCTCAACACTTGTCATAGCAACCCATACTCGTGGTGTGCAGCTTGCATGTTCTGCGTTCCATTTGCGTGTAACTTCTTTTCCATATAGATTTGTTTGTGTTACGATGATGAACGTAATATTCGGTGAAAAGAAAAGCTTGAACACCTCAAGCGGAGTGGTCAGGTTTGTTTTTGGTCCACCTGTGAAACGCATGATGTTGTGAATCTCACTCCACTTGGTAACATCTTTTCCAAGCAAAAAACCGTCTGCAGCTTGAGTTGGTGCATTCTCACTTTCTTCTTCGGAATCTTCATCACTGTCGAATATTTCATTTTCTTCAACTTTCAATTCATATTCAATGTCCGAGGCGTCATCTTCGGGCACAAAATCTGTGTTTTCACCGCTTTGGTCTTTAAATAAATCTAGTTCTTCGTCTGCTTCTGTGTGAAGTGCGATATCACGCTGTAACGCTGATGATAGTTGTTGTTGGAAATTATCAGTAAGGCTGCCTGTACGCAAGCACGTATTGTACACAAATTGTAAATCCTCTGCCATAACAATAGTAATAATATCACTTTAGTTTCCGCACAAAAAAATTATACTTCGGACTGTCGATGTTGTATGTTCAGCATTCAATAATAAACTAACTGAACTCAAAACCAAAATCACAAACGAAAGAAAGAAATAAGAGAAAAATGAACACAAAAACTACCTGGAAGCAAACATCTGCATTGAATTCACATAAAAACAACCCAAAATATAAAAAAATACCTGGAAACAACAATCTGCGTTGTATTTGCAGAAAAATAACCCAAAATGTGTATAAGAATAATTTATTTCATACAAATTGTATAGAGGTCTGGCCAGGCATATGTGTTTGTTCAAGGGGGACTTTTTTTGCAGTTTTCTTCGTGTTGGAACGATATTTTAGATTTTTTTTTAAAAAATAGAAAGCCAGCAATATTTAAGGTGGCTACAAGTATCTACCTAAACTAGAAGTATGTGTAATTAACGCTCAAAAATTAAATATGCCTGGCCAGAACCATGTGTTTGTCCAAGGGTTAATAGATACTATTCTCCTACATAAATCAAGCCGAACCTCTAGCAAACGTAGCTTTATTTTATCTCATGTTTTGCGTTTGTTTGATATACATTAGATTAAAATTTTTGTTCCATTTATCTCCAGTATATATAACTACCAAATTCCCGCTGCTTCGCCTGCGGTAAAAGTATTAAATACCATTTAAAAATTTTAAATTCTAAAATGAAAATATTTCGTTGACTTCGATTAAAATAAAAAATGTATATATCAAAAACAGATTAACCCTTCTTTTTTAAAAAAAGGGGTCATTTACTACAGTAAAAATTTTTCTGTTTAGTAACAGAGTTGACAATTTCTGTCATAGATTCATTTTCTGGAGTCGGCGGCTTAACAATAATCAGGGAAATACCTTTTTTTATGTTTCTTAACTGAGAATCCGTTAAGAGAATCTTAAGAATATTTTATCTAAATTTTTTTTCTTTCATATCTTTATTCTTTAATTTTAACTTTAATATTTAGTATATATATATTTTAAAATTTTTATAATATTCAATTAACGTTATATATATTAATTTCAAATAATTGTCAATAAGTACATCATGTTATGGTGCTTGCTATAAGACTTATGTCTTGTTAGCTCCGTTGTCGAAAAATAAATAAATAAATAAAATAAATAACCGTTAATATTGCACTTACAAGCAATATTACATGGCTCAGGAAAGAGTGGCTTCAAACACTTTCAATATAGGCTGTGATAACACACTGCGTTCCATTTATTTACAATTACAATTATTTACGAATATCGCGTATAAAATAATTTACATTATACATTTTTATATATGACTTTAATGCAATCAGAACTAATATGATCTGTATAAAGCTACAAAAAAATATAAAAAGACCAAACAAATAAAAGAAAACAAGTCTACCTTCACAAACTTAGTAAAAACTTTTCACTGTCAGAAACGTGAAAAACCCAGTTTTTTCGATCTCAATCAGATCCAATTGCTCCCACTGTCTCTAATTCTGCCTTTGTTATACAGCTTAATTAAATAATTTTTTAATTACGGTTAATAATGTTCTAATTGTTGTATATCCCTTTACAATAAAAAAAAATACATTTCACCCATCCTCGACAAATACTATCAATGGTAATTAAACCTCCATTATATACATATAATCAGACCGAATTTAGCTTTTACATATGTACACAATTATTCCCTTATTTTCCATGTTCTGTACATATATAAACCATATAAAAAACTGGCAACACTAAGGCACATGACGCCATGTCGCTAGATATTGTCATAGAAAAACACAGCCTTAAACAAAGCAGAAAATAAACTAACAAGCTTCGCTAACAACGCGATGAAGGGGCAAATTATAACATTTTCATTGTTGAACAGAGCAGCTGCCGATGCACAAAGCTAATGTGAGCAAAAAAAAAAAATTCAATCAGTATAATATAATGTATATATTATAATCAGTGACACCACAAAAAGCTATACAATAAAATTGAAAAGAATCGCTGCTACATAGTGGGGAAAAAATTGCGACAAAAAATCAATAAACTTCCCCTCAATAAAGAAAAGTTTTCAACGAAAAAGGGAAACACTGAATAAAATCCGGGCAAAAGCACGAACATGCGCACTAAAAACCGTTGCTACTTGAGTGCAAGAGTGACAAGAGTAGCACATAAACATTGCTGTTGGTGAATATAGTAGGTATATTATACAATTTTATTTGTCCCCTTTTTTTTTTTTTTTGGTAATGTGTGACACAAAGCAACACTTAACAATGGCGTTGCTGTGCAATTGGTCTGGGGGCTGCGACAGGCAGCAGCAGTTCGGGCGGTGGTGCAGCGAAAACCATATCAATATGTCCAATTGTGGAAAATAATTACAATGTAACAAATTTCCTCTCACTTAAAAAAAAGTTTGTAAAGTTTTCTGTGTGCGACGTCTACAACAACGAAAACAACAACAACAACAACATTCACAGTAGCCGTCGTCGTCGTCGCAGTTGACGTTGCAGTCTCAGTCATTGTCGTTTCATTATAATGGCGTAAATAATGGCTGCCATTCAACAGTGGGTGGCAAAAAAGGGTTGCCATCATGATGGGTTTGTGTTTGAGTTTGGCCCACAGTGCGAAATATTGTAAAAGGCTGAAATAATAAAAATTGAGAATATGAAAGACAGGAAGTGCGAGAAATAGAGTAACTATTCAGGACTTTTATAGAGCACAATGGGCACACAAAATGGCACTGGCAAAAAGAAGAGGAAGTGTTGTGTGGAGGTAGAACTTAGCTGCAGATAGAACAAATTAAGTATGAAACGATAGTACAGGAACTCGTTCAAGTGCTGAAGATAGCAAGAAAAATTGGTAAAGAATTTTAAGTGTTGCCAAGAGCAAAAAATTAAAATAAATTAAATATTTTACAATTAAAACAATTAATAAAGTAAATATTTTAGATTTTTTTAACATATACTAGAATGAAACTATCTCCGACTGAACCGAAGTTAAAGTGACCCCACAGCAGTGACAAAATTCGAAGTTTTAAATTTTGTATTATTTTAATTACGTCACTTTTATAGGACGTTCTTTTTATCCAACTTCGTCAATATTGAAATTCAGAGTTCATACTTATTATTAAAACTAAAACCATTATTTTTTTTTGTTGAAATTATGAAGATTTTGCTATCAGCTTTTAAACATCGGGTGCGTAGTAAAGATTAAAACTTTTTTGCAAAATTTGAAGACATTTTACTAATTTTCGTGAAATTTAAGAAGTTTTTACAGTTTTCATAAAGTCATTTTGTATGGGAGATAGGCATGGGTTTATTCGATTCTTATATCTTGCATACCCAGAGGGCATATCTGCGGATAAAGCTTATATGCAAAATTTAAAAACGTTAAGGTTATTTTTGTGGTATTTAAAGAGATTATACCAAAATGGGAGCAAACACTCCTACGGTTTATGTGAGGTATGCGTGGTTTTTATCCAATTTGATTCATTTTCGAACTTCCAATTTCATTACGATGTCTCTAAAATTTTAGCTGCTATCGTGATTACAGGCGAACGGACGTACAGACGGAAATGACGAAAACGTCTCAGGAGGTGGTGGTGATCAAGGTGTTTAAAAATATTTGATATGTAAGGGGTATTCTCAAAATATGGACACACTGAAAAAATTAATCAACCCTGGAAAAGGCGCGCGCTATGAGCATTTTTCTCACGCAATTTTGAATTGATGAAATCTATTTTTTCTATGAAGATTTTTGCGCTCATTATCTTAAGTATCTTGGGAAACGGTTCTTCTCCACGTCTTAGCAAATTTTTGCTAAGGTTCGTGCACGACCAGAGCTGTAGGCAGAAAGTTTAAGTTGAGTGCGGCATTTTGCTCACTGCGCGACAAACGACGTACATATGTATCTTTCATTAGCACTTGAGCTAATAAAGCCATATATTTTAAATAGGCAAGCTACTAAAACTTTACCTGATGTATTTAAGAAAACTATGCAGCGTATTGCACCATCTATCGATTTACCTAACCAGCCTGAAAATAACGGTTTTTGTGAATTGTGAATCAGAAGGCAAAACAGGCGCTCCAAGAAGGGTTGTACTTTACTCTTTTAATTACTCTGTAATGAACACGAAAGGTATAAGTGTCCAACTTGCTTGGAAACACACGTCAATAATGATCTCATTGATGATTAGTTTCTCGTATCATATTAATTTATGTTGTTATAAATAAGGGACAGTTGTCTATATTGGGACCGGTTTTTTTTCAATATTTTTTGGAATGAAAATATTTTCAAGTTCCAAATATATCATTGGATTGGTATTTTAAATATCTATCTTTTTGCTAAATAAAATTTAGAGTTTTGTTGGAAAATTTCATTGCATTTCTTCAAAAATCTAAAATGCTTAATTTCGAATAAAATTGGCTCAAAAAATTGTTGTCTTTTAATGTGGAACTTAATCATACATTCAATAAAACCATAGAAAGAGCAAAGTCATTGAAGTGAAAACCCCAAATTATAAATTTGTATTTATTCAGTTGAGCTTTAGCATGAATATAATTGAAATTATTTTTCAGATTCACTTAATCCCAGTCACAATTACACGAACGAAATTTTTCATCGTGAGCTTGCAAAATATCATCAAATTTCACGTTCACTTTTTCTAGATACCGTTAAAAACTGGAGTTCGGTATGTTGTATGCACGTGCATTGGGTCCCACACTGAAAAACATGTGAAGTCCCCCATTATAAATTCATGGACATCTTGATACAGCATCAGAAATTTCTGTTTTTACTGCATTTGAACAGAAACCACTTTGGAATCTTAAAGATAAACGAAAAACCAACACAATGCATTTACCTACCGTTTTAATAGCTAAAAAAATAATGACAAAATGTCACTGCCAAAATGATGAAAAACTTTTTTTTAAATTTTTTTCACAATGTTTGGCATGAATATCAACAACGCGCATTTTCCCTCCAAATCCAAATAAAAAGTTATTGACGCATCGAAGCTGCATTGTAAATGTCAAAACATTGGTGATGCCTGTGGAAAATATCGGAGAAAAGTTCGAGTCCCACATTAGAAGACGTCCCACTTTCGACAACTCTCCCCTACTATTTTTGTTACTAAAATGTAGAACGAATATGAATTACTTTGTTATGTTTTTGTTTAATGAATTAATAAATTTTTTTACATGAATTTTCTATATAAATAAGGTTTTGTAAAACGAACTATTTGGCAATATTAAAACATTTTTACTAGGTATTATATAAAAGGAGACTCACATATGTTCGTCAGCTCTAAGCTTGAGGCAGGCGCTATTTCAATAATTATTTTTTTATTGGGTAGTATGGTATCCATTTGAAAATTAAGCTTTGTAAATGAGCTATTCATTATTTAAATAATTAATTAAAATCATAAGAGCATAACAATACAATTTTTTAGTTCTTATTCTCAGCGAGAAAAAATCTTTCTCTTTTTAAGCTTTATTTGAGCAACATACAAAGCTAACAAGATAGAAAAATTTTTGTGTTGAAAAATTAACTATTTCTTATAAACTGCGAGAGAAAAGATCTCTTTTCAAGCTCTTTTTGAGCAAGATAAAAAGACGTCAACAAAGTCCGCAAAAAAGAGATAGTGACATGTATTGTGTGCAGTACCAGTGCTGCCACCTTTTTCAGTGTAAAAATACCGCCGTTTTTATAAAAACACCGACAAAGGTTAGCTAGTGCAATATTTCAGTTTAAAGTACTTTAAGGGAAACACAAACCAAATTGTAAAATAACACAGGCCTACAAATAAAAGTCAACTTTTGGATTAAAGAAGATTAATTTCCCCAGTCCGTTTCATGTCAAGTTTTGAAGGTTGAAAAAAATTGAAATGTGAAAAATTGTTATATTTTTGTTAGTCGGATTATATCTTTTTATTGGAAATAACTCTCAAACCATCAATGGCACTAGCAAAAAAAATGTTTACTAAAATTTCAAAAATTGTCTATTCGACAAAAAATAAGTTTTTGAAATTTTATTGAAAGGCTAAAAAAATAATAGGGGTAAAATTCTGCATAAAATGTGAAATTTTTTAAGGCCAACATTTCCAAAACTACAAAAGATAGTGCATTTAAGTAAATAGATACGGCTACGTTTAATATATCATAATTTCCACTTAAAAGTGGATTGAAATTGGCCGATGAGTTAAAAAGATATGGTCCAATTAACATAAAAATAGCCGGTAAGCATATTTTTGCCTATAGCTCAAAAACTTGACCTGATAGAAAAGGGATTGGGATTTAGCATACAAAAATACACATGGAACAACTTTCATCGATTTGATTTAATACATTCACATGCGCAATCGTTAAATAATGTTTTACTCAAGGAATGACGCTGATCACGAATATATATGCTCTTCTATACTGGCCACGCCTTCTTTTGTGCGTTACAAACGTTTTCACGATGTTAATATACTCCGATCTCTTCAGGTGTATGGTATTAACAGACTTGGAATAACAAATTTTTATTGAGGTTTAAAATTTTTTTCTTTTAGTAAAATTGTATATTTTACTTTTGTATAGATTTCGTCTATAAAATGTTTTGATTTATAAAGTTATTTTGCAAATTATTAAATTATATTTTACAATGTTGCTTTATCATTTTTTGTTTTGTTGTTGTATACATATTTTGTTTTGGCTCTGCATCTGCGAGTTAATAAAGAATTAAAAAACTTCTTTATTTATTTTTAATTATTTATCCAAGATAGTTTCTTGAGTTTAATTTTGACATCGTTTAGATCGTTCATGCAAAACAAACAAACTAAGCGAACGAAAACTGCTAGCAAAAAGTCTGGAAAGTTACTGAAAGTTTTTTCTTTCCTTTCGATATTAAACTCTAAAAATTCTCTATAAGCCCGTTACATATATTTTTTTACCTAAGAGCTGCTATTTCTTTACCTATAAAAGCTGTTTTTAAAGTCATGGAGTACACCAGTACAATGGAAAGAATGGTAAGATCAAAAAGATCATGCAACTACAATATAGTTTAGCTACAGCTTTTTCAGACTTTCTCCGCATTAGATAATTTAAAGGATCAACCCAAATATCATTAAAATATATCAAAGATATTGATTAAAGTGGTCCAAAACAATCAAAAGTGAGAAAATCTTACCCAACATAATATGGGTTGGGCTCAGGGACAACACAAGACATAACAACTAACCAAGCGTTTACATAGATCTTATCATACATTATTTTCAATCTACTTTTGAGTTGATCTTTCATACTGCGTAAAAGGTAAGCGTTCATACTGCTTCTACAGTTAGTGTTAAAATTTACAAAGATAATAAGTTCTGGAGATTCGAAAACACCTGTTATGACTTGGTGTAAGTAGGCGATATCAGCTGATTGCCTTTCCTCACTTAAAGATTAAATTTATAATAATTTGAAACGATCCTTAAATGAAGAATGTGTCAGTTATAAATAAATAAATACTAAATAAATACTAAATACTAAACATGCACATTGTAATATGAGGACTAAACATGGCTTGCGTACTCCAAGTGAGGATGGACAATTGGATAACACAGCGTTTTTGTTGTTGTTATTAAGCTATCAAACTCTTTGGCCCAGTGTTTGATAAAACCAAGCATAGAAGATGCTTTCTTACAAATGCTATCAATATGCATGCTAAATGACAACTTAGAATCCATGCATATACCAAGGTCTTTGACGGCAGTTACACGACTTAAAGCAATATCTTTGATTTTGTAATCAAAAATTGAATTGTTCCTTTTACGCAAAAAAGTCATAGTTTGACATTTATCAGGACTTAAAATCATATTAATTTAGAACACCAAACCTTTAAAGATTTCAAGTCTGACTGGAGTAAGGCCTGAATAGAATCATTTGTTCTGTACGTTCACATCATCTGCATAAATAAGCAAATTAGAGTGTTTAATGATGTGAGTAACATCATTAATTGCCAAAATAAACAGAAGCGGACCCAGGTGGGTTCACTGAGGGACACCAGATTCTGCAACAAACTCAGAAGACAACACGCCTCGGAATCGCGTTTGATAAGATCGCTCCATCATATATGATTGTATCCAATTTACAAAAAAAAAAAATTGTGGAAATTCCATTAGTTTAAGTTTAAATAGAATAAGATTATGTGGTAATTTATCAAAACACAATCGACCTGGCTACCAGAATCAATAGATTACAAGTAGAATGTAGTGAAAAAAACCGTGCTGACGAGTTGTCATGACTTGCCCACAGTGAATTTTCACCCGATCGCACACTACTCACTCAAAAAGTTTAGGAATCGAAGACAACTTAGCGATAGGCCTATAGTTATTTAAGTCATTGCTGGAACCTTTTTTGAATATAGGACTGATAACTAACGATACAGAAAATTTTAAATTTTTTCATTTTTTTAGTAAGCTGGTAACTTAATTTGAAAGGAACTACTAAGTCGTTCCAACAACAATTATATAATTTTACCAAAAGGCTTAATTTTTACACCAAAATACAAAAATTTGTTTTAAGTCTGTTAATACGCTACACTTGAAGAGGTGAGCGTATATTAACATTTTCAAAACGTTTGCAACGCAAAAAACTAGGCGTGGCCGGTATAGAAAAGTATATGTGTTCTTGATTAGCGCTATTCCCTGAGTGAAAAGTGATTTCGCGATTTCGCAGGTGATTGTTTTAAATCAAAGTTTGATATATACATTTCAGACTGTGCATGCAGGATTGTGGCGTGCATTGCAAAATTTATACATGTACAGATAAATTTACAATAAACGCATTTAATATGCGGAAATAAGCCGTTTCGTATATTTTTAGTGCTTATTGTTTGACTTTATAAGTCATATATGAATCCGATCTGGTATTTGTACCTAGAAAAAAATCAACACTGGAAGCTATTTTTTAAAATTAAGTGAGAAAGAGAAATTACAATTTTAATGAAGTATTGTTATCTGTCCTTATTTCTTCGATGTACTGGATTAGTGATTATTTGAAGATGATATTGTGAAAATTTGCAACTTTTGCAAAAATTGACCTATATTGTTAAAATAAAACATTTCTTTTCAACAAGTGAGTAGCTAGCCTTCATTAAATTAGAAAATTTTGCACCCTTACGGAAAAGTAAAAGTATAATGCCCCTATCACCGTCTTCGAATCGAATGCTTTACTCGAGTCGAATTATATGGCGAATTTTTCTTTTTGTGGTATCACTGATTGCGAACCTACTTATTCGCCTCAGATATGGTGCTGTCAAAGCAGAAAACATAAAAATTCGCTTAAAACGTCAAAAGTCAAACCTCAAATTTCAATTAAGCCGCGATAAATACAAATAAATATGTAAGCAGCGTTGAGCTATTTTTGGCGAGAAAATTGTGGAAACGGAAACTTTATGCCGATTACGGTGCAATTTTATAGACAAACATTATCCACCGGAAGTTCCTGACCGCCTGTGATAATTTTAGTCTTCCCTGTTAAGCATTAGTGAAATAATAAAAGTTTTCGCTTAGATTTCAGACACAAATTTTGTTTTTTATTCTTAAAATACTAAATTATAAAATGATTTGCAGCGCAGATCTATTCTTTGGAGATTATGAAGAATCTGAAACTTTGTGTAGACTATAGTGAAATTATACAGGTGTTAGCGAATTTTTTACCACACCATAAATTTATTTTTTCCTGTCAAAAAATTGTGAGCGAAGGAGTGGAACAATTGACAAGTGTCAAATTAAATAATTGTTTTGTTTGCTGAATGAAAGTTTATTAGATTTTATAAATTTTTAATGTAATTCTGCCGTATTGTGAACAACGTATTGCAGGTTGTGTCAACCCATTCACCTATTTGGCCATTTCATTGTTTGCACTCCATTGTATCTTAAACGTGCGCTGGATTGTACCACTAAAATTAAGTTTTAGCCAGAAAGCAGATTTTGTTGCATTCACATCCTGTCTGGTTAAAGACCATAGCAACTGACATCATATAAATAACTGGAATCATAATAATATTGATGAAAAATGTACAGTTGGCAAGTAAGTTGGTTTTAAAAGCATCTGCAACACCGTACTCAAAACAAACAAAATTATGGAATTGTGTGGCTGCGTTTTTTTACCATTTCCAATAAATTGGCATTTCTGCTTCCTTTCAATCCCGTACACAGAGCAACAAAGCGGTATCTGTGGCGTGTTTTTCCTGCGTACCGCCTTCTGCTATACGAATGGCTCACGTTCGCTCAAGTCAACCAATCTGATTGCCATGAATCGCGGTACTGGTGGAAGCAGCAGTTTTAATGGCATCGTTGCCACCGTCTTTGGTAGCACCGGCTTTGTTAACTTCCATATTAACTGGCTCTGACGTAGGTGCACGGAGCCGTGGCACTGCACCTGGTTGCAGTCGGATCATACCTGAACAACTTGGGCTATTTATGAAATCTCCCTCTGAGAAGTGGCTTTGACATATTAGGTCATTTTCTTTATTGTTAACACCACAAGCATCAATCCATCGTTGTCGCTTTAAATGGCACACTAGAGTTTTGAAAAACTTAAAAGTTTTATAATTATGCCTATTTTGTCATACAACACAGCGTCGCATATATTTTTTATTGTTTTCCATTGTTTTTAAATCACTTTGCACAAAAAACACGAATTATTAATGACAGAATTTTACAAAACGTATTCTGATTCCAATTTAACTTATACAAAAAACACGTATTTCACAAAATTTATTCTGATTCGAATTCACCATTAGCTGTTTTTGACAGGAAGTAAGAAATATAAAGAACAATTTTTTGAGAGAAGTGTCAAATATGCTAACACCTGTATAATTAAACCATGGTGTAGACTACGATGTAGACAGTTGCGGGAGACAGTCTCGTCGACTCTGTTGTATCCTAGACTTAGTCCACTGAGGGCCACATCATGCCTCAAGTTGAATAGAGCATACACGGCCTGCTCCAAGGGTGAAGGGCTTAGCTCTCATTTGGCCCTCCACCTTCCGTCTCGGTCGTTTCCGTCCGAATTGCTTACAATTTTTTTTTTTGTCTTCAGCCTAAAGTCTAGTCAAACCCAAAATTTAACTTTGTAGGTAACTTTTTTATAAAGTGTTAAATAAGAGCTCATCTTGTGCCATTCCTTTCCTTCACGTAAAGGAGGTCCTAGAGAATTAAGCTCTACTGCAAAGCTTTGCCATGACTTCTTCTGATTTTATTTTGTTGAGCCGAATTTTCCTAGTCCAGTTGCTACACCAGGATTCTGCTTCATAACAATATATAGCAATTTGTTCAAAATCAAAGACTTACAATAAAAACACAAATAAAATACAAGTTACTTATCTTTTTTAATTAATTCCTTTTTATTTTGACTTTTGTGTTTTAATTTTTATGCAAATATCTAATTCGCCGGCTGCTCACCAAATATTTCTATTCGTCTATATTTGACGTTAAAGTCGAATCGCATTTGTTAAATTCGTGCACAGTGATACCACCAATATTTCTATTCGACAGTTTTTGATGTTTGAGTCGAATCACATTTGTGAAGTTCGCTTACAGTGATACCACCTTGGCGAATTTTACTTGTTTTCTATTCGATTCGCGAACTTTATATTGTCGGCAAACGAAAACTAAGATGAATCGTTAGAACAAATTGAGGCTAGCGAAATTGCCGCTTTTTTGAATTTTTAGAAATCAAATGTTTTTGTGAATTATCCATTTGATACTTTTGTTTTCTGTTTCGTGTTTTTATGTTTATAACATTTTAGATTGTAATTTAATTTTTTAATAGCTTTAATAAGTAAATCAAGTGCAAAATAGTTGACAATTACTAAAAATTAAAGTTTTTTCTAAATGACCTTGTTATTAATTATGTTGATTTTATGTGATTTAAACACGTTTATGAGAAAAACTGAGAAATTTCCGCTTCAAATCTCATCGCCTCTGTGGTGCAGTGCGCTAGTGCGCTAGTATCACAAAGATTTCTGATGAAGCCTTTAGCATTTCCGAAATTGCAATAAAATCAGCTAGTGATTTTTTCCTTTTCATATTGAAAAAACTTTGTTGTTGTTTCTTTGGAAAGATTCGTTAGAACAATTAATTGTTCTAACTTTGACCTTAATTTCAATAAACGATTTTACACTATCAAACAACTGGAATTTGTATTTAAAATCAAGTATGATTGAAACTATCAAACATTTAGAATTTGCATTTAAATCATTTAAAATCAACATAATTACTAAAAATTTTACTTAGATTCAATCTTGCTGAGCTTTTTTTAAGGAACGGAGTCAAGCCCAAATTGCTCATACAAATTGAGGCTTTCAAATTCGCCGCTATGCTTCAATTTCTCGCAAAGCTTTTCCGTCATTGTTTATTTAAAAGTTCATCATAATTTGTATATCTACTCAAATAAAAACAACAGCATCTGAAAAATGTGAAAATTGCTCAACAATTTTTTATCTCAAACTAGCTGGTCCTGTAGATGTTGTTCTCCCCTTTCCGGTAGTTGGCATTATGAGTGCAAGCCTCATTTCATTATTCAGTTTCGGCGGTTTTATATTTCAAAGGAGTATTGATTATGAACCAACTTTCACGGTCAATATGTAATATGACATTCCAAACTGTTTCATGAGTTCCTACAGCTTCTTCTAATGTTCAAGATATAGTAAAATACGTAGATAAAGCACAGCAGTTCCCGAACCTGTAAAAACTTTCCGTGTCCGAAAACACATCTTTGATGATTGTAGCTCTTAACAAGCTATTATGGCAGTTTACACGTGAAGTATCTCAAATCTTAGCCATACCTTGATATTTGTACAATATTGAAATCTTTAAACTGAGTCCTTGAGACCAATAAAATGTTATCAGTGAAACTGCATGTGAAAATTGTGGTCGAAAATTGAGTTCCATGGCTGAGCAACCTATACCTCAATAGCTATTCAATTTTTTAAATTTGGGCTGTATGGGAGGTACCACGCCCCCTTTTACAACTACTTTCAATTTTATCAGTGATACGGAACGTATAAATTGTGATCGAATACCGAATTCCGAGGCTGTGTGGCCTATAACTCCAAAGCAATTTGATATCGCAAATTTGGGTTGTATGGGAGGTGCCACGCCACCTTGTACAACGCCCATAGAATGTTATCAGTGAAATGGAACGTGTAAATTGTGGTCGAATACCGAATTCCGAAGCTGTGCGGCCTATAACTCAAAAGCTATTCGATATTGCAAATTTTGGTTGTATGGGAGGTGTCACGCTCCCTTGTCCAACTCCCATAAACTGATATCACTGAATCGGCACATGTAAATTGTGGCTGAATACCGAAATCCGAGGCTGTGCGGCTTATAACTACGAAGCTATTCGAATATTTCCCATAAAAAATACAAAATTTTCATACAAAAATCTTATTGATTTGTAGACGGTAATGGGGGTGTGGCAAAATTTGCTTTTTTTAAACCTTCCCTGATAAAGGGTGTTTTTTATAGAGTAATACAAGCTTAAATCATAATAAACATAGTAATATATTTTTAATATCAACAAAACGGTCTTTATTGGATAGAAAATTTTATGACATTAATGTCCCAGTATGATTTCGGCCATGTGGCCGCCACGGCTGGCACGTACAAGGTGCAATCTGGAACACCAATTTTCACAAACTTTTCGCAGCATTTGCGGCCGTATCTCGCCGATAACTCTTCGAATGTTGATTTCCAGGTGCTCAATTGTTTGTGGTTTATCGACGTAGACAAGTGATTTTACATAACCCCAAAGAAAATAATCCAATGGGGTTAAATCACACGATCTTGGGGGCCAATTAATTGGGTCATTTCGTGAAATTATTTTTTCGTAAAAAGTTTCCTTGAGTAAATCAATTGTAGCGCCCGCTGTGTGGCATATCAACAAGATTAATGCCAGCTAATTGAGGTACGAAAAAACTTCGAATCATGTTCCTATACCGTTCACCATCGACAGTAACATTCTGACCATTATCGTTTTTGAAGACATATGGGCCAATGACTCCGCCAGCCCATAAAGCGTACCAAACAGTAATTTTCTGTGTATGTAATGGTTTTTCGACAAAAGCTTGTGGATTCTCCTCACTCCAAATACGATAATTATGTTGATTTACGTACCCATTCAACAAAAAATGGGCTTCATCGGAAAATAAAATTTTCCATGGAAATTCAAAATCAATATCAATTTGTGCTTCAGCCAATTTGTGATTCGCCGAATTGGCGGTGCATACGATGGTCATTTGGCTTTAATTCCTGCACAAGTTAAGTCTTGAAAGGTTTTAAGCCAAGATCTTTTCGTAAAATCTTCCATAAAGTGGACGGACAAACCCCAGTTGCTGAGAACGGCGACGAATTGATTGATTAGGATCATCTTTAATGCTTTCCTGTACAGCTGCTACAGATTCTTCAGTGCGCACTGTTGCGCATCTCACGGGATGCACATTATCAGTAACAGTAAATATGGTCCGAAAACGATCTATTCTTCTTCAAATTAGCAGCTCTGAAGGACGATTATGTATGCCATAAAATAGTCGAAATGCACGATAAGTTTGACGAACAGAACCATTATTTTGATTAAAAATTTCCACAATTTGCACGCTCTGGTGTAAGTCGATTCATAAAAATATATCAAAGCAAACTAAACAAAATGCAACTATCAACTGTTAAATGGATTGGCAAATAAAGCAGTGATGCCAACTCAAAGTTGTATCACTCTGTAAAAAAACAACCTTTATAAGGCGAACAAAACACAAAAAAATTATTAAAATCGGTTGAGCTATTTCGAGCCTTAGCAAGACTAAAGCACAGCAATTGGTTTTTATATATATAGATATACAATCTTTAAAAATCTAAATATGTTGGTTAAAATTGAGAATTATTTGAGAATATTTCTCAAACTTTCTTTTAACCCATTAACTTTAATGCCACCTTCTTCTTCCTTTTACAACCCAAATTGTAATGCGTCGCTAAAAATTAAATTACTTAAAATATATTAAAGTTATCGGCTACGCCATGGGTTGTAATAAAAAATTTTTCTGCATCATCTGAAAACAAAAAGCTAAACGGAAACATGTTTAAAACTAAAGCTGTTATCGTCGAAACTAGAATTAAGAGGATCGTTCAATATGTAACGTAACTGTAGCTTCCGAAATTGAAAATATAAAAACAGAGGTGTTTTTTAGAATTAAAATGGGTCTAGATTTGTTGTTTTTAGAGCTACCAATAGTAAACAATAACTTTCATTACGATCGGTTTGCGATGTTTTTCCGATTAATTTGTGTAATGACTATCACAAAGTAATATCGGATAATTGGTTTCCGAGCAGTAAACGGAAAAGTAGCCGAAGACGTGGTTTTCAAAAAAGTTATAAGGCGGTATTCAAATATATGCGTATGACATTATTTTGTGCCTTACTTGCCTAATCAAAAAAAAAAAATATTCGTTAAAAAGCTACTCGGTATATTTGCTTGATAGATATTTCCAAGACAATACTAGTTGATATCAAACAAAAAACCATTTTCAAAAAAAAACTTTTCTAATTATTGTAAGACGGTTGCCTTAACCCTCATTCGACCCTCAAAAAAAGTCACAAATAAAACCCAAATGGGTGAAATTTCACCCATGAGTATTTTGTACACCTAATTAACTTAAAATTATTAATAATGAAAGTTTTTTCTTAAATGACCTCTATATTTATTATGTTGACTTTTATGATTTAAACACAAATTCAAAATGTTTGATAGATTAAATCATACTTGATTTTAAATACTAATTCTAGTTTTTTGATAGTTTAAAATCGTTTATTGAGCTTAAGGTCAAAGTTAGAACAATTAATTGTTCTAACGAATCTTTCCAAAGAAACAACAACAACAACAAAGTTTTCCAATACGAAAAGGAAAAAATCACTAGCTGATCTTATTGCAATTTCGGCTCGGCTAAAGGCTTCATCAGAAATCTTTGTGATACCCGTGCAAGCGCGCACTAACGCACTGCACCACCGGGGCGATGAGATTTGAAGTGTCAAATGGTAGAGCTCAACCAAACGGAAACAGCTGAAAACAAAATCAGCAAAAATCTAAAAACAATTTCAGTAAACATGCTTCGTTAGTGGAGACTTCCAGCAGGCTGTTGGACTCCATATAATAACATAAGCATAAAAACTAAAGTAAAGCAAAAATACAACAACAAATGTGAAATTATGATATTGAGAAAAACTGAGAAATTGACACTTCAAATCCTATCGCCCCGGTGGTGCAGTGCGTTAGTGCGCGCTTGCACGGGTGTCACAAAGATTTCTGATGAAGCCTTTAGCCGAGCCGAAATTGCAATAAGATCAGCTAGTGTTATTTTCCTTTTCATGTTGGAAAACTTTGTTGTTGTTGTTGTTTTTTTGGAAAGATTCGTTAGAACAATTAATTGTTCTAACTTTGATCTTAAGCTCAATAAACGATTTTAAACTATCAAACAACTAGAATTTGTATTTAAAATCAAGTATGATTAAACATTTAGAATTTGTATTTAAATCATATAAAGTCAACATAATTATTAATAATCTTTTATATACGTTTATTTTGATAAATTACAGTTTATTGTTTACAGTTTGTGCAAAAGTAGAAAGCAGTTTTATGCTCACCTCATATATATTTGTTGAAGGAAGGAATATGCTTTTCGGTCCTTTTTTCGCATATGGGTGAAATTTTACCCGAAGGTCGCTTAAGTTACTTTTTAAATACTTACCGTTATGTCTTATCAACCATAATATTGATATCATATTCTAAAAGAAAGGTACATTTTATTCAAATACAATACATTTAATTAATTTTACATTAAAAATGAGCTAGGTATAGTGTTTTAAACTTCAAAATGTGTGAAATTTCACCCGAGGGTCGGATCAGGGTTAACGGAGATGCAATTAAAGGCTTTTTCTGGCTTCGTTTCTGTATGGAAACCTAATAAATATTCCAACAAAAATAATGTATTTTGATTATTTCGGAAGTCGAAACATTGGCGAAAATAAATATAAAAACAGTTTATAACTCGGTTTTTAAAATATGTTGTATAAAAAAATTGACCTGTAGGCTAAAAATATAAAATAATGCCACAATATATTATATATTTATTGGATTTAAAGCATTTATCATAAAAAATTTTTAGTTTTTAGTGTCTACTGAAAAACAAATATTTGATTTTATTTATTTTTTGATAAAAAAGTATTAGGTAACCATTTAAAACTCTAAATAAGGATGATTTCAGTTTTCATAAGACTTGTAAAAACTTTTAGTAATTGTATCAAAAATACTACAAAATGGGTAATAAGTCAGAATTTGGTTTTTTTTTCGAAAATTGGGTGTTGACGCAAGTATGGATTTAAGTTTGAAAGAATGTTATTCTTGATAGATTTGTGTTTATTTTTCACCTTAAATCTGTCCTTTTTTTTTTAATGCAACCTTTTTGTCGTGATATATTGAGTGTCCGATTCATCCAAGAATGTAGCTTAAAAACGAGCTTGGATTTATTTTTTCTTCGACGTAAATAAAATAGATTTTCGCATCATTTTATCAGCGTATTATTATGTTTTATTTATATTTAACATTAGAACTATAAAGCACTATTTATAAAAACTTCTTAACATATCAACAAATTTCACTTAACTTACAAAATATGGGCACCAAAAAGTCTACCGCGACTGAAAAATTAAATTTTACCGAAAATATTTTAAACCTCCATAATAGTTGTTTTTTAAAACCTCCTCTTAATGTTGTAAGAATACTGAGAACTGATTTAAATTTTTAAAATTTGGCAACAAACATGATGAATGGCAACAAAATTTGAAATATTTGAAAGAAGGAATTTTATAAGTATAATAAATACTGTATAAATACAATATATACAATATACTAAACACAATATAATTGACACTTAAAATCTCATCGCCTGTGTGGTGCATTGCACTAACGTCGGCGTGTCTGAAAGATTTCTGATGAAGCCTTTAGCAGGGCCGAAATTGCAATAAAATCAGCTAGTGATGTTTTTCTTTTCATATTGAAAGCAATGTTGTTGTTGTTGTTGTTGTTTCTTGGGAAAGATTCCTTAGAAAAATTAATTATTCTTACCTTGACCTAAAGCTCAATAAACGATTTTAAACTCTCAAACAACAATAATTTGTATATAAAATCAAGTGTGATTTAATCTATCAAACATTTAGAATTTGTATTTAAATCATATAAAAGGAACAGTATAATAAATACTCTTATAATAAAAAGTTGAATTAAATTTTTTTTCAGTTTTCGATTTTTACAGTCCTAAGTTACACTTTGTCTGTTTTTCTTGTTCAATGAAATAAATAAAATTATAAAAAATTTGCACTTGTTTGAAAGTTTTTCTCTGTTTTTTTAAATTTTAACAACAAAAAAGGCATACGAACGTTACGTGAGCGACCAATTGCCCATATATATAAGTAATAAATGAAACTGCTACTACTTTTTACATTCTTTCAAAAATTTTATCACGTGGCAGCGCTTTTTCTGTCAAAGCTGTTGTCATTTTTTCTATTAACTTCTTTGTACAAAAGGCCTCTTAAGAAAAAAATTATAGGAATTGTACAAATTTTGAACTGTCATCAGAAAATATGAAGAAGTTAGATAAATTGCTTTTCGTTAAAATATTTTTTTAAAATATAACTTTATGAACTCAACAATATCATTTGCTTTGAATATTAATTATTTAAATTTTTTTCGTTATCTTTAATACAGACTTTTGAATGTTTTTTTATTGTTGCTTAGTTATAATTTAAAAGCAAATACAATATTAAAATTTTTATTATAAACAAAGTTTTTAAAATACATGTTTTAAGTCCTTTTTTGGAGAAAATACTGCTACTAAACAGGATTTTTTTAAATTACAGGATTTTCAAAAAAACATACGGCAACCCTGCGTGTAAGTCAAAATGTTATGGAAGGACAATCGTTCACCTAAAATTATCCTTAAAAAACTGCTTATTTGTATACGTGTACTACTTACAGAATGCCCGTAGCCGTAGGAGGTGTTTTCGGGGCATGGAAACCCACCATTGGCGTCCGAAGGTATAAAAAAAAATAAAATAAGAGAAAGCAAAAAACTTTGATTTTTAAAAGAAAATTCAACAAATTAAACAAACAATTGAAAATAGTTTGAAAAATTACTTTAAGATGTCTAAATACAAACTTTTTTAAATCTGCTTTGAGAACCTACAGTTCACTATTTCTCAAACAAAATATAAAAACAAAGAATCAATTTTGCCATGAAAAGTTTTATCAATTGTTTTAAATATTATTTACGCTAAGGATAACAAAGCTAAACTTTTTTATTGTTGTTGTAGAAACATCAGTAGAAAATGTTTTAGGAAAATTTTGAATACAGGGAAGTTCGTTTATTTGAAATAGAATATGTTTTAAGTAACAATGTTTAATTTCTTAAAATATTTATAAAGTGAAATATTATTATAATAGAAATAGTTTATACATATATCGCGCTATCATATTATAACAAAAAATTTTGTCCAAATCTTCAACTGATTAGAAAGTAAATTTTTTCTGAATTATTTTTTGTTTTAATTTTTTTTTTCTTATTAATTGAGTCTTAGGTCCCAATTTTAGTGCATTTTAATTTTTTTGGAATTAAAAAGTTTTCTTAACATGAAAGAATTTTGTTTAAAGTTTTTATGAAGAATGTATAAAAATAAATATTTTAATTAAGAAATAAATATATTTCGTAACATTTTTCTCTCTAAAACATCAATGCGAACATAAATATATGATAGATTTAAAGATAAAAATATTTACCAAAAAATAAAATAATTTTTATTGTATTTTCAAAGTAGCAAAAGTTTAAGGATCCATTCCTGTGCTTTCAAAAAAAAGTTTTTTCGTACTTCAAATCACTATATTCTCTCCTATATAAGGTAAACGAACATTAATCCCTTTTAATTTTGTAATATATGAGTTAAAGATTATTTGATTAAAACATAAAACTTTCCCAAGCAAAAACAAAGAAAACAAAATTTTAATTTTGCAGTGGGTGCTTTAATTAAAACTATGCCGGGATAAGTCCGTTAAATTCAAAAAATTGTTGTATACATGGTTTTAGTGGTCCTCTGTTTATGCCCTTATGATCATATGTTTCGCCACACCCGAATTCTTTGAATTTTTTTTTAAACTTCAGAGTCTTCCGTGTTATGCTCCAATACAAATTTATGCTGAAAATTTCAAAAGCTAAACTCAACGGGTTCTGGTAGTGAGCATTAATATGTTAAATGAAATAACCTTGCAGTAATTTCTTACAATTACGTTTTTCAATAAACAATGAAAGAATTCTCAGTTCTGATCATTTTACAGAATATTATAGACAAAAAATATAACTTTTCCCAAAATTTAGAGACAAAAAAATATATATTGGTAGCATATAGGTATAATGGCCACTTTTAATATAATATTTAAACATTAGCTATGAATAGTTCAAAATCATATAAATGTTATATCATAAAACCAATTTGCATAAAAAAGTCTAATAATTTTTCGCTATGCCTACAACCAATTCAAGGGTAATTCTTGATACTTGGCCTAATTTATAATTTTCAACACAGAGAAAAAGAGACGAAAGAGAGACTTAAGAGAATTATGCTTCTCCATGGATTTTATAACATATTTTCATATAAATTAAAAATTCTGCTTAGTTTTATTTCAGAATAAATACAGACAAATTGCTTTTTCTACTTTAAAATAAAAGGGTAAGATAATGCAGAATGAATAATGTATTTTCGTTTACCAGTTAAAAATTAGAAAATGGACATTGGCAACTCTGGTCTAAATTCATATCAAAGCCTTAAATTTTTGTGTTTTACTTAGTTTTTTTTTTTTTATTTCTAAAACCCTAAAGCACCGGGGAAGACGTCATGTAATACGTTTCAATTTTTCGCCACCACAAAAGCTATTCGCAATTCGCCTGAGCATGTACCATGCAAGGACATTACATCGCATACCCCCGACTCTCCCAGATAGCTGCCATATAAAATCCTTTTATAAGTCATAAATAATGGACACCCAAACTCACACTCCCATATACATACACATACACACACACACACACACACACACACAGAACAACCAAACACTGCATAACCGCTGTATGATAGCAATTTAGTTGCAACTCGGCAAAGTTCAAAATGGCGTCCGTTGTTGCAACAGAGGCGAGGTAGCGGCAGTCAAGCGCAATTAAAAAGTACTTGAACTGCTTGCAACAAAACGCAAATTGCCCGATGAGGGGGGCAAATTGGGTTGAGTTGTAATGTTTTGGCTCGAATCGACGTATAATAGTTTCCTACGTTAGAACGAAAGATAAAACTCATTCCAGTGTTGCTAAAGTGGGTTGGTTTTATACATGAAATGAAATTTCATGGTTCTCTGGGTCGCTGCAGGAACTTTTTGCTACCCAGTTTCTTGCTGAGTTTTGTTGGGTTGACATTTTAGTGGTGAACGTTGTGTTTGAGTATATATGAAAGCTTAAGGATATCAGTAGATGTATAGAGTGTGTGTGTACACGTAGGTGTGTTGGCTGCTGGTCCCAAATATATCGTTTTAAAAGGCAACCAGCTGAGATTAAAAAATACAGATTTTTTTATTTGAATTAATTTTCATTGATTTTGTGTATTCTGTTTTATTCTATACTTAGTAAAGCTTTTTTAAAAATTTATGCAATTTGCAATATGAAATTGTTCAGTATATTAGAAGTTTTCAATTAGTGTCTACGAGTTTTAGATAAGAAATGAGATAAAAAGAGGATACAACGATCAATTTGAAGGCTTCAAAATACGAGAAAATGAAAATCTTGATAGAAAATACCTTGTTTTCAATGCAGACACTTAAACAATTCAAACATAAATTACACTGTGCATTTTTTACCCTTTTTTCTCTGTATTTGATAATTCATACGTTTTTCACTTAATTTTGGTATGAGTAACTTCGTGGTGACATTTGTTTTACCATCTAAGCAAACATTTTAGAATATTTCTTTTAAGATATATAGCTTAAAAAAAAAAATTTCTCAAGATATGCTGTCATTTCCATGTTGATAACTCTTGATTTTCATTTTGATTTTTGAGCAAATTTATTCCTATTATTCTGGCCAACAACTATGCTGAACAAATAAATATAAAAAATCGCTACAAGTGGGTTTTATCGAGTGAGTCTTACAAAAAATCTAGCTTAAAGTCAGCATAGTTTGCAATGAAAAAAATCAGATCAACCTAGCGTATGAGTAACATTAACTGTTTTGAAGCGTTGAAAGCAAGTAAAGTTAAAACGGACCTTTTTTCAATAGTTCGACTAAATCCTTTAAATTCATTATTTATTTATTTATTATAATTGTATTAATATTAAAATGTTAAGTCTATGAAATTAAAGATTTTACATCAGAGATCTTGAGCTAAGAAAATTTCTTTAAATATGTTGGCCGATTTCGATCATTCAATTATTTTTTTTTTACAAATGTTAGGAATTTCTGGATAAAAATGTCAATCTCAGAAAGTTCTACAAATATTTATTTTAATTAGGTTTTAAAAAGGGAATATGTGTGCTGACCCTTGTTCGTTTGGTATTGTTTAATTCCACTTATTTTTTCAATTTTTTGACAAGGTATTTGTATCAGGGACTGTTATCAATAAGCTATATCCAAAAACTTAAGCATTCATAATTATTTTATGATTTTCAAGTTTTTGTTCAGATATAAAAATAGTAATCCGATTCTATCTTTTAAATCTTAAATAAAAATCATTAATATTTTTTGATCAAACACCGTATTGGTAGCCACGTTGTGCTCAATATATTAAAAAACTGGAATATTGGTCCGAAAATGTTCAATTTTGTTAAAAATTTTCTGTCCAATCGCAAGTTCAGAGTAAAAGCTAATAATTGTACCTCTGTTATTAAACCCTTGGCAAATGGCATTCCGCAGGGGTCACCATTATCGGTTATACTTTTCATTTTAGCGTTTGACGAAATAAGTCATATAGTATCCAAATACAAAAAATATTTCATTTTGCATGTACGCAGATGACCTTTTACGTTTTTCTAAAAATAACGACTTAAATGCCATAAGCAATATTTTTAACAATATTTTACGGGACCTCTCGGAATGGTCAGTTTTCTCTGGTGCTAATATAGCTTATGAAAAATGTAATACATTTCACATTTGTCGCAAGAGAAATTGTTTAAATCTAAATTTAAGTTATAACAACATTTCTATTCCTAATGTAAATTCCCTTAAAATCCTAGGTGTAATTTTTGATAACAAATATTCCTTCAAAGAACATTGTAAATATATAAGAAATTGCTTAAATTCAAGATTAAATATTATTAAGTATCTGGCATCAAAGCATAGTTTCGTTCACCAAACCACGCTGTTAATTATCACTAAAGCTCTTTTGCTTTCGAAAATTGATTATGGGCTACCAGTTTACGGACACTGTGCCAAAACAAACATTAAGCATCTAGACGCACCCTATCACGCAGCAGTTCGAAGTAGCCTCCGCGCGTTCCCGACCACACCAATCAAAAATTTACTAGCAGCGTCCGGATTCTCCATCAATAAAGGAACGAGTCGATTTCTCAACATACCGTCTCATACCGAAACTATTTAATGGAAACAACAAATTCATCCAAAAAGATACTAAATCCGCTGTAGCTAAAAAACTTATTCCAAAAAATAGTTCGGCGATACTTAAATGTGTTATGTTTGCGAAAGAACTGGATCCCCTTGCTAACCCAACTCTAATGAAAACTTCAAGCTTTTCGCCTTGGATGCTAGAATCCTCTTCTATCATCACTAGTTTGCAACAATTTCCAAAAGACACAACGCCCGCCTCAGTGTTTCGTCAACTCTTCGAAAAAGAAAAAAACATTCACTTGCAGTCTGGCTTTAATTTTGTCTACACAGACGGTTCCAAAACAGATGATTACTCTTCCTTTGCCGTAGTAAAAGAACCTAACAGCATCATCAACATGGGTCTCATACAAGCGCGTCGGAAGCTAATTTCATCTGGGGGGGCAGTACAAATGGGGGGGGGGGGGCAGTACAGATGGTGGTGCAAAAAAAAGTTCACCAAAATTTCTTCAAAGAAACATGAATGTGAATAAACAAATTTTTTATTTTAGTTTAAAATAAAAAAAAAATATAAAAATATATAAAAAATATTAAAATTTCATTATTTTTAAAAGTTCTTCCAATTTCGATATTAGAGATCATTCTTTAAAGGATCTTTCATATGGTAATATGAAAATATAAGAAATAATGGTTGCTTTTATAAAGCAAGACTAGGTATATCTTTACATGGTTTAAATGCAATAAGGTACAAAAAGTTATATCAATTTAAATTATTCCAAAATGTTTCTTTCTGTCCTTGCGAGAAACAAACTCTTTCACCACCTCCATCGAATTCAATTCTTCGGTTTTATCTTTGTGAATGTGTATAAGTGCCGCATGAGTGAGTCGTTTCTGTTTCATAGTTGCTCGAAGATACGTTTTAAGTCGTCTTAGTGCACTCAAAGAACGCTCAGATGAAGCTGCTGATGCAGGCACAGTCAAAAGCAAAGCAATAAGTTTTTCAACTTCATTTAATAGTTTTTTTACAGTAACCGAATTTTTCGCAAATTGGGATACAATGTCACTACAATTTCAAGGTGTTTGGCCAGGCAATTTCTTCAGCAATTTCATCTGCAAAAAAGTCATCTGCATAAAGATCAAGTTTTGTTTTTAGATTTTGTTCAGAAGGCACTTTTCCGTTGAAGGCTTCGATTACAATATTTCCCAACGATTCCAGAGTGTCAAGATCTGTTTAAATGTACAATAAGATTTACAAAGTGCCAGTTTACACTACCTTCACTCAACCGACTCACCGAATGTTAAATCAAAGTGAGTCGGTTGAGTGAAGCTGGTGTAAACTTGCAAAAATAAAAAAAAAGTAAAATATCAACCTGTTTGATCAAATCTAGCCGTTATCTCATTTGAGAGAAGATCTAAAATTTCGAAATAATCTTTTCGTAGCCGATCATATAATGGCAACTGTACTGAAGGAACCGGATTTGATGTTTCTTCAAAGCGTCGAGGTGGATTTTAATCAGCTAATTCACAGTAGGGGCTTTCGCATGGTCCAAAACATTGAACCAACATGGCAGATTGTACAACATGTAGTACCATGCGCAAGCTAAAACGATAGTCGAAATTTTTGGTTTTTTCTGCCGATTGTACAATATTGTACAACTATGTAAAATTACTGCTCAATTGTTAGGGCATCTAAAAGTTGCTTAGCTATTAGCCGGATGTGTTCTGCTTGAGAGCTTGCAATTAATGATGTTGCTTTAAAAGTTGGATCGTTCAAACGCTCAATCAAATAGTCATATTAGTTTTCCATCTAACTTATCGTACAACATGTCGTCCAATATGGAAAGCCCCTAAGAACATGTCAAATTTTTTCTTACCAGAGTTGCAAAATTAACAAGCATTAAGCTACATACTTAAGGGTGCTTTTAAACTGAAGTGGTGGATTTGCAGTAGAAACTCTACATTTTGTTCTATCTTTTTGCAAACACAGAGAAAGAAAATGGTTATAGCATGCTTATGAAGAAGAGAGAAAGAAGAGGAAGATATATAATACAAAAATATTATTGTTGTAAAAAAAACTGATATTTTAAATAACTTTTGAAGTTTTCCTTTTAAATTGTTTATCTAGCTAAAAAAGTGGGGGGCAACTGCCCCCCTTTCCCCCCGCTTCCGACGCCAATGGTCTCATAGATACGCATTGTTCCATCTTTACAGCCGAAATACTTGCAATTCGTCAAGCGGTAATCTTTGCAGCAAAAAGTTAGGGCAAATTCATAATCTGTTCAGACAGCCACTCTGCACTAAGTGCAATTCGCTGCTCTTCCAACACAAGCCAGTTGGCCGCCCAAATCCGAGATTATCTAATTCGATATAATAAAAAACTTAAACTAATGTGGATCCCCAGCCATGTCGGAATTTGTAGCAACGAACTTGCTGATTTAACAGCAAAAAAAGTAAAGGCTATGCCAACTTTCTTTTATGCCACTGCCGAGAAAAAAGACATCTACCGCCTCATTAACTCGCGCCTTGTAGAAAACACGCTAAATGATTGGAACTCTTACCATCACTTTTACAAATCACTCAATCCTCAACGGCTAAGACCAATTCTACCCAAGTCAGCATGCTTCAAAAAAATTCAGTACTTCATTCGACTCAGACTGGGACATACGTCTATTTCTCATGAACACTTGCTGCGCGGTAGGGCTGCGCCTGGCTGCCTTTTTTGTAACAACACGCCAACGTCGGTAACGCACATTCTTAATGATTGTCAACACTTCAATGGGAACAGACACCGAATTTTCCTCAACGACACGCCTACAAACTTTCTTGCAAACACAACTAGTGAAAACATCGACAAAATCTATGATTTCCTGAAACTATCTAAGCTCATCACCTTCATTTAGTATCATTTTTAAATTAAGCAGTCTTATAGTATATTGCTCCTCATTATTTTAGCATCTTCTCTTAATTGTAACATCGAGCCGAAAGCCTAAGTAGCTAGTGCTCAATAATTTAATTAATTACATAATAATTGAATTATTATGTAAGTTCTAATAAATAAATAAATAAAAATAAATTGGTCAAACAAAAATGTCATTTTCAGTTTTTATTTTTGGTCAAGGACACGGTTGCGCAATTGGACTAAAAACGGTCCATTTTTTCCATTTGGTCCACTGCTCTCTTTTACATTACTATGCATTACTATTTCCGTACTTTTTTAACAAAATTTATACTACTTTTCTGAACCTTTTTCTGCATTTTGTCACAAAGCAACACTGGATTCGCTTACAACAATTCAACGCTGATACGACTTACAATGGCCGACTGTTGGCCGACTGAAGTTTGTTTAAGGTACGACTGAAAGTGAGTTGTTTGTAATGAAGTTTGTTTAAAATACGACTTAAAATTAGTTGGCCGACTGAAGTTCGTTTAAGGTACGACTGAAAGTGAGTTAACCAAGTGAAGTTTGTTTAAGGTACGACTATAAGTGAATTGGCCGACTGAAGATAGTCTTGGGTATGAATTAAAATGAAATAGCCGACTAAAGTTGGTTTTTGTTATGAAAATGGCAATAAAAGGTACGACTGGCTTTGATGCGTTCATAATTATTGTTTATAAAAATAAATATTTTAAAAAATTTTAGAAAAGAATAACAATTAGGCCGACTCTAAAAAAGTAGGGAGGGTAGTCTACCCCTTACTCCGCCCGCTAGTTACGCCCCTGCCCCTAAGGACTAACCGATTTCAACCATTTTTGGTATTTTTTGTTTAGATAACTTATACTTAGCATACAAAATTTCATTATCATAGGAGCACTTATTCTTTCAATTTCCAAATTCTGTGCTGTAATTTGTAAAATATTCAAATATTGTTATAGATGTGTTTTTGATTGCTCGTTGCAAAACAGGATAGGAAATGTATTGAGGAACGTTACATTTGCTTAATTTGTTTAGTCGCCTTGTCATAGCTTATGACCTCATAACTTAAGACAAAGTTCCCTACTTATAAATTTTTCTTGAAATAAAATAAGAAAAACTTTAAATTTTTAAAACAAATGACCCTTATGTTTTGAAAAAAAAATCCAGCCTAGTGTTAAAGCGGGTTAATAATGAGACTTAAGAGGTATAAAAAATTTCAAACCAAAAAATAAAATCGAAAAGATTGAGCTCAAATTTACTTTTTATACAAGATTCAAAAATATTAAATGGATTACACTTAAACTATCCTCTCTGCCAGTTAAGCAAATTGTGCTCCATCATAAATACTTGATTTGCATTTTAATTAAGATAGCAGAGTATGGAAATTGTTTAATTTCATAGAAACTGCAAGGAAAATTTTGTTGAACACATAAATATATATATATGTTGCAATTATAACAACCACATCGCACTCGACCACATTGCCTCGATGCAGAGCTCTGCTTCTTAAATGACTGCATTTTTTATTTTTTTTTTCTCCTTCTCATTTGATGTAATAAATTTTTTCCTCAATCAAATTACGAAATCTTAATTGTTCCAATTCTGCATCCAAGCAGAGCATGATTTTTGCATTTGTTGCTGTTGCACTTGTTGTAATGACTATTTTGGTTGCAACAAACATCTACAACAGCAACAACCACTACGACGACAAGGCGAACCATTGTGAATGTAGTTAAAAAAAACAACTTTGTGCGATGCTGGTGCTGTTGCTGTTGCCGGCGTGTGGGTCGTGTACACCGCCACCGCCGCCAATGTTGCCATCAATTCTAAGTAGATGACACCACTCAGATAAATTTGTCCCATTAAATTGGCCAAAACATGAAATAATTGCGAATGTAATTAGTTATTGCCTCTGTGCGCTCATTCGGGTCGTACCGCTGTAGACCCCAGCCCCCAGTACATCGGATGGATTAAGTAAAGTTCAGGCTTACATGCATTTAGTCAGTTGATTTGGTTGCTGACGTTGTAAGTTAGTTTGCACAAAAGTGAATTGTCTTGTAGGATATACAACAACTACAGCATCATCAACATGATTGTCATATAGCCAGTCAGTCAGGCAGTCATTCAAGAATTTCACATGTTGCCACCATCATGACGGTATCCGCGTTCCCTCTACCCCTCACTCACTTACTAACTCCATGCAATGGCGATACATATCTTCAGACAAATTTTTTACATTTTTCATTTTCGTATGAATTAAATATGAAATCTTATTTTTTCAACGCTCTCTGATGTGTTTATTTAAATTATTCTGTTCATTTTGTAAAGCATTTTGTTGCACCTCCTAACAGCACCCTCCTGCCATAACCATTGCAATCGTCACCACAGACAGTTGCACTTTTTATTTCAGCAAAATTAATTGTGAGTCGAAACGGAGCGTGCCGACGCGCTTGATATGTACAATTCCTTGAAATTTTTCGCATGAAAAGTGAAAATAGTGCGAAAATGTGTCGTTTTATTGTGATTGTTTTTTTTTTTAAATTCTGTTTTTTGTTTATTACATTTAATTTTTCTGAAGTTAGTTTTTAGCCGAATTTATCTCTTGCATGCACAAATGTGAGAAGCTGTTTTGAAAAATGCTTTTTTAGCTAAGCTGTTCTCTCACGCACTGTTATTTTGCAATATTTTTTTTACATGCAATGATTGTATATTTTATAAAAATTTCTACTGTAATTTATATTTGTAATATTCTGTTGTGAAATCGAGACATATAATTCAAGTAAATATGTGATAGTATCTTTTCCGTCCAGTGATTTCATCCCATATAGCAGATGACAGAAAAAGAAATGGAAAAAGTTGAAATATCTAGTACACTGCAAATGTTTTGATACACGGCTGTTTTGTCTTACAGCCATTTGTCCATTTGCTTTACAGCAAATCCTTAGTTTGTCAAGTATAAAAAGTAATAAATTAAGCCTCATTTGCTCAAATCTAGAATTAAAAACTGAAGTTAAGAAAAATATTGTAAAATGAACATTTATTTCTTAAATTGAGTAAAATAAATGATTTCTTAAAACAAAAATTAAACACATGATCAAGAAAATATTTTCTTAATTAAAGCAAAAGCAGAGATGGTTATGTAAAATATTAATGAATTATAACTTAATTGAAAACATTCCAGAATTCAAAAAATTTTTTACTTGAATCAAGCAAAATGTTCTCAACACAAGGAAGCAGTCATTTTTTTGAACTTTTGCTTATTTCAAAATAGTTGAAAAACATTCTTTTAAAAGTCAAAAAAATGCACAAATAATTAAGGCTATTCACAGTTTAAGCGTTTATTTAACAAATCGTATTTATAACATTTGTTATTATTGAAACTGTGAGCATCTCACCATGTCACTGTCTGTTAAAAAATTATGCAACCCTGTGATGTATGCGGCTGTAGACAGAGCATAAAAATACGAAGTACAAAAAACACGTCCAAGGGCTACTTTAATTTACGCGTGTTTGCATATTTTCGTTTGCATGCAAAACAATAACAAAGCAAAATACCCTTTCCTAAATTGGCGTACATAAAACAAATCGTACAAATAACAGACCAGCGTATTCAAACTGTGAATAGCCTTATTATGTTTTGATTAAACAAAAGTTGTGCGTATAAGTTTATCAAAGTGAATGGACTGCAGAAACCATAGAAGACTGCTGAAGAGTTGATGTAGCGATAAACGAAACAGTTTGTCAAGTCTGCTTGGTGTTTTGTTCTGCAAAATTTTCTTGTTGTTGCAACCTGTGGCATCACCAATAACCACAAATTTAATTCTAAGAAAATCATTTCTTGTTTTAGTTATAAAAACAATATATCATACAAAATAATTTTTCAAATCATGGAAATTATTCTAGTTTTCAGTAAACAGATAATGCAAATATATTCATGCAAATTTTTCTCAATTCAAGGAAAATAAATTTCTCAAATCAAGCAAATTTTTCTCATTTTAAGCAAATATAAGGCTTGAATCTAGAAAAAAATATTCTAGAGTTGTAAGCAAATGTTTCTTGAATTAAATATACTTTTTTTTCTTACTATCATGTGTTTTGATACAACTCAAAACAATGTCACTAATAGTAGGGGAAAGTGGTTACCTTTCGTACACTTTTTACATTTCTGTTCTTCACTTTATAATAAAATGACGGAATTCTATTGTTTATGCACAAAAAAGTAATAAATATATTGAAGTTATTTAAAAAAAGTTCGAACATATTATTTTAAAAGGTTTAAGAGCCGTTTTCTCAATGTCCGGTTAAGCACTAATCAGAACTTTAACTGGCGGTTAGCTAAAAAGCATTTTCTCAATGTTCGGTTAGGTCTTAAGTGCCGGTTAAGTTAATGGCAAGTTGAGGTTCCGGTTAGTTGCTAATCGGAAGAACAGCTGTGTAGCGTATAAAATAATTATATATTTTATAATTAAAAATGGATAGAATTTCGAGGATTTCGTTTTTTTCTTACTTGAATTCGATCCAAAACATAAAAAGGGCATATGCGCATAGGCGTGATTACGTGGAAGAATAATGCACTTTCTTCATATGCACTGAAGTTCGGCACTCTGTTGCGTTTTTAAATTATTTATTAATTAATCTTTGTTAGATATTTACAACTTGTACATCAAAAATAAAATAACAAACAAGCGTAAACAGCTGATATGCAGTTTAGCGTATTCACTATTGAAAAAATTCACATTTACTGACTTAACCGACAGTTACTTAACCGACACTTGGTGAAAACGAAATTGTTTTTTTAGTTATCGTGCGGTTAGCTAACTCCCGGTTAAGAGCTTTGCTAACCAGACATTGAGAAAACGGCCCTAACAGTTATAGCGATTTTTCTGTAATAAGATTTTTGTACCAACGCACCCCACATGTGGGGTACTTTTATTCAGCAGGGAGGATACTTTCGTATCCATTCATAGAGGATAATTAAAAAGTCTTCGCAACTTTTTAGCTTTAATTAAATAACAAAAAATATATGTATATATTAGGGTTAATTCATGTGTATATTTTTTGTCAAAATTTGGGGGGATGAAGAGGAATTCGAAAAACCGTAAAAAAAATTTTGAGAATTTTTTCCAATTTTTTGAAAAACGTAAGAGGTCGCTCAAGGTAGTTTTTTTCAAAAAAGCAGTTCTTCAAATAGATACTTGTGCTTTCTACCCAGAGTGAATGCCTAACTATAAATGAATATTCCAATGATTTTATCTGGAAAGAAAAATGTTAAAATATTATTTTTACTAGTGGGCTAGAAAGAGGGGCTCCAATTGTTTTTTACTTAACACAAGGACCAAAGAAGGGTCCTAGAGAATTTTTTAAAATTTTGTTTCTTTTTTGTTTTAACCCTTAATTTCTCCAAATTTTCGTTCTTAATATAAAATCTTAGTATGCTGTTTTAAATAACTGTCAATCTTAAGTAAGCAAAAGAAAAAAGCGTTAAATTATCTTTTTTTCGAAGTTATGCGCTTTTAAAGTTTTGAAAAAAGGTTATTTTTCAGTCGATTTATTAGTGTGAGCAACGATTTTATAAATAACAGTTATAAAGTCTGTCAATTTTCGGACATGAAAATAAAATTGCAGTTACAATTAGTGTCCGAGCGAAACCGGAATTTTCGCCGAAACCGAAACCGAATATTCGGCCATTTTATAATATTCGGCCGAAACCGAAACTGGTTGTTTATATGCAAATTTAAGTTTTTACAAATAATTTTTTTTTTTTATTAAAAGGAAACAAAAGTACTTTCATACACATAAGAAAAAATTTAATATAAAAAAGTATTATTTGAATATTAAAGTTTATAATAATTAATTGAAGCTTACTATAATAATAAATGAGATAATATTTTATTTTATTATTTTTTACAAAAGCATTGCATACTTTATATCTTCAGTACACGCTCAAAAAATTATGCACCTGCAATGTACATTTTTGTAGAACTACAAAACAAATTATTTTTGTTTGTTTTTTAAAGATTTAGTTTTATAAAAATAGAAATATTTCATTTTCCTTTATTCCACACACCAGTGCTACCAACTTTTCAATTAAACAATCCACCAAAAGCGCGAATACTTAAATAAAGCTTATTTAAGGAATCTAACACAAAAATTTCTAATGTTTTCATATATTTGTACCATTCAATCGCATCTTGAGATAAATTTCTATTTAATATTTAGGCAAATTTGGTGCCTCTGAAATTAAAAAAAAAAACCGGGTACCAAAACTCATTTCTCTTGCGCCAAAATGTTCAAAATACACCAAATCTGGTGGAAAAAGCACCAAGTTGGCAACAGTGCCACACACACAGAATTCGTTCGGAAGTTTTACTATCACTTTCTAGCTTCTTACTAAAAAATATATAATATTAATTACAATAAAGATGATAAAATCGGAAATGACAGTATCAAACGCATAAAATTAACCAAAATGTTTTGCGTTAACATAAGAAATCAAATTATAGTCGAATTGAAATTTTTTTTTGTACAGTGCAATGTAAATATTTTTATATTTAAATTAAATGACTCATGCAAGAAATTTTGATAAAAAGTTTCGGCTAGTTTCGGTTATTCGGCCATATTGAGGCCATATTGAGGCCAAATAACCGAAACTGGCCGAAACTGACAAAAAGGGCCGAAACTGGCCGTAACCGAAACCGAATATTCGGTCGGACACTAGTTACAATTACTTTTAAAATTTTTCCAAAGATGCAATTTTGTGTCTAGTAATAGAGTAATAACAAACATTTTGGCGTTATAATCGTTCTTGTATTCAATTTTAATTGCACGTCTTTATATTTCGTACATTTTGAATAGTACGTTTTTACGAGTACAAATGTGCCCCCCGTAGTTCTGTCCGAATTTATCTCATGCCTTACACAAAATTAAATTAAATGTTATATAAATTCAAACTCAGTATAAGAAATATTAGTTACTAAAAACCAACATAAACAATTTTAACATGAATTCATTATCACTATTTAATTAAAAATATAAAAATTTACTTTCAATGCGATCGTAAGCTTCAGTGCAAAAATTACTCACTGAGCGCGAAAACACTTTGCGTCTTGTAAGTGCCAACAAAGTGACATGAATGGTGAGATGTTCGTCAAGAAACATGTCGGTCGGTATGTCTAGTTTTTCTGTTATACTAATTGTATGTATGTGCCCCATGTACGAAGGGTGACCACTTCCCCTACATCTGGTCCCAGGGACCACACCAACTTCAAATGGGACCACACCAACTTCAAAGAAAACACAAATTTTGTTAGAAATGCATTTTGTTTTTTTTAGGAACGTCTTAAACAAAGGCTTTTTTCATATTTAGAAAAAATTGTTTAACTATTTTGGATAATTGAATTGAACTGAATTGCATTTTAAATTGAATAATAAGATAAATATACTCTTGTATTTTTTGTTCTGATCCCCCAGACCAGGTGTAGCAGTTAAGGGTTAAATATGCTTATTTTTAGCAAAATAGTGCTTGAATTGATAAATTTATGCTGAAGTGTAACAGGTTTCGCAAAAACTTTCAATTAAAGAGAAACATTGCACTCCTCCTCATCAATATTATTCAATTGACGAACGATTCATTTTGCTTTCCTCATTCGTGAAGAAAAAAAACTTGAGCGCTCTTATGTTAAATATTCAAAGTGATCAAAACTTTTTCTTCGCTCTTTCATAGTATATGTTCGTAGATTGTGCTGCTCAAAAAAACTGAATTGAACAACGACTTCTCTTTGTTATTCATTTATTATTTCTCGCTCGGGAGTTTTTGCAAAGATAAACTCATTTTAGTGGAATTTTGCATTCGCTCATTTATTGACTCAACAAGTGATCTTGTTAATAAATAATAAATAACTACTTGTTTTATGATGAAACATATTTTTTTTTATTTCTTAATGTAATATTAAAGTACTTCATACATTTTTAAAATGTTCCTTTTTTGATTATTTATCCCAGATTCCTTTAATTTCATAAAATATAATGATTTCTTAAATTTTTAATTAAATATATTATTAAAAAAAATACTTAGCGTTATTGATTCAATGCTTTCAATTTATTATGTGCGATGTGTTAAACTAAAGTTTCGCATCAAATGAAAGCGAGCGATTCCATGAGTTTATCATTTCAAAATTCTCGAGTGATGAAAACTCAACATGTCTCATCAACACGACGTCGCTCTTTTGAAATTTCTCAGCATACAAACTCACGAACGAGGAAAGCAGTTGAGGAGCTCAAAGAAGAGTGTATATTTTATCCGCATACGCTCTGAAGATGGTATAATTATTTGACAAGGTAGCCGTGACAGTTTTTTGGCGATTGGTAGTTGTCAAAAACAGCTAAAGGAGTTGTAGTTTGCTGCTGTTGACTAGCTATGTGCTTATTTTTAACTTTTCTTTGATTCATTGAATTTGTTCGCGAAGTTTATTGGAATGTTTTTAGTTTGCTGCGATTGACTAGCTATGTTTAAGTCGTTGCTTATTTTTTCACATTTCTTTTATTAATTGCATGAACAGCTAATTTTGACAACTACCCATCGCCGCTCGTGAGAAAAAAGCCAGTCTACGCTACACCCCGTGTCAAATAATAATACCATGCACTCTGAAAATTTTAAAATGATGAACTCATACCAAAGATAACTCAGAAAAGCGAGAGCGCATTTTGATTGCTTTACGTACCATGGAGTGTAAACTAAAAAGCTATTTGCTTGATTCAAGCATAGAATGCTTAACTTTGTTCTCTCCTAAGGTACACACCTCGCGCATGGGAAATTTCTCATTGCTCGGACGAGTACGCACGCGCTTTAGAGGCTCGATATTGAAGTGTTGAGAAGAGCAATGGCCTAAGGCTGATCACAGTTTGTAGTCCAACAGGCTTAGGTCAAGGCTGTCAGATGGTCATTCAGCAGTGCAAATGAAGTTCGGAATGCTGTTTCTAAGCCAAGTTTCATACGTTTTTGCTTTGTGAGCTGAAGCGAAGTCTTGGTGAAAGGTTTAAGACTTCTTCGCGAACATTGTCTTGTTGATTAGATACACAATATTCTCTCAAACGTCCGCTTGATACAATTTCGTCGAAGTTTGCACTCCTTTTTCGCAAAAGTGAAGCTCGGTGACCCAGTCATCACCACACTGTTTCAGAAGCCGGATGGTGGTCTCAATGAACTCTCGGAACAAGTTCAAACGCTTGACGTTATGATGCAATGCTAATGTTTGCAGAACTGGTTTTGAATTAATCGATTTAGCAGTTTTGACCGGTTTTTCTTAGCTCGACTAATCGGTTTTTGAAAAATCATCAAAAGTCAAAACACAACTTAACAGTTTTTTTTAGCCCGGCTATTCGACGTTTCAAGTAATAATTTTAAATTTATCTTGTTAAATAATTGTTTACTGAACATTTCCGCAAGTATTTTAAGTTGCATTCCATTTCGAGCAGACAAAACTAACATTTAACTACACATTTTATCGAACGCATATGTTTAAGAGTTCTGTCGTAGCTGTCAAATGCATTCAAATTAATCTAATTTTTTACTCATATAAAAAGTAATAAGGTAAGGAAAGAAAAAGCTTTATTAGAAAATAACTACTGCTAGGTAAAACAACCTTTATTGGAAAAAATTGTAAGTATTTTGTTTTAAATATTGAAACAATGGTTTTTTTAACAAAAAAAAAATGAATTCGCAAGTATGGAAATGTTTCCTAAAATATGACACCAGCAGAAATGCTGGGTGCTCTCGTTGCCCAAAGATGCTCAGCTGCAGAAGTTCATCAACATCAGCTCTGATTTGACATCTCAAACATGTGCACGGAGTAACAATTAATGCAAAGCCGATAGAGAAATTAAGCAGCCATTTACATCCAAAACATCATCCGAGCAGGCCAAAGATAGCCAAATTTCGAAATTTTTCACAAAGAAGGGAACACTTGGTGATTTTTTGCAAGATGCGTGGCAGAATATGGATTATCAGTGCATTCATTTGTGCGATCGAGGATGTACATTAATTTTTTATTCAAAGTGACTTCAATGCCATCCGGTGACAATACAGTATGGAAAATTATCAATAAATTCTGAATAACACTGAAGTTTCAACGTGGTTACACAATTTTAAGGAAAGCAAGGAAAGCAATTCTCGTTAACAGTAGATAAGTGGACAGATGTGTCGAAATTTATAGCGATTTTAGCAAACACTTTTATTTTCGACCCGACCTAATAAACATGTTTTGTTTTTTACTATTACATTTCAACAAAGTAATTTGTAAGTCTTAAAATGAGATAAATCAAATTATTATTAAAGCTTCCCAACCAGCATTTTTTATCGCGGAAGAACAGAAAGTCAACAATTTTTCACTAGCAAACTCGCTTTCTGCTCTTTCATGGGGCAAAAAAGTCCATCGTTGCGAAATCTTCTAGAAGAGCAGACAATGCTTCTTACTGGGAAGCAGAAAGCGATTCTTCCTAGTGAGCAATGCTTAAAGTTGTTACAAAATAAACAGTCAATTTTTGAAAACGCCTCAATGATATCGCTACTTATTCCCCTCGAAGAAAAAAAGGCGAAACTATAGTGTTTTGTTTTTAAAACAAAATTTATCAATAAGAAGTAAAGATAGCGATTCACATTTTTTCCGCGCAAGAGGAAACTCGCCTAAATATCTTCCAGAAGTATAGCTTTCGCCTCACATTGGCGAAAGGCGAACAATTTCGTGTCCAAATGGTGGCTGGGTAAAAAATTTAAAAGTTTAATTTTGTGTTCAAAAATGCTTATATTATTGATTTGTAGAATTTGATACTTGGATACTTTTTTTTCTGACGTAGATACATTTGGATGCATTTGTAACCTTTTCATGAATACTTTTTTTAGAATTGTTGAAAATTGATTGAAGAAATTGGATGAAGAGTCTGAAAGCAGTAATGATATAGCATTTCACTCAGAAAATTTGGAAGAAGATTTATTCAAAACTTTAAAAAAGTGCAGGCACCATCTAATAAAGAACTAAGAAAGAAAAACTGTATCTTGTCTGATGATTTTGTGTATACAGAAAAATTTAAAAAAAGAACTGGACGACACGAAAACTTCTTTAAAATACTGCTGTTAAGAACAAGTAACTTCCTCCTTACTACTATATTCACTTCCTCATTGAAATAATGCTATTTCGGTCATTCGCCAATATTTTCGCAGACATAGAGAATATGTTCTGTCATTCGCCAATATTTTCGACATAGAGAATATGTCGGACAATTAAATATACTTACAAAGTTTAAATAGTATAATTATCTTAGAAAACTCCCTAAACAGTTATAACATAAAGCCAACAGTTTTCACACTATTAGTCTATGTCTAAACAGTGCATAGCAGAATTTTTTAATTATGAGCAGATTTTTTACCTTTCACCAATTTCGGTGACCTTTAAACCCGAATATCTTCTAATACGTATGTACAAGGTATAATAGGAAACTTTTTGCAGGTTATTAGTTAAGCCTTAATAAAGAGACTTGCATCAAAAGAATGGGAACGTATATGTTTCGCTTTTAGATAAAAAAAAATTACCTGCCAATGAATTACAAAACCCTCGGGCAAAGTCAAAAGTTATACCGAACAAAAAACTAAGGATGCAGAAAAATTGGTTTCGACAAGGATTTTTAAAAAAAAAATAAGAAGCACATGAAAATTTTCTGCTTCCATATATTTTGTTCCGCTCTTATGTACAAAGTTAGATCAAGAAAAAAAACTTAAATTAATTTCTTATATGCAAAATCTGTCAAAAGACGCAATAAAAGTAAGAACTGATGCTTTTTATTAAGTTTTTTATAAAATTGACAATCACTGAGATAATCCACATTATTTTAATTCCATCAACAATTAGATTCATATTACAAAAACAGTTTGTGCCGTTCAAACGTAATCAGATTACATAAACAAGCCGCTTTTAACTTTCTGATTCAAAAATCTTCTGGATCTGTTGGCGCCTGAACCCAACTAACAATGCCCAAATGATTCTCTTAATTACAACTAATTTTTCCCATGATCACCTCTTCAGCACCATTCAATAGCAAGAAAACATGATAAAAAGATATTAACAACATAGTTTTTGTCATTATAAAATGTCACACTGATTGCCATGGCAATTAATAAAACATACAAAATTATTGAATTTAGACGCGATCTGAAAAATATATTAATTAGATCAAATGAATTAAAGCCAAGTAACCGCCACAGGTGGTGAAAGCACAACAAAGAGATGGAACAATTTCGAATCGCATCTGAAATACAACACGATGTGATCAACAGATACAATCAAATAATGTAATCATCAGTGATGAAGTTCACCAATAACGAGAACCAAAAACAAAGAAAAGATGGGGAAATTAACAATAACGCTTTATCTAAATCGCCAACACCAAGCGAGACGAGTTGCAACAATATCTGAAGAACGCCTCCCTGTGGCGTATTTGGGAAGCAATTATGGCATATTTCCGCTTAATGGATCCAGGCGCCGCTTATATAAAATGTAAGATTTGTTTCTGTTTCTGTTTCTGTTTCTTGCCATCTTTCTCTCCACTTAGCATTCACACAGCGCTTTCAATATTGATCCAACTTCATCAACACCCCCTCATGATTGCACCAATGAGTACGACGATATGGTCAACACATCGTCGGCAGTTGAACACGCCGCATAACGCCTTATCAAACAAAGAGTTTCTTTAATGTTGCGCTGCGGGTAGGCAGCGCCCGCCGACTGTGAGGCCGTCGCATAAATGGTAAACCGCTCCGTGGCTGTGCGTCATAGTGTAAACATCAGCCTATGACAGCGGGAAACAACAAAAAATCAGTTGACTTATAAAACAATGTAGTTTATATAATCAGTGAGGGGAAAGAGGGCTCTTAAAACAGCGACTAAATTCGAATGCAATTATTCAAAATTGATGCTTAATGAGCGACTGCTTGGAGCCGGCGAACTTATGAGAACGTACACTGCTGTTTCTAGCTCAAAAAATATAAAGTCTATATACATCAAATAAATAGTTTTTCCATGAATTTTAACTAATATTCTTCAGCACAAAGGCAGACTGCCGTATTTCAAAATAAAAAAAAAAAATATAGAGTTAAGTATGCCAATCTACCAATGCGATGGTCCCCTATGATTCTGCATCAAAAATTGGCCATATTTTTCGATTCAACCCATTTTACGCCTCTGTTCGACTACTCGAACAGTAAGGTTGCCTTTTTTACCCTATTCTTTTTTTTCTATGACGATGTATAGGTGACACTACACATATTGATACATTATTATAGTAAACTTTATTGGCTTTCAGAAAAAATTAAAAGCGGTCATCCCCCAACCCCTTTTTTAGCACCAGGTCACAGTGGTTGAAATCACTGATCTAGCTGCAAAAAAGTCAAATTCCAAAATTTTTAAATCGAATAATTTTTTGCATCTTATCGATTAGCAACACTCCACTGACTAAATTGACCTTTTTGTCTTTTGATTTGCTTTCAATATTCGTACAGCAGTAAGCTTTCAAATGTAACATACATTGAAGCAAGTGCGATGAAAGAATTTGGTGGCTATTTACCATACATGGGCACACTGCAGTAAATATTTACTGCATTACTAGAAGCAGTAATCAGTAAACTTTTACTGATAATGAAATTCAATTTGCATTACCAGTAAAATTACTGGAGAAAATTGCAGTAAAAATAAATTTTTACTGATTACTGGGAAAAAACTGCAGTACAAATAAATTTTTACTGATAATGAAATTCAATTTGCATTACCAGTAAATTTTTACTGATTACTGGAAAAAATTGCAGTGAAAATAAAATTATACTGATAATGAAATTTAGTTTGCATTACCAGTAAATTTTTACTGATTACTGAAAAAATTTGCAGTAAAAATAAATTTTTACTGATTACTGAAAAACATTGCAGTAAAAATAAATTTTTACTGATTACTGAAAAAAATTGCAGTAAAAATAAATTTTTACTGCTTACTGAATAAAATTGCAAAAATAAATTTTTACTGCAATATTTTCAGTAATCAGTAAAAATTTATTTTTACTGCAATTTTTTTTAGTAATGCAGTAAAAATTAATTTTTACTGATTACTGAACAAAATTGCAAAAATAAATTTTTACTGCAATTTTTTCAGTAATCAGTAAAAATCTATTTTTACTGCAATTTTTTTCAGTAATCAGTAAAAATTTATTTTTACTGCAATTTTTTTCAGTAATCAGTAAAAATTTATTTTTACTGCAATTTTTTTCAGTAATCAGTAAAAATTTATTTTTACTGCAAATTTTTTCAGTAATCAGTAAAAATTTACTGGTAATGCAAATTAAATTTCATTATAAGTAAAAATTTATTTTCACTGGAATTTTTTCCAGTAATCAGTAAAAATTTACTGGTAATGCAAAATGAATTTCATTATCAGTAAAAATTTATTGGTACTGCAATTTTTTCCCAGTAATCAGTAAAAATTTATTTTTACTGCAATTTTTTCAGTAATCAGTAAAATTTTACTGGTAATGCAAATTGAATTTCATTATCAGTAAAAATGTATTTTTACTGCAATTTTACTGGTACTGCAAAGTGCCCATCTATGGTATTTAAGCAGTTGATTGAACATTTTGTAAATTAAAGTGTTTTTTTTAAGTAGATGGTAAATATTTACACGCTCAGAAATCTTGGATTAAATTCTAATAAAAACTGTATTGTATATATGACCACACCAGAATTGCATTAGAATCTAATATATGTCAATTATTAAAATTGAATTCTAATCCCATAACACTAAATTCTAATACAGAATTGGAATAGAAACTAAGTTTAGAACAATACTATTCTGGTTTATATTTTAATACATTTGTAATCAAGTGTAATACTTCAGTTATTAAAAAGTAATACGAATAAAAAATTTTTATTAAATACTAATACAAATTGTATTAAATAGTAATACAAATTGTATCAAATTGTATTAAATAGTAATACAGATTGTACTAAACAGTAATACAAGATGTATAACATTTAAAACATATTGTTCTGAAAAGGTGAAAGGAAAAATCAACATTTATGGAATATATTTATGGAACATTTATGGAATAAAGCTATAAATCTTTTATATGTTTACTTACTTTTAAAATTCCAAGTGAAATAAAAAGAAAATATTTGGTCAACCAATAACAAAATATTTATTCATTTAAAGTTTCTTTTATAACATACGGTTTTTCGTTAGCAAAAACTATTTCTTTAGGTTTTATTTTGACAATGTCAGATTTCAGAATCAGAATGACAATTTGACAGATGCTTGATAGATATTTGTATTATATTTTAAGACAATTTGTATTATAACTTGTATACAGTGTGGCCATTTTAGCCATTTTCAGGCTAGATTTAGCTTGTTTTTTGACGGTTTAGCCAGTAAATTTACGATTTAGCTTCATGGCTTTTTTTTAGCCTTTTTGCCTTTTGAAAACAGCTTTTTTTGGCTTTTTTGACGAAGAGTCAGAAACGTAGCCTTACATAAAAAAGTTAAAATTTTTTCATACAAAAATAGCAATTTTGTCGGCTTTGCTCAATCTGTTTGGGCATAATAATTGTGCTGATTTAATGCAACACTGCAAAGCAGAAATAAATATTTATGAAAATTTACAACTGGCAATACGGAGTTTCTTACACGCCATATTTTCGTTTCAATTAGCGCAGCAAGACGGCGAATTTTTCGTGGAATTCTGATTCTGTATTTTTTCTATGATGATGGAAGAAAATGGAAAAGTAAGTCTATTTAATTTGCATGTTTAAAATGTTATTACTTTTACGTGGTCTCTTTTAGGTATTTAAAAAAATTAATTAAAACGCTTTTGGAACGCAGGGGAGTGAACTTTAATGAAAACATCAACGAAAGTGCAGCTTCTTGTGAAGATATAAACAGTGAAGCATCGAGCGTTAGCAAAAAAAGCAGGTATTTAATAATATTAACACTTTTTTTAGTTACGTTAATAGTTATAAAATGGCAAATTATAGAAATGCGCTGCAAAAAGCTATGCATAATTCTCCAAAAGAGGTTCGCAGCCAAGGCTCAACTTGTGCAGTTGAATGTATGGATGAAACGGATAGTGACCCTAGCTCTGCAAGTGATTCGGATGACGCACTATCACTGTCAGAGAATGAAGCACTATATGAAAAAAAGAAAAAAATGTAGGTATTTATTTTCTTCATTTGCACATATACTTATTATTAAAAAATGGCCATTTTAGTAAATACAAGCAAAAGGTACGAAGAAATTGGCTTAGTGATAAACGGTTCCAGAAGTGGCTGATAAATAATGACGATCATCTGGCATGCAAATATTGTCTCTGTAAAGTGCAAACAAAGCTTTCCGGGATTATTGCACACTCTAAGACGAAAAAACATATTGAGGCAATAGCACCTTTTAATACCGGGGTACAGCCTGCTGTTACCTTCGTGCCGGTAAGAACAGAAACAGATATAAAGCGTGCCAGTTTGCGACATGCAATTTATGTGGCATGCCATACCACAATACGTTCTGTCGATCACTTATCCATGCTGCAGAAGAAAACATTTTCAGATAGCATTATCGCTCGAGATCTAAAACTAGGAAGATCTAAATGTAGCGCACTTATAAAAAATATTCTGTCACCTTATTTTACTACACAATTGATTTACGATATTGGAAACAGTCCTTACAGTCTAATAATATACGAGTCTCCTGATGTTTCTGTAAAAAAACAACTTGGAATCGTAATACGATACCATAGTAAAAGTCGACACCAAATTGTAAACACTTTTTTAAAATTGGTAGAATTAGAAGATTCTACTGCGGAGGGAATTGTTAACGTAATTTTTAAAATACTTGAAGAATTTAAATTAAGTACAGATAATTTTAAAGGGCTAGGGACAGATAACGCCAGCACTATGGTTGGCGTAAATAAAGGAGTAATTGCGCTTTTAAAACAAAAAAACCCAAACATTATATTGGTTCCATGCGTGTGTCACTCTGTTCAATTGGCTGTATGCAGTGCTTCTAAATGCATTCCGAGCGAAGTCGAATATTTAATTTCCGAAAGCTACAACTGGTTTGCAAAGTCCCCATTCAGACAAAATAATTACAAACAAACGTTTTCGTTGATAAATGACGACCATGAGCCACTCAAGTTAGTTAGGGCATGTACAACTCGGTGGTTGTCAATTGAAACATCCGTCAAGCGAATAGCCGATCAGTGGATCGAGTTAAAAACTCATTTTTGTATTGTTTCCTTAAATGAGCGGTGTCACAAAGCCAAACACTTAAGTGATTTGTATAAGGACTGCAATTTAGCGTACCTTTTGTTTTTGAAACCAGTCTTGCATGATGTTCAAAAAGTAAACAAGGCCTTTGAAAGCAACTCAGCCGACCCGACAAAACTTTTTTCTGATTTAAAATCGTTGATCGATAACTTATGTTATCATATTGTGTCACGTTGCGAGGCTTTTGACCCTTTATCGTCTCGAATAGAACCTTATTTAATAAACAATCCGAATTTTTCCTACATTTTTGAAGAACACATGAAAGCAAAGAAAAATGATGGAACAATTACTGAAGATGACGAAAATACAATCCGCGAAAAATGTCAAAGTTTCCTAGTAAAACTAATTCAACAGTTACGACAACGCTTGCCAAGCAATATAGACACACTTCGAAAGATAGATTTTTTTCTATTGAAAATTCACTTAATGTTGTTAAGCCAAATATATTTTCTCATATTGATAACGAAAAGCCAAAATATACCGCAGACGAAATAACTTTGATTGAACTTCAATGGCGAAAACTATTAACACATAATTGGATAAATCTGTCTTCTACAATTGAGTTTTGGGTAGAAGTGAAGCATTTTAAAAACTCTTTACAAGAAAATCCTTTTTCTGAGCTGGTTGATTTGGTTTGCAGTTTCTTAGTCTTACCGCTTAGCAACGCTGAAGTGGAAAGAATTTTCAGTGCTATAAAAATTGTAAAAACTAAGCAAAGAAATCGAATCAAAATTAAAATGCTTCACTCGTTGCTCAACATTCGATGTTCATTAAAAAGGTTACAAAAATGTTGCCATGACTTTGAAATTACTAATGAACTTATACATTTGTTTAATTCACGTAGTGCTTATGCAAGCTGTAGTTCATCCGATTCATCTGATGAAGAGGAAATTATTATATCTGAGATATAATCTATAGTATAATAAGAGGATTAATCAAAGTTGCTAACGCGACAATGATGATTTTTTTAATCTAGTCGTATTGAATTATAAAGGCTGATTTAACTACACTTATACGTTGTTTTGTTTATCTTTTGTAAAGAACTACAAGTTTAATTTATTTTATATATTTATTTTTAAACTTCTCACCAATTTGTACCTTTGATATGTATGTACCTATACTATGAATAAATATTATGTTAAAAATGAAATAAAAATCTTAAAATTGTATTAAAAAAATCTGGATTTTTTTTAGCTTGTTTTTTCAAGCCATTTAGCTAGTTTTGACTTTTTTTTTTGGCCAGTTTAGCTTTCTTTTTTTTTAAGCTCGTGGCCACACTGCTTGTATATAATATAATTTTTATTATACTTTAATACAGATAACATTAAATCAATTTTTTTAATATAATTGAAAGTATAAGTTTTAACCAAAAATATATTGAAAAATGCATGATTCCAAAGCTTGGCTTAAAATTAATTCCAAGATTTCTGAGCGTGTACTTAAATATAAATGTTTGTGGTCTTCGTTTATCTTGTTTAATAGAAATATTATTATTTGTGATAAGGAATTTGAACTGTTATACACTATAATTTCGTGGAGTTCAAATTATTGGATTCGATTGGATTCGGTGTAGCTCTTGTCTTATTTGTAAATTTGGTTAATTTTTGTTAAGTCTACAATGATCTGCCAGTTTATGCCAGTTTATTGGTTAATGTCCTTTTTAAGCATAGTGAATGTTTTTAAATGTTCATCTTTTTATTTGCTTTTTTTTAATTTACGACAATGGAAGCCCACGTATTTAATAATATAATAGGCAAAACATAGTATAAGCAAGAGCAGTACGGAGAAATAAAAAACAGATGAGTCGCTGAACACACGAGAGAAGCGAAGCTTTTTCGAAGTTTCATAAGCATGATAATTTAATGGTTTTTTTAATAAAAAAATTTTAAAATTAAAAAGTTTTAAATGCCATATTGTTAACTAAAAAATAATATTTCCACAAGTAAATTGTACTACCTTACATTATTATTTTACATTAATTTTTAATTATTTTTGTAAAAGTTAATGAAATTATTGGTTTCTAATATCTAAAATATGAAACGTTTATTATACATATAAATGTAATATCATCGATATTTCTAGCAAATATTACATCAACAGTTGTCCCAATCGTGTTGTGCAAATATTTGGTTAGTTTAGCATTACAAACTGTATTTAACAAAATGGCATTGTTTAAGGCTTTAATTTTTATGAAATTGATTTTTTTTGATATTTCAAAAGTATAGTCTTTCTGACGTTATTTTCACTTCTACAGCCGTTTTAGTAGGTAAGTCTGTATTGTGTCAATAAAGTGTTCAAAAACGAGCGACTATATTCGGACACAATAAACTGACGAGTGCCCGAATCGGTCTTCGTTCGTACATTGTGCCTGCCAAAGTTGATCCAGAAATAGCACTTTTTCGATGCAGAGATCGAACATTTACCGACACGGGCACTGGACATATACTAGGTACTTCATTGACACAAAATATGAAATTGTTTGTTGGGTATTGCATTCTCATTGGATGCAGATTTTGTATGAAATGTCGTTAGTTAGTTAGTTTTGTTAGTTTTTTAAAACTGTTAAAAAAAATTCTCTTCAGCTGATCTTCGCTAGGGATGCAACATCGTTCTTAAAAACATCGATGTTCACTTGACAACTATCGATGTTTAAAAAAATCGTTAATAAGACTGATATATCGATGTTTTTACGATGTTTTCATTTTTGTATTAGGCCTAGTATGCGATTTGAAAAATATAAGTAATATTTTTATAGATTACATATTTCTTATTTGCACTCTATTATAAAATATGAAAGAAAGAATAATTTCGTACAATGTATGGACGTAGAAAAATTTACAAAAACAAAATTTGAAAAAAGGAATCGACAAAATTTCTGTATTTTGTATGAAAAATGTATTTTTTGTCATTTTTCTTTCGACCTCAAAAAAACGGGGGTTTTGTTTTGTTTATACAAAACACAGTTTTTTTATTTACACAGTTTATAATTATTGTTTTTTTTTAATTTTTGTGAGAAAAAAATCTCATAATCGTTTTTGTAAGCTTTTTATGTCCGTTTTTTGAATTAAAGATTTTTTCATATTTAGCAACCTCAAAAATAGGCTTTAAAGCAAAAATTAGCATCGATGGCGTCAAACGATGTTTTTCGGTGCTGAACTTCGATATTTTTGTTTCAATACTTATCCTTACTTTATAGCATGGGTAATCTGCTGGCATCACTTGATTGCACCAGCAGGATGGTGTCTTATACATATAGATCACTTACCAAAATAAAATCTATATTAAATAGAAAACATGTTTTCCCATTTCATAAATTTAAATCATTTATTTGTTTAAGTTCATCAATTTGGAAATTGAATTAAGGAAAAGAAGCTTAGATAACCTCGTCACTAGAAGGCTGTTTCTTTCTTAAGTGATGGTTGCTTTAGTTTCCGAGAACAAGTGTTCGCTGGGTACAGATATACCATTTCAATCTTCGCAAGTTTTGAAAATAGAGATTTCATGTCATCCCAAATTTCGATCGCATCTTTTTCCATTAGAATATTTATTTTTTGTGTTATTGTGTGTTACTATGTTTCCATCTACTCAAAATCTTGAGATTTTGTGAGATTTCGTAAAATTCATATTGAAATCAACAGAGTTTTCTATACAAGTTTAAGATTTTAAAATTTTGTGATTTCAACAAAATCTAATACAAAATCTAATCAAATGCAATGCGGTATCCCTGATAAGTTATATCAGTATCCAGCACTATTCAGTTTATGTCAAATTTTTCATATTGACAATTGGCAATGACATCTAATTAATTATTTAAAAAAAAAACAATAATAATACAAATGAAAAATGCCTTTGCTTTGACAAAGGAATTATGAAAATAAATATGCTAGGAGCGTCAGTGAGGAGCATTTAATAGTGGCAATTTTGGAGAAAAAAATTTAAGAGCTCCGGAAACGGCAAAATAAATTCAATAACGCAATTGCTCCTTCACGATTCGATTATTCCTAAATTTATCAAATGAAGTCTTAATTGTCAAATGAAATCAAGCTGCCATGACATGCCAGATGGAAACACTTTGAAATCACTATTTCAAAATCTCAAGATATCGAGCAGATGGAAACATAGTAAGGGTTATCATCTAAGCATGTAACTGACCCGTAAACATTGTAAACCTTGTGAACTTACATGCGCGTAAACTATCTGTCAAAATTTTTATGGGTGTGAGTTTACATCATTTCCGAGCCTATTTTTCAGGGTTGACTTTGGCGCTCATCATTACATATTTAAAGTAGTTGGAGTAAATATGAACACGTTTTATTTATTTTTCTATGTTAATGAAGGTTTTTAAAAGGTTTAAAATTTAAAAAAGTCATAATGTTGTCGTAGCCGCAGCCGCCATTTTGTCGACATTTACGCTATTTACACTTTATCGCTCATCAAAAGTTTAAATGCTTTTTTGTGGTATTTCCAGATGTCAAATTGTGAATCGGCTAAAAATGAGCAAACGATATCGATGTTTTTCCTTTTCAGACCGATGTATCGACGATGTATCGCTCATAAGAACATAGATGTTGACATCGATGTTTATGAACGATATATCGTCGATGACGATACTATCGATGCATCGTTTGCATCCCTAGTCTTCGCACTATTTTCACCTCATATATCAGGCCAAAAATGACGTACAATTCGCACAATTGTGCCGGGGCTTCAGATGTTATTTGTAGCTTCTGGATCGAATTCAACGTCCTGCTATATATTTGATAGGGGATGAAAGTATTTCATTATTGGGATGGAACAAGGCTTCTTCGAGTTTCAATGACTGCAGCCACATTGCGCAACATATCAAGGTATTACGTTCGATACAAAAATCTAGCAAGCACTGCAAATGTCAAACGCTCTAGCGAGTAGAATTTTGATTTACTAAATTTAAGAAAACGAAGAGTTGGCTATTAAATTAAGCAATTATTTTTCTTGATTAATGAAAATATAAAATTATTTTAAAATTGGTTCATTAAAGCATGTATAACATACTTAATCTTTCAACTTTTAGCTTCGAAATACCAAAATTTTTTAACATCAGGAAATTCTGTTGAAAACCAAAGCATGCAATATAATAACGAAGATGTGAAAGGAAAACCCTATCACAATAAAATTCTCATAAGTCCTAGGAACTGATTTTAAGAACTCGTTTTATACGTGTAATGCCCGGTTTCACCAAGCACTTTTAAATATTTAACAGTCTGCTAAATGTTTAAAAGCAAAAATTCTGTTTCACCAAACACTTTTAACGTTAATAGCCTCATAAGTTATTTAGTAAAATAGGTGCTGGTTTTTGTTCACTTAAAATTTTTAACAGCGACTTAAACTTCATAAAATGTCGTTTCCAAAATAAAATTCATAAAATTTGTTTCAAAAATATTTAATATAAAAAAAATATTTACAATTGACATTTCGTAAGCGAAACAAATAGGAACGATATGAAGAGGCAAGACTTTTTCAATATTACATTTGGTTTTTAATAATAAAACTTTTTTTAGATTTTTATCTCCATCATCATCTTCCTCATCATCTGGTGATGAAGGCCAACCACGAATTGTGTGTCCTTGAAATTTTCGACAGCTTTTAAGCCCTATGGAGGTATACGACGGCATCGATTTTGACAGAATCCTTTTAGCAATGTGTGGCAGATATGTTCAATGTTTCTAAGCCAACAATTTGCCGCATTGTGCAAAGCGTGACACATCTCATACATATCAACATTACGTCTACACTTTACTTATATGCTATTACAACGTTCCCTTGAATTGGCTAACCTAGATCCACAAGATCGTCGTTTTCCTTCTCCAAGAAGTTTTTGCCACGTATTTTCTTTGGTTTTGCTGTATCCATAGGGCTATTCCCAGTTTCGGGCAAATAGCTTTGCAAATATATGCCCTACCAAATATTTGCCATCAACTGTAAGCACACTTTTTAGAACACTGTTGCAAACAAAACACAGCTGTTTTGGAGGAAAAAAAAAACAACACAGTATTTGTGGCGTTTTTCATTATTATTTATCAAAGTGTATTGTTTATCAAAGTGAGTTCCATATCAGAGACTGTTCATGTTGCTTCATTAGCGGCGTTTGGTAAAAATGTGACAGCTGATTGATTGGCAAATAAGTGTTGCCCATGCTCGACTGAATGCAATGCGATTTTGATGTTGCAAACTTGACACAGTCGGGCAAATGCAAATCTGTACATTTTGTTGTTGTGTTAAAAATATTTGCCATCATAATTTGCAAATGCCACGATGCCACGCTATTTGCCCGTAATCGGGAATAGCCCTCATGTTAAATGTCATTAAAATTTAAAAATTTATTTCAATTTACGTCGAGAAATGTGAAACTCACTTTTGATTCGTACTGTTCTGTAGTCCTAACAGAGTTTATGTTAAAACTCAGAATTTTATTTTGGTGAACATAAATAAATTTATCATCATGTTAAATTTTAAAAGCGTATTAGTTAAAAGACTATTAAATAAATGTTGGTGAAACCGGGCATAAGATTCTTATAAGATATAAGATCATAAAGTCTTATTTATATTTGCACATCGAACAATGCCAAATCTGATTCTATAGCCATTTTAATTGCTTTATAATAATAAGAGACTTGGAAAATTTTGCATTTGAAAGATATTGATTTTTTTCTTCTTCGACTTTTTGATGTTTTAATTTAACACACAGCATTAGAATATCTTTTAAAATAAAATTTTAATAATATTATTTGAATAGTTTATTGAAAAATATAATTAAATATAACTTTTCTAAAATATTACAAGATTTTTTTAATTTAAAAACACAGTTAGGCTATTCACAAGGTATGCTATTGAGTCAAATTGTTATATTGGCCTAAAATTTTAAAATGGCTTAAAAATGTTGTTGGCTTTCATATAAAAAAGTTATAAAATATTATAACCCTGGATGCTACGTCAAAAATATGTTTTTCGCACAAATCAGCTATTACTTTATACTTTTTGCTTTCTTTTGGCATTGCGAATATAAATCGTTAGTTTTGTGCTAGCTTGTAAAAGTTGATTGAGAGTTCACATAACACAATAAATTATGAGAAATTCTTCACACTAGTTGTACATTTTTATGATTGCAACTTAAGGCATATGACTTTTTGATACCTTGTGAATACCCTAAATGCAGCTAGCTATTTTTAGATTTTAATTTACAAAACAATTTTGTAAATCAATCAAAACTTACCAATTTTCAGACAATTAACTGCTTGGGTTAGTCAAATTCTTCTTTTTATAAGAAATTGAGAAAAGTGTTTATTTAGACAAAGCAAATTCTTCTTAATTCTAAGAAAACAAATTCGTCAAATCGAGCAAATTGTTCTCGTTTTCAGCAAACTGTTTACTTGGATCAAGCATACTCTGCTCTTAATAAGGAAATTAAGTAACTAATATCAAGCAAAACATTATATTATTTAGAAAACTGTTCATTCGAGTCCAGCAATTTATTATCAACTCAAGTAAAATAAATTTGTCAAATCAAGCAAATAAATACTTAAAATTAGCAAATTTTTTACTTAAATCAACCAAATTTTATCACTTCAAGCAAATATAAGACTTAAATCTAGAAAAAATATTTTTAAATTTTAAGCAAATGTTTCTTGGATTTAACATTTTTTTTTTCTAGCATGTGCTACTTGCATATAACATGTGTTGCATGTAAATTTGCTCAATTCTAGCAAAATAATGCTTAAATTGATAAATGTACGCTTGAGAGTAAACTGATAGCCTAGCTGCTTGATTCAATTATGGAACATGATTCAATAATGGAATGCTTGATTCAAGTGTGGAATGCTTGATTCAACTATGGAATGCTTAATTTTTCTCACCGTCTAGTCAACACTTTTTTGAATTTTTGAACAAAAAATTTAATTTTCTGACAACAAAATATTTGTTTTACCATAACATTAACAAAATTGCTTAGATCTGAGTTGGCTGTGTTAAGTAAAAAGCTGACTTTCCTATAATTTTGTTTTTGCATCTTAGTTTTGCTAGCTTTCTATATGCAGTGTCGAATTTGTTAGTTTATTACGGCACATGAAAAATTTTGGATTGAGTTTTTCAAAATTTATATTTTTTTGTAAGTTGAAATTGTTTTCAAGAAATTAAGTTCTCTTACTTCTTATATATTTTATTACTTAATAAATTAAAATTCTTTTTCATATCTCGTGACCCATGTTTTGAAATGGGAATGACGAGAAATTCACCGTCAACAATTGGCTAATTTAAGCAGATACATTTCTTAAAATGCTTTTATAATAAAATCACCTTAAATTATGTAGAAAAATAACCAAAAAAAAGCGTGGAAAAAATTTATTTAAACTGCATGTTTAATTGCATATAAAAATATTTTTATCAAAAAGCCTACAAAATAAAATTAAAACTCTTAGAAAAACTAATATTGATGTTACATTAACAAAATTAATATATTATTGTATATTATGCATTTATATGCTTTTCACATTTTAAGACGAAATAGTTTTTAGGTGTTGACTCTTAAAAATTGTTAAATTATTTTCATGCTTCCTTTTTACTTTTGCCATGTGAAAGTATGCCTTTTTAAAATACCAACTCTTTTAATGTCAGGAAAATCTTGAAATGCGTATAATTAACAGAAAACAAAATTAATGCAACGAAATATTTTAAATATACAGCAGACAACTACACAACCTAAAAAAAAAAACAGCACTTAGATACGTTTATTACTTTTTCCACGAATTACAAGAAAAACTGAATAAAATTTGAAAATTTCACGCACCAACCTCCACCTCCTATTCGACACAACAACACTCACATAACCACATGTGCCCTCAGTGGAACTCTTAGATTGGCACACATAGACAATTATTTCACCTTCACAACTCATTAAAATTTCTCAAATAGGCCAATTATAAAGAAAAAAAATATTTTTAAGAATGAAGCTGAATCGTAGGAAATATATACTTTGCTCCACCATTCCACCATTGACTAGAACTTCCCAGTTTAGCTGGTACTGTAGAAATTTACTTTTTCCTATTATGAATTATATTTTGAATATGTAAGGCTTTATAGATATTTTTTCCTTTTATTTGACTTATGTTTTGTTGCTTTTTTTCGTAAGTGGCACTGCAAAAGTTATTTCGTTCGAAATGAAAATTTAATTGACTTGAAAATTCCATGGAAAATTAATCATTTGCATAACGTTCTCGGTGCGACGTAGCTGATTGTGGAAACACCTTCCGCTACACCACACTCCGTCATAGAAACATGCTCTGGCGATACTCGTACTCATTCCATTCATATGTTGGCTGGCCACGTCGCGAAGTCTGAGGCAGCACTTAGCTTTTGGTTTATTGTTTTGGTAAAGTACAGTAAAGTGAACTATTTTATGTTGTTGGAAAATAAAATATTGTTCATAATTGCGTGTGTGTGTGTGTGTGTGTGTGCGTAAGTGTTTATTTTTTTATGTAACCAGTGCCAATTGGTTTAATGGCTTAATTAAGATAATATTAAAAAGAAATATATAGACCAAGAGAGAATAATTTTCATATTTCAAAGGAAATATTTTTAATTGCCCGCCAAGTCAGGTGGTTGTGGTTTGATTCAGTTTTCTATGGTCTCGTTTAATGAGGAGCTGTATGGTTTTTAATCTGTAATGAGGTAAAATAATATTTTTACTACCTAATTACCTCTCGGTACGTAAAATGGTTTGCATATAATTAATATGAAACACTTTTTACTGAGTGTTTGTCTGTGAATTAATTAAAATAAAAAACCGTTACAACTGCATATCACTTCGAGAAATTATATTTTAAATGAAAAACTCAATTACAAAATTAATAAAAAATTGCAAAACGAGAGCGTCATGGTTTTCACACGACCTTTGAAAAAGATTTTAATATATTTTTTTAAATCATAATTCAAGGAAGAAATTAGAAATTTCAAGAGCATGTATGTATGTGCTACAGAAGAACTTTTCTAAAGCGAATCCGTAGAGCGTATGTATGTGCTATAAACGAACTTTTCTAAAGCGCATCCGTAAAGCCTGTATGAGACTTAATTTTTTTATGCAATTTTATAAATTGGGGCGTGGGCTAGTAAAATATATGTATATTGCAGAAAAAGGATAAAAAGTTATTGTAAGCAGTTGACGTTATTCATATACAGCTCAAGAACTCTTACGTTATACTAATAACTGAATGAACAATGTACAAACTTTCGTACGGAAGCATCAATACAAAGTCAACAAATAATGTAAAATATTTATATTGTATTATATATAACTTTATATCTAACCAAACTACTCATACACAATTCATCTTCATGTTTTGACAAAATGAACCAATTTGGAATATCTGTATTTTTATTCAATGCTAGCTGAAACCCGGTGCGTTGCTGCCACGCTCCCTTGTCCAAAGCCCATAAATTTTAATCAATGAAACTGCATGTGTAAAGTGAGTGCGAATACTGAATTCCGATGAACTCCAAAGCTATATGACATCAAAAATTTGGGTTGTATGGGAGGTGCTACGCCCCCTTAACAGAAGCCATAAAATGTATCAGTTAAACAGTATGTGTAAATTGAAGTCGAATTCTGAATTCGGAAGCTGTACGACATATAACTCCAAAGCTATTCGATGTCGAAATTTGGGTTGTATAGGAGGTGCTACGCCCACTTGTCCAACGCTCATAAAATGTCCAATGAAACTGCATGTCTTAATGTAGGTCGAATACTAAATTCCGACGCTATGCGACCTATGTCTTCAAAGCTATTCGATATTGCATATTTTGTTTTATGGGAGGTTCAACGCCCTCTTGTCCGCTGTGCGACCTATAACTCAAAAGCAATTCGATAACACAAATTTGGGTTGTATGGGACTTCCCCTAGTCCCATGCCCATAAAATGTTATCAATGAAACTGCATGAGTAAATATAGATCGAACACTGAATTTTGACGCTGTGCTGCCTATAACTTCAAAGCTATTCGATATCGCAAATTTGGGTTAAATGGGAAGTGCCACGCTTCCTTGACAAATGTCATAAAATGTTATCAGTAAAACTGCATGTGTAAATTGAGGTCGAATACTTAATTCGGAAGCTATGCGACTTATAACTCCTAATCTACTCGATAGCAAAAATTTGGGTTGTATGGGAGGTGCCACGCTCCTTGAAAGACGCCCATAAAATGGTATCAGAAAAACAGTATGTGTAAATTGAAGCCGAATACTCAATTCGGAAGCTGTACGACATATAACTCCAAAGATATCCGTGAAAGATAAAATGTGATCAATGAAACTACACGTGTAAATTGAGGGCGAATACTGAATTCCGAAGCTGCACGTCCTATAACTCCAAAGCTATACGATATCGAAAATTTGTGTTGTATAGGAGGTACCACGTATTCTTGTTCAACACTCATAAAATGAAAGCAATAAAACTGCATGTGTAACCTTAGATCGAATATTGAATTCCGACGCTGTGCTACCTATATCTTCAATATATCGATAGCAGAAATTTGGGTTGCACTCCCCTTTCCAACTTTCATAAAATGTCATCTGTGAAACGTCTCGTGTAAATTGAGGTCGAATACTTAATTCTGACGCTGTGCGACCTATAACTATAATAGCCCAAACAGAATAGGCATAGCCAACATGTAGCGAGCTGTCGAAAACATAGCCAACGAAATGTTGTGCACAGAATCGAATTTGTGTTGATAACGCAGATAGAACTTTATGCTTACAATATTTTGTTATTTTTTACTAAATTAGTAGATACAGCCTTGCATATAATAATTTGTTTGTTTTTTTACTAATTTGGACTAATATGTTTCAGTCAATTTTAAGTGTTCTAATTTGAACAATGTATTTTGACATTTCGCTACCGTTGGCTGCGGCAAAAGTTAAAAGTTCGTCAACATTTTTGTGTCGGCTGCGTTCGCTACGAGTTGGTTATTTTCATTATGTTCATTTCATAGGGTTGCAAGGCAACCAACTTCTATGTTGACATTTCTTCTGTTGGCTGCGTGTTGGCTATGCTTATTCTGTTTGGGCATAAGGCTATTCAATATCGCAAACTTGTGTTGTATAGGAGGTGCTATTCCCCCTTGTCCAACTCTCATAAAATGTCATCAGTGAAATGGCACGTATAAATTGTGGTCGAATACCGAATTTTGAGACTGTGCGACCCATAACTCCAAAGCTATTCGATATTGCAATTTTTTTATACAATTGTGGGCGGTAAAAGGAGGTGTAGCAATTTTTCTGAAAACATCTCGCACTCGAAAAAATTCCATTGCCAAAATTTGAGCTAAATCGGACCAGTAGTTTCAACATCTTTGATGTTTTCATAAAAGTAGGCGTAGCTATAGAGTGACCACGCCCATTTTTAGTATAGTAGTGGACAGTTATCGTAAGAACCTATTTACCAAATTTTAGTTTAATACGACTAAAACCGTCTTAAATATAGCATTTTTATTGATTTGTGGGCGGTTGAAGGGGGTGTGGTACAATTTTATTTTTTCCTAAACCTTCGCTTAGCAATTTCAAATAAACTCATAGAAGGGAGTATCTTATTTGATCCATTCGTTTCCAAGTTTTCAGCATCCGAACAAATCACGATCCATTTTTAAATATATAGATATAAAAATAATCTGGATTGATAAGGGGGTTTGAACCCTCTGAACCACCCTTAACTACGGCGTTGGGGGCAGAAAATAGAATTTCCCAAACGGGTGTTAACCTTATCCATTAGACCGTCCCACTTTTTCAACGTTTCTCGAAAATTCCCGGCGCACGTTGATTTTTGATTCTATTCTTAAAAACATGAATTTTGGTTTATAACACTTTAATATTAACTAACGGTAAATAGTCACGCAAACGGCTTGAAGGCTTTTTGGCTAAAAATGCATTATTTCGAAAAACCAAGAAATTTCTTCTTCAGTGTTTTGCATATAACTAAGAAACTAATGAAATAATTTTTGTCAATTTATATTTGTTTAAAAGCTAATAAAATGTTAAATCTTATGCTGTAAGAAACACTGCGTTTTGTTTAGCAAATTTTTTCAAAAAACTCTGCAAAGTAAAATTTTGAACCTAAACTATAAAAATGGAAGAACTGGCGTAAGAGGAAATTTTAGACATTAATCGAATGTACAAAAAACATTTTTCGCTATCTCTAACGGATACCCTATAATAATCATTTTTTTACGTCACATGTGTGAATATATATTGTGATGGCAAAATTTCTTACAAATAGTAAATTCTGAAAAATTTCCTTTATTTTGACATCAAAGTTGTGACGATGTCTCTTAAGCTATAGCTTTTTTCAGTACAACGTACTTTTGTATGAAAAGTACTGGTTGTAATAAATAACGGTGTACGAAAGTTTTTTTTTCGGTAATGTTTTTACAGATAATATTTTTAAAAAAATTTCGACTATTTTGATATTTAAATTATTGCGATAATTTGAATCTTATGATTTTCTTAGTACGACACATTATCTTAGAGTAAGGTAATCACCTCAGAATGAGAAAAAACTATTGAAATTTCAGAAAGTTGGTCGAATTTCGGCCACAGGCAATACGAGTATACTTTAATATTCCTCTTCGTCCGAGAAGATACTTTGAGTTATTCCACATGAGCTTTAGTAAATCTAGTTACTTGCGAAATAAACCACTTAGAAGCACTTCCGATAGCTTAATTTTTTTGTATCTGATGTGAATCCTTAAGTGAATTCATGGACTCGGCCTTTGTAATCTAGTGGAGAGTGCGTTAGACTTTTGACATACTTATTTAGCTTCAACTGCAGATATTCTTCATCAATCGATTGTGGAATGTCTCCATTAATTGCTAAATTAGGGCAACTCGTAAGGCGTAAAAGCTACCTGTGGATTTAAAAATTTCAGTTCTCTTAAAATTGGTTCATCGACTGGCAACCGATTCTTTACTTGTAAACATTATTTGGTCAATTTATCTTACCCGGTATTAAGTAGCAGCTTAATACCGATTTAAGCAAATCGAACACATCACCAGAAAACGATGAATAACGCACAATTCAATTTGAAAAATAATATTAAACATGTTAATGATCGGAAGAACATAGTCCGAAAACAAAAAATAAAGTTTTGTTACGTCTTCTGAAGACTTAAGATGACTCAATATATTTGCAGGAACGTTTTGTTTACAAAATGACGTCGAAAATTTTTAGGTAAAAAATATTTTTGTAAATGGAAAAAATCGAGCAGATATGAAAATTTACCAGCGACTTGAAAAAATCTACATGGTAAAATATTTTGGACTAATTTCTAATCTTAGCTTTAGATTAAAAGAATTTTTAATCAGAAAAGTACTATTTCTTAATTTCTACTTTAGTTTAATGAACTTCAAAAAAGTTAAAGTTTTAGACTATTTTTGCACTACGAATGTACATCAAGGTTTTGTGTGAAGAAATTGTTAAAAAAAGGTTTCAAAACAATTTTAAATAAACAGAAAAGTTTCTAAAAAATCTTCATTTAAAAAAATTAATAAAATAAAATTTGTTTTGTCCGAGATGGGTCTCGAAACCACGTTCCCGAAAGCTTACTTGCATTCGTAATGATGTAAAGTAAGTGCAACTTTGTTAACAACTTAGTTAGACGAGAGGATAAGACATTGAGGTTTTGTATGAAGAAATTGCTAAAAAAGGTTAAAAATATATTACATGAATTAAATTGCGAGCTTTAGAACAAGTAAGTTTTTAAGAAGGCAACAACAACAACTCTGTATAGAGTCATCACTTAGCTGACTAGACAGTCTGTTTCGGAAATCGCTGCATTTTTCTGTTCAGTAGTCTTTGAGTGATTAAGCTGTGATCAACTCACTGTTTTAATTTGCATATGATTTCACACATTTAGGAATTCATTCATTTGAATTATATAGAACGAATTGAACGCTCAATTGGCTACTAACAATATGACATTTTAAAGCTTTTATAGATCACCGCCATCAACTCTGCCAAGTTTGCCTTCTGTTTTAGTTGCTTCTTTATTTTTTAAATATTCAAACAGAATATGATGGCCAAAAACCAGGATCAGATGGCAACCTTGTAAAAGTTGATGGTGGTGATCTATAAATAGCCTGCTGCTTTAAAATGTCATATGATTTGTAGCCAATTGAGCGTTTTATTTGTTCTATATAATTCAAATAAATGAATTCCTAGATGTGTGAAATCATATGTAAATTTAAATAGTGAGTTGATCACAGCTTAATCACTCAAAGACTACTGAAGAGGAAAATGTAGCTATTTCCGAAACAGACTGTCTAGTCAGTTTAGTGATTGACTCTATATAGAGTTGTTGTTGTTGCCTTCTTAAAAACTTACTTGATCTAAAGCTCGCAATTTAATTCATGTAATAATTTAATCGATCATAAAATTAGTTAACAAAAAGTTTTAAATGAACAGAAAATTTTTTAAAAAAATCTTTATTAAAAACAATAACAAAAACAAATTGTTTTTGTCCGATCTGGATCTTGAACCCACGTTCCCGAAAGCTTACTTGCATTCGTAATGATGTAATGTAAGCGAAACTTTCCGACAAAAGGACCGACAGGTTCAAATAAGGAAATTGTCATTGACAAATTTTATTTTAAGTTAATGTGCTTATTTGTTTTTCTTTTTTTTTTGCTTACATGCATTATCAAAATTTTAAACTTTTTCGGAATAAAAAGTTATCCTTTTTGAATTAGAAATTTTTAAACTTTCCCTTGAATTAACAAGTAATCTTTTTTGGTGTTGTCCTTCCTGTAATTAATGAAAAAAAGTTTGAAATTTGGTCCAATATTTTTAACCGTGTACAAAATCTACCAATCTAGTAGTTAATCTACTGAAAACGATCAGCCTATTGCTTGCAATAATCGGCAGAGTACGTGTGATTTACCGATCGTGTCTGTGTGAAAACACGAAGTACTACGAGGGTACTACGTGGTCAACACTGATGTAAGCACATTAATATACCGCCCGGGTGCACAACCTGAAGGGGTGCAAAATTAACAAAAAAAAATTTTCTACATAAATCTGTATTATAGTATACAATTTTTTGTATAAATACAGGGTCCGCCATCTAACTTTTTTTTAACTAGTGCTTATTTCGTAAATGGTAACACTTAGCTCATGTCTGATTTGACAGATAATTAGTTTTATCCTTCCGCTGAACGAATATGGTTGTGTATACGCTTGAACAATGCTTTGAAATATTGCGACATTACTTTGAAAATCATGGTAATGTTGCAGAATGTGTGCGAAAATTGCGTAAGGATTTTGGAAGAAGAGAAACACCGTCAGCTACGTATGTTCGTTATCTTGTGAAAAAAGTGAATGAAACTGGCATCCTCGTCGATAAACCAAAGCGTGAAAAGCCAAAAGCAGTGCGTACACCCGAGAATATTGCTGCTGTGGCAGAAAGTGTGCGTGAAGCGCCATCAACATCAATTCACCGTCATTCTCAACAATTGAAACTTTCAGAGACATCTTTGAGACGAATTTTGCATAAAGACCTTGGTATGACGCCATACAAAGTCCAATTGGTTCAGGAGTTGAAGCCAACTGACCATCCAATGCGTTTTCGCTTCGCTAAGTGGGCCTGCGATGCCGATTTTGCCAAAAAAATCATCTTTTTAGATGAAGCTCATTTTGATCTTGGCGGGTATGTAAACAAGCATAATTGTCGCATTTGGGGCACAGAAAACCCGCACGCATACATTGAAAAGCCGCTGCACCCAAAACGAGTCACTGTTTGGTGCGGATTTTAGTCCAGAGGCATAATTGGGCCATTTTTCTTCGAAAATGAGCAAGGAGTAGCCGTTACAGTCAATGGCGATCGTTATCGGGCCATGTTGAACGCATTTTTGTTAACAAAAATTGAAGAGGAGGATATTGGCAACATTTGGTTTCAACAGGACGGCGCTACGTGCCACACAGCCGAAGCTACACTCGATATTTTGCGCCCTGTTTTTGAAGATCGCATTATCAGCCGCAGAGCTGATGTCGTTTGCCACCTCGGAGCTGCGATTTGACACCGTTGGACTATTATTTGTGAGGTGCCCTCAAAGATAAGTGTTACTCCGACAAGCCAGAGACAATTGACGCTTTAAAGGACAATATTCGTGAAGCCATTGGTGAAATACAGCTGCACACAATCGATAATGTGCTTAAAAATTGGACCGATAGTGTAGGCTACTGCATGGCCAGCCGAGGCAGCCATTTGAATGAAATTATTTTTTATTATAAACCGGAAGGATTGTACTTTCAAATAAAAAAAGAAATTTGAGAAAATATCTAGTAGTTTTTTTTATAGAATTTTCAAAAAAAAATTTTGTTTGGCGGACCCTTTATATATATTAAGTTTTATATAATAAGTTGGGGATTTGCCGAAGCAGACCACAGTGGGTCCCTTTTCGTCCCCCATTGGACAAAGGGTACTACTGCTCGGAGTACTCGTACGTGAGCATGCTCCTCGTGTAAGCATCCTTTGTCACCTCAAGCATATCCTTATAGGTTAGTTGACCAATCTCGGCTTCGCCAATAAATGGGCGTCCCAGAGTGGTCAATCTTATGCTTGCCAGCGCCGGACACTGGCAAAGAATGTGTGCTGCTGTTTCCGGCTCCTCTAGGCATAACCTACACGCATCGTCCTCGGTCAGAGTCATCTTCCCGAGATGGTACATGAAGGGACCGTGTCCTGTGACCAGTGCAGTAAGCCAGCTTAAAGTCCTTCGATTGTATCGGATAACTTTTGCTGCCTCACTACGAGACCACTTCACGGCCGCCTTTGATTGCCTGCAGTTAACAGCTTCTTCCCACCTTTTACTGTCCGAGTCCGTCCATTGTTTAATAAGGCCTGCCACCATATTGTCGCCTATGGCGATACGTGGTTCTGGTCCACAGAATTCTTCTGCTGATCCTGCTCTTGCTAAAGAATCAGCTTCTTCATTCTGTTCTATGCCAGAGTGTCCTCTCACCCACATAAGTGTGAGCTCATTCGTCTGGGGGCACCTATTGAGTTTTGTAAGACATTCTATGGCCAACCTGGAAGTGATGTCTGTCCTTTGCATACACCTAATCACAGACTGATTGTCGAGAGCGATGACAATTTTCTTGCCACTGATCCGGCCATCTATCAGGTGGTCCAGCGCATGCACTACGCCAAGCATTTCTGCCTGGTATACAGACACATACCTCCCCAACCTCAGTACACAGGATAGGCTTAACTCTTTTGAGTACACCCCGGCCCGGCCCGGCCATTCATCAGAGAGCCGTCTGTGAATATACTGATATCGCTACCAGCGATTTCTTCACATATATTAAGTTTTAATAGGAGCGCAGAATTTAGTACTATTGTATGTTTTTTCAATACCTATAATTGAACTCAAATATTGAGGCTGTTCACAATTTGAATGCGCAGGTCTGTTATTTTTACGATTTGTTTTTTTACTCAAACTTACGTTAGCGTATTTTGCTTTGTTTTGTTTTGCATGTAAACGCAAACACGCGTAAATAAGAGTAGTCCTTGGACGTGTTTTTGTACATCGTAGTTTTATGCTCTATTTACAGTCTCATAATTACATGCATCACAGGGTTGCATAATTATTGATTACGACAGTTGCATAGCGGGGTGCTCACAGTTTCAACAATAACAAATGCTATAAAGACGATTTATTGAATGTAAGCTTAAACTATGAATTGCCTTAAGATCCCAAAGGGTGCAAAAATATCTGAAAACGTTCCTTACAATGCGCTCGTATAAATTAAAACAAATTTTAAATATATATATGACACGCTCAGAGCAAAAACGAAACGTACCAGTACAACACATGAGGTCAATAAAGAAGAGTTAACGCTTGAAATACCAATGCTAAGGAGGCTGCACCTTAAAGCTGCAGGCATTGCTTTCGAAACACATATAAACTGGATCTCTTGCCGAATCTAGCACTTGGCTTAAAATTATTTTTAACGATTTTCTGATTCATGCAAAATAAGCTTTTGCAAACTTAAGGGCAGGTTCTCATGAAGCTCGACCCAAAAATTCTATTTTATTATTTATCTATAGCTTATGAGCATTAAAGCGCCTCACGAAAAAAATTTGTTCGGCACTGTTGCTTAAAATAATACTTAGTTTATGTTATGATGATTCGCCAAATATTCCCCAACCATATTGGCTTGTGTAATATATATAAAAAATAGACTGTCAGAAATTACAACCCGGAAAAAGCTCTTCCATCTGCATAAAAAAAACATCTAATTTTTGTATTTGGATTAAAGATAGTGCTGTTTTGCATGCATTTTTTTTAATTTATTTTAACTTAAATTCAAAAAACTTAATTATTTTTAATGCTATCTTCCCCTTCAAGATATCGTTGGAACGGTTTTGAGTGCTCGCATCTTTCTATCACTCGGAATTGCTCAAATTGATATATATTAAAACTTAAATATTAATTATTAAATAAACACCGACTGAAAAAATATTGTAAGAAATTAAAAAAAAAAAATAATAATAATAGTGATGAAGTTATTTGAATTGTCAAAGATTTTTTATGTAAATATAAAAAAATATCCATGAAAAACAGCGTCATCTCTAATCTGGCAGCAAACATTGACAATTTTTAATGAAGATTGGAAGAGCTTTTTCCGGCATATAATTTCTGGCAGTTAATTTTTACAATTATTACACCAGCTAATATTTTTACACACTTTTTTAGAGGTTATTTTTAGAGGTTATTAAAACCTATAAACAGATTTTTAGAGGTTATTTCAAACCATTTCAGCTCACGGATGGCTATCGCTAGAGTCCAAATATTTAAGGAATCATCATAACATAAACCAAGAATTATTTTGAGCATTTGTGCCAAACAACTTTTTGTTTTTCTATGGAGCGTGAGGCGCCTTAATGAGCTTATGTTCCCAAAGCGGTTTGGCCGATGACAGTTTCATAAAAAAGTGATCGAATACGAAAGGAAACCATATTTTCATTAACGCACTCAAAACAATTGTTAACCAAATCTTAAAACGCGTTTTCTAAAAAATCATGTTTTACAAACTGGTATGATCACGATATCTCAAGAACTATTCTATGGATTGGCAAGGATTGTTTTTATTTTAAAGTATATAAAATTTATTGAATTCCAAACCTTAATTTAGATACTATTGGCCGGTTTTTTTAGAGAACTTTAAAGAGCGAAAAGTGTAAAAAAACACTGCTTAAAATTCAAATGTCGGCCATTTTTGTTATTTTCATCTACGAGTATTTTTTTGATAATATAGGTTCAAGCTGCAATAAATATAATTTTAAATTTTTTTTTCTATATCAAATTACATGAACGTGTGAGGGAGACCGTGTGGGTATCTTTTTTTAACGTGACGTTTGACGGCGTATTGACTTTTCACATTAAACTTTTATGCAACAAAAAAAAATATTTTCCTATACATTAAGAATCAATACATAACTGTCAAAAAACTCAAGGTGTTCATTTAATTACTTGAATGAAAAAAAAAATTAAGAACATCTTCGTGTTTTTGTGCCTCTAGATAAGAACCTGCCCTTAAATTCATAAAAAAACTATTTACGATCTACAAATGGGGAGTCAAGACTTATAGACCTCTCAATGCTATCTATTGAAACCGAAGAGGTAAAATGCATCTTTAAACATAACGAAAGAAAGGCTGAACGTGGTGCAAGACACAAAGCAATACATTTTTCCATGTCATAAAATATTGTTGCTCGTTTGTTCAGCCTTCGTTTCGTTTTACATAAAGACGCTTTAATTGTTATCGAAAAGTTTGTATATCTGTAAACAAGAAAGAAGAAATTTAAAATCTTAATGGTATCTTAAGGTATAAACTGCGGTTTAAGCTCACAAAAATTACGTTTTCTACAATTGCTGTAGCTCAGTCGTTTTTCAGTTTATCAACTTTTTTACGTAAAAGTATACGTAATTTTCTAACTTTTTCCGTACTTTTTTATGTTTCGATGTTTTTGCAACACCCCCTTCCAAAGCGATGAAAATGGGTACGTAAAAATGAGAAGGCAAACGGGGTGTCGTTTTTTTTGATAACCAGATGCCGTATCGAAATTTTGCGGTAGACATTTTGTTGGTAATCACGTCAGGCAGGTCCTGAACGAATAGAATATTTCCAAAATATAAAAAAATTGATAAAATGGCGCGATTTTAAAAAAAATTAAGAAATTAGCTGTTTTTTGGGGATTTTTGCCCCACCCCTTCCCCGGTGGTATAGTTAACCCTATTATCCTAGTTAAGGCCCTGCTAGACGTGATTATCTACAAAACGCTGCCCGCCGCATCTTCATCCGACTTCTAATTCTCGAGAAAAACGACGCCGAGTTTGAAAAAGCTGATTTCGAGAAAAAAGCATTTAAAGTTTTATTACTGCACTTCGGCGAGAGTGTGTATAAACATATAGAAATCTGTAACTCCAAAATTAGTTCGAATCTTAAAAAATCCTTAGAAAAAAAAATTTATGAAAAAAAAAATCGAAAAAAACTTTTTTAATCGCAGGTCATACCTTAAAGTTTGATATTATGTAGAAATATTATCACTAGATAATTTTTTAACAATAAAAATTTTAAAAAAGGCGTAAAATCGGGTAAGGCAACAGTTGACTGTTGGTTTTTGCTTGTCACTTCTGATAGTATTTTTTGATTATCCACCTTTTTTTTTGCTCTGTGTTCGAGCGATCACGAAATATTTTAAATATTTGGCAGCACTTTTTATTCTGGGAAAAAGTAAATGTTATTTTGACACAATTTTACTTTAGTTAATGATATGAATCCGTGCAATAAGAGGTCCTGCCTTAGTTTGCTATGCCATGTGAGCTCTAACTAGAAACTTAGGAAATTTTTTGCTTCTAGCGCTTTCTTCTACCATCACATATGACTTCATAGTGCCTGGGCTACCGAGATTAGTTCGGCTTCCCGCCAAAACCTATGCACGTATTTAATTTTTTTACAAAAACAACGTTTTCACCTCACTGTTTAAAAGTAGGTATAGCGCCATTAAAAATTCGCCAGTTCGAAATTTCGCAAAAAATTTTTAGTCTGTAATATAATAAAAACTTTTTACCGAATAAAATAATTTTGGCCGCCTAAATCCGTAAAATACCCTAATGTGGGGGTACGCGAAATAACTCCTAACAAAAAAAAAAAAAACAAAATAACTCCTAAAATTTCCCATACAAAGTTAGGAGTTATTTCAAATGAAAGAACTCCTAAGTGTTAGGTGTTCTTTCACCAATGTTAGGAATTATTTCATCTTTGACTGTTAGGTTCCTGTTCATTATGTTATAACTCCTAAAAAGTAACTGATGAAATAAGTCCTAATTAGGAGTTATTTCATTTAGAATGGTTTGGAGTTATTTAACTTTTATGGCTCTATGAAATATGGCCATAAGACAAAAAAGGGAATGTCCGTATAAAGCCCAAATGGTGTTTTATTTATGATATAACGATTTGCCCTTATACGAAATGTGGTTTTAAAATTCCGTACAAGGGAAAACCATATTATCGGCAAAATATCATTTTATGTGGTGGGACAATATTTCATATTAAAAAAGATCCAGAATTTGGGCCCTTATTTAATTTTTCGTTTTGTGTGCATTTTTCCAGAGGTCTAAAGCCTTCCCTGCTCGCTTTAGGGTCGCGGCCAGAAGAACCACAATTGTTTTTTTTAATATTCTGAAAATTAGGACTAAATTCATCACTTCCGTTTAGGTTTTATTTCATAATGAACATACTCCTAAATGTTAGGTTTTATTTCATCTCTTCTTTAGGTCTTATTTCACCAGGGGTTAGGGGTCGTCCATAAACTACGTTACCAATTTAGAGGGGGGGAGGGGTTTTGAAATGCACTACGATAAGTAACGGTAGGGGGGGGGAGGTGTTTAGATATTGTAACGTTACCAAAAATTAAAAAAATTGACGAAAAACCTCTAATTAATAACACAATCATTTCAAAAATTTTTAACCTTACATGTTTATGTTTGATCGTCTAAATTGATGGTTAACTTTTGTTTCAACGATTTCTTAAACCACCTTTTCCCTCGACACAGGAACCTTTTGGTATTCCTTCACCATCTCAGCACACGTCTGAAAAATTTGGGTCTTTGCTTTTGCGACAGGCTTTGACGTTAAGGCCTGAATGTTCTTGATCAAAGGAGATAGATACCGTATGACATGTACTGTCCTTCTCAGAAAGAAGAAATCGGTTCAAGGTCGTGTCCTACCTGCGGCTTGTATTTCGTTTTTAAAACTTCTATGAATTGCCATAAGCTTGTATTATATCGTTTACAATAAATCGGAATAAAAAATACTATTTAAATAAATCAATTTTCAGAAAGCATTAACACAAAATCACAGAACTTGATGCAGCTCGGGTGCAGCCTTTAAGGGTACTCTGTCAAAGACCAGGTGAATTTCTTTGCGTTAGAAATGAGGATTCACCTGAATGGGTCGACATAGAATCCGATGAAAAGTTCTATTTTGAAGAATCCTCAACAAAGCAACCAGCTTCTTCTATCCCAGTGATTGAGAGCATCGAATCTTGGATCGCAGATGGAATAGCTTTTACAGATGATATTAATTAAGGATTTTTTTCCAATTGTTCCTTTAATGTATCTAGTCATACTAGTCACTAATACTAGTGAAAATTGTCAGAGCTAGTCAAAATATATAATCATTCGAATGAATTAATTTCATATGTCACGTTACTTTATGGGGGGGGTTTTGAAAAGCACTACGAAAAGTAACGCAGGGGGAGGGGGGGGTAAAAAAGACCGGAAAATCAGTAACGTAGTTTATGGACGACCCCTTAGGAGTTATTTCATCTTTCAACGTTAGGACTTATTTCATTTACTGTTAGGAGTTCTTTCATTAGGAATTATTTCGTTAGGACTAATTTCGTTTGGAGTAATTTCACGGAGCCCAATGGGGGCTACTACATTAAAATACACGGAAAAATAAAACCTTTATGACGGAGCCAAAACACAAACAACAACATGCATACGCAACTGACATCATATTACAAACAACAACATGCAAAAAGTTATGACTCACGCCTCGATACATAAGAAAAGTAAATTGAAAGGAAAGCAATAAAAATTATTTACGTGAAAATACAGATAAAATTAATTTTTTTAGATATGAGACCTAGCTAAATCGATTTTTCACCCCTGTAAGCCCTTTTATTGAAAATTTCATCAAAATCGCTTGGGATATAAATTTTCCTAATGTCCTAATTAGGGATGCCAGCAGTTATTTCAGTCCTGGAATTTTTGGAATTGAACTTTGGGTGCAAGCGCTTTTCGAGATGCACAAGGCTGCAAAAAATTAATTTTATACAACACAGGTTTTATTAAAAAAAAATTGTTTTTGCAGTGTTGAATAGTGTCAAATAAGTCCCAATGGTCGTACAGGGTTAAAATCAAATAACAGACTTGAAACTATTTATCTACCAAATAAAAACTTTGTGGCCGCCTAAATCGATCAAATACCCCAATGTGCTGCTAAGCAATTTTTTTTTTTGTAATATTGAATATTGTTGAATATGTCGCAATGGTCGAACAGTGTTAAAATCAAATAAGAGACTTCAATTGAAACTATTTTCCGAATAAAATAATTTTGGCTTCGTAAATCGGTCAAATACCCCAATGTGCGATGCTAAACGAATTTCCTCAAAAGCGAAACCTAGTTGGACCGATTTTTCGCCCCCGAAAACCTTTATACTGAAAATTTCATCGAAATCGCTTGATCTGTTTTCGAGTACTCATTTACAAACAAACAAAAAAACAAACAAATATTGCTCGTTTAATAGTATTATCGTTTAATAGTATAAAAAATTTTTTATATATAGATTAGGTTAAAAAACTTTTACTTATTTGCAAAAAAAAGAGACTCGATTATTTCCAATTTCAAAACATTGTGTAAATTATATCAACCAGCAGAAAATTCATTACAATATTGAAGTTCTTTTGAACTTTGAACCGAAACAGGAATTTTGGCTGAAACCGAAACCGAATATTCGGTCATTTTATAATATTCGGCCGAAAATGAAACCAAAACAGGTTATTAATATGAAAATGTAAGTTTTTACAAATATTTTTTTTTGTATTAAAAGGAAACAAGTGTACTTTCATACATATAAGAAAAAAATGTTACATAAAATAATGGATTATTTGAATATTGAAGTTTATAATAATTAATTGAAGTTTACTATTACTTATTGTATTTTTTAATTATAAAAGTACTGCATACTTTATACCATATTTATTGTATTGTATTGCATACTTCCGTACACACTCAAAATGTAGATTTTTATAGAACTACAAAACAAAGTATTTTTTTTTTTAAAAAGGTTTAGTATTATAAAAATTGAAATGTATCGTTTTCTTTTCCTTTATTCCACACACACAGAATTCGTTCGGAAGTTGAATTATCAATTTTTGGCTACAGTACCTATAAAAGTTTTTGCAATAGAGATGATAAAATCGAAAATGATAGTATCGAACGCATAAAATTAACCAAAATGTTTGCTGTTAATACAATAAATCAAATTATAGACGAAGTCATAATATTTGTTTTGTACAATGCGTTGCAAATATTTTTATTAAACCAATTTTATATATTTGAAATTGATGCATGAAATGTTTACCAAAAGTTTCGGCTTGTTTCGCCTATTCAGCCTCAATATGGCAAAAAGGGACGAAATTGGCCATAACCGAAACCGAATATTCGATCGGACACTACTTATTTTCCTAATGGTACCGAAACTTTTTGAAGAGCAAATACTGCTAAGAAAATTTAATATTTCCGAGTCAAATTATTTAAAACAGCAAATCATTAAAAAACGGTAAATAAAATGATAGCAACTTTATTGCAATTACGAGTAAAATTCAGTTGGCCTAATAAACTTCTTAATCACTCAGTACTTCTGTCTACAACGCTGTTATCAGCATTAAAATAACTTTTTTTTTAAACAAACAAAAAATTAAAATAAATTTTTTATTAAACACTTCTATGGTGAATTTTTCGCGCTTGACTTGAGGCTTGGCAAGTGTGATTAGTTCGATTGCCATTTGTAATTAAATTAATTGAGTTTTAATTTCAGCTGATAATACAGTGAAGAGGAAAAAACACACACATACGATGAGCGTCTAGTTATACATACAGACAGCTGAGCTGGATGTCGTCAATTAAATATATGTATATAATTTGAAGTATAGACAGACAACGACGTAGAAGATGTTATTTTAAATAACATTCGATGCTGAACCTGCTGCTGACCTGACACTCAGGCGCATTCATTTATAAAAATTATAAATTAAATTAAAATATCTCTACAAGAACAATTATTTGTAAATAGCTTTATTTATTTTAAAAGTCATTGCTGAGCAATCATCATAATAAGGGTTGTTAGCTGGTTTTTACTGATTGATAGGAAATAAGCCTTGGGATAAATTTATTATTATTACAACTCAATAGCTATTCGATATTGCAAAATTGGGTTGCATGGAAGGTGCCACTCCTACTTTTCTAACGCCTATAAAATGTTATCAGTGAAACGGCACGTGTAAATTGTGGTCGACTAACGAATTTCTAGGCTGTGCGACCTAAAACTCCAAAGCTGTGTGATATCGCAAATTTGGGTTGTATGGGAGGGGTCACGGCCCTTTATATAACGCCCATAAAATTTTATTAGTGAAACGGCATGTCTAAGTTGTGGTCCAATACTGAATTCCGAAGCTGTGCGACCTTTAACTCCAAAGCTATTCGGTATCACAAATTTGGGGTTTTATGGTATGTGCCACGCCTCCTTGTCCAACGCCCATAAAATGCTATCAGTGAAACAGCACGTGTAAATTGTAATCAAATTTCGAATAAGAAAGCTGTGCCACGCCCCTTTTTAGAATGCAAAGACCCTTCTTGGTATGTGTTTAATAACTTGCTAAAGTTTCATGAAAATCGGTAAAGACAAATATACCTACCTATAAGCTAAATTATAAAAATTTTAGTCTTCTACGGTAAAAACCGTCTGATATATAACTTTTATTAGACTTATTTGTGGACGATAAAAGTAGGCGCAGATGAAGTTCGACCACCCCATTTTTTTAAAGTTGTCGAGAGTAACATATGAACTACATTACCAAATTTTAGTATATTACGATCAGAATCGTCTGATATACAGAAGTTCTATCGATTTTTGGGCGGGAAAATATTTATATATATATATATATATATATTGACTTCTACTTGGAGCACCTACATACCAAGTTTCACTAAAAAAACTTGTACAACTCCGGAATTGGCATGATTTCGAAAAATGGCCCCAAGTGGACCCATTTGTTGCACGGTTGCCGATAGTAACGATCCGAACAAATTACTACATTTTAGTTTTTACTATCAAAACCGCCAGATATATACCCTTTTTACTGGTTTCTGGGCGATAGTGCAAATTTAACTTGTATGGGAGGTATCTCGCCACGTTGTCCAATCAACACCAAACATCATATAACACACTCAAGATGTGGCCTTCAGATGTGATCTTCATAAAGATCGGTTCAGCGGTTTTGGAATCTATACGTGATACAAAAACAACCCAAATACATACATACATCCATTTATAAATAAAAAAACATACAATTTTAGTCGAAGTATCATTTACTCCTCCCGCAACGTTCTCTGATTACTATTTATTTAATTTTTAAATTTTTGGTGGGCATTTGATGTGAAAATTCTTATTTTTCACGAAAAATTCCGCCATTTCGTAAGTGGAAAGAACCCTTAATTTAAAAAAAAAAATCTAAAACTTACTGTAAGGGGAAAGAGTTTTATGTGTAGAAAGTGTGTACCAAGTTTGAAATAAATAAGCAATGTAGTTTTTAAAAGGTTGTGAACACGGACTTTTCAAAAGTGTTTTTGAGAAAAATACGTTTAAAATTATCGCTGCCGGAGCTTTAGTGTTAGAGGAGAGGGGACTAATTAATAGTTTTGCTCTGATTGACTTTAAATATTCTTCATTCTATATTCAGGACCATATATTTCAGTCTATAAGAAAAGAAAAAAAAAAACGATTTTTCAGAAGTACGAACCCTTACCCTCACCCCCTTTAAGTTTGCCGCTGGCCCTTCTTTTGCTGAAACCCGGCGCGTTGCTGCCACGCCCCTCGTCCAATGCCCATAATACTTATATGTTACCAGTGAAACTGCATGTGTAAATTAAGGTCAAATACATACTGAGTTCCGTGGCTGTGCGACCTATAACTCAAAAGCTACTCGATAGATCATAAAGTAACTTAATCATAAAAGCCATAATTTTTGATTGGAAAGAGATATTGGGGTAATTTTTTCACATAAAATATTTTTGAGACTTAACTTTTTCATAAATAATATGGCAAAAAGAACTGAAAAATTAAATTATTTGCTTAACGCATTGTGGATAATATAAAAGCTAAACACTTAAATTGAATTTTATTTTTAAAGCATTATTTTAAAACAAATCATTTAGTACAAATTATCTCCACAATTTTAATAATATAAATACCTTTATTTATTTTTTAAAAATATATTGTTGTTTTTGTTATATAAATACTGCATAGATATATCATGTGTAGGTAAAAAATTTGTTTAATTTAAAAAAACCAGTTTTCCCGGTTAGTCGAAAATGCGATTTTTACTTGATTTTATTTTTACAACAAAAAAATTTTCAGCCAAATTTTGAAAAAAGTAATAATATTTTGGACCTTTTTTGAAAAAAAATAAAAGTATTTAAATACATTAACCTAACGGCACAGTGGGTTAATTTTTGGTGTCAAAATAATATAAATATTTTAAAATTAAATTGGCTAGAATTTATTAAAGTAGAACGTATTTAAATAACAGAATTAACGTAAGTTTAAAAAGGGCGTAATGGGCGTGGTCAAAACAAAGTATATAAAAATATAATCTAAGATGCATGCAATATGTGTACAAAATTTGAGGGAAATCTGTCAAGCCGTTTAGATTTGTATTAAGTTCTTATTTGTACTACAGTGACCTCTATCGTTAAAGATAGATCAAAATAGATAGAGCTTAAGGATTTATCATATCTGGAAACACCCATACATACATTTTCATTCTAATCATAGGAGCGGTTTGAGAGTTTTTTGTTGTTTTGGAAAAGATTTGTACTGCATTTTTATTAATTTGTATGCTGTAAAAGTGGATGTGGCAAATTTTTGTTGCTTCCTAAACCATCTCATACTCGAAACAAATCGACTGCCAAAATTTCAGATCAATTAAGTTTATAAATTAGTTTGAATAAGTTTGCCTTACCTGGTGGACTTTGCTTCACTCCACGCTTATCCCCTTAAAAAAGGGCGTACAAATTTTGAAGTAACAAGAGTTTGTTAACTCAATCGCTTTATATTAAAGAACTGCCTTTCTTGAGCTCAAAGCCAGTGCAAAAACTACTTACTACTTTTACTTAAAATTAAGTCGAAATTTGTTTAATTTGCAAGTTTTTTTCTCAGTCTAGATATAACCTTCTCCTGAGACCTACCTCTTTGCAGTGACTTTGATTCAAATAATTCTCCAGAGTAAATTAGAAAAATCACAATAATTGCTGAAAATATCAACACAACTTTTTAAAGAGCCACATCTTGGCCAACGCTGGCCAACGCTTCTTAATGCAACTGAAATGTTAGAATAATTCATGATCTTTTTTTGGTCAAACTAGACTTAACAGTTGTCTGTGTAATAATTGCAAAAAAACTACTACTTGAGCTCAATTGTATTTTTCTGCATATTTTAATATTTAATGCTTTTTTTTGTATCATCAGCTTGTACGCACTGAACTGATCGAATTAATCTGCTGTTGTTAGTGCTCTTCAATGATTCCATTTCATCTGATCTGATGGTTCTCAATTTATTACATATATACAATTGTTCATGGTAGTCACTTGTTATCGCTGTTGCTGCTGTCCTCGCTTTTGTTAGTGTAACATTTGATTGAGACATCAAATCATCAGTGTTGTTCTTGCGGTTGTTTTAACCGGAATTTAATGACAAACTACATAAGGAATGAAGATCAAGGATTATGTAGCCTTCCTTAGAGCTTTTATAACGTGGGTCAACATGTTCACATCATTCAATCAGCGTGGTTTGCTGCTCTTTAACGTCTTAGATGCTAACAAATAGATGAAATAATTGAATATCTCTGTTGTGGCATTGTGTGGATCTGCTGTTCATTTATTTCCCTTGTCAGTAGTAGGTAGTGTATCCACTTTTGCCAGTTTGCCCCTTGGAATGCATTATTTATTATTCTGCGATCGGTATAAATCGTGATCGTCACAGAAAAGTTTAAACCTCAATTAAGGAAATATATACACACAAATACAACTCACCCGAGCAGCATTTGAAAAATTGTTTTAATTGAATTTATGAATAAGTTAGGCTGCATGCAAGCGACTTAAATACAATAATTCTGAAAAGATTAAATGTTCATTTGACAAAAATGGATGTTATGATATGAAAGGTAAGAATTGTGATGAAACGAATACAAGTTCTCGTTTTCATGTTATTCTGAAATTGTTATATTAATTATGATAACTAGCATAATCTGAATCAGTACAGAAGGGAGTGTGGGATGGATTACAAAAATTTCTTGGTACAGAAATGATATTTGAAAGAAGGATATGGAACTTTTTTGTGCAAAATTGATAACATATAAAATAAGTTTTGAATGGGGCCTCATTTAAAACCACCACTAAATTTAATAAGGATCACCTAAAAAGGCTAAAACTGATCAAACATTCCTTCATAAGATTTTTCATTGATTGAATGAAATGATGTGAAAGTTTTTTAAGGGAATTTTTTTCAGATGATCCAGTGATGTTGTAGGCTTGTCACCGCACAAAAAATTTTTTCGAGGCACCGCACAAAAAATTCTTCAAATGTTGTACTTTTATATTATAATATGAACAATAAACCTACAATAATATTTTTTTCTAAAAAAATTCATGAAAATAGGTCTTTTTTAGACGAAACAAACCTTACCCTCCCCTAAATGAATTTTACAGGCAATTTAAAGCAAATATATTTTAAGTAAAGGGTAAATACGACTCCGTTTTGCTTTAAAAATTTCAATTTTGAAAAGAAATATTTTCAAATCAATGAAATTTCCTTATTATATTTAAAAAAAATATCTTATTATATCAATAAAGTATCCTTATTAAGCATCAAGAAGATAACTTTTAAAATTAATAAGAAAATCTTAACTACTTTTAAGTACTCTTATAGTTCTAAAAACTTTTCTTATAAGATACAATAAGCTTCTTATTAAAATTATATGATTTTGCTAATAAAAAAATGACATTGTTTTAAGAAGATTTTTAAATCTTATTGGGCCTTAATAATAAATATTTTAAAGTCGACTCTAAATTTAGTGTAAGCTTTTTGACAACAAATTCTATAGAAATAATGTCAGAAAAGCGCACACAAAATTTAGAGTCGACTTTAAAATATTTATTACTGAGGCCCATTGATTTTGTTTCATTTTTTGGCACTATGCACTACTAAAAAATTATTATTTTGATCGAGTAAATTTTGAGTAAGACGTTATTTTTAAGTTTTGTTCAGTGATCTTAATTGAGAAATTAAAATTATTTCAAGGTTTTTTAAATTTTTTCTAAGAAAGAAAAATACAACAGTGAAAAGTGATAAGTTAGTGTCGCATTCATTTTAAGATTTCAGTACAATTTACTACTTTTAGAGTTGTACTGACAAGCAACCATTATTAAAAGATTTACAAAACTTTACATAAAGTAGATACTCTTAAGTCTAGATTCTCTTTTTCTGATATACCAGCCATTTTTCTGAATGGAGTCGACTTGAAATTTATAGGTAAAGTTAAAAATCTCGGTTACTATATTAACTCCTCACTTTCCTGTGAAGATCATATAAACTCTGTTGTTTGTAAAGTTTACTATATCCTACGGAACCTGAGGAGAACTGCATCATTTGTGCCTGTTGAGACTAGAAGAAAGCTAGTGGTTCAACTCATAATGCCAATAATTTCCTACTCAGAAGTTGTATACAGTAAGCTTGATTCGAGGTCAAAGCTTAAGTTACAACTTGTGTTTAATAATGCTGTCAGATACGTTTATGGTCTTAAAAAGTTTGACCGTATAAGTCATTTGAGCAATCGAGTACTTGGTTGCAATATTTTCAATTATTTGGATGCTAGAAACTGTATTTTTTTGCATAACTTGATTTATACACAAACTCCTAATTACTTATTTAATAAGTTACAGTTTTGTAGATCGACCAGAAATATGAACCTTGTAATTACTGTTTACAATTTTTTGAATTCTAACAGACACTTTTTTGTGAACGCTATCAGAATGTGGAATTCGCTACCTTCAAGAATCAAAAGTATCCGAAATAAGCACAACTTTAAGCATGCAATATTCCAACACTTTTCTTGAAACTATCTTTCTTCTTTCTTCTATTTTCTATTTTATTAATGTTATCTTCTTAATTATTTGATAAAGTTCCTTAAAGGTAATATATACATAAGTCTAAATTCAATTCAATTATAATTTATTGTTAAAATTTAAGCTTATAACTAAATTTAATTTCTTGAGTCAAATGCCTTTGTTTGTTGATTATAACTTAAATTTAAAATTTAAAGTTAAATTTAGTCGTTGCTTACAATTTTTTTTTTTTAATTTAAAATAAGTAATATAAAATTTTTTGTTTATATTTATTTGTTGGTTATAACTTGTTGTTATTCTTTGATTTCTTACTGCATGTAAAAGACTTTGTCTTATATGTGAACATGATAATTAAATTAAATAAATAAATAAATAAATGTTATGCTGTTGGCTTGGAATATGCAGCTGGGAAAAAGTCTGGTAAAAATTTTGTGTCGTTAGTAAAATTCAAATGGTTTTCTTATAGTTTGAAAATCAATTTATTTAAACCAAATAGTCAATATTATAGAACAATGATGCCATAGGTAGAGAACTTCTTTGGTTTCTTGTTAAAAATTTAATAAAGTCACAAGATTCTCTTGAAACCAGCTTAGTTCTATTGAGAAAGTTCTGCAGAGATCGGAACAAATGATAGTCAGAGAGTGCTATGTCTGAACTAGGTATTTTTGATTTCACTCTTCGATTTCTAAAAAACCAAAGAGGGATATCAATCTTAAAAATTTATGTTAAAGAACACTTGCTTCAAAATATTGAATAGCTTCTTTTGTAATTCTTTTTTAATTAATATATTTTTGCTTTCCTTTACCACTGATGCAAATAAAATTTTAATAAAGATATTAAGTTTATTATTATGTACTTATTTTAAGCCAGCTTGCCTCATTAATGCCTTTTCGGCGCTGAGGCTAAATGTTAAATACGAATTAACAAATAAAAAAACTTTAAAAAAACAATACGATGGATGCATCAAAACTGTTTTAATCATCAAGCTTGAAATGTGTGGTCGGGCGTTATGATAATGAAAGACAACACCTGTCCTATTATTCAATTCGGGGACAAGGGCGTCCGCAGGATTTGTTCTAGGGGTGGCCAAAGGCATAATTGAATCTAGAATGAGCATAAACAAAATGTAACCTATATAATGCACACTACACCGGTTGACACACGCTTGTACACATTAGAAAATCTAATATAATTTTAAAGATATTGTAAAAATCTTTCTCGTATCATGTCCGAAATTTTAAAAAATTTGATTTCATTTTTTTGTCATGTTTTTGTCAGTAATTTTTTGCTAAAACAAATATTTTTAATAGTTTGATAAAATAAATAATGTGAGGCCTATATGCTTAAATAAAATCGCATTAATTACTATCGAGCCCCAAGATTTCAACTTTTAAAATAAGAATACAAAAATTTCCTAATATAAAACCATATTTTTTTTTGTTGAAAAACTAAAAAAAAATTGAAATTTTGGCCATTTTTTAACTTTAACCTTTAACTCCTAAACCAATTTCGATTTAAGGGGTCAAAAGCCATATCATTCGCAAAAATTAAAAATTTGAGTTGTAGCTTTTTTTGATTAAAAAACTTTTGATTACAACATATTCTAATGTAAAATTGTTTGCTTAATATGATATAAGGTTTTTTAAAAAATTAGTCGTTGATCCAAAATGGGCCAACTTTATTTAATTTCCTAATTTTTTCTTTCGTTTTTAAATGAGAAGCTTTGCTCTCGCCTAAATCGCTGCTAATTTCTTAAATTTAAGTGCTGTAGAACTGTTTGTCATTTTATTAAGTTTAGGAAAAGTTAAAAAAACCAAATTGGATTATCTTTATGATAGAAAAATAAGCCGCCTTTTTGGAAAACATTAATTTTTTTATTAAATTTATTTACTTTGTCTTCTGCTGCCCCTTTCTAACTGCTGCTACGAAGAATGATCTTCAGCTAATAAGGGATATCATTCCTTAACACTCGTCAATTTCTCGTATGAATAACTTCGTATTTTGTTTCATTACATTCGAAGTATTTACTTTGTCGAACAACTACCGAATATAAGAACAAGTGTAATAGCAAGGTGGCCGTAGCCTACTGGAAGAGTAAGTGCCCCATACGCTAAAGAACCGCGGTTCAAACCCTAGCTGAACAGAAGATTTTTTTCATGACTAGGTACTACGATCATTCGTAAGTGATAAGTAGAAAATAAATTTGTTTTTGTACGAATACAAATAAAATATTTGAAACGTGTACCAAACCATGGTATAAGGATAGAGGTGGCTGCAGCGCTGACTGTGCTCTCTTTCCATACTGCCATGTCTGTCAAATTTAGCTGTGTGGCGAATGGAAACAAAAGAAAATAAATAATAATTTTTGCTTCGTTTTGACATTTCCGGCAGTACGCTCTCATCTGGTGCATCTACCTGTATTCTTCTACCATGTACCAAACTACGTCCAACATCCATGTACCAAAATAACGAATAAAATTCGCCTGAGAAATACTGAATATTAAATAAATATATGTATTTAAACACACACAAAATTAAGTATTTATCAGCAGCGTCTGCAAAAAAAAAACGCGAAAGCAATCGAGACTGAAACGCGTAATATGAACACGGTCTTACAGCAACGGGTACAACATACTATTTGAAAATGAATGGTTTAGATCTGCTTTATTTATAAATTAACCTTAAAAAAAGTATTTTTGTATTCTTTTCAAAATATATTATACACATAATGAACATATCGTCATATGAAATCAAAAAAACCCATGAGTTACAAAAAATTCAAAATCGACTTTTTGATTGATTATGATGAATCTTATCAAAATACATGTTTCGCTAAATTTTACACTTCTACAAATAAAACCGACGTTTTTTTAAGGGGAGAAATACATGTAAAATCTTAAAAATCATATCATATCAAAACAGCAACAATTGGAAAAAAATCGCCTTTTCGAGGAAGCTGAAAGGCTATTGTATGCGCCTGAAATTGCTAATTGATCGGTAAGACGAAAAAACTAATAATTTTATCGTCCTATGACATTAAACGCGATTTTCTCGAAACCACGTTTTCAAAAACGGCTGCCACTGCAGCTCAAAAAGTAACTAACCGATCGGGCTGAAATTTTTAGGGTTCTTAGTCAACATAATTACCCATAGAATTATCCTAAAATATTACACATTTTGCATAAATAAACAATTTTAAGGGGGCTATAATTGTCGAAAAAATAGGCGAAAATAACAATGTTTTATTAAAAAGTGTACCAATTTTTTTAATTCGTACTTTTTTCTCAGTATTAAAGGTTTACTCTACGTCTAAACCAGGGCTGGGCATTCTAACACAGTCGCATTTTATTTTGTCTTGTTAGTATTGGTGCACTCTCGAATAGCGCACACTGAGCGAAATAGTTGTCACAATTATCTGGTTTTGTAAGTTTGTATGTTTATACCTCCACACATACTGTAATATGTGTATATTTTTTATTTTTAGTCATTGGTATTATTCACTATTTCTTCTATGTCATTATTGCTCCAGCATTTTCTTCTAAGTAAATAAATTATATTAGTTTGCTTGCAGTGGCAAATTACACATTCTGTTTCGCAAGTAAGGTTTTCTACAAAACAGATCTCGCATTGCGATTCAGAGTCAAACATTGTTCTTTAGGTGTTTTGTTTTTGTTTTAATATTATTTAATCCAAATATATACGAATCACCAAAATTGTAAGCAAAACCTAAAAATATTAAGTTTCATAAAATTAATGAATACAATTAATATGAATAAAATAATGCAAGTAAACTTAACAGGCAATATGTATGAATTATATTAAAACTCAATAATATAAAAAATTAAAAATATATGCATTAGAATTATGAATCTACAAACCAAAAAGTTTGTTTTTTCAGAGTGTACATAAAATTTGCGACATAGGTTTTCACAGCATCACCGTCAGCGAACGACTTAATTATATTCTCTTCTGTTGTGAGTTTTGTGTACATGTGAAAATTTACGCTCAGAGAGCGCTCAGTGAACCATGGGGCGCCCAGCGCTGGTCTTAACTCTTCAGTAATCGAAATATTTTTTGGTTTTTATTTGCAGACCAATAGAAAAAGCTGGGCGATGGCAGTCGTTTTACGACTTCGGCAAAAACGGCCTTTGTTAAGGGACTGTACCGCCGCCATTTTGTATTAAAAAAAAAATTGTTTTTATTACCATACACATGTTATTAAATTATGGCAAAAGTGTAAAATGATTTAATTTTATTTATCACAATCAAAATAATTCACGAAAAATTATTGGATTTCGAGCATTTACATGCTCCCCTTAACATAGCCCTAAGTTTAAAGTTCTCAAAGCGCAACTTACAAGTTTTTTGATTTTCTCTTAAAATTTTTAAATTTAAATTTACGGCTTTTTTGATTTAATATGAAGATATATAAAAAATATTCATTGCCTAGGGGTGGCGCCCCTGTCGCCCTGCGGACCCCCATGATTAGGGACATTTTCTTTCAATTGCCTGGCTTAATTTCGCTAGTTGTCCACAAAAGGATTGAGAATCAGTAGCTCAAGGAAGTAGCTCAAGGTGGACAATTTATTAACAGTCACACCGCCCACAAAGCATCAACGGAGTCTTGTGACGGCTCACCATCATGGATGCAATTTTTTGGAGATAAAAATCCTTTCGATTTTAAAAATTCCCCAACTCCTTTTGGGCAAAAAAAGTACTTTCGGATTTGATTCACCAAATTTTATTTAATTGATAAATATAACACATCAACGCATTTTGTTATTTCGTGTGCCTGTTTTTTGCTTTTTCTTTTGACATAACAAACATACTCAAAATAAGCTAAAGGCTTAGTTTGCTTTGTTTGAGTGTTCTATCTTCAAGTTTAATCTTCTTGTGATTTTGAATATAACATCATTACTACCAAAGTCATATGGTGTAATGGAAGCGCAGTGCAGTGATGAAAGTATTGTTATTTGTTTGGTTATAGCAATGCACCTTAAGTCTAATTTATATATTTTAATATAACTACACGGAGAAAATTCTTTGAGCACAAGTCATGATCAAGCTGATCATAAGATACGAAATATGTCTCTTTTAACCATATATTAGTTTTGATCATGGACTATGCTCACAATTTTTGCTATAATTCTGTATAAGATATGTATGAAACACTGATCATGTATTATGATCAATTTTTAATTTTTATGATCAACGAAGTTGCATGTATTATGAACGAATTGCTTTTAAAAGCATTTACAATTTATAAGCGTTGATCATAAATTGGTATGTGCTTATAACGAAGGACACAAAGAAAACAACACAGAAGCTTTGTTAGAAAATGAAGCTGTACAGAAAAGAAAAAATGTAAAAAATTTTGGCTACAGCCAAAAAGTTGACATTACAAAATAAAGTTAATAACAAAGTGAACAATGGTGAATATATTAAGGTTTATAAGAAATGTTTATTATGTGTATGAAGCAGTACAGAAAAGAAAATACGTGAAAAATTTTGGCTACAAAAGTGAATACAAAAGAATAAAGTTAATAATAAAGTGAATAATAGAGAATTTATTAAGGTTATAGTTTATAAAAATTTTTTATTAAATGCTTCACTTTCAGGAAAAGATATTTTGAGCGCATTTCACGTATCTTTTCCGGAAGTTTATTTAATAGTCTAGGCGCTACTAACGAAAACGAAAATAAGTACATTTGCAGTGAATGTGGTGGAACAATTGTCAAGTTTCTTACATTTACTCGCAAATTGTAGATAGGGGAAAATCTATTGTTTAAGTAACCTGATCTTACATAAAAATTTTTTAAGATTTTCAAAATGTATAAATATCTTAGTGGCAAAATAAAATTTTTCAAAATAGCGATAGGCTATTGTAATACCTATTCTTCTTACAAGTTATTCGAAAATCCTTCTTCTGTAGCATATTGTTATGTGTACCACCTCAGCAACTCAGGCTGTACTTTAATTTCGAATGAAATATACCATAATAAATACTTCTAAGTAAATTCAAGTTATACGAAAAATTTTGCATATGAACACTTCTATTTACATTTAATAAATATTTATTTAATTTATAGTGTGCTCATGCCAAATTAAGAAAAACTGAGAAATTGACACTTCAAATCTCATCGCCCCGGTGGTGCAGTGCGTTAGTGCGCGCTTGCACGGGTATCACAAAGATTTCAGATGACGCCTTTAGCCGGGCAGAAATTGCAATAAGATCAGCTAGTGATTTTTTCCTTTTCATATTGAAAAACTTTGTTGTTGTTGTTGTTGTTTCTTTGGAAAGATTCGTTAGAACAATTAATTGTTCTAACTTTGACCTTAAGCTCAATAAACGATTTTAAACTATCAAACAACTAAAATTTGTATTTAAAATCAGGAATGATTTAAGCTATCAAACATTTAGAATTTGTATTTAAATCATATAAAGTCAACATAATAAATAAAGAGGTCATTTAGGAAAAAACTTTAATCTTGCCAAATAATTTTAATGTAATTAACTGAGATATTTATACGATTTTACAGTTTCAATCTCAAAGCACCCACTTGCGCAGTCAACAACATTTGCACAATTGATGATTCCATCATTATTAAGAGGATATCTCATACAACAACTCGAGTGCAAAACAAATCTATCAGAATTAATTGTGTTTCCTACTAAGTTGAAAAGCAAATATTTCGATTTATCACTAATGATAATGTTAATGTTATGTGGTGGAGATGCGTACTGCGACCTTAATTAGATCTATTGTACCTCCTTCTCAAAGCTCCGCTGGGTTTGCGGATTACAGAATTTCATCCAGCCCTATTTCTCTAATGAATTTGAGAATATTCTTAGGTTCAAGGGATAAAACCTGCTCTAGACTCAACTCATAGTTTCCCAGTGCTAGCTTACGTCTGCGAGCCATGGCGTCGCAGTTTGTGAGTAGGTGAGTCTCATCTGCTTCTTCACAGAAACGGCAGTTACTATCGGTTCATATGCAAAATTTCTTTAGGTGGTATTTGAGTTTACAGTGTCCTGTAAGGAACCCCGTTAGAATCCTTAAATTCGGTTTGCCTAAACTTATGCATAATTTTGCTCTCCGAGTGTTAAAATCTTTGAGGAGCAATTTGGATTGTCTTAGCTTTGGGAGGCTTTTCCAGAGGTTTGAACGTTTATGCTTCTCCTCCCTTCTTAGTTCTTCTTTTATAGAATGTGTGCCCAATCCGCAGAATGGTTCTGGTCCTATAAATTTTGTGGCTGCACCCTGTCGCGCTAGACCATCGGCTTCTTCGTTACCCAGTATACCTTTGTGTCCTGGGACCCAAAGTATAGTAACAGTGTTATTCTTGCCTAGTTCGTTGAGTTTTGTTAGGCATTCCCATGTTATTTTCGATGATATCTCACAGGAGACTAATGCTTTGATTGCTGCTTGGCTGTCTGACATCACAACTATATCCTGACCTTTGTATTTCCGGTCCAGATTGAATTGTGCACACAGCTGTATTGCTAGGATTTCTGCTTGGAAGATACTGGGTGTTGTCCACATAGGTTCAAAGTGCTTGGTTCTTGGCCCGTACACCCCTGCGCCTATACCTTCTAATGTCTTGGACCCGTCTATATACCATGCTATACTGTGTGGTTTCCTGACTTGCGATATCATCTCGCTGTCCCACTCTTTCTTGGTACTAAGCTTAATTCCGAAGTGTTTTTCGAAGTTATACCTTTTTACTATATCGTCTCTTGGTAGTTTGATTTATCACTAACAACCATATTACTACTTAATAACCAGCATCTAATCAAATGTAAATCTAGATTGACAGAGGCTGACGGCGTGTCTATATAATCACAGCTAAATACAAACGCAATATCATCTGCAAAACCCGTTATTGAACTATAAAAGTTTTGTAAAAACCGAGAATTTATGTAGATGAAGAAGAGTATAGGGCCGAAAACTTACTCCTGAGGAACACCCAGTGAAATGTTGATTTGAACTAAATGAGTTTTTTAATTTAACATTTTTGTGTCTGTTGGCCAGATATGAATTTAACCAAAACAGGCAAAACTTCCTAAATCCACATTGTTCTAATTTTCGTGATAATATATCGTGGTTAACAGTGTCGAATGCTTTAGTTACGTCAGGAAAAATAATAGCCGCGAGTTTTTATTATTCAAAGAATCATAGACATCAGTACACACAGTTAGAAATCTTGTACTAACTTTGAAACATTTCTGTATTACATATATTACAAATCTATGTAAGGTTTCAAATCTAGTATTATTTGTAAAATACTAAAAAATGGTCTTAAGACAGCTTTGGTTTAAAATTTTGTACAGGCTTGGGTCAAAATATTACAAAAAAAAAAATGTCAAACACCGCAAGATTCGATCAGACGACATTCAGTTAGTCTACTATACTACTCTAACCACCAAAATATTGACCTAAGTAAAGAAAGCACGATAAGCAAACATATGGACCGAGTCGCCTAATATTAAGTCGCAGCATTGCCAGGCTAACTTTTTAAGTGTCTTAATCCAAATTTAGTATCCAAATATACAAAAATTTAGTATAAATTGTATTAAAAACAAAGAATAATACAGAATTGTACTTAAATTTAGACCAAAAAAGCTAAAATTGAAACCTAAAAGCTAAATTTTAAACCAAAAAGCTAAAATGGATGCTGTAATACTTCTTTTGGTTTAAATTCTAGTACAGAAAAGTTTTAACTATGCGTTAGTATTTGCAAAGTTTAAATTTTAAACTGCAAGTTTTAAAAGAATGCAGTAATATTTTAGTGGGACTAAAATGTAGTCCAAGATTTCTTACCGTGCAGAAATTCAGTAATGCATCTTCAGTACTTTTACCTGATCTAAAACCAAATTGTTTATCCGATAAGAAATTTACATGAAACCCTTCAAACCCTTCTCAAAATTATAGAAAATACTGGCAATAAAGAAATATGCCTATAATTATTAATAGAGTCTTTAGCATCTTCTTTATATAATGGAACTACATCTGCAGCCTTTAATTATCTTTTAAAAATATCCTTTATAACGCTTTCATTAAAAATATGGCACAAAATGTCAGATAAGTTAAAAACAATCTTTTTTATAAAAATACTTGACGGACATTCAGAGGTGAAAGAATTTGCGTTCATTAATTGCTTGCAAATAATATTGTAGATTTCAAACGACGAAAAAGGTACAAATACAAAACCGGCTGAGACGTTATTATCAATAAAATCTGACGAAATAAGTGAACTATTATGGCCACTCATTTCAACAGTTTTCTCATCAATCGTGGCAAAAAATTTATTAAATTCTTATGCATCCTCAAATGGACGATTAACTATTGAGCCATTTATTTTTAGGTTAAAGATACTACCATATGTCTTATTTCTTCCCAAATTCTCATTCACTATTCTCCACTCATTCTATGTCCCTGACTTTTCGCAATTCTTCTGAGTAGTACGATTTTCTACAAGCTTCCAGATCTTTCAGAATATAATTGCACAAGGTTATGCAAAGATTATTTTATTATTATCAGAGCGTATCTTCACTTTTTTGTAAAGCCTTTTATTTTTTTCAATATTCTCAACCAAGTTGTCAGTCAACCATGATTGCAGCTTGCAATACCTAGATCTGCGTTTTGTAAATATCTAACTTCTACAGCTTTGGTTTTAAATTTAGTACAGGATTGTATTAAAAAAAAGCACCGTGTGACTCGAACCCACGATACTCAGTTTTTAAGTTCTATATTCTAACCACTGAGCTATAAACATAGTTAAAGCGATAAACAAACATATGAACCGAATCGCTTAATATTGAGTGTTAGCATCGCCAGGCTCTTGTATTTATCTTGTATTTATCTACCTCTGATTCAACTTAAAATCATTTACTCTGCATTAGCTTGGGCAGTCCAAAAAACGATGCTGCTAGATTTTTAATATGTTGCAGTTTACAACTTATTGAGGTATTGAGAAAGATCGGGAAGACCTTCATTGAGTCCCTTACGTTTACGTGTATCAATTTGATAGGGTTTGCTGGATGGCTCGCATGGATCTCCGGTTCGATAATTTTCCAATGATCGAACACGCACTGTGGGAAGGCTTGGCCACCGGTATTGGAACGTAATTCAGCTGTGAAACCGAAAGACTCGTTGACGAGCAAGAAAGCCTTCACTACGACCATGAGTGTACCGACGACTTGGCACTCCTCAAAGACATGACCACGACGTTTGTTGAGCACACCATAGATATTGAGCCACCAAAAGCAGCTTTGGGACACTGGATCTTGCATAAGTACACATCAGTGGATGACATCAGTGTGCAGAGTCACATCATAAATGTTAAAGCGCACACCACGCATATTCTCATCAGCCATAATATCTTCCTTGCCTATTGGAAACCAGCAACAACCGACTCCTAGATTTCGTTCAAGTATTGCACAGACTTGGTGCAATATAAGATAAAGTTTGGACCAGTACCGTCTGGACCAAAACACCAGATCTTACGTGCCTCAGTCAGATCGTATTCGTACTTCTCAGCCATCCATATACGAGCACGCACCTTGAAGTCATCCTTTGAACTGACATCAACGTTGTCAATGTCCTGGGCCAAATCAAAGGGCAATGACGGTTGTGCTTGTTGGGGTATTTTAACAAAAACCTCTGATTGGATTCTTCAAAGACTGTTTCACGATAGGACAAAAACGGGGCTGGGTTCCTTTAGGGGAATGCAAGCATGATCTTCTTCCAAATCCTTCAAGCAAATTTCCAAATGCAGTTCACTGGCACCGGCAATTATGTGTTTGGCAGATTCTTCAATAATATACTCCACCATAGGATCGGACTTGGCCAAACGCTTAAGACCTTCGACTAGTTCAGGTAAACCAGCGGGATTCTTGCTTGAGTTCAACAGCAACACGCACGACAGGCGACTCTGAGATTATCATCACCTTTATGTTGTGGGTATCCTTGAAGGTACTTACTGATGGTACTGGTCTTGACCAAGAACTGATTAACACCAACCAAACCTCAAATATTGCCCTTTGTTGGGGGTGGATCTTCTGCAATGCAGGAGATATACTTTCGAACGAGAGCAGTTAAAAGGGTCCTTACAAATCTCAACGTAAACAAAGCCTCTGGTCCTGACGGCATACCGCCAATTGTGCTTAAAATGTGTGCTTCTTCGCTGGCTCGGCCTTTGCGCAACCTTTTCAACATCTCCTACAGAACAGGAGTATTTCCATCTTGTTGGAAGGTGGCAAATGTCCAGCCGGTACCAAAAAAGGGCGATGCCACGAACCCTGCAAACTACCGACCCATTGCGATATGCTCTACGCTTTCCAAAGTTATGGAAAGCATAATAAACTTTAATATCATGAATTATCTGGAGCTCAACCAACTGCTTAGTGATCGTCAATATGGTTTCCGTAGGGCTCGCTCTACTGGTGATCTTATGGCGTTCTTAACTGAAGAATGGAACCAATGCGTTCACTTTTTCGGCGAGAGCAGGGTTGTTGCTCTTGATATTTCAAAAGCATTTGACCGAGTGTGGCATAAAGCGCTCGTGTCAAAACTTGGTGCATATGGTTTTGGTGATGGTTTTGCTCGATGGATCACGTGTTTCCTCAAAGAAAGAACGATTCGGGTCGTAGTTGACGGTATTTCGTCCGAGAAGCACGCCATCAACGCAGGAGTACCACAGGGTTCAGTCCTATCGCCAACCTTGTTTCTGGTTTTTATCAACGACCTTCTGTCGTTGACGCATAACCCAATACATTCGTTTGCGGACGACAGCAGCATTTGTCATTCATATTCATTCAAAAAACGCCCAAGCTCTATGGAGATTGAGAGAAAAAGGCAAACTATGAATGACACACTCCTAAATGATCTACAAAAAATCTCCGAGTGGGGTCTTGCAAATAGAGTAGAGTTCAATGCAAGCAAGACCCAGTGCTGCCTGTTAACCCACAAGCGGATGGATTGCCCATTAGCTCCCCTCTATATGAATGGTGTGGATCTTGTGGAATCAGCCGCTCTTGACGTTCTGGGCATATCGATCCAATGTGATCTTCGTTGGAATGATCATATTTTCGATGTGTCGAAAGAAGCGGCCAAGTGCCTAGGTTTTTTAAAACGGTGCAAAAAATATTTCACTTCAGCTGATCTTCGCATGATCTACACCTCATATATTAGGCCGAAAATGGAGTACAATTCGCACATTTGGGCAGGGGCTTCAAGATCTTATTTGGAGCTTCTGGATCGAATTCAACGTCGTGCGATATATTTGATAGGGGATGAAAGTATTTCATCCACTCTCAACTCTCTTGGGCATCGACGCAATGTTGGTTGCCTAAGCCTTCTGTACAGGTACTACCATGGGAAGTGTTCAAGGGAGATACATGGCCTGACTCCACCAGCTCGTGTGTTTCCCAGGTCCACTCGGGCAGCTGTTCAAGCCCACCCCTTTACCATTGCCTTGATGTCCAACAGAACCTCGCATTACCGAGAGAATTCGTTTTTTAGTCGCACGGTAAGGTTGTGGAATAGTCTCCCTGCGAGCGTATTTCCCGGCAGTTTTGAGCTGTGCAAATTTAAAACAAATCTTCACCGATACTACTCCATCTATCCACCCTCCAACTAACTATTACCTATCTTTCGAATCAACACAATGCTTATGCATTTATAGGGGGCATCCCCTGAGCGTTGGTTCAGTCTAAAAAAAAAAAAAAAAAAATAGGACACATCCTCAATGGCTTCGACGTAATGATCCATCATCAAGATTGTACTTAATATGATGGCCTTCTCGTAAAAATCCTCTTTCTTGCCGGCACTTCTGACCTGTGGCAACTTTACCGGAGAACACACTACCGAAGGCGTAGAAACCGGAAGTAGGTACCATTTTGAAAATGTACATTATAGAACGTCACAGTTAGGGCTTGAAGTTTCGAGTTGCTTTGGACAAGCCTACCCGGGATTTTCGGGATTGAAAATGTCAATCACGGGATTAGTCCCGGGATTGGAACTGTCTTGAAAAAAATTTTAAATAATTTTTATAATTGAAAGATCTGGTTTTTTATAATAAAATATACGAAAAAAAATTTGAAATCGATTTTAAACTATATTGAAGCAACCGGACATAATAATATTTTGGAAATCGAAAACAGTGTTCTACAAATTTTAATAGCAATGAAATGCAATAAAATTATTTTTCAAAATTTGTTTTGCATAAAACGCAATTCAAACAAAAAATTTAAAAATATTCTAAAAGGAACAGTTAAAAGAATAGTGAAAGGAATAGTAAAATTCTAATTGTTTAATGTTTGATTGTTAAATTTTATTTTCTATTAAAATTTTTTCATGTAAAATTTAAATTGGTAAGTTCATCTGTCTTATAATTTTGTTCATCTAAAAAATCTATTGTATATAGTGCTTTTATATTCTTACCACAATATCACTTTTTGCATTCTTTTTAAGATAAATAAAATAACTTGAAGAAGCTGAAAAATAATCAGCAAACGTTGGAGGAGAAAAATTGAATAAATTTTTTATTTGCATAAAAAACACAGACCATTTAACCTGAGCACTAGTGCAAGGAATTATATAAATTTAAAAAGTTGGTCATATACACTTATTCAAAAAGGAACAAGTCCAGATCAAGTCTTAAAAATAACACAGCAAAAAATAGATTGTCTTCTGGCAATTTTTAAAAAAAAAAACATTTTTAAAATAAATATAAAAAAGTGACTATTTCATTGTATTATTTAAAATTAAACGTTACACGTTACGTCTTTATAATGTGATGGTAAATAACTTCAAATTAAGCTTTGTGGCTAAACGATCTCCCATGTTGTTAAGCCTTATTAAAATAAAGAATTTCGAATGTACAGCGTTTTGGCAGCAGTGGTGATAATAAATTATTAGAAGATTAAGATCATTTTTAAAGTTGACTGTTCCTAAACTCTATTTTTATAAAATTGTATTTTAAAATTTTTATAATTTTATTGAAATATATTTTTTGTATAAATTTTTGTTGAAAATTTAACCATATCCCAGGATCCCAAAAATCCCGGGATTTAAAATTATTAATCCCGAGACTGTCGGGACTGGAAAAACTCCGGGATCCCGAGATTGCTTGCCCCAGTCACAGTTCTTAACAGCAACGGCAACTTCATCATCATGTGGACCCTCGTACAACATCTCCATACGGTACTTCTGGGCAACAACAGGCGAAGGCAAATGGATGGTAATCACCTGAAGTAAAGCTTCACCAGCTGGCAACCAGGTGCGCATAACAACCTTCAACAAGGCGCTGCCGGTCTTGTCCTTATCTTCATGCTTTAGGGCAACACCAATCTTCTCCAACAAGGTTGGGAATTCTTCCTTCTTGTAGTTCATGATGCCATCGAATACCTTGAAGATGAAGTCAGGGATGTACACGTAGAAGGAATGCTTTTTGTCGACTACCTTTTGCTCTTGCCATTTCTTGGTCTTGCTGTTGAAGAAGTTTTTACCTCACAAGCTGTTCATTAGTTTAACAACATCGATCTTGAACTTCTTGAAGTACATTTCGGAGAACTGTTGCCGGGTAAACGCCCAGCCGTGGACCCCAGAACCGAAACCAACAGAGCCCTTCAAAGGGTCGACGTGCACTTCTCCCATTGGGCCACCATCGCCGTTGCAGGTGGCAATTATGACATTGACGTTTTCAACAATACGTTAGAAGGTCTGATACGACTCCTCAGCCTCAAATTGCAATTCAAGTTAAGCACGATCCATCTAGTTCATGAAAAAGATTGGCTTGATAAATTGACGCACGACAATCTTGGTTTGCACACACACCGGACACGCAATTAACAACGACGAGAGTGCCATCGGTGACACGGAGAGCAGCTGTTACTTCAGAGAAGAAATCAATGTGACCGGGAGAATCGATCAAGTTGATCAAGAAACCCTTGCATTCCTTCTGATCGGGTCGGATAATATAGACCAAGTCCTTCTCTTCCACCTCGAAGTACAAAGAGATGGCGGTCGAATTGATGCATTACCATCAAATCGACGTAATCGACGTGAGCAATGACGGAAATGTTGCGAAAGTTCCGCTTCTGTTCCATCAAGCCACGGATTTCGTCTACTGTGAAGTTGACCATTTTGGATGTTTAATGATTTTTTGACCAACTTTCAAAACACGTACACGACTGCAATGGCGTACTTGACAAAAAAGGAAAACATCTTCTAAAATACGCCTTAATTTTTACCACTTTTGCCTAAAACCTGCCTTTAGTTATTAATTAAATAATATTTTTAATAACGAACCAGGCCCGGCAAATACTGTGGGTATGGTGGGTAGTTATACCACCATTGAATTTTGTGGGTGGGTAATAAACCACACAGCAAATGTTTCAATATAATTAACATTTTTCATATATGTTGGAAAAATTTTTTAAGGGTCTCTTGTATCAACCATAAATTACTTCAGTTCAACTCAGCGATTGATCGATCTTGATTTAATTGACTAATTAATAGTGTCGATTAAAAGTCGCTTTGATTCGCTGTAGCAGATTTCGACGATGTCGACACTGCAATTAACTTCTATGAAGATTTCGAAAAAGAAAGACAAATAAGCGATAAGCAAATGTTCATGGAGTTATTTAAGAGGCAGAACGAAGCAGAAAATTAGTTGAAAGAGGTTATTGACTTCCTGAAAAATATGCATCAAAAATCATACCGTACGCATACCAGAGTAGTCATGTTAAAATGAAAGAAGTTTTTCGTACTTTTGCTTCTTGAGACGTATCTGAGGGCAACAATGTTACCAAATCGTTTAACCACATTACCATTTTATATGTCTATTCAAATAAATGTGAAAAAAATGTATTTAAATGTTTTACTTATTCAATTTATAACAAAATGCTCCAAACGGAGTGCAGTTTTTGCTTTAACCGTAGTCCTATGTTGAGAAAAACTTTTAAATTCCACGTTGAGGTGTAGATGAGGAATTAAAGTTTTTAAATATTTTGAAAAAAATTTATAATTGAGATACTACAAGGAACATGATTACGGTCTAAACTTAGCAAAAAATAAAAATCATGTAAGCTTGCTGTTATCCCAAAACAAAACAGTTTTGGAAATATATAATAAATTAAAAAATATGTAGTTTTCTACACCAACGTAGGACTACGGATAAGGTGTTATTACACTTTAAAAAAAGTAAAAACGCTCTACTGTAAACATTTATTGTGAAAAGGCTATGAAACATAAAGACTTGCAATTTTTTTACGTGAATAATACAAAAGGTGTACCAAAAAGGTATTGTTTTTATTTTTTATTGCATCTTCTTCTTAGGTGGCGTAAAAAATTGTCTTTTCAGCCGGGTTCAATATATATTGTTACAATTTATCGAAAAATCGTAGTTCATGCTTTATTAGTCGTACGGTCTAAAGGTTTCTTTTTTTGGACAAACGAACTGTCTGGACTGTAACCAACTCTGCGGTTGCTTGAATTAAGAAAATGTTTTCTTGATTTTAGTCTTATTCCAGGTTCTAGAATTTTATTCTAGTTTCAAGCAATAATTTATTTTACTCAATTTTAGAAATAAATGCTCCTGATAAAATATTATTTCTTAACTTATAGATTTTAACGCTTTATTTGAGCAAATGAAGCTTAATTTTTATGAATATCCTTAAATCAAGCAAAGTATTTGCTTAATATAACAATATTATTTCTCGGCGTGTAGCAGGTTAACAGGACTTGAGAAATGCCTTCAGTTTCTATCAGCAGAAATAACTAGAAAAATGACAACTATTTTAAATCGGTAACTTGATTAGTTTACAGCCGAAATAAAACCCATAACCATAGTCAAAATAAAAGTCAACTCTAAATTTAGTGCAAGTTTTTTGACAACATATTATATTAAAAAACTGTCAAAAATGCTTATACTAAATTTAAAGTCGACTTTTATTTTGACTATGGTTATGGGCCATTAAGTTTCAAAGTGGTAAAGGTTTTAAATTATTGCCACTTACAGGAATTTACAGTACACTTCTAGCATTTTCAGTTCGTTCAAATATAATATAATCCGAGAGAGGATGTTTTTGCTGCCTTCAAATAATTAATTGATATAACACGCTGCGTCGAAGAGTAGCACTAGACGATCGCACCATGAAAAAGTCTTTAAATTAAATATCCTTATTTTGCAGAAATTTGTTATGAACAGTTTTCTGATAAGCGTTTCATGCAAAAATATCAATATCGTAATAGGGAAAGAACTTATTTGAGTTAAAAAATTTTTCCGGTTTGGAAAACTCTTTGTCGTATAACTGGTCACTCATCACTTTCATTCAACTTCACAATACATATTTAAACTCATTGATTTGGAATTTTTCTTTTAAAAATTATTTTTATTTTGTGTTTTTTTTTTAAATGTATTTCATTTTTTTTTTCTTCTTTATACTTTCAAGCATTAAAATTAATCTTTGTTTTAATGTAATTATTATAGAATTAGTTTCCTATGCATAGATAATTATATTAATACTACTATATTAAGTGTTTCTTTTTGCTCAACTGCAGACTACTGCATTATATGATATATTCGCTTATGTTAACACTAAATTTTAGAAATAATACACAAAATAATTTAGAAATATGATTGAAATAATTTATGTAACAACAGCATTTAATTTTCAAAACATCTTATGTAGCTACAAAAAATGTGTGTGAGAAAAGCAGGTGTCTCCTTTATCACTTGTTTCAAATAAATACAAAAATCTACAATTAATTTAAACAATATCATTTAAGAAAAGGAAATGTAACATATAAAAATGCATTTAAAAATGTATGTCAGAGAAGTTTTGTTTTGATAGAAGACTTAATTTTGTAGTGTTTGGAATATATACACAGTTTTGCTAGTCAATACACTGAAGCACAGCATTTGTTCAGCATTGATTTTAAATTTACTAAAATTGCAGATTATTATATACAAAATATTTTAAAGCAATTATTTTACAAACAGTCAATTTATGTAGCTTTTTTTCTCCTTATAATAATACTTGATAACTTTTTGAATTTTACAATATCTGGATAGAGTTTATACTGGACTCGAAGTGATGACTCTATTAAGCTATCTATCAGATAATAGTGGCTTGATAGTAATTTACAGTTTCACACCACAAACACATGTGGAGAAATTGCACACGTTGTGACATAAAAGAGAATTTAATAGAATAAACTAAGCATAGATCTTTTAAGACCATCCGCAAACTTTCTCGCATCTCACTCATTCTATCTTTATCACTCTCTTTCTGGCTTTCCTCAGTTAACTTTCATTTTTTTCAGGGCAGGTAATGTTAAGATGACTTGACGTTGGGACTTTCCCAAGCTGCCGCTTATCCTAAATGCATGAGACTTGGATGGAAGTAGCCAGCCATGGCCCACTGTGCACCTGGTGCTCCACGACCCAATGCCGCCATTTTAATTTTCTCTATTTCCGCTTCTTGCAGACGTTTCGCTTTGGCACGTCGATTTTGAAACCAAATCTTAACCTGCGTCTCCGTGAGACGCAGTGACGAGGAGAATTCCGCACGCTCAGCTATGCTCAGGTATTGCTTTTCCCGAAACTTCTTCTCCAGTGACAGTAGCTGCTGGGTAGTAAAAGGAGTGCGGGGCTTACGATTCGGCTTATGTTTGCGCAGGTTGCACTTGATGCGTGGCGGTTCATTATTATCTGGAAATAATAAAGAATAAAAAAATTTGTATTGAAGACGTTTATTTAGTAGTAAAATTAAAAGAATAAACAAAAGTGCAGACACTGAAAATATATCTCTAGGGATAGAGATAAGCCCTTAACATCAAGCTTTGGTTTTCTTCAGAGAATAAAGAAATAAAAAGTTTGTTTTACATCAAAAACATGACTTCCATTGAGTTCCCATCATACATAGTCTCTGGTGGTAGATCTGTCAGCATTTCATGTAACCCTCATAAATTTTCCTCACACATTCTCCAAATATTTCGGTTGCCAAAACAGCTACTTAAGAGTCAACTAATGACTTCATTAGCCAGACTGACAAAATTAACAGACACAAACCAAAACCATGACACCCTGACAATCTTTGTTGAGCTAAATTAAGTGTAAATAATTTTTCTTGTATTTTCCATAACATTTTCTCGCTTTTAAAAATGCATAAATATAAAAGAGCTGCCACGTTTTTCGTCTAAATAGCATTTTTGAAAAAATGCAACATAAATCTTCAAAATACCAACAACAAGATGATACAAGCATGAAAGAGGGCGAAAAATCGTAAATGTTAAAAAATGTTTTGGAAAAACCACAAAAGACAACAAACATTTCAAATAAAATCGTGGACGAACAGATAAACATAAAGACAGACACACAAATAAATAGCTAGCTAGCTATACAGACAGTAGCTGTAGTAATATAACGTTTAATAATGTATATTATTTAAGCGTTGAGGGGTGTTTCATTGTTGTTCTGGAACAAAGTATGCAGGAGTAGGATGAAGAAGCAAATAGCGGGAGTAGCAATGCAATACTATGGACAAAACCAGAAAATTTATGTGAAAGTGTGTCTGTCAGTCTGACAAAATGTGTGTGTGTTCGTGCACACTTTTATCTTTTTCAAGTTAAATTGGGAGTAGCTTTATAGCTGCGTCATGCTTGATTAGGTGCACCAAATGATGTGGAAAGTGTTAATTGAAAATGTAAATAAATAGCTATAAAAGCCATTAATTGAGTTCGGTTTAGGAAAATCCCAAAGGAACCAGATGTTAATTTCGTTTTTGGAGTGTACGGAGAGTTTTATGCAACAATAGCAGCTTACAGGTAGGTACATTTAGTCGTTAAAAGTAGTTTTTATCGGAACTTGTTGGCCAAACAAAGAAAATCTTTAAAACATAAAAGTCAAATAAAGGCAAAAAATATTCAATTAGATGGAAAAGTCAATAAAGCAGCTATAAAAATATGTAATCGAAATTAATATATATCATTTCATAAGTTTTGCTTAATCAAGCTGACAATTATTTCTCGTCTCTAAATATAACAAAAATTATTTGAATTTTTTAATTCTGCAACTTAAAGCAATAATCGCTTAAATGCACGCAAGACAAAACTGATTCATATATTTCTTTTCATACAAATACAAACTATGGAGCTGTTAATGTTATCCGAGCCAAAGTTATAACACAATAACCAAAACAAAATTTCATAGAACTCACATAACGATTCAAAACTTTGAAGCAATATTTTTGAGAACATTGCAACCAGACATTAAGCTTTTACAGCGTGAAAATATTACTTTACTTAATTCGGCTTAAACCTTTCAGCGGGCGCGCTGTCGCAAAATTTACGACAAATGCGCCTTATCGCTCTCCCCACTTTTACCACTAAGTCGCCAGCCTCGAACTCCGAGCTATTCGAGTATCAGTGTCTCACTAAACTACAGTGCTTAGAAGTAAGTTCTTGATGACATAAAATTAACGACAAGCGCCCCGCCCGTTCAAGGGAAATTCCACAGCGCGCCTGCTGGAAGGTTAAGTATTATAGAACCTAGTGAAAATGCTTTAAGGTTCAAACGATAGTAATTTTAAAAGTAAAAAACTCAAATGAAAAAAAGGAAAAAGTAAAATAAAACTTCTACAATTTTGAATTGAACAAAAAAAAAATGATCTTACTCAATTTCTTGAAAGTCAACCCTTTTTATGTATTTTGACTGCTTCATGCAAAGAATAAAAAAAAGCTGTTTGCACAATTTTAACACTATTAAGACAATATTTTCTTTAGTTTTTAGTAAAATAGTAATATGGATGACTTTTTTTGGAATGGGTTTTATAATAATTGAAAATAAATTTTTAAAATTATAAATTATAAAAAATACTAGCTGAATACTCGACCGCTTCACAAACAAAGAAAGCTTTTTCGAACAATTTGTATAAAATTAAAACATTAATTGCAATGCTTTTAGATAAACAACATTCTTGGTTTCTTTTTCACCGTCGCTCGTGAAAACAAATAGTGCGGATAGTTTTCCGACTCGGGAACAACGTAGAGTTGGCCATACGAGAAAACTGCATTTTCCAAATTTAAACCGCACTTTTGTAAAGATTGTCCGTGCGATTCATTGATGATAACGGCGAATGCCGTTAGAAATTGAAGACGCTTAAATTCAAATAGCACATCAGATGGAATAATAGAGATGCGAGAAATCAAAACGTTTTCGCCTTTGAATTTTTCTTTCAAAGTTGTTGCTTCATCAAATTTCTCAATATTTGTTTACGGCAAGCCTGGTGCCATTAAAAAGTTTTGGTTGGTCGATGTTGCGAAGCATAATGATAGGCGCTCCAATTTTGAGCTGCTATACATGTGGTTGTAGTCCTGGCAAATCAAGTGCGTTTAAAAATTCTTTGGTATAATTCACCACCTCATCTTGATCCATGATGGTATCCACTGATTTGAATGTGAATAATATACCTGGTAGTTCATTTAAAATAGCCTCGTTTATATGTGTATGTGTAGATAAGAGTGTCTGTGAAGTTTCTGTATTCAGAAAAGCTGGTTTGAGTCTGTTGGTAAGTAACAATTAGTTGGCAACCCAATGATAAAAATTACAAAATTTTAAAATTCTGACAATGGATGCGGTTTCAGTGACCCATTTTTACCTAGCACCAAATTCATAAAAGTCAAAAAAAAATCAAGCTGACATCCCTATGGTAAGAGAACTACATCATTTTTAAATTCGAAGAATGAGTTCTGATTTAGCTACTAATTTTTATCTACAGTTTGCCTTAGCACCGAATTCGTAAAAAGAAAACAATTTTATATGGAAACTCTATGGAAAAAATTTCGTTACTTTTAAAATCTGACGACGGATTCGGACTCAGCGACCCATTTTTTGCTTATGTTCGCCTAGCACCGAATTCGTTTAAATTCAAAATTTTAGGGTAAAGACGACCCTATGGTAAAAACTGACAAAATTTCAGCTAAATAATTGAAAATTTTTTTTTTTAATTGTGCAATACCTTCCAAGGTTATAGACGAAAATGCATTAAAAATTTAACAAAAATGTATTATGAAAAAATTAATTTGGCAACACAGATTTTTTTTTTTTCTTGCTAATGTAAAGTAAATTTTTCTAATGTTGTAAAAGAACATTGTATCAAAAAAAGTAATACAAAATCAAATTTCCCGCAAATATTAGATAAAATGTTGATTTATCCCCGCAAAAATCATTAAAAATTAGACGAATTATTAAATTCCGCGCATATTTGAGCCCATTCCCCGATTACCTGACCGACATGAAATTCCCCGCAAATCGGGGAATAACATACCTTAAAAGTTTAAATATCGCTGTTCAATATTTTAACTTTTTTAAAAAATCCTAAAAATATCTTAAATTTTCGAGCACTAGACCACCGGCCTTGCCTTAAGTGCCTGTGAACATTCATGACTGAATTCGCAATTAAAATATACACCTAAAACAATTGGCATCTTGTGATACTTTTTAAAACGTTCAATGGAACCTTGCTACTTTTGTTGTTTGGATAGCTAATGCACAATGCTTTTAATCGATTATTGTGCTGCATCATAGCTTCACGAATTCACAATAGAATATGTAGGATAGCTAATGCACAATCTTTTTAATAAATTCTTGTCATCTGCTGCAACATAGTTTCAGTTAATACTTAATATTGAATGAATCACACTATATCACAAATGGTTTTGGAGTAGTGGTTAGTGTGTAAAACTCTCGATCGAAAGGGTGCGAGTTCGATTCTCATTGCTCACAAAGATATATTTTTAATTTTATATTCTCTTGTTGTAATAGACGCAAGTTAAAAAAACAACTACAATTTTAAGAAAAAGGTATATGGAAAAAAGTGTCGTTTTTGAGATTTCACTCACGCAAATCACAAAACGAGGCGTAAAAAATGGCTAAGAATGAGAGAATGTACTTCATAGAAGTTTATTCAAACAGGTGTTGAATCATATAAGACGTAAACAGTGGGTTGGTCACAACTGAATCACTCAACACTACTGAAGAGGAAATGTAGCGATTTCCGCAACAGGCTAAGTGATTGACAGTCCGCTAAGTGATTGACTAATACTTATTGTCAAGCAGAATTTTATAAAATCGAACAACTTTCTACTAAAAATATCTGACAAAATATACACAAAATCATCTATTTAAGTTATTTCATTACAAAAATACATAATATCTTCAAATGGGTTATATTAAAAAAATGTTTTAACCCGTAATTTTTGATCGATTTCTTATTACCGAATCAAATTTTTTATTGTTGGAAATAACAAGAAGAATTAATTGTCTAGACGAAGTTTCGATATATGAATAGAAACAAAAAACCTTATGGCTCAAAATTGGTATATACAAGTAATTGTAATTGCGTCTTGACGAATGTACAGTTTATCTTTCCGAACATTTAGAGGTAAAGCAAGTTAATTGCGGTGCCAAACAGACATAACATGTTGGTATAATAATAACAATTAGTTCGGGTTGGACAAAATACAACAATATAATATCAGAGAAGAACTCATCCAGAAATGTTGAAAAACTCTTTTTACATCGATTTTTCATCATTTTTGATTGTTTAACATAATTGAAATATTTTTTGTAAAGAAAATTTATTTTAAAATTGAGTTTTAATTTTTGAAAAGATAATTCTATTATTTACAACAAATATTTCATTAAATTTCCTTGATCAATAGTTATCAATAAAAGTTTTTTGAAAATAAAGTAAAAAATATACATATAACCATCAAATATTTAAAAAAGTTAAAAAACAACGGATTAAAAATAAAACTTTTGATCAGTTTAGCTCCCAGTTTCTCCGTTTCGATCACTATTTTCCCCGTTATCCCGATATCCGCAAAGATCCCGAAAACGAGGGAATCCCGCCACCTGGCAGCTCTGCGCCACGCTCTTTCGCTCTAACCTTAACGAACGTTCCAATATAAAGACACTTTCAATGTTAAACAAACTTAACACTTTATTGTTTTGATATCGAAAAAAACAACAAAAATAAAAACAATAAACAAAACCGAAGAACAATTTAAGTCGAGAACCAGTTGTTGCCATTCAGCCCGAAGTTGATAGTAGTATGTTAATATTTGGAGACCCGGTTTTTTTTGTTTTGTTTTTTATTGAAATTAATTGAGTATAAAACTAAAGAAACATAACGTTAACGTAACTTTGACATGTCGCACTAATTACTTAAAGATGCTCCGTGCTTGCTAGCTGGATGCTGTTGCGTTGACTGCTGCCTAAGCTACTACGGCAACACTGGCTAGAAGGACGGACAAATGTTGGTAGCAAACGATTGTATAATATAATTAAGCCACGTTTTTAGACTGTTGTTGTTGTTGCTGCAGCTGCTTGTCTCATGCCAGCCTTACCCACACACTCACATATATTATTTTGTAACTGTCAAAGAACTGGTGGCGGTTCTGAGAATTGCTGGTGCTGGGAAAACGGCACTTCTAGGCATCTTCATTTTTTTATTTTATTTTTATTGGTGGACACTGACGCAGGTTGTCAGTGTTAAGCAGGATTTTCAAAAAGTTCTTACTACATTTTTATTTAAATTTAATTTGCTTTGTTTTCTTGAAGTTGTTTCAACAATACTCAACACATTTTTCATTACAGTAAATTGCACAGTTCATTTAAATTAAATTCGCAAAATAATTGTTCACTAAAGAATCGTCAAGGAAATAAAGCCATTGTTTTATCGCATTATTGTGTTTATTTTAAATCTTTTTTTTAAGTGCTGCCTCATTTCGCCTTGAGTAAATTGAGCAAAAAATTAAAATTTAACAAATTTCAAGCCATCACATATTTTGGCTGATTTATTTGCTATCTGACTTGGGGTCTTTTTGGCTCTTATCCGAAAAAAATACAAAAAATAAAAGTTATCATGTCAAACAAAGCATGCGCTTCAAATACAAGCCACCCAATAAATTAAGCGATCTTCGTCTGACCCTATTTAATAGCAACATTTAAAATACCATCCACACATAGCTCTGTGGTTTGTGAGCAGCGACACTGACACAAACGATGCGATGTGATGCGATGAGAGGCTGCTTTTTACTCTGAACATCTGCCTGCCGTGGCTTCATTAGTTTTACGATCATCGTCATCATGCCCATCAAGATCGTTGTCTCTATACTAAAGTGGGTGAGGGGGAGATAGTGTGTAAACGGAAAAGGCGCACAATCAATGTCGTTGCTGCTGATCTTCCGAAATTATTTCTTAAAGTTGAACTGACTTTCCATTCCTTCGGATTTCTTCTATCGCCATCTCCGCTGGGAAATGCAACTATTGCAGGTTTTTACGTTTTTCTTTTAACAATTTATTTTATTGCTAAATCTACAAAAATGAAAATTATTCTCAACAAAATTCACTTGATGTTCATTAAAATGTTATTTGCACACGCGCTTCTTCTCCAAGCGACGACGAACTCCATTCAAGCGTCATTCAGATGCGATCACAGACGTGCGATCGTTTCGCTGGCGCTGCTTGAAGCTGACAGCCGTCTTTTACGTTTACAGCTGCTGCTGTTGTTGTTGCTGTTTTGCTACCATCTGACAAATAGTTTAGACAGCGAATTTATTGGCCACTTAGATAATTACCAGCGTTTTTGTGTTGCTTGTTGAAAAATTCAAATAAATTTTTATTGTGCGCCAAAAAGTATGCTGCTCTTGCGTGTGGAATTCCTTTGATTGTTTTTGCGATTGCAATTGCAAGCTTCTAATTGATTTGCAATTGTATGCAAATCTTTGAGTAAAGTTGTTGTGTATTTGGCGAAAGTATTTAATTGCAAATTGTGTAAATTAGTTGTTTGTCTGTCTAAAGTAATTATTTTTAACTTAAGGTGTTGACTGAGCTCATTTGTTAAGCAATTTATTTATGTTTACTTGTCGTGGAATTTTTTTGGTAATTTTTTTGTTGCTAGTTAGTTTGAAATGCTTGTTGAAATTTCAAATATTTTACAATTTATTTAGGTTTAGGTTGAGCTATCCGCTAATTGTGTGAGGTGTGAACATGTATGTTCTATATCGAGAAAAGAATTGAGAAATGAATTGACAATTGAATGAGAACTATTTTTTTGACTAATTTATACAAATTATAATAGAACTAAAATATATATATATATATATATATATATTAGGGCGGGTCAAATTCTGGCTCAGCGAAATTCGTAAAATACATGTAATTTCAAGACTTTTTTTCCACTACAGCATATACAAATTCTGAAAAAAAGCTGTGCGGACTTTCGTAAATAGATTCATACACATACATTCATACATTCATATTTTATAATTGAGAACAAAATCTATTTACGAAAGTCCGCACAGCTTTTTTCAGAATTTGTATATGCTGTAGTGGAGAAAAAGTCTTGAAATTACATGTATTTTACGAATTTCGCTGAGCCAGACCTCCAAAAAATTCGTCGATACAAATTGACCCGCCCTAATATATATATATATATATAAGTAATAAAATTGTGGCAAAAAAAAGTAGTTACAAAGTCTTCTAGTATTTGTTTTCTGCACTTAAAACACAAAAAATCAAAAACGCACATTTTAAAAACGTTTAGTAAAATTAATATTTTTAAAAATATTTTATGCCACACAAAAATTGAAACGTACATTTTTAACAGTATAGTTTTTAAAACAACTACGAATGTTTTAACATGACATAGTAAAATGAATTTATATAATTGATACAAATTGATAAATATATACAATTGGTATTGATTTAACATACTTTGTTTAAAAACACTTGTTAATAAAGAATTGTTTGTTATATATGTTTCATTGATTTATTTATATGATATTTGTTCAGAAAATAAAATACTTTTTCATCCTCGATTTCATCACTAAAACAGCCTGTTCATTTTTAATTAGTAAAACTCACAAAACAAAGTCAGTTGTCACTGTTCAATGGAGAAAATAATGAAAGAGTTTAAGTTGGAGCATTTGCTGCCACAACTTAAAGGTAAGTATTAAAAATATAATTAATAATATCTGAAAATGCTTTTTTTATAGACCTTATCAGTAATCAGGGATACATTATCATCATCTAAAAAATTTTAACGAGATAGACATAGCTGATGATGAAACAAATGGAATAAAACTATAATTTTTGTTTAAAACAAATAAAACGTTTTTTAATTAGTAAAAATAATGAAAATGGGAGTTTTTGAAAATTCTTTTAATTAATGGGAATTAATGAAAATGTTCGTTTATAAAATGAAAATAATTGTTTTACTATTGCAGTTTAAAATGTTTATTGTTAAGAATCAAAGGAATATTTTAGAATGTTATTTTAAAATGATCGTTTTTAAAATGAAAATAAAAGTTTTACTATTGCATTTGAAGAGGTTTATTGTTAAAAAAATAAAACGAATATATTAGAATCCCATTTCAAAATTTTCGTTTTTAATATGCAAATAAAAGTCATTTTTAAATGTTCGTTTTTAAAATTAAAATTAAGAATTTAGAAGTGCAAAATCTGGGTTAAACGTTTTTAAAATAACCTCGTTTCTGCCACTATTGAAAATGTTGTTTTCTCTGTGTAAGATTGATTTGTTATTTATAGCAAACTTTTTGTTGAAGTTTTTGTTGTGATTTTTGACTTCACAAAATTTTATTTGACACTATTGATAATTATTAAATTTTGATAAGAGATTCTTAGGTCTTCACTCTATATAGAAAAGAAGCCATTTCTTTTCAATTTCTTATTTTTTTTTTTATTATTTTTATACAATTCCTTCCATATACATCCCGAACTATTTTAGATCATTTTATCCCAATATTTGTGGCGGTCTCGATAGCCTAGTGGTAGCGCGCTTTAATGTAGCTCAGCGGTTCCGGGTTCGAATCCTGGATGGGCTATTTATCCTATGCTATAACCTTTCTTTCCTTATTTCTAATCAAAGGAACTGTGTGTGTTTTAAACACATCAATTTACGACGAAATGTTTTAGTTGGTGGCGAAAGGAAAAGTTTGTAGAGAGGAACGCTTAGTAATGTGATTTGACTGGATCAAGAAATAAAACTTCAGATATAATATCGTATGTTTCTACAGCTTCGGCCACATTGAGAACATCCTACACAAAAGTTTCACTTAATTACTCCCTTCTTGCATTCTGTGGTATTAGAACGGACCAATAATATGGTCTAAATGGGCAGGATTACCAACTTAACTTAACCTTTCCTTATATTTTTTCGAGTTTTCGATATTAACCCATTACAAATATTTATATTTCTTTCACAAATATTGAACCATTTTACAAAATTATTCTAAAGATAGAATTGTAATTAACTCGAGCAAAGATTCAGAAAAAAAATATATCTAACTGTGAAACCTAAATAAGAGCGTTAAGCGGTGCGTTGCCAGCCGCTTTCCGCTATCGCTGAATTTTCATCCCTAAATAAGAGCGGCGGCCTTACGTCAGATGTTGTCAAAAAGTGTTTGGCATACAAGCTGCATTCAGCGGAGTCAACACTTGTGAGCTGTTATGGTGGCGATACCTTAGTGAGCGATGTTTTTTTCTAAATATGTTGTTACTCTTAGGCTTTCTCAATGTCCGGTTAAGCACTAATCAGAACTTTAACCAGCAGTTAGCAAAAAAGCCCTTTCTCAATGTTCGGTTAAGGTTGTACTGTCAGTTAAGTGCTGATTAAGTTAACGGCAAGTTGTGGTTTCGGTTAGCGCCATTTTAGGGTAAATGATTTCGAAGATGCTGTCAAACTTTAGAATTTAAGATGGCGGATAGAGTTGCCACCTAGATTTTTTTATTTTTGCGAATTCTTGTAATTTTGAAATTCTGACAACGGATTTAATTTCGAATATAATGTCACAGTTTTAAAATTTAAGATGGAGGTTAGGGCTGCCACCTAAATTTTTACCACAGTATTGCCACCTAATAATATGCCTTTTTAAGAGTTTTAAACGACATTCATCAGTGTTAAAGGGTCGCTGATTTCGTATCTAAAGTCAGAATTTTAAAATTCAAGATGGTGGATAGGGTTGCCACCTTAATTTTTTTAGTTTTATAAATTTGGGGCTGTCAAAAAAAAAATTATACACCAAAAATGGGTCGCTGAATCCGAATCCGTTGTCAGAATTTAAAAATTATAAAATTTTGAAATAATAGGGTTGCCACCTAATTATATGTCTTTTCAATAGTTTTAAACGTCATTTATCAGTGTTAAGGGGTCGCTGATTTCGAATCTAAGGTCAGAATTTTAAAATTCAAGATGGTGGATAGGGTTGCCACCTTAATTTTTTAGTTTTATAAATTCGGAGCTGGCAAATTTTAAAATTCTGACTTTAGATTCGAAATCAGCGACCCCTTAACACTAATAAATGACGTTTAAAACTCTTGAAAATATATATTATTAGGTGGCAACCCTATTATTATTTTAAAATTTTATAATTTTGATATTCTGACAACGGATTCGGATTCGGATTCAGCGACCCATTTTTGGTGTATAATTTTTTTTTCCAGCCCCGAATTCATAAAACTACAAAAAATTAAGGTGGCAACCCTATCCACCATCTTGAATTTTAAAATTCTGACCTTAGATTCGAAATCAGCGACCCTTTAACACTGATAAATGACGTTTAAAACTATTGAAAAGACATATAATTAGGTGGCAACCCTATTATTTCAAAATTTTATAATTTTTAAATTCTGACAACGGATTTGGATTCAGCGACCCATTTTTGGTGTATCTTTTTTTTTCCAGCCCCAAATTTATAAAACTAAAAAAAATTAAGGTGGCAACCCTATCCACCATCTTGAATTTTAAAATTCTGACTTTAGATTCGAAATCAGCGACCCCTTAACACTGATGAATGACGTTTAAAACTCTTAAAAAGGCATATTATTAGGTGGCAATACTGTGGTAAAAATTTAGGTGGCAACCCTAACCTCCATCTTAAATTTTTAAACTGTGACACAACTTGCCGTTAACTTAATCAGCACTTAACTGACAGTTCAACCTTAACCGAACATTGAGAAAGGGCTTTTTTGCTAACTGCTGGTTATAGTTCTGATTAGTGCTTAACCGGACATTGAGAAAGCGGCCCTCAGTTAATTTTAACACAACAGTTGTCAGCTGTTGACTCCGCTGAATGCGGGCATAGTGATGAATGACAAATTTTTCACAGAAATTAAAATTTCATCGTTTTCTGCAGCCAACTTTACTTTCTAACGCTCTGTCAAAATTGGATTTTCTAACCGCTGAGCGTTGCCGCCGCGTTATTATGGTTTGCTTCATATAAATCGTATGGGCATGAGAAATTTTTGACAGATAAAAAACGCTTCCGCTCTGATTTAGGTTTGACTGTAAAGCGTTTATGTTGCGTTGTGTTTTTTTAGAAAAGTCTCATTCATCAGAAATTATAAATATTATTACCAGAAAAATTATTTAGAGATCCACAGAATTAGAAATGAACCAGAATAAAATTTTAAAAAAATTATAATTTCATCTCAAAAAATCCCTTTCATTTCAAGAATAATTTCTACTTTTTTACTGCATACTCAAAGATATTTGTGTGTGAATATTATTTATAACTGCGGCTATTTTACAAATTTAATTCCTACAAATAAAATTTATTCAATTTAATTCTATTCTATTTTATGCAAATACGATTCGTGGAATCGACGTAGATTAGAAAATATATCGAATATTTTATTGGTATTCGTACAAAAACTTATTTATATTGTACGAATACATGTATTACATATACGAATGATCATTATGCCTAACACGAAAAAAAAATTCTGTCTGAGCTGGGGTTTGAACCTCGGCTCGTTAGCGTAAGTACCACTCACTCAATTCTAGCACAGAAAAGTTTTAATTATGAGTTAGTATTTGCAAAGTTAAAATTTTAAACAGCAAAGCTTAAAAAATGCAAAAGTGTATATTGCAAAATTATGCAATTGCAAACATTTGCTATCAATTATGAACAGCTTTTTCTGGGTTACTCTGCAACACTTAATGCAAAACTAACCACAGCTGATTTGAAAAAGAAAGAAAATATTATAAAAAATATTGTCTCTGGTCTTTTGTTAAAAAATGTTTGTGCTACAACATAGAGTTGTTGTTGTTGTTGTTGCCTTCTTGAAAACTTACTTGATCTAAAGCTCACAATCTTAATTCATGTAATTATTCAAAAGATCATAAAAACTAATTAAATAAACTATGGAGGAGCACGGCCAAATAAGTTCAATTAATGTCAAATTAATTAAATACTCTAATAATTGATCGATTTTTCGGTCAAAGTCATGTGTAATTGAACATTTGGTTGTGAAAATAGCCACCTTTCAGTTAGAACACTAGCTTCTGGCGAAGCAAAAACTCGTTTCATTTCTATGGTGCATTTCGACAAACTATCGAACACCAATGAATATTAAAATAAATGAAGAAGCAACTAGAACAGATGGCAACCCTTGATAGAGTTGATGGCGGTGATCTATAAATAGCCTACTGCTTTGAGATGTCATATGATTAGCAGCCATACAATTCATAAGAATGAATTCCAAAATCTGCACATTCATATGCTGGTTTAAACAGTGAGTTGATCACAGCTTAATCACTCAAAGACTACTGAAGAGGAAAATGTAGCGATTTCCGAAACAGACTGTTTAGTCAGCTAAGTGATTGACTCTATACAGAGTTGTTGTTGTTGTTGTTGCCTTCTTGAAAACTTACTTGATCTAAAGCTCACAATCTTAATTTATGTACATTCATTTTGGCTGCCTTAATCGGTCAAATACCCCAACGTTCGCTACTAAACGAATTTTTTCAGAAATGAGACCTAGTTAGATCGATTTTTCGCCCCCGCTAACCTCTATACTGAAAATTTCATCGAAATCGCTTGGACCTTTTGCGAAAACTCATTTAGAAACAAACAAATAAACAAAGAAATATTGCTCGTTTAATAGTATACGACATAAGGACCCCCGTCAACTTTTGCTAGGAAGGCAAATAATTCCCATTTTAGGATAACAGAGTGCCTCAAGAATCTGAAAGCAATTGACAAAATAAAGACCAAACGATGTCTTTAATAATATTGATCATTAAAATGTGAAGAAAATTTTATCTATGTAGCCCAAAAACTACGATTTATGAGAATCTCTTTCAACACTAGAAATATCAACAGTTGTTATACAACTATTTCTACCATTTGACCGGTTTAATATTTAGTTGGCAAAGTATACACGAAAAAATTAAATCATGAATTTTTAAGATTTCTCGTCGTTTGATCTTGTAATTTTTTTCCAACTTTTGTCGATAGGCACGACGTTTAGTTTACAATATTTTTTTTCTTAAAACATAAGTCCTTTAATCAAATTTCAAGATCATCACTATCTTCAGATATTTACATAACATTTTCATATTAAGGCTAGGTCAGGTTAAGGTGGCGACAGGACTTTAGACCAGCCCACTTTGACCATATTTTTGGTCCGTTGTGATACTACAGAATGGAAGAAGGGAGTAATCAAGTGAAAATTTTGTGTAGGATGTTCTTAATATGGCAGAAGCTATTTATATCACATGTTTATATTAAATCTGAAGCAAGTGTTATGCCTTGACCTCAGTCAAATCAAGTTACTAAGCGTTCCTCTCCTTAAACTTTTCCTACTACCACCAACTACAGCTTTTCGTCGTAAATTGATGTGTTTTAAGTTCCTTTGATTAGGAATAAGGAAAGAAAGGTTATAGCGTAGGACCATGGCCGAGCCATGATTCGAACCCAGGACCCCTGAGCGGTAGTCAAGCGCGCTGCCACTAAACTATCGAGGCCGCTTTCATATTAAAATTGTTTAAGACTAGTCAAAATGACCAGTTGGAATGCTTAGATTTTATCACCTTCAAAAATATATTGATACAGAAATCGTCATAATATCATCATAAAAAATGAAACAAAATTTAAGAAAGAAAGCCATGTGAACAATTGATGATTGATTTTGACTGGTCGGTACTTCTAGTGTTAACAATATATATTTTTTGTATTGGCTTGAAAAAACTAATTTCAAATAAGTCCACAAAAAAAAAAGATGAATATAAGTATTTGAAAAGTCAAAAAAATGTTATCATATACAAGCTAAACAATATCTACACTTAATTCTCATATCATAATAATCAGGTATTTATGTTATTCTTTAATTTTATTTCGTTAGCTAATTAAGTTTATAATAAAATTTTATTGACCTGAGCTTATCTGACAAATGCGATCTGAAAACAATTCTCAGTTTTGTAAAATGCTACAAACAGAAGCGATTATATATTATCACGTTCAATAAGAAAAAAAAAACCAAAAACACAGACTGAATATAAAGGGAAAAGCAAATGCGGCTTAAAGTTCACAGAACGAAAAAACCAACACAAATGTTGGGCTGTGTTTATTAAGCAGAGACAAACATATTTTAACATTTATTTATTTAAGGAATTTAAATTAATTTAATTAGCCTTAGATGCTACGAAACTTAAACAAAAGCAACACCTAAGTCAGGCTTTACAAAAAAATAAAAACAATAAATACCTGCATTTAAGAGATGAAGGTAAACGGCGACAGCTGAAAAACCGAAACATATTTTAAAGAAGTGGCAAGTTTGAAATAATAATGGAGAACAAAACGAGATAAAAATTTAATCTTAGATAAAAATAACAAAAGACAACAAAAAGCTGCCATGTTGTATAGCTAGCTGTCAAAATGACAGTTGCTTGTTAAGTTTTTTTGTCATTATAACTCTATTTATGGCATCTTGGCAGCTTGTTTACCAATTGATTTTTATAGCTTTTGATTGTGACAACTATGTTTAGAAATTCGACCAGAAAGGATGGGGCAGAGGAAGTTAGTATTTCGGTTTTATTGATTCAGTTAAGTTTAACCAATCACTAAATATGCTAATTGTATCACTATCGATCAGAATTAAATCGCTAGTGAGCAAGACAGATACTTTGATTGTAAGTTAATACTCGAGATAATGGTCAAAACGAGCTAATAAAATGTTTATATATATTTTTTTTTTCAACCTGAAGAAGAGCATTTTACACTACAACTGCGCTCCACTTAGGAGAATAATCAGAATTAGCTGCCTTTTTAAGGTTTCACTCAACATATACTGGTCCAAGGACCACCCAGTATGTAATTTATTCGTAAGTTAATAAAAACCAATAAAAATCACAGCTCACCGTAATTTGTTTTATGGCTACAGCAGCTTAGAGCGCAAAATGAAAATTTCCTTTCTGCCCAAATTTGCAAACAATTAATCGTTGCTTTATTGCAAATAAATCAAACAACTCGTACCATTTTACCCCACTCTACACCTTCATAAAGTATATATATACATATATATATATGAGACGATAAAAGCGCTAATTAAAATAACTGCAGACCATTTACCATAAAATATTATGAAACCATAAAGAAACAGGTAACTCGGGTTAAAGACGGACAAATGGACTGCAATGAAGTTGGCAAGCGTAAAATTGCTAACAAAATAAATGGCTGTATTTTGAGAGAGTGGACTTTGGCGTTTCAACAGCGCACAGTGAGTTTTTTCCATTAAAAAGTTGGAAAAATAATGAAAAAGAAATCGCTGGATATCGATGGAAATCGGTTCAGCTAAGAACTAATAAAGAACAAAGCTCAAAAACATGCTTAAACTTGCGGTTGTTTATTAAAACATGTAGTTTTTCCAGCAATCATGTATTTCTATTGAATGTGATAATTGCCATATATAGAAAATTTAACTTTTAAAGGAATTGAAAGTGGAATATTGAGATATTTTTTTATTTTGACTTGTTACTTTGTATTAGAGGTAAGCGTGAATTTGATTCCATTTTGATTATGTACAAAATACCATGAACATTTAGAAAATTTTGTTAAAATTATAAAGATTTTGCAATTTACCATCGTTGATTTAATTGAGTCTGTAGATACAAATGTGGCGACATGTTGTAACTTCGCTGTCGAAGCGAACATCGAAGCGAAGTTTTCGATGTGGCAGCATGTTGTAACATTTTCATTCGACAGGCAATTCGGCTTGTTTCGAAGTTATTTTCGAACATTTAACAACTGCTCGCAAGTTTTTTCTGATACTTGGCATGTTAATAATGTGAATAAATATACAAAAATAAGGTTATTAAGAAAAAATTTAATTGACACTGAAAATAATAAATTAGTCATTTTAAGCAAATAACATTGCTTGGCAAAAAAAGGGAACTTAATTTTAACAAACAGTTCTAAGGTTACCATATATGTATATAATCTAACTAAAACCATTTCTTTCATAATTTTGGTTGAATAAATATAGGCTTTTATATTTACTTCGCTTCTAGATCACTGCCACCAAATCAAAGTGATATTTTATCGCAAATATCGCCTGTCGAAAGTGTTAAAACATACCGACTTTCGATAATTTCGACAACTTCGAAACTTTCGAAGTTACAAAATGTTGCCACAGGGCTAGGATTTCGATGACATGTCATCTTTTTTCTGCTGCTTTTAAGACATTTCCTGGTTATTGAGAACGTCCATTTATGTTTCCTAAATTCCAAATATGAAAAGTTTTTAGGTAATTTTTTTGGTTATTTTGTATCATTTTTACTAGTTTTAGGGCACTTTTTTGGTCATTTTTAGCGTTTATTAAGTTAGTTTATTCAGTAAAGAATTTTATTTTCGTTTTTTTTTCTTTTAAAAAATGTCCAATATGCAAATTTTCAAACATATTCCTTTTACAATAGAGTACCTTCAATCAAAAACATAACCTCTTGAAAAAGGAGTGGCTTTGTTTATAGACCACGATGAAAAAAAAGCTCTGCGCGTGGTAAAAATGACTCAGGATATGCTTGTTTTTATTAACTCTATTTCTTATGCTCTATTGCTGGAGGTAAAAATTTTAATACTATTAAATTAAAAGAGAAACTTACATCCGATGACATATCGTCTTTTAAATATATTTCTCTTGTTAGTGTACAAGTAGAAAGGAGTTTTTCTGTTTACAAAAACATTTTGTCAGACAATCGACGTTCTTTCAATTTTAACAACTTAAAAATGTACCTTGTAATATACTGTAACGCTTTATATAAAAGTTTAGTAATGTTTTATTTTTAAAGCTTTATTTTTTGTTTATTCTTTGTGTAATTGCTTGCATTTTTAGATACTTTATTTTTTGCAGATTTTATGTAATTTTTGTAATTTTTAGGTAATTTTTTGTAGTTTTTTAGGTCATCAAAATCCGAACCCTGATCATTACAGACTAAAATTCTAAATAATGTATCATAAAGTATGGTGTTACAAAGTATAGGTAAAAATATAGACTTATGTTAAGAAAATATTGTTAATTAAATTTTTAATAATTCGTTAAGATACGAAGAGATAAAATTCGTATGAAATACACAGCTTATTAAAAAAAAGTCTCAAAGCTCTCGTAATTCGCATATTTAAGACATAATTTGTTTTTACAAAATTTTAAATAAAAGAGTTTTGACTTTTTCAAGTGTCTTGACTGAATACTGAAAGAAATAAGTTCTAATAGAGAACGACAGTCGATTATGCCAGAAATTATATCATGAATAATTAAGAGCGACGAAATCTAACGTCTAGATTCCAGAAATAATTTAAGTCTTAAAAGCAGAAGGCGTGCACTGTAAGGTGGCAGCGGATCGTTAAAGTTTATAGATCGCAGAGCACATCTAGAAAACTTTTTAATTTTTTTTCAGTCTAAAAGATGTTGGAGCTTTAAATGGGAACCAGATAATGAAAGCATACTTAAGTCTTGACCTCGCGAACTCATTAAACAACATATTTAGAGTATGTGGATCTGAAATCTCTGCAGTATTTCGACATATAAAAGCCAGTCGAGAGTAAGCCTTAGGAATAATAAAATTGACATGGTCAAGAAATGTAAATTTAGAATCGAAGATAACACCCAGATGAAGATACGTAGGGACTTATTGGATTCTTGAAACAGATAAAAAATATAAGTCGAACAATTTATTCAGAGTGAGTTTAGAGAATGTAACATGAAAACATTTTGAAAAGTTTAACGCAAGGCTATTGGTTTGGTTCCAAATCAAAACTCTCGAAATGCCCGCTTGCAAATCAGCAATGACAGTAGAGCAGGTAGTATTCTTAAAAAGTTTTAGGTTATCCGCATAAAGAAAAAAAAGCGAGTTCAATATACACTTGGATTATCAACAATGAAAAAAATAAAAAAACACTTGAGGAGGCTATGAATTAAAAGAACTTTACGTAATTTATACTGACATAGCATGTTCTGTCATGCAAACAAGCCATAATCCAATTCCAACTAGTTATGAGAAAATATGTCAAATGCTTCGGAGAAATATGCGTAAATCACATCAGCTTGAAGACCAAGTCCGAAAGAGAATACACAGCACTTAGAAAAAAAGAGTTAAATTTGACACCGTTGACCGACCAGAAACAAAGCCATGTTGTTCAGGGAAAATGTAACGCTTAATCAAGAAACTTTATCGAAGAGCTTCGATACACTACACAGATAATTTGGAGATAGGCCGGTAGTTAGCAACGTTACATTCATTACCAGATTTAAAAATAGGTTGATTGGAGGTGGCTTACCAATGCTTAATAAAATTACCTTCAGTCAAAAACTTATTAAAGGCGTCTCATGAAGGGACCACTAAAGCATTTGAACATTTAAAAAAATAATTGTAGCAAGGTCATCAATATCCTTCTTAACTGATGTTTTCATACTCTGAATAGACTCAATGACATCAGTAACGGAGACAGAAAAGGCACCAATATCTGTAAAGATATCGATAAGTGTCGATTAGGTTAAAACCCCCCTTAGGGTCTAAAAAGTATAAAAATGTAATATATTAGCATTAAGGCAACTACAACGCAACATCGTAAAAAGTTGCAAACCACTTCAATTTTGAACTGAATCGAGACCTATGCTTTCAGATCATAGATAATATAAGGACTTCGGCATAGATTGCGATTTTATGTTAGGGCAGGGTTACGATGGTGCGGCTGTCGTGAATGGTACACTACAAGGAGCACAAGCGTATGTAGCGGAAGAGGAGCTACAGGATGCTGTTATTAAAGTTTAAGACACCGCAACCGAATTTCGAAATGCCACAATATCGCCTCTCGCATTTCAACTTATAAAAACAATAAAACATTTGATTTTGAAATTGCTATAATGTGGTTGGAACTGCGGCTAAATGCATTTGTGATCAAGATTGTTCATTCACATTCTTTGTTGTTTTTTTCCAAAAATTAATAACTAGAACAGAAAAATTTTAGTAAGAGTTTTAAGCACTAGCTTAGTAACGTCAATGGAAATGTTTAACAGTTATATTTCACTTTGGTTATTAGTTGTAGAGTTGCTATTTTAAAATATTAAAAATTTCTTTATAAATTAATACTGAATTTTTTTTGAAACGAAAATCAGAAATATTTTTCAAAATTATTGAAATCATTTTAAATGATAAATACAGTTCTTTTTAAATTTTCTATGATTTTTTTTATTTTTATGTTTGAAATGCCCCAACACAGGCACTTTGAGGACTTTTAAAAAAAACATCAAGTTTCAACAGCTATAACTTTTTGATCCGAGTTTTGTTTTTTATATTTTGTTTTCACAAAATAGCTAAAGACTATGCTATGGCACACCGTTACTTCATATTATTTTAATTTTGCATTTTCAAATTTTTGGGGATTCTGGAATTTTGGTGTCTGTTCAAAAGAGCTTATTTAAACATTGTATGATGATGAAGAAAACTAAAAAATAGTCTAGTTTTTATTGTGCTTACAATTCTAATATATGCTAATATATGATGCAAGCATGGATAAAAAATTATAATGGTTTTAAAGGTTTAGAGATTTTATATTTAAAAATATGTTTTTTGTGCAAAAAGAAAAAGGCATCTTTGATAAGGTTTTTAAGCATTTTAAAAAATGAACACAACAATAATTTATACTTAAGATATTTTCACAGAAATAATTAATTCACCAAACACGTAAGTGCCCTATGTTTGGCTCAATACGTTCACATTCTTCGTCGGTTTCTCATTGTTGTAACGAGGATCCATTGATGACTTTCATTTATTGAATAATCAGTTTCTTACCTTTAAGGGAACTTGTAATTGAGTCTTTAAAAAAATTTGATAAGACTGTTTGATTAAATATTGTACAAAAACTAAAACCTTGTATGAAAATTAATCCCTTTTGTTCAAATATATTAAAAATCAATTTTTAGTATGCATATTTAGGCCCTTTTGAACAGAAACATAAACTTTAATGAACAAAATATTGGAAAAATTTACCATTGTCTTAATTTTTGTTTTTTGTGTAAATGAAAGGCCCTTTTGAACAGAAACATAAACTTTTATGCACAAAATATTGGAAAAATTTACCATTGTCTTAATTTTTGTTTTTTGTGCAAATAAAAGGATTAAATATTTTAAGTGCTAAGCCATTGTAAAAACAGCTTTTTGAAAAATGTTAAATAGGAAATTTTGAACAGACACTCATCATTTGCATTAATTGTTGTTTCAGAAAACATTTCAACAACATTTGATTGCAATTTCTTAAATTTGGATTTTACAATTTTTTTTTATTGAAACAAGAAATAAAAAAACATTTTTAAAATAGTAAAATATCACAAATCTGGTACTTTTATTCCAATCGTTGTTTGTGAACTCATTTTAAAGAACAATTACATTAAAAACGAAATGGATACCTTTTTTTTAAATAAAATTTAATTCAAGAAATGCTTTGAACTCTTGAAAAACGCTTCTCCATTTATTGATCTCTTGAGCTAGTTTTAAAGTCTATCAATGGCCACGAAATTTTATAGATTTTATTTTTATATCAAATCGACTATTTTTAATCTATGGCGTCAACAATTTGGTCTGTGGGGAGCAAACATTTAATATACATATAACTTTTGATTTATCCATATCAAAAACTATCAATATTTTTTTTTAAACCCCCCCCCCCTCCTTGGGTAAATCCTGGCTACGGGCCTGAAGTGACGTCATTTGAGAATCGGCAATGATTTCTTATATCAGACTGTATTTATATTTCTTCACTAGAGTTTTTTTCTAAATAACTTTTATAACATTTAAGATAAATCAGCACTATTTAATACAGATATATTTACAACTTTAATTATTCTTGCAAACATTTTATTCAATAATTTGTGTAACGATAAATGTAAAGTCTTTTCAGTTCTATGTTTTTAAATGGATTTATTACAATTAAAACTAAAAAATATTAAAGATTCTATCTAAATATTGTGTGCAGAGAGATGCAAATAGTACAAAAAAGTATTTCCTATTTGTAAAATATATTGCCGTATCTTGGCATTGATGATAATAATGTTAATCAGAGCTATAAAATCTGAATTCATGTCAGAATTTTAAGTATAACTGAAAAACGACATAAAAATCTATTCAATGAATGCTATATTATAAATGCTATATTTTAAATATAAATATATTAGTTATTCGATTCAATTATTTCTTTTCATTATTCCGAATAATGGATAAATTTTTTTTATTCATATGATTATTAATTTTTATTCATTTTTAATTTTTAAATCATTATTAATTTTTTAATCATTAAAAATTTTTATTCATTGTAATTTCGTATACATTATTCACTTTTTATACATTATCAATTTTTTAACCCATTTTTAGTTTTTTATTCATTCTATTCATTATTCAGTAATGAAAAGCAAAATTTTTTTTATGCATTGAATAGGGAATAACATAATTGTATAATTAATTTTTTTTTGATTCAGAAAAGAATAACAAATGAATAATTAATAAAAAAATTATTAATGAAAACATTAATAATAAATAAGAAATGAATACTGAATAATAAATAATAAATGAATAATAAATAAATAATGAGTTCATATGAATATGAATAGAAAAATCGATTCATTATTCTGAATAACGAAAATGAATAATAAAACAATTCTTTAAAATATAAAATGAATTAATTAGATCAAGCTAGTTTTTTAGTAGGTAACAACAACAACAACAACTCTGTATAGAGTCAATCACTTAGCTGACTAGACAGTCTATTTCGGAAATCTCTACATTTCCTTCTTCAGTAGTCTTTGAGCGTTTAAGCTGTGATCAACTCCCTGTTAAAGTCGAATATGATTTCACACATGTTTGAAAAAATTCGTAAGAATTTTACGTTCAAATCGGCTACTTAATCATATGACATTTAAAACCAATTATCTATTTATAGATCATAGCCATCCACTCTACCAAGGTTGCCATCTGTTCTAGTTGCTTCTTTTTTATTTCAATATTCATTGGTGTTCGACAATCTGTCGAAATGCACCATAGAATTGAAACGCGTTTTTACTTCGCTAGAAGATAGTGTTTTAACTGAAAGGTGGAAGGTTAATATTGAAATAAAAAGCAACTAGAACAGCTAGCAACCTATAAATAAGATGTTTTCAGGACAACTTTTTTATTTTCTGCTTTCAAAATAATCTTATATATATTACGCAAAAGCAAATTTTGTCCGGCGTAAGGCTTTTTGAGTACAAGTCCAATCTTAATAAGTTTAGTATGGTTTGGTAGGTTTAGACCTGTAGATGTGCAAACTGGACTTTTTATATCTTAAAAATATGTATATTTTTTAAGTTATAGCGAGTTAAAATTTGCATATAATTGTTGTTGTTATGTTGCTTTTTCTCTTCTCAATTTCAGTATATGCCTAAAAATGTGTATTTAAGTAAAACCGGTATTTAACGCCACCTATCGGCTAATAGCTATAAAACTGTTATACTGACGAAAAATCTTTTACAATTTCACAGCTAAAACTATGAATTGATATATTCAATATCAAAGTGATACTGAAATGATTTCTTACAGTTGAAAAAAGATTTCTAAACAGTAGGTCGGAAAATTTTTTAATTTTTTAAAAATTTACACAAAAATTTGATAAGAAATACCGCGTATATTGCAAAAAGGCCAAAATTAATTTCATTTCAATTTTTTATTAATTTATTTATTTAATCAACTATGCATTAACATTTATTGTTATACAGTTACTATAAGTACATAAATTAATCGTAGGTTATAAAATTAATTTAACATGTCTCGATTTTAAATGCTACCCTATTTTGGGTGATTTCAATCGAGCTGCAGATAGTGTTGAACTTTTTGGTCATATTGTAAACCGGGTCATATCGGCCATAATGAGTTCTTCTGTAGGGTATATAGAACAATTGCCTTTGCCTAAAATTTCTTTCAGGTGCATAAAATTTGAAAAGAGGTAGAAGTGGTGCACAATCAATATGATTCATCAGTACATCATGAGCAAATAAGGCGAGAAAATACTTTCGCTGGAACTCCAAAGACTTTAGTCCAAGAAGAGCACATCGCGCTTCATAGGAAGGCATAAAATCTCAGTAGAGCTTGCGAATTGCTAACCTAGTGAAACGCCTTTGACTATTTTTAATTCTTTTTATATGTATAGAATTTTGATCAGTTGAACATCTATTCAATAGCTTAAAATAAAATCCAGGTATGTTTCATTTTGGCGTTTTAACGCCACACGGGTTTACTATTATTTTTTGTTTACTAACAATTAAAAAGAAAGTTAAAAAAAAATCATTAAAATTTTAAATTTTAAGAAACAACGTACAGCATCAATGAACGATGTTAGTTTTCTAATTTTTTTAAAACTATCTGAAGTAACACTTAATTACTTACTAATGTTGGTAAGGTTTTTAAAAACAATTATTAGTCAGAAAGAATTTTTTTGAAAATACGCTTCAGATAACCTTACAACTTACTGCGTCCACCGATGAACACAGTTTCTTTTAACTTGTACACAAAACTTCAAAAAAACTTGTTAAAAAAAAGTAACCAAAGGCTTTTGGACTTAAAACAAGCACTGACAAGGTCTTGTGCCATATAGCATAGAATAATCCAAAGGGTTAATAAGCACGTAATGTTGATCATGTTTTAACAACTAAAATGGTCAAATGATAGTAAAAGAGAGATGATGTTTCACAGGGAATTGAAATCATATATTAAACAACAATCTTATCAAAGACTCAGTCATATTTTTTAAATTTAAGATGAAGTATGTTTATGAAGAAAACAAACAAACAACTTTGTATAAAGTAAATCACATAGCAGAAGGGACTGTTCAACTATTTCGTTGACATTTACACAAACTTATCAACAGCCTTAAGTGATTTTCTTTATAATTCACATGACTTTCTTAGTTTTATCTATACCAAATCAAATTATTTACAAGTTTTTCCTAATCTCCTTCTTTTTAAGCATGCAGTTAGTAATAATCCAGTCATATGCTTTTTCGTAAATAGATCACAGTTTTTAACTATCTACTACAATCTGAAAATTTTATGTTTTTGTTTCATAAGTACATATTTACTTGAAGTTCATATCTACTTAGCGCACCCAAGTATTCGCCCAAGCATGCTTTCGAACCAGACCTGGAATTTTGAAATAAAAATGTTTACTATTTTTTGTCTGGAACAGTTACACTGTGCAGCGGGTTAAAATGGACAGCGCTTAAATTGCTCTTTATCTTTACTCTGGCTGTCGCTGTTGTTAAGGCTATTTTTGTACGTTTGAAAAAATACTTAAATTAAAAACTAATTGCAACAATTTACAGTCGCAGATTACAGAGCGATTCAACTTGGGGCTCCTATCCAACCACATAGGATACAGCTACAATACATACAACATGTGTCGTATATGTTGTTTTTTCTCTTTCTTTTTTTCAAACAATACTCCGGAGAACACAAATTAATTGAAAATCAGTGACAAATATAGGCAAAATGTCACAATTGACGACTGTGGAATGCATTGTCGCTTAAAAAAAATGTAAAAACAAACACGATGATAACCTAAACAGCACGTTTGTCACTTTTTCTGTGACGACGCGACTATTTAAGGTTATGTGTCCAGTCCTAAACGGTCTGTTGTAATTGTATGTGTATCAATAGTTGTATCGATGTAACCAATACTGCAATTAGCAACAAATGAACAATTAATTTTGCAATAAAATTAACAGTGCAACAAAACAAGACCTAAACGTTGCAGTGCATTGTAACTTTTGGCAGCTTGGCTTTTATACATCTGAAACTGATTAAGCCAATAACTAACGAATGCTGTTGAAATGAAAGCTTTGGCTCATTTATGTGGTTGCTTTGCTTGTTTGGCCTATTGATATGCAATAGCAATAACAGCATTATTATGGCAATAACCAGCACAAATACCAAAAATTCCACAATTATATATATACCCGCAGTGCACACAACTTTGAACAACCAAAGAAAGTTGCACAACCACAAACTTTTAACCATTTTTTCCCCCATATGCTCATTAATTTAATAGAAACGAATTTGTCGTCTTAACATTTTGTTCAGCATTGATTTGATGTTTTGTTTTGTTAATTAATTGCAGTATTATTTAAATATTATTCAAACATAACTAACAGCTGTAGTTTTTGTTTTATCCCGAAAATTGTCAAGTTTTGTAAAATTTGCATATCAAACAGTTAAAATTAATTCATCTATAAAATTATGTGGCAAGAAATTAGTCGTCATTGAATTTGCATAACAATAATCAGCTGAAAAAAAAAAACATAAAAATCTTGAATGTGTTTGTTGACTAACAAGTGTAGCGGCTGTGGGTGTCATCTTTTTCAGGGACGGACGACTTGTGAAGTTTCAATATTTTAGCAGTTTAAAAGCAGTTGTATAGAGTTTCGAGTTTGATAAGTACAATTATTTCAATATTTTCATTTCAGCAGAAAAAAGAAAATGTTTCCTCCTTCTTAATAATAACCTAATCACCTTATTGTATTTTGCTTGCTTCGCTGTTTCATATTGTGCGACGATATATTGTTATTATGTTTAGATTCTTCATTTAATCATGGGCCTAATTACAGCATCCGTGATCGAGCAAAATTACCAAGGGCACGACGAAACAATTGCCTATCAATCTTGCACAATTTTGCTCGATCACGGATGCTGTAATTCGGCCCCTGATCTGTTTAATAATTTGAAATTATGAGAACAAAAGACTTGCACGCAGAGAAAAAACATAGTTGGAACTACCTTGTGTTAATGGGATCATAGTTGGTATGTTTCCTTACTCGATTCAAGTAACTTAAAATTGCTTAAAAGCGTTATTTTACAAGTTTTTGAAGCTCGAGAGAGAAGAATAACATGCAAAATGCAACTCTCTAATATATTACAATAACTTGAAGTTAGTACGGAAACAGACCTAGTATGATTCGGCTAATGATTGTTGCTACCAAGTTCTTCAACATACAATGGTTTGCAACAACTATAATTAGAAAAGTAATTTTTTCGTAGTTACCAAAATATTATTGAAACAACCAGTATTCTCTTCTTGGAACGTAAATGGAATAATTGCAACACCTATATTATGAAAAGAAATTTATTTTTAGGAACTAGAATATTATTGAAACAATAATTATTTTTTTTTCAATGCACTTCATATATTTATTATTTTTTTTTCTTTTAAAGCATTTTTAAGAAGTTTCAAGCTTTTCTATCTTTTTGCAGTCTTTAGAATAAGGCGATAAAAAGCACAGCACAATAATTGAAGAGTTGACAAACGAAACGGCACATAACCAGTAATCGATAAAACTTATTAGGGCAGATCACGATCATGTTGCATCGTTGCAAATGCAAAATAAGCAGCTTTTACAAAAACAAATAGCATTGATATGTATTTGCAACATTCATGCATTTACTTTAACAAAAGGCAGTTGCATATGCAATCTAATCGTATTGCATAGCGCTATTGTGAACGAATGTCTTCATTTTGCATTGAACACAACCACCAAAACTTATAAAAAAACAAATGCTAAAGAAATGCAATGAGTTGCAAGGCATTTGCAACATCATAATCTTAAAGGCGTGCTCAAAATCATCTACCTTTGCAAAAACGCATTTGCAGCAATGCAACAAGATCGTAAACTGCCCTATTGTCTCTGAACAGATTGCAAGAAAACCCTTCACTTCATGGAAATGAGAACATGTAACGCCTTTTGAAGTGTCTGATAATGAAAATAATTAAAGTTCAGTACAATGAAAATAATTCTATAAAAAAACTCAACACAAGTGAAGTTCTGTTTATTTTATATGTGTCCTGGGCTAGCATAGATGGATGGGCACAATGCATTGAATTATTAGTACATTAAAATATATCATTAGCACTATTCTCTTAGTGGTAATAGAAATCAAATACGCATTACCATTAATATGTCATGGTAATAGAATAAAAATTGCATTACCAATATTATGTAATGGTAATGGAAAAAATTGCATTACGACTAAAATTTAGTGGTAATGAAAAATTTTAATGGTAATGGAAGACATTTACATTACGCTACACTCAAAAAAAATCTGTTTCCCTTAAATTAGGAAACTGTGGCTTCAATTCATAGTCATGGGTTTTAGTCTATAAAGGTTTAACGACGTAGAGGTTTAACGACATGACTTAACGACCTCACGTCTTGATTTCGTTGCAACGTTATTAAAACAGCTTCTTAGATTTGAAGACAAGCTTTTACTTAAATATAAGATATGAAGGTATGATTAAAGTTAAATTTCCAAAAATTGTATAAAAGCAGAAATAATTTAAAGATAAACTGTATTGATAACAAGTCCGCTTGCAACATTCTACAGCATGATTTCTTAAATTTGGAGAAATATAAGTAACAATACTTGGATATATCATAGACATTCGCGTCGGAAGCGGGGGGGCCAAGGGGGCAGTTGCCCCCCCACTTCTTTTGCTAGATAAACAATTAACAATAAAAAGAAAACTTCAAAAGTTATTCAAAATATCAGTTTTTTTTACAACGATAATCTTTTTGTGTTATATATTTTCCTCTTCTTTCTTTCTTCTTCATAAGCATGCTTGCGGATAACCATTTTCTTTCTCTGTGTTTGCAAAAAGATAGAACAAAATGTAGAGTTTCTACTGCAAACCCACCACTTCAGTTTAAAAGCACCCTTAAGTATGTAGCTTAATACTGTAATATTTTAATCAAAGCCTTCATCGGAAAAGTGCCTTCTGAACAAAATCTATAAACAAAACTAGATCTTTATGCAGATGACTTTGTGGGAGTGACCTCCACGCGCAACTTAAAATGCTGAAGCAATTGCCTGGACAAACACCTTGAAATTGTAGTGGCATTGTATCTCAATTTGCAAAAAATTCGGATACTGTAAAAAAACTATTAAATTAAGTTGAAAAACTTATTGCTTTGCTTTTGACTGTGTCTGCATCAGCAGCTTCATCTGAGCGTTTTTTTAGTGCAACGACTTAAAACGTTTCTTCGAGCAACTATGACACAGAAACGACTCACTCATGCGGCACTTATACACATTCACAAAGATAAAACCGAAGAATTGAATTCGATGGAGGTGGTGAAAGAGTTTGTTTCTCGCAAGGACAGAAAGAAACATTTTGGAATAATTTAAATTGATATAACTTTTTGTACCTTATTGCATTTAAACCATGTAAGGATATACCTAGTCTTGCTTTATAAAAGCAACAATATTTCTTATATTTTCATATTACCATATGAAAGATCCTTTAAAGAATGATCTCTAATATTGAAATTGGAAGAACTTTTAAAAATAATGAAATTTTAATATTTTTTATATATATTTTTATATATTTATTTATTTTAAACTAAAATAAAAAATTTGTTTTATCACATTCATGTTTCTTTGAAGAAATTTTGGTGAACTTTTTTTGCTCCACCATTTGCACTGCCCCCCCATTTGTACTTCCCCCCCAGATGAAATTCGCTTCCGACGCGCTTGATCATAGAAATACATGAAAGTTTTTCTTTTTTTGTACACCACAAGTGATTTGTTTTAAAGATGATTTTCTTATATTTTTAGAAAAAATGCTTTAAAGTTACTTACGAAGCGAACGATTTTTAAGTAAACAAATTAAGCGACGATTGCTTAACAACTGCGATGGTCTAATGCATAAGCTGATGAACTTACACTCACACGGCCGAAGTTCAAGTGTCCGGATAGTGGTAATTTTTCAATTTAATTTAATGTTAATAATAATAATGTTTGCAGTTTTTCGTCAGTATAAAAATCATAATTTTCACAGGATGCTTTTTAAAATCTGAAAAAAGTTTTTATTTTTGCAAAAATTCCAAATTTTTCTAGTGTTTCGATGAAAAATTTATTATTTTCGGAGAAACAGTTTCTCTAAGTTATTGCTAATGACTAATCAACGGTAGAAAGTTTCTAATTTCAATAGAAAATGTTTCTTTTAGTTATAGCCGATGATAAATAAATGGTAGAAACACTTACTCAAATGTAATAAGATTTCAACACAATTGCGCTAAGTTTCTTCAATTTAGCGAAATAGTTCGTAAATGATTGGATAATTTTCCTAAACTTTTTCACACTTCTGGTGTCAATTTAATGAAAAATATATACTTCATTTTTAGAAAATCGACCATGGCGCTAAATGAAGCCCGATTCTCTAACGATTGGGTGCTATTTTTCAAGATTTTCTGCAAACTTTTTCTGAGTGTAAAATTAAAAAATTTTCACCAGTTCCAAATTTTTTAAATATAAAATTCTGTTAGTGACGTGGTTTCTTTTCAATTAAAAATTGGCTGATCAATGAAACTCATTGAGTGAAAGGGTAAGTAAAATATGCAATATATAGCGAATATGAAATATTGTTGTCCTGTTTCAAACTTACTTGATCTAAAAAACTTACAACTAAATGCATGTAAAAATTTAAAGAAAAGATCATCATTAATTATCAAATTTGAAAAAATTATTATTTTAAATAAAAATTAGCTGATAAACTACTACCAAAAACTGATTTTGGTAGTAGCTTACATATATTAGAGCTTTTTAATACTAGCATTTCAAAAATCGAGTCGCTAAGTTTTTGTCTTCGTGACCGATTGGTTATGTTTTTTTGCAATTTTAGTGGTAATGCAAATTTTTTGCATGCTTTATTATGTGCTGTTTCATTCGCCCACCTCTCAATTACACAATTTGCAATGAACAATATTTTACACTTCAGACTAACTGTATTAATTAATATCAAAGAATAATTACACTTATTAACAACAAACCGCGCTGCATAGACATTTATCTGCGAAGCAAGATAAATCAAGCACGCAAAGTGTTGCTTTACTGAGGGAATAAGATAAAATAACTAAGCGCTCAAAGAATAGTTCAGACAAACATCAAAAGTTAGAGTATGTGTGTCTTTATCATAATATTCACTTAATGACTTTATTAAGGATACAATTTATGTTTGCTGCAATTGTGCAATAATTTTGTCATGTCTCAACCATGTATTTTTTCTGCGTGTGCAAATCAAAGTTTTGACTTTCGATGCTAATATCTTCGCTGTTTCATGTTTTATGCTAATTTTAAATTATCATGAACGTTGATAGATTTAAAATTTGATTGACTTTTAGTACTAAAAATCTTCTGAGCCTTGATTTTACCGCATGTTAATATTTATTTTCTTACAAAAACTATACACAGCGTTCACTCCAAGTTATTTGCATTATTTTTTAACGTTCCCGTCGGCAAATTTTTCGATTAAATTATAGCCGACAATTACATATTTATTGATAGGCTGGATACACATTAACAAATATTAAAGAATGAAATAAGGACATTTTCCAGATAGAGGGGATCAAATCATATCTGAGGTTGAATCATACGATGACGAATATTACGAAGATGAACCTACAACGTAGTTTCGCTAGTACCACTAACCCAAATGAAACGATCCAAATTTTCAACAAGCATTAGAAAGGGCTGGAGCTGAAAGTATTGATCAAAATCATAAGTGTTTTTAATCGCCTACGAACACAAGCTGCCTTTAACTTATTGGCAACAATAAGCAGAAAAAGCAACAACAAAAAGAATACTAATTTTTTTAATTAACTGACATTTGACCATATATTGTCGAAATTTAAAAAGGTTTTAAGTAAGGATTGTGAAAACACAGTTCGAGATACTTGAGTAAATATTTTTTTATTGTCTTACGTAAGTATTAAAATTACCAAAAAAAGTTACAGTTTTTCAAACGTGCGTAAATGAAGCTGTAAAAAGAAAATAGAAAAACCGGTTTGCAGGATAACTCAAGTTTGGCTTATCTGAAACAAAAAAAAGAAAAAATTTCGTAAAAGTTTAAACCTAATGTGAGGGGCTGACTAAGAGTTTTTTTCAAAAAAATTATTATAAACAAAATGGCGGCTACGCAAAGTTAAAATTACAAAAATTCCTAACATTTTAGGACAAAAGTAGTTGCAAAATTTTTTTTAAGGACTTGAAAAAAAACTCGAAGTCAGTGAAAAATATTTTTTTATTACTTAACAATTTTGAAATAAATCGGTATAAAAGTTATTGTGTGATCTTGCACACCAATTTTAACACTTATTTGCTAATTTTAATACTTATGTAAAACAATAAAAAAATATTTGCTCAAATATCTTTCAATAACCGTTTTTTACAAACCTCACTTAAAAAACTCCTACAATTTCAAAAAAATTAGGTAAAATGCCCCTTAATAATAACACATGCATACACGGTTTCAGACCAGAGAAGATGAAAGAGGTTCGATATGTATTTTCGCGCACTGAATTCGAATCCGCAGTCCGTTTTTCTCTATCAGCCCAAATAGAGAAGCATTTATTTTTCTGTTAACTGAACTATATCTTTTTAACGTATTAGCCTATTTTAATTGACTTTAATAAGTTTGATTGAAAAATACTAGATCTAACTATAACTGCTTACAAAAATTTATTGGTTCTTGTAGTTTTAAAGATATCAGCCTTCAAAGTTAAAAATTTTTAAAATTGTAAAATTTTGTTCCTGTAACTTTTTTCCTTCCATTTATTTTCAAAAACTTTATTTTGTCAGATGAAATTTCTTATTAGCTTTAGCAAACTTTAGTAAATCTTGGACAGTTTATGAGTCATTTAGAAAAATCTAAATTTGCAGCCACTTAAAAATTTTTATTAAAAGTTTAGTTTGTTCAAAATTTACTAGGTAACGATAATAGAAAGAGTAACGACTACAAGAAAACTGTTGAGAAACTTTTGAAGAACTACTGCAAAATGGGTGCCTGAATGTCGTTAAAAATTCATTTTCTTTATTTCCATTTGGATTTCTTTCCTGACAATCTACACTGTTTACACCAGTGTGAAAAAGATTAATTTTGATATTTCGTTGCTTCCTTTTGTTTTGTTTTAGGTTAGGGCTATGTTATGGTGGAGGTCAAGAGCCTGTAATGAATTGTGGTTGTTTTAATGTTAATGGGAACTTGTAGACAGGGGCAGATTTAGGGAGGGTATAGGAGGGGTTGCAGCCCCCTAGCAGGCAAGGGCCCCGCAGGCACTTTTTTCAACATGTTTAATTTGATTTTTTTAATGCTTTTTTTCGATCCAGGAACAAAATTTGCATTTTCTTTAAATAATCTTCATTATTATTTATGTTCCTTTTTGCTTGCGTCTATTATAGCAAAAAGGATTCAATATTAAAAAAATTGGTTTGCCCTCTATGGATGGGTATGAAAAGTATACTCCATCGCGTGACAGTTTCGTGATAAAAATCAAATATCCGAAACGAGGCATGAAGCTGCTGCTCTATTAAATAGATTAATAAAACTTCAAAACGCTTTCATGATAGTTTTCTGGAACCGAATTTTGAATCGCTTCAATGCAACCAGCCAATATCTGCAAAAAGTATATATTGATTATATACATGAAAAGTATATATTGCTAACGATATGTTAGCTTCTCTTATCGAATTCGTAACAGAATTGCGAAGTGAATTTTCAAGGTTTGAGAATAGTGCTATAAGCCTGAGTCGATTTGTTTGCCAAGACTATGAGAGAAAAATAACTAGAAAAAACAGCAACAACGAACCCGAAACAATCAATTTGACTGGTTCTGATAGATTCAAAATCGCAACTTGTTTTAGTTGATAAGTTAGCAATGGAATTGAGAAAAAGATGTGAGGCATATGGACATATAAACACATAAAGACACATAAAACTATTTGGATGCTTGTGTAAATTAAAGGATATTGAAAACGAAGAATTAGAAGCGAGAGTAAAATTCCTTGATGAAGTATATTCAAATGATTTTTAAATGGAATTATTCTGTGAATAACATTAATTTATTCCACTTAAGAAACTTTAACATGAAGGATTTTTTCGATCTCTTGTGAGAGATATCAATCTATTTATAACAGAAATAATACACTAGTTCCATTAAAAATACTTAATTGGATTGTGGTCACATGACATGTCGATCAAAAATGATCGACATTTTTCCAAATGTTTAAATACATATATAGTCAACCGATTGCTTGTAACAATACCGATGGCAAATTGCGAAGCTGAAAGGTCATTTTCAGTATTAAAAAAAACAAAAAATGTAAACCGATCTTCTATGTTAGATGAACTTTTGTCGTCAATAACGCAAATATGTATTGAAAATGATTTGTTGCAAACGATTAATTTTGACGAGTTGATAGAAAGTTTTGTCACAGTTAAATCGAGAAAAAATTTTAAATAAATATTTAAAAGTCAATGAAACCAAATTTTTTTTTACTTTTAGACATAAATGTGTAAAAATTAATATTTTGATTATTGGGGGTTGGAATTAGTTTTAAAGGTTTTCTAAGAGATGGCGTAACTATCAATAGATCGCATCGGGCACACCTGTGACTATATTCATTTCAAAGCACATTGTCTAAGCTTCATTTTTCAGTATGTGTCATTCCACTGAAGTGTAAACAACATATATTTTTTTCTCTGTGAACATGTCGACTTTCGTTCCAACAAAACGCAATTTGCGGGAAGGTTTACTTTTGTGCTTCCATTTAAAGAAAAAAGCGGTTGAAGCACAACGCACGCTTACTGAGGCTTACGGGGACTATGCTCCATCAATTTCTACTTGTGAGTACTGGTTCCGTCTGTTTAAAAGTGGTGATTTTGATACGGAAGACAAAGAGCGTCCGGGCCAGCCGAAAAAGTTTGAAGATGAGGAATTGGAGGCTTTGCTCGATGAAGACCCGTGTCAAACCCTTCAAGAATTGTCAGAATCATTGGGAGTCGACTTATCAATGGTCGGCAAACGCTTGAAGGCCATGGGAATGATTCAAAAGCAAGGAAATTGGGTGCCGTACCAGTTGAAGCCGAGAGACGTTGAACGGCGATTTTGCATGTGCGAACAACTGCTTCAACGGCATAAAAGGAAGAGTTTTTTGCATCGTATTGTCACTGGCGATGAAAAGTGGATCCATTACGATAATCCTTAGCGAAAAAAATCGTGGGGACCACCCGGCCATGCATCAACATCGAGGGCCAAGCCGAATATTCATGGCGCCAAGCTTATGCTGTGTATTTGGTGGGATCAGAAGTATGTCGTGTACTATGAGCTGCTAAAACCTAACGAAACCATCACTGGGGAACGCTACCAATAACAATTGATGCAATTGAGCCGAGCATTAAAGGTTAAACGGCCGGAATATGCCAAAAGACACGACAAAGTGGTTTTTCAACATGACAACGCACGGCCACATGTTGCAAGAACCGTCAAGGAAACGTTGGAGGCGCTGAATTGGGATGTGCTACCCCACCCGCCTTATAGCCGAGACATAGTCCCTTCCGACTACCACCTATTCAGATCGATAACGCATGGCTTGGCTGAGCAGCGCTTCACTTCTTACGAGGATACCAAAAAATGGGTCGATTCGTGGATTGCCTCAAAAGACGAATCGTTCTTCCGGCGCGGAATCCATATGCTGCCAGAAAGATGGGAAAATGTTGTAGCTAACGATGGACAATACTTTGAATAATATACATTGTACCGTTGTTTCTAAATAAATGCTCAAAAACCGAAAAAAAACCTTTAAAATTAATTCCAACCCCCAATATTAAAAAATTCCAGCTAAGTGCTCTGTCCTTAGTAGAGCCCGTTTCGATTTTAGCCCCAGGCCACGCCATGTGTTAATCCGGCGCTGCTTGTAAAGAGTGAGCAATGGAATAAATATTGACCAAATCATGGGGTAAAATCAGGTTGCGATATGAAATTATTCACAACGTTTGTGCTTAGCTTCAAACTAAAAGTTTTGAGTTTCAAACTTTTTTTTAAAAAAAAGAAGATAAACAAGGAGATTAATTGTTAAACTACTTCAGAATGAGGTTTAATTTTCTATGGCTAATCTAATAAAATTCAATAAGATTTAGAAGTTAATCTCTCTAAATCGTTTTAATCTCTATATGTAAATTTTTTAAGAAACTAGAGTTTTTATAAAAATTTCAAGTGGCTTAAGTTCCGATTTTTCTAAATAACTCATAAACTGTTTTTAAAAGTTCTTGTAAGCAGTTATAGTAAGACCTAGAATTTTTAAATCAAACCTTTTAAAAGCAATTAAAATTGGCTAATGTGCTAAAAATATATAGTCAAGTTATCATAAAAAAAAAATATTTTTTTAATTTTTCCTATAACTCCTAACCTTTAACTCGACCTGATAGAGGAAAACGGACTGCGGATTTGAATTAATCGAGCAAAAATACATATATCACCACTTATGTCTTCTGTGGTCCAAAAGTTGACTTTTATTTATAAACCTGTGTAATTTAATCTTGAAATTTAATTTTAATGTCATTAAATTATCATACCAATTTATTAACCCTTATGGGAGTAACAAAAAAACCTTAATCAGAGTGACAAAGTACCCGGGTACCTTCATACAGGCCCGGCAAATAATATGAGTATGGTGGTTACTTATACCCACATGGAATTTTGTGGTTGGGTAATACACGCAAAGAAAAGAAATGGTTGAGACATGATTACTGCAATAATAATTTTTTTACTAAAATTATTGTATTATTTCTGCAAACACAAATTTTTGCCTTAATAAAGTCATTATTTACTAATGGTGGTACCAAAAATAACATTATAGTTGAAATCATAACATCAATGAAATCGTCAATATACTATGATTGCCTCAACTATTAGTTGCAACAAAAATGTTGTAGTTCTATCAATCATGATAAATGTGAATATTATTATATAGACAAACATATTAGAATTTTGAATGTTTGTCTGAACTATTCTTTGATTGTTGACAAACGAAGCAAAACATAACCAAAATCTAAAGATTTTTTGTGTCTGAACAGTTTGCAGTAAAACCTTTCACTTCATTCAGACACAATAAGTTTTATCGATTCCTGGCTATGTGCCGTTTCGTTTGTCAACTGTTCAATTATTGTGTTTTGTTTTAAATCGTGACATTTTCGACTTTGATTGTAGCAAACATATTTCTTTTTATCGTAAATATATTTCGCAATTCTGACCATATTTTGTTTATCACAAATATTGCTATTTTTGTGACAATACACTTACAGCCCTATTCTGGCAGCTTAACTAAGCTCACCACATTAACAAAATAGTTAATATTAACTATTTGTTAAGGTTTCGTATTCTGCTGCAACTTTAAAAGCTCTTTTCCTTACAATTTTGTTAATAACAGAAAGAGTCTTAACAACGAATGAAAAGTATGTGCTTAGATAGAAAATTGTTGTGAAAATAATAAAAAATACAAATTTTAATATAATATTGAGTTTAAATACATTAAACTGAAAAATGAAAGAATTTTTTACTTATTTTAAGTGTTGATAATGAAATATTTCAGTAGCCGTGGCAAATTTTTCAAGCGCTTGCAAAGTCACAAGCTGCACTCGAAGCATCTGTTTATATAGCGCATCTCTTCTTTCAACAGGCATATCGATTTTCACCATGCATGGTGAACTTTAAAAGCTTTTTAAGCTTTTATGTTGTTAATGATTTTTAAGAATACCAACATTTACATAACATAACAAGCAGCTTAACAAGAGCTCCTTAACTATTTCTTGTTAAGTTAACAACCAGAATAGGGCTGTTAATGTACCATGTTTATGAATGGCATTAGTCAGGTGAGCGATAGTAGCGGCTGTGGTTTGCTGGTAGTGTGCGTGGCTCGTAAGCGAAAAAGGCACGGTTCAAACCCCAGCTCGGACAGAAAATTTTATCAAAAAGATTTTTCAATTGAATTAATATGTCTGTTCAGCCTAGTCAATGGCAAACCTTTGGAGATATCTTAATTAATAGCTGTGGAAATTGGAGTGGATGAAAATAAAAAAATAATAAAATTATTTTTTCAATAATATTCTGGATCCTAAAAATAAATTCATAATATAGTTGTTGCAATCATTCTATTTTTGACCCAATAAGAGAATGATGATTGTTTCAATAATATTTTGGTTCCTACAAAAAAGTACAAAGAAAATATATATTTAAGAACATGCTAGCAACAATCATAATCCGAATCATACTATGATCCTCTTAAAACATGGTTGTTGCAACTATGTTTTTTCTCTGCGTGTAACCCACACAGCAAATCCTTTCAATAAAATTAAAATTTATCATATATGTTGCAAAAATAAGGGTCTCTTTCACCAATCATTAATTACCCAATTGTATTAATTAATCAATTAGTAGTGTCGCGTTAAAGTCGCTTAGAAAATGATATGATAGGATATTGCGTCGATGTTGACAATGTAATAAACTTCTATAACGACTTTGAAGAAGAAAGACTGATGAGCGATAAGCAAATGTTCATGGAGTTATTGAAGAGACAGAACGATGAATTAAATTCGTTGAAAGAGGTTGTTGGCTTCCTAAAATATATGCATCGTATATTCATACCCTATGCATATGCATACCAGGGTCGTCATGTTCAAATGAAAGAAGATTTTCCGTACTTTTGCAACATAAAACTTAGATACATCTTATGATGTATCTGAGGGCAACAATGTTACAAAATCGTTTAAATCACATAACCATTTTACATGCATATTATTATAAATCTGAAAAATGGATTTAAATGTTTCACTTAATCAATTTATAGCAAAATGCTCCAAAAGGAGTATTGCTTTAAGATGACATTGCACGTATAAAAAAGTTTTAAGCACATATTGTGAAAAGACTATAAAGCATAGAGTCTTTAAATGTTTTTTACTTAAATAATACTTACAAACAACAATGTTTCAAAATAGTTTTTGTTTTAGTTTTTAATGCATCTTATTTTCGCTAAGTGACGTAACAAAGTGGTCGTTTTCAGATGGGATCAAGATATTTTGTCCCAATTTATCGGAAATAAAAAAAAAATCAAAGTGCATATTAATAAAGGTACTTGTAACTACAACTCATACTAGAATTCTTAGGTTTGGTTACAATTGGTCCCTGCTATAGCAATCTAAAGAGTTAAAAGTTCCAGTTTTTCTGAAAAAGACGCGCTAAATTTTTACAATTGGTCCAAACTTAATAATTAAAATTAATAATTAATAATATTTTATTAATAATTAATAATAAAAACCCTTATTTATATGCACTTTAATTTTTTTTTTTGTAAAAAAATTGGGACCAAAATATCTTGACCCCGGCTGAAAACAACTTCTTTTTGGAGCCACCTAGCGAGAAAAATATGCATTAAAAATATATTATTTTCACAATAAATATTTTAAATTGCGTCCATCGTTTTTTTCAAACGTGCAATGTCACCTTTAACAAATAATAACACAAGAAAACAAGTAAATGAATCCAAAAGCGTGATTCGTATTGTACATGGGTCGAACGCGATCTGCCGGGCCTGCTTTCATATAATTTATATGGAAAAATAGAGTGTAAATGCTTCAGTATTTAGCTAAATCAATGTTTCGTGAATTCTATTCTTTAAAACAATTAAAACATATATTATTAAAAATATTTTTTTTTATTTGTTGCTGAACTTAGAGGCAATAATTAATTTTACGGCTTCCGCGTATTTTCTCGCTTTTGTCAATATTTTAGTTGTTGTTATCTATGTATCAGAATATTTGTGCAGGCTATCGCTGTTGTAGTACGGTACATGATCATAAAAATACATGTAGATTCTTGCACGTGTAACATTAAGTTAAAAGCAATTTCTGAAATTGTCGACATGTTATTTTTGACCATTATTTTGTGAAAATGTTTTGTGAATTAAGCATTAAAATGCAACAAACACAAACTTAAATTATGCATAAATAAATTAATTTTATTGCTCTACAATAACATGAATAATATGAATACATCAGCAAGAACAATATTTAAATGAACTTTCAAGTGTTGAAGAAGGATTTGCGGCTTCTGATATTCAAGAAGATTATATTCCACTTGTTGGCCAGATAGCTTCTGAAGCATTGTATATTGAACAAGATGGTGTAATCGAAATAGAGGAGGACCTATATGATTCAGGTGATAGTGTTGGAATAAAATCAGGAACTTCTTTCAAAAGACGGAACACATTGGAGTCTTGATCCAATTACACACACATAAACAATTAGTCGAAATATTATGTATTATCGAAGCTGTGCAGCAAAGCACACCAAACAAGGTTGATCCAATACGAGGTCATTTTTTCAACTGGGTTGTTTTGACAGCTGTTATGTGTCAAATGGCTTGTCAATATAACGTTTATGTTCAGTATTCAATACGACTCAATCATGAATAAACTTACTCTTGAACAAGGTTTATTAATTGTGGAAACTGACAACAAAAATCAGTCATCATTTAAAGAATGTTATAGAGTTCTTAAACATAACTTTATGTCGTTATGAGCGTCCAAATCATCAAACCATCTCTAAATTTGGAACCAATTTTACACTATTGGACATTTATCATTCAACCAGAGTGAATAGAGCCCGTAATTTTGAGAATATTGCTGCAGTAGCAGAGAGTGTTAGTGAAAGCCGTGAACAATCGATTCGTCGCCGATCTCAAATTTTGTCGAAATTTGAAAGTTGTCAAAAATTGGACCCACAGAATAGACCATTTAAGAGCTAGTCGTGGGCAACATTTGAACGAAATAGTTGTTAAACATTGAGCTGTAGGAACCGAACTATCATTCCAAATAAAGATTTGCATCATACATTGATTTTTATGTATTTTATTTAGAAAACAAAGTAGGAAGTTCTTATTGGATCAAACTTGGCATACTCAGTTATTGTGGTGTACACAAATCTAATTGGGAGCACCTGACTGAATTGTACCTGAAACCATATAATTCTCCTTTTATTCGTGCTACAATGTCTTGTGACGACTGAAATACGTTATCACTGTATCAAATGTTCGTAATTCTATAAAAAAATTCTTAATAAAAATAAAAAAAATTCTCGTGTTGAAAATAAAGAGTTAATAACAAAACACAATAAAACGGTTAGTGATAATTTATTTAGTCACTTGTACTGAGTAACTAAAATATTGCTGAGCTTATGTATTTATGCAGAATCTTAGAATCTATAAGAAATCTATAAAATGCTACAAAATTATTTGATAAATATTTTTCATTTCTTTTGGAACAAGCTGTAAAAGCTTCTCGTTACTTCCTCTTTTAGCTTTTATTAATTTGGCAGCACTTAAAAGCTTTAATTGTAGACAAACTAGCTAAAGCAAAACGTTATAAGAATTATGTATACCCAAGCCAGCTTGAAGATTTCTTCGGTATAATCTTTCTTTCTTAGCCTGGATCCCAAAGTGAAAAGTTGAAAATAAAAATTAATTCTTAAGAAGCAACGTAAAATTCTTTAGTCATTTTAAGCTTTAAGCACTTGTAAAATTTGCTAAAGTTAGTTAAAGAATAACAAGTTAAAAAAAAAGAATAAAAAATCAACATATAATTTGTATATTTCTACAAGCACTTGAATAAATCCCCGACAGGTAATATTGAGTATAGTGCTTGTAATTTATATAAAGATTAATAAAACCTAAAAATTTTAGGGGATTTATCTCACACGTGTCACTATGATTTCACACACTGTGTAATCAAATCTAAAGTCATCGCTAATTAAATAAAGTAATACAACAATAGTGGATGAATGAGAGGAAAGACGAACATTTGTCCAGAAAAGCCCCTGGATTATTTTTTTCATTTTGCAGTCTTCCACATGCTCCAGAGCATCATTATAAAGTAGACAGAAACAGAGCGCAACAATTAGCCTGATCTATATTAGTTTACGATCCACATGTTAACTGGTCGCTAATTTTTCAATTTACTTAAAATTAAATTAATAGATAAAAAAAACCGATAAAAGTAAAATTAGTGGTTCAAGTAAAAGTTAAATTCAATGTAAAGTTTAATCTAAAAGTTAAAAATAAGGCAAGAAAAGTGGTTATAGTAATGAAAAATATATAAAAGAAAATTAAAATAAGTTAAAAGGTCAGAAAAAAAAAACAAAAAAACACAAAAAAAGAATATATAATTTATATACCCAAACTTTAAACGTGTATATAAAACAAGCTAGTTGCAGCATCATCATGGAACATAGCAGCAGGCCTGTCGCAGTGTCATCATGATCAAGTGAGTTACTTTATTTGTTTTGTTTTTTAATATTTTTATAAAGAAACTATAATACATTTATAAACAAATTGAAGTGAATTTAGACAATTATAAATAAATAATAACTTATTATAAAGTCAACTGCAAAAGTAAATTTAAATATTTCCAAAAAGAAAAAAAAAATAACTTAGCTAACACGTTTCATTTACACTTGCATACATTTTTATATATGTTTAAGCTTTCCTTGCGCTATTTTTTTTTTATATATTTATATAAGTTTCGCTTAACGTAATCTATTAAAAGAAAACGAAAAAAATAAGGGAAAAGAGATATACAAATGAGAAAAAGAGAGGTCCGCAAAGAAAGAAAGATGTATTAAGAAATCTTGGTTGTTATAGATAAAATATCAACGTAAAAAAAAAATATTAACGTAAAAAAAAATCAACATGCGCATTTTATATCTACACTCTCTACTACGATGCTACGTTGATGATCGTTGTTTTATTGCGTTTACGATATTAATGTTATTTAGCGTTTAAAGAACGTAATCTTAAGTAAGAGAGTAAATGGTAACAAACTATTACGAAAGGAAAGCAATGCAAAACAATATAAAATTTAACTTAGAAGCTAATGTCTATCATTTTACTCTTTATATATTACTCTTAACATGTCATTTGAATCTATGGTCAATAGCATAAAATAAAATTGAACACAATAGTAAGCAAAACAAAATCATGTGTTACTAATTTTTTTAAGATGTAACCTTAACACTAAGCTGAACAGAGGGATGTAATGGGGGTTTTCAATAAAATAATTGCTGGAATAGTTTGAAAGCCTAGGTTGGGTAATGGGCATTAAATGGCTAAAAACATCATAAGTCATGATGGCATAAAGAATAACGTCGATGTTAGATTTAAACCTAGTTTCCGTTTGTTTATTTTATAAGTTCAATATTTTATCTTTTCATAACATTTTGCTTTTATTTAGTTTCAGAGAGACACGTAGTTTTTCTTGCAAGGTGATGCAAAGAGGCGTAGTAAGGTCCCCTCTCCCCTATCCGACGAGCAAAGCCACTGCCAGTACGTGTCGACCACTATTGCTGAATACATTGAGGAATTGAAAGGAAAAAAAAAATAAATAAATAATCTCCCAGTGTTCATTCTACCATTACAGTCTCATGACAAATTCAATCTCTTGCTACGCTCCATACGGTTTGACAACGATTCTACTCGGCCCATTCGTCTAGTCACCAATAAAGCTGCTGTCATTTGAGACATTTGGTCAAAAATTTAGAAGAGTAGATAGTTTATTTTAGTAAACACAGGATTTCTTGTATTTATTTTTTCTTGGAAAAAAAATATTTTTTTTTTAGCTTCAAGCAAAAACATATTTTAATTTTTGCAAAACAAAAAATTGTTTCTAAGAAGTTTCGTACGGAACACATAAAGTTACCAGGTACCTCGTCACACCAATTAGGTGTACAAATATTATTGGCGCCCCCACCCACAACAATTTGTTGATTTTGCTGTTATTATAAAAAAGGCGAAGTTAATAGAAAGTAAGGAGCTCTCAGGAAGTTTCAGTCCTTTATCTTGGTTATTAATGAAAAAGTTCTTTGTTTTAATTCGCAAAAAGTACCCGGGTACCTCGCCACTTTCATAAGGGTTAACCATGTTTAAACAAAACAAACAAAGCTCTTGAGAGTGTATCTGCAAAGTACCTGATGCGTTTTAATTAGTTCATATCATTGCGATTTCACTGAATGTAATTTTTTAATTTTTTTTTTGGTTTTTTTTTTTGCTAACTTAACCCCCCTCTCCTCTGATGAATCTTTGATCCACCACTGATTATAGATAACTATTTTTAGCATGTTGTGCACTAAACTCTTAATAAACATAAGCGTTTGTCATTATTTTTGGCTTTTACCCATAAAAGATTTAAGTTTTTTTTTTTTTAACGTGCTTCTGAGTAATTTTACTTGTTCGAAAAAATGTGCATTTTCAAACTCTCATCGCAACTATACATTTCTGCTGCACTCATGCAAAATACATATCCGCCTTTAACCGCATAACTGAGCTACACCTATTCCAACACTAGCCACATATCTCAGCCTGGCAGACGTTAAGCTATTTCAGCATTATTAAAAATATTTGAGCCCTTGAATGAAGTGCTTCTATATTATTTATTGCTGCTATGTTTATGCTAACTAATCCTTCACTTCATTCCACCTAATAATTAATTTGTTTTCACAATGAATGAAGTTTCGCGCGTTCCCCCTGAAGAACAATTACAAAAATTAGTTTCTATTCAAATGCACAACAAATAATAATAATAATAAACAAACAATTTAATTCACAAAATTGCACACTATCTGCCAGTATGTCAGAGAGTATAAGAGATAGCAGTTGGACAAGTGAATGTGAGTGTGTGTGCTAGTTTGTGTGTGTTTGTGTGCGTGTTTGCTGGTAAGCTACAAACAACTAGTTTTTAAAGGTGTGTCTCTGCTACCCACCCACAGAGCACGCAATAATTCTTTTTTTTTCGCTGTTGCCACTTTTGCAAAAATTATTTGTCTACAGCTTATTTGTTTTAAATATGTTGATGTTGTTGTTCCTTTTATTGCTATTTGCTAAGTGTGGGGAGAGTTGGTGTCATGTTGTTGCTGCTGCTAGTTTGCCCGGCTTCAACCACTCTTGCATGCATTTTAACACCATTTTGAGGTAGCATTCAGCTTAGCTTTGGCAAGGAAAGCAACGAAAATGCGGCTTGATAGCATGTCTAGCTTTTGCTAATAATATTTGTATCTTGCACGCTAGCCAAAGCCAGGCATCCAGCCAGCTACTAACGACAAACAACGTGCTGAAACACATACTTTTCACAAATAAAAGTCTTTGCCAATGATTAATGTTTAAAGTAATAAAATTTATTTGCACTGAACTTTGCTGCATTATTTCAGGTGACTTAAAAAAACAATTTGATAGGCTTTCTTTAATTGTTGTTGCTTGGGATGGTTAAATAACCCAGTGAACCAAATGTAACATCCTTAATTCTTTTATAAGTTGTTTCGGATAGAAAGATGGTAATCCACATCTGCAAATAAATCGTACTTAAGTCTAAAATTCTTCTTACAAACGTTTACTATTTTTATGTAATATTATCTCCCTCAACTTCAATACACATATGGCAATGATCCTTCAGTATTTTTATACCATCTCTGTAATGATTTTCTGGAAGCTCTGCAATATCTTCTTCATTCGACGAAAAACGCTTTCCACGAAGGAATTGTTTCAAGTTTCTTTAGATATAGTAGTGGCTGGAAGATAAAATTGGTGAATTCGTTGGGTATTGAAGCAATTTGTAAGTAAAAACACTTGTGTGAACATGTGCATTGTCTTGAGGAAAAAATATTTTCTTATGTACAGCAGGTCTTTTCTCACGAATTTTTTCTTTCATCTGATCCAAAATGTTTCAATAATATTAGAACAGAGTTAATTGTTTTACCTTTCCAAAGATAATGAATCTACAAAATCTATTTTGTACCCCCAAAACACACATGCCATAACCTTTTTGTACGATCGTTCTGACTTCACCTGTTTAGAAGGTGAACAACCAGTTTTAGTCCACTGTAAATATTCCTGTTCCAGTTAGGTTCTAATCCATAGTTATAAATCGACTTACAAAATTTACTTTAAACGCTGAGAAATATAAATAAATCAGTTTTTTTTTAATTGTTAACGAATGCGGCACTTACTTTTCTAACAGCTCTTTCATGTATGATTCTTCAAGTAAAATATGGCGTACTCATTTGTCTGAGAAGCCTATGGTATCGAGAATTTAATGATTAATCAAACTTTGATCTTCATATGCAATATCATATACTTGCTTAATGATTTCTGGCATGGGCATCCGCCAGATTTGTTCTGGGAGGAGATTTGGGAGGAGCAAAAACATAAAGGAGTCTAGAATGCGCATAAAAAATGTAAACATGATACGCACACGACACTGGTTGACACACGCTTGTTCACATAAGAAAATCCAATTAATTTTAAAGATGGTGTACAAATCTTTCTCGTATCATGCCCGAAATATTTTCAAATTTAATATTTTTTTGTCATGTTGTACATTTCAATCATTTTTTGCAAAAGCAAATATTCTTAGAAGTTTAGTAAGTGATATAATTTAAGGTCTCCTATATCCTTAAATGAAAGCGCATTAATTACTTTTGAGCCCCAAAGTTTTAAACTTAAAAAAAAAAGAATACAAAATTTCCCAATATTAAACAATATTTTTTTTTTGTTGGAAAACTGAAAAAAGTAACAAAATTTGTAGTCCGTTTTTTAACTTCAAAACCAATGTCGAACTGCCTGAAATTTTACAGATTTGAATATATTAGGTCAAAATTCATATAATTAACAAAAATTAAATAGTTGAGTTGTCGCATGCTAGGGAGATATTTTTCACCGGATCTCACACCGAATTGACACCAATCCACTTAATTCCTTTTCCAACATGCATCAGTTCTAGCAGCCTGCAAGGCTTGAATATGAGTCCTGGCTGTAATATAAGCAGGTGAAGCGAAAAAAAGTCCAGGAAATTCTCAAACTGGGTAGGCGCCGGTTAAAAACGTGAATTTGAAGAAGTATAAAACGGATGCTTCAAATTTGGTTTCCAATTTACATTTAAGTCAAAAAAATTTTTGCCTATAGCAAATTCTAATGTAAAATCGTTTGCATAATCCGAATATGCTATCAGTTTTTTTTTTATTTAGTCTTGATCCAATATTGGCCTACTTTATTCAATATATCCTTATTTTTTCTTTCGCTTTTGAATTAAGAGCTCTGCCCTCGCATAGATCGCTGTATTTTTGTCAAATTAAAATAATGCAGGATTCTTAGTCATTTTATTAAGTTATGGAAAAAATTTAAAAAGGATTATTTTTATGACAGAAAAACGACGGTTTTCAAGCCAATTTTTGTTTTGCCAAGCCAATTTGTTTTCTGCTGTTTTACAATGAGTTGAAAACAAAAATTTGCTAAACGTCAATGTTTATATGCGTTATTGGATTAAATTCTCTTTGCCATCTGTTGCTGCGAAGAATGATATCCCTTATTAGTCGAATAACTTCATGATTTCTTCCATTTCTTCCATTACATTCGCAGTATTTACTAATGATTTCGTACTATTTTCGAATTGAAAATAATATTAGTAGAAAAAATTCATTCGTTGGTTGACCGTAAACACTATTCGCAGAATTTACGAAGTATTAGTTGAGTTTAAAAAATTTAAAACCAAAATCGTTTAGCCTGGTTTGTCGAACAATTACCGAATATAAGGAAATTTATGATTGCAAGGTGGCTGTATCCTATTGGAAGAGTAGTTCCAGTCAAAGTTCTTAAAGCCCTAAGTTTAATATAAAAATGTTCACTGACTAGGGAGTGAAAGTGCCCTTTCTTTAGCCCCCTGTGGACACCCATGATTTTTTGTGTTGATCTTCAACGCTTGTACGACCGCATTTTAACTCAAAACCCATTGATGCACATTTGGAAATGAAGGAGCAGATTCCTTTAACACTTTCACCATTATTGTATGAATCTCTGTTGCTGATAAGCCTTTTAAAACAAAAAATTTTATAACAGCACGATATCCAGTTTTTCCCATTGCAAAAAAATACACTTACACGTGAACTAAAAATAGCTTGTAGACAAAGAATAAATTCACAGATGGAAATAAATATTTTGTGTGCTCAAATAGAAGACTATATATTACTATGGAGTATAAATTTTGATTTTTCTACTGGTAATTAGGTGTTACTTTTAATATTTCTCTACCAGCCTGAACATTTTTGTTTAATTTCGTTAGTAAAATCTTTAATTACCAAAATGTTTTGTTCACATGTAAGGTCAAAATTATTGGTAAAAACAGAACTGAATAACTACTGATGCCGTCTGTACAATAAATATATTTTTATAAACACAAAATTGAGAGCTTTTTTGCGTGACATAAACCAATTTTGCACAGAAAAATATTTTTTTTTTCAATTATTTTGTTCATAAAATATCCCCTGAGAACAAAGTCATTTAATTTTATGAACGAAATCATGATATCTGTGAATATTTGCCTAAATTATGTCGCTCAGAGGTCCAGGGTTCGAATCCTGGCCGGGCCATGGTTCTATATTATAACATTTCTTTCCTTTTTTCTAATCAAAGGAACTGTTGAAAACACATAAATTTACGACGAAAAGTTGTAGTTGTTGGTGATAGGAAAAGTTTGTGGAGAGGAAAAGTTTGACTGAGATCAAGACACTTGCTTCAGATTTAATATCACATGCTTCTACAGCTTCTGCTACATTAAGGCCATCCTACACAAAAATTTCACTTGATTACTCCCTTTTTCTTTTCTGTGATATCACAACGGACCAATAATTTGGTCTCAGTGGGCTGGTCTACAGACCGGCCGCCACCTTAATTTAACCTAACCTACTAAGCCACCAAATACTTTCTTGAATTAAAAACTTTTTATGTTTTATTATATTCTATCAACTAATTTTTCTCATTCAGTTAAATCCATCTATGAATGACTTTAAAACACTTCACCTGCTGAAGTCAGATTTTCGGAACTACCAGCCATTTCTTATTTTTAATGTGAAAAATTAATGCAGTTCATTTAAGCTTCATTTTCGCCATCTCTTACGGATACGCTTCTACATTTATCCAACCATTTGCATTCATTAGGACAGAAAAAGTGATGCCAAGTTTTTATGAAATACATAATTTTTTTATCGAATCAACAGAGAATATATGCGAAAAGATCGAATTTCGACCACTGGCGAACTCAAGTTTTTGTAAATGAACAGTTACTTTTAACCCCTTCGACTCTAACGTTGCACAGTGATGCGATTGGTACAAGTTAAACGGAAACTATTACTTTGTGGATTTTTTTGATATTACAAAAAATTAAAAAAATTAGGTTTTTTATGATTAATGAGTGTTTCCTTAAAAGTTTAAATATCGCTGTTCAATATCTTAAAATTAATTAAAAAATCCTTAAAAAACCTTAAATTTTCAAGCGCTAGAAAACCGGCCTGCCTGAGGTGTAACGATTTTACACGAACAACATGTGTTAAAACTAACGAGAAAATACATAGCAACAGACAACAACAATGCTATGCATATATTTTTCTTGCTGTCGTAGCGCGATGCGCCGACGAAGTCAATTCTTCGAATTAGAACACACACGGAAATATTGAAGTTGGTGTAATGAGCTGAAAGAGCGGCCAATATGAAAAGGTTGGAATGATCGCAAGGTGGGAGCGCAAGGACTTGTGTAAAAATACAGCTCCATTCTTTCGTCAGCATACCTAGTATACGAATACAAATTCCTAACATCAATTTATACGGTTTTAATTTCATTTATAATTATCAATATTGGTTTTTAAAAATTTATATTGATATTTAAAATATGAATAATAGTCTATTATTCTATTAGTAAGAAAATAGGTGCCTCCATCAACCCCCTTTGCCTTTTGCATTTATTTTAAATTTTAAGTAAACTCCAGTCGCGCGTCAGAGCTGACACGCACACTTTTTTCCAGAAAACTTAAAGTTCGAAAAAATTTATAAGAAAATCTAAAAAACACAACCGCCCGAAAAATTTCTCGAATCTCTCATTTAACGCCAAACCCTTTTTGTGGTTCAGTTGGTAGCGTTTTTAATTTTTTCGAGTTGCGAAGCTATGTATGTCGAAAATTGGCACTAAGCTAATTTGAAGTGTGAACGCCAAAAGTTAACGTTTAAAATAAAATATAAAAAAAAAAACTTAAAATAAAATTGTTTCATTATCAGTCGCGATGACATACAGTTGACATGACAGCAAAAGTTACATAAACAAATTATTTTGTTGGATTGTTGTTAACTGCTTGTTAATAAAGCTAATGCCGTTTGTCGGCATTTGGTGTCATTAGTCGTCGTTTGACTGTTGTTGAAATGTTTTAATTTGCATAGCTTTGTCAAGATTTGCAACTTCTAACTAAGTGTTGAGTGAGACTTTTGTTTTGTCTTGCCACTTAAGTTTCATACATAAATACTTTTTCATTGATTGACATTCAGCTACTGCTTATTTCAATGCCAAATTAGCTAGTTACTGCTGCTGCATGACGCTGCCTGCATTGACCATAAACAAATTAGCATTTCGATAAAAGCAACATCATCAAAATCACATCAAAAGCGATAAAAAAACATGCACCTGATAGCTTGTAAAGCATTTCAACCAAGCTCTAGCAATGGTCAACAGCAGCTTCCCTTGGCTTGGCTTAAATTAACTAAGCAGCACATCTTAGCCATCACACTTAACCAGCCTTCTTTTTCTTCTCCGCTTATATCAGTTTAAAATATAAAGTTTATATATTTTATTGCTTAACGATTGCTGCATTTTTCACTGTAAAAATTACGAGTTTAACACGCAACGAATTAATTTTCATCAGTCGTTTGTCTCCACTCAAGTCTACTCTGCCATGCTCTGTTTTGCTGCAACCAAGAAGATATGGCAAAGTATTTAGCCTCACTTTGTACTAGTACAACAGCATTAACAACAACAACAAAACCAACGAAGAGCAGCAGCAATACTACCAAGAACAACATCGTCAGAAAAACGCATTAAAATGCATAAAAACTGCAACAGAGACACGCCAGCAAAGTTACACACACACACACGTGCATATTTTCTATTCGTTTACCAGAAATGCACGTTACGTTCTTAACGTTCCACAATGTAGCTTCAATGTGTTGTATACACGTATGTTATAGAAATTAAACAAACAAAAAGGATAGAAAAAAATTTTGAAAAATGCTTCTGACAGCACGTAGGATGCGCCACTAGCTGTATTGCATTGCGTTGACTTTGGCCACCGTTTTTTCTACTATGTTACTGTCCACAAATGCGTGAACACGTTATCGCAACCGCGTCGCCTTTCTCATTGGCGATTAAAAATCCACATCATAGCGAATAGTTATAATATTTGTCGTAAATGATATTTTTTTCTCGATGCAACAGAAGACAAGTTCTGTTGGTAGAAGAATTTTTAAAAATAATCAACTAATAACAGTTGTTCAATTCTGTTTATTCACATTTTTCATAAGTTTACTAGCTAATAACGGGGAGTATTGTCCACTCACAAAATTTTTTGTTGAAATTTACTACAACAGTTGTAGGCAATTGGTTAACTACAACAACTACAGTAAATTTACACACTCCTTTTAAATCCAACATCTTCTTTACAGTGTCATAGCGAAAAAATAGTTTGAAGTCTTTTCTTTATAGGCGGATGGTCAGTGCCACCTTCACTATGTTTTTTGTGATAGCTTTCTTGCTCTCAGTGAGAATGTGCCGCAGGTCAATTGACTGACGCGTAAAACTTTCAGCAATTTTTCTGTTTCTCTTAGTCATATTCAATATTGCCTGACGCAATGCTTCTTTATTATGAAGCTTCAAAAAGAATAGTTGCCCATTTCAACTCTAGAATCTCCATTCTAGCAATTCCGCGCAAAAGCATTCAACAAAAAATTGAAATAATCCCAATAAGTACATTTATGCATACAACATTGATGATGTGTATGCACGTGTACTGAGCCCGAACAATTACTATTACTGTATGCATGGCAAAGTAGTAGTACTCTATGCATATATTGTCATTAAAACTGCATGCATACATTGTCATTAATACTGCAATAAAAAAATTGCTGTCGCCATTAATTAAAACTCACCCCAGCAATTTTCTGCTCATCTTAATTCTTTTTGTTTTAAAAAATTGTATTTTGCTGTTACATTAATATATAGTAGTTACATTTATATTTTTTTTAAGTTCCTTAAAGTTTTAACGCACATTGGGAGCTTACCTGTTTCAAGCAAGACTATGCATGCAGGGTTCATGCTTAAGCACAGATACAGCATGTAAAGGGTGTTTTTTTTTTGGGGTATAGGACTTTAAGTTGACAACACTGTTCTAACTGGCGACCATTTTGTCAGCTGTCAAGTGATTTGGGCTTAGTTTGGTTTGGCATTTCAAGATGAATAGACTGACGCCTGAACAACGCTTTCAAATTGTAAATAATGGTTCTCTTCGGAATACGTATCGTGCACTACGTCGATTTTACGGGCAACATAATCGCCCATCAGAGCAATTAATTCGACTAACTATGGACCGTTTTCGCACCACGCTTACTCTAAATTATAATACGCATCCACAGAGACGTCGTACAGTGCCATTGCTGCTGCTGCAGAAGAAGCCATTGCTGCTGTAGAGCGTAACGTAGAGGAAGACCCGAATCAGTCTATCCGCCATCGTGCACAGGAATTGGATATGTGTTTATCCACTTTATGGAAGATTTTGCGGAAAGATCTTGGTTTGCGTGCTTACAAAATCTAACTCGTGCAAGAATTGAAGCCACTTAGCAAGGCGAAGATTTGGGGAATGTGCCGTTGATCCCGATTTTCATAACAGAATTTTGTTAAGCGATGAAGCTCACTTTTGGTTGAATGGCTACGTCAATAAACGAAACTGCCATATTAGGAGTGAAGATAATCCCAGAATGTATGTTGAGACACCGTTATATTCAGAAAAACTGACTGTTTTTTGTGCTTTATGGTCTGGTGGGATCATTGATCCGTACTTCTTTAAAAACTATGCTGGCCAGAACGTTACAGTCAATGGTGACGGCTATAGAGCCACGATTACTGACTTTTTCGTTCCTCAATTGAACAACCATGATGTGCAGGAGCTGTGGTTTCAACAAGACGGCGCAACATGTCACACAGCTCGTGCTACAATTGATTTACTGAAGGAAACGTTTGGTAACCGCATAATTTCACGTTCCGGACCCGTGAATTGGCCTCTAAGATCGTGCGATTTAACGCCGCTAGACTATTTTCTATGAGGATATGTGAAGTCGCTAGTCTACGCCAATAAGCCCGAAATGATCGACCACTTGGATTACAATATTCGCCGCGTTATTGCTGATATATGGCCACAAATGTTGGAAAAAGTGATTGAAAATTGAACCTCCATATGTGGTCATATGCCAGAAATTGTATTTAAATTACAATGCCAAAAGATAATCTTTTTTAAAAATTCATATTTGTTTTATTCCATTTCAAAGTTCTATACCTCTAAAAAAACATCCTTTATATTTTCGTATCCATGATACTCTGTACAAACTACATGTATACTAGACTCGCCTCTCAAAACTTTTTTGAAAATTCAATGCGCTCTTTACTTAAAGTGTGTGGTTGTGCCACAAATAAGACGGGTTGAAATTTCAGAGCGATTGGAATAAGCTTAACTGTGCCTAGTTGAGCTTTATTTTGACAACTTTAATTTTATTCTTTTATTTAAAAAAAATTCAAATATGAAAGTATTCCGATTAAATTTAGTAGATAATTGTTCTTATACTATGATAAATGTGCACAGAAAAAAATTAGCAATTACGTTGAAGAACCTAGCCGCTATGCAATTTTTAGCAAAAAGTGAAATTTTTCGAATATATCAAGTTTGGGTATTTTTACAAAAAAAAAAAAAAAAAAATTCAAAAATGCAAAATTTTGAAAAAAAAACATCACGGCTAGTTCTGACACAGCTTTGAGCTTGTTTTTTACAAAATATTAAAAAAACAAAAATTCCGAAGTGAAATTTACAGATGTTCAAACTGACTTTTTTTTAAAAAATTCTTCAAAATGTCCATTTCTGGCCTATCTAACACAAAAAATGCATGAAAATGAAAAAAACATATGTGTCTTACTCAAAATGGCTTAAATAATTTTTTTATACTATTTTTAATTTTTGTTCGAAAAAATTTTTCAATTTCAGGGTATCCAAGACACCAGTCCTTGGTTTAAGGCAGTGATCCACAGCTTTGCCCCGAAAGCTTTCACTCCAAAGCTCTTCATGCGTTTACATGGAATATGGATGCTTTTGTATGGAAACTAAAAAGAGCTTTGGTGGAAAAAGCTTTCGGGGTAAAGCTGTCGATCACTGGTTAAAAGGTAAAAAATAATAAAAAACTGCAAAAATCAATATTTTGAAACAGGGTTTAAAAAACTACCAAAGATTTATTTGTTATTGCTTTCGCTTTGCTGTGCTGTGTATGAATCAAACAGCAATAGCCAAAGCAGTAGCCTTATCTTCTAAATATAACCGCTCATTAAGCTATGCTGTGTATTTCCTCAAAAGCAAAGCAAAAGCAATAGGACAAAATAGAAATTGTTAAGCTGTGTAGTGCTACGACAGCTTTACGAAATGAGTTTATTGCTTTTCATTTCATTTTGCTTTTTCTATGTGTGGCAGTACAGCAAAAGCAATAGCAAAAAAGGAATTTGTCAGGCAGTGGTAGTGCAAAGACAGCCCTGAAATGATCTTATTTTAAACATGCAATAAGTTGCCACCTCATAATATGTATTTTTAAGAGTTTTAAACATGATTAATAAGTCATCATCATCAAATACTTTACTAAAATCAGTGAAAATACAATCGAAAATTTTAAGCTTAAAACTCTTAAAAATACATACTATTAGGTTGCAATCCTATTATTTCAAAATTACATAGTTTTTAAATTCTGACCACAGATTCGGATTCAGCGACCCATTTTTATATACAGTGTACGTGCCAGCACCGAATTCGTAAAAATAAAAATAAACTAGTAATGAATTATCTTCGACTGGCCCGAAGTTAAAATACCCCATGGACGACGATTTTTCCAGATTTCGTACCTAAAGTTTAAATTAATGGTTAAAGGTTTGTGCAAAAATTTAAAGGCATTAGATTAATTTTTGTGGAATTGAAAGAGATTTTACTATTTTGGTGAACTCACTTTGTATGGGAGGTAGACGTGATTTTCATTCGACTTTTACAAATTTTATGCTAAAAATTCATATTAAAGGTTAAAGATTATGTGAAAATGTTAAGTCTAATTAAGAATTAAAAGAGATTTTACCGTTTTGGGTAAGGCACTTTGTAAGGGAGGTTGTAGTGGTTTTCATACAATTTTTACAATTTCATACTCAAAGTTTATAATAAATATTAAAGACGCTGTGCAAAATTTGAAGTCATTATACTAATTTTTGTGGATTTTAAAGAGATTTTACCGTTTTGGTTAAGTCACTTTGTATGGGAGATAGTCGTAATTTTAATCCGATTTGGCTCGTTTTCGAAGCTGACCTCTATTTTTGAATAAAAAGTCTATATATTGAATTTCGTTACGATAGCTAAGAAATTACGGCTGTTATCGTGACCACAAACGGACAGACGGACATTGCTAAATCGACTCAGGAGGTGATGCTAATCAAAAATATATATGCTTTGCTATACCGGCCACGGCCCCCTTTATCAGCGTTACAAACGGAGTGGCAAAGTTAATATACGCCTATTACGTTTTTTAAACGTAGGGGTATAATTAGGTGGCAGCCCTATTAACTTAGTAACTTTATTATAATTTAAAATTCTGACTTCAGATTCGAACTCAGCGACAACCAACACGGACAAATCATGTCTAAAACTCTTAAAAATACATATTATTAAATGGCATCTTATTGCATGTTTAAAATAAGATCATTTCGTAGGGCTGTCCTACGCAGCCTAACAAATTCCTTTTGATGTGCAGCCACACATAGAAATAGCTAATTGAAATAAAAAGCAATAAGCTCATTACATAAGGCTGTCGTAGCCACTACACAGCTTAACAATTTCTATGTTTTGAGGAAATTTATCTTTTGAGGAAATGCAAAGCTAAGCGAAATGAGCAGTACAAGTTTGTTTTGAAAAACTTTAGGTAGGTCTACGCAGCAAAATTTTCGTTGCTTTTGCTGTTTTGCTGTAAGCAATTTCATGTTTTAAAATTGAACAGAAATTGTTGATACGAAATTGTCATCTATGAAGTAAGAGCTTTAAGTGTTGTTTTATAAGTAAGCGCAATTTGCGTTTTATTTAACGCTTAAAATTTGTTAGGTACCCCATATTCCTAGAATGATGGTAAAAAATTGCATCCGCAAATTTAACAAATTATACGTAGAAAGTATGTTTATCGGATAAAGGAATACGGTTTTTGTGAAAAGATCGAATATGTCATGTTTGCCTTCGTAGCGATTAAAATCCAAGAAAGCAAGGATTTTCTCAAACAGAAAGGGAATAGGGCCAACAAAAATTGAAAATTCTTTAAAAAAAATATTAATGCCATTTTGAGCACAAACGGGCACTTTGAAGGATTTTTAAAATAAAGTCAAGTTTGAACATCTGGAAATTTCGGTTCAGAATTCTGCTTTTTTAATTTTTTGAACAAAATAGCTCAAAACTATGCATGATTTGCACAAAAATTGCGCGGCTAGGTTCTCTAACGGAATTGCTACATTTTTTCTGTGTATTTAGATCTAGTGTATCTAGATTTAATTGGAATGCTTTAATATTTGGATTGTGGCGTTTTTTTTTTAAATATCAATAAAAAATGAAAGTGGTCAAAATAAAGCGCAACTAGGCACAGTAAAGTTTATTCCGATCGCTCTGAAGTTTTAACCCGTTCGGTTTGGGGCACAACCGCACACTTTAAGTAAAGAGCCCATTGAATTTTCGCATTTTCATTTTCTCCAGGACACTTGGAGCCACTGTAATGCATATATTACCATATTATAATGCTAAGTTTAATTAATCTATAAGACCTTGTGTCGCTAGATGATGATAATAATAATAATAATAATAATAATAATAATAATAATAATAATAATAATAATAATAATAATAATAATAATAATAATAATAATAATAATAATAATAATAATAATAATAATAATAATAATAATAATAATAATAATAATAATAATAATAATAATAATAATAATAATAATAATAATAATAATAATAATAATAATAAAAATAATAATAATAATAATAATAATAATAATAATTATAATAATAATAATAATAATAATAATAATAATAATAATAATAATAATAATAATAATAATAATAATAATAATAATAATAATAATAATAATAATAATAATAATAATAATAATAATAATAATAATAATAATAATAATAATAATAATAATAATAATAAAAATAATAATAATAATAATAATAATAATAATAATAATAATAATAATAATAATAATAATAATAATAATAATAATAATAATAATAATAATAATAATAATAATAATAATAATAATAATAATAATAATAATAATAATAATAATAATAATAATAATAATAATAATAATAATAATAATAATAATAATAATAATAATAATAATAATAATAATAATAATAATAATAATAATAATAATAATAATAATAATAATAATAATAATAATAATAATAATAATAATAATAATAATAATAATAATAATAATAATAATAATAATAATAATAATAATAATAATAATAATAATAATAATAATAATAATAATAATAATAATAATAATAATAATAATAATAATAATAATAATAATAATAATAATAATAATAATAATAATAATAATAATAATAATAATAATAATAATAATAATAATAATAATAATAATAATAATAATAATAATAATAATAATAATAATAATAATAATAATAATAATAATAATAATAATAATAATAATAATAATAATAATAATAATAATAATAATAATAATAATAATAATAATAATAATAATAATAATAATAATAATAATAATAATAATAATAATAATAATAATAATAATAATAATAATAATAATAATAATAATAATAATAATAATAATAATAATAATAATAATAATAATAATAATAATAATAATAATAATAACAATAATAATAATAATAATAATAATAATAATAATAATAATAATAATAATAATAATAATAATAATAATAATAATAATAATAATAATAATAATAATAATAATAATAATAATAATAATAATAATAATAATAATAATAATAATAATAATAATAATAATAATAATAATAATAATAATAATAATAATAATAATAATAATAATAATAATAATAATAATAATAATAATAATAATAATAATAATAATAATAATAATAATAATAATAATAATAATAATAATAATAATAATAATAATAATAATAATAATAATAATAATAATAATAATAATAATAATAATAATAATAATAATAATAATAATAATAACAATAATAATAATAATAATAATAATAATAATAATAATAATAATAATAATAATAATAATAATAATAATAATAATAATAATAATAATAATAATAATAATAATAATAATAATAATAATAATAATAATAATAATAATAATAATAATAATAATAATAATAATAATAATAATAATAATAATAATAATAATAATAATAATAATAATAATAATAATAATAATAATAATAATAATAATAATAATAATAATAATAATAATAATAATAATAATAATAAAAATAATAATAATAATAATAATAATAATAATAATAATAATTATAATAATAATAATAATAATAATAATAATAATAATAATAATAATAATAATAATAATAATAATAATAATAATAATAATAATAATAATAATAATAATAATAATAATAATAATAATAATAATAATAATAATAATAATAATAATAATAATAATAATAATAATAATAATAATAATAATAATAATAATAATAATAATAATAATAATAATAATAATAATAATAATAATAATAATAATAATAATAATAATAATAATAATAATAATAATAATAATAATAATAATAATAATAATAATAATAATAATAATAATAATAATAATAATAATAATAATAATAATAATGATAATAATAATAATAATAATAATAATAATAATAATAATAATAATAATAATAATAATAATAATAATGATAATAATAATATTGTCTACTATGCAATCTGAAAACTTTGCATAACGGATATATAATGTAATCATACAAAAGCCTTTTATCAGTCTTCAAATCAATCATGCTTTAACAAAAAAATAACTCCTCTCTTCTACTTTATTTTCAAACTCAGCTGCATGCGCATATTTGGTATCAACCGTCCCAAAAAAACAACCCCTAATTATAGTCTAATAAAAAACTCACAAAAATAAAAAAATGGCATCTAGCTATTGTTGGCGGCAAGGGTATTAAATAATACTCGTATAATGTCATGTCAAATGACAGTCACCACATTTATTGCCTCATTACCACCGCGCTACTGCTTTTTTCTGTCTCATCCTTGGGTTCAGCTTATCTAAAACGGATTTTTACTATCAGGATGCCCTGTTGAATTGATTTAACGAGTATGTGTGAGTGTGAGTGCGTTAGGTATGCCACTAATATTTTATGGCTACATTAAAATTTGGGAAAAAGTTTTTTACCACAAATATCAAGTGTAACAAAGTAATACAAAACCGTTTAAAATAATCGAATGCTTTGAAGTTTTTAGCCTAATCAAGCATAACATATTTAAATGGTAAGCAGCCAGTCACACAGGTCTGCAACAACTGTAAAGATACGGCTAACAAGCTGCTCAAAACTCAGGCCAATAAGAAATCTTATCGCAACTTCAAATCTGACGTGTGGCTGAAAGGCTGCTGCAACTTTTTGGGAGTGTGCATGTGTGTGTGTGCGTTTTTGTCATTCTTTATTATTGTCCTAAGTACCTAACACTCTGTAAGCATGGATAAGCTGACAGAAACAAAGACGTAAGACTGTCAAACAGACAACATGCGGCGTGGACACACAGAACGTTTCCATATCTTCTTTTATGTTCAAAGTGCCGACAGCAACACGTTTACGAGATCCTCGGCCCTCGACAGTGGCACAGCGCAAAAGCTGCACCTGTCTTATATAAGTTCAGCTGAATATTCAAATGATCGCCAAGTTTAGGCGCTAAGATAACGTCACTTGCACTTGGTTAAAAGATATGCTGACCAAGAAAAGGTCAAGATTTGAGCGCATTGTAAACAATTATTCTCAAACTGGGCAAAAACTGCAAATTAGCTAAACAAAAAAAAAAATTACATCGACTCATGTCCTGCGGGAAAACTACGACACTTAAGGCTTTAAGTTGGAGACCCGTCTTATGCCAGCCAGCATGGTTAGAGAAGACAAGCAAAAAATCTGAAATTAATTTAATTTGTCAACACCATAAACAACAAACATCAGCAGCGGGAGCGCTGCAACAACTCAATACAAGGGACAAACGATACGACAAAAACACAACAACAAAAACCCAAGAAACAAAAACTACACTTTCAGACAATAAAATATAAGACGACTTAAAAACGATAAAGTAATAAAAGAAAACAACAACCTAAAGATTTTCTGTCATGTTGCTTGTGTATCGAGCCATACGTTGAATTTTTCGAAAATTTTTTCCCATAGCTTAAACTTCAAATGTTTACAGCTCCAGAAGTGGAGCTAACCAGCGCTTAGCATTTGCATTTTTAGAACTTCATGTATTGATGATTTTATTAGCTGCGTTAAATGTGTAAAATTATTATGAATTGACATTGAAACTTTTGCTTGTTGTTTACTGGTTGTTGGTTATAGCTAAATTATTGCTACAGATGCCATTAACACGCCAACACTACCAACTAAGGCAAATTATCATTAATCAAATGTGCCTGACAGTTCTACTAATTAATTGGGCTGGTTTTTCTTTCAAATAAAGACAAAGCAATAATTTAAAAATCTATTTGAACAAATCCTAGCATTTCGTCTACGCTGGAGTCCATGAAAAACAGCGAGCTTTGCTACGCGCGGAAGTTAAGCTCAAGAGTTGTCAGCGCTGGACATTTTGCAACAGCTAGACTTCAACGACGATGACGACAACGACGCTACAAGGTGCTATTTCCACTTTGACAAAATGTTGCTTTAGTGCAAAAACTAGTGCGAACACTTCTTACTACTTTCTTGCTACTATTTTTGTCGTCACTTCAACAAAAAACAGCGGCAGCCTTTTTTTCCAGCACAGTTTCTTGGGAGCAGCATGAAAAACGAACTCTAGCTATGCATGTATAATAGGCGAATTATTATGTTGCTATTGCGGCATTTGAGTGCATAATTTAAGAGTGTGAATTGTGCATTTGCAATGGAAGATAGCGATCTTCATGCATTACAATTTCAAACCAAGTAGTTAATTTTTTGGCATTTAAGCGTTTGAGAGAATATTAAAGCAATTTATAAGAAGGTTTATGTTTTCAAGGTACCAACATTTTGTGTTATCGTTATTATGAGCACAAATTTCGAAAAAGTTATTGTTATTTATGTGTTATTCGTAAAATATATGAAAATTTGAAATAAAAATAGAAATATCACCAAGCGTTAGTACTACATTAGTACTACATTTTTATATAATACCATTATTGAAAAAAATCCAGTGGCAAGTTCAGTGATGCCCACACTTTTTTCAAAAAGACCTACGCTATCCTGCCACTATGTCTGTCTTAACGATTAAGGGCGTAATTTGAGAGCTATCGATATTTAAGCTAAAAGAGAGAAATCAAGTTCGAAAATGATCCAAATTAAATGAAAACCGCGTCTACCTCGGCAACAAATATACAATGCAAAAACGGTAAAATCTCTGCAAAGTCCAAAAAATTACTATCATTATCACTATTACTATGACTTGAAATTTTACACATAAGCTTAAGCTAAAGTAATCTTAAATACTTACTCCAAGAGTCCGTACAGAACAAATTTCCGTAGCGGCTGGCGAATTTATCGTGAAACAGAATGCATGAAAATGTATGCAGCCGCCAACAATGAATTTGCCGGGCGAGTCCGTGGCGGAAAACGCCAGAATAGAATGAGCCTTTTTCATTAGGCAATATTTGCCTTCGCCGCAAGCAGTTTATCGATTTTTCGCAAGCATGAGAGCCCGAACAGAACCAAAGCGGATGTCGGTTGTCGGATTAGCCGTGCAACAAAAAACATGAAAATACATGCAGCCGCCAAAAATGAAACCGCCGTAGAAATGTACGTCGGGAAAACACCAGATTAGAATATTTTCTAATTTTTCTCTGACGGCTGGCAGATCTCTCTCTGAGTGACTGAAATGTTGCCATATTTTTCTAAGGATTGGGTACGTTCAGTGTTATTTTCTTAGTTTTTACTATGATCTGACATTCTGTTTTTGTGCCTGTGTTGCAAAGCATAATATAAAATAACTTGTATCATTCACAATATGAAATGCAACCGTGATCCGACAACCGACAACCGCTCCTATTGTCGGACGTATTCTCACCGTATTTCGCCGAGAGAGGCCCGTCATCCGACATCCGCTTTGGGTCTTTTCGGGCTCTGAGAGTGTTGACAAAAGTCCCCTTTCAACCCGAATGCGTGCGAATAATCGACGAACTGCTTCTAATTTTTCTCTGACGACTAATGGATCTCTCTCTGAGTGACACTAATGTTGCCATATTTTTGCTAAAGATTGGGTATGTTCAGTGTTATATTCTTAGTTTTTGCTATGATCTAACTTTCTTTTTTTGTGTCTGTGTTGCATTCATTTGAATTCAAGGCAGATTATAAAATAATTTGTACCATTCCCAAAATAAAAAGCAATCCTTATCCGACAACCGTCATCGCTCAAATTCTGGACGTGTTTTCAGCGTATTTCGCTGAGAGAGTATCGCCAACCGTAAACCCCTTTGGTTCTGTTCGGGTTCTAAGTTAATATATTTTGTAAAATTAAACTAAAACCTCGCCTACCTCTCACATAAAAAACTATATGGATGCGGTAAAATTTATTAAAATTCCACAAAAATAATATAATGACACATAAGTTTTGATATCAAAACAGCACCCCGAGTTTGAAATTTGGCAATATCCTGTGTCCACTCTGCCTTCCTTCCATACAAAGTGACGTCGTTTATATTATATAATAAAACTATTACAAATTTCACAATAATATCCGAGTAAAAGGACAATTTTTACAACTTTTTAGATAAGGCTAAGCCGCGGCTTAAAAATTCCTACTTTTAAATATTTTTCTCGGCCGTACAAGGGTCGTACAAGATTCGTTCGCAGGATTTTTTGGCCAAACAAGGGCCGCACAAGTGTCATACATTGGACGTCCAGAGGATGTTTTGAAATAATCTCGGCTGTACAACGAGAGAATAGTGATTATTATAAATGATAAACCTTTTCAATGCAAATTATAACTTCATGTAGAAATAAATTATGAACATATATTTATTTGTTCGCATAGAAGCAATCATAAGGTTGTCTTTTTAATTAAAATTAGGGAAAAGGTTTGGAAAACCAGATATTAATATTGAATACAGTGAGTAAAATATCATACAAACAAAATTATACTGTTTTAATTGAAAATTTACTAGAGCATTGTATTCCAACAACTTACTCCAAGTGGCGATAATATCAATATCAGCATCGCGGAATGAGGCTTGCTGTTTTTGCGCATACGTTTGCTGTTTAAAATGAGCTTTAAAAAATTTGTTGGCATACAACGGGCGTAATTTAAAACTTGGACGGCCGTTGTTCGACCATTCTTTCGGCTCCAAGCCTTTTTGATTTTATTTTTAGGCGATGTTTGACCCTTGTACGGTTTTGTGGCCCGTGTCCGACCACTGATCAATCGATGTGCGCCCGCTTATATTTTCACTCGGGTTAATATAATGATTTGTATTATATCTCTTAGACAAATCCATTAATATGAATTTGAAATTTGCAAATTTTTAATTATACCTAATAATTATCTTAAACATATGGTATTTGCTACAAGCTTTAATTATTAAGTAAAATTTTTTGTTTTTAAAAAATGATTTATTTAAAAGCAAAAGATACGAAGCATTTAATTTAGTCTACTTAAAAAAAAAATGAAATAGCTATGTTTTACATTACACTATAAAAATAGCAGTTAAAAAATTAGTTCAGCTTTTTTAAAATTAATGAACCATTTTTCATCAATCACTCATTAAACCATATTTTACGGAAACAGATAAAATTGTTTTTGCTAGAAAATTTTATTAGACGCAAAATAAACACATAATTTCAAGTTTACTTCAAGTAAATTAATTTTTCATTCAAATAAAAATCTATTTCATAGATTTATAAAAAAATGTTGTTATAACTGTGGCGAAATCTGTTTTAAGATTAAGTTTGAACATAAGATTCGCCGAATGAAAAACATATTTCATCAGTTTTAAAACAAACATTTATTTTTAAGTGTAAATTTACGAAATTTTTAAAATTAAAAATTTTAATGTTTTAACTTTTAGATTCTGACATATTTTCTCTCTTTATTACAAAAAAGTAAAATAAAAAAAACAAAATTTATTATTTACAAAATTTGTTATTTACAGAATAGAAGATTTTATTTAACCAATAATAACCAGTGCAGGTTTTCCAAAGCTAAATATTGTTCGTACCAGAACATTTGCGATTTTATTTCATATAGCATAAGTACATATAATAACTTTGTTATATTATAGTACAATATACAAGTATCAATAAGCAACATTATATTTATTTGGTTATAACAACAAGTAAATAAGCATTACAATAAATTAAAATTAAATAACAATTAAAGAAATAACAACAATAATTAAATTAATTAAATTATGTCTTAAAATATCAAAAACTTAAATATAAAGGATGATAGAGAGAAAAAAAGCAGGGAAAGAAACAGAAGAAAACAGAAACAGAATGGAAAAGTGAACTAGAATAGATTGCATACATTTTTCCGTCCGAGTTATTTCTCTAACGGTATGTGGTAAAGTTTGTAGGTATTAAGAGCGCTATGTCTAGGAACTATAAGTGCATTGCGTCTTCTCGAAATACTGAATTGTAGTTTTTCATAAAGATAAAAAGGTGTTTTTATGTATCATTTTATGAAGAAAGATGTAGTTTCTAGCATTAAGATATCTATCAAGTCAACCAAGTTGCACCCAAATATTGCATTTCAGAAAGCCTAATATAAAACGCGTGGCAAAGCTATAAGCAATATTTAGTTCTAGTTAAGAAGACAAGTCGAGTCTACTGTTAACTACTTCCGAATGAGTAATAAAGTTTAGCAGATATTCTTAAGTTTCGAATGATCAGCACATGATAGGGATGAATGACCAATGCAGAGGTCAAAACTTTTATCTAGGTAATGTTTATTCTTACAAATAGGTAGTATATATTTATTTTAATGAGAGCACATTAAATTAGAGTCCATAACTAATAGCCCATTGATGAATGCTTCTTAAATTCTCAATAAGTCTGTGGCAGAGGTTATCTAGAAGTTCAGTTCCACTTGATTGATAGATTTGAATATCGTTCGCATAAGAATTTACACAGGAATGTTTGCAAACAGCAAATACGTAATTTATAAAAATAGAAAATAAATATTTAACCTTAACCACTTAACACAGATTTATGTGTAGAGAACGCAAGTTCGATTTGAGTTCTTTGCATTCTATTTGACAAGTAATTTGCTAATAAATTCACTGCACGTTTTCTAAACTATTACGGCCTCGATAGTATAGTAATGGCGCGCTTAACTGTCGTTCAGGGGTCTCAGGTTCGAATCCCGGCCCAGCCACGTTCCTACGCTATAACCTTTATATCCTTATTAAAATCAAATAAACTTAATAACACATCTATTTACGACGAAAAGCTGTAGTTGGTGATGGTAGAAAAAGTTTGTGGAGAAGAACGCTTAGTAAATTGATTTGACTGAGGTTAATGATTAACACTTGCTTCAGATTTACTATCACATGTTTCTACAGCTTCTGGCACATTAAGAATATTCTACAAAAAAGTTTCACTTGATTGCTCTCTTTTTCCATTCTGTGGTTTCACAACGGATCAATAATATGGTCAAAGTGGGCTTGTCTGAAGACCTGCTTAACCTAACCTAACCTACTAAACCTGAAGATAGTCCTTAGTTTCTGACATAAGTATTGATGACTAACTTAGTCAAATGATTTCGAAAAATCTAATACTTTAAAATTATTAGGCCCAGATGGGTTGGATTTTTACCTGTGCCTTACAATGGCAGATTTTCAAATTACCGGGAATTAATAACAGTTGAACTATATTTTACTTTGTACAAAAAGATTACGTGCATTTCATTCGATTTGTTGAACATTTTTCATTCGATTGATTTGCAGCTTCTGTATCTGTTTAAGAAATACTTAGTTACTAGAGAAAAAAGAAGTACAGAAACAATTCTTTTTTTTTCTGCTTGTCATTATTCAAAAATTATTACCCTATCGGAAAATCAACTAATTTAAAATTAATTTAAAAAGTAGTTTTTTCAACTACAACTTGTATAAATTTCGACTTTTTTCCATAAAGGAACACACATATTTTGTATGGCGATGTTCGCTAAATAAGTCAATTGACCTTCGTCTATATATACTTTTGACTACTTTACAATTAGTTGGTAACTGGTTCAAAATAAATAAATTAAAAACTAATTCATTTTACTTATTAAAAAATAACTTAAAAAAATAAATGTTAAAAATTTTTTTATACAAAAATCTGGCTCCCAAAAATTGGAACGATTCAAAAGGAATATTATTTCTAAAACATTTTCTTACTTTAACGATTACAAAAACTTTAAAAGAGAAATTATTAAATTCTACAAAAGAAACAAAACATTTTTTAATGGATTGTAATTGAATTTTAAAAAAAAAATAATTAAATGCATGAATTCTTAACTATCATTAATAAATTAAATACCTAAAATTTTAAGTCGAATTAGAGAAATTAAATTAAACATATTTTATTAAGTTATTACTATTTGACAAATTTTTCAAATGTCTGTTCAAATCAAAAAATTCTAAGTAGGTGCCTCCTTAAAAAAATTCAAGGAAATAACTGAATGTTTTTAAATTAATTTTTCAAAAACTTGTTTTGGAAAACAAGATAGCTTGTATTCGAAATTTGTTAGTATTTTTAAAGATATTGGCTTTTTTTGTTGCAAGACCAAATGAATTTTTGATGAACTTTTCTATTTTCAATGCAGATTTGTTTCAATCTCAAAAAAATATTGCCAAAAAATTGGTTTGTTTTGAGGCTTCTTTCTACTGCAGAAAAAGGCCTTAAGTTATGCGAATTATATAATATTTTACAATTTATGTTTAAGTGTAAGACAGCGTTACAAAATGACGATTTTGCATTCCCTAAAACTCAAAGCTCAGAAATAAGTCGCTGCCACTGTAAAAGTTGCAATTAAAAGTAATTGTCTGCAATAAAAAATATTTTATAAGCTGTGAGGCTAAACTCGGACCGAACCGGAAATTCTGTTAATAATACAAAAATCATCAAAATATGCCGTCACAAGCACTTAATAATATTTCTTTTTAATGTAAACAAAAATATTTTATTAATAATTAAAAAATTTTGCAACTGAAGCATTCCACAAAAAAAAATGTGCTTGATTGGTCGTATTTTTGGCAAAACAAACCGGATCCAATAAAATTTTAGTTAAAACATGCTGGAGTTATTTTTTTTTTTTTAATAATTTTTTCTACTTAAACACTTCCACACGGAAATTTGTCTAGTCTAGCCAATTGTCAGCCACCGGAAAGAGGGTGCTTTTCACACTTCACATACACGGGCACCCTCACTTGAGCCACCCACTTCCAAATAAATTTTGTCAATTCATTACAATAACAATTGGCTTCGTTACAATAACAATTACAACAACGACAGAGAGAGATAGAGAGAGATTTAAGAACAAGCCACCGCCAGCAGCAGTTTAAACCGATATAATTGAAATTGTTTAAAACAATCAAAAACCATTTTATTTAACACGATAATTGCACGCATTTCGTCTACACAATGCTGTTTCAATTGCCACATTTTGTGACAAACAGTAAATGCGACACAAGCGCCCACTTATTTGTGTTGCAAACCGAACCAAAGCAAAACAAAGAGAAGAACATTTACTACAATTTCGAACAATAATAGTTCACAGCACTGTAATTGCGCAAACATTGACCGAGCAACGGGGCGACCGTCTCCCATGATTGAGCGTTTAAAACTTAAAATCAAGCGACACAAATGGCAAGCGTTTAATCAATAATTTGAACTGACGACTAGCCTAATCCGTATGTATATCAGTCAGTGAAGGGAGTTAAGTTGAAAATGGAGTTTGAAGGGTAACTCTTAAAAATATGCGCACACACAAGTTCAAGCTTAATTTCGCGCCTCAATGAACGCCAAGTGAGCTCGAATTTTACAATTAATAACGTTTTAATTTTTTTAATTCTTTTCCTTATTTCTTTTGGAGAGTGTGATATACTCAGATTTGTAAATAAAATAATAACTTCTTTGGGGAAGCAAAACTAAATACATACATTTGAAAAAAATTAATTTTCTAAAGTACATTTAATTTTAAACTACTTCATGTGACCAAAGCTTTTAATGATTAAGTTCACTGCAATATTCTTTGTAGCAACGGGATAATGAAATCAATGAATAGATTTGCAAAGTTTAAACTTTAAACCGTGTTTGTGTCTTTTTTTTACTCCAAATCAACATTCACTTGTCATCTAAATTATTTTATTCCAAAAGCTTATGGTACCGATGAAATGGCTCTAATTTTGATGACCCTCTTACGCTGAAAGTTCTTTAAACATCTAGTATTTGTTCGAAGTTAAAATACGCTTAATTGATATGGAATCCTTTTTATGCGTCTCGTAATGTATGTATGTTTTATGCGTCTCGCCTTGAACGAATACAAAGATTTTTTACTCGTTTTCTTTTCAAAATAAATAATACTCAGAATCCAGTTCCATTTTATAATGATCATTGTAGCATTATCAATTTGAAAAATCTTCAGAATAGAAGAATCATTGTGTCTCTTTTGTTTATTTTTGATATTGTAGTTTGAACAATTAATTGTCCTAAACTACTAGAATTTATAGAATATAATGTTCATAGCCGAACACTACGTTGTTTTGATATGTTTTCTTTAGTTATATGTGTAGAACCAACTATGCCATTAACTCACGAATGTTAAGAGCTATGCTTGACTTCAATGACGGTATGCTTTACTGTAATACAGATTTTTCAAATTCCAAAGTATTACTAAAGAATGCGCAAAATAACTATTATTTAACTTTTTTCGTAATGTACTATTGTTTAAAAGGTTATAGTTAATTATATACATATAATCATAGTCTATAAGAGCATTTGTTCATTGACAAAAATAAGATAATATATAAGGGAAAGTGGGAAAAGTGCAGGGTTGTGATCAAAATCTTTTGTCTGGACTAAAACTTCACTAAAACCTAATCTGTTTTTGGTTCGATCTGTTCTATTTGTAGTTAATTAAAATGCCGAAAGTATTTTAAAAGAATTTTGTTGAAATTCAACATATTTTAAATTTGTCTTGAAGCCTGATTTATTAATTTTTAAAAAAATCTGGAGTGTTGTAAAACATGGTTATAAATGATACAAAATGGAATTATTACTGAGTAATCTTTACAACATTTGAAAGACATTAAAATACAAACAATTACATGGTTAGAAATCTTGTACTAAAATTGAAACTTTTTTGTATTACACATAAGTCCACAGCAGCCTTGGTTTCAATTCAAGTATTTGCAAAATATTTAAATATAGTTTTAATACAGATTTGGTTTTAAATTTAGTACAGGCTTGGATTAACATATAACAAAAAAAAAATTAAAATATGTAACAAACACCATGATATCCAAATATACTAGAATATGTCTAAATTGTATTAAAACAAGAAATAATACAGTACTGTTCTGAAATTTACACCAAAAAGCTAAAAACAACGATATAATTTTTTTTATACTTAACTTTAAACAAAAAACTAAAAGGAAAGTAGTAATATTTCTTTGAGTTTAAGTAGAGTATAGTTTAAATATGAGTTAGTTTTTGAAAGGTTTACATTTTCAGCTGCAAGATTTTAAAAAATACATTAATATTTTAGCTGGATTAAGATTTTAAACCCTGTACAATAACATTAGAAGCATCTTTTTCATCTGTTTGATGCATTTTCATCAGAAATAAAATCATGAAATATATTAAATCACAAACGAGAAAACACAGAAACACATTTGAAATCAATGAATTTATTTACTTTGAATTTACATAAAAAAATGCACTAATAATGCGATAATGTGTGATAGATCCCATTTCTGGTGGTAAAATGTAGAAAGATGGGTGCCCCACCACACTCCATATTTCATGTCTGACTAAACCACATATATGATATTTTTAAAATTCCCAACGCGTCACATACGTCACATTCAATAGATTTAAGAAAGAACTATTGTGGGCTTGTATGCAATCGACCGTATTTTACTTTTAAATCTATTTACTTTTTCCTTCTTTTTTCATTGATAGCCGATATCTATACTTTGGTGGTTAATATTTTCCTACATTAACTTGTTTTGTGCTCACTCTAATCCATATCGTTGATATATTCGAATAGAACAAGGTTATAGAATGTGTTCGAAAAAGCTTAATTATTTAAACTTTACTAATATTACATAGATGTTGTATTTTGGAAATTTTTATGAAAATTTTACTAACACAAAAATTGTTAACAAAACTTTTGAGGGCACGGTTGAAAAACCAACTTGGTGGAGACTCTTGGAATACTTGTTGATGCGTCGAATGCTTATAAACAGTGAGTAGAACATATTGATATTACTTGCCACAAATTATCCCACATGAGGTACATATTGATACCATCCTCCTTCCTTACCCTACATCTTAAAACATTCTGTAGATCAAAATTTAGTGCCTCTCCTTTATCCATTGAACCCTCGACAAGAGATATCATAAACCAATAATTTTTCAAGTCGAAATTATTATTGAAGAGTTTTTAGCAAACCGTTTTGGAAAAGTTTTGTGTTTCAAATAAAATTAATTTGTGTGAAAAACAGTCTCCGTCGGTAAACTTATTTTCTGAAATTTTTAAACAATTATAAAATATTAGATGGACTTACCTCCACCACCGAATCCTTGACCGGGAAATAATCCGGGAGGCCCAAAAGGCGGCATCTGACGTGCGCCCGGCCATGGCACACCACCGCCAATGCCGCCCCAAGCCACCGCTGCTGCAGCGAGAGCACTAAATGGCGTCGGTCGTATGGGCACGTGACCCGAAGCGGCCAAAGCAGCAGACGACAAAATATGTGGCGATGAAGGCATCGATAAGTGTCCCTCCGGCGACTTGCTACACTCCAGACCATCGGGCGTTGAACGCGGCGAGTCATCGGCATTCATATCTTCAATGTCCACAATTGAATCTTCCTCCTCCTCGTCGCGTTCGTGCTCCGCCAAATCGTCGTCATAGTCAAGCTCCGAGTCCGCCGAGCTGCCGGTGGGCGTGTGACGCTCATGTTTGGACAGCGCCGAGGTAGGTGAGCTGATGGTGGCGGTAGCGGTGACCGTAGTGGCGGGCGTCGATGAAGGTGTCGAGTTGGCTGAGGCAGGCGGTGTTGCCGCCGGATTGTCAGGCGTGCCCGGATGAGCGCTCGCGCTCATATGGCTGCTAAGCGGCGACAAACTTGGATGGCGGATGTGGTGATGATGATGATGATGATGATGATTGTGCTGCTGTTGCTGCTGTTGATGTTGATGGTGGTTGGACAGGTGCAGGTGTGAGGACGGCGCCGAGCCACCGCCATTTGCTGCAACAGCGGCTGCCATAGCGGCGGCATGTTGCTGCTGAGCATGAGCCGCTGCTGCCGCAGCATGAGCGGCATGCAGCAGATGCGCATGATGCGCTACGGCTGCAGGATGAAAATGCGTATGTTGGTTGGTGGTGGCGGCAGGCGGTGAGGCGGGTGAGGAGCCCTGCGACACGGGTGAAGTAGTCGAAGAAGGAGTCGAGGAGAGATTCGTGGGTGCCAACTGAGGTGGCTGCTGCGGATTTTCGGGTGTGTGTGAAGGCGAACGCGTAGGCTGTCTGGTGTCCGCCAGCAAAGAGGCAACGCTAAAGTTGCTCAGCCGCGAGCTGGACTTGTGTAGCTGCAGCTGATGCTGATGATGCGGATGCAAGTGTTGCTGAAGTTGATGTTGGTGGTGGGCGAGCAACAGAGCAGAGGGCGAAGTGGGTGTCATGGTGACGCTGTTGTTGTTGTTGTGATGTTGCTGATTGTTTCCAAGGTTATTAGTGCTGCTGCTATTGTTGTTGCTGTTGCTGTTGCTGTTGTGATGATTGTTGCCGCTGCTGGGACTAACGACGACTGTAGTGTTGGCAGTCATGGCGGTGGCGGTTTGCGGCGGTACCGTCGGGCTTGTCATAGCGGTACGTAAACCCGTAACAGTCATTCCTGATGACAGTTTTAACATATAGTAAATATTCAGCGGGTTGCAGAGATTTTTGCGCAAGAGTTTCTAAATTTGAGTTATTAGAAAAACAAGTTGGCTAAAATCGAATATTCGTATGTAAATAACAATACATATTATTCCAAAATTAAACCACAACTAAACAGCTTAAAATGGCAACACTTTTTTCTAAATCTGTGTCAAGTAATTAATTTGTCACTTAATTAGTTTATTCATTCTGCTGCTGTTCACAATCAATTCACATTGTTTTTGGAACACCTTACTTTACTGAATCAAGTTATACACAGTTCTATAAAAATATTTTGTTTTTTTATTCTTCTTATTTTGCTCTCTTTCAATAAAACACGACGCACGGCGCTGAACTCAGACACGTCTTCTTGAGATCACGACTGGTCTACAACTGAAGTCAGTGGCGAGCGTTGAAAATCTCGGTTGGTTCATGTACAAGCACACACACGCGCAGGCACAACGTGCTTGACGTGTTTCTTGCACCGTTGTTGGTGCTCCTGCTGCTGCTGTTGTTGGTGGAGGTTTCGGCTGCTAAACCAGTTTTTGTTCTCTAGCTCCATGAAAAGGGTGGTGCGTGTGAAATGGCACGAAATAAGTGGCACTCATTTCTGCTCATTGGTAAACGGCACTTTGTACACCATTTTTATTTATTTTACTGCTGAGTTTTCGTGCTGTGTTGCTCTGCTGTAGCACTTTGTCCAATATTCTATCTTACTCTCTCACTCTCTCTTGCATTAATAGAACATAACCAATTAACTGTTAGCTGTTCTCACTGTTGTACTCAACAGCTCTTAGTATAGAGTTTCTCCGCTTTTTTTTTCAATTTCTTCTTTGACTGGTTTTCCTTGTGTGCTACAGAGAGTCGAGAAAAGAAATAAGTTTTTCAGGGTGACGCCTTCTTTTCCAGGTTTATTGTTGAAACCGTTGCAAGTTGGTGTAAGTTGCTTGCAGCTGGTTTGGCGAGTTGAGGTGAATTGTTGGTTTGGTGCTCATTTCATCAACAGCTCTCACAGTATGGAGAAATTTTGTTGGAAAAATTTTAATTCTCCTTTTTATGGCAGCATGCCTCTGACTGTCTTTGTTGCTCATCAGACTATCAGTCATTGTTATCGTGTATTAAGCTATTCTTTATATATTTTTTCAATTATATGCATTCCCTCTAACCATTATTTTTTATTCACTACTATTTGCTCTCATTGGCTTGCTGGTCTCTGGTTGGCAGCCCAACTTCTCCTGCGTAGGTCTACCCTCTCAACTCAACCAAATCAGGTTTTTTTTAATCTTTTGTCCTTTTATACATTTTAAGTAGTTAGTCCTAATTTTTGTCTTCTATTCGCGCGCGTTCGTTCAATGGCTATAAGAAAATAATCCTCAGTGTTGCCATTTTATTCTATTTGATTGCATGTTTTTATCGTTGTCTTGTTATTATATTTAAATAAGTATGCATTATTTCGTTGTTATGAAGCTCAAAATATGAAGATAATTGGAAATCTTCAGCTGCAGTCTCAGCCGAGTTAACGACTGGCTGAAATGTTGACTGGGGACGTCCTGTCTAGGCGCTTTCTTATTTAGTTGTGAAGTGTGTGTTTGTTTGTGTGTGCTGTTTGTGTGTTTGAGTTTATGAGGCGCTTGTTTGTAGACATGGTGTAAGAAAACCAGGTGTTAGTGAGTTTTTGACAACACCATGAATTTATTTGCTTCTGTCAAAAAATTGTGAGCGAAAGAGCGGAACTGTTGATAGTTGTCAAATTGTGTTATTTGTTTGAGTTGCTAGATGATGTGCTATAGTTTTTGTTGTGCGAATTAAGTATAAATAAATATTTAATGCTATTAATGGTGCCGTGTTGTGTTGACAAAAAGTTATTGCAGTTGTCTTCGCCGATTTGCCAAGTTTGTTATTGAATGTTTTGGTCATTTTATCAGAAACGTGCGCTGGAAGGTGCCGCCGACATGAAGCTTTGGCCAGCATGCAAATTGTCTTGCATTCACACCGTTGTTTTTTTTTTTTTGCATAACGCACACCGTCTCATATATTTTTTATTGTTTTCCTTATCACTTTATTCTCACTTTAATCTCAGTAAAAATCTTTTAAACTTGCAGAAAGACACGAATTTTACAAAATTTGTTTTCATTGCAATTCACCATCAGCTGTTTTTGACAAGAGCGGGGAAACATAATTTTATCATTTTGAGAGAGAAGTGTCAAACTCACTAACACCTCTATTTCTTACACCATGTTTGTAGAGTTTTTCAATTGATTTGTTGGTGTTGTTGCCAAGTCTTGAAGAACCTTATTTGTTTTTCTTGTGGCTAATATTTTTAATTGGCTTAATTTTCACATATTTGTTTTGAATCTTTAAAAAGTCAAGCAAAAACCAAATGAAAAAAATATACTTGTAATGCATATATTAAACATTTTAAGCGATGATGTAAAAGAAAAATACAAAACCAGTATTTTTTATTTTATCGCACATTATAAGAAAACCTTGAGACACTCAATTCATATACATAGGTATGTACAGTGTTGGTCAAGTAATTAGCACAATATGCAATCGATTACTTTAACACAATATCTATATCTCTAGCATCAATGCAGAAATCTTTGTTGTTGATTTTTAAAAAGTTTATTGATATTTTTCTACTTTAGTTAACAGAAATTTAATGAAAAAAATTATTACACAAGTCGAAAGGAGTCATGCGCTCCAATACTTTTCATTGGTAAGAAAAATAATGGAAAGAGAAATAATGGAGTTTGAGCTGAGTTTAAATGAAATTATCTATGATTGCAAATTTTCCAACGGAATTCCTTTTTGCAACGCTTAAGCATTATAAAGAGCTCAAATTTAAAATTATTAGCCGATATCTTTTGGAAAAAGCTAACTTTTTATATACAGTGGAATTCGGTTATAACAATCCTGAAGGGACCGGAATATTTTGTCGTTACAACCTAATGTCATTTATTATAAAGAAAAAATTTATTATCAATAGTAAAAATAAAGACATAAAACTTAGGGTAAATAAATTTTTTTTCTTTGTTAGTAAGTAGTTTTTTTGTTTCTTTGACTTTCTGAAAATAAATATTAAACATTTTAAGCGATGATGTAAAAGAAAAATACAAAACCAGTATTTTTTATTTTATCGCACATTATAAGAAAACCTTGAGACACTCAATTCATATACATATGTATGTACAGTGTTGGTCAAGTAATTAGCACAATATGCAATCGACTGTATGCAACCAAAACTGTAACACGAACCGTCACAACTTTTCCTCCTATACACTTGTTACCTATAAATTTTAAAATTCGATCAGGCATACTCATGCTGGCATACTCATACTGATTAAAGAAGAACCTTGTTTCATCTGCATTATACAATTTTTCCGAGTCCTGATAGCCATCCTGAAGTTTTGGGAAAAAAAATTCTGTAGTCACCTTGGGATACATCACCTGCTTCACCTGAAGGCTTGCATTTAGCAATGCAGTGTCGTCGCTATCGAAAATGGTAAATCCAACTTTCTGAATAAGAAAAATTTCTTTTACCTAAAATATTAACTAAACCATTGTCTTTTTCTTGTAAAATATGATCGGTTAGAGGTATATTTCTTGATCTTTGGCTTTTAAACCAAGTAAATAGTGCATTTTCTACATTTTGAGGAATTGTGATCCTTATCTTTTTTTAGCAAGGAATTTTTCGCCGTTTTCAAGCCACCAGATTATTGCAGATTTTTCTTCTATGGTGAACGCGTTACGTTCAGTTTGTGGAGGCAATATGTACTGAGCAAAATCACATGCGCAAATAAAGCTATGTAGTTTTATTGTCAGTGAATTTTATATGGTTATTTCCCTTTCAACAAAGAGAAAATTGCAAATATGTACACTAGGGCGGGTCGATTTAAAAATCTCCCATTGCTTAGTGAAAATCGTATTCTAGGGATCAAAATAAGAAACTTTGCCCGAGGAACTAACTATACCTCTGAAACGAATGGTTGGTTGGTTGGTTTAGATGGTGATTCTACATGCAAGTAGGATCCAAGTAGCTCTAGTGAGCCGTTTTGATACCATAACCTCGTGTTTCTGTTGGTTGACTGGGCAGCGCACTGCTAGGTTATAACCATCCGGTGCGATTGATGAACGTTAGGAGATTGTTGATTTTTGTTGTTAAGAGTTCCTCTAGGTTGCTGAGGAGGGGCCTGCCAAGCGTTGTTAGTCTGGACCTGGCCAGGGCCGGGCAGGTGCACAGAAAGTGTGTTAGTGTTTCTTTTTCATTTGGGTCATCGCAGCTGCGACAGTGGGTGTTGAAAGGTAGTCCGATTCTCTCGGCATGAACTCCGATGCACCAGTGACCCGTAATAACAGCCGTTAATCTGGCTATGTCGCTCCGGGGCTTTGAGAGCATCTGTTGAGTTCTGCCTATATTGTAAAGGGGCCATATTTTTCTTGATGTGCTGCAGGTTGGTAGTTCTCTCCATCTACGACAGGCTAAGGTTAAGTAGTAAGAACGAATTCCTCCCTTGACTGTGTTCAGTGGAACTTCGACTGGTTCCGCTCTGGAAACGTCAAGGGAAGAACCCCGCCTGGCCAATTCATCCGCCTTTTCATTAACATAAATGTTCCTATGGCCGGGAACCCAGATTATGGTAATGCTAAGTTGGTGACTTAGCCGGGCCAGTTCATCCTTACACTGCCTTACCAGTTTGGAGTTGGTACTGATCGCAGCTAAAGATTTAACGGCAGCTTGGCTATCCGTCAGAATAGCTGCGTTAAGGTGGTTGGTGTTAGCTCTCCTTAAGGTGCGACAAGCTTCTCTTATCGCAAAAAGCTCGGCCTGAAAGACGCTTGCTGAGTTTGGTAGACGAAACGAGTCCGCCACCCCCAGTTTCTCAGAGTATATGCCCGCTCCCACTCCGCACTCCATCTTGGAGCCATCCGTGTAAAAGGACACATCGAAGGCTAGATCAATTCCCCCATTGCGCCATTCCACCCTGGTGGGAAACTTGGTTGTAAAGGATTTCGTGAAGTCGAGTTTGGGAGTGTCGTAGTCCGTTTTTCCAGGAAGCAGTTCCCGAGGTAGCGGATTAAGAATGTTGCTGTGTCCATATGGTCTATTTCGCCAGTTGTACGACTCTCTGAGTCTGACTGCACTGTTTGTTGCAGTAAGCTTAATGTGTAAATCTATGGGGAGTAAATGTGTCAGGACATTAAGTGCATCAGTGGGGCATGAGCGGATACCCCCCGTGATACCTATGCATGCGGATCGCTGGATCCGAGCCATTTTTGTTGTGTTGTATGCTTTATTCAGTGCAGGCCACCATACTAGTGCACCATACGCCAAGATGGGTCGCACTACTGCTGTGTATAGCCATAAGAGCATTTTTGGTTGAAGACCCCATTTTCTACCAAAGGTTTTTTTGCAGGCGTAGAAGGCTATACAGGCTTTCTTGACCCTTTGTTCGATGTTAGTTTTCCAGCTTAGCTTAGGATCCAGAATGACACCTAGGTATTTTGCGCTACTGGATAGTGTAAGAGGTTGGTTGTTGAGCTTTGGAAGGACAAATTGTGGCGCTTTGGTTTTTGTGGTGAATAACATCAGTTTAGTCTTGCTAGGGTTAACTCCTAGGCCGCACCTGGCAGCCCAGACACTGAGTTTTCCCAAAGCAACCTCCATTAGCTCACTGAGCGTAGAGGGGAACAGTCCTGACACCATAACAACCACGTCATCCGCATAAGCCACCACTTTGACCCCATTGCAATTTAGTGTATTAAGAAATTCATTCATGGCGATGAACCAGAGTAGGGGGGAGATTACTCCTCCTTGCGGAGTACCCCTACTGGCAAATCTCGTGAGTTGGCAGCCTCCCAGGTCTGCCTGGATTATTCTGTTTCTGAGCATTGAGACTATCCAGTTTCTCACCGGTGCTTGTACGCCAAGGTTGGTAAGAGAATCAAAAATGGCCCCAGTATGAATATTGTTAAAAGCCCCTTCTATGTCTAAGAAGGCCGCAAGAGTGTATTGTTTAAAGTATATTGATCTTTCAATAGTGGTAATAACCTCGTGTAGGGCGGTATCTGTGGATCTGCCCTTAAGGTATGCGTGTTGGGCGTTGGATATGTTAGCTCCCTTTAGAACGTCCCTGAGATAAATATCCAGTACACGCTCTAGGGTTTTCAGTGCGAATGATGTGAGGCTTCTTGGTCTAAAATCCTTGGCTGATTCGTGACCTCTCCTCCCAGCTTTGGGTATAAATATTACCTTAACTCTTCTCCAGCTCCTTGGAGTGTAGTTAAGGCAAAGACACTTAGTGAAGATAGAGAGTAGGATAGGTGCAACTACATCTTGTAGTTTCTGCAACATTATTGGAAGTATGCCGTCGGGACCTGGGGATTTGTATGGAGAGAAGCTGCTTAAGACCCAGATAACCCTTTCCATTGAGATAAAGAAGCCAGTCGGAACCGCCGCAGTTGCCTCAGGTGATTCTATACCTAAGTTCTCATTGCAGTTGCTCCTGCAGCCGGGAAAGTGTGTGTTGAGTAAGTGTTCCAGGGATTCATTGGTAGATTCTGTCCACGTACCATCGTCTTTCCGAATGAAAGATGGACTGGTGCTTTCTTTGGACAGGATTTTGCTTAGTCTTGCCGATTTTTTTATATTGTCGATCGATTGGGTGTATTCCTGCCAAGAATGCTTTTTCGCGTCTCGAATTCCTTTCTTGTAGGTTTTGAGGATGTCTCTGTATGGTTGCCAAAGACACTGTCTGTGACACGAGTTGAAAGTTTTCCTCACCCTTTTCCTAAGGTCGGATAAATCTTTGCTCCACCACGGAGGAAGAGATTTCTTCTTGCCCCTGCTAATGGGACATGAGACTCTAAAGGCAACCTGCATGGTTTGCTCTAGGGCCTCCACGGAAGAGTCTAACTCCTCCGCAGTTGAGATTTGCTTGTAGGCTAAGGAACGGATTTTTGGGCGAGCCACTTTGTCAAATTTGGCCCAGTCAGTACGTTTGGGGTTACGAAATGGAAGCGGGACCCCTGTTTCAAGATTCAAATCAAAGAGGATCAAGCTGTGATCCGAAAAGGAACTTTTTCTCGAAACTCTCCAATTGACTACTTTTAGAGACTCGTTTTCGGATAGAAGGGTAATATCCAAGACCTTATTCCAACCTGTGAAGTTGTCAGTACTTGGAAAGGTGAAAGTAGGTGTATTTCCTTTATTGCATATGTTTAAGTTAGAGTTAATTATAAAGTCGAATAAAAACTCACCTCTAGTGTTTATCTCAGAGCTGCCCCATAGTGTGTGTCTCGCATTGGTATCGCAGCCTAAAATTGTGGTGGTGTTGTCCAGCATTGCCGTAGCCACTAACCGCTTCACCTCGTCTGGAGGAGATTCCCTGTCGTGGCCCATATAGGCTGAGGCTATGAATAGATTGTTGGCGCCCTCCAGTTTGACAACTGTCAGGTCTGAAGAGCTAAGGTTAGGGAGTAGAAATAAGTGTATGTGCTTTTTGGCTACAATGCAAGTTCTTGGTTTACCTGCTGTTCTCTTGTAGTAGATGTTGTAGTGGTTGTTCTGGAACCCTTTTACTGCTGAGTCCTGTATAATGGCCACGTCGATACCATCCTCCATCATGAGGATGGCCAGATTATCAGCAGCACATCTGGCGTGCTGCAGGTTAACCTGTATTACCGATAGTGGCATTACGTGGCTGGTGGTTGTTGTGGCTGCTGCGTGGAAGGCACCGTCGGATCCTCGATTGTAAGGGAATCGAGGATATCATCGACGCTGACGCCTTCTTCCGTGGACGGGTCCTTAAAGATCTTTAGTTTGGCACGACGGATGCCAAACCTAAGGGTGTTGCCCGCTTTCTCCAGAGCACCCAGGCACTCGTCTGAGATAAGCAGTAGGAAGGTCATACTGTTACGCTGGGGGTCCTCAGTCTTGATGACAGCCCAGTCGTTCATGGGAATGTCTGGGTTGTGCAGTTGGAGGATTTCGATGAGCTTGCTTTTCTCAAGCTTCATCTTAGGCAACCAAATGCGAGCACGAGGTCTCCTTGGAATATCCTTAGCCGGGATTAGCTTAAGGCTTAAGCCGTCCCATGCGTCCCTGATCTTAGAGACGCACTCGCTTAGGAATTCTTTGGAGAACTGATCCTCGCATTTGATAACCCGGAATCCTCGCACTACATCCGCAGATTCGAAAGATGGAAGCGCACCACCCTTGTTGCCGAGAAGATGCTCAATGACCATCTCGGACAACTTGGCTTCGATGTTGCCCCACTCTTCCGAAATCCGCTTGTCGCTGTTTGAGTTCGCGTCAATCAGTGCCACCTGTAGGTGATCCTAGGCCACCTCACTAAAGGCGCGCTGGCTGGTAGTCGGTTGCTCAGCCACGGTTGACTTGCCGTTGACCTTTGCCCTCTTCGCAACGTTGTCGATCGCATCTTGCGATCGATTTCGCTTTGAATTGGCTGCGTCAGCAGGCTGAGTAGCCTGGTACTTCAGGTACTCATCAATCGTAGCCTCGCATTTTTGTTTGTCTTCCACGTCGCGCTCCTGAACCGTACCCTGCTACGCATTCTTGTCTATCTTGGCAAGAATGAACAGAGCCTTGGTATATTTCGCTTTCAGTAGCGCGCCGTGGGATTTCCTGCTCTTCGGACCACTTTGGCTGGTGGTCACATTGGAGCAGGATGTGGATGGTTTTGTCGAGCCACTGTGGCTGGTGGTCTCGGGTGTGGTAATTAGTGTTTGACTAGAAGGCCCAGGTGTACTATGGCTGGTACTCTCTGTGCCTTCAACGATTGTCTCCTGACTGGAGGCAAGCAGTTCATCTTCTGTGCTATCCCCTAGCACTGCGGGTTGGTTTTTGGTTTTGTTAGTTGTGTTCATCTTGTTCTTACGCCCCCTTTGCATTGGCGTCGGAAGCGGGGGGAAAAGGTGGGCAGTTGCCCCCCACTTTTTTAGCTAGATAAACAATTTAAAAGGAAAAGTTATTCAAAATATCAGTTTTTTTGTAACGATAATATTTTTGTATTATATATTTTCCTCTTCTTTCTCTCTTCTTCATGTTTCATGTGAAGAAATTTTTGTGAACTTTTTTTGCACCACTATTTGTACTGCCCCCCCATTTGTACTGCCCCCCCAGATGAAATTCGCTTCCGACGCGCTTGCCCCTTTGCCACCGGAGCAGCGCGGGAGGCTATGAGGTTAAAAGGGGAAAGAAAAGGTCGGCCATGGCGAGCCCCAATACCATGGTAAGGCCAGTGTTTCTCTCTGGTTCGGCCAGGTCAGAGAGGGGATACGCTAGAATACAGCACAGATTACCCTTGGCTGCAAACTTTAAACTCGGTGGGCGCCATCCCTCGACCCCGGAGTTAAGGGTGGGATAAGTTTTAGTTCATTGCCTCACAACAGCCTGTACGACATGGGTGGCCCTATCAGGAACCAAGGCTCCCTGGAGCCGAGGTTCCCGTCGTCATAGCCCGCTGTGCTGCAATTTAAGCCCCTACACCACGACAAGGTAGCTATCCCAAATTAGTAGAGGAAAAAAAACGAATTCTAATGCCCCAACTTTTTCGTAGGGTCAAATTTTGAAAAATCCCTCTTTGACCCATTTGGTGTGCCGCAATCGAGTCTAAATGTATGACCGACCCCCACTAACTTTGGAGGGCCGATCCACCCATGCCAGTGGCACACCCCCTGGAACCCCCTGTGGGATTCCCCATACAAACAAAGTTCCCCATACAAACGCCCAGGGAGGTTCCAGGGGGTGTGCCACTGGCATGGTTGGATCGGCCCTCCAAAGTTAGTGGGGGTCGGTCATACATTTGGACTCGATTGGGGCAAATCGGACAAATCGACCCGGCCTAATGTACACATATAAATAAAAAAAATTTAAAAGTAAGCAAATCTAGTCCCAACTTGCTTTCGTCGTCGCTATATGTGAAAATATTTATTATATTTTATGAAAACTGCGTCGTTTTATGCGAACTCGTCTTTATATCCACCGACGTTAAAAGCGAACTCAGTTCCTAAGAAATGAGAAATTAGAATATGCGGACTTCAAGAATACGACGTTTTAGCAGAAATGTTGTTATAACCGAGGTCGTTATAAATGAATTCCACTGTAATTTTTTTTTTTAGAAAATTGAGTTTTGTGAGTAATCCGTTTTCAATAAATTAATATCATTCATAAATAAAATAACAAAAATGGCCTCCAGTGTTGAAAAATCAATGTTATTTAAGTTTTGCATACATGGGCGTCCTCAAGATTTTTTCTAGGGAGAACAAAGGCACAATAAACAAAATGTCAGCTATATATTGCTATTTACTAGGATTTTTGGTACTAATTTTGTAAACATTATACGCACACTACATCGGTTGACACACACTTTTACACATAAGAAAATCTAATATATTTTAAAGATCGTGTACAAATCTTTCTCGTATCATGTCCGAAATATTTCAAAAATTTATTTAATTTTTTTTCATGCAATACATTTCAGTAATTTTTGCTAAAGCAAATATTCTTAATATTAAATAAAAAAATTAAATAATGTGAGGCCTATATCCTTAAGTGAAATCGCATTAATTGCTATTAATCCCCAGGTTTTCAACTTTTAAAATAAGAATACAAAAATTTTTCTTATATTAAACAAAATTTTTTTTGTTGGAAAACTGAAAAAAACAAACTAAATTTTTAGGCCATTTTTTAACTTTGGAAGCCTTTAATTCCTAAACCAATTTCGAGTGGACTGAAATTTTTTAGACTTATATTTAAAAGGTCAAAATCCATATCATTCGCAAAAATTAAAAATTTGAGTTGTCGCTATTCTTGAAATGTTCCCCGTATACTATGGGAAATATTTTTCACCGGATCTCACACCGCATTGACACCAATCTACTTATTCCTTTTTTCAACATGAATCAGTTATAGCAGCTTGCAAGTTACTACAATCGAGTACGAAAACATACATATTATTTGAATGATTTAAAAATTTATTTTTTTTTAATTCAAAACGTATGAATAAATAACTAAAGAGGTACATGTATATTCGATTCGTTCCAGAATCGAAAAACCTCCCTGCGAGGCTTCATTCTTAATATTGGTTTAATATAAGCACGTGGAGAGAAAAATATCCAGAAAATTCTCAAACTGGTTGGGCGCCGCTAAATAACGTGAATTTTAAGAAGTATAGAATGGTTGTTTCAAATCGAGTTTCCTTCTTACATTTATGTTATAAAAAACTTTTGACTATAATAAATTCTAATGTAAAATCGTTTGCTTAATATGATTTAAGATTTTTTCAAAAATAAGTCCTTGATCCAAAATTGGCCTACTATATTTAATTTACTAATTTTTTCTTTCGCTTTTGAATAAGAAGCTTTGCTCTCGCCTACATCACTGCAACTTTCTTAAATTTAAATGCTACAGAATTGTTGGTCATTTTAATAACTTTAGGAAATATTAAAAAAAATCCAAATTAATCATATTTATGATATAAAAACGAGCCAACTTTTGAGATAACATTAATTTTTTTATAAAATGTATTTACTTTATCTTCTACTTGCTTAAAATGACTTTCAAACATAAATTTGCATATCGTCAAAGTTTATATCCTTTATTGAATTAAATGCCCCTTGCTATCTGTTGCTACAAAGAATGATCTTCAACTTATAAGGAATCTCATTCCTTAACAGTCATCAATTTCTCGTAGGAATAATTGCGTAATTTCTTTCATTACATTCGTAGTATTTACTAATAATTTCGTACTATTTTCGGCTAAAAAAATTTTAGTAAAAAAAATTCATTCGTAGGTTGACCGTACTCATTAGAATTCGTAGAATGTACGAATTATTGGTTGAGTTTCAAAAATATTTACAACTGAAATCGTTCAGACTCTTTTGTCGAATAATTAACAAATATAAGGAAATGTGTGATTGCAAGGTAGCTGTAGCCTACTGGCTACGAAGAGAACGTGGCCCATAAGCTACAGAACCGCGGTTCCAACCCCAGCTGAACAGAAAGGTTTTGACGTAAAATTACGTCTTACAGCGCGGTTTGTATGGGGGTCATTCTAACAAATTTTTCCAGCACATTTAGGGATCATAGTTGACACTTTGGGGTATACCTACAGCCTTTAATATTCATCGTACAAAGAAAAAATATATGCCAAAATATCAGTTAGAGTACGAATAAAACTTGTCACTTCTTTAATAAAGTCACAAAACAGTAAAATCTATGAAGAAAAAGTTCATAAATTCGTATGAGAAATACACAAGCTGCTTCAGTAGTTGCTTGAGAAGCTGCTTCTGCTGTTGTTATTGTTGTTGTTCTTTTGGTTAGTAATAGTGTCTTTTGTTGTTGTGCTGCTTTTGTTGTTGTTGTTGTTGTTATTAATATATATGTAAAATATATATACATTAATACACATTAGCTAGATGCTTTCGTTTTTGTCCTTTGTTATTGGTTTTGTTTATTTTCAGCAAGATAAATACAATAGATAATACAGATGCGTGTAGCTACAGAGCCAGTAGATATGCATTACTACTACGCAGGTTTGCGCATGCGCTACTAAGAATGCGTTGTACTTTGAAAACTCTATTTATTTTTTTAAATACCATAATAAATCAAACGAAAACTTTTTGTAAAACAAAACAAGTTTTTACATGAACTTAAGTGTGAGCTTTTTAGATTAGGTAAGTTTGAAAAAGGCAACAACAACAACAAATTTGTTTTTAAATATTTTGGATTAAGAAATTAAATGCTTTAAAATAGTTTTGAAAATATAAATGAAAAAAACCAGATTTTTTCTTTATTACTGTATAAAAAGGAATACTACGTCTATACTTACGATACTATCGAAACTGTGTCTTTTTTTCGTAAGTAGGTACTCGGACCATGCGTAAATGTTTTCGTACAATATACATTTGTTTTTGTACGAATACGAATAAAATATTCGAAATGTGTACTAAGCTACGTCCATTCTACGAAAAAAAATATTACGAAAAAAATTCGTAGAAAATTTCTTTTAATTTAAGAACACGTATTGAAAAGTGTTTGTGAAACATGGGTAAATGAAATGGTATCGTAACTTATTAGGCCGTGTTCATATTACCCATTTTTGTCGCGATTGAGACATCGCTACCATTATTTTTCGTAAACGCGGCTGAAAAATACTGAATACTAAATAAATAAATGTATTTAAATTCATACAAAATTCAGTTTTTTCAGCAGCTTCTGCGACAGAAAAAACCTAAGAGCGGTGTCGAAATCGCGACAAAAACGCGTAATATGAACACGGCAACGGGTACAACATATTAATTAAAAATTTAGCTCAGCTTTATTTATAAATTATCCTAAAAAAAGTATTTTTGTATTCTCTTTTAAATATATTAACATATATAATAAATATATCGTCATATAAAATCGAAAAAGCCGTAGGTTACATAAAATTCAAAATCGACTTTTTGATTGATTATGATGCACCTTATCAAAATACATTTTTCGCAAAATTTAACGCTTCTACAACTTAAAACGATGTTTTTATTAACCAAATTCTCAAAGCCCTAAGTTTAAGCGCAACTTACAATTTAGAAAGCTTTTTGCTTCTCTCTTAAAAATTTTTAATTTAAAAATACGGCTGTTTTGATTTCGTGTGAAGATGTATAAAAAATTTTCACCGCCTATGCGGACGCCCATGATTGTATATTATATACATATAATCATATGTGCTTACTATTATATTGACATATTGTTCATAAAAGTCTTTCTCTGTAGCTAGCATGCGTAGTTGAAACTTTATTTATGTCCCAGATTACTTTTAAAAATCGAAGGGAAACGAATCCATGGCCGGTTCACTAAAATACCGCTTGAATTTTTAGATGTGATGCTTATTTCTAAGTGCAGATAACTCTTTTTAAAAGAAGCTATGTGTAGTCTTTACAATAATTTTCTAAATTAGTTCCCCAGCGTGAAAATACTGCATTCTTAAAGCCACTGAACAATAGAGCATATTTCATCAGACCTAAATTTTTTATGTTACGTAGGATGCCCACATTCTTCAGCAGTTTTTTACAAGAATTTTCCTTGAATTCTGCTTTACCATGAGTTACGAGTATTTCACGACTTGCGTAGAAAGCTTCAACCCAGACTATCGAATCCTTTTCATGGTCTTTTCAAATATGGGAAAAAATATAATTTACAACTCCTAGCATTAGATGAATTTCTGAAGATGGAATGATATCACGGTGCGACAGTCCAAAATACCTGGGAAGTGTTACCATTTTTCTTGTAGGTATTGTTGAGTACAACAAGACTGCATACCAGAAATTCGCCAAACACCCCCAAAATCTTGACTTACCGTTAAAAAACCAGTTTTTGTACCTTTGCGCACTTATAAGGCTGTAACTTAGCCAACGATGCACTGATTTTCAGTTTCTTACCAGATTCCAGATGAAAAAATTTAGGCCTTTTTAATGATTGACATACTGTTAATAAAAACTTGATAAATCTATGTGCATTTGTCCGGCAAACTCAATTTTTTAAAATTTTTTTAAAATTTTCCAACTTTCACGATTTTTGTACACACTATTTTATATAGACACCAACTTTCTGTTAATGTACTAAACAAACACGTTTATTAAAAATCACGACGCAACTTAGTTTTTAAAAATCGGCTAGTAATTGAATGAGTTATTGATAAAAACAAAATTTTTGCAAAAATGCCTACACAACGTTTTTCGTGTTCTTTTGCACATTTTTTATAGGAGCACAGATAACTTAATATGATATCTGTAAAACTATGCCGATGACCGATATCTTTTGAAAAGTAACAAATGTAGCAAATTTATTAGGTTTTTCGTACATTTAATATTAGTTGCACACTATTTTTTATTAAGAAGTAAATTTTTTTATATGAAATGGTTTTCAAAGTAATAAAGCTGTGAGAAACAAAACGTCAAATGAAGAAACGAAATTACATATTCCTGGCATAAGTTAAGTTCTTATATTGTGGTTATATTCGCATATTGTGGTTGCAATTCTAACTTGTGCTCAATTTTTTTAAATGCAGAAATTTTAAAGGCATTACTTAAGAGATATATTTTGTTTTTGTGGACTTTTTTTCTAGCGAATCATCAAACAGCAGGTTGCGCTGTCGAACATTTTACCTACAATCGCGTTTCTTTCTATGCTCTTTGCGCTCTCTTAAGTTATGGAAAAGTTAAAATTAGAAGAATTGGAAGAAGTAAAAATTACAACAATATACAACAATATACATTGTTTTTGTTGACGTTTTGTTAATCACTTCTTTATCACTTTGAATCTGTTTACATAAAAAAAAGTTTGCAATTGGACAACAATCGCGTGCAATTAAAATTAAAATGTGTGACAAACGTAATAAATTTTGTTATATTTGTGGGTTATTTACGGATTTCAGTCATCGGCGTGATTTTAAAAACAATGTTGGAGTGGTGGAAGTGTACAACAAACTCTTCAATCGCTCTTATAATACCAGTCGGTGGTACGAGCCCGAAATTATTTGTGAATATTGCACTGCAACATTAAAAAAAATTAAAGTTCAACCTTCAATTGTTTTGCCCTTTTCGGCGCCTATGACTTGGCATCATCAGTCATATCATAAACGAGATGATTGCTATTTTTGCCAAACCAATGTGTCGGGCCACAGTTTTAAAACGCGCAAAAACATTAAGTACGCAAATGTTGTAACAGTTACGAAGGCAATATCTGGGAATAATGATGTTCCGACAACAAGCAAATCTACTGATGTAACTGATACAGATTTGGAACAAGAAGAGTTCCTTCCATCCAATTCGAAGTCAACGGAACGGCATTATGTTTCAAATCTAGATTTCGCCGACCTAGTGCGCGATTTACATATGTCAAAACGAGATTCTGAAATTCTTGGGTCACGATTAAAGCAGTGGAATTTGGTGGAAGAAGATTTTCGTATAACATCTGGTAGAAAAATGGACCGTACTTTGATATTTGAAGAATGTTTTAAGACTGATGAGAATGATAAGAATTTAGTGTATTGCGTATATGTACCCAAACTATTCTCGGCCTTGAATCACAATTATTCATCGATGGAATGGCGACTTTTTATTGATGGTTCATGTAAAAGTAAGTATTGTTGGAGAAATTTGTGATTTTTTACTCCTTTATATGAAATATGTAATGTTATACCTAGGCTTGAAAGCTGTTTTACTGCATAACGAAAATCTGTTACCATCAGTTCCAATCGCATATGCGACTAACACAAAGGAAACTTACGAAGTGATGGAAAAAATACTCCGGCTCGTCAGCTATGCCACGCATAAATGGAAAATAGTCTCTGACTTAAAAGTTTTGACAATTTTATTTGGTATGCAAGGTGGTAATACAAAACATCCGTGCTATCTTTGTGAATGGGATAGTCGCGCACCGAATCGCTATGATCGCAAAGAATGGTCAACTCGTCAGTCGCATCAAATAGGCAGGAATAACATTTAAACATCCCATTAGTTAAAGCTGAGGATGTTATTCTGCCACCACTGCATCTAAAGCTGGGATACATGAAACAATTTGTTAAAAAACTGGATGTAAACAGCGACGCTTTTTGTCATCTTAAAGCGGTGTTCCCAAAACTAAGTGAAGGCAAAATAAAAGGAGGTATTAATTTATTTGTTTCCATATGTAGTACTTTTTTCATAGTTTTTATCTGTTTTGATGAATTTTAGGTATTTTCATTGGACCTCAAATTCGTCAAATTATGAGAGATGTAAACTTTATGAGCAAGTTAAGTTCTGTTGAAAAACGTGCCTGGAAGAGTTTTGTTGCACTATGTGATAATTTTCTTGGTAATCACAGAAGCGACGACTATGTCGCGATTGTTAATGAATTTTTGGGTGCGTATGGTGGAATGGGCTGCAACATGTCCATAAAAATTCATTTTCTGCATTCGCACTTGGACTTCTTCCCAGACAACTTGGGTCAGTTCAGCGATGAACAAGGCGAACATTTTCACCAAGAAATGGCTACAATTGAAAAACGCTTTGAAGGAAAAAATAAAGTAAAAATGATTTCAGAATATTGCTGGTCACTTCGAAGAGAAACACATGATGCTGAATTAAAAAAAAAAACAAAAGGACCTGCAAACATTTTTGAGTTCAATGACCAATACTTGTATTTTTGCAAAATTTTGGTTTTAATAAAAACTTCAATAACTCAGTCAATAATTACTGGATTTTTAAAAACAAAATTGCGTTTTACTCATTAGAAAACGTCCCTTTTGAATCAATCAAAGAATAGTACGGTTCCATTATAAAATAATGTGTGGAATCATCGCCGAAGTTGGAAAATGGCGAAAAAAATTAAAAAAATATCTGTTTGCTGGACAAATACACACAGACTTCTCAAATTTTCTTAAATATAAAGATATCGTTTGAAAGGTTTCTTCTTTTTAAATCCGGTGAGAAAATGAAAATCGGTTGATTATCAACTGACTTACAGGCTTACAAGCGCGCAAAGGTACGCAAAACCGGTTTTTTAACCGGATTTCAAGATTTTGGGGGTGTTTGGGAAATTTCAAAAGCAGATTCTTGTTGTACTTAACAACGCCTACCAGGAAAATAGTATCATTTCCCAGGTATTTCTACTTTAGTTTTTTTTGTATCACTGTGTATCTTAAAACTATTGTCATTCCTTAGTCTGTAAAAGCGGTGGATGAATACAGTTAAAAATCTTAAGCTTGCTCTTTTAATTCTCCTGCTGCACGCCATTTCGCATAATTTTGCAATAGATTTTTCGAAGATGACCCTTTCGGTCGCACAACAATCACACTTTATGCCAATTTTGTTTACGCGGATGGACTTGATAAGGCATGTTGAAAGTTAATTATATATTAATCGACTACACTTTAACTATAATTTAAATTTTTTAATTGTATAATAACCATGCTTTCAATAATAAACAAATTTGGTTTACACATTGGGCTTTTTTCGCAATACTTTCAAGAAGAGGAAGGAACAGGAAGTAAGTATGTCAAGAAGATGCTTCCATTAGTCAGATTTGCCATCCTACTTAAAATTCCAGTCTCCTAGTGACGTATAATGTATAACTATACTGAAAATGGATTACTCAAAAAACTCGATTTTCGAAAAAAAATGTATTTAGTTAGTTATTTCAAAAATATATCGACAGATGATTTTAATTTTGAGCATTTTGTGATGCTGAAGCATTGTAAAAAAGAATTTCCTCGTAACATTTGCAATAATAGAATTTTTCATTTAAACTCATTTCAAGCTCACCGTTATGTAGGACGCTGCAGGAAACTAGTACACAATGCAACACAGTACTATAAAAACCATAGCACCATCGAATGTGTAAAAAAATAACACTTCCGGAAAAATAAGTGCTGCTCAGACAGACTAATAGCAAAGGAAGCGAAGAAAAATTTCGTTACTAAATACATCCCCTGATATTCAGAAAAGCATCAATTAGTTAATCACCAAATTGTAGAATTACGTAGGAGGACCATACGTAGAAGAAAAAGCGAAGCTAGTTTGATTGGATACGTCACACTACATAAATCATTGGTCTCAAAGAAAAATATTGAAACTAGACTAAAATTCCCTAAAACGCTTTTAAACAAGCCATAAACGTTTTGGAAAAACGTTTTATTAGGTGGTGAGTTTGATAATACGATAATATTTTTGTATTATATATTTTCCTCTTCTTTCTTTCTTCTTCATAAGCATGCTTGCGGATAACCATTTTCTTTCTCTATGTTTGCAAAAAGATAGAACAAAATGTAGAGTTTCTACTGCAAACCCACCACTTCAGTTTAAAAGCACCCTTAAGTATGTAGCTTAATACTGTAATATTGTAACCGAAGCCTTCAACGGAAAAGTGCCTTCTGAACAAAATCTAAAAACAAAACTAGATCTTTATGCAGATGACTTTGATTGGAGCGACCTCCACGCGCAACTTAAAATGCTGAAGCACTTGCCTGGCCAAACACCTTCAAATTGAAGTGGCATTGTATCCCAATTTGCAAAAAATTCGGATACTGTAAAAAAGCTATTAAATTAAGTTGAAAAATTTATTGCTTTGCTTTTGACTGTGCCTGCATCAGCAGCTTCATCTGAGCGTTTTTTAGTGCACTAAGACGACTTACAACGTATCTTCGAGCAACTATGACACAGAAACGACTCACTCATGCGGCACTTATACACATTCACAAAGATAAAACCAATGAATTGAATTCGATGGAGGTGGTGAAAGAGTTTGTTTCTCGCAAGGACAGAAAGAAACATTTTGGAATAATTTAAATTGATATAACTTTTTGTACCTTATTGCATTTAAACCATGTAAAGATATACCTAGTCTTGCTTTATAAAAGCAACCATTATTTCTTATATTTTCATATTACCATATGAAAGATCCTTTAAAGAATGATCTCTAATATTGAAAGTGGAAGAACTTTTAAAAAGAATGAAATTTTAATATTTTTTATATATTTTTATAATTTTTTATTTTAAACTAAAATAAAAAATTTCTGTATTCACATTCATGTTTCTTTGAAGAAATTTTGGTGAACTTTTTTTGCACCACCACTTGTACTGCCCCCCATTTGTACTGCCCCCCCATTTGTACTGCCCCCAGATGAAATTCGCTTCCGACGCGCTTGATTGGAATGATGTGGAGAAAGTCGTGCAACCGAAAAAAACCGCGAAATTTAAATAAACTTTGAAATGCCATACAAGACGCCTGGAATTCCATTACATTTCTCCATGTAAACTTTGGTTGAAAGTTTGCCACGGAGATTGGAAGCAGTTACAGACCAAAAAGGATTCCCTACCAAATATAAAAACTATATGCAAAAATCTTCAGCAAAAACTTTTTATTTGAAATGTGCTCATTGGATGGCCACAAAAAAAAACTATTTTGTATAAATATGGTAAAACAATAAAAACTTATTTTTGTATTTTCATAATCTCTTTTTTTTTAAGATATTAAGATTATTTTTTAATATTTTGATAAATAAGGAAATGAACATCAGTTTTTTTTAAATAAATTAAGCGTTTTTTAATTGTATGACCAACACTGTACAATCACCGAAACGCTGTGCATTAATAGATCAATAATTAGAATCGATTTTTTTATTTAAAAAATCGTTATTTTTTCAGAAAAATATTTTTTTTTTAATTTTAGAATACATATCGGTCGTTTTGTTCAAAAACATTATAAGTCGAAAAAAATTTTGTGGAGAAATATTTTATTTGTTTCAATATTTTATTACACAAACAAAAAGACGGACATGGCGAAATCGACTCAGGAGGTGACGCTGATCAAGAAAATATATACTATTCTATACCTGCCAAGTCTCCTTATTGGCATTATAAACGGAGTGATAAAGTTAGTATAAATACTCAGTAGTAAAATTAGTATACTCCTTATGCTTTTTTATGTGCGTGTGAGTATACTAACTCAACTCATGTAAAGTTATTTTATTGGATTAGCAGCATAGTCCCGCAGGGAATAAAAAAGACCAAAATTACATAAAAAAATGACTTATGATAGGACAAATGTTTTTGTGTACTTAGTTCAATTTTTACATTCTTTAGAATATGTCGTTGTTAAAAAAACGCGAATTTGTTAATTATTACACTAAATGACGAACCTTTGAACCGTTACAGACCAAACCTTGAGAAAACATGTGAAAAGTCCTATAATTTGCAACATGGCCCTTATACGGTCTAAAACGCTTGGACTAAATTCTGGTATGATATATCCTGTATTGAAGATGTAAATATGACGACACCGAAGCCATATTATTGAAAAATTGTACGCGTCAATTATTAGAAATGCTTTTTATTCACACGTGGGATTAAATATTTATAAATTCTGGTATGAAAATATTATCGACAAAAATTAAAAAAAATCAAAACAAGTTGGACTCGAACCCATGATGTTTAGGTTATAAATATTACAATTTAACAACTGATCTAAAAATGCACTTGTATAAAGATATGATTATGACAAAAAAATCATATTTTTACAAAATAGAAATAAAGAAAAATAAATGTTAGTATGCAGTATTTTATATCGTAAGATTAAGCTTAAGCTTTCTCCAAAAATATAGAATTACAAACATAATGTCGCTGGAACAAAATAAGAAAAAAAATTTTATGTGGAACAACGATAATTTTTGTTTCGAGTTAAATTGCAATTATAAAGCTCCGCCAAAAAATATCAGATGCATATTTTAAAATATAAAAAATCGTATAAAAGCTAAGATTATTATAAATGATTCTTCGTCAAAATATATTTCATTTGTGTTTTTGTTTGGGCAACACATTGTTCAAAATGGTTTCAGCCATAAATAACTCCAAAATGTCTGGGTCTTAAGGTATTTTTGTTCTCATTTGGAATGTAACTTTCAGAAAATGGATATGCACAGGGACGTAACTAGCGGGGGGTAAGGGGTAGACTACCCTCCTTACTTTTTTAGAGTCGGCCTAATTGTTATTTTTTACTAAAATTGTTTAAACTATTGATTTTTATAAACAATAATTATGAACGCATCAAAGCCAGTCGTACCTTTTATTGCCATTTTCATAACAAAAACCAACTTTAGTCGGCTATTTAATTTCAATTCATACCCAAAACTACCTTCAGTCGGCCAATTCACTTTCAGTCGTACCTTAAACGAACTTCAGTCGGCCAACTCATTTTAAGTCGTACCTTAAACTAACTTCAGTCGGCCAATTCACTTTCAGTCGTACCTTAAACGCACTTCAGTCGGCCAACTCATTTTAACTCGTATCAGCGTTGAATTGTAGTAAACGTGTTCCTTTGTGACAATATGAAGAAAAAGTTCAGAAAAATAGTATAAATTCTGTTAAAAAAGTACGGAAATAGTAATGCATAGTAAAATAAAAGAGAGCAGCAGACCAAATGAAAAATGGACCATGTTTAGTCCAATTATGCTATCGTGTCCTTGACCAAAAATAAAACCGAAAATGATATTTTTGTTTGACCAAAAAAATATTAATGATTTTTATTTAAGATTTAAAAGATAAAATCAGGTTACTATTTTTATTTTATATCTGAGCAAAAACTTGAAAATCATAATATAATGATTAATGCTTCAATTTTTGGATATAGCTTAATGATAACAGTCTCTGATATAAATACTTTGTCAAAAAGTTGAAAAAATAAGTGGAATAAAACAAGCAAACGAGCAAAGGCTTACTCAGTCGCAACACATATTCCCTTTTTTAAAACCTAATTAATACATTTTTGTAGAACTTTTTGAGATTGAAATATTTATCCAGAAATACTTAACAATTGTAATCAAAAATTTTTTGACGATTGAAATCGGCCAACATATTTAAAGAAATTTTCTTAGCTCAAGAACTCTAATGTAAAATCTGTAGTTTCATAGACTTAACATTTTAATTTGAATACAATTATAATAAATAAATATATAATGAATTTAAAAGATTTAGTTAGAGTATTGAAAAAAAGGTCCGTTTTAACTTTTAAACTCGAGATGATGGCAAAAAGAACACCATTTTTAAATCTGTATTCAAAATTCATTTATTATAAAAGCATCGCTTTATGTCATTGTTGATGTTCTAAACGGAATTTCCCAAAGATCTGAAAAATTTGACAAGTGGACTCGAAATGCTGCATATTCGCCATCAAACCAACTCATTTCTGTGGACTTTATAAGCCTTGTTTTTATGAAAAATGTGCTAGTAAAAATGAAACTCCTGACTGAATCTCTTGAAGCCGTTGAACTGGATATTTTAAGTGCTATTAAATTTATTTCTTGTACCCTTAAATCATTAGAAAAAAATAAATTCGGACTCTGAAAGTACGGATAACCTAATTAATAGTGCTGTTGCATTGTTAAAGTCTTTTAATGTTAAAGGAATTCTCTATTCGCCATCGCCGTCGTCTTGCGCCGAAACGTTTGGATGATAACAATGCCAACGCGGCTTATTTTTCGATGAACTGTTTTTATAGAAGAGAATTTAAACTTGTATTGGATAAGATAACCTCACTGATGCGAGATAAATTAAGCAGTTGCTTAGAAACAATAAAGCCTCTGTATGAACTCTTTAATCCAATTCTATCTTCTACTAACTTGACCCAAATGCGAATTCTAGAATCAATAAAATTGTTACCAAAAAATTGTTTGTTAGATTCACTTCAATTGAAAGCGGAATTTGAAGTACTCTATCGGGTACAGCTAATGTTTCAGAATGCAATAAAAATCTCTTCCTGCAGTTAACAAAATGACGCGTTTGCTGTGCACAGTTCCTGCTACCGTTCAGGAAATGAGACAATGTTGGGCAAATTAAAATTAGTTAAAAATTATTTAAGAACCACGAAAAGTGACTCACGTCTTAATGACGTATTAATACTTTCATCGGAAAAGGACATAGTCTCATTAACTAAGATAATATTGCGCAGCAATAAGCTACCTTAAAAAAAAGAATTAATATTTAAATGGTATTCTTAAAATTCAAATTTGTATGTTTTATGTATAACGCTATTTTCTTAATTAAAAGAAGAAATATAAAATAAATTGAAAGCCCTGTTTATTTTTTAACACATAGAAACTATGAGTTTTTAAAACAAAAACGAAAATAAATTTTTAAATGCACATTCGATAATGTTGAAATACTTTTATTTTATTTTTTTTTTATTTTTTTATCGATAGGGGAACGATATGAAAACTGCCTTTAAGGGATCTTCTTCACTTAAAAAAGATCGAAAGATTGAAAAGTGTTACTATTGTATATGTAGGTTAAAATGTCAGGATTTCTTAAAACTATACCAAAGATTAACGAGAAAGGCTGAGCTTAAGGTTTGAGCTGAAACTGTTTCGCATTATATTCATTATTGTAAAATCTCTAAGATTATTATTGCAATCATCTTCTAAAACCTAAAACTCGAATTTTTAGAGCTTTAGAAATGTAAAAAAATAGGGTAATTTTTTAATTTTTGTTTTGAAAATGGCGCCAAAAACTGTTATGAGGTTTGGTTGGCTGATTATACGTTATCTTATAGTTTCAAGTATTATCATTTAGATGAACTAAAAAAAATTTTCAGTTACATGTTGTAAAACCTGAGAAATCGTTGCCACTTTTTTGGATTCGAAAAAAGATGTCCAAATTGTGAAAAGCTTAAGAGAGCAGATAAAAGGCCAAACCAAAAAAAAATTCAAAACTTACTTAATTGTATGTATTTTAATGTACACAAGTTCTTTTCATCATTTCAAAAGTTTTTAGTAAAATTAATTACAAAGTGTTTTTCTTAGCAGTTCAAATGAAAAATACCCCTTAAAATTTATTTATATGTATCGAACGGATGAGTACCTTTATATAATTCAACTATATGGTAATTTAAAAAAGTCGGGACTTAAGGGCACCCAGTCGGCCGAAATACATTGATACCCCCCAATCAAAATGGCTACGGTACGCCCCTGGATATGCACCGAAGTATTTTAACATTTTTGTAAAGTAAACTGGTCTGCTTTATATAGAAGAGTTTTGTTTTTTAAAGCAAAACAATTTTTGTGTATTTTGTTCCAAAAAATCTGGAAGCTTAATAATATTTACACCGATAACTGTTTTGAATGAAAAATTATACACTTGAAAATTGAAATATCGGCCGGGCAACTAGGGCTGCTTTAAAACACAAAACTCTTTTATATACAGTGTCGGATAAAACGTGTCATTCAGAATCCAAAGAAGATAAACAAAAAATGCTTTTACTCTCTCCAATTAAAGCTAACGGTTATTGTTGAGCAATTTATATGCCAACGGTGGGAAAATGCTCATTGATTAATGTTTGTTTAAAAACTTCAAATGACCAAGAGTTTCGTGTTAATGTAATTGTTATGTATTTTATGTTGTGCACATCATTTATATTAATTTAGATTTTTTTTAATCCTAATACCTTATATCATATTAAAATTCCTTTTGGTTTTTGTCTCTATGTGAAGTACAGTGTGGCCTTTTGGAAGGTTTTTAAATCTTAATTTGGCTCTTAATGGCCTCAGTCGTGCCCACCCTTTATATGCTAAAGTCCAGTATGGTTTGTTATATTATGATAAAACACTTTGAAAACTTGAACTATTTTAAATAATAGTCTTGATTTGTTTACAAAGACCTATGTTTTTTATTTTTAAATGCATTGATGATGAACGCGATTAACATTTTAGAAGACATACGCAAAGGAATGATCGAACACATTCAGACCAAATGTCTGTGTATATTTTTCAGTCGAATAAAAAAAATACTTTAAAAAGCTTAAAGTAAAAAAATATGGATGAAATTAATTTAATAAAGCTTGAACTTGTTATTTATGAAAGTTAGAATACTATTATTAATGATATCAATAATAATCTAAAGATATAAAAGTGGAAGGATCGTCAGATAGTTAGTTAAATTAGTTACTTGAAGCTGAGATCTTATACGCACTCGACATCTTTAACCTCCTAGCTGACGGCCTTACCATCACTTAAAGTACAGCTGATTATTTTCTTTATACTTTAGAAGGCATTAAAAATTCGCCATATAAGTTTTGTGACATTAGAAATAATTGTTACCCTCAATTCTTATTACCGGTACATAAGGGTAATAACAGCTGACTGTTATTTTTCAAACTTAACTATTCTAACAGTAACTCCACAAATTTTCAAGACTAAAGAAATTCTTTTTTTACTTCTTTTTTTAAATATTTAACATTTTTTCACAGTAAGCCGCTACCAGCTGATCCAGTAAGCCGCTACCAGCTGATTCTTGTTTTGATTATTTATTATGCTCAAACAAACAATTTATATAAAAATTATTGTTTCAGAAAACCTTGAAAAAGTTTTAACTCTGCCTCTCGGACTATTTCCTTTAAAAAATAATTTTAAATTTATTTGGCGAACGTAGTAGCCTTTTAAAATTTTTCGTCATGGGTTCGGTATTTAGAGTTCGTTTTTAAAGTATGATACATATATCGATTTTTGTGTCTTGAGGTGACCAGTTTTTTGCTCCAAAGGTCAAGTTGCCCGTTCTAGTCCTTACCATCCAGATTTAAACTTCAACAACAACACAAATTAAAACAGTAAATAAAAATTTTTATAAAAAGTTTTGAAACCGTTACCCAGTACTTCGAAGATGCTGCTTCCGAGTCCTGAAGTTAAAATACTATGTTTATACCATACGCATTATTGTGTACCTATTTAAATTATTTTGAGTGAAAAGTAGTTATCAGAAGCTCTATCCAATCAAACAAATAAAAAAATTGTGAGAAGAAAAAAATCAGCACTCATAGTAACTCAAAGAACTTTGTTGAAGTTTTTATATCAAAAGTAGGCTGAGACTTATTGTGGAAATCATTAAATGTGCCTCATTATAACGGCTTATCTGCCGACGAAAAGATGCAATTTATAAAAATTTCTTTTGTTTCGTTGTTGTTTTTTCTACTACTAACACAACATAATAACAAGCCACTCAAAGAGAAGAGGCAATAAAATGGAGTTCATTAAAAATACGGTTGATTCGTCTCAGATGTTTCAAAAATATATCCCGACTTAACCCATTTTGTACCAACGTTCGAAATCTGGACCACAAACTTCTTCGTTAATCATAAAATAATTAAAAATATTAGGTAATAGAATTAAATTGTTTATTTTAATGATTAATTTAGTTCGGTATTTAAGCTTTCCGACCAATCATTTTTGTACCAACCTTTACTTTTTTAAAGTCTCACCTTGGAGGACACAGGAATAGTCAAAAAATACACTATTTATAAAATAGTTGAAACTAATTGTACATAAAATAAAAAGGAATATTGATTCAAATAGCCATTAGTTTAAATAAATTTAATGTACAGAAACGAGTTTATTAAAGCTTTTCTACCTGATTGCCAGATAGCGTGAAAGATGACTAGTCTAGATCTCGACAGCTGAGATAACTAGTGCACTATATTATGCATTTGCCAATATTTTTATACTTCCACGCATACTGCGTAAGGGGAATATTAACTTTGTCTCTCCGATAAAATGACAGTTAAAAAATGTATATATTCTTAATCGGCATATATTAAGCGGCGAATCTGGAACAAGTTGTGGGAGATAAAATATGATGGGCACACTTTTTCGATTTTTGGAAATTTTGTTTTTTTACATATCGTAATATAAAATTCGTTTAACGCATCTTTTACCCCAACAAGAATTCGTGAACCAATCTTAAACATTTTTTTATGACAGCGTTATTTGAGCTTCAGTATGACATTTCCCATTCAGTTTGGTTAAAAAAAAATGACTTTCCGACCTTTCAGTTAGCAGCTACGAATTATTGTTTTAAGGAAAGGATTTTTATATTATCTTTAGCCAATGCCTTTAATTTTTGCTGAAACAAAAAAGTTTACGAAACATTTACTAAACATTTACGAAAAAGGAAACTACATTTGTGAAACAGTGCAAACGATTTGATCATCATGGTTAATGAATTTATATAGAGATTTCTTACATTAATAAAATTAAATTGTTTCTCTTAGATAATATCATAAAATCAAAAGTTTTTAATAAGTTTACATTTTTTGGTCACTTTTCTGTGAAAATGCCCATATAGTTTTTGGAAAAATTTTAATATGAAACGAGCCCCCTTATCAGCAATGATATCATCTAGTACACATATCAAGGTACACATATGGAGATTCGAAAATAATCTTCTGGTATTTTAACTTGTCTTCTAGCTATACGAGCCATATAAATTGGCACATCTAATCGTTTAATTCGTGTACTTCCCAAATATTGTCTTAAAATATGGTTCTGCTTTTTCTCTTTATTTACTAAGCAGTGATTTCAGAGCTTTAATGAAACTTTTTGCTGCATCCTTACATAGATTTGTTGTTTGCAAGATCCTACTTGAAACCTTAGATGCTCCCAAGAGCATGGTTTTAACATGGACGATATGTGGCGCTCTTAAGTTTTTTCTGAAAAATTGCCTTAGTAAAAACAAAGCAGGCATTGGGAAAAATCGAAATAATCGAATTTAGAAATATGAAATATAGTAAAAAAGTTTACATAAATCTAATAAATTATTATAAATAGTTATTGGGGGTTAACTATACCCTTTAACCATCCCCCCATGGATCTCCGCCTGATCCGTCTGTCAGTCTATGATCATTTGATCATTATGATCATGAGCTATTGTTACGAAATTCAATGTATAAGCTTTTTTTTAAAAAAAAAAGTTTTAGTTAAAAAATTACCAAATCGGATGAGAACCACGCCTACGTCCCAACAAAGTTACTGTACAAAAACAATAAAATCTACTTGAATTCCACAAAAATTAGTACAATGACATACAATTTTTCAAATAAGTTATAATTTAACCCGTCAATTCCCATGCTATTGTCTGATGGCAGAATATTATTTTTTTGTTGTTAATTGACGTGTTTAGATATTTAAAACATGAAAAATAAGAAAAAAATGTACATCCCTTATTTTTTTTTTGTAAGGGGTGTCACCAACAGTTGACCATGGGCGTAATTTATACTTATAACTTAATATGGTAATAAGAAGAATACGACTTATTTCTATTACAAGTACATTTCTATTACAAGTTACATTCAATAACAACAATTTGCAAAAACAAGTATTACAGTACTTACCCTTTTGGCATTTTTATAACAAAAAAAAGTTTCAAAACCACTTCGACGCACAAAAATTTCAAAACAGTTTGAGACAAATAAATAATTTGACAGATGATGTATGTATCAGGGTTGCCAAAAAAAAATATAAATACTACCGTGTGTTTACTTTATAGTAGTAGTAAATGTTTTTCTCCCTTTTTTTGTTTTATAGGATAAATAAATTCTTCAATCTCTGTCACCTACAGATGACACTGGGAATTGACGAGTTAACTATGTATTCGATGTTTGGTATTGGTTTAACAAAAAACCAAAAAATCAGCCCACCTCCACAAATATATTAAAATAAAGCTTTAATTTTAACTTCGGTGCAGTTTTTTAAATTTTTTGATATATCTCTACACTAATGCCATTTTTATAGCATTATTGCTGGATAACTGATATTGAATAATTGTTTTGTCACACTGTGTTCGCTTATTCTAAAAAATGTCGTGAATTAAATGTTTAAGTACAAGCAAACTTTTGGAAATTATTGAAGGTTGAAGTGATGATGATGATATTGAAAGACAATTGGATAATTTAACCAGCGTTTTGCGCTTACCTCCACCAAACGTTGACGAAGTTTCAGATTAGGAGATCCTTGATGATGAGCAATGATTTCATAGATCGATCATTAGACCACAATCATTGCCCAAAATTAAGGGTATGCTCATATCTGTGTGTGTAATGTGTGTGTAATAGCGCGTTAGGTCGGTCGGCCGTTGATCGGACTGCGTTGGGATGCGTTGTAAAAACTTGCCAAAACGGACGACCTCAAACTTTGTAAAACTTAATGTTGCGTTGACAGATCGGGCTTCTGCCATTTTTGCGATGCCAATAAAAGCAGCTATTCAAAAAATCCTACAAAACTACCCTTTTCCCAAAACATGAAATTTTTAATGGATGCGGATTTAATTTTAATAAATCAATAAAAAATTAATAGTTTTGCAATAAAGTCGTAAAACGACTTTCTTTAAAAAGTTAAGATATTTTTAAGTTGGTTTGTGCAAAGGCATACAAGCGTATAATTCGACTATTTATTGCTACTCATAAAGTAAAATATGTAAATATTTTGTTTATCTAATACAAAACTTTGATGACTGTCATTGGTTGGAGTTTCAATTGGTAATACTGATTTTATGGTTTGCGATATCTAAAATATGAGATATATGTCCGTGATTCGATATTTTTGAAGTTAAAAAATTGTTTCTATTGTGGGAGTCCCCATACAAAAAAAAAAAACAAAATATAGAAAATTATTTTTATGATAGTTCATATCAACAAATCTATAATTCCTAGTAGGGTCTAATGTCTGAGTTGGTCCTATTAATTTTCCCCCTCAACATTTCTTCTGAACACACCTACACTCTAATACTTACCTTAAAAAAAAAAATAGAAAAAAAAATTTCTATTATCGTTCATATGAAAAAAAAACTATTGCTCTTATGGGGTTAAATGTATGAGCTGGTTCTATTCATTTTTCCCCCTAAACATTTCTTCAGAAACAACACTATATTTGCCACCCTTTTGGGGGGTCCCCATACAACAACACAAAATAGTAGAAACAAAAATGTCTATTAGAGTTCTATCAAAAAATCTATGACCCTTAGGAGGGTTAAATATGTGATCTGGTCCTATTAATTAAACTCCATCCGCAACCATTCTGTGGGTCTCCAAACAAAAAACACACGAAAATATAAAACATCATTGTTCGTGTACACAAAAATGTAACGAATGAGACTTGAAACAGTTTTCTTCACAAAGACTCGAAATTATTTTTACTATACTTGAAAAATTTTACTTTCAATAAAGTTTTCGGCATTTTCATATTTAATTTATGATCAAATTTTCTTCTATTTCTAGACAAGACCTGATTCTGACAAATAAGACATACTTCAATAAATTTCACAATCAATTAAATTTTATTTAGATAATATTATATTCTTCAAAATCGTTATTATAATACTTTAACAGCATAAAATTTTAAAAAAGTCGCACCAATTTTAAAATCCCACGATTATCCCATGAAAATCTTTGTTGCCATTGAAATACAATAAATACCCACATATTAAAATATCTCAACGAAAATGCAGCCCACTGGGAAAAAAAATTAAAAAAATTAATTTTAGCCTATTTCTTACTAGCCATGCAAATTTAATAAGCAATTAAAACATTTATGTAGCCTGGTATAAAATGGGTTAAGGCAAACTGGTGCTCAGCCATCCATCCACCTGCACCAAAAACAACAAAAAACAAAATCCAAATTTAACGTTGTAAAAAATTATCCAATATTAAAACGAACAAAAGTAGAGCGGGAGAAAAAAGAACAAAACAAGCCAGGGCCGTATCCAAGGGGGATTTTCTAGGTTCGAGGGTCGAAATTTTAATAAAACTTAATACATTAACATAAAATTTTCATTGAATCACTTAATATGTTCTAAAAAAACTTAAAAAGTTATGTACTGCGTTTACGTGTAAATATCTTTGTTATGAGTTGAATCCTGCAAAAAACAGAAGGGAAGACCAATATATCGTTTCACTCTAAATTATCATCACTATTGTCATCACTGACCTTGATATCAGCAGTTTTAGACGATTGTAGTGATGATAACAGTGATGCCAACAAGAATGACATCAAAAAACCTTTCTAATTCCAACAGCATAGAATAATTTTAAAGTATACTTCAGCCGCCAACTGATTTTAATTTTCTCTTAAGCAGTTCTTGAAAATTTAAATTTCAGCATCCATGATTAGCTTACTCCAAATACTCAAATGGAGCTTATTGTAAGTTTTGCGTTTTTTTATGCTCTGCTTAAGGCGGCATTACATCACAGCCTCTTTGTAATTTATGACACAAAAAAATTTCATTAAATAAAATTTCCTGCCCCTTTTTTTGTGACTCCTTTATGGTCAAGAGTTTTCAAACAATTTACTTTTGAATTTGGTTTAATTTCTGAGGAATGTTTGGAATTGTTCATGAGTTATAAAAAGTTAAAGTTACATTTTTCAGAATTCTGGTCAGAGGAAAAGTTTGATGTCAATCGTTTAAATAATTATCTAAATTTTTAGGTTTTAAGATTTATGAAGTTTGTGAAAAAGTTTTTCTGTTTTTAAAATTGTATTTATTTGAGAGAAATTAGATCTCGTACTCATGCCTGAAATTTCTTAAAACATACCTACGTTGTTCAATGGCGAGAACCGTTTAAACGGATGTGCATCCCTTAGCATACACAGGGATCGCAAAGTAACAGAGCAGGACGTGTGGTGGAATTCGCAATAAAAAAAGACGAACCTTAAATTTCTACACGGAGAAAACTGTTTGCTAAATTTGTATTGTGGTTAAGCAAAACTTGTGCTTGAATTCCCCAGCCACTTCAAAATTATGCTAGATTTCAGCAAAAATTAATCAAAATTTGCTCTTCCAGTTTATAATAAATAACTAAGCAAAATTTTGATTAAATTCAAGCAAAATTTTGCTAAGTTATTATAAAGTGCAAAAGCAAACGTCTTCTTAATTCAAGCAAATATTTGCTAAGTTATTATAAATTGCAATAGCAAATTTTGATTAGTTTTGCTGAAATGTAGCATATTTTTGAAATCATATTGAAATATTACAATTATACGGAGACTTGAACCTCGGCTGCGTGAGTATAAGTGCATGTGCTTATCCATTCGACCATCACAGTTGTTAACCAATCGTCGCATAATTTTCTTCATAAATAATAAACGTGTGCTAGTGTGTTTAGAAGAAATTTGCTTGAATTTAGTAAAAATTTGCTATTTGAGTTTATAATAACTCAACAAATATTTGCTTGCAATATAATTACTTAGCAAATATTTGCTTGAGTTTAGTAAATAATTGCTTGAGTTTATAAAAATTTAACAAACTTATGCTTGAATTGAATCAGAATTTTGTTTTTTTCTAAATACATGAGGAGTGATAACATTTTGGCAATCTTTTTCTAAAATAACACCGTGATTGAGCAAAGTTTTCCCGATTTGCTTTTAAGCAGAATATTTGCATGACTCAAGAAGATTAAAAAATAACTTTGGAAAAGTTTAACAATGTATACACAGAAAATTAGAAATATTTATTAATACATATTAAAATGTATCTAGAAATGTATATACTACATAAGGGTATAAGGAAAAATGTTTCATTTGTTACCCCCCCCCCCCCCCCCCCTAAAACTGAACCTGTGTCTATTTTAAACCGATTTCCAAAAAATTTTGGCTAACGATAACTGCTAGTGAGCTGAACCATTTTGAAACGACCACCAAAAACCATGTTTTTTGTAAATCTATTGGCTGACGTAATAGTTGTAAAAAACACAAAGTCAGAAATTACTTTCCGAAAAAAGTTCTCCTCATCTGCATCAAAAAATTTTAATTTTCGCAATTGGATTAAAGATAAAGCTTTTGTTCATACATTTTTTTGATATTTTTTTATTTTATTTCCATACAAAAACTTTCAGAATTCAAATAACTTTATTTTAATTTTTTATTTCTCACAATATTGTTTCAGAAGGTGGTTATTTTATATTTTATAATTAGTATTAGCCTTAATATGTATAACGTTTTAAAATTCTAGTCATAAATAAATGCAAGCACTCAAAACCTTTTGAACTATATCTTTAATGTGAAAATTGCGTTAGAAATAGTGAAATTATATGAATTTTAGTGAATATAATTAAAAAAAAAATCAAAACAAGGCACGAGAAACAACATTATCTTTAATGCTCTTGCAAAACTTTAAAATTCTTTGATGCAGATTGGAAGAGCTTTTTCCGGCCTATAATTTCAGAGGTTTTTTCAAAATGGTTTAGCTCACTAGCGGCTATCGTAACAGTCAAAATATTTTGGGAATCGTTATAAAATAGACCAAGGTTTATTTTTAAGGTGGTAAAAATGGAACTTTTATTTATTTTATTATATTATATTATAACTCTGATGAAAGTAGAGGCAAACAAAAACTTAACTTGAAAATTAAGGGAAACAAATACTTATATATATTAATTTTTTTAATTTTGAATAACAATATGTTCATCAAAGCCCCCTCATGGGGAAATCCTAGCTACGGTCCTGGAACAAGTTAGCAACAAAAAGATCTAACATAATAAACCGATTATTAATTTTGGGCGCCATCTATGAAGCAACAACTACTTCGAATTCGTTGCGCTGCATCCTGCTTATTATCCTCGTTGCCAAAGCAACGCAAGCTTTTGTATAATTTTTTTTTTCATATTATATCCGCCAGTTAGGAGCTCTTTTCATTATTTTTGGTTGCTGTTGCTTATTTTGGAGGAGAAGCAGCATTAAAACGGAAATTATATTTTTGCTACTTCTTTTGTTGGCTGGCAAACAAAATTCCATTGCTTAACGGAATGAGGATAAAGAAAAGGAAATATTTGAAGAAAAAAGTCATTCTTCTCTAAAGTGGGTGGCCAACCCATGTCGTGTTGCCGACACTTTGAAGAGCGTACAAATTAAACTCATTTCAAGGGTTATTATGTGAAAATTTGGCGGGGTTGAAAAGTTTTGAGCGACGCATTTGCCTCCAAGAACACAATCAACCAACAGGGTGGTCTGATGGCTAAGCTATGGTGAGTATAACGAGCTATACAATTTGGCGCTATTTTATATTCCTCCATTTTGTTTATTTTTTGTTCCTTATTTTTTTTTTTTTGTTAATTGTAAGTGTCGGCATACTTGTTCTTTTGGATTTTTTTTTGTGCTGGCATGCGGCAACTCTAGCTGTATTGCCTTTTTGTATCTGTCTGTGTCGCATTCAATTAGCGCACAGGGTGATTATTATTTGTACGTGGAATGAATTGAAGTGTAGAGTGTGGAAAAGCAACAGTCAAACAGACAACGACAGACAGAGCTAAAATAAGGGAAAATGTATTTGTTTTGTTGTAATTATTGGTGGAAAATACTGCTCTTACCGCTGTACAGCATAGATGCTAGAGTTAATTATATTATTTTCCTTTGTTTTTTGTGTTTGAAGAAGGCTTAAAATAATACCAAAAAATACAAGGAAACAAAACTTTTTAATTCGTCTTGAATTTATTTTAGTGTCGGTCGTAGCAGAGGATTTTTTTTTTCTATTCTTGTTTGAAAAAGATGGTTTGGAAAAATTTCATAAGCAGCCATATTATAAACAACCAAAACTGACAGACTTATTGCTAATAAAGCTTTTTTAAATGTTGTCTATCTAGACAACTTCTTTCAAACATTCCTAAGTATCAAAAATAAAATACAATATTATTTAATGCCTGACTAAAACGCCGACAAAACATGCCCGCAAACCATTTATAAAATTAATTATTTTTGCTAATGATGCCTCCTTTTTCTTTTTATTATTTTACCAGCATTGCCCATTAACGCTATTAGTTCTAAATATGTTTTCCCATCTAATTATGACATTTAAGTATAATAAATACCTCAAACCGACTTTTTATTTATACAGAAAATTATTTTTAAAAAATAACACCAATAATAAAGTACAGACCGCAAATTAATTTGGCTATTTTAGCATTTCTAAAAAAAAAATAACACTTTGCCACACTCAGCGAGTAAACATTTAAACACCAACGCAATTTAAAAGCAGCTAAATTCAAAAAGCTTTTGATGCTGAGCCGCCCGCTTTGTGTCAGATAACAAAACCTTCAACAAGATTTACACTAATGATTAATGTGTTGCGTGAGTGTAGCCAAAAAGAGGCGCTGAACTTTTAAAACTTTCAACAAATCAGCCAAAATTACTGTCAACTGTTGAGATTTTAAACTTTTGACATCTCTTGAAATAAATGGCTGCATTGAAAATATTTTTTATAAATTCATTAATTTCTTAAAAATTGCCTTTGGGCATCAAGATCTGACCAGTTCTAAAAAAGTGATCCCAAGATTATTTATAAATTCATATTAAATAAATATTTGAAGAAAACTTTGAAAAACCAATAATACTCGTATCTTCATTAGACCGTACCTTATTTTTAAGTTCATTCTATTTTCGCTCCCAGAACCGTAAATGGGTTCAGCGACTCCTTAAAATCGTAAGGGCCTGTGCATTAGGTCGTACTGAGTTGAATTTTTTTTCGAGTTTCACATTCAAAGACGTCTCAAGAATTGCATGGAGTTGTCGAAATCTGCCTTAAAAATTTTAAGGAAAAAAAATATTTATTCCTCTCACGCAAGGACAAAATAGGTTTTTGAGAAAAACAGTCAAAAATAACGATCTTAAAATGGTTTTATTTCTGTTAGAAAAACTGCATATGTATGTCCTTAACCAAAAATAGGTAAAGACTTTTACTAACAATATCTTGCGATGTCTTCCATGATTTGTACCCACATTGTCCTGTGTGAAGGATATTCGGAGCAAAATTTATACTTGAGATGGCACAGAACTTTTGCTTGTTGTCTTATGGTCTAAATTTTGGTGGTTTTGATTTTAGCGTTTATGTATACCTTAAACTTGACGAATTAATATTTTGCATGTTTTTCACATTTCAACAACAATTTCCCTTCCTTACGCTTTTCACCTAATTTTTTAAAAGCTCAAAGATAAAAACTGTATTCAAAAACCATATATTTTTTTAAATGTTTTGTAAAACTTGAAAGCACAACTGTGGAGTGCTTCAATAAAAAAAATTACAGTACAGCTTGTATACACTACAGAAGTTAAGCTTCTTAAAATTTAGAATGAGAAAAACTTTGTGAAAGAGAGAATAAGAGAGAGAGAGAGAGAGAGAGAGAGAGCATATATAATACAAAATATGCATAAAAAATATTCCGCTTATTTAAAAATTACACTGTCATTGGTTGGTACTTCAATTGGCAGTACTGATTTTCATGGGCGTCTGTAATATTTTTTCTAAGGGGGAGTCGGCAAAGGCATAAAGGAATTTAAAACAAAAATAAACAAAATGTAACCTATGTAATGGTATTTACTACAATTTTTCGTACTTATTTTGTAAACATGATACGCACACTACTCCAGTTGACACATGCTTGTACACATAAGAAAATCTAGTATATATTAAAGATAGTGTAAAAATCTTTCTCGTATCCGAAATATTTAAAATTTTATTTAATTGTGTTTTTCATGTAAGCAAATATTTTAATAGTTTAATAAATTAAATTAAGTGAGTCCTACATCCTTAAATTAAATCGCATTAATTGCTATTGAGCCCCCACGTTTTCAATTTTTAAAAAAAGAACACAAAAATTTCCTAACATTAAACAATATATTTTTTTCTTGTAAACTGAAAAAAACAAACTAAATTTTTAGGCCATTTTTAAATTTGGAAGCCTTTAACTCCTAAGCCAATTTCGAGCAGACTGAAATTTTTCAAATTTAGATTTAAGAGTTCGAAATACATATCATTCGCAAAATTTAAAAATTTGAGTTATCGCTGTTCTTGAAATGTTCCCCGCATGCTAAGGGAGATATTTTTCTCCGGATCTCACACCGCATTGACACCAATCTACTTATTTCTTTTCCAACATGAATCAGTTCTAGCAGTTTGCAAGTTCCTACAATCGACTAGGGAAATATACCTTTTATCTGAATGATTGAAAAAAAATTTTTTAATTCAAAACGTATGAATAAATAAATAAAGAGGTGCATGTATATTAGATTTGTTTTAGGTTTCATACATTTTCGTATTATATTCCAGAACTTCCCTGAAAGGCTTGATTCTGAATCCTAAAAAATTATCAAACTAGGTGGGCGTTGCTAATTAACGTGAATTTTAAGAAGTATAAAAAGGTTGCTTAAAATTGGATGAATATGCTTTTGAATTAGAAGCTTTGCTCTCGCCTAGATCACTGCAACTTTCTTAAATTTAAATGATGTAGGATTGTTTGTTATTTTATTAATACTAGGAAAAATTTTAAAAAAAATCCAAATTGAATCATCGTTATGATAAGAAAGCAAGCCGACTTTTTGGAAAACATTAATTTTTTTGTTAAATTTATTTACTTTGTCTTCTACTTGTTTATAATAACTTTCATGTATTGAATTAAATGCTCCTTGCTATCTGTTGCTACGAAGAATGATCTTCGACTAATAAGGGATATCATTCCTTAGCATTCGTCACTTTCTCGTAGGAATAACTTCGTAATTTCTTTCATCACAGTCTTTGAAAAAATTCATCTGTTGGTTGACCGTTCTCATTATTTGTAGAAGGTACGACGGTTTAGTTGAGTTTAAAAAAAATTACAACTGAAATAGTTTAGACTGGTTTTTCGAACAATTACCGAATATAAGGAAATGTGTGATTGCAAGGTGGCCGTAGCCTACTGGAAGAGTACGTGACCCATAAGCTAAAGAAACGTGGTTCAAACCCCAGCTGAACAGAAGGTGTTTTTTCGTAACTAGGTATTAGGATCATTCGTAAATGTAACCGTGACTGAAAATAACAAGTAAAATTCGTAGAAAAATTTTTTATTTTAAGAATAAATACATAAATAAATACATAATGAACATATCGTCATATAAAATCAAAAAAGCATTGCGTTTCAAATAACTTAAAGTCGATTTTTTGATTGATTATGATGCACCTTATCAAAATACATGTTTCGCAAAATTGTACACTTCCACAACTAAAAACGACGTTTTTATTAACAAAGTTCTCAAAGCCTTAAGTTTAAGCACAACTTACAATTTAGATAGTTTTTTGCTTTTCCCTTAAAAATTTTTAATTTAAACTTACGGCTTTGTGATTTAATATGAAGATATATAAAAAATTTTCACTGCCTAGGGGGATAGTGCCCCCTTTTTTCCCCTGCGGACGTCCATGCTGATTTTCATGGTTTCTGATAGCTGCACTATGGAATATATGTCCGTGATTTGCTATTTTCGACTGGAAAAATTTTTGCAGATATTTGCTATGTCATATGAAATGTAGTCAGATGTTCAAATTTTACTTGATTTTATTTTTACAACAAAAGCAATTTTTGAGTCTTTTTTTGAGTAAAAAGTCAATTTTTTGGATATATTTCTAAAAAAGATAAAAATATATACATTGGACTAACGGTACAGTTTTAATAGACTTTGTGAAGTGCTTTTATTAGACATTTGAACAAAAAAAAATTTAATAAGATATTCAGTGACAGCCGCTCTAATAAGCGGACATTTCCTATAAGCGGGCCTATTCTTGGGAACGATCAATTTTTTGTTATTTTTTCCATGGCAAATGTTCTTCCATGCACGGACTTTCCGATAAACAAACGAGGATACACAAACATGTCTATTTATAAAAAAAAATCTTCCATCAGTGGACGCGAAGCTCAAATAACACTGTGAAACATTTTCGAGGTCATTGAATACAAACAACTTTTTGACTGCTGTTTCTTAAAGTGTTGGACATAATAGCAAAACCTTACCTTGGTTTTTTCTAGATTGGCTACCGATCGGGATTTATTGTACAAAGGATATATTGCTTCAAACTTGACTTTTCAAAGAAAATGTCTTGAGCAAAGTTTGAGCTACAAACTAGGAGATAAAAGTGTAGAACAAACTGATCCGTAAAAACTGCATCCAAGCTCAAAAATTGCAAAAATGCTGAAAATTGCTACCTTTTTTACCATTTTTGGTCCATGTCTGTCAAACTGTTCCAAATTTTGGCAAGTAATTAATAAAAAAATTGTAGACAATAAAAAAATACAGAACTCTTTGCAATTTTCCAACTGCATTCGAGCACTCCTTGGTACCGTTTTGGCTCTGCAAATTTTGACATATTTTCACAAAAGAAAGTGTTTTTAAACAAAACAAAAAATTAGTAATACTTAGTTATGAAAATAAAGTTTATTTTCATACCCAATATGAAAGACTTTGATATGTTTTTTTTCAATAGTCAACGTGGCGTCAAGCTAGAGTTTATGCGCAGTAGTTTGAAAGTCACGAGTTCAAACCCTGGGCTTGCCGAGAAAAACTTTTTTATTCAGATAATATTTTTTAATTTTTTGTTTAATGAACGAGGAAACCAACCTTTTTTCTACCTTGAAATTTTCTTTCGCAAAAAATTTTTTGTATTTTGTCAAAAAATAAACAATATTTGCTTAATGCAAAATAAATTTTAAAACGAAAAAGTGTGTGTTTGTATGTGTAGCCGTAAAAATCTCAAGCAAGGATTTTATTATTCTTTTTTTGTGAAAATATGACACATTTACAGGGCCAAAACGGCACCAAGCAATGCTCGAATGCAGTTGGCAAATTGTAAAGAGTTCTGTAGTTTTTCTTGTTTACAATTTTGTTATTGGTTATTTGCCAAAATTTGGAACATTTTGACAGATATGGATAATGTGAGTTTTTGAGAGTTTTGTACTTCTTTTTTACTCGCTGTACTTCTTGTGTCCAAGTACGCTAAAAGTACTCCTTTTTACTTGTTGTACTTTTTTATTACATATTTTTTAAAATGTTTTCTTAAAAGTTTTTTGCTTCTCCTGAATATTTGTGTTTTTTGAGTTGTGACGGTTATGTACTCCAGACTGGAAATGTACTTAGATTATTTAATATTGTTTCTTTATTTTATTTTTGATTTTAGATAAAAGCTTTATTCCTCAAAATGAATTTATATAAATAAGCAATAAATTGAAAGCTTGATCTAGTTTTTAATCTCATATACATAAAACTTCTTATGCAATGGATTTATTCATGCATTATTCATATTTTTTCTTGTGTACGTACTTCTTTTTTGCACTTCTATATTTATTCTATGTACTTCTTTTGCACTTCTTTTTAAAGTATGTGCGTATACTTCTTTTTGCTCTGAAAATATTGGTCACATTAGATATGGACCATAAATGGTAAAAAAGTAGGCAATTTTCAGCATTTTTGCAATTTTTGAGCCTCGATGCAGTTTTTTGGATTAGTTTGTTCTGCATTTTTTTCTCGTAGTTTATTGCTAAGACTTTAATGAAGATAAAAACAGAAAATTTCAAACGGCTTACGAGATAAAACCATGAGAAAAAGTAGATTTTCTTTAAAAAATCAAGTTTGAAGCATTCTTTTTAAAATAAAACCTGATCGGTAGCCAATCTAGAAAAAACCAAGATAAGGTTTTGCTATTAACGTCCAGCACTTTAAGGAAAAGCAGTTGATTTTACATTTTGTACTGTGCAAGCAGACAATTGTCTTTTTTAGATCACAAACATCACTGCTTTACTCCTTTTGTTCTTTTTTGCTTTGGTGTTTTCGAAATAACAAGTTTGGCGTGTTTTTTTTTTTCTCTTTTTACAAATCAGAGCACAAGAAAATTACTTGCATCGCATCCAAGAAACTTAAGCCAATAATGCTTTATTGTTTATTGACAGCTTATGTTTATACTAAAATTATTCTATGTCCATTTCTCGCTGTTTTTTTCCAAAGTTGAATTTTTAAATTTTTGGGATTTTTTCCGTAAAATACCCAAACTCGAAATTTCCAAAAAGGTACACTTCTTGCATAAAATTTCATAACGACCAGCCAATTTAATGTAATCGCATAATTATTTATATCTGTTTTAAATATAGTTTAGGAAAATATTTCCTCAACATTTTAATGAAATTGTTTCCAATTTGCATTTTTGCGAATTTTTTTAAAGCAAGAACAAAAAAGAGATTTTTGTAAAAGTAAAAAATTAGAACTCTAGTAGTTTTTGTCTTATTTTTATGTGTGAAAGCTCATTTAAAAAAAGTATTAAACAAATAACGGGGTACGTACCGATTTTTAAAAAGTTTGGACTTAAAAAACTCTTATTAAGATTTTTTGAAAAAATAGCACTTTTTTCCAATATAAATTAGATTCTTAACTTAAAGGAACATTTTGTCGTTGAAAAAGTAAACTAACGAATCTGAAAAGTTTAAATTCTAATTTCCCATTCAATTTTCACTGGAAATGAAAAATTAATTTTTTCAGATTCGCAAGTTTACTTTTGTAACGACGATATTTAAATTTTTATTTATTTTGTACCAGTTTTTTTTTTTTTGTCTATTGAAGAAAAAAATTATTTTTAATTAGAATATCGCAATGCCTATTTTTTTAATTTGAATTTTAATATTATTTTTATAACATTTCCATAAGCGGACATCACTCATATGTGGACAAAAAGTAGGTAGCCATCGGTGTTCGCTTATAGGAGCTTTCACTGTTTTTATAAATTTGCATCGAAAGTCAAAACTTTGATTTGCATGTCCTTTTTTTCTCATTGATAGGTAAAGGTGTTTCATAAAAAAATTTTAAACTAAAAATTTTTATAATTTTGTAGATAAGTGAGTTTTTTTGCGTCAATATAACAAAATTTTTTAAAATTAAATTGACGAGAAACTGTGATGGTAAATAACCGTTATTTGAAAAAAGTCTATCAATCAATAATACTGAATTATAAAAATGATTTTTCCCATATTATAAAATAATCAACAAACTGACGAAGGTTAAATTATTTTATTGTATGTCCGTTTTTTTTATTTATGTGAACACATTTATCAGCTCTGAAAAAAATTCAAAAATAATAAAACTTTTAACAGCAAATCGAAAAGAAATCAACTAAAAAAAAACTTGCTCGCTCATATCAGCACCAGAGAAAAGAGTCAAGATCAGCCTCTGAACTGCGTTGATCGCCGTTTAATAATTAATTATTTCATTTGTTTAAACAGCAAAATATATTTCATCAGTTTGAATTTTTTCTTTAATAAACATTTTTATTTAATCATAAGATAAGGTAGCAAATGAGGGTCAAATAGTTGACAGAATAACAGCAACAACAATTATAAGAAAAATACATTTTGTTTATAGACTTCAAGACTTTTCTCGGCGCAATTAAGAACTTGAACAAATAATCGGCTCGTTAAAACAAAATTATGCTTAAACAAATGAGCGCTGTTTAATATTAAAAATAAATTTTTGTGTATGTAAGGTAAGAGTTTTTATGTGGATTTTAAAAACAAGAAATCACATTAAAAAATATGTTTTTAGTCAGGAACCAATTTCTGACACGTGTGGCAGAGTGTTTTTCTCTATTTTCAAGAATTTTTAAATTTTATGAAAAAAGCTTTCTAGAAAATAAACACATTTTTCCAAAATCTAAAATCATAAACAAAATTGGTGCTGCTTTCAACAATTCTAAGCTTGCATTTCAAACAAATTCTTCTCAAGCATCCGCCACTTCATTAAAACTGGCAGCCATCTTGTGCGTATAAAACAAATTAATAAATCATTTATCAATATTAGCGAAACAATTCATTTGGCGTTAAAAACCTATTAAATGGCAAGCGATCTCTGCAACGACCGACCCACCCTACACAAGCATGAGCAGCTTAAATGGACGATATGGGTGTGTGTGTGTGTGTGTGTGTGTGTATTTGTATAATCGTGAAGTGGCGGCATAAACGGATGTACATAACAAGGATAACACGCGCATGGTGCTCCCTTTCGTATGAGAACTACTTAAAGTCACCGCATAGAAGGGAGTATTTTTTGTTTTTTTTTTTTTCTTTTCAAATGATAAACGTCGAGCTGAAAACCACATTACATCCTTATAAAGCACGTACATTCCTCTTCGGCTTTCCATTTTTTATTTCATTGGTTTTGAAATTTGATCATTTGGAAATAATTCAGTCACTTCTCTATGATGCTTCTTTTATCTGCAACGGCAAATCATGATATCACAAATTTCTCAATTTCCTTTACGTCGGCAGTCCTTATACTTGTATTGTTAGTTTGCGCAATCATCGAAAAGTTTTACTGTACATAACAATTACATGTTCTTCATAACGTCACTTTATGCATGTGTATGTGTGTTAAATGCTTTATCAGATAAGAGTGTCAACGTTGCTTGATGTAGAAAGTCGTTATTTTTCCAACTTTACTTTTTTAAATTAAAAACTGATTAGGTTAGTGTATTTGAGAGTGTGTGTGTCTGAATGAGGCACGTGTGGTGCCATTCTATCAGTCACTTAGGGCCGGTTTTTCAGTACGAGTTTAAACTTTAGTCAAATTAAACCTAGCTTAACTCACCAAAATTGGACTTTTAAACTTCGTTTAACTAGATATTTTAGCATTCGTTGAAGTTAAATTGACTTAAATTATCCTTGAGTGTTTTACCTTTTTTGCCTAAACCGATTTTAAACGTCGAATTTTGATGAGTTAAGCTCGGTTTAATTTGACTTAAATTTAAACTCGTACCGAAAAAAATACCCTTAAAGTCTTTATGATTGTTCGTAGAGCTTTATTAAACCGATGATTTCAAGAATAAAATCACGTCAACACGGAGATTAATATTTTGATTGAATCAAGCAAATGTTTTGCTTAAAAGCAAATCTGCAAAACTTTGCTCAATCACGTTGTGATTTTTGAAAAAGATTGCTAAATTGAAATCACTCCTCATGTATTTACTAAAAAGCAATATAATATTAAATTCAACCAAATATTTAATAAGTTTTTATAAACTGATAGCAAATTTATATTAAACTCAAGCAAATATTTGCTCAGTTATTATAAACACAAATAGCACATTTTTACTAAACGCAAGCAAATATTTGTTAAGCTATTATAAGCTAAAATAGCAAGTTTTCGACGATTAGTAAACAACTGCGATGGTCGAATGGATAAGCCCATGCACTTACACTCACGCGGCGAGGTTCAAGTCTCTAGATAATGGTAATTTTACAATTTAGTTTAATGTTAATAATTATTTCACTTCAAAAATATGCTAGATTTCAGCAAAAACGTAGAAAGAATTTTTTGCAGTTTATAATAACTCATTAAAATTTTGCTTAGATTTTATCAAAATTTTATAAATATTATAAACTGGAATAGCAAATTTTGATTATTTTTTGCTGAAATCATAAAATCAAATCATGAAATCAAATAAAGGGCTAATACATTGCTGATGCCAGAAGTAATGAACTTCCAAATTGAACACACATTTAGCTAATAAAACTGGCCCAATTTTTCAAAATCCTGAAAATGATTTGAAGTATTTTTTATTGACACTAAAATAAATTCAATCAATATCATCAGGTATTTTATGTATTTCAAATATAGAAAAGATACTTAAGTAAAGTTCTTGACTGTTTTCAATTGTTTCTAGAATTTTTACTTTTATGACCGGAAAACTAACGAAAGTCTTGAAAAAAATTTGAAAATCCAAAAGTAACCAATATAATATACCGGGCTTCAAATAACTAATAACTGTAGATTAAAACCAAAAATTTTAAAAAAAAATATTTCTTAAACTCGAATTATTGAATGTTTCAATTCAGAAATAACTTAAATGCCTATGAAAGAGAAACATCTATTGCAAACCACCATGCAGACTAAATGAATGTATCGAATAATATAAATAATTTTTCAAATTAAACATCGTTTCGTTATCGAAACTATATTGCTAAAATAAAATATCGTTATCTGGTTTACTAGTTATGTTCCCAACAAAGAGGGAAATAAGGAATTTTCAGAAGATCCGCGTTTTTCTTTTTGAAGATCCGAAAATCAGTTTTTTTTTTAATAAGACAGCGAAAATCAATAAAGTATATTGTTATTATTTTATGTTATATTATATTCAACGATAAATATCAATAAGTTTTTAAATCAGATATAAAGTATTAAATAACATTGGCTTGGCTATATCGAAAATGTATTTCTCTTTGTTTCCTTATGAATGATCTTAGCAACATAGAGTTTATTGAAACTGTCGCAACACAAACTCGTTAAAAGAAATATACCAGACAATGCATGGTATCAGAGATCATTTCTTAAAAAACTTTAAGCTTTATTATGTATGAAATCGATTCTTCAGAATCAAACTCCAAAATAGCTATGCTACTAAACGGTTTTCATATCGCATAACTAACTTGCATTTTGTAAAAACCTTAAATAAAGATACATCATTTTCGCTTAAAAGATAAATTAAACAAATGAATATGAATTTGAACTGTTAATTGCAACAAAATTCGAATTAAAGTAAATCAATTGTAACAAATAAAAATATTCTCGCAATTTTCTTACCCACACAATTTTGAGAGCCTCATTGACTGAGTATTTTTGGAATCACAAGTGTCATGGTTATCATTGATTTGTATGCGATAAAAAAGTTCATCTAAAAAATAATTCGCAGTTGCTCTGAAATAAATTTGCAATTTATGTGCAATTCTGGATACGAAATTTTGAATCAGATCAACACTTTTACATTAAAAAATCAGAAAACCTGCAGATGATCCATTTATTTCTCTCCCTGGTTCATAACATAGTTATATTATTTTTTCCCCAATATTTCCACACAATTAAATGGTATTAATTTCATTGCAAACGGAAGTGCAAAATTTGCTTCATTAAATAGTCAGGAAATTAAATTTAACCTTCATTCCTTGTGTTTCGTTGTGTCACCAAAAAACAGGCAATAATTAATTACTTACAACAAGATATTTTGCCAGGCAAGCGGCCTCAAATATCAAGAACGTTGGCACTCAACAAACAGCCTGGGTAAAACAAATCTCTGCACAAGACCTAACAACCATCCGTCTCACCAATCCAAGATATTTACTGTAAAAATATAAACTTCCCCCTCAGCAAAATCTTAAATGTTTATAAAAACAATAAAAATGCTTTACTGTTCAAACTTCAAAATAAACGCTGGTAAGAGAACAAAAACCACAACCATCCTTACCCCAAGCTAAAGCCAAGCCAACAACCCCAAATAATGACAACAAACATACGCTGCTGCTTAAATACACAACAAAATTTTATCGCCTAGTTCCACAACAAAAAAAAAAACCACCCCCGTTTATCTCCCCCAGAGGACTCGTGTATAAAAATTTATAAATTGAATAAACGAAGTTAAATGGTTTTAATGCCGTAACACTTATGACAACAACAACAACAACGATTGTCTCATGCTCATTGGGGACGACTTTTTTTGTTTGGACCTTGCCTGGGGTGAGCAACACCAGCTATTTAGCGGTTGAGATTTCTGCCAGACTCGTGGGTACACACGCATGCATGCATAATAGGCAAGTTTACAGGTTAAACGATTTATTTCCATGGGGTACCTTTTAACTTTTATTAGCTTTAAAGGATTTTCAACTCGATGAAGATATTTTTTTTCTCTCTCCTTTCAAAAGGTTTCATCTACAACTCACAATTATCTTCTTCTTCTTTGTGGAGGGTTGCTTTTTCAGTCAAAATTATTATATTTTTAATGATGTAGTTATGCATACAGTAGGCAATCCTTACTGTGATTAGGTCGAGTTGTTATAGTTATGATACACGCTCAGAAATCTTGTAATTAATTTTAATCCAATCGTTGGAATCATGCATTTTTAATACTTTTTCTATTAGAATTAAAACTCTTCAAAATACTAGACATTTTTTAATAAAACCTGGAATACTTTTTAATACAGTTTGGATTAGTCTTTAAAAACAGCGTTCGGCTTGGTTCGGCTCTTATGCATGTTTATCATTTCTTTATACATGTGGCTTCATAGAGCAGTTGGTAGAGCCAACAACTTATAACCTAAACGTACTGGGTTCGAATCCCACATGTTTCGTTAATTTTTTTTTTTGCCAAAAATATTTTTATACAAGCATGTATTAAAATTAAGTCCCATGAGAGAATAAAAATCAATTGTAATATATGTAGTGTATTAGATTGTAATACAATTCTGGTGTGGTCATATATACAATACAGTTTGTATTAGAATTTAATCCAAGATTTCTGAGCGTGTATAATTGCCAGCAATCTAAGGATATGAGTTTCCACTGTTTTGTGCCGTACTATTAATTTGTTGAAATTGCAGTGAAATTAGTTGTATTCCTTATATTGGTCTGAATAAATACTATTAAAAGTCAAGTCTTATGACAGGAGAATCATACTTTCAGCAGTGCTTTTCCGGGAACAAAATTAAAGCCAACTAATCTTATCTTCAAAAATCTTATTTATTCAATTCATGAAAATTATTTGTTTCTTTAATATAAGCAATGAGTCTTTTTTGATTCAGTTTTATAAATTCGAATGATATTTTTCATATTTAAGTTTTCAAATATCACAAATAATGATATTAAAGTTTTCAAAATATTTTTAAATATATGGGGTATTCCACGTCAAGTGTGCCAAAATTTAATAGCTCCGATTTCGATGAAACTTGCCAGTGTTGTTGTACTATTCGAGTACATAAAAAGTGCAAACGGAGGGGAAGTAAAAAGTACGGGTTGCAGAGTTACAAGGGGTCAAAGTTTAGGTCTGAAAAACATATTTAATTTTTGTATGACGCATATTAAAGGCTGTAGGTATACCCTAAATTGTGAAAATTACCGCCCATACAATCATCGCTGTAAGAAAGGTTTTCGTGCTTTTCGATAAAATATAAAAAAATTTGAACAGTATATATTAAGAAAACATAATATTTTTTTTTAAGAACTACTAGGTCTGTTACATGCAAAAACAATTTCGTCCATGATTGTTATCCTCCAAGCGTTTTGAGAAAAATGTAAGAAACTTTATCACAGGCTCATAAGAGTCGATATAGAAGTCATATATTCTTGATCAGCATTACCATCTGAGTCAATTCAGTAAAGTCATTCTGTTAGTGTGTGAAAAGTCTAAAGTTTTAAGCCTTCGTTACCAAACTCGATAAAATAGCACTTATCTCAAAAAAGAATCCATTTTTAAAATCAGTTTTAGTAGTAATGTCACATAAAGCATTCAAAGTGATGTCACAAAAACAGCAAACTCTTTATAACACCAAAACAGACAATTTAAAAATTTAATGTCACAATAACATCACTTTACGGTACATTTGAAAATCTCTGTATAACCGCATATCCTTTAACAAACAATCTCTTCCTGCCCCTGCTTCTTGCTGACAAAATCGCTGTGAGCCCAGGAGTCAATAAAACATAATAAAAGTTTCAACCCTACATCACTCAGAGAGCCCGCCTCATACCAGTTGTTTGTTTATTTGATTTGTTTTGTTTGTCAAACATTAACGCCACCCTGTTAGTAGCACGCATAATCTCCAGCATCCTATCGTTCTTCTCAGTGTCTGTCGCATACACTTCAATATCCTTAGCATGCAGCCGAGCATTGATAATTCAATAAACGCGCCACCAGCAGCGGCAGCAGCAGCAGCAGCAGCAGCCGCAGCAAAGGAGGGTTTGTTTGTCTGATTGTTAAGCAAAGTCGACGCTGAGTGTCCCCTTTGCTGAATAAAAACGAATTATTACTTATTCTCTGCTCTGCCCCAGAACGTATGAATGTTGATGGACGGACAAGATTTGCTAGTGCATCAAAGGCTCGTTTCACACCGACTGTCGAGGCATGAATTGTCAACGCATACATTTGACAGGCGGCAATCTGCTCTGCCACCCTTTGTGGCTACCGAACCACCCTAACAACTGCACGATTAAGCGATTTTACGCATAATCAGGATAATGAATTTCAAAAATTGTAAGGATTTTGTAGAGAGCAAACTAGGTGGTGGAGTAGGAAAGAGCTCCAACGAGCAATGCGCATGAGAGCTGCTTGGGTCTCTTATTCGTATTTGTGAATATAGTTAAGAAGCTTTGCATAGGAATAAAGGGTAGTCGAGTTTTCAAGCAACTCGCCATCGATTCCTCAGTGCATCAGACTTGACAAGCGACCTGATGACAATGTACCCGATTGTACCCGAACGATAGAGTGTATGACAGGGTTGTTATATCAACTGTCGTTCAGCTAGTGACAGTAAGACGCTTGTTGTAAAGTCAACGAAGGATATCATAAGCTTCTAATGAGGTTTTCAAAGGAATTTTTTACTTGTACGTAAGACTATCTGTCCATGTGCATGGTATTAAGAGGGTTCATTTTGGTAAACGTTTTTCAACGGCAAGGGTCGTGAAAAAAAATGATGATACTAAAGTGGCTCTGTTTAAATGTTTGTATGTATACCAATAGTATTTTGCCTTTGGCTGTTTCCATCATATTTATGACAGTCAATTATTTTAAACCACTCTTTGAAAACAATTAAGTGAAATCGTCATGTTTGGTCGATTAGCCGATACTATAACAGAGCGTATTGGGGTGAGTGTTTAAGAGGTTAAAGCATTTTTAGAGGTATAACATTTCAGAAGTAGGGAGTGTATTGTAGAAACAAGTTTAAAGATTCTTCTGCTTGTTTTTGTAAATTTGGTGAGGTTAATTTTAAACTTTGATTCTAAATCGTAGTTCTCTTTGGTAAAAAAAAGATCTTGTTCTGATAATTAATAAATTGATTGATTAAATAATGTTTGATAAATTTAATTGTAAATCAACGGCACATTGAGTTGAGTTAACTCTTAAGTTTACACAGATCTCAGCACACAGTCTCTTATGTGTGTTTACCTTTTATATGCAGCTATATTGACTTAAGCTGATATATCCCGATAAGTTGATTGGTCAATTGTTGATTCATATAATTTAGTGCCAGTTTTTCAGTGCGAGTCTAAAGTCTAGTCAAATTAAACCGAGCTTTAGTTACCAAAATTGAATGTTTAAACTCGGTTTAGACAAAAAAGAAACACATTATATGATAACTTAAGTCAATTTAACTTTAACGAATGCTAAAAAGTTAAACTGAGTTTAAACGTCCTATTTTGCTGAGTTAAGCTAAGTTTAATTTGACTAAAGTTTAAACTCGGATTGAAAAACTGGCCCTTAGATATTGAAGGATGGTGTTAAACGCAATGCTTGTCCAAGTGAATGTTGTTACGTTTACTGCTACAAGTCATTTTGTACATACATTTTTTTTTTAATCCATGTAAATAACTTGCCACTAATGTTTGTGAACTTGCACGAAAATAAAAAATTGTGCTCACAACAGTTTAGGCACTTTTCCAATTTCACATTGTACCTAATTGGAATATTAAAAACATAAGCATAAATATTTAAAACATAAACTTAAAGCGTTGATATAAAAAAACTATGCTGTTTTATTAAAAAAAAATATAAACGAACTTTATTGCAATTTTTGTTTTTTGTATAGAAGACGACTAAATTATTATTAAATATTGAAGTTTTTTCTAAATGACCTCTTTATTTATTATGTTGACTTTATATGATTTAAATACAAATTCTAAATGTTTGATAGTTTAAATCATACTTGATTTTAAATACAAATTCTAGTTGTTTGATAGTTTAAAATCGTTTATTGAGCTTAAGGTCAAAGTTAGAACAATTAATTGTTCTAACGAATTTTTCCAAAGAAACACCAACAACAACAAAGTTTTTTTTCAATATGAAAAGGAAAAAATCACTAGCTGATTTTATTGCACAATTTCTGCTCTGCTAAAAGCGTCATCAGAAATCTTTGTGATACCCGTGCAAGCGCGTGCTAACGCACTGCACTATCGGGGCGATGAAATTTGAAACGTCAATTTCTCAGTTTTTTTCTCAATTTCATAATGTCACATTTGTTGTTGTATTTCTGTTTTACTTTAGTTTCTATGCCTATATGATATTGAAGCTTCAAAATCTCATCGCCCCGATGGTGCAGTGCGTCTACGCGCTTGCACGGGCAATCACAAAGATTTCTGATGACGCGTTTAGCACGCAGAAATTGTACAATAAAATCAATTTGCTAGTGGTTTTTTTCCTTTCATATTGAAAAAACTTTGTTGTTGTTGTTGTTTCTTTAGAAAAATTCGTTAGAACAATTAATTGTTTCTAACTTTGACCTTAAGCTCGATAAACGATTTTAAACTGTCAAACAACTAGAATTTGTATTTAAAATCAAGTATGATTTAAACTATCAAACATTTAGAATTTGTATTTAAATCATATAAAGTCAACATAATAAACATAGAGGTCATTTAGGAAAAAACTTTAATCAAATGGTAGAGCTCGACCAAACGGAAACAGCTGAAAAACAAAATCAGCAAAAATTCTAAAAACAACTTCAGTAAACATGCTTTGTTAGTGCAGAATTCCAGCAGGCTGTTGGACTACATATAATATAGGCATAGAAACTAAAGTAAAACAGAAATACAACAACAAATGTGGCATTATGAAATTAAGGGAAAAAATGAGAAATTGAAGCTTCAAAATCTCATCGCCCCGATGGTGCAGTGCGTCTACGCGCTTGCACGGGCAATCACAAAGATTTCTGATGACGCGTTTAGCACGCAGAAATTGTACAATAAAATCAATTTGCTAGTGGTTTTTTTCCTTTCATATTGAAAAAACTTTGTTGTTGTTGTTGTTTCTTTAGAAAAATTCGTTAGAACAATTAATTGTTTCTAACTTTGACCTTAAGCTCGATAAACGATTTTAAACTGTCAAACAACTAGAATTTGTATTTAAAATCAAGTATGATTTAAACTATCAAACATTTAGAATTTGTATTTAAATCATATAAAGTCAACATAATAAACATAGAGGTCATTTAGGAAAAAACTTTAATCAAATGGTAGAGCTCGACCAAACGGAAACAGCTGAAAAACAAAATCAGCAAAAATTCTAAAAACAACTTCAGTAAACATGCTTTGTTAGTGCAGAATTCCAGCAGGCTGTTGGACTACATATAATATAGGCATAGAAACTAAAGTAAAACAGAAATACAACAACAAATGTGGCATTATGAAATTAAGGGAAAAAATGAGAAATTGAAGCTTCAAAATCTCATCGCCCCGATGGTGCAGTGCGTCTACGCGCTTGCACGGGCAATCACAAAGATTTCTGATGACGCGTTTAGCACGCAGAAATTGTACAATAAAATCAATTTGCTAGTGGTTTTTTTCCTTTCATATTGAAAAAACTTTGTTGTTGTTGTTGTTTCTTTAGAAAAATTCGTTAGAACAATTAATTGTTTCTAACTTTGACCTTAAGCTCGATAAACGATTTTAAACTGTCAAACAACTAGAATTTGTATTTAAAATCAAGTATGATTTAAACTATCAAACATTTAGAATTTGTATTTAAATCATATAAAGTCAACATAATAAACATAGAGGTCATTTAGGAAAAAACTTTAATCAAATGGTAGAGCTCGACCAAACGGAAACAGCTGAAAAACAAAATCAGCAAAAATTCTAAAAACAACTTCAGTAAACATGCTTTGTTAGTGCAGAATTCCAGCAGGCTGTTGGACTACATATAATATAGGCATAGAAACTAAAGTAAAACAGAAATACAACAACAAATGTGGCATTATGAAATTAAGGGAAAAAATGAGAAATTGAAGCTTCAAAATCTCATCGCCCCGATGGTGCAGTGCGTCTACGCGCTTGCACGGGCAATCACAAAGATTTCTGATGACGCGTTTAGCACGCAGAAATTGTACAATAAAATCAATTTGCTAGTGGTTTTTTTTCCTTTCATATTGAAAAAACTTTGTTGTTGTTGTTGTTTCTTTAGAAAAATTCGTTAGAACAATTAATTGTTTCTAACTTTGACCTTAAGCTCGATAAACGATTTTAAACTGTCAAACAACTAGAATTTGTATTTAAAATCAAGTATGATTTAAACTATCAAACATTTAGAATTTGTATTTAAATCATATAAAGTCAACATTTTTATAAATTTTTATAAAATGTTAATATTTTTCAATTTTAACATTCCTTTCATTCCTTTCATTCCTTTTATATGGTATGCATATATAAATTGGATATATTTAGAGTTTTTATCGTAAAACCACAAAAGGTTTCAAACGACCGAAAAATCATAAAATTTATTAATTTTTTTCTGTTATTGCTTATAGTTTTTGCATTTTTAGCATTTTATTTGTATAAAAAGAAAAGGTTCAGTGAAACAATGATGTCAACACCGCAATGCACTTCTGAGTTAGAAATTCGTTCTTACGCTGAAACTGTGTCATGGCTGGTATGGCTGTAATGCGGTTGTGGCAATCTTTTTTTTTTAAATCATCTCATACTCGAAAAAATCTACAATCGGCTTACTAGTCAATTTTTATCATTTCTGAAAAAGATTATATAGCTATAGTTCTACCACGCCCATTTTTTATAAAGTTGCAAACAGTAATCATATAAACTAAATTATAAATTAATTTATTAAATTTTTGACCTTTTTTTTTTATATTAGATTATTGGTAGTTAAACGAGCTATAGGTCAGATTTTTTTTTTTTTTTTTTTTTTTTTTTCTTAAATTATTTAATATAAATTTAAATTCCAATATTTCGTTTTTCGAAAAACGAAATATTGGAATTTAAATTTATATTAAATAAATTAAGAAAAAAAAAAAAAAAAAAAAAAAAAAAAAATCTGACCTATAGCTCGTTTAACTACCAATAATCTAAATTATAAATTTAAGTCTAAAGCGACCAGCAATAGCATTTTTATTGATTTTTGCTCGGTAAAAGGGGGTGCGGTAAAACGAACTAAAAGTAGCTCTCCATTCTTACTAACTTTTTTTATTGTGGGAAGAAAAATAAAAAAAACTAATTTTAAATCAATTTTTAGTGAAAATATGACAAAAGTTGCTAAAAAACTAAAAAATTTCCGTTGATCCGATCACTACCAAACTTCATAGAACCCGCTGGGCTAATCTGAAGATCGCCATAGTATTTCATTAAAATCGGTTAAACCGTTTTGGAGTCAAAAGCTCACATACATATATACTAGGGCGGGTCGATTTATTTTTTGACAATTTCCCTATGATTTCCGTATTCTACGGGTTATTCCATGAAAATTTGCTGAAGGAACCATACCTCTATCGTTAAAATCGAGTCCCCTACTTTTTGTTGGTAGATTTTTTCCCAAATTGACGTTCGTATGAAATATTACCTACACGTTCACAACCATAACTCAAAAACCATCGATCGGGTTTAATCGACAGTAGGCCCGTTGAAAAGGTTAGCTCATTTTGATCAATTTACAAAAACAAATCTCCAACATTGGTCCAACGGTTCAAAAGTTACGGGCATTTTTGTCCAAATTTTGGAGCATTTTTCCATTTTTTTCATGATTTTGTCCAAGAATATTACTTTCATGGCCATTGATCAAAAATTGATCAAAATGAGCTCACCTTTCCAACGCGCCTACTGGCGATTAAACCCGATCGATAGTTTTTGAGTTATGGATGTGAACGTGTAGGTAATATTTCATACGAACGTCAATTTGGGAAAAAATCTACCAACAAAAAGTAGGGGACTCGATTTTAATGATACAGGTATGGTTCCTTCGGCAAATTTTCATGGAATAACCCATAGAATACGGAAATCATAGGGAAATTGGTGAATTTTTTCACTCCCTACAAATCGACCCGCCCTAATATATACATAGATTTTTTTTATATATATAGATAAATATATATTTATATGTAGATAGATGTATAGAAAGATATATAGATAGATAGATAGAAAGATATATAGATAATAATTGATTAATAGAAGCTCGGTCAAAGTCCTTTCTAGGGCTGAAATGGCCAATTTATTTATTTATTTTTTTTAGATATGTATATAGAAAGATATATGGATAAAATTAAATTCCAAATTCTAATTCTGATATTTTCATATCCTTCAAAAATTTTCACAAACTGAAAGTTTGTACCTTTTAGAAGTTCTTCTGAGGATGAGTTTATATATAGTTAATTCTTAGAAGGACTCGTTTTATTGATTTACTGTAACCAAAATAGGAAAAAACTGATAGAATTTTTTATCGATAGATTTTCGTTACTTTTTCTTAAAATATTCAGAACTTTCACTCTATCTATTACTAGATGGAAGTCTTGTTCTACATTCAAACCATTTTAAGCTAACATGTTAAAAAAACAGGCTTTTTGTTCAACAAAATCGTTTACAGTGCTTGAACTATTTAGTTTAGAAATAACCACTAATAAATTTCTTCAATATATTTTTTGGCCACGAATGTCTCTAACGAGTTCACCCCCGTACTTGTAAAAATCGATGGATGAGACCACTAGAACTTCTGTCTTTTTACCTTACAAAACCTCGTAGTTTGACAAAAATAACAATATCTACAACAAAGTTAAAAACATGATTGCCTATCATTGGCGTAGCAATCGATGGGAAAGGTGGCAGTTGCCGCCCACTTTTTTGGCTGGATAAACAATTTAAAACAAAAGTTATTCAAAATATCAGTATTTTTACAACGATAATATTTTTGTATTATATATTTTCTTCTTCTTTTTCTCTTCATGTTTCATGTGAAGAAATTTTGGTGAACTTTTTTTGCACCACCATTTGTACTGCCCCCCAGATGAAATTCGCTTCCGACGCGCTTGTTACCTATTTTATATATTGTATATTTTACAAAAAAGTTAATGTTTAAAGAATATTTTTGTACTTTTCAAAACAATTGAAAACCGAAATAAATGGCTTATTAATAAAAGTTAAAAAAGCTTATTAATAAAAGCTAAAAAAAATATTTATGTAACTTTGTTGAGATATTTCTCTCTTTACAATTTGCTCCAGTTTTATTTTATCAGATGCAGTTTGAAAATATGTACACTTTAAATATTAAATACTGTCAGAACAAAGACTTAACACTGTTCAAAAAACTTTTACAAAAAAGCATTTGACTCAACAAAGAATTGTTTGCCCCAACTATTAAGTATTTACACCAACAATTTCTAAATTGTTGTGGCAACAGAGGCGCTTTGATCGCAACAATGCGGACGATGTTAATTCCCAAAGATATAGCTGTTATGCCAACAGTTTGTGCTCTCTTGAAAAGTAATTCAAAAGCGACTTTGTTGGGACAACAATAAGAATTTACGCTACAAACAACAAATTTTTTGGATTATTCAAAATTCAAGCAGAAAATTTTCTCTTTCATTTGCTGTTGGACGCAGTTGGAATGCATTAAGTATCGATAGTCACAGCTTTTTATAACACTGTTGATTTTTCCTTTAAGTTCTAAATTTAATACAGTGTGCAATAATTAAGTGATATCTATAAAGTGTTAAATGAAACCCAACATAAAAATGAACCATGAACCCCTTGCTTGGAGTGCTTGGAATGGGGCTTATCTACCAAAGTCATTGCCATTTTATCGGATTGCTGCATGAGATCCACCGAATTGCTTCAACAGTTTCACATCCAGACCATCGATAAGATATTCGCTTAGATCGATTATCTTGAAGAGTTTAGATAAGTAGATTTAAGAGAAAAACTAAAATACGTGAGATATTAAATGAAATACATAGTACTTCTGAAATCATCGTGAGATGACAACTTAATGTTAAATTTAAAACGAAAGTTGTTGAAAAGTCACATATTCTTACGCTGCTGTCGCAAATGTGTTCCGTTTTTGGGATCAAAGTAACCAATAAAATTTGTTGGCATTAATTATATAACTGTTGGTATAACTGAGTTAAATGTCAAGTTTAATAAATGTTCAATGATTTATAACTGTGCGATCTCGATTCACAGTTAGATCCAAGTGCATGCACAGAAACAAATTTGTTCATAATTTATATGAATGTATCCTTAATAGGTTTTTTTTTTTGAAAGATCAAAAAACCAAGGCATGCGCCTTATAAAAACAACGTTTGGTCTTTGACCTCAAAGGAAGGGGATAGATAATTAGAGGAAGAGTTGATTGGAGCCATACGTAAATTATCGATTAAGCGGAACAAACGTGTAAGACAATTTTAATTGCTTTTTACCGAGGCTAGTGTTATTCCTTAACTTCGGCAAGCATTTCCAGCCCGTAGTTGTTTCTGTCCTTTAATTTCGCATATTTCACAACTTAGCTGTGGATTTTTTGCTTCAGTAATTCTTAAATGTAGTAAAAAACAAAGAAATCGAAAAGAACCATGCCCGAACTCGGATTCAAACCGGGGACCTCTGAGTTGATAGTATAGCGCACTCTCCACTAGACTGCAAAGGCCGAAAAAGTTATGAATTGTTCATAAAATTTCTCAAGAGAAGAGATTCATACTAGCAGTGAACAACCTTCCTATCATTTCACGTTATAAACGAAATCATAATACCTATATGTGATTATTAACTTAAATTTTAAGAATTTATTCATAATATTTACGAACGAAATTACAATAAGGGTTCTCATCTAAGCATGTAAACATGTATAGCATTTAAACTTTTGATGAGCGATAAAGTGTAAATAGCGTAAATGTCGACAAAACGGCGGCTTCGGCTGCTACATTATGACTTTTTAAATTTTAAACCTTTTAAAAACCTTCATTAACATAGAAAAATAAATAAAACGTGTTCAAATTTACTTCAACTACTTTAAAAATGTAATAAGTAGCGCCAAAGGCAACCCTCATTCACACACGTAGATTTTCATGCTAGTTTACACTACAAAATAGGCTCGGAAATGATGTAAACTCACGCCCATACAAATTTTTACAGATAGTTTACGCGCATGTAAATTCACAAGGCTTACAATGCTAACGGGTCAGTTACATGCTTAGATGAGAACCCTTAATATCTGTGAATATTTATCTAAGTTGTAAAAATTTATTCAAAATATTATAAAATTTTTGATTTGCATCTGTACTGTTATATAAAATTTATGAGCAAATTTAATATCACCAAGAGTAACTAAAAGATCTGGGCCGATTTTTTGAAAAAAGTTTTAAATATATTTGTGCTACAGATTTATTTAGGAGTTTTTTCTTTCGAAATTTTAATAAAAAATCTATTTAACCCTTATGTGAGTGACAAAAAAACCTTCATTAGAGTGACGAGTTACCCGGGTACCTTCTCATTATTTCTATAGAAAAATATCGTGCAAATGCTTCAATATTCAGCTAGATCGATGTTTCGTGAATTTTACTCTTTAAAATATTCCAAAAAATATATTTGCAAAAATATTTTTTATATTTTTTTGGCAATAATCGTCTTAGGCTGCCCGCATGGTAAACGCCGAAGCAGGCAGGCAGGCCCTGCGAAGAAACAAGATAAAAATAACTTTTTTCTCTCTTGTTCACATAGTTTTCTTGTGCCTGTCTGCTTCGGCGCTTACTCTGCGGGCAGCCTTAGGGCGCGGTAATACTGCCAACTTACGACCGAACCAAGCCGAGAGCATGAGAACAATAGAGAACGCAAGTCATGCATCTCTTTTGCCCCAATGAATTTTTGAGTTTCAGCTCGGATCGGCAAAGCATCGCCACTGCAAACGTGCCCTTAGGCTACCCGCAAAGTAAACGCTGAAGCAGACAGGCAGGCAGACAGGCGCAGGAAAACTAAGTGAACATGAGAGAAAAAGTTATTTCTATCTCGTTTCTTCGCAGGGCACTACCTGCGCCTGCCTGCCTGCGCTTTTTTCGATGTTGTCGTTATTGTCCATGCATGAGAATATTTTGCTGCTCTAGAACGGTACATGATCGAAAAAATTCATGTAGATTCTTGCACATGTAACATTCAGTTGAAATCAATTTTTAAAACTGTTGACATAGAAAACATTGTTTTTGTGTTATTACTTGTATTATTTTGTGAAAATATTTTGTGAAGTGAGAATTAAAATACAACAACCAAAAAGTTTAAGAACATGAACGATATGAATACTTCATTCAGCAAGAGCAAGATTTTAATGTTTTAAAAAGTGTCGAATAAGGAGTTGCGGCTTCTGATACCGAAGTAGATTATATTCCACTAATTGGTCGCAATATTATGTATTATCGAGGCTGTGAAACAAACCTCAAATTTTAAAAGTATTTTATCATCTGAAATGAGCGAGAAACAAAAAGAAAAGAAGGAAAACTGAAAACTGCAGAAATAAACAAGATTATCCAGATGCTAAAAAAGACCAAATGATAAAACATGTATGTACTACATACGCCATTCACTGGCTCTAAATTAGATGCATATTTTGGTACACTCATTTGTTGTGGTGTAAACAAATCTAATAGGGAGCATCTGACTGAATTGGGGAAACCAATATCATTTCCCTTTTATTCGTGCTAAATTGTCTCAGGACAGATTCACGCGCTTGCTACGCTCTATACGGTTTGACAAAAATACTACTCGGCCCATTCTTCTAGCCACAGAAAAAGCTGCTGTCATTTGGAACATTTAGTAAAAACTTCAGAAGAGTAGATAGTTTGTCTTAGTTATATATTTTAGAATATATATCTTATATATATCTTAGAATATATTTTATTAATTTTTTATTGTAATACAATAAAACCATTTTTTTAGTTTCAAACAATAAATGTTTTAATTTTTTAAAATAACAAAAAATACTTTCTAAGAAGTTTCATACAAAACACAAAAAGGTACCCGGGTACCTCGTTACACCAATAAAGGTGTAAAAAAAATGTTGACAACCCCCCACCAACCACAATTTGTTGATTTTGATGATATTGTAAAAAAAGTGAAGTTAATAGAAAATAAGGAGCTCTCAGGAAATTTCAGTACCTTGGTTCCTGGTTTAGTATCTTGGTCATTAAGGAAAAATTCTTTGTTTTTAAACGCAATAGTTACCCAGGTACCTCGTCACTGTCATAAAGGCAAATTATAGTGTTAAGTTTTTTAGGAAATCATATCAGCTACCACGCATGGCATGTATTCATGTAGCTCTCTTATCTTTTCTTTTTATGCCCAAAAAAAACAGATAAGCCTCGAGCAAGGCGAAAAGTGAGATACACATTAATACAAATAAGGAGCGCCGCTCCAAAGCAAAAAAAAAAGAATACATTTTGTATTTCTTTGACATGTATATTCTTAAGGAAATTGATTTTAAAAAAACGTCCAACAGTGGCGTGCTTGTCAATATATGTATATGAGGCATTCCATTCAAAATTTGGTACAAAATTTTTTTTGTCCATAAAAACTTTTAATATGGTTTATTAGTCAAAAATATTTGATACGTATTTTTTTATTTTAATATAATACAAGGAGTTTTAAAAAAAATTATTTTACGTTGTAAAAAGGACCTTTTTTCAATCGCTTATACTGCAATAACTGACGAAGATAGAAAAATTTGTACCAATGGAGAATCGTGCGTCTTTTTTTAGCTATTGAATGATGTTCACTAGAACTTAATCATATTATTTTTGATTGCGAAATATGGAGATTTCCAACATGATGTATTTATTTTTAATGTGAACCGTATTTCTTTCTTTTTTTAAAAGAAGCTGAAATATTTTTCTCAAATCTGGTGAAATATTTATTTCCCCTCAAGTATTCATTTCTTCAATCACAAATTCTACCATTATTAAAAAAAAAGTTTAGGGTTTTATCTTTAATAAAAAAAGTAGGTCCAAATATAAAAAAAAAATCCAATTTGTTGGAAATTCCTATTTTTAACAACAAAGAAATAATATAATTAAGTTAAGGCGCACATTTCATATCTTCATCAGTTATTGCAGTATAAGCGATTAAAAACGGTCCTATTTTACAAACGTTAAAAAGATTTTCGAAAATTCCTTGACTTATATAGAAATAAAAAATACGCATAAAATATTTTTGGCCAATGAACTATTAAAAAACTTTTATAAAAAAAATTGGGCAAATTTTGTATTGAATGCCCCTGAAACATATCTTTCTTAAAAATTATAAATTATTTCTTGCATTGACCATATTAATGAATGTTAAGATTCTTTCTTAAAAATTATGAAAAAAATTTTAGAAACACAATTTACAATATTTATTAACGCAATTTTTAAAAATATCATGATTGTGAACGAGTTCACGAGAATTGTGAATTACTTTCAAACATTAAATAAAGTGTTTCATAAATTTAGCAATTCGTACGTAAATTCAGTTTAGATAAGAGATTGTTAATATTTCGATTTGGAAATAGATAGTAAAATTTGGATTCTAAAAAAATAATTTTAGACATTAGAAAAATGATTTCAAAATATGTATATAAAATTTTTTTCTGCTTGTTATATTTGGACTAGAAGTGGTTTGAGCCCTGGGCTACAGACCTGGCCTATGTTCATCTAGGAAGCATTAATTACCTAAAAGTGAAAATCTCATTACAATCTGTTCAACGATCTTTGAGTTTCTCACCAATCAAAGTAACAAAAAATTGTATTACAGATAAACTTAGTTGCTAGAAATTATTTCAAGGAACCTCTTCTGATCATATTAATTTTTGTTATAATCACTCTACGAATTACCGCAGCAAAGTCACAGAAGTGAACTAAGTGATGATGACTGTAGCTTTAACAGTTGCCATAAAAAAACAAATTAGCGGCATTTCCATAGTTAGGAACTCTTCGTTAGACCGATGGTCACAGCATGCTTGTTCGCCGCACTCAACTGAAGTGGTACTTAAACAAATACAAAACCTTTGGAACAGTGGCTACTTTTGTTGTCTAGCTAACGATTGACAGTGTGGCTTGAAAATTCTTTCACTTTTTTTATTTCCAATTTCATTGCTTTGTTAATACAAAGAGCGAGACTTTGGCTTTTAGCGTCTTTCAAACAAGTTTTTAAAAACGCTTAAAGTGTCATTTGAAAACTGCTAATTGATACAACAAATATTTTTGTTGTGCTGCCGCAGACAACGCAATGCTAAACTTTAGTAGAGTAATAATTTCTAAAAGAAGTTTAAATTTGAAACAAAAGCTAGAGCCAGTGATTTAAACCCTTTGCAGCAGCAAATCATTTCAATGAAAAACACTAGTATGAAGCTTTTGATAGCAAAAATAATGAACTTGTTTTATGTGTTTGTGTATTTTCTCATCTGTTTACTTCTTCAAACATATCTATTAAGCATAAGATGTTAATCTGTCATCGATGCGCAAAGAAATAATAAAAATATAGAAAGACTTAAGAACCGAACGCATTGCAAATTCACTATTTATTGGCGTCTGACAGTTAACTCCGTATTGCGCAGCCGCAACATAAAGAAAACGTTAACCATAGATTGGCCGACGTGTAGGAGAGGCGCTGCGATAAATGTCCACAACAACATGCAGCAGACAACGTGCGGCTTAATTGCTTTTAACGGCTGTTGTGTTGAGTGTAAAGTTTGTTTTGACAACGTAAATAAAAATAAGAGAAAAAATTGGTGATGAAGCGTTAAAAATTAACCTGGACCAAGTGTCTGTTGATAGCAGTTCGGGACAAGAACTCTATAATACGAAAGCAGTAGAACAAATTTGACAACTTTGCTTGGGAACTATTGAGGCTTAGGTTATTTTTAACTTCAAGAACAGCTTTGATTTAAATCAGACAAAGAATTGGAAGAATTTAAAGAAGAATTAGAGACTACAGTCCCAGAAAATAACAGTGTTTTGAAATCCTGGAAATTGGTTTAAATATTCTCAAGTATAAAACCATTTTTATGAAGGTTATGAAGCATTTCTATCATAAAAATGTAAAGGTTCAGTAAGGCTTAAACTATTCAATAATAAAAAGCTGTTTTAACAGAAGGACAATATCAAGCTTGGATCAATCATTATATCCATTCTATGCTTGATCTAAGCAAGAAAGCTATCGATTTTCACTCATACAATAATATTATAAGTTCAAGCATTTTTTTTCCTGTATGGAGTATGAAGATAAAATCTATTGAACCAAAAATTTCATTACATTTTTTTTTATTTTACTCATTTTTATTCTTAAAATAATATTTATTTGCTTGATTTAAGGACATTATTTTCTTTTAACATGAGCATGTTAAATGAGAAACTGTTTTTCTACAAAAGAGTATAATTTCTTGATCCAAGTAAATTATTTCTTGAAAAAAAAAATTCGGCTTTATATCATCCCAGTGGTAAATTAACACGTGACGTATTAAGGCCCTATTCTCCTTCAGCTTGCTGTTTTTGGACCCTTTTTGAAAAAATTCTCATTTGAAAACGCAAAAAGATATTTGAATTTTGTTTTTTTTATTGAATTAGTAATGAATGAAAGAAAATAAAAAAAATTTTTTCGCCGCGATATAGGGGCTGTCCATAGATGATGGCACCGTCAAAGTTGGCCCTCAAAAAAAAAGGCATGGTGCTGGCGGCCACGATTCCGGCCCTCAGGAGCGTCTGAAAAAAAAAATATAGGGTTATGATCAGCATAGATGTAATTCTGGCCCGTAGTAAAATAAAAATTTTGCGATTTTTTTTGACAAAATGGCGGCCACTTGAAATTGACAAATCGAATTTGGACCCATTTTTTTGTAGTTTAAATGGTGACAATTCTACAGAATGGTGACAATTCTACGTCGATTAAACTTTGTTTCATCCAAATCGGTTCAGTAGAACTGGCGGAATCGTGGCCGCCAGCTCGAAAAACGTGGTTTCGAGATAAACGCGTTCAAAGTTTGAAGTTTATTTTTCGAAAAAAAAAAATTATTTTATCAAAATCGGTTCAGTAGAACCGGAGAAAAGTGGCTTCATAGTTGGAAAGACGCGATTTGGACAAAACAAAACTCACTCTTTTATGAAAGAAAAAAACTGTTTTTGGAATACTTACCCAAATTATTCAGCGATGCCAGGTCCATATAAACCACCTTCTTCTTCTTCAAAAAAGCTTTGATCTTTGGCTCTTTGAGCTCTGCGAGCAATTCTGCCCTCCTTTGATGCATCCACAGCGTAAGCTTCCGAGCGGTTGAGGCGAAGTTCATCACGTGATAACGCAAAATTGTAGGCTTGGTTTCCAATGGCGATTCCCATCAACCTCATAATTTTGAGTATTGGCTGAAAACCATCGTTGAAAATGGCGGTTGCCATGTAATTTGCGATCTCCACTGTCCGCGCTCCAGCATGTTCACTGGGTTATACGGTTGTCAACAACTGAATTTTAATACGGTGCGTTTAATTAATTAATTGCGTGTTTTTTATTGCGATTTTATTCTTAAGTAAGTGCTTAAACTGTGCGTCTAATTCGCCGTTTTCAGCAGACGTTGGATTCATTGAAATCGGTCAGGTATTTGTTGAAATATTTGATTTTTTGCATTTTGTTGAATTCAATTTTAATTTAAATAACTTTAAATTAATTATTAGTGTTGTATTTTTCGACACATTTGGTTAGTGCTGTAAAAAAAATATTTTTCGATCTTTGATTGGGCTATTTCACACATAGGGCGGTTTCCACTACTGTTTGTATTTTTATTTTTTCTTTGTTTGAGGTGACGATGCCGAAAAAGACTTCCAGGCAACGAGTATAAATTATACCAAGAGATTGCTTCATCCAGCGTTCCAACTTCTTTCCAGACTATCAGCCATCCACCGACAGAAAAACCAAAACAATGACAACCAACGAGTTTTTGTACTCGTTATTGACGCATTGCTGTGAGTAAGCAGAAGTAAACATGAAAATGAATACGACAAGTAACGAAAGGAGAAGAAAACAATATTATAAGTATGTATGTGAATGAAAATGTAACTTCTATTTGCCACAACTTTTACAGCTTATTTTTTTGTGTTAATTTTTGGGATCTTCTTGTGTTTGACGAATTGATGTTGTTTCTAGCTGGACATTGTTGTTGCGATTTTATTCTAGCTAGATTTTGGTTGCATCTGCAAATAATAATTTTTTTCATTAGCCGAATAAAAAGACGGAATTCTGATTCGGCTAAAGAAATAATTATTCTTTAATAAGGAGTTGCAAATATGTTTTTTTTTCATGAAGAGAAGAAAATTGCTTGTTACCCATTTGCTTTAATGTTGTTGAAATTGTTTTTATGTAGGTATTTTATTAAAAGATACCAAAGTTGCAAGCAGTCATGATTTTATTTTAAGAAATTTATTTAAGAAAATTATTTTATTTTTTATTAAAATGTCAATTTTACGACAAAACCATTGATCGTAGATGCATGTTTATATATATATAAATATAGTATAGAATAGTATAGATATATATTAATATTATATTTATTATTATATAAACATATACTTATAATTTTATTAGTATTCTTATTAGGTTATCTTAAACCACCAACAAAAATATACCTACCTGCCCAATCAGAAAAGCCTGCAAGCATAATCAAAAGTATATTTTGATTCAATTGGAAAATATTTAAGAATTCCATTTCGTTATATTAAGACATTTATTTCAGATAGATTTTATGTTGAAATGTATATAACTAATCCGAGTAAAACAATTTAATTTAGAACATTTTATTTTTTTATATATTTTTATATTCTTTGTTTATCACATAATTAAAATGCAATGATAAAATTTTTAACATTTATTAGAATAATTTTGTACAAATGTAATATTGTGACGAAATTTGTTGTGAGCATTTTTATCATGCATTTCTTAATTGGTTGGTTTTAAGCATTTTAAACATTTTAAAAATAAACAGTTTTAAACATAATATATATATATACAGTTTTAAACATTCATAATATATATGAATTATTTAATATATATTACTTTTGAGTAAAATTTCATGTGAGTATAATTTATATAATTGTATAATAGCATATATTGAAACGATGTTATTTTTTTTTTATTAAATATTTACAAGTTATTAGTCTATTTTATGAAGTTTAAGGTATTTATTTAATACAATATGTGACTATTGTCTTCTGTACATGCTTTTATTGGGTAAATTTTGATGACCTTTTTTTGGTTTTTAAAGCATTATTAAAGCACAAGAGGTTTACATATTTTTATGTTTTTGTTCAATGTAAAAAGTGAACATTTCTGTATTTTATTACTATGTTTAGAGGTCAGTTATATGTAAATGCAGACGTATTAACCTCGTATATGATTATTTTTTCAACCAATTTTCACAGTTCTGTAAGGTTGATCAATGAATTTAATTTAATAATGATAATTTAATAATAATTAATTTAATAATGATAAAACTACATATCAGATAAGGACGATTCATGCATTAAAATGAGCACCAGGTCCTCGTCCTTAAGAAGGGATACTCCTTTGTCCAAATGCCGTTTGCTCTATCTCTTGTAGTTTAGGAGTTGTAGAACACTTTTTGGAGTGGTAGCTGGCCAAAAACATGTGCTTTTTCCGTCATAACTCCCAAACTGTACATCCTACAAGGACGATTTATACACCAAATTGTTTCTAATACATATATACACAAGACTGCATATTCAGAAAAAAGTTTTCTGGAATTTGATTTTTTTTCAAGAATCTTAGTTAAAATTTTTTACATGAATCATAGTTTTTGACGTGGTTTTTTGCGATTTTTTTGATTTTTTAGCCATAACTTCTAAACCATACATCATAAAAGGACGATTTATGCATCAAAATGTTCCTTAAGCTACTGCCCACAAGACTGTATCCTTAAAATAATTTTAAAAATTAGATTTCATGTTAATTTCATGTGCCCTTTTTTGTCAATTTTTATTTTTTTTATTTATTTTCTAAAATAAAAACTACATATCAGGTAAGGACGATTCATGCATTAAAATGAGCACCAGGTCCTCGTCCTTAAGTAGGGTAACTTCTTTGTCCAAATGCATTTTGCTCTATCTCTTGTAGTTTAGGAGTTGTAGAACACTTTTTGGAGTGGAAGCTGGCCAAAACATGTGCTTTTTCCGTCATAACTCCCAAACCATACATCCTACAAGGACGATTTATACACCAAATTGTTTCTAATACATATATACACAAGACTGCATATTCAGAAAAAAGTTTTCTGGAATTTGATTTTTTTTCAAGAATCTTAGTTAAAATTTTTTACATGAATTATAGTTTTTGACGTGGTTTTTTGCGATTTTTTTGATTTTTTAGCCATAACTTCTAAACCATAAATCATAAAAGGACGATTTATGCATCAAAATGTTCCTTAAGCTACTGCCCATAAGACTGTATCCTTAAAATAATTTTAAAAATTAGATTTCATGTTAATTTCATGTGCCCTTTTTTGTCAATTTTTATTTTTTTTATTTATTTTCTAAAATAAAAACTACATATCAGACAAGGACGATTCATGCATTAAAATGAGCACCAGGTCCTCGTCCTTAAGAAGGGATACTCCTTTGTCCAAATGCCGTTTGCTTTATCTCTTGTAGTTTAGGAGTTGTAGAACACTTTTTGGAGTGGTAGCTGGCCAAAAACATGTGCTTTTTCCGTCATAACTCCCAAACCATACATCCTACAAGGACGATTTATACACCAAATTGTTTCTAATACATATATACACAAGACTGCATATTCAGAAAAAAGTTTTCTGGAATTTGATTTTTTTTTCAAGAATCTTAGTTAAAATTTTTTACATGAATCATAGTTTTTGACGTGGTTTTTTGCGATTTTTTTGATTTTTTAGCCATAACTTCTAAACCATACATCATAAAAGGACGATTTATGCATCAAAATGTTCCTTAAGCTACTGCCCACAAGACTGTATTATTAAAATAATTTAAAAAATTAGATTTCATGTTGATTTCATGTGCCCTTTTTTGTCAATTTTTATTTTTTTTATTTATTTTCTAAATTAAAAACTACATATCAGGTAAGGACGATTCATGCATTAAAATGAGCACCAGGTCCTCGTCCTTAAGTAGGATTACTTCTATGTCCAAATGCATTTTGCTCTATCTCTTGTAGTTTAGGAGTTGTAGAACACTTTTTGGAGTGGAAGCTGGCCAAAAACATGTGCTTTTTCCGTCATAACTCCCAAACCATACATCCTACAAGGACGATTTATACACCAAATTGTTTCTAATACATATATACACAAGACTGCATATTCAGAAAAAAGTTTTCTGGAATTTTATTTTTTTTCAAGAATCTTAGTTAAAATTTTTTACATGAATCATAGTTTTTGACGTGGTTTTTTGCGATTTTTTAGCCATAACTTCTAAACCATACATCATAAAAGGACGATTTATGCATCAAAATGTTCCTTAAGCTACTGCCCACAAGACTGTATCCTTAAAATAATTTTAAAAATTAGATTTCATGTTAATTTCATGTGCCCTTTTTTGTCAATTTTTATTTTTTTTATTTATTTTCTAAAATAAAAACTACATATCAGATAAGGACGATTCATGCATTAAAATGAGCACCAGGTCCTCGCCCTTAAGAAGGGATACTCCTTTGTCCAAATGCCGTTTGCTCTATCTCTTGTAGTTTAGGAGTTGTAGAACACTTTTTGGAGTGGTAGCTGGCCAAAAACATGTGCTTTTTCCGTCATAACTCCCAAACTGTACATCCTACAAGGACGATTTATACACCAAATTGTTTCTAATACATATATACACAAGACTGCATATTCAGAAAAAAGTTTTCTGGAATTTGATTTTTTTTCAAGAATCTTAGTTAAAATTTTTTACAGAATCATAGTTTTTGACGTGGTTTTTTGCGATTTTTTTGATTTTTTAGCCATAACTTCTAAACCATACATCATAAAAGGACGATTTATGCATCAAAATGTTCCTTAAGCTACTGCCCACAAGACTGTATCCTTAAAATAATTTTAAAAATTAGATTTCATGTTAATTTCATGTGCCCTTTTTTGTCAATTTTTATTTTTTTTATTTATTTTCTAAAATAAAAACTACATATCAGATAAGGACGATTCATGCATTAAAATGAGCACCAGGTCCTCGCCCTTAAGAAGAGATACTCCTTTGTCCAAATGCATTTTGCTCTATCTCTTGTAGTTTAGGAGTTGTAGAACACTTTTTGGAGTGGAAGCTGGCCAAAAACATGTGCTTTTCCGTCATAACTCCCAAACCATACATCCTACAAGGACGATTTATACACCAAATTGTTTCTAATACATATATACACAAGACTGCATATTCAGAAAAAAGTTTTCTGGAATTTGATTTTTTTTCAAGAATCTTAGTTAAAATTTTTTACATGAATCATAGTTTTTGACGTGGTTTTTTGCGATTTTTTTGATTTTTTAGCCATAATTTCTAAACCATACATCATAAAAGGACGATTTATGCATCAAAATGTTCCTTAAGCTACTGCCCACAAGACTGTATCCTTAAAATAATTTTAAGAATTAGATTTCATGTTAATTTCATGTGCCCTTTTTTGTCAATTTTTATTTTTTTTATTTATTTTCTAAAATAAAAACTACATATCAGGTAAGGACGATTCATGCATTAAAATGAGCACCAGGTCCTCGTCCTTAAGTAGGGTTACTTCTTTGTACAAATGCCGTTTGCTCTATCTCTTGTAGTTTAGGAGTTGTAGAACACTTTTTGGAGTGGTAGCTGGCCAAAAACATGTGCTTTTTCCGTCATAACTCCCAAACCATACATCCTACAAGGACGATTTATACACCAAATTGTTTCTAATATATATATACACAAGACTGCATATTCAGAAAAAAGTTTTCTGGAATTTGATTTTTTTTCAAGAATCTTAGTTAAAATTTTTTACAGAATCATAGTTTTTGACGTAGTTTTTTGCGATTTTTTTGATTTTTTAGCCATAACTTCTAAACCATACATCATAAAAGGACGATTTATGCATCAAAATGTTCCTTAAGCTACTGTCCACAAGACTGTATCCTTAAAATAATTTTAAAAATAACATTTCATGTTAATTTCATGTGTCCTTTTTTGTCAATTTTTATTTTTTTTATTTATTTTCTAAAATAAAAACTACATATCAGATAAGGACGATTCATGCATTAAAATGAGCACCAGGTCCTCGCCCTTAAGAAGGGATACTCCTTTGTCCAAATGCATTTTGCTCTATCTCTTGTAGTTTAGGAGTTGTAGAACACTTTTTGGAGTGGAAGCTGGCCAAAAACATGTGCTTTTTCCGTCATAACTCCCAAACCATACATCCTACAAGGACGATTTATACACCAAATTGTTTCTAATACATATATACACAAGACTGCATATTCAGAAAAAAGTTTTCTGGAATTTGATTTTTTTTCAAGAATCTTAGTTAAAATTTTTTACAGAATCATAGTTTTTGACGTGGTTTTTTGCGATTTTTTTGATTTTTTAGCCATAACTTCTAAACCATACATCATAAAAGGACGATTTATGCATCAAAATGTTCCTTAAGCTACTGCCCACAAGACTGTATCCTTAAAATAATTTTAAAAATTAGATTTCATGTTAATTTCATGTGCCCTTTTTTGTCAATTTTTATTTTTTTTATTTATTTTCTAAAATAAAAACTACATATCAGATAAGGACGATTCATGCATTAAAATGAGCACCAGGTCCTCGCCCTTAAGAAGGGATACTCCTTTGTCCAAATGCCGTTTGCTCTATCTCTTGTAGTTTAGGAGTTGTAGAACACTTTTTGGAGTGGAAGCTGGCCAAAAACATGTGCTTTTTCCGTCATAACTCCCAAACCATACATCCTACAAGGACGATTTATACACCAAATTGTTTCTAATACATATATACACAAGACTGCATATTCAGAAAAAAGTTTTCTGGAATTTGATTTTTTTTCAAGAATCTTAGTTAAAATTTTTTACATGAATCATAGTTTTTGACGTGGTTTTTTGCGATTTTTTTGATTTTTTAGCCATAACTTCTAAACCATACATCATAAAAGGACGATTTATGCATCAAAATGTTCCTTAAGCTACTGCCCACAAGACTGTATCCTTAAAATAATTTTAAAAATTACATTTCATGTTAGTTTCATGTGCCCTTTTTTGTCAATTTTTATTTTTTTTATTTATTTTCTAAAATAAAAACTACATATCAGATAAGGACGATTCATGCATTAAAATGAGCACCAGGTCCTCGTCCTTAAGTAAGGTTACTTCTTTGTCCAAATGCATTTTGCTCTATCTCTTGTAGTTTAGGAGTTGTAGAACACTTTTTGGAGTGGAAGCTGGCCAAAAACATGTGCTTTTTCCGTCATAACTCCCAAACCATACATCCTACAAGGACGATTTATACACCAAATTGTTTCTAATCCATATATACACACGACTGCATATTCAGAAAAAAGTTTTCTGGAATTTGATTTTTTTTTCAAGAATCTTGGTTAAAATTTTTTACATGAATCATAGTTTTTGACGTGGTTTTTGCGTTTTTTTTTATTTTTTAGCCATAACTTCTAAACCATACATCATAAAAGGACGATTTATGCATCAAAATGTTCCTTAAGCTACTGCCCACAAGACTGTATCCTTAAAATAATTTTAAAAATTAGATTTCATGTTAATTTCATGTGCCCTTTTTTGTCAATTTTTATTTTTTTTATTTATTTTCTAAAATAAAAACTACATATCAGATAAGGACGATTCATGCATTAAAATGAGCACCAGGTCCTCGTCCTTAAGAAGGGATACTCCTTTGTCCAAATGCCGTTTGCTTTATCTCTTGTAGTTTAGGAGTTGTAGAACACTTTTTGGAGTGGTAGCTGGCCAAAAACATGTGCTTTTTCCGTCATAACTCCCAAACCATACATCCTACAAGGACGATTTATACACCAAATTGTTTCTAATACATATATACACAAGACTGCATATTCAGAAAAAAGTTTTCTGGAATTTGATTTTTTTTTCAAGAATCTTAGTTAAAATTTTTTACATGAATCATAGTTTTTGACGTGGTTTTTTGCGATTTTTTTGATTTTTTAGCCATAACTTCTAAACCATACATCATAAAAGGACAATTTATGCATCAAAATGTTCCTTAAGCTACTGCCCACAAGACTGTATTATTAAAATAATTTTAAAAATTAGATTTCATGTTGATTTCATGTGCCCTTTTTTGTCAATTTTTATTTTTTTTATTTATTTTCTAAATTAAAAACTACATATCAGGTAAGGACGATTCATGCATTAAAATGAGCACCAGGTCCTCGTCCTTAAGTAGGATTACTTCTTTGTCCAAATGCATTTTGCTCTATCTCTTGTAGTTTAGGAGTTGTAGAACACTTTTTGGAGTGGAAGCTGGCCAAAAACATGTGCTTTTTCCGTCATAACTCCCAAACCATACATCCTACAAGGACGATTTATACACCAAATTGTTTCTAATACATATATACACAAGACTGCATATTCAGAAAAAAGTTTTCTGGAATTTTATTTTTTTTCAAGAATCTTAGTTAAAATTTTTTACATGAATCATAGTTTTTGACGTGGTTTTTTGCGATTTTTTAGCCATAACTTCTAAACCATACATCATAAAAGGACGATTTATGCATCAAAATGTTCCTTAAGCTACTGCCCACAAGACTGTATCCTTAAAATAATTTTAAAAATTAGATTTCATGTTAATTTCATGTGCCCTTTTATGTCAATTTTTATTTTTTTTATTTATTTTCTAAAATAAAAACTACATATCAGATAAGGACGATTCATGCATTAAAATGAGCACCAGGTCCTCGCCCTTAAGAAGGGATACTCCTTTGTCCAAATGCCGTTTGCTCTATCTCTTGTAGTTTAGGAGTTGTAGAACACTTTTTGGAGTGGAAGCTGGCCAAAAACATGTGCTTTTTCCGTCATAACTCCCAAACCATACATCCTACTAGGACAATTTATACACCAAATTGTTTCTAATACATATATACACAAGACTGCATATTCAGAAAAAAGTTTTCTGGAATTTGATTTTTTTTCAAGAATCTTAGTTAAAATTTTTTACATGAATCATAGTTTTTGACGTGGTTTTTTGCGATTTTTTTGATTTTTTAGCCATAATTTCTAAACCATACATCATAAAAGGACGATTTATGCATCAAAATGTTCCTTAAGCTACTGCCCACAAGACTGTATCCTTAAAATAATTTTAAGAATTAGATTTCATGTTAATTTCATGTGCCCTTTTTTGTCAATTTTTATTTTTTTTATTTATTTTCTAAAATAAAAACTACATATCAGGTAAGGACGATTCATGCATTAAAATGAGCACCAGGTCCTCGTCCTTAAGTAGGGTTACTTCTTTGTCCAAATGCCGTTTGCTCTATCTCTTGTAGTTTAGGAGTTGTAGAACACTTTTTGGAGTGGTAGCTGGCCAAAAACATGTGCTTTTTCCGTCATAACTCCCAAACCATACATCCTACAAGGACGATTTATACACCAAATTGTTTCTAATATATATATACACAAGACTGCATATTCAGAAAAAAGTTTTCTGGAATTTGATTATTTTCAAGAATCTTAGTTAAAATTTTTTACAGAATCATAGTTTTTGACGTGGTTTTTTGCGATTTTTTTGATTTTTTAGCCATAACTTCTAAACCATACATCATAAAAGGACGATTTATGCATCAAAATGTTCCTTAAGCTACTGTCCACAAGACTGTATCCTTAAAATAATTTTAAAAATAACATTTCATGTTAATTTCATGTGTCCTTTTTTGTCAATTTTTATTTTTTTTATTTATTTTCTAAAATAAAAACTACATATCAGATAAGGACGATTCATGCATTAAAATGAGCACCAGGTCCTCGCCCTTAAGAAGGGATACTCCTTTGTCCAAATGCCGTTTGCTCTATCTCTTGTAGTTTAGGAGTTGTAGAACACTTTTTGGAGTGGAAGCTGGCCAAAAACATGTGCTTTTTCCGTCATAACTCCCAAACCATACATCCTACTAGGACAATTTATACACCAAATTGTTTCTAATACATATATACACAAGACTGCATATTCAGAAAAAAGTTTTCTGGAATTTGATTTTTTTTCAAGAATCTTAGTTAAAATTTTTTACATGAATCATAGTTTTTGACGTGGTTTTTTGCGATTTTTTTGATTTTTTAGCCATAATTTCTAAACCATACATCATAAAAGGACGATTTATGCATCAAAATGTTCCTTAAGCTACTGTCCACAAGACTGTATCCTTAAAATAATTTTAAGAATTAGATTTCATGTTAATTTCATGTGCCCTTTTTTGTCAATTTTTATTTTTTTTATTTATTTTCTAAAATAAAAACTACATATCAGGTAAGGACGATTCATGCATTAAAATGAGCACCAGGTCCTCGTCCTTAAGTAGGGTTACTTCTTTGTCCAAATGCCGTTTGCTCTATCTCTTGTAGTTTAGGAGTTGTAGAACACTTTTTGGAGTGGTAGCTGGCCAAAAACATGTGCTTTTTCCGTCATAACTCCCAAACCATACATCCTACAAGGACGATTTATACACCAAATTGTTTCTAATATATATATACACAAGACTGCATATTCAGAAAAAAGTTTTCTGGAATTTGATTTTTTTTCAAGAATCTTAGTTAAAATTTTTTACAGAATCATAGTTTTTGACGTGGTTTTTTGCGATTTTTTTGATTTTTTAGCCATAACTTCTAAACCATACATCATAAAAGGACGATTTATGCATCAAAATGTTCCTTAAGCTACTGCCCACAAGACTGTATCCTTAAAATAATTTTAAAAATTAGATTTCATGTTAGTTTCATGTGCCCTTTTTTGTCAATTTTTATTTTTTTTATTTATTTTCTAAAATAAAAACTACATATCAGATAAGGACGATTCATGCATTAAAATGAGCACCAGGTCCTCGTCCTTAAGTAAGGTTACTTCTTTGTCCAAATGCATTTTGCTCTATCTCTTGTAGTTTAGGAGTTGTAGAACACTTTTTGGAGTGGAAGCTGGCCAAAAACATGTGCTTTTTCCGTCATAACTCCCAAACCATACATCCTACAAGGACGATTTATACACCAAATTGTTTCTAATACATATATACACAAGACTGCATATTCAGAAAAAAGTTTTCTGGAATTTGATTTTTTTTTCAAGAATCTTAGTTAAATTTTTTACATGAATCATAGTTTTTGACGTGGTTTTTGCGTTTTTTTTTATTTTTTAGCCATAACTTCTAAACCATACATCATAAAAGGACGATTTATGCATCAAAATGTTCCTTAAGCTACTGCCCACAAGACTGTATCCTTAAAATAATTTTAAGAATTAGATTTCATGTTAATTTCATGTGCCCTTTTTTGTCAATTTTTATTTTTTTTATTTATTTTCTAAAATAAAAACTACATATCAGATAAGGACGATTCATGCATTAAAATGAGCACCAGGTCCTCGCCCTTAAGAAGGGATACTCCTTTGTCCAAATGCCGTTTGCTCTATCTCTTGTAGTTTAGGAGTTGTAGAACACTTTTTGGAGTGGTAGCTGGCCAAAAACATGTGCTTTTTCCGTCATAACTCCCAAACTGTACATCCTACAAGGACGATTTATACACCAAATTGTTTCTAATACATATATACACAAGACTGCATATTCAGAAAAAGTTTTCTGGAATTTGATTTTTTTTCAAGAATCTTAGTTAAAATTTTTTACATGAATCATAGTTTTTGACGTGGTTTTTTGCGATTTTTTTGATGTTTTAGCCATAACTTCTAAACCATACATCATAAAAGGACGATTTATGCATCAAAATGTTCCTTAAGCTACTGCCCATAAGACTGTATCCTTAAAATAGTTTTAAAAATTAGATTTCATGTTAATTTCATGTGCCCTTTTTTGTCAATTTTTATTTTTTTTATTTATTTTCTAAAATAAAAACTGCATATCAGACAAGGACGATTCATGCATTAAAATGAGCACCAGGTCCTCGTCCTTAAGAAGGGATACTCCTTTGTCCAAATGCCGTTTGCTTTATCTCTTGTAGTTTAGGAGTTGTAGAACACTTTTTGGAGTGGTAGCTGGCCAAAAACATGTGCTTTTTCCGTCATAACTCCCAAACCATACATCCTACAAGGACGATTTATACACCAAATTGTTTCTAATACATATATACACAAGACTGCATATTCAGAAAAAAGTTTTCTGGAATTTTATTTTTTTTTCAAGAATCTTAGTTAAATTTTTTACATGAATCATAGTTTTTGACGTGGTTTTTGCGTTTTTTTTTATTTTTTAGCCATAACTTCTAAACCATACATCATAAAAGGACGATTTATGCATCAAAATGTTCCTTAAGCTACTGCCCACAAGACTGTATCCTTAAAATAATTTTAAGAATTAGATTTCATGTTAATTTCATGTGCCCTTTTTTGTCAATTTTTATTTTTTTTATTTATTTTCTAAAATAAAAACTACATATCAGATAAGGACGATTCATGCATTAAAATGAGCACCAGGTCCTCGCCCTTAAGAAGGGATACTCCTTTGTCCAAATGCCGTTTGCTCTATCTCTTGTAGTTTAGGAGTTGTAGAACACTTTTTGGAGTGGTAGCTGGCCAAAAACATGTGCTTTTTCCGTCATAACTCCCAAACTGTACATCCTACAAGGACGATTTATACACCAAATTGTTTCTAATACATATATACACAAGACTGCATATTCAGAAAAAGTTTTCTGGAATTTGATTTTTTTTCAAGAATCTTAGTTAAAATTTTTTACATGAATCATAGTTTTTGACGTGGTTTTTTGCGATTTTTTTGATGTTTTAGCCATAACTTCTAAACCATACATCATAAAAGGACGATTTATGCATCAAAATGTTCCTTAAGCTACTGCCCATAAGACTGTATCCTTAAAATAATTTTAAAAATTAGATTTCATGTTAATTTCATGTGCCCTTTTTTGTCAATTTTTATTTTTTTTATTTATTTTCTAAAATAAAAACTGCATATCAGACAAGGACGATTCATGCATTAAAATGAGCACCAGGTCCTCGTCCTTAAGAAGGGATACTCCTTTGTCCAAATGCCGTTTGCTTTATCTCTTGTAGTTTAGGAGTTGTAGAACACTTTTTGGAGTGGTAGCTGGCCAAAAACATGTGCTTTTTCCGTCATAACTCCCAAACCATACATCCTACAAGGACGATTTATACACCAAATTGTTTCTAATACATATATACACAAGACTGCATATTCAGAAAAAAGTTTTCTGGAATTTGATTTTTTTTTCAAGAATCTTAGTTAAATTTTTTACATGAATCATAGTTTTTGACGTGGTTTTTGCGTTTTTTTTTATTTTTTAGCCATAACTTCTAAACCATACATCATAAAAGGACGATTTATGCATCAAAATGTTCCTTAAGCTACTGCCCACAAGACTGTATCCTTAAAATAATTTTAAGAATTAGATTTCATGTTAATTTCATGTGCCCTTTTTTGTCAATTTTTATTTTTTTTATTTATTTTCTAAAATAAAAACTACATATCAGATAAGGACGATTCATGCATTAAAATGAGCACCAGGTCCTCGCCCTTAAGAAGGGATACTCCTTTGTCCAAATGCCGTTTGCTCTATCTCTTGTAGTTTAGGAGTTGTAGAACACTTTTTGGAGTGGTAGCTGGCCAAAAACATGTGCTTTTTCCGTCATAACTCCCAAACTGTACATCCTACAAGGACGATTTATACACCAAATTGTTTCTAATACATATATACACAAGACTGCATATTCAGAAAAAGTTTTCTGGAATTTGATTTTTTTTCAAGAATCTTAGTTAAAATTTTTTACATGAATCATAGTTTTTGACGTGGTTTTTTGCGATTTTTTTGATGTTTTAGCCATAACTTCTAAACCATACATCATAAAAGGACGATTTATGCATCAAAATGTTCCTTAAGCTACTGCCCATAAGACTGTATCCTTAAAATAATTTTAAAAATTAGATTTCATGTTAATTTCATGTGCCCTTTTTTGTCAATTTTTATTTTTTTTATTTATTTTCTAAAATAAAAACTGCATATCAGACAAGGACGATTCATGCATTAAAATGAGCACCAGGTCCTCGTCCTTAAGAAGGGATACTCCTTTGTCCAAATGCCGTTTGCTTTATCTCTTGTAGTTTAGGAGTTGTAGAACACTTTTTGGAGTGGTAGCTGGCCAAAAACATGTGCTTTTTCCGTCATAACTCCCAAACCATACATCCTACAAGGACGATTTATACACCAAATTGTTTCTAATACATATATACACAAGACTGCATATTCAGAAAAAAGTTTTCTGGAATTTGATTTTTTTTTCAAGAATCTTAGTTAAAATTTTTTACATGAATCATAGTTTTTGACGGGGTTTTTTGCGATTTTTTTTATTTTTTAGCCATAACTTCTAAACCATACATCATAAAAGGACGATTTATGCATCAAAATGTTCCTTAAGCCACTGCCCACAAGACTGTATTATTAAAATAATTTTAAAAATTAGATTTCATGTTGATTTCATGTGCCCTTTTTTGTCAATTTTTATTTTTTTTATTTATTTTCTAAATTAAAAACTACATATCAGGTAAGGACGATTCATGCATTAAAATGAGCACCAGGTCCTCGTCCTTAAGTAGTGTTACTTCTTTGTCCAAATGCATTTTGCTCCATCTCTTGTAGTTTAGGAGTTGTAGAACACTTTTTGGAGTGGAAGCTGGCCAAAAACATGTGCTTTTTCCGTCATAACTCCCAAACCATACATCCTACAAGGACGATTTATACACCAAATTGTTTCTAATACATATATACACAAGACTGCATATTCAGAAAAAAGTTTTCTGGAATTTGATTTTTTTTCAAGAATCTTAGTTAAAATTTTTTACATGAATCATAGTTTTTGACGTGGTTTTTTGCGATTTTTTTGATTTTTCAGCCATAACTTCTAAACCATACATCATAAAAGGACGATTTATGCATCAAAATGTTCCTTAAGCTACTGCCCACAAGACTGTATCCTTAAAATAATTTTAAAAATTATATTTCATGTTAATTTCATGTGCCCTTTTTTGTCAATTTTTATTTTTTTTATTTATTTTCTAAAATAAAAACTACATATCAGATAAGGACGATTCATGCATTAAAATGAGCACCAGGTCCTCGTCCTTAAGAAGGGATACTCCTTTGTCCAAATGCCGTTTGCTCTATCTCTTGTAGTTTAGGAGTTGTAGAACACTTTTTGGAGTGGTAGCTGGCCAAAAACATGTGCTTTTTCCGTCATAACTCCCAAACTGTACATCCTACAAGGACGATTTATACACCAAATTGTTTCTAATACATATATACACAAGACTGCATATTCAGAAAAAAGTTTTCTGGAATTTGATTTTTTTTCAAGAATCTTAGTTAAAATTTTTTACATGAATCATAGTTTTTGACGTGGTTTTTTGCGATTTTTTTGATTTTTTAGCCATAACTCATAAAAGGACGATTTATGCATCAAAATGTTCCTTAAGCTACTGTCCACAAGACTGTATCCTTAAAATAATTTTAAAAATAACATTTCATGTTAATTTCATGTGTCCTTTTTTGTCAATTTTTATTTTTTTTATTTATTTTCTAAAATAAAAACTACATATCAGATAAGGACGATTCATGCATTAAAATGAGCACCAGGTCCTCGCCCTTAAGAAGGGATACTCCTTTGTCCAAATGCATTTTGCTCTATCTCTTGTAGTTTAGGAGTTGTAGAACACTTTTTGGAGTGGAAGCTGGCCAAAAACATGTGCTTTTTCCGTCATAACTCCCAAACCATACATCCTACAAGGACGATTTATACACCAAATTGTTTCTAATACATATATACACAAGACTGCATATTCAGAAAAAAGTTTTCTGGAATTTGATTTTTTTTCAAGAATCTTAGTTAAAATTTTTACAGAATCATAGTTTTTGACGTGGTTTTTTGCGATTTTTTTGATTTTTTAGCCATAACTTCTAAACCATACATCATAAAAGGACGATTTATGCATCAAAATGTTCCTTAAGCTACTGCCCACAAGACGGTATCCTTAAAATAATTTTAAGAATTAGATTTCATGTTAATTTCATGTGCCCTTTTTTGTCAATTTTTATTTTTTTTATTTATTTTCTAAAATAAAAACTACATATCAGGTAAGGACGATTCATGCATTAAAATGAGCACCAGGTCCTCGTCCTTAAGTAGGGTTACTTCTTTGTCCAAATGCATTTTGCTCTATCTCTTGTAGTTTAGGAGTTGTAGAACACTTTTTGGAGTGGTAGCTGGCCAAAAACATGTGCTTTTTCCGTCATAACTCCCAAACCATACATCCTACAAGGACGATTTATACACCAAATTGTTTCTAATATATATATACACAAGACTGCATATTCAGAAAAAAGTTTTCTGGAATTTGATTTTTTTTCAAGAATCTTAGTTAAAATTTTTACAGAATCATAGTTTTTGACGTGGTTTTTTGCGATTTTTTTGATTTTTTAGCCATAACTTCTAAACCATACATCATAAAAGGACGATTTATGCATCAAAATGTTCCTTAAGCTACTGCCCACAAGACTGTATCCTTAAAATAAATTTAAAAATTAGATTTCATGTTAATTTCATGTGCCCTTTTTTGTCAATTTTTATTTTTTTTATTTATTTTTTAAAATAAAAACTACATATCAGATAAGGACGATTCATGCATTAAAATGAGCACCAGGTCCTCGTTCTTAAGAAGGAATACTCCTTTGTCCAAATGCCGTTTGCTCTATCTCTTGTAGTTTAGGAGTTGTAGAACACTTTTTGGAGTGGTAGCTGGCCAAAAACATGTGCTTTTTCCGTCATAACTCCCAAACTGTACATCCTACAAGGACGATTTATACACCAAATTGTTTCTAATACATATATACACAAGACTGCATATTCAGAAAAAAGTTTTCTGGAATTTGATTTTTTTTCAAGAATCTTAGTTAAAATTTTTTACATGAATCATAGTTTTTGACGTGGTTTTTTGCGATCTTTTTGATTTTTTAGCCATAACTTCTAAACCATACATCATAAAAGGACGATTTATGCATCAAAATGTTCCTTATGCTACTGCCCACAAGACTGTATCCTTAAAATAATTTTAAAAATTAGATTTCATGTTAATTTCATGTGCCCTTTTTTGTCAATTTTTATTTTTTTTATTTATTTTCTAAAATAAAAACTACATATCAGGTAAGGACGATTCATGCATTAAAATGAGCACCAGGTCCTCGTCCTTAAGTAGATTAACTTCTTTGTCCAAATGCATTTTGCTCTATCTCTTGTAGTTTAGGAGTTGTAGAACACTTTTTGGAGTGGAAGCTGGCCAAAAACATGTGCTTTTTCCGCCATAACTCCCAAACTGTACATCCTACAAGGACGATTTATACACCAAATTGTTTCTAATACATATATACACAAGACTGCATATTCAGAAAAAAGTTTTCTGGAATTTGATTTTTTTTCAAGAATCTTAGTTAAAATTTTTTACATGAATCATAGTTTTTGACGTGGTTTTTTGCGATTTTTTTGATTTTTTAGCCATAACTTCTAAACCATACATCATAAAAGGACGATTTATGCATCAAAATGTTCCTTAAGCTACTGCCCACAAGACTGTATCATTAAAATAATTTTAAAAATTAGATTTCATGTTGATTTCATGTGCCCTTTTTTGTCAATTTTTATTTTTTTTATTTATTTTCTAAAATAAAAACTACATATCAGGTAAGGACGATTCATGCATTAAAATGAGCACCAGGTCCTCGTCCTTAAGAAGGAATACTCCTTTGTCTAAATGCCGTTTGCTCTATCTCTTGTAGTTTAGGAGTTATAGAACACTTTTTGGAGTGGAAGCTGGCCAAAAACATGTGCTTTTTCCGTCATAACTCCCAAACTGTACATCCTACAAGGACGATTTATACACCAAATTGTTTCTAATACATATATACACAAGACTGCATATTCAGAAAAAAGTTTTCTGGATTTTGATTTTTTTTTCAAGAATCTTAGTTAAAATTTTTTACATGAATCATAGTTTTTGACGTGGTTTTTTGCGATTTTTTTGATTTTTTAGCCAGAACTTCTAAACCATACATCATAAAAGGACGATTTATGCATCAAAATGTTCCTTAAGCTACTGCCCACAAGACTGTATCATTAAAATAATTTTAAAAATTAGATTTCATGTTGATTTCATGTGCCCTTTTTTGTCAATTTTTATTTTTTTTATTTATTTTCTAAAATAAAAACTACATATCAGGTAAGGACGATTCATGCATTAAAATGAGCACCAGGTCCTCGTCCTTAAGTAGGGTTACATCTTTGTCCAAATGCATTTTGCTCTATCTCTTGTAGTTTAGGAGTTGTAGAACACTTTTTGGAGTGGAAGCTGGCCAAAAACATGTGCTTTTTCCGTCATAACTCCCAAACTGTACATCCTACAAGGACGATTTATACACCAAATTGTTTCTAATACATATATACACAAGACTGCATATTCAGAAAAAAGTTTTCTGGAATTTGATTTTTTTTCAAGAATCTTAGTTAAAACTTTTTACATGAATCATAGTTTTTGACGTGGTTTTTTGCGATTTTTTTGATTTTTTACCCATAACTTCTAAACCATACATCATAAAAGGACGATTTATGCATCAAAATGTTCCTTAAGCTGCTGCCCACAAGACTGTATCCTTAAAATAATTTTAAAAATTAGATTTCATGTTAATTTCATGTGCCCTTTTTTGTCAATTTTTATTTTTTTTATTTATTTTCTAAAATAAAAACTACATATCAGGTAAGGACGATTCATGCATTAAAATGAGCACCAGGTCCTCGTCCTTAAGTAGGGTAACTTCTTTGTCCAAATGCATTTTGCTCTATCTCTTGTAGTTTAGGAGTTGTAGAACACTTTTTGGAGTGGAAGCTGGCCAAAAACATGTGCTTTTTCCGTCATAACTCCCAAACTGTACATCCTACAAGGACGATTTATACACCAAATTGTTTCTAATACATATATACACAAGACTGCATATTCAGAAAAAAGTTTTCTGGAATTTGATTTTTTTTCAAGAATCTTAGTTAAAATTTTTTACATGAATCATAGTTTTTGACGTGGTTTTTTGCGATTTTTTTGATTTTTTAGCCAGAACTTCTAAACCATACATCATAAAAGGACGATTTATGCATCAAAATGTTCCTTAAGCTACTGCCCACAAGACTGTATCATTAAAATAATTTTAAAAATTAGATTTCATGTTGATTTCATGTGCCCTTTTTTGTCAATTTTTATTTTTTTTATTTATTTTCTAAAATAAAAACTACATATCAGGTAAGGACGATTCATGCATTAAAATGAGCACCAGGTCCTCGTCCTTAAGTAGGGTTACATCTTTGTCCAAATGCATTTTGCTCTATCTCTTGTAGTTTAGGAGTTGTAGAACACTTTTTGGAGTGGAAGCTGGCCAAAAACATGTGCTTTTTCCGTCATAACTCCCAAACTGTACATCCTACAAGGACGATTTATACACCAAATTGTTTCTAATACATATATACACAAGACTGCATATTCAGAAAAAAGTTTTCTGGAATTTGATTTTTTTTCAAGAATCTTAGTTAAAATTTTTTACATGAATCATAGTTTTTGACGTGGTTTTTTGCGATTTTTTTGATTTTTTAGCCAGAACTTCTAAACCATACATCATAAAAGGACGATTTATGCATCAAAATGTTCCTTAAGCTACTGCCCACAAGACTGTATCCTTAAAATAATTTTAAAAATTAGATTTCATGTTAATTTCATGTGCCCTTTTTTGTCAATTTTTATTTTTTTTATTTATTTTCTAAAATAAAAACTACATATCAGGTAAGGACGATTCATGCATTAAAATGAGCACCAGGTCCTCGTCCTTAAGTAGGGTAACTTCTTTGTCCAAATGCATTTTGCTCTATCTCTTGTAGTTTAGGAGTTGTAGAACACTTTTTGGAGTGGAAGCTGGCCAAAAACATGTGCTTTTTCCGTCATAACTCCCAAACTGTACATCCTACAAGGACGATTTATACACCAAATTGTTTCTAATACATATATACACAAGACTGCATATGCAGAAAAAAGTTTTCTGGATTTTGATTTTTTTTTCAAGAATCTTAGTTAAAATTTTTTACATGAATCATAGTTTTTGACGTGGTTTTTTGCGATTTTTTGATTTTTTAGCCAGAACTTCTAAACCATACATCATAAAAGGACGATTTATGCATCAAAATGTTTCTTAAGCTACTGTCCACAAGACTGTATCATTAAAATAATTTTAAAAATTAGATTTCATGTTGATTTCATGTGCCCTTTTTTGTCAATTTTTATTTTTTTTATTTATTTTCTAAAATAAAAACTACATATCAGGTAAGGACGATTCATGCATTAAAAAGAGCACCAGGTCCTCGTCCTTAAGTAGGGTAACTTCTTTGTCCAAATGCATTTTGCTCTATCTCTTGTAGTTTAGGAGTTGTAGAACACTTTTTGGAGTGGAAGCTGGCCAAAAACATGTGCTTTTTCCGTCATAACTCCCAAACTGTACATCCTACAAGGACGATTTATACACCAAATTGTTTCTAATACATATATACACAAGACTGCATATTCAGAAAAAAGTTTTCTGGATTTTGATTTTTTTTTCAAGAATCTTAGTTAAAATTTTTTACATGAATCATAGTTTTTGACGTGGTTTTTTGCGATTTTTTTGATTTTTTAGCCATAACTTCTAAACCATACATCATAAAAGGACGATTTATGCATCAAAATGTTCCTTAAGCTACTGCCCACAAGACTGTATCCTTAAAATAATTTTAAAAATTAGATTTCATGTTAATTTCATGTGCCCTTTTTTGTCAATTTTTATTTTTTTATTTATTTTTTAAAATAAAAACTACATATCAGATAAGGACGATTCATGCATTAAAATGAGCACCAGGTCCTCGTCCTTAAGAAGGAATACTCCTTTGTCCAAATGCCGTTTGCTCTATCTCTTGTAGTTTAGGAGTTGTAGAACACTTTTTGGAGTGGTAGCTGGCCAAAAACATGTGCTTTTTCCGTCATAACTCCCAAACTGTACATCCTACAAGGACGATTTATACACCAAATTGTTTCTAATACATATATACACAAGACTGCATATTCAGAAAAAAGTTTTCTGGAATTTGATTTTTTTTCAAGAATCTTGGTTAAAATTTTTTACATGAATCATAGTTTTTGACGTGGTTTTTTGCGATCTTTTTGATTTTTTAGCCATAACTTCTAAACCATACATCATAAAAGGACGATTTATGCATCAAAATGTTCCTTAAGCTACTGCCCACAAGACTGTATCCTTAAAATAATTTTAAAAATTAGATTTCATGTTAATTTCATGTGCCCTTTTTTGTCAATTTTTATTTTTTTTATTTATTTTCTAAAATAAAAACTACATATCAGGTAAGGACGATTCATGCATTAAAATGAGCACCAGGTCCTCGTCCTTAAGTAGGGTAACTTCTTTGTCCAAATGCATTTTGCTCTATCTCTTGTAGTTTAGGAGTTGTAGAACACTTTTTGGAGTGGAAGCTGGCCAAAAAGATGTGCTTTTTCCGCCATAACTCCCAAACTGTACATCCTACAAGGACGATTTATACACCAAATTGTTTCTAATACATATATACACAAGACTGCATATTCAGAAAAAAGTTTTCTGGAATTTGATTTTTTTTCAAGAATCTTAGTTAAAATTTTTTACATGAATCATAGTTTTTGACGTGGTTTTTTGCGATTTTTTTGATTTTTTAGCCATAACTTCTAAACCATACATCATAAAAGGACGATTTATGCATCAAAATGTTCCTTAAGCTACTGCCCACAAGACTGTATCATTAAAATAATTTTAAAAATTATATTTCATGTTGATTTCATGTGCCCTTTTTTGTCAATTTTTATTTTTTTTATTTATTTTCTAAAATAAAAACTACATATCAGGTAAGGACGATTCATGCATTAAAATGAGCACCAGGTCCTCGTCCTTAAGAAGGAATACTCCTTTGTCCAAATGCCGTTTGCTCTATCTCTTGTAGTTTAGGAGTTGTAGAACACTTTTTGGAGTGGAAGCTGGCCAAAAACATGTGCTTTTTCCGTCATAACTCCCAAACTGTACATCCTACAAGGACGATTTATACACCAAATTGTTTCTAATACATATATACACAAGACTGCATATTCAGAAAAAAGTTTTCTGGATTTTGATTTTTTTTTCAAGAATCTTAGTTAAAATTTTTTACATGAATCATAGTTTTTGACGTGGTTTTTTGCGATTTTTTTGATTTTTTAGCCAGAACTTCTAAACCATACATCATAAAAGGACGATTTATGCATCAAAATGTTCCTTAAGCTACTGCCCACAAGACTGTATCATTAAAATAATTTTAAAAATTAGATTTCATGTTGATTTCATGTGCCCTTTTTTGTCAATTTTTATTTTTTTTATTTATTTTCTAAAATAAAAACTACATATCAGGTAAGGACGATTCATGCATTAAAATGAGCACCAGGTCCTCGTCCTTAAGTAGGGTTACATCTTTGTCCAAATGCATTTTGCTCTATCTCTTGTAGTTTAGGAGTTGTAGAACACTTTTTGGAGTGGAAGCTGGCCAAAAACATGTGCTTTTTCCGTCATAACTCCCAAACTGTACATCCTACAAGGACGATTTATACACCAAATTGTTTCTAATACATATATACACAAGACTGCATATTCAGAAAAAAGTTTTCTGGAATTTGATTTTTTTTCAAGAATCTTAGTTAAAATTTTTTACATGAATCATAGTTTTTGACGTGGTTTTTTTGCGATTTTTTTGATTTTTTACCCATAACTTCTAAACCATACATCATAAAAGGACGATTTATGCATCAAAATGTTCCTTAAGCTACTGCCCACAAGACTGTATCCTTAAAATAATTTTAAAAATTAGATTTCATGTTAATTTCATGTGCCCTTTTTTGTCAATTTTTATTTTTTTTATTTATTTTCTAAAATAAAAACTACATATCAGGTAAGGACGATTCATGCATTAAAATGAGCACCAGGTCCTCGTCCTTAAGTAGGGTAACTTCTTTGTCCAAATGCATTTTGCTCTATCTCTTGTAGTTTAGGAGTTGTAGAACACTTTTTGGAGTGGAAGCTGGCCAAAAACATGTGCTTTTTCCGTCATAACTCCCAAACTGTACATCCTACAAGGACGATTTATACACCAAATTGTTTCTAATACATATATACACAAGACTGCATATGCAGAAAAAAGTTTTCTGGATTTTGATTTTTTTTTCAAGAATCTTAGTTAAAATTTTTTACATGAATCATAGTTTTTGACGTGGTTTTTTGCGATTTTTTGATTTTTTAGCCAGAACTTCTAAACCATACATCATAAAAGGACGATTTATGCATCAAAATGTTTCTTAAGCTACTGTCCACAAGACTGTATCATTAAAATAATTTTAAAAATTAGATTTCATGTTGATTTCATGTGCCCTTTTTTGTCAATTTTTATTTTTTTTATTTATTTTCTAAAATAAAAACTACATATCAGGTAAGGACGATTCATGCATTAAAAAGAGCACCAGGTCCTCGTCCTTAAGTAGGGTAACTTCTTTGTCCAAATGCCGTTTGCTCTATCTCTTGTAGTTTAGGAGTTGTAGAACACTTTTTGGAGTGGTAGCTGGCCAAAAACATGTGCTTTTTCCGTCATAACTCCCAAACTGTACATCCTACAAGGACGATTTATACACCAAATTGTTTCTAATACATATATACACAAGACTGCATATTCAGAAAAAAGTTTTCTGGAATTTGATTTTTTTTCAAGAATCTTGGTTAAAATTTTTTACATGAATCATAGTTTTTGACGTGGTTTTTTGCGATCTTTTTGATTTTTTAGCCATAACTTCTAAACCATACATCATAAAAGGACGATTTATGCATCAAAATGTTCCTTAAGCTACTGTCCACAAGACTGTATCCTTAAAATAATTTTAAAAATTAGATTTCATGTTAATTTCATGTGCCCTTTTTTGTCAATTTTTATTTTTTTTATTTATTTTCTAAAATAAAAACTACATATCAGGTAAGGACGATTCATGCATTAAAATGAGCACCAGGTCCTCGTCCTTAAGTAGGGTAACTTCTTTGTCCAAATGCATTTTGCTCTATCTCTTGTAGTTTAGGAGTTGTAGAACACTTTTTGGAGTGGAAGCTGGCCAAAAAGATGTGCTTTTTCCGCCATAACTCCCAAACTGTACATCCTACAAGGACGATTTATACACCAAATTGTTTCTAATACATATATACACAAGACTGCATATTCAGAAAAAAGTTTTCTGGAATTTGATTTTTTTTCAAGAATCTTAGTTAAATTTTTTACATGAATCATAGTTTTTGACGTGGTTTTTTGCGATTTTTTTGATTTTTTAGCCATAACTTCTAAACCATACATCATAAAAGGACGATTTATGCATCAAAATGTTCCTTAAGCTACTGCCCACAAGACTGTATCATTAAAATAATTTTAAAAATTATATTTCATGTTGATTTCATGTGCCCTTTTTTGTCAATTTTTATTTTTTTTATTTATTTTCTAAAATAAAAACTACATATCAGGTAAGGACGATTCATGCATTAAAATGAGCACCAGGTCCTCGTCCTTAAGAAGGAATACTCCTTTGTCCAAATGCCGTTTGCTCTATCTCTTGTAGTTTAGGAGTTGTAGAACACTTTTTGGAGTGGAAGCTGGCCAAAAACATGTGCTTTTTCCGTCATAACTCCCAAACTGTACATCCTACAAGGACGATTTATACACCAAATTGTTTCTAATACATATATACACAAGACTGCATATTCAGAAAAAAGTTTTCTGGATTTTGATTTTTTTTTCAAGAATCTTAGTTAAAATTTTTTACATGAATCATAGTTTTTGACGTGGTTTTTTGCGATTTTTTTGATTTTTTAGCCAGAACTTCTAAACCATACATCATAAAAGGACGATTTATGCATCAAAATGTTCCTTAAGCTACTGCCCACAAGACTGTATCATTAAAATAATTTTAAAAATTAGATTTCATGTTGATTTCATGTGCCCTTTTTTGTCAATTTTTATTTTTTTTATTTATTTTCTAAAATAAAAACTACATATCAGGTAAGGACGATTCATGCATTAAAATGAGCACCAGGTCCTCGTCCTTAAGTAGGGTTACATCTTTGTCCAAATGCATTTTGCTCTATCTCTTGTAGTTTAGGAGTTGTAGAACACTTTTTGGAGTGGAAGCTGGCCAAAAACATGTGCTTTTTCCGTCATAACTCCCAAACTGTACATCCTACAAGGACGATTTATACACCAAATTGTTTCTAATACATATATACACAAGACTGCATATTCAGAAAAAAGTTTTCTGGATTTTGATTTTTTTTTCAAGAATCTTAGTTAAAATTTTTTACATGAATCATAGTTTTTGACGTGGTTTTTTGCGATTTTTTTGATTTTTTAGCCAGAACTTCTAAACCATACATCATAAAAGGACGATTTATGCATCAAAATGTTCCTTAAGCTACTGCCCACAAGACTGTATCATTAAAATAATTTTAAAAATTAGATTTCATGTTGATTTCATGTGCCCTTTTTTGTCAATTTTTATTTTTTTTATTTATTTTCTAAAATAAAAACTACATATCAGGTAAGGACGATTCATGCATTAAAATGAGCACCAGGTCCTCGTCCTTAAGTAGGGTTACATCTTTGTCCAAATGCATTTTGCTCTATCTCTTGTAGTTTAGGAGTTGTAGAACACTTTTTGGAGTGGAAGCTGGCCAAAAACATGTGCTTTTTCCGTCATAACTCCCAAACTGTACATCCTACAAGGACGATTTATACACCAAATTGTTTCTAATACATATATACACAAGACTGCATATTCAGAAAAAAGTTTTCTGGAATTTGATTTTTTTTCAAGAATCTTAGTTAAAATTTTTTACATGAATCATAGTTTTTGACGTGGTTTTTTTGCGATTTTTTTGATTTTTTACCCATAACTTCTAAACCATACATCATAAAAGGACGATTTATGCATCAAAATGTTCCTTAAGCTACTGCCCACAAGACTGTATCCTTAAAATAATTTTAAAAATTAGATTTCATGTTAATTTCATGTGCCCTTTTTTGTCAATTTTTATTTTTTTTATTTATTTTCTAAAATAAAAACTACATATCAGGTAAGGACGATTCATGCATTAAAATGAGCACCAGGTCCTCGTCCTTAAGTAGGGTAACTTCTTTGTCCAAATGCATTTTGCTCTATCTCTTGTAGTTTAGGAGTTGTAGAACACTTTTTGGAGTGGAAGCTGGCCAAAAACATGTGCTTTTTCCGTCATAACTCCCAAACTGTACATCCTACAAGGACGATTTATACACCAAATTGTTTCTAATACATATATACACAAGACTGCATATGCAGAAAAAAGTTTTCTGGATTTTGATTTTTTTTTCAAGAATCTTAGTTAAAATTTTTTACATGAATCATAGTTTTTGACGTGGTTTTTTGCGATTTTTTTGATTTTTTAGCCAGAACTTCTAAACCATACATCATAAAAGGACGATTTATGCATCAAAATGTTTCTTAAGCTACTGTCCACAAGACTGTATCATTAAAATAATTTTAAAAATTAGATTTCATGTTGATTTCATGTGCCCTTTTTTGTCAATTTTTATTTTTTTTATTTATTTTCTAAAATAAAAACTACATATCAGGTAAGGACGATTCATGCATTAAAATGAGCACCAGGTCCTCGTCCTTAAGTAGGGTTTCATCTTTGTCCAAATGCATTTTGCTCTTTCTCTTGTAGTTTAGGAGTTGTAGAACACTTTTTGGAGTGGAAGCTGGCCAAAAACATGTGCTTTTTCCGTCATAACTCCCAAACTGTACATCCTACAAGGACGATTTATACACCAAATTGTTTCTAATACATATATACACAAGACTGCATATTCGGAAAAAAGTTTTCTGGAATTTGATTTTTTTTCAAGAATCTTAGTTAAAATTTTTTACTAAGTTTCATAGTTTTTGACGTGGTTTTTTGCGATTTTTTTTATTTTTTACCCATAACTTCTAAACCATACATCATAAAAGGACGATTTATGCATCAAAATGTTCCTTAAGCTACTGCCCACAAGACTGTATCCTTAAAATAATTTTAAAAATTAGATTTCATGTTAATTTCATGTGCCCTTTTTTGTCAATTTTTATTTTTTTATTTATTTTTTAAAATAAAAACTACATATCAGATAAGGACGATTCATGCATTAAAATGAGCACCAGGTCCTCGTCCTTAAGAAGGAATACTCCTTTGTCCAAATGCCGTTTGCTCTATCTCTTGTAGTTTAGGAGTTGTAGAACACTTTTTGGAGTGGTAGCTGGCCAAAAACATGTGCTTTTTCCGTCATAACTCCCAAACTGTACATCCTACAAGGACGATTTATACACCAAATTGTTTCTAATACATATATACACAAGACTGCATATTCAGAAAAAAGTTTTCTGGAATTTGATTTTTTTTCAAGAATCTTGGTTAAAATTTTTTACATGAATCATAGTTTTTGACGTGGTTTTTTGCGATCTTTTTGATTTTTTAGCCATAACTTCTAAACCATACATCATAAAAGGACGATTTATGCATCAAAATGTTCCTTAAGCTACTGCCCACAAGACTGTATCCTTAAAATAATTTTAAAAATTAGATTTCATGTTAATTTCATGTGCCCTTTTTTGTCAATTTTTATTTTTTTTATTTATTTTCTAAAATAAAAACTACATATCAGGTAAGGACGATTCATGCATTAAAATGAGCACCAGGTCCTCGTCCTTAAGTAGGGTAACTTCTTTGTCCAAATGCATTTTGCTCTATCTCTTGTAGTTTAGGAGTTGTAGAACACTTTTTGGAGTGGAAGCTGGCCAAAAACATGTGCTTTTTCCGCCATAACTCCCAAACTGTACATCCTACAAGGACGATTTATACACCAAATTGTTTCTAATACATATATACACAAGACTGCATATTCAGAAAAAAGTTTTCTGGAATTTGATTTTTTTTCAAGAATCTTAGTTAAAATTTTTTACATGAATCATAGTTTTTGACGTGGTTTTTTGCGATTTTTTTGATTTTTTAGCCATAACTTCTAAACCATACATCATAAAAGGACGATTTATGCATCAAAATGTTCCTTAAGCTACTGCCCACAAGACTGTATCATTAAAATAATTTTAAAAATTATATTTCATGTTGATTTCATGTGCCCTTTTTTGTCAATTTTTATTTTTTTTATTTATTTTCTAAAATAAAAACTACATATCAGGTAAGGACGATTCATGCATTAAAATGAGCACCAGGTCCTCGTCCTTAAGAAGGAATACTCCTTTGTCCAAATGCCGTTTGCTCTATCTCTTGTAGTTTAGGAGTTGTAGAACACTTTTTGGAGTGGAAGCTGGCCAAAAACATGTGCTTTTTCCGTCATAACTCCCAAACTGTACATCCTACAAGGACGATTTATACACCAAATTGTTTCTAATACATATATACACAAGACTGCATATTCAGAAAAAAGTTTTCTGGATTTTGATTTTTTTTTCAAGAATCTTAGTTAAAATTTTTTACATGAATCATAGTTTTTGACGTGGTTTTTTGCGATTTTTTTGATTTTTTAGCCAGAACTTCTAAACCATACATCATAAAAGGACGATTTATGCATCAAAATGTTCCTTAAGCTACTGCCCACAAGACTGTATCATTAAAATAATTTTAAAAATTAGATTTCATGTTGATTTCATGTGCCCTTTTTTGTCAATTTTTATTTTTTTTATTTATTTTCTAAAATAAAAACTACATATCAGGTAAGGACGATTCATGCATTAAAATAAGCACCAGGTCCTCGTCCTTAAGTAGGGTTACTTCTTTGTCCAAATGCATTTTGCTCTATCTCTTGTAGTTTAGGAGTTGTAGAACACTTTTTGGAGTGGAAGCTGGCCAAAAACATGTGCTTTTTCCGTCATAACTCCCAAACTGTACATCCTACAAGGACGATTTATACACCAAATTGTTTCTAATACATATATACACAAGACTGCATATGCAGAAAAAAGTTTTCTGGATTTTGATTTTTTTTTCAAGAATCTTAGTTAAAATTTTTTACATGAATCATAGTTTTTGACGTGGTTTTTTGCGATTTTTTTGATTTTTTACCCATAACTTCTAAACCATACATCATAAAAGGATGATTTATGCATCAAAATGTTCCTTAAGCTACTGCCCACAAGACTGTATCCTTAAAATAATTTTAAAAATTAGATTTCATGTTGATTTCATGTGCCCTTTTTTGTCAATTTTTATTTTTTTTATTTATTTTCTAAAATAAAAACTACATATCAGATAAGGACGATTCATGCATTAAAATGAGCACCAGGTCCTCGTCCTAAAGAAGGAATACTCCTTGTCCAAATGCCGTTTGCTCTATCTCTTGTAGTTTAGGAGTTGTAGAACACTTTTTGGAGTGGAAGCTGGCCAAAAACATGTGCTTTTTCCGTCATAACTCCCAAACCATACATCCTACAAGGACGATTTATACACCAAATTGTTTCTAATACATATATACACAAGACTGCATATTCAGAAAAAAGTTTTCTGGAATTTGATTTTTTTTCAAGAATCTTAGTTAAAATTTTTTACATGAATCATAGTTTTTGACGTGGTTTTTTGCGATTTTTTTGATTTTTCAGCCATAACTTCTAAACCATACATCATAAAAGGACGATTTATGCATCAAAATGTTCCTTAAGCTACTGCCCACAAGACTGTATCCTTAAAAAAATTTTAAAAATTAGATTTCATGTTAATTTCATGTGCCCTTTTTTGTCAATTTTTATTTTTTTTATTTATTTTCTAAAATAAAAACTACATATCAGATAAGGACGATTCATGCATTAAAATGAGCACCAGGTCCTCGCCCTTAAGAAGGGATACTCCTTTGTCCAAATGCCGTTTGCTCTATCTCTTGTAGTTTAGGAGTTGTAGAACACTTTTTGGAGTGGTAGCTGGCCAAAAACATGTGCTTTTTCCGTCATAACTCCCAAACTGTACATCCTACAAGGACGATTTATACACCAAATTGTTTCTAATACATATATACACAAGACTGCATATTCAGAAAAAAGTTTTCTGGAATTTGATTTTTTTTCAAGAATCTTAGTTAAAATTTTTTACATGAATCATAGTTTTTGACGTGGTTTTTTGCGATTTTTTTGATTTTTCAGCCATAACTTCTAAGCCATACATCATAAAAGGACGATTTATGCATCAAAATGTTCCTTAAGCTACTGCCCACAAGACTGTATCCTTAAAATAATTTTAAAAATTAGATTTCATGTTAATTTCATGTGCCCTTTTTTGTCAATTTTTATTTTTTTTATTTATTTTCTAAAATAAAAACTACATATCAGATAAGGACGATTCATGCATTAAAATGAGCACCAGGTCCTCGTCCTTAAGAAGGAATACTCCTTGTCCAAATGCCGTTTGCTCTATCTCTTGTAGTTTAGGAGTTGTAGAACACTTTTTGGAGTGGAAGCTGGCCAAAAACATGTGCTTTTTCCGTCATAACTCCCAAACTGTACATCCTACAAGGACGATTTATACACCAAATTGTTTCTAATACATATATACACAAGACTGCATATTCAGAAAAAAGTTTTCTGGAATTTGATTTTTTTTCAAGAATCTTAGTTAAAATTTTTTACATGAATCATAGTTTTTGACGTGGTTTTTTGCGATTTTTTTGATTTTTCAGCCATAACTTCTAAGCCATACATCATAAAAGGACGATTTATGCATCAAAATGTTCCTTAAGCTACTGCCCACAAGACTGTATCCTTAAAATAATTTTAAAAATTAGATTTCATGTTAATTTCATGTGCCCTTTTTTGTCAATTTTTATTTTTTTTATTTATTTTCTAAAATAAAAACTACATATCAGATAAGGACGATTCATGCATTAAAATGAGCACCAGGTCCTCGTCCTTAAGAAGGAATACTCCTTGTCCAAATGCCGTTTGCTCTATCTCTTGTAGTTTAGGAGTTGTAGAACACTTTTTGGAGTGGAAGCTGGCCAAAAACATGTGCTTTTTCCGTCATAACTCCCAAACCATACATCCTACAAGGACGATTTATACACCAAATTGTTTCTAATACATATATACACAAGACTGCATATTCAGAAAAAAGTTTTCTGGAATTTGATTTTTTTTCAAGAATCTTAGTTAAAATTTTTTACATGAATCATAGTTTTTGACGTGGTTTTTTGCGATTTTTTTGATTTTTTAGCCATAACTTCTAAACCATACATCATAAAAGGACGATTTATGCATCAAAATGTTCCTTAAGCTACTGCCCACAAGACTGTATCCTTAAAATAATTTTAAAAATTAGATTTCATGTTAATTTCATGTGCCCTTTTTTGTCAATTTTTATTTTTTTTATTTATTTTCTAAAATAAAAACTACATATCAGATAAGGACGATTCATGCATTAAAATGAGCACCAGGTCCTCGCCCTTAAGAAGGGATACTCCTTTGTCCAAATGCCGTTTGCTCTATCTCTTGTAGTTTAGGAGTTTTAGAACACTTTTTGGAGTGGTAGCTGGCCAAAAACATGTGCTTTTTCCGTCATAACTCCCAAACTGTACATCCTACAAGGACGATTTATACACCAAATTGTTTCTAATACATATATACACAAGACTACATATTCAGAAAAAGTTTTCTGGAATTTGATTTTTTTTCAAGAATCTTAGTTAAAATTTTTTACATGAATCATAGTTTTTGACGTGGTTTTTTGCGATTTTTTTGATTTTTTAGCCATAACTTCTAAACCATACATCATAAAAGGACGATTTTTGCATCAAAATGTTCCTTAAGCTACTGCCCATAAGACTGTATCCTTAAAATAATTTTAAAAATTAGATTTCATGTTAATTTCATGTGCCCTTTTTTGTCAATTTTAATTTTTTTTATTTATTTTCTAAAATAAAAACTGCATATCAGACAAGGACGATTCATGCATTAAAATGAGCACCAGGTCCTCGTCCTTAAGAAGGGATACTCCTTTGTCCAAATGCCGTTTGCTTTATCTCTTGTAGTTTAGGAGTTGTAGAACACTTTTTGGAGTGGTAGCTGGCCAAAAACATGTGCTTTTTCCGTCATAACTCCCAAACTGTACATCCTACAAGGACGATTTATACACCAAATTGTTTCTAATACATATATACACAAGACTGCATATTCAGAAAAAAGTTTTCTGGAATTTGATTTTTTTTTTCAAGAATCTTAGTTAAAATTTTTTACATGAATCATAGTTTTTGACGTGGTTTTTTGCGATTTTTTTTATTTTTTAGCCATAACTTCTAAACCATACATCATAAAAGGACGATTTATGCATCAAAATGTTCCTTAAGCCACTGCCCACAAGACTGTATTATTAAAATAATTTTAAAAATTAGATTTCATGTTGATTTCATGTGCCCTTTTTTGTCAATTTTTATTTTTTTTATTTATTTTCTAAATTAAAAACTACATATCAGGTAAGGACGATTCATGCATTAAAATGAGCTCCAGGTCCTCGTCCTTAAGTAGTGTTACTTCTTTGTCCAAATGCATTTTGCTCCATCTCTTGTAGTTTAGGAGTTGTAGAACACTTTTTGGAGTGGAAGCTGGCCAAAAACATGTGCTTTTTCCGTCATAACTCCCAAACCATACATCCTACAAGGACGATTTATACACCAAATTGTTTCTAATACATATATACACAAGACTGCATATTCAGAAAAAAGTTTTCTGGAATTTGATTTTTTTTCAAGAATCTTAGTTAAAATTTTTTACATGAATCATAGTTTTTGACGTGGTTTTTTGCGATTTTTTTGATTTTTCAGCCATAACTTCTAAACCATACATCATAAAAGGACGATTTATGCATCAAAATGTTCCTTAAGCTACTTTTCACAAGACTGTATCCTTAAAATAATTTTAAAAATTAGATTTCATGTTAATTTCATGTGCCCTTTTTTGTCAATTTTTATTTTTTTTATTTATTTTCTAAAATAAAAACTACATATCAGATAAGGACGATTCATGCATTAAAATGAGCACCAGGTCCTCGCCCTTAAGAAGGAATACTCCTTTGTCCAAATGCCGTTTGCTCTATCTCTTGTAGTTTAGGAGTTGTAGAACACTTTTTGGAGTGGTAGCTGGCCAAAAACATGTGCTTTTTCCGTCATAACTCCCAAACTGTACATCCTACAAGGACGATTTATACACCAAATTGTTTCTAATACATATATACACAAGACTGCATATTCAGAAAAAAGTTTTCTGGAATTTGATTTTTTTTCAAGAATCTTAGTTAAAATTTTTTACATGAATCATAGTTTTTGACGTGGTTTTTTGCGATTTTTTTGATTTTTCAGCCATAACTTCTAAGCCATACATCATAAAAGGACGATTTATGCATCAAAATGTTCCTTAAGCTACTGCCCACAAGACTGTATCCTTAAAATAATTTTAAAAATTAGATTTCATGTTAATTTCATGTGCCCTTTTTTGTCAATTTTTATTTTTTTTATTTATTTTCTAAAATAAAAACTACATATCAGATAAGGACGATTCATGCATTAAAATGAGCACCAGGTCCTCGTCCTTAAGAAGGAATACTCCTTGTCCAAATGCCGTTTGCTCTATCTCTTGTAGTTTAGGAGTTGTAGAACACTTTTTGGAGTGGAAGCTGGCCAAAAACATGTGCTTTTTCCGTCATAACTCCCAAACCATACATCCTACAAGGACGATTTATACACCAAATTGTTTCTAATACATATATACACAAGACTGCATATTCAGAAAAAAGTTTTCTGGAATTTGATTTTTTTTCAAGAATCTTAGTTAAAATTTTTTACATGAATCATAGTTTTTGACGTGGTTTTTTGCGATTTTTTTGATTTTTCAGCCATAACTTCTAAACCATACATCATAAAAGGACGATTTATGCATCAAAATGTTCCTTAAGCTACTGCCCACAAGACTGTATCCTTAAAATAATTTTAAAAATTAGATTTCATGTTAATTTCATGTGCCCTTTTTTGTCAATTTTTATTTTTTTTATTTATTTTCTAAAATAAAAACTACATATCAGATAAGGACGATTCATGCATTAAAATGAGCACCAGGTCCTCGCCCTTAAGAAGGAATACTCCTTTGTCCAAATGCCGTTTGCTCTATCTCTTGTAGTTTAGGAGTTGTAGAACACTTTTTGGAGTGGTAGCTGGCCAAAAACATGTGCTTTTTCCGTCATAACTCCCAAACTGTACATCCTACAAGGACGATTTATACACCAAATTGTTTCTAATACATATATACACAAGACTGCATATTCAGAAAAAAGTTTTCTGGAATTTGATTTTTTTTCAAGAATCTTAGTTAAAATTTTTTACATGAATCATAGTTTTTGACGTGGTTTTTTGCGATTTTTTTGATTTTTCAGCCATAACTTCTAAACCATACATCATAAAAGGACGATTTATGCATCAAAATGTTCCTTAAGCTACTTTTCACAAGACTGTATCCTTAAAATAATTTTAAAAATTAGATTTCATGTTAATTTCATGTGCCCTTTTTTGTCAATTTTTATTTTTTTTATTTATTTTCTAAAATAAAAACTACATATCAGATAAGGACGATTCATGCATTAAAATGAGCACCAGGTCCTCGCCCTTAAGAAGGAATACTCCTTGTCCAAATGCCGTTTGCTCTATCTCTTGTAGTTTAGGAGTTGTAGAACACTTTTTGGAGTGGAAGCTGGCCAAAAACATGTGCTTTTTCCGTCATAACTCCCAAACCATACATCCTACAAGGACGATTTATACACCAAATTGTTTCTAATACATATATACACAAGACTGCATATTCAGAAAAAAGTTTTCTGGAATTTGATTTTTTTTCAAGAATCTTAGTTAAAATTTTTTACATGAATCATAGTTTTTGACGTGGTTTTTTGCGATTTTTTTGATTTTTCAGCCATAACTTCTAAACCATACATCATAAAAGGACGATTTATGCATCAAAATGTTCCTTAAGCTACTGCCCACAAGACTGTATCCTTAAAATAATTTTAAAAATTAGATTTCATGTTAATTTCATGTGCCCTTTTTTGTCAATTTTTATTTTTTTTATTTATTTTCTAAAATAAAAACTACATATCAGATAAGGACGATTCATGCATTAAAATGAGCACCAGGTCCTCGCCCTTAAGAAGGGATACTCCTTTGTCCAAATGCCGTTTGCTCTATCTCTTGTAGTTTAGGAGTTGTAGAACACTTTTTGGAGTGGTAGCTGGCCAAAAACATGTGCTTTTTCCGTCATAACTCCCAAACTGTACATCCTACAAGGACGATTTGTACACCAAATTGTTTCTAATACATATATACACAAGACTGCATATTCAGAAAAAAGTTTTCTGGAATTTGAATTTTTTTCAAGAATCTTAGTTAAAATTTTTTACATGAATCATAGTTTTTGACGTGGTTTTTTGCGATTTTTTTGATTTTTCAGCCATAACTTCTAAGCCATACATCATAAAAGGACGATTTATGCATCAAAATGTTCCTTAAGCTACTGCCCACAAGACTGTATCCTTAAAATAATTTTAAAAATTAGATTTCATGTTAATTTCATGTGCCCTTTTTTGTCAATTTTTATTTTTTTTATTTATTTTCTAAAATAAAAACTACATATCAGATAAGGACGATTCATGCATTAAAATGAGCACCAGGTCCTCGTCCTTAAGAAGGAATACTCCTTGTCCAAATGCCGTTTGCTCTATCTCTTGTAGTTTAGGAGTTGTAGAACACTTTTTGGAGTGGAAGCTGGCCAAAAACATGTGCTTTTTCCGTCATAACTCCCAAACCATACATCCTACAAGGACGATTTATACACCAAATTGTTTCTAATACATATATACACAAGACTGCATATTCAGAAAAAAGTTTTCTGGAATTTGATTTTTTTTCAAGAATCGTAGTTAAAATGAATCATAGTTTTTGACGTGGTTTTTTGCGATTTTTTTGATTTTTCAGCCATAACTTCTAAACCATACATCATAAAAGGACGATTTATGCATCAAAATGTTCCTTAAGCTACTTTTCACAAGACTGTATCCTTAAAATAATTTTAAAAATTAGATTTCATGTTAATTTCATGTGCCCTTTTTTGTCAATTTTTATTTTTTTTATTTATTTTCTAAAATAAAAACTACATATCAGATAAGGACGATTCATGCATTAAAATGAGCACCAGGTCCTCGCCCTTAAGAAGGAATACTCCTTTGTCCAAATGCCGTTTGCTCTATCTCTTGTAGTTTAGGAGTTGTAGAACACTTTTTGGAGTGGTAGCTGGCCAAAAACATGTGCTTTTTCCGTCATAACTCCCAAACTGTACATCCTACAAGGACGATTTATACACCAAATTGTTTCTAATACATATATACACAAGACTGCATATTCAGAAAAAAGTTTTCTGGAATTTGATTTTTTTTCAAGAATCTTAGTTAAAATTTTTTACATGAATCATAGTTTTTGACGTGGTTTTTTGCGATTTTTTTGATTTTTCAGCCATAACTTCTAAACCATACATCATAAAAGGACGATTTATGCATCAAAATGTTCCTTAAGCTACTTTTCACAAGACTGTATCCTTAAAATAATTTTAAAAATTAGATTTCATGTTAATTTCATGTGCCCTTTTTTGTCAATTTTTATTTTTTTTATTTATTTTCTAAAATAAAAACTACATATCAGATAAGGACGATTCATGCATTAAAATGAGCACCAGGTCCTCGTCCTTAAGAAGGAATACTCCTTGTCCAAATGCCGTTTGCTCTATCTCTTGTAGTTTAGGAGTTGTAGAACACTTTTTGGAGTGGAAGCTGGCCAAAAACATGTGCTTTTTCCGTCATAACTCCCAAACCATACATCCTACAAGGACGATTTATACACCAAATTGTTTCTAATACATATATACACAAGACTGCATATTCAGAAAAAAGTTTTCTGGAATTTGATTTTTTTTCAAGAATCTTAGTTAAAATTTTTTACATGAATCATAGTTTTTGACGTGGTTTTTTGCGATTTTTTTGATTTTTCAGCCATAACTTCTAAACCATACATCATAAAAGGACGATTTATGCATCAAAATGTTCCTTAAGCTACTGCCCACAAGACTGTATCCTTAAAATAATTTTAAAAATTAGATTTCATGTTAATTTCATGTGCCCTTTTTTGTCAATTTTTATTTTTTTTATTTATTTTCTAAAATAAAAACTACATATCAGATAAGGACGATTCATGCATTAAAATGAGCACCAGGTCCTCGTCCTTAAGAAGGAATACTCCTTTGTCCAAATGCCGTTTGCTCTATCTCTTGTAGTTTAGGAGTTGTAGAACACTTTTTGGAGTGGAAGCTGGCCAAAAACATGTGCTTTTTCCGTCATAACTCCCAAACTGTACATCCTACAAGGACGATTTATACACCAAATTGTTTCTAATACATATATACACAAGACTGCATATTCAGAAAAAAGTTTTCTGGAATTTGATTTTTTTTCAAGAATCCTTAGTTAAAATTTTTTACATGAATCATAGTTTTTGACGTGGTTTTTTGCGATTTTTTTGATTTTTCAGCCATAACTTCTAAGCCATACATCATAAAAGGACGATTTATGCATCAAAATGTTCCTTAAGCTACTGCCCACAAGACTGTATCCTTAAAATAATTTTAAAAATTAGATTTCATGTTAATTTCATGTGCCCTTTTTTGTCAATTTTTATTTTTTTTATTTATTTTCCAAAATAAAAACTACATATCAGATAAGGACGATTCATGCATTAAAATGAGCACCAGGTCCTCGTCCTTAAGAAGGAATACTCCTTGTCCAAATGCCGTTTGCTCTATCTCTTGTAGTTTAGGAGTTGTAGAACACTTTTTGGAGTGGAAGCTGGCCAAAAACATGTGCTTTTTCCGTCATAACTCCCAAACCATACATCCTACAAGGACGATTTATACACCAAATTGTTTCTAATACATATATACACAAGACTGCATATTCAGAAAAAAGTTTTCTGGAATTTGATTTTTTTTCAAGAATCTTAGTTAAAATTTTTTACATGAATCATAGTTTTTGACGTGGTTTTTTGCGATTTTTTTGATTTTTCAGCCATAACTTCTAAACCATACATCATAAAAGGACGATTTATGCATCAAAATGTTCCTTAAGCTACTGCCCACAAGACTGTATCCTTAAAATAATTTTAAAAATTAGATTTCATGTTAATTTCATGTGCCCTTTTTTGTCAATTTTTATTTTTTTTATTTATTTTCTAAAATAAAAACTACATATCAGATAAGGACGATTCATGCATTAAAATGAGCACCAGGTCCTCGCCCTTAAGAAGGGATACTCCTTTGTCCAAATGCCGTTTGCTCTATCTCTTGTAGTTTAGGAGTTGTAGAACACTTTTTGGAGTGGTAGCTGGCCAAAAACATGTGCTTTTTCCGTCATAACTCCCAAACTGTACATCCTACAAGGACGATTTATACACCAAATTGTTTCTAATACATATATACACAAGACTGCATATTCAGAAAAAAGTTTTCTGGAATTTGATTTTTTTTCAAGAATCTTAGTTAAAATTTTTTACATGAATCATAGTTTTTGACGTGGTTTTTTGCGATTTTTTTGATTTTTCAGCCATAACTTCTAAGCCATACATCATAAAAGGACGATTTATGCATCAAAATGTTCCTTAAGCTACTGCCCACAAGACTGTATCCTTAAAATAATTTTAAAAATTAGATTTCATGTTAATTTCATGTGCCCTTTTTTGTCAATTTTTATTTTTTTTTATTTATTTTCTAAAATAAAAACTACATATCAGGTAAGGACGATTCATGCATTAAAATGAGCACCAGGTCCTCGTCCTTAAGTAGGATAACTTCTTTGTCCAAATGCATTTTGCTCTATCTCTTGTAGTTTAGGAGTTGTAGAACACTTTTTGGAGTGGAAGCTGGCCAAAAACATGTGCTTTTTCCGTCATAACTCCCAAACTGTACATCCTACAAGGACGATTTATACACCAAATTGTTTCTAATACATATATACACAAGACTGCATATTCAGAAAAAAGTTTTCTGGAATTTGATTTTTTTTCAAGAATCTTAGTTAAAATTTTTTACATGAATCATAGTTTTTGACGTGGTTTTTTGCGATTTTTTTGATTTTTCAGCCATAACTTCTAAACCATACATCATAAAAGGACGATTTATGCATCAAAATGTTCCTTAAGCTACTGCCCACAAGACTGTATCCTTAAAATAATTTTAAAAATTAGATTTCATGTTAATTTCATGTGCCCTTTTTTGTCAATTTTTATTTTTTTTATTTATTTTCTAAAATAAAAACTACATATCAGATAAGGACGATTCATGCATTAAAATGAGCACCAGGTCCTCGTCCTTAAGAAGGAATACTCCTTTGTCCAAATGCCGTTTGCTCTATCTCTTGTAGTTTAGGAGTTGTAGAACACTTTTTGGAGTGGAAGCTGGCCAAAAACATGTGCTTTTTCCGTCATAACTCCCAAATCATACATCCTACAAGGACGATTTATACACCAAATTGTTTCTAATACATATATACACAAGACTGCATATTCAGAAAAAAGTTTTCTGGAATTTGATTTTTTTTCAAGAATCTTAGTTAAAATTTTTTACATGAATCATAGTTTTTGACGTGGTTTTTTGCGATTTTTTTGATTTTTCAGCCATAACTTCTAAACCATACATCATAAAAGGACGATTTATGCATCAAAATGTTCCTTAAGCTACTGCCCACAAGACTGTATCCTTAAAATAATTTTAAAAATTAGATTTCATGTTAATTTCATGTGCCCTTTTTTGTCAATTTTTATTTTTTTTATTTATTTTCTAAAATAAAAACTACATATCAGATAAGGACGATTCATGCATTAAAATGAGCACCAGGTCCTCGCCCTTAAGAAGGGATACTCCTTTGTCCAAATGCCGTTTGCTCTATCTCTTGTAGTTTAGGAGTTGTAGAACACTTTTTGGAGTGGTAGCTGGCCAAAAACATGTGCTTTTTCCGTCATAACTCCCAAACTGTACATCCTACAAGGACGATTTATACACCAAATTGTTTCTAATACATATATACACAAGACTGCATATTCAGAAAAAAGTTTTCTGGATTTTGATTTTTTTTTCAAGAATCTTAGTTAAAATTTTTTACATGAATCATAGTTTTTGACGTGGTTTTTTGCGATTTTTTTGATTTTTTAGCCATAACTTCTAAACCATACATCATAAAAGGACGATTTATGCATCAAAATGTTCCTTAAGCTACTGCCCACAAGACTGTATCCTTAAAATAATTTTAAAAATTAGATTTCATGTTAATTTCATGTGCCCTTTTTTGTCAATTTTTATTTTTTTTATTTATTTTCTAAAATAAAAACTACATATCAGATAAGGACGATTCATGCATTAAAATGAGCACCAGGTCCTCGTCCTTAAGAAGGAATACTCCTTTGTCCAAATGCCGTTTGCTCTATCTTTTGTAGTTTAGGAGTTGTAGAACACTTTTTGGAGTGGAAGCTGGCCAAAAACATGTGCTTTTTCCGTCATAACTCCCAAACCATACATCCTACAAGGACGATTTATACACCAAATTGTTTCTAATACATATATACACAAGACTGCGTATTCAGAAAAAAGTTTTCTGGAATTTGATTTTTTTTCAAGAATCTTAGTTAAAATTTTTTACATGAATCATAGTTTTTGACGTGGTTTTTTGCGATTTTTTTGATTTTTCAGCCATAACTTCTAAACCATACATCATAAAAGGACGATTTATGCATCAAAATGTTCCTTAAGCTACTGCCCACAAGACTGTATCCTTAAAATAATTTTAAAAATTAGATTTCATGTTAATTTCATGTGCCCTTTTTTGTCAATTTTTATTTTTTTTATTTATTTTCTAAAATAAAAACTACATATCAGATAAGGACGATTCATGCATTAAAATGAGCACCAGGTCCTCGTCCTTAAGAAGGAATACTCCTTTGTCCAAATGCCGTTTGCTCTATCTTTTGTAGTTTAGGAGTTGTAGAACACTTTTTGGAGTGGTAGCTGGCCAAAAACATGTGCTTTTTCCCATAACTCCCAAACTGTACATCCTACAAGGACGATTTATACACCAAATTGTTTCTAATACATATATACACAAGACTGCATATTCAGAAAAAAGTTTTCACGAATTTGATTTTTTTTTCAAGAATCTTAGTTAAAATTTTTTACATGAATCATAGTTTTTGACGTGGTTTTTTGCGATTATTTTGATTTTTTAGCCATAACTTCTAAACCATACATCATAAAAGGACGATTTATGCATCAAAATGTTCCTTAAGCTACTGCCCACAAGACTGTATCCTTAAAATAATTTTAAAAATTAGATTTCATGTTAATTTCATGTGCCCTTTTTTGTCAATTTTTATTTTTTTTATTTATTTTCTAAAATAAAAACTACATATCAGATAAGGACGATTCATGCATTAAAATGAGCACCAGGTCCTCGTCCTTAAGAAGGAATACTCCTTTGTCCAAATGCCGTTTGCTCTATCTCTTGTAGTTTAGGAGTTGTAGAACACTTTTTGGAGTGGAAGCTGGCCAAAAACATGTGCTTTTTCCGTCATAACTCCCAAACCATACATCCTACAAGGACGATTTATACACCAAATTGTTTCTAATACATATATACACAAGACTGCATATTCAGAAAAAAGTTTTCTGGAATTTGATTTTTTTTTCAAGAATCTTAGTTAAAATTTTTTACATGAATCATAGTTTTTGACGTGGTTTTTTGCGATTTTTTTGATTTTTTAGCCATAACTTCTAAACCATACATCATAAAAGGACGATTTATGCATCAAAATGTTCCTTAAGCTACTGCCCTCAAGACTGTATCATTAAAATAATTTTAAAAATTAGATTTCATGTTGATTTCATGTGCCCTTTTTTGTCAATTTTTATTTTTTTTATTTATTTTCTAAAATAAAAACTACATATCAGGTAAGGACGATTTATGCATTAAAATGAGCACCAGGTCCTCGTCCTTAAGTAGGGTTACTTCTTTGTCCAAATGCATTTTGCTCTATCTCTTGTAGTTTAGGAGTTGTAGAACACTTTTTGGAGTGGAAGCTGGCCAAAAACATGTGCTTTTTCCGTCATAACTCCCAAACCATACATCCTACAAGGACGATTTATGCACCAAATTGTTTCTAATACATATATACACCAGACTGCATATTCAGAAAAAAGTTTTCTGGAATTTGATTTTTTTTCAAGAATCTTAGTTAAAATTTTTTACATGAATCATAGTTTTTGACGTGGTTTTTTGCGATTTTTTTGATTTTTCAGCCATAACTTCTAAACCATACATCATAAAAGGACGATTTATGCATCAAAATGTTCCTTAAGCTACTGCCCACAAGACTGTATCCTTAAAATAATTTTAAAAATTAGATTTCATGTTAATTTCATGTGCCCTTTTTTGTCAATTTTTATTTTTTTTATTTATTTTCTAAAATAAAAACTACATATCAGATAAGATAAGACTGTATCCTTAAAATAATTTTAAAAATTAGATTTCATGTTAATTTCATGTGCCCTTTTTTGTCAATTTTTATTTTTTTTATTTATTTTCTAAAATAAAAACTACATATCAGATAAGGACGATTCATGCATTAAAATGAGCACCAGGTCCTCGCCCTTAAGAAGGGATACTCCTTTGTCCAAATGCCGTTTGCTCTATCTCTTGTAGTTTAGGAGTTGTAGAACACTTTTTGGAGTGGTAGCTGGCCAAAAACATGTGCTTTTTCCCATAACTCCCAAACTGTACATCCTACAAGGACGATTTATACACCAAATTGTTTCTAATACATATATACACAAGACTGCATATTCAGAAAAAAGTTTTCACGAATTTGATTTTTTTTCAAGAATCTTAGTTAAAATTTTTTACATGAATCATAGTTTTTGACGTGGTTTTTTGCGATTTTTTTGATTTTTTAGCCATAACTTCTAAACCATACATCATAAAAGGACGATTTATGCATCAAAATGTTCCTTAAGCTACTGCCCTCAAGACTGTATCATTAAAATAATTTTAAAAATTAGATTTCATGTTGATTTCATGTGCCCTTTTTTGTCAATTTTTATTTTTTTTATTTATTTTCTAAAATAAAAACTACATATCAGGTAAGGACGATTCATGCATTAAAATGAGCACCAGGTCCTCGTCCTTAAGTAGGGTTACTTCTTTGTCCAAATGCATTTTGCTCTATCTCTTGTAGTTTAGGAGTTGTAGAACACTTTTTGGAGTGGAAGCTGGCCAAAAACATGTGCTTTTTCCGTCATAACTCCCAAACCATACATCCTACAAGGACGATTTATGCACCAAATTGTTTCTAATACATATATACACCAGACTGCATATTCAGAAAAAAGTTTTCTGGAATTTGATTTTTTTTCAAGAATCTTAGTTAAAATTTTTTACATGAATCATAGTTTTTGACGTGGTTTTTTGCGATTTTTTTGATTTTTCAGCCATAACTTCTAAACCATACATCATAAAAGGACGATTTATGCATCAAAATGTTCCTTAAGCTACTGCCCACAAGACTGTATCCTTAAATAATTTTAAAAATTAGATTTCATGTTAATTTCATGTGCCCTTTTTTGTCAATTTTTATTTTTTTTATTTATTTTCTAAAATAAAAACTACATATCAGATAAGGACGATTCATGCATTAAAATGAGCACCAGGTCCTCGCCCTTAAGAAGGGATACTCCTTTGTCCAAATGCCGTTTGCTCTATCTCTTGTAGTTTAGGAGTTGTAGAACACTTTTTGGAGTGGAAGCTGGCCAAAAACATGTGCTTTTTCCGTCATAACTCCCAAACCATACATCCTACAAGGACGATTTATACACCAAATTGTTTCTAATACATATATACACAAGACTGCATATTCAGAAAAAAGTTTTCTGGAATTTGATTATTTTCAAGAATCTTAATTAAAATTTTTTACATGAATCATAGTTTTTGACGTGGTTTTTTGCGATTTTTTTGATTATTCAGCCATAACTTCTAAACCATACATCATAAAAGTACGATTTATGCATCAAAATGTTCCTTAAGCTACTGCCCACAAGACTGTATCCTTAAAATTTAGATTTCATGTTAATTTCATGTGCCCTTTTTTGTCAATTTTTATTTTTTTTATTTATTTTCTAAAATAAAAACTACATATCAGATAAGGACGATTCATGCATTAAAATGAGCACCAGGTCCTCGCCCTTAAGAAGGGATACTCCTTTGTCCAAATGCCGTTTGCTCTCTCTCTTGTAGTTTAGGAGTTGTAGAACACTTTTTGGAGTGGAAGCTGGCCAAAAACATGTGCTTTTTCCGTCATAACTCCCAAACCATACATCCTACAAGGACGATTTATACACCAAATTGTTTCTAATACATATATACACAAGACTGCATATTCAGAAAAAAGTTTTCTGGAATTTGATTTTTTTTCAAGAATCTTAGTTAAAATTTTTTACATGAATCATAGTTTTTGACGTGGTTTTTTGCGATTTTTTTGATTTTTCAGCCATAACTTCTAAACCATACATCATAAAAGGACGATTTATGCATCAAAATGTTCCTTAAGCTACTGCCCACAAGACTGTATCCTTAAAATAATTTTAAAAATTAGATTTCATGTTAATTTCATGTGCCCTTTTTTGTCAATTTTTATTTTTTTTATTTATTTTCTAAAATAAAAACTACATATCAGATAAGGACGATTCATGCATTAAAATGAGCACCAGGTCCTCGTCCTTAAGAAGGGATACTCCTTTGTCCAAATGCCGTTTGCTCTATCTCTTGTAGTTTAGGAGTTGTAGAACACTTTTTGGAGTGGAAGCTGGCCAAAAACATGTGCTTTTTCCGTCATAACTCCCAAACCATACATCCTACAAGGACGATTTATACACCAAATTGTTTCTAATACATATATACACAAGACTGCATATTCAGAAAAAAGTTTTCTGGAATTTGATTTTTTTTCAAGAATCTTAATTAAAATTTTTTACATGAATCATAGTTTTTGACGTGGTTTTTTGCGATTTTTTTGATTTTTCAGCCATAACTTCTAAACCATACATCATAAAAGGACGATTTATGCATCAAAATGTTCCTTAAGCTACTGTCCACAAGACTGTATCATTAAAATAATTTTAAAAATTAGATTTCATGTTAATTTCATGTGCCCTTTTTTGTCAATTTTTATTTTTTTTATTGATTTTCTAAAATAAAAACTACATATCAGATAAGGACGATTCATGCATTAAAATGAGCACCAGGTCTTTGTCCTTAAGAAGGAATACTCCTTTGTCCAAATGCCGTTTGCTCTATCTCTTGTAGGAGTTGTAGAACACTTTTTGGAGTGGAAGCTGGCCAAAAACATGTGCTTTTTCCGTCATAACTCCCAAACCATACATCCTACAAGGACGATTTATACACCAAATTGTTTCTAATACATATATACACAAGACTGCATATTCAGAAAAAAGTTTTCTGGAATTTGATTTTTTTTCAAGAATCTTAGTTAAAATTTTTTACATGAATCATAGTTTTTGACGTGGTTTTTTGCGATTTTTTTGATTTTTCAGCCATAACTTCTAAACCATACATCATAAAAGGACGATTTATGCATCAAAATGTTCCTTAAGCTACTGCCCACAAGACTGTATCCTTAAAATAATTTTAAAAATTGGATTTCATGTTAATTTCATGTGCCCTTTTTTGTCAATTTTTATTTTTTTTATTTATTTTCTAAAATAAAAACTACATATCAGATAAGGACGATTCATGCATTAAAATGAGCACCAGGTCCTCGTCCTTAAGAAGGAATACTCCTTTGTCCAAATGCCGTTTGCTCTATCTCTTGTAGTTTAGGAGTTGTAGAACACTTTTTGGAGTGGATGCTGGCCAAAAACATGTGCTTTTTCCGTCATAACTCCCAAACCATACATCCTACAAGGACGATTTATACACCAAATTGTTTCTAATACATATATACACAAGACTGCATATTCAGAAAAAAGTTTTCTGGAATTTGATTTTTTTTCAAGAATCTTAGTTAAAATTTTTTACATGAATCATAGTTTTTGACGTGGTTTTTTGCGATTTTTATGATTTTTCAGCCATAACTTCTAAACCATACATCATAAAAGGACGATTTATGCATCAAAATGTTCCTTAAGCTACTGCCCACAAGACTGTATCCTTAAAATAATTTTAAAAATTGGATTTCATGTTAATTTCATGTGCCCTTTTTTGTCAATTTTTATTTTTTTTATTTATTTTCTAAAATAAAAACTACATATCAGATAAGGACGATTCATGCATTAAAATGAGCACCAGGTCCTCGCCCTTAAGAAGGGATACTCCTTTGTCCAAATGCCGTTTGCTCTCTCTCTTGTAGTTTAGGAGTTGTAGAACACTTTTTGGAGTGGTAGCTGGCCAAAAACATGTGCTTTTTCCGTCATAACTCCCAAACCATACATCCTACAAGGACGATTTATACACCAAATTGTTTCTAATACATATATACACAAGACTGCATATTCAGAAAAAAGTTTTCTGGAATTTGATTTTTTTTCAAGAATCTTAGTTAAAATTTTTTACATGAATCATAGTTTTTGACGTGGTTTTTTGCGATTTTTTTGATTTTTCAGCCATAACTTCTAAACCATACATCATAAAAGGACGATTTATGCATCAAAATGTTCCTTAAGCTACTGCCCACAAGACTGTATCCTTAAAATAATTTTAAAAATTAGATTTCATGTTAATTTCATGTGCCCTTTTTTGTCAATTTTTATTTTTTTTATTTATTTTCTAAAATAAAAACTACATATCAGATAAGGACGATTCATGCATTAAAATGAGCACCAGGTCCTCGTCCTTAAGAAGGGATACTCCTTTGTCCAAATGCCGTTTGCTCTATCTCTTGTAGTTTAGGAGTTGTAGAACACTTTTTGGAGTGGAAGCTGGCCAAAAACATGTGCTTTTTCCGTCATAACTCCCAAACCATACATCCTACAAGGACGATTTATACACCAAATTGTTTCTAATACATATATACACAAGACTGCATATTCAGAAAAAAGTTTTCTGGAATTTGATTTTTTTTCAAGAATCTTAATTAAAATTTTTTACATGAATCATAGTTTTTGACGTGGTTTTTTGCGATTTTTTTGATTTTTCAGCCATAACTTCTAAACCATACATCATAAAAGGACGATTTATGCATCAAAATGTTCCTTAAGCTACTGTCCACAAGACTGTATCATTAAAATAATTTTAAAAATTAGATTTCATGTTAATTTCATGTGCCCTTTTTTGTCAATTTTTATTTTTTTTATTGATTTTCTAAAATAAAAACTACATATCAGATAAGGACGATTCATGCATTAAAATGAGCACCAGGTCTTTGTCCTTAAGAAGGAATACTCCTTTGTCCAAATGCCGTTTGCTCTATCTCTTGTAGGAGTTGTAGAACACTTTTTGGAGTGGAAGCTGGCCAAAAACATGTGCTTTTTCCGTCATAACTCCCAAACCATACATCCTACAAGGACGATTTATACACCAAATTGTTTCTAATACATATATACACAAGACTGCATATTCAGAAAAAAGTTTTCTGGAATTTGATTTTTTTTCAAGAATCTTAATTAAAATTTTTTACATGAATCATAGTTTTTGACGTGGTTTTTTGCGATTTTTTTGATTTTTCAGCCATAACTTCTAAACCATACATCATAAAAGGACGATTTATGCATCAAAATGTTCCTTAAGCTACTGTCCACAAGACTGTATCATTAAAATAATTTTAAAAATTAGATTTCATGTTAATTTCATGTGCCCTTTTTTGTCAATTTTTATTTTTTTTATTGATTTTCTAAAATAAAAACTACATATCAGATAAGGACGATTCATGCATTAAAATGAGCACCAGGTCTTTGTCCTTAAGAAGGAATACTCCTTTGTCCAAATGCCGTTTGCTCTATCTCTTGTAGGAGTTGTAGAACACTTTTTGGAGTGGAAGCTGGCCAAAAACATGTGCTTTTTCCGTCATAACTCCCAAACCATACATCCTACAAGGACGATTTATACACCAAATTGTTTCTAATACATATATACACAAGACTGCATATTCAGAAAAAAGTTTTCTGGAATTTGATTTTTTTTCAAGAATCTTAATTAAAATTTTTTACATGAATCATAGTTTTTGACGTGGTTTTTTGCGATTTTTTTGATTTTTCAGCCATAACTTCTAAACCATACATCATAAAAGGACGATTTATGCATCAAAATGTTCCTTAAGCTACTGTCCACAAGACTGTATCATTAAAATAATTTTAAAAATTAGATTTCATGTTAATTTCATGTGCCCTTTTTTGTCAATTTTTATTTTTTTTATTGATTTTCTAAAATAAAAACTACATATCAGATAAGGACGATTCATGCATTAAAATGAGCACCAGGTCTTTGTCCTTAAGAAGGAATACTCCTTTGTCCAAATGCCGTTTGCTCTATCTCTTGTAGGAGTTGTAGAACACTTTTTGGAGTGGAAGCTGGCCAAAAACATGTGCTTTTTCCGTCATAACTCGCAAACTGTACATCCTACAAGGACGATTTATACACCAAATTGTTTCTAATACATATATACACAAGACTGCATATTCAGAAAAAATTTTTCTGGAATTTGATTTTTTTTCAAGAATCTTAGTTAAAATTTTTTACATGAATCATAGTTTTTGACGTGGTTTTTTGCGATTTTTTTGATTTTTCAGCCATAACTTCTAAACCATACATCATAAAAGGACGATTTATGCATCAAAATGTTCCTTAAGCTACTGCCCACAAGACTGTATCCTTAAAATAATTTTAGAAATTAGATTTCATGTTAATTTCATGTGCCCTTTTTTGTCAATTTTTATTTTTTTTATTTATTTTCTAAAATAAAAACTACATATCAGATAAGGACGATTCATGCATTAAAATGAGCACCAGGTCCTCGCCCTTAAGAAGTGATACTCCTTTGTCCAAATGCATTTTGCTCTATCTCTTGTAGTTTAGGAGTTGTAGAACACTTTTTGGAGTGGTAGCTGGCCAAAAACATGTGCTTTTTCCGTCATAACTCCCAAACCATACATCCTACAAGGACGATTTATACACCAAATTGTTTCTAATATATATATACACAAGACTGCATATTCAGAAAAAGGTTTTCTGGAATTTGATTTTTTTTCAAGAATCTTAGTTAAAATTTTTTACAGAATCATAGTTTTTGACGTGGTTTTTTGCGATTTTTTTGATTTTTTAGCCATAACTTCTAAACCATACATCATAAAAGGACGATTTATGCATCAAAATGTTCCTTAAGCTACTGCCCACAAGACTGTATCCTTAAAATAATTTTAAGAATTAGATTTCATGTTAATTTCATGTGCCCTTTTTTGTCAATTTTTATTTTTTTTATTTATTTTCTAAAATAAAAACTACATATCAGACAAGGACGATTCATGCATTAAAATGAGCACCAGGTCCTCGCCCTTAAGAAGGAATACTCCTTTGTCCAAATGCCGTTTGCTCTATCTCTTGTAGTTTAGGAGTTGTAGAACACTTTTTGGAGTGGTAGCTGGCCAAAAACATGTGCTTTTACCGTCATAACTCCCAAACTGTACATCCTACAAGGACGATTTATACACCAAATTGTTTCTAATACATATATACACAAGACTGCATATTCAGAAAAAAGTTTTCTGGAATTTGATTTTTTTTCAAGAATCTTAGTTAAAATTTTTTACATGAATCATAGTTTTTGACGTGGTTTTTTGCGATTTTTTTGATTTTTCAGCCATAACTTCTAAACCATACATCATAAAAGGACGATTTATGCATCAAAATGTTCCTTAAGCTACTGCCCACAAGACTGTATCCTTAAAATAATTTTAAAAATTAGATTTCATGTTAATTTCATGTGCCCTTTTTTGTCAATTTTTATTTATTTTATTTATTTTCTAAAATAAAAACTACATATCAGATAAGGACGATTCATGCATTAAAATGAGCACCAGGTCCTCGCCCTTAAGAAGGGATACTCCTTTGTCCAAATGCATTTTGCTCTATCTCTTGTAGTTTAGGAGTTGTAGAACACTTTTTGGAGTGGTAGCTGGCCAAAAACATGTGCTTTTTCCGTCATAACTCCCAAACTGTACATCCTACAAGGACGATTTATACACCAAATTGTTTCTAATATATATATACACAAGACTGCATATTCAGAAAAAAGTTTTCTGGAATTTGATTTTTTTTCAAGAATCTTAGTTAAAATTTTTACAGAATCATAGTTTTTGACGTGGTTTTTTGCGATTTTTTTGATTTTTTAGCCATAACTTCTAAACCATACATCATAAAAGGACGATTTATGCATCAAAATGTTCCTTAAGCTACTGCCCACAAGACTGTATCCTTAAAATAAATTTAAAAATTAGATTTCATGTTAATTTCATGTGCCCTTTTTTGTCAATTTTTATTTTTTTTATTTATTTTTTAAAATAAAAACTACATATCAGATAAGGACGATTCATGCATTAAAATGAGCACCAGGTCCTCGTTCTTAAGAAGGAATACTCCTTTGTCCAAATGCCGTTTGCTCTATCTCTTGTAGTTTAGGAGTTGTAGAACACTTTTTGGAGTGGTAGCTGGCCAAAAACATGTGCTTTTTCCGTCATAACTCCCAAACTGTACATCCTACAAGGACGATTTATACACCAAATTGTTTCTAATACATATATACACAAGACTGCATATTCAGAAAAAAGTTTTCTGGAATTTGATTTTTTTTCAAGAATCTTAGTTAAAATTTTTTACATGAATCATAGTTTTTGACGTGGTTTTTTGCGATCTTTTTGATTTTTTAGCCATAACTTCTAAACCATACATCATAAAAGGACGATTTATGCATCAAAATGTTCCTTATGCTACTGCCCACAAGACTGTATCCTTAAAATAATTTTAAAAATTAGATTTCATGTTAATTTCATGTGCCCTTTTTTGTCAATTTTTATTTTTTTTATTTATTTTCTAAAATAAAAACTACATATCAGGTAAGGACGATTCATGCATTAAAATGAGCACCAGGTCCTCGTCCTTAAGTAGATTAACTTCTTTGTCCAAATGCATTTTGCTCTATCTCTTGTAGTTTAGGAGTTGTAGAACACTTTTTGGAGTGGAAGCTGGCCAAAAACATGTGCTTTTTCCGCCATAACTCCCAAACTGTACATCCTACAAGGACGATTTATACACCAAATTGTTTCTAATACATATATACACAAGACTGCATATTCAGAAAAAAGTTTTCTGGAATTTGATTTTTTTTCAAGAATCTTAGTTAAAATTTTTTACATGAATCATAGTTTTTGACGTGGTTTTTTGCGATTTTTTTGATTTTTTAGCCATAACTTCTAAACCATACATCATAAAAGGACGATTTATGCATCAAAATGTTCCTTAAGCTACTGCCCACAAGACTGTATCATTAAAATAATTTTAAAAATTAGATTTCATGTTGATTTCATGTGCCCTTTTTTGTCAATTTTTATTTTTTTTATTTATTTTCTAAAATAAAAACTACATATCAGGTAAGGACGATTCATGCATTAAAATGAGCACCAGGTCCTCGTCCTTAAGAAGGAATACTCCTTTGTCTAAATGCCGTTTGCTCTATCTCTTGTAGTTTAGGAGTTATAGAACACTTTTTGGAGTGGAAGCTGGCCAAAAACATGTGCTTTTTCCGTCATAACTCCCAAACTGTACATCCTACAAGGACGATTTATACACCAAATTGTTTCTAATACATATATACACAAGACTGCATATTCAGAAAAAAGTTTTCTGGATTTTGATTTTTTTTTCAAGAATCTTAGTTAAAATTTTTTACATGAATCATAGTTTTTGACGTGGTTTTTTGCGATTTTTTTGATTTTTTAGCCAGAACTTCTAAACCATACATCATAAAAGGACGATTTATGCATCAAAATGTTCCTTAAGCTACTGCCCACAAGACTGTATCATTAAAATAATTTTAAAAATTAGATTTCATGTTGATTTCATGTGCCCTTTTTTGTCAATTTTTATTTTTTTTATTTATTTTCTAAAATAAAAACTACATATCAGGTAAGGACGATTCATGCATTAAAATGAGCACCAGGTCCTCGTCCTTAAGTAGGGTTACATCTTTGTCCAAATGCATTTTGCTCTATCTCTTGTAGTTTAGGAGTTGTAGAACACTTTTTGGAGTGGAAGCTGGCCAAAAACATGTGCTTTTTCCGTCATAACTCCCAAACTGTACATCCTACAAGGACGATTTATACACCAAATTGTTTCTAATACATATATACACAAGACTGCATATTCAGAAAAAAGTTTTCTGGAATTTGATTTTTTTTCAAGAATCTTAGTTAAAACTTTTTACATGAATCATAGTTTTTGACGTGGTTTTTTGCGATTTTTTTGATTTTTTACCCATAACTTCTAAACCATACATCATAAAAGGACGATTTATGCATCAAAATGTTCCTTAAGCTGCTGCCCACAAGACTGTATCCTTAAAATAATTTTAAAAATTAGATTTCATGTTAATTTCATGTGCCCTTTTTTGTCAATTTTTATTTTTTTTATTTATTTTCTAAAATAAAAACTACATATCAGGTAAGGACGATTCATGCATTAAAATGAGCACCAGGTCCTCGTCCTTAAGTAGGGTAACTTCTTTGTCCAAATGCATTTTGCTCTATCTCTTGTAGTTTAGGAGTTGTAGAACACTTTTTGGAGTGGAAGCTGGCCAAAAACATGTGCTTTTTCCGTCATAACTCCCAAACTGTACATCCTACAAGGACGATTTATACACCAAATTGTTTCTAATACATATATACACAAGACTGCATATTCAGAAAAAAGTTTTCTGGAATTTGATTTTTTTTCAAGAATCTTAGTTAAAATTTTTTACATGAATCATAGTTTTTGACGTGGTTTTTTGCGATTTTTTTGATTTTTTAGCCAGAACTTCTAAACCATACATCATAAAAGGACGATTTATGCATCAAAATGTTCCTTAAGCTACTGCCCACAAGACTGTATCATTAAAATAATTTTAAAAATTAGATTTCATGTTGATTTCATGTGCCCTTTTTTGTCAATTTTTATTTTTTTTATTTATTTTCTAAAATAAAAACTACATATCAGGTAAGGACGATTCATGCATTAAAATGAGCACCAGGTCCTCGTCCTTAAGTAGGGTTACATCTTTGTCCAAATGCATTTTGCTCTATCTCTTGTAGTTTAGGAGTTGTAGAACACTTTTTGGAGTGGAAGCTGGCCAAAAACATGTGCTTTTTCCGTCATAACTCCCAAACTGTACATCCTACAAGGACGATTTATACACCAAATTGTTTCTAATACATATATACACAAGACTGCATATTCAGAAAAAAGTTTTCTGGAATTTGATTTTTTTTCAAGAATCTTAGTTAAAATTTTTTACATGAATCATAGTTTTTGACGTGGTTTTTTTGCGATTTTTTTGATTTTTTACCCATAACTTCTAAACCATACATCATAAAAGGACGATTTATGCATCAAAATGTTCCTTAAGCTACTGCCCACAAGACTGTATCCTTAAAATAATTTTAAAAATTAGATTTCATGTTAATTTCATGTGCCCTTTTTTGTCAATTTTTATTTTTTTTATTTATTTTCTAAAATAAAAACTACATATCAGGTAAGGACGATTCATGCATTAAAATGAGCACCAGGTCCTCGTCCTTAAGTAGGGTAACTTCTTTGTCCAAATGCATTTTGCTCTATCTCTTGTAGTTTAGGAGTTGTAGAACACTTTTTGGAGTGGAAGCTGGCCAAAAACATGTGCTTTTTCCGTCATAACTCCCAAACTGTACATCCTACAAGGACGATTTATACACCAAATTGTTTCTAATACATATATACACAAGACTGCATATGCAGAAAAAAGTTTTCTGGATTTTGATTTTTTTTTCAAGAATCTTAGTTAAAATTTTTTACATGAATCATAGTTTTTGACGTGGTTTTTTGCGATTTTTTGATTTTTTAGCCAGAACTTCTAAACCATACATCATAAAAGGACGATTTATGCATCAAAATGTTTCTTAAGCTACTGTCCACAAGACTGTATCATTAAAATAATTTTAAAAATTAGATTTCATGTTGATTTCATGTGCCCTTTTTTGTCAATTTTTATTTTTTTTATTTATTTTCTAAAATAAAAACTACATATCAGGTAAGGACGATTCATGCATTAAAAAGAGCACCAGGTCCTCGTCCTTAAGTAGGGTAACTTCTTTGTCCAAATGCATTTTGCTCTATCTCTTGTAGTTTAGGAGTTGTAGAACACTTTTTGGAGTGGAAGCTGGCCAAAAACATGTGCTTTTTCCGTCATAACTCCCAAACTGTACATCCTACAAGGACGATTTATACACCAAATTGTTTCTAATACATATATACACAAGACTGCATATTCAGAAAAAAGTTTTCTGGATTTTGATTTTTTTTTCAAGAATCTTAGTTAAAATTTTTTACATGAATCATAGTTTTTGACGTGGTTTTTTGCGATTTTTTTGATTTTTTAGCCATAACTTCTAAACCATACATCATAAAAGGACGATTTATGCATCAAAATGTTCCTTAAGCTACTGCCCACAAGACTGTATCCTTAAAATAATTTTAAAAATTAGATTTCATGTTAATTTCATGTGCCCTTTTTTGTCAATTTTTATTTTTTTATTTATTTTTTAAAATAAAAACTACATATCAGATAAGGACGATTCATGCATTAAAATGAGCACCAGGTCCTCGTCCTTAAGAAGGAATACTCCTTTGTCCAAATGCCGTTTGCTCTATCTCTTGTAGTTTAGGAGTTGTAGAACACTTTTTGGAGTGGTAGCTGGCCAAAAACATGTGCTTTTTCCGTCATAACTCCCAAACTGTACATCCTACAAGGACGATTTATACACCAAATTGTTTCTAATACATATATACACAAGACTGCATATTCAGAAAAAAGTTTTCTGGAATTTGATTTTTTTTCAAGAATCTTGGTTAAAATTTTTTACATGAATCATAGTTTTTGACGTGGTTTTTTGCGATCTTTTTGATTTTTTAGCCATAACTTCTAAACCATACATCATAAAAGGACGATTTATGCATCAAAATGTTCCTTAAGCTACTGCCCACAAGACTGTATCCTTAAAATAATTTTAAAAATTAGATTTCATGTTAATTTCATGTGCCCTTTTTTGTCAATTTTTATTTTTTTTATTTATTTTCTAAAATAAAAACTACATATCAGGTAAGGACGATTCATGCATTAAAATGAGCACCAGGTCCTCGTCCTTAAGTAGGGTAACTTCTTTGTCCAAATGCATTTTGCTCTATCTCTTGTAGTTTAGGAGTTGTAGAACACTTTTTGGAGTGGAAGCTGGCCAAAAAGATGTGCTTTTTCCGCCATAACTCCCAAACTGTACATCCTACAAGGACGATTTATACACCAAATTGTTTCTAATACATATATACACAAGACTGCATATTCAGAAAAAAGTTTTCTGGAATTTGATTTTTTTTCAAGAATCTTAGTTAAAATTTTTTACATGAATCATAGTTTTTGACGTGGTTTTTTGCGATTTTTTTGATTTTTTAGCCATAACTTCTAAACCATACATCATAAAAGGACGATTTATGCATCAAAATGTTCCTTAAGCTACTGCCCACAAGACTGTATCATTAAAATAATTTTAAAAATTATATTTCATGTTGATTTCATGTGCCCTTTTTTGTCAATTTTTATTTTTTTTATTTATTTTCTAAAATAAAAACTACATATCAGGTAAGGACGATTCATGCATTAAAATGAGCACCAGGTCCTCGTCCTTAAGAAGGAATACTCCTTTGTCCAAATGCCGTTTGCTCTATCTCTTGTAGTTTAGGAGTTGTAGAACACTTTTTGGAGTGGAAGCTGGCCAAAAACATGTGCTTTTTCCGTCATAACTCCCAAACTGTACATCCTACAAGGACGATTTATACACCAAATTGTTTCTAATACATATATACACAAGACTGCATATTCAGAAAAAAGTTTTCTGGATTTTGATTTTTTTTTCAAGAATCTTAGTTAAAATTTTTTACATGAATCATAGTTTTTGACGTGGTTTTTTGCGATTTTTTTGATTTTTTAGCCAGAACTTCTAAACCATACATCATAAAAGGACGATTTATGCATCAAAATGTTCCTTAAGCTACTGCCCACAAGACTGTATCATTAAAATAATTTTAAAAATTAGATTTCATGTTGATTTCATGTGCCCTTTTTTGTCAATTTTTATTTTTTTTATTTATTTTCTAAAATAAAAACTACATATCAGGTAAGGACGATTCATGCATTAAAATGAGCACCAGGTCCTCGTCCTTAAGTAGGGTTACATCTTTGTCCAAATGCATTTTGCTCTATCTCTTGTAGTTTAGGAGTTGTAGAACACTTTTTGGAGTGGAAGCTGGCCAAAAACATGTGCTTTTTCCGTCATAACTCCCAAACTGTACATCCTACAAGGACGATTTATACACCAAATTGTTTCTAATACATATATACACAAGACTGCATATTCAGAAAAAAGTTTTCTGGAATTTGATTTTTTTTCAAGAATCTTAGTTAAAATTTTTTACATGAATCATAGTTTTTGACGTGGTTTTTTTGCGATTTTTTTGATTTTTTACCCATAACTTCTAAACCATACATCATAAAAGGACGATTTATGCATCAAAATGTTCCTTAAGCTACTGCCCACAAGACTGTATCCTTAAAATAATTTTAAAAATTAGATTTCATGTTAATTTCATGTGCCCTTTTTTGTCAATTTTTATTTTTTTTATTTATTTTCTAAAATAAAAACTACATATCAGGTAAGGACGATTCATGCATTAAAATGAGCACCAGGTCCTCGTCCTTAAGTAGGGTAACTTCTTTGTCCAAATGCATTTTGCTCTATCTCTTGTAGTTTAGGAGTTGTAGAACACTTTTTGGAGTGGAAGCTGGCCAAAAACATGTGCTTTTTCCGTCATAACTCCCAAACTGTACATCCTACAAGGACGATTTATACACCAAATTGTTTCTAATACATATATACACAAGACTGCATATGCAGAAAAAAGTTTTCTGGATTTTGATTTTTTTTTCAAGAATCTTAGTTAAAATTTTTTACATGAATCATAGTTTTTGACGTGGTTTTTTGCGATTTTTTGATTTTTTAGCCAGAACTTCTAAACCATACATCATAAAAGGACGATTTATGCATCAAAATGTTTCTTAAGCTACTGTCCACAAGACTGTATCATTAAAATAATTTTAAAAATTAGATTTCATGTTGATTTCATGTGCCCTTTTTTGTCAATTTTTATTTTTTTTATTTATTTTCTAAAATAAAAACTACATATCAGGTAAGGACGATTCATGCATTAAAAAGAGCACCAGGTCCTCGTCCTTAAGTAGGGTAACTTCTTTGTCCAAATGCATTTTGCTCTATCTCTTGTAGTTTAGGAGTTGTAGAACACTTTTTGGAGTGGAAGCTGGCCAAAAACATGTGCTTTTTCCGTCATAACTCCCAAACTGTACATCCTACAAGGACGATTTATACACCAAATTGTTTCTAATACATATATACACAAGACTGCATATTCAGAAAAAAGTTTTCTGGATTTTGATTTTTTTTTCAAGAATCTTAGTTAAAATTTTTTACATGAATCATAGTTTTTGACGTGGTTTTTTGCGATTTTTTTGATTTTTTAGCCATAACTTCTAAACCATACATCATAAAAGGACGATTTATGCATCAAAATGTTCCTTAAGCTACTGCCCACAAGACTGTATCCTTAAAATAATTTTAAAAATTAGATTTCATGTTAATTTCATGTGCCCTTTTTTGTCAATTTTTATTTTTTTATTTATTTTTTAAAATAAAAACTACATATCAGATAAGGACGATTCATGCATTAAAATGAGCACCAGGTCCTCGTCCTTAAGAAGGAATACTCCTTTGTCCAAATGCCGTTTGCTCTATCTCTTGTAGTTTAGGAGTTGTAGAACACTTTTTGGAGTGGTAGCTGGCCAAAAACATGTGCTTTTTCCGTCATAACTCCCAAACTGTACATCCTACAAGGACGATTTATACACCAAATTGTTTCTAATACATATATACACAAGACTGCATATTCAGAAAAAAGTTTTCTGGAATTTGATTTTTTTTCAAGAATCTTGGTTAAAATTTTTTACATGAATCATAGTTTTTGACGTGGTTTTTTGCGATCTTTTTGATTTTTTAGCCATAACTTCTAAACCATACATCATAAAAGGACGATTTATGCATCAAAATGTTCCTTAAGCTACTGCCCACAAGACTGTATCCTTAAAATAATTTTAAAAATTAGATTTCATGTTAATTTCATGTGCCCTTTTTTGTCAATTTTTATTTTTTTTATTTATTTTCTAAAATAAAAACTACATATCAGGTAAGGACGATTCATGCATTAAAATGAGCACCAGGTCCTCGTCCTTAAGTAGGGTAACTTCTTTGTCCAAATGCATTTTGCTCTATCTCTTGTAGTTTAGGAGTTGTAGAACACTTTTTGGAGTGGAAGCTGGCCAAAAAGATGTGCTTTTTCCGCCATAACTCCCAAACTGTACATCCTACAAGGACGATTTATACACCAAATTGTTTCTAATACATATATACACAAGACTGCATATTCAGAAAAAAGTTTTCTGGAATTTGATTTTTTTTCAAGAATCTTAGTTAAAATTTTTTACATGAATCATAGTTTTTGACGTGGTTTTTTGCGATTTTTTTGATTTTTTAGCCATAACTTCTAAACCATACATCATAAAAGGACGATTTATGCATCAAAATGTTCCTTAAGCTACTGCCCACAAGACTGTATCATTAAAATAATTTTAAAAATTATATTTCATGTTGATTTCATGTGCCCTTTTTTGTCAATTTTTATTTTTTTTATTTATTTTCTAAAATAAAAACTACATATCAGGTAAGGACGATTCATGCATTAAAATGAGCACCAGGTCCTCGTCCTTAAGAAGGAATACTCCTTTGTCCAAATGCCGTTTGCTCTATCTCTTGTAGTTTAGGAGTTGTAGAACACTTTTTGGAGTGGAAGCTGGCCAAAAACATGTGCTTTTTCCGTCATAACTCCCAAACTGTACATCCTACAAGGACGATTTATACACCAAATTGTTTCTAATACATATATACACAAGACTGCATATTCAGAAAAAAGTTTTCTGGATTTTGATTTTTTTTTCAAGAATCTTAGTTAAAATTTTTTACATGAATCATAGTTTTTGACGTGGTTTTTTGCGATTTTTTTGATTTTTTAGCCAGAACTTCTAAACCATACATCATAAAAGGACGATTTATGCATCAAAATGTTCCTTAAGCTACTGCCCACAAGACTGTATCATTAAAATAATTTTAAAAATTAGATTTCATGTTGATTTCATGTGCCCTTTTTTGTCAATTTTTATTTTTTTTATTTATTTTCTAAAATAAAAACTACATATCAGGTAAGGACGATTCATGCATTAAAATGAGCACCAGGTCCTCGTCCTTAAGTAGGGTTACATCTTTGTCCAAATGCATTTTGCTCTATCTCTTGTAGTTTAGGAGTTGTAGAACACTTTTTGGAGTGGAAGCTGGCCAAAAACATGTGCTTTTTCCGTCATAACTCCCAAACTGTACATCCTACAAGGACGATTTATACACCAAATTGTTTCTAATACATATATACACAAGACTGCATATTCAGAAAAAAGTTTTCTGGATTTTGATTTTTTTTTCAAGAATCTTAGTTAAAATTTTTTACATGAATCATAGTTTTTGACGTGGTTTTTTGCGATTTTTTTGATTTTTTAGCCAGAACTTCTAAACCATACATCATAAAAGGACGATTTATGCATCAAAATGTTCCTTAAGCTACTGCCCACAAGACTGTATCATTAAAATAATTTTAAAAATTAGATTTCATGTTGATTTCATGTGCCCTTTTTTGTCAATTTTTATTTTTTTTATTTATTTTCTAAAATAAAAACTACATATCAGGTAAGGACGATTCATGCATTAAAATGAGCACCAGGTCCTCGTCCTTAAGTAGGGTTACATCTTTGTCCAAATGCATTTTGCTCTATCTCTTGTAGTTTAGGAGTTGTAGAACACTTTTTGGAGTGGAAGCTGGCCAAAAACATGTGCTTTTTCCGTCATAACTCCCAAACTGTACATCCTACAAGGACGATTTATACACCAAATTGTTTCTAATACATATATACACAAGACTGCATATTCAGAAAAAAGTTTTCTGGAATTTGATTTTTTTTCAAGAATCTTAGTTAAAATTTTTTACATGAATCATAGTTTTTGACGTGGTTTTTTTGCGATTTTTTTGATTTTTTACCCATAACTTCTAAACCATACATCATAAAAGGACGATTTATGCATCAAAATGTTCCTTAAGCTACTGCCCACAAGACTGTATCCTTAAAATAATTTTAAAAATTAGATTTCATGTTAATTTCATGTGCCCTTTTTTGTCAATTTTTATTTTTTTTATTTATTTTCTAAAATAAAAACTACATATCAGGTAAGGACGATTCATGCATTAAAATGAGCACCAGGTCCTCGTCCTTAAGTAGGGTAACTTCTTTGTCCAAATGCATTTTGCTCTATCTCTTGTAGTTTAGGAGTTGTAGAACACTTTTTGGAGTGGAAGCTGGCCAAAAACATGTGCTTTTTCCGTCATAACTCCCAAACTGTACATCCTACAAGGACGATTTATACACCAAATTGTTTCTAATACATATATACACAAGACTGCATATGCAGAAAAAAGTTTTCTGGATTTTGATTTTTTTTTCAAGAATCTTAGTTAAAATTTTTTACATGAATCATAGTTTTTGACGTGGTTTTTTGCGATTTTTTTGATTTTTTAGCCAGAACTTCTAAACCATACATCATAAAAGGACGATTTATGCATCAAAATGTTTCTTAAGCTACTGTCCACAAGACTGTATCATTAAAATAATTTTAAAAATTAGATTTCATGTTGATTTCATGTGCCCTTTTTTGTCAATTTTTATTTTTTTTATTTATTTTCTAAAATAAAAACTACATATCAGGTAAGGACGATTCATGCATTAAAATGAGCACCAGGTCCTCGTCCTTAAGTAGGGTTTCATCTTTGTCCAAATGCATTTTGCTCTTTCTCTTGTAGTTTAGGAGTTGTAGAACACTTTTTGGAGTGGAAGCTGGCCAAAAACATGTGCTTTTTCCGTCATAACTCCCAAACTGTACATCCTACAAGGACGATTTATACACCAAATTGTTTCTAATACATATATACACAAGACTGCATATTCGGAAAAAAGTTTTCTGGAATTTGATTTTTTTTCAAGAATCTTAGTTAAAATTTTTTACTAAGTTTCATAGTTTTTGACGTGGTTTTTTGCGATTTTTTTTATTTTTTACCCATAACTTCTAAACCATACATCATAAAAGGACGATTTATGCATCAAAATGTTCCTTAAGCTACTGCCCACAAGACTGTATCCTTAAAATAATTTTAAAAATTAGATTTCATGTTAATTTCATGTGCCCTTTTTTGTCAATTTTTATTTTTTTATTTATTTTTTAAAATAAAAACTACATATCAGATAAGGACGATTCATGCATTAAAATGAGCACCAGGTCCTCGTCCTTAAGAAGGAATACTCCTTTGTCCAAATGCCGTTTGCTCTATCTCTTGTAGTTTAGGAGTTGTAGAACACTTTTTGGAGTGGTAGCTGGCCAAAAACATGTGCTTTTTCCGTCATAACTCCCAAACTGTACATCCTACAAGGACGATTTATACACCAAATTGTTTCTAATACATATATACACAAGACTGCATATTCAGAAAAAAGTTTTCTGGAATTTGATTTTTTTTCAAGAATCTTGGTTAAAATTTTTTACATGAATCATAGTTTTTGACGTGGTTTTTTGCGATCTTTTTGATTTTTTAGCCATAACTTCTAAACCATACATCATAAAAGGACGATTTATGCATCAAAATGTTCCTTAAGCTACTGCCCACAAGACTGTTTCCTTAAAATAATTTTAAAAATTAGATTTCATGTTAATTTCATGTGCCCTTTTTTGTCAATTTTTATTTTTTTTATTTATTTTCTAAAATAAAAACTACATATCAGGTAAGGACGATTCATGCATTAAAATGAGCACCAGGTCCTCGTCCTTAAGTAGGGTAACTTCTTTGTCCAAATGCATTTTGCTCTATCTCTTGTAGTTTAGGAGTTGTAGAACACTTTTTGGAGTGGAAGCTGGCCAAAAACATGTGCTTTTTCCGCCATAACTCCCAAACTGTACATCCTACAAGGACGATTTATACACCAAATTGTTTCTAATACATATATACACAAGACTGCATATTCAGAAAAAAGTTTTCTGGAATTTGATTTTTTTTCAAGAATCTTAGTTAAAATTTTTTACATGAATCATAGTTTTTGACGTGGTTTTTTGCGATTTTTTTGATTTTTTAGCCATAACTTCTAAACCATACATCATAAAAGGACGATTTATGCATCAAAATGTTCCTTAAGCTACTGCCCACAAGACTGTATCATTAAAATAATTTTAAAAATTAGATTTCATGTTGATTTCATGTGCCCTTTTTTGTCAATTTTTATTTTTTTTATTTATTTTCTAAAATAAAAACTACATATCAGGTAAGGACGATTCATGCATTAAAATGAGCACCAGGTCCTCGTCCTTAAGAAAGAATACTCCTTTGTCCAAATGCCGTTTGCTCTATCTCTTGTAGTTTAGGAGTTATAGAACACTTTTTGGAGTGGAAGCTGGCCAAAAACATGTGCTTTTTCCGTCATAACTCCCAAACTGTACATCCTACAAGGACGATTTATACACCAAATTGTTTCTAATACATATATACACAAGACTGCATATTCAGAAAAAAGTTTTCTGGAATTTGATTTTTTTTCAAGAATCTTAGTTAAAACTTTTTACATGAATCATAGTTTTTGACGTGGTTTTTTGCGATTTTTTTGATTTTTTACCCATAACTTCTAAACCATACATCATAAAAGGACGATTTATGCATCAAAATGTTCCTTAAGCTACTGCCCACAAGACTGCATCATTAAAATAATTTTAAAAATTAGATTTCATGTTAATTTCATGTGCCCTTTTTTGTCAATTTTTATTTTTTTTATTTATTTTCTAAAATAAAAACTACATATCAGATAAGGACGATTCATGCATTAAAATGAGCACCAGGTCCTCGTCCTTAAGAAGGGATACTCCTTTGTCCAAATGCCGTTTGCTCTATCTCTTGTAGTTTAGGAGTTGTATAACACTTTTTGGAGTGGTAGCTGGCCAAAAACATGTGCTTTTTCCGTCATAACTCCCAAACTGTACATCCTACAAGGACGATTTATACACCAAATTGTTTCTAATACATATATATACAAGACTGCATATTCAGAAAAAGGTTTTCTGGAATTTGATTTTTTTTCAAGAATCTAAGTTAAAATTTTTTACATGAATCATAGTTTTTGACGTGGTTTTTTGCGATTTTTTTTATTTTTTAGCCATAACTTCTAAACCATACATCATAAAAGGACGATTTATGCATCAAAATGTTCCTTAAGCTACTGCCCACAAGACTGTATCCTTAAAATAATTTTAAATATTAGATTTCATGTTAATTTCATGTGCCCTTTTTTGTCAATTTTTATTTTTTTATTTATTTTCTAAAATAAAAACTACATATCAGATAAGGACGATTCATGCATTAAAATGAGCACCAGGTCCTCGTCCTTAAGAAGGGATACTCCTTTGTCCAAATGCCGTTTGCTCTATCTCTTGTAGTTTAGGAGTTGTAGAACACTTTTTGGAGTGGTAGCTGGCCAAAAACATGTGCTTTTTCCGTCATAACTCCCAAACCATACATCCTACAAGGACGATTTATACACCAAATTGTTTCTAATATATATATACACAAGACTGCATATTCAGAAAAAGGTTTTCTGGAATTTGATTTTTTTTCAAGAATCTTAGTTAAAATTTTTTACAAAATCATAGTTTTTGACGTGGTTTTTTGCGATTATTTTGATTTTTTAGCCATAACTTCTAAACCATACATCATAAAAGGACGATTTATGCATCAAAATGTTCCTTAAGCTACTGCCCACAAGACTGTATTCTTAAAATAATTTTAAAAATTAGATTTCATGTTAATTTCATGTGCCCTTTTTTGTCAATTTTTATTTTTTTTATTTATTTTCTAAAATAAAAACTACATATCAGATAAGGACGATTCATGCATTAAAATGAGCACCAGGTCCTCGTCCTTAAGAAGGGATACTCCTTTGTCCAAATGCCGTTTGCTCTATCTCTTGTAGTTTAGGAGTTGTATAACACTTTTTGGAGTGGTAGCTGGCCAAAAACATGTGCTTTTTCCGTCATAACTCCCAAACTGTACATCCTACAAGGACGATTTATACACCAAATTGTTTCTAATACATATATATACAAGACTGCATATTCAGAAAAAAGTTTTCTGGAATTTGATTTTTTTTCAAGAATCTAAGTTAAAATTTTTTACATGAATCATAGTTTTTGACGTGGTTTTTTGCGATTTTTTTGATTTTTTAGCCATAACTTCTAAACCATACATCATAAAAGGACGATTTATGCATCAAAATGTTCCTTAAGCTACTGCCCACAAGACTGTATCCTTAAAATAATTTTAAAAATTAGATTTCATGTTAATTTCATGTGCCCTTTTTTGTCAATTTTTATTTTTTTTATTTATTTTCTAAAATAAAAACTACATATCAGATAAGGACGATTCATGCATTAAAATGAGCACCAGGTCCTCGTCCTTAAGAAGGGATACTCCTTTGTCCAAATGCCGTTTGCTCTATCTCTTGTAGTTTAGGAGTTGTAGAACACTTTTTGGAGTCAAAAACTATGATTCTGTAAAAAATTTTAACTAAGATTCTTGAAAAAAAATCAAATTCCAGAAAACTTTTTTCTGAATATGCAGTCTTGTGTATATATATATTAGAAACAATTTGGTGTATAAATCGTCCTTGTAGGATGTATGGTTTGGGAGTTATGACGGAAAAAGCACATGTTTTTGGCCAGCTACCACTCCAAAAAGTGTTCTACAACTCCTAAACTACAAGAGATAGAGCAAACGGCATTTGGACAAAGGAGTATCCTTTCTTTAGGACGAGGACCTGGTGCTCATTTTAATGCATGAATCGTCCTTATCTGATATGTAGTTTTTATTTTAGAAAATAAATAAAAAAAATAAAAATTGACAAAAAAGGGCACATGAAATTAACATGAAATCTAATTTTTAAAATTATTTTAAGGATACAGTCTTGTGGGCAGTAGCTTAAGGAACATTTTGATGCATAAATCGTCCTTTTATGATGTATGGTTTAGAAGTTATGGCTAAAAAATCAAAAAAATCGCAAAAAACCACGTCAAAAACTATGATTCATGTAAAAAATTTTAACTAAGATTCTTGAAAAAAAATAAAATTCCAGAAAACTTTTTTCTGAATATGCAGTCTTGTGTATATATGTATTAGAAACAATTTGGTGTATAAATCGTCCTTGTAGGATGTATGGTTTGGGAGTTATGACGGAAAAAGCACATGTTTTTGGCCAGCTACCACTCCAAAAAGTGTTCTACAACTCCTAAACTACAAGAGATAAAGCAAACGGCATTTGGACAAAGGAGTATCCCTTCTTAAGGACGAGGACCTGGTGCTCATTTTAATGCATGAATCGTCCTTGTCTGATATGTAGTTTTTATTTTAGAAAATAAATAAAAAAAATAAAAATTGACAAAAAAGGGCACATGAAATTAACATGAAATCTAATTTTTAAAATTATTTTAAGGATACAGTCTTGTGGGCAGTAGCTTAAGGAACATTTTGATGCATAAATCGTCCTTTTATGATGTATGGTTTAGAAGTTATGGCTAAAAAATCAAAAAAATCGCAAAAAACCACGTCAAAAACTATGATTCATGTAAAAAATTTTAACTAAGATTCTTGAAAAAAAATCAAATTCCAGAAAACTTTTTTCTGAATATGCAGTCTTGTGTATATATGTATTAGAAACAATTTGGTGTATAAATCGTCCTTGAAGGATGTACAGTTTGGGAGTTATGACGGAAAAAGCACATGTTTTTGGCCAGCTACCACTCCAAAAAGTGTTCTACAACTCCTAAACTACAAGAGATAGAGCAAACGGCATTTGGACAAAGGAGTATCCCTTCTTAAGGACGAGGACCTGGTGCTCATTTTAATGCATGAATCGTCCTTATCTGATATGTAGTTTTATCATTATTAAATTAATTATTATTAAATTATCATTATTAAATTAAATTCATTGATCAACCTTACAGAACTGTGAAAATTGGTTGAAAAAATAATCATATACGAGGTTAATACGTCTGCATTTACATATAACTGACCTCTAAACATAGTAATAAAATACAGAAATGTTCACTTTTTACATTGAACAAAAACATAAAAATATGTAAACCTCTTGTGCTTTAATAATGCTTTAAAAACCAAAAAAAGGTCATCAAAATTTACCCAATAAAAGCATGTACAGAAGACAATAGTCACATATTGTATTAAATAAATACCTTAAACTTCATAAAATAGACTAATAACTTGTAAATATTTAATAAAAAAAAAATAACATCGTTTCAATATATGCTATTATACAATTATATAAATTATACTCACATGAAATTTTACTCAAAAGTAATATATATTAAATAATTCATATATATTATGAATGTTTAAAACTGTATATATATATATTATGTTTAAAACTGTTTATTTTTAAAATGTTTAAAATGCTTAAAACCAACCAATTAAGAAATGCATGATAAAAATGCTCACAACAAATTTCGTCACAATATTACATTTGTACAAAATTATTCTAATAAATGTTAAAAATTTTATCATTGCATTTTAATTATGTGATAAACAAAGAATATAAAAATATATAAAAAAATAAAATGTTCTAAATTAAATTGTTTTACTCGGATTAGTTATATACATTTCAACATAAAATCTATCTGAAATAAATGTCTTAATATAACGAAATGGAATTCTTAAATATTTTCCAATTGAATCAAAATATACTTTTGATTATGCTTGCAGGGTTTTCTGATTGGGCAGGTAGGTATATTTTTGTTGGTGGTTTAAGATAACCTAATAAGAATACTAATAAAATTATAAGTATATGTTTATATAATAATAAATATAATATTAATATATATCTATACTATTCTATACTATATTTATATATATATAAACATGCATCTACGATCAATGGTTTTGTCGTAAAATTGACATTTTAATAAAAAATAAAATCATTTTCTTAAATAAATTTCTTAAAATAAAATCATGACTGCTTGCAACTTTGGTATCTTTTAATAAAATACCTACATAAAAACAATTTCAACAACATTAAAGCAAATGGGTAACAAGCAATTTTCTTCTCTTCATGAAAAAAAAACATATTTGCAACTCCTTATTAAAGAATAATTATTTCTTTAGCCGAATCAGAATTCCGTCTTTTTATTCGGCTAATGAAAAAAATTATTATTTGCAGATGCAACCAAAATCTAGCTAGAATAAAATCGCAACAACAATGTCCAGCTAGAAACAACATCAATTCGTCAAACACAAGAAGATCCCAAAAATTAACACAAAAAAATAAGCTGTAAAAGTTGTGGCAAATAGAAGTTACATTTTCATTCACATACATACTTATAATATTGTTTTCTTCTCCTTTCGTTACTTGTCGTATTCATTTTCATGTTTACTTCTGCTTACTCACAGCAATGCGTCAATAACGAGTACAAAAACTCGTTGGTTGTCATTGTTTTGGTTTTTCTGTCGGTGGATGGCTGATAGTCTGGAAAGAATTTGGAACGCTGGATGAAGCAATCTCTTGGTATAATTTATACTCGTTGTTCCAGGTCTATTTCGGCAGCGAGTCGGTCGGGAGTAGAGATGGGCGATAGTGACAGCTCGGGAAGTGTCACGAGTCGTAAAAAGGGGAAAATGTCAGATGGCAGGCGTTTTGAGAGACCGGTTTTGCAGCCGAAGAAGAATTCTCTTCAGTTGGCGTCGACGTCGATGCCAAAGGGGTTGGAATCGGGTGAGGTGCTTGACAGGAAGGTGTCAGACGTGTCGGCAGACATGTTGGACAACGTGTTGGACGACATGATGGATGAAGGTAGATTGAGCCAAAAAGTTGGACAACATGTTGGGGAGCAGGTTAGGCATGATGTTGTGGACCATGTCGTCCGACCGGTTGTACGACCGATTATGAAAAGTGACGGTAAGAAAGCGGTTAAGGAGCAAATTGGTGTCGACTTGCTTGGCGCTGGTTCCGGAAGCTCTGAGGTGGTCAAGGCTGACTTAGGACCTTCGGTGGCTGGCAAAAAGGTGCCCATGAAGAGTGTTTCTTCTATTGGTGGGCTAAAGTCGATAACCAAGTCTCTGTTGAAGACGGTTCTCCAAACTGGTGTTCCAGAAAAGACTGCCGAAACCATTTTGATAATCGCAGGTCGCTATGAGGAAATGGTAATGGAGCAAATTGCGGAGAACGAGCGACTAAAGGGGCGCCTGGATGTTTATGAGACGAGAAGTACAGCCATCGCCGTGCCTGGTAAGGCATCGTCAACGGTTGCTCCGTCGCCTGTTGCGCCTTTGGCCACCAAGCCCGTTGAGACTTGGTCTCTTGTGGTGCGCAGCAAGGATGCTGGCGCGACTGCCCAGGATGTGGTGACAAAGGTAGTAAAGCAGGTGGGACCCACATTGGGCGTGCGTGTCCACGATGTCAAGCCAATGCGCGGTGGTGGTGCAGTCATTCGCACCCCTTCGGTTGCGGAGCTACGCAAGATTGCGTCCAATAGGACATTTGAACAGGTCGGACTGGAAGTGTCTGAAAATAAGAAGTTGGGCTCCAGGGTGGTTGTCCAACAGGTTCATATGGAGATATCTTCCGATGAGTTCATTACTGAACTCTATGAATTAAATTACAAGGAATCGATGACCCTGGAGTCCTTTAAGAAGAATGTGCGGATCGTTGGATCTTCTTGGAAGACAGACACTGGTGGTAAAATTAACGTCAACCTGGAGGGCAGCGCTGCCGCCATGGATGTGTTATTGAATGCAGGGCGTTGCTACATTAAGTGGTTTTCTTTCCGAGTGAGATCACACGAGCCGTCATTTGCCTGCTTCCGATGTATGAGCTTTGACCATAGGGTGAGTGAGTGCAAAATGAAAGAGAATGTCTGCAAACGTTGCGGGCAGTCAGGGCATCGTGCACTTGAGTGTGACAACGATATGCATTGTCGGAATTGTGCATTTAAAGGCATGCCAGCTGCACATCTGATGTTGTCCGCTTCATGCCCGGTGTACAGTGCCATTGTTGCTCGGGCGAATGCACGACATTAATGAGTGTAAAAATTATGCAAGTTAATTGTCAAGGTGCGTTTTCCGTCATGTGTGAATTAGGTGAATTGTTGCTTAATAGTCACAGCAGTTTTGCTCTGGTTCAGGAGCCCTATGCAACGATTGGTTGCAGACGTGGCTTGCCCTCAAGCCTGAGAGCGTTCCCTGATCTCAGATGTAATTCTGCTGTGATTGTTAATGATGTGAATGTGGAATGTATGGTTGTTAGTGTGAGTAAGTGGGGTGTGTGTGTTTGCGTGGAAGGTGTGTTTGGGAAAATATTTCTAGCTAGTGTCTATTGCAAGTATGATGAACCTCTAGAGCCCTACATTGCGTACATGGATTTGGTGTTTCAGCTTGCTGGTGAGACTCCACTTATCCTCGGTATGGATGCGAACGCGGTGTCTCCTTTGTGGTTCAGCAAGATATCCAGAGTCTCTGCTGGATATCCGAGCCACAATAGAGGAACACTTTTGAGCGAGTGGATTATGTCTCTAGATTTGAACGTTTTGAATGTGCCGAGTGAATGGTATACGTTTGCTGGGCCTAGAGGTGCGAGTGATATTGACGTGACAGTTGCAAATAATGCTGCGCGACGATGTTTTCATTTCGAGTGGTGTGTGAAAGCGGATTGGGGTACGAGTGATCATAACCTTATTCAAGTTATGCTCATTCACGAACATAGAATGCATGAGAGAGTGAATGCTGATGTAAGACGATGGCGCACTTGCGGAGTTAACTGGGATATGTATGGTGTATGTGTGAAGGAGTTGGCTCTTATGATGCCACTCAGTGTGTTTGCGACCATGAGTATTGATGAGCAGATCAGATTGATAAGTGGATGGATGAATGTGGTGAATGAAAGACTTCTTACGAAGGGTGAGAAAACAAATCGTAGAAGTACAAAGTGGTGGACGCGTGAGCTAACAATTAAACGGAGGCAGCTTCGAGTTCTCAGGAAGAAATTCCAGAGGGCAAGAGCTGTTAACGCGGACGATTTAGCTCAGCGCCAAACGCTTTTTAAAGTATGCATGAAAGAATATAAGAAGATGATTGTGAGCGTGAAAGAGAGCGAATGGAGAAGTTTTGTTTCCGACAACAAGGACGACCCTTGGGGTAAAGTTTACCGAATCTGTCGAGGTCGAAGGAAGTGTATGAATGTGTGTGGTTTGCGTCAGGGCGACACTTTGTTGTAAGATTGGAAGGAGTGTGTGAATGTGCTATTGAGCTCCTTCTTTCCTAGAATGGATGAAGCTGCTACCTTGCCCCCCCGGCAGGTGGTCGCGGATCCACCTAGGTTAGAAGCGAATGAAATAGAGTATGCAATGTCCTTGGTTAGATCAAGAAAGTCACCGGGAATGGACGGATTGACTGGAGAGATGGCCAAAACTGTCTGGAAAGTCATTCCCGAATATTTAGGTGTCTTGTACGAAAGATGTGTGAATGAGGGCTATTTCCCTTCAGAATGGAAGTGTGCGAGAGTGATTGTCCTCTTAAAGTCACCCGAAAAAGTCCGAAGTAATCCGAGATCGTATCGAGGCATTAGCCTCCTTCCAGTAGTCAGTAAAGTACTGGAACGGATCATGATGAAACGGCTGGAAGAGGGCCTGAATGAGGACATGTGTGAAAGGCAGTATGGGTTTAAGAAGGGAAAAAGTGTTGTGGATGCATGGATGTATGTACGTGAATGTGTCAGCTCAAGTAGTTCAAAGTATGTCATGGGTGTCTTCATTGACTTCATGGGTGCTTTTGATTACCTGAAATGGCACTGTGTGATTGAAAGGTTATGTGAAATTGGCTGTCAGGAAATAGATCTTTGGAAGAGTTATTTCTCTGAAAGAAAAGCATGTGTGGTTGGCGTGAATGATTGTGTGTGGATAGATGTGGTTCGTGGCTGCCCGCAGGGTTCCATATGTGGTCCATTTATTTGGAACACCATGATGGATCCTTTGCTGAAGCGGCTCGAACGTGTCTTTAAATGTTGTGCGTATGCGGATGATCTGCTCATCATGATCGAAGGTCAATCCCGTGCTGACCTCGAAAGACTGGGGAGAGAAGCAATGGGTATAGTATGTGAGTGGGGTGAAAGAGTGGGCGTAAGTGTGGCAATGGAGAAGACTGTCATGATGTTGATGAAAGGAAAATTAGCATCCAGTCGATATCCATGTGTCAGTGTGAATGGGGTTAGCCTCAAGTACGTGACAGAAGTCAAATACTTGGGGATAACTATGAAAGAAAGGATGAGCTTTTTACCTCATCTTGTGAGATTGAAAGTGCGAATGACCTCAATTATTTCCCATCTGCGCCGGGTGCTTAGAAATGAATGGGGCCTTAGTAGGCGGGCTGCTCGCTTCATATATAATGGACTGGTTGTTGCTTGCGCAACCTTCGGTGCACCAGTATGGTGGGAGACGGTCACGTCTGCTACGGGTAGAATGAAGATATTGTCGTGTCAGCGTGTTGCTCTGCTCGCATGTATGCCTGTGTGCCGTACGGTCTCAACAGAGGCCTTACAGGTACTTATGGGTATGGCTCCTTTGGATCTCGTGGTAATACAATCCAGTATTGCATACTTTATGCAGAGAGGTCTGCCTCTACCCATAATGATGAATGATTGGATGAATGGGTTAGACATAGCTAGAATGAGTGCAAGTGAACGCAAAGCCGTTCTGCGTGAATGTGTTACATCTAGGTGGCAATCTAGATGGTATGAATGTGTGAATGGACGGGTAACCTTCGGCTTTATTGAGGATGTCTCGTTTGTAGAAAGAAACCCGGATTTTGGTTTCAGCCTAAGTCTGGGCTTTCTACTTACGGGACATGGCTCTCTCAATGCTTTTCTGCATAAAAGGGGTCTCAGTGAGGTTGAGGGTTGTGATTGTGGTGCAACTCTTGAAGATTGGTTTCATGTCTTGTGTGAATGCCCTCTATACGAAGACATTCGAGACCGTGATGCCATGGGAATTGTCCACATGAATGGTGTAAATGAGATTGGAAATATGCTTGCCACAAGTGAACAAATTTCCAGTATGAATATATATGCATGTGAGGTGTTTCGTAGGCGACGGGCCAGACAAGTTGCATAATTTTTAATGTGAATCAGTTGGTTTTATGAATGGTTGTATGAATGGAATTGTATGGATGGACTTCCAGACCGACCTGCTTCTAGCCTGCACCTGGCGTGTTAGACCTGATCTGAGATCGAAATTTATTTTTTACCTCCTAGTTCGTTTTTTGTTTGTTAAATTCACCGAAATTCTTTGTGTTGATGAAAGTGAGCATGGCAGGTGCCTGCACTTTTTAGTGCATTTTTATAACTGGCAACCAGTCCGGAGTTGGATGGAACTCAACTGGTAGTAGCTCGGCTACGAAACCTGACCAGAGGTTTTCTGGTACCACGGGAGTCAGTGCCCCCTGACAGTTGATTGTCAGGCTGACTTGGGTTGGCCCTTCGGGGAGTATCGTGGTGGCTGTGGTTTAATGCCCATATCGCGGGTAGAGTGTTAGCTCGGCGTGCAGTTGTGTATTTCAACCGGGTGCCGTGACCCAAAGATCGGAAGAGGTTTTAGATAGGCCTCGCTCCTCACCAAGGGGAAGTTCATACCCATCTAGTATGACTTAAATTGGTACCTTTGAACCCTCAAAGGGGCGTTGACTGACGCAATATATTAGTCCGTTGTGTTTTACGAACACCGTGAACTTAAGCCAACGCGGCAGCACGTTCACGCTAAAAACATCATGGATTTCTGTCCGCGCTCCAGCGTGCATATGTTTTGGTGCAAAGGTCCAGGCGATACTGTTGAAACCTTCATTGCTGTTTTGAGTCATTTGAGTCATTGCTTTGAAAGTTTTAGAATCGCCGTCGCCGATATATTTTTCATACTTGACGCCGTGTTTTTCCATTGATCTTGCAAACATCTCCTTAACCGCATCGACTTCCATTTTTCCTGCGCTGCCTTCATGATTTTTACGGCATTCCTCTTCGTGCAACTCCTTCCAAGCTTCGAAACCCTCTGGATGGATATATTGCTGGGATTCCCAATATTTGCAGCTATTGCAAATAGCAGACTTGACCACAGAGTCAACAACTTTTTTGGTGTACTTGCCGATCAATGTCGTTATACCATAGAAAGATGCGAAGCCGCGTTTTTTCCACGTGCCATCGCCCGACACAGTCAATAGCGTTGGATCGCACCCTTCATTTTCTTCCATGGTGGCTTCTTTTTCTTCACGAACGGCCTTGGAAATAACGAAATTATAAACGGCCTCTGCAGCTGAATGCAAATTTTGAAGGCTGCTGTAGAACAAATTGTTGCTCAGACCTACTCCTATGTCCATAATGCCACAAAACATATCTATGCCTTTGGGACCAATGCCCAAAAGTCTCATGGCAACAACCAAGCGGCGATTTATTTCATACGATTTGCCGGCGAAACGTGATGAAGGAATAAGTCTGGTTGGGCAAGCGCAGTTCACAGCGATTTTGAATGCAACTCCATTCGGCGATGCTTTTTTGAATTCCAATTTTTCGTTGCATGTGGCACAAATGACGAAAGTAGCAAGTGTTGTGAATACTGAATAGAAGTCCAAGATGCAATTCTCCAAATTGTTTTCGATGACAATATCCTCCGTGGGATTATTTTTGAATTTTTTGGCTGAAGTACTCGCAAACTCAGTGTCCTCTACTCTATCAAATTTATTTCCACGAAATTTGCGTTTTTTAATTCGACCGGCGCGAACATAGTTCACTTTGTTTACGGGTTTTTGACGTGTTTTATTACTTTTTTTATCCATTTTACCGCACAAAAATAAATTTTTTTCAAAACTGTACTTTTCCGCAAACCGTAAGCGCAAGCGTGCGTCCGCTATTCAACTCAATCGAAACTAAACTAAATGCGGCTTTGATTTCATATTCATTCATATGTTTCTGCAAATGTGTATTCAAACCTGTTTTTGCCTGTCCATTAACTATTCAACGGAATTCGGAGGTTAATTGATGCCGTTGCGTTCAAAAACTAAGCAACGAAATTTAGACATGACCACACAAAAATGGCCATATCTTCTAAAGTATTTCGAATTTCAAAAAACCCTTTTAGGTTTATATTCTTAAATGTCCAAGCTATAAAAAAATGCAAAAAAAAAAAGTCGAAAAAAATTTTTTGCTGAAAGAGAATAGGGCCTTAAATTATATCTTAAATACAGTGCAGCTGCGAGGTCTCCAAAGCCTTACATGACATCTACCTTACACAGTAAGGGACGATGGAAGTAGGTATGCACAAAATAGGAGAGTATCGATCAATGTATTCTAGTAGCGAAAATAAATAAAGGTGATACATCTATCAGCGTTTTCAAAAGCTTACGTCTGAGGATTATTAAATATATACTGTTAATTTTGATTCTTACTCGTACTAAAATAAAATGAAGAAAAACTACTAAATATATGCCTTTGACAAAGTTGTTTTGTGAACAGAGTTATGTCCGGTGTCACCAACATTTATTTAACGCTCTTTTAGCTAACACGCTTTTAAAATTTAAGTTGAAATTTGAAAATAAATTTATTTATGTTTCACCAAAATAAAATTATGAGCTTTAACAAACACTCTGTTAGGACTACAGTACAGCACGAATCAAAGGTAATTGTCACATTTCTCGACGTTAACTGATATAAAATTTAAAATTTTAATGACATTTAACATTTAAACAGCAAAACCAAAGAGAAAACATGGCAAAAACTTCTTGGAGAAGGAAAACCACGATTTTGTGGATCTAGGTAACGATACAAGGCAACGTTTTAATGGCACATAAATAAAGTGTGGACGTAATGTTGATATGTGATGCGTCACCCTTTACACAATGAGGAAAACTGTTGGCTTACCCCCCTATTACGAATTCATACGATATACGATAAACGCTTGCATTCTGTTGAGCGGTATTACGAACTTTCGTTTGTCGTATTAAATCCGAAAGTTAGCGTTTATCGTATATCTGAAAAAATGGTATTACGAAACGATACGTATCAGATCAGCTGTTCAATTTCATACGCTTGCAAGCGGCTGAATATTTTTGTCCGATAGTTGAAATTTTATATAAAATTTTAATCTTTTTCAAAATATTTAAATATTAAAGGTAAAAAAATTACTCTTTAAAAGGTTTTGATCAGAATTAAGCGATATTTCAGGCCAAGAGTTGCGATCTCAAAAGTTCAACTGGGAGGTCTTGCCACTTTAATGGAAGAAAACGCAGATTATACATTTACCGATTTATTGATAACGACATAGTAAAATTGAAATGTTGAAATAACCTCAACAAACTTATTCCACCGTCATGAGCAAATCGCCACCTTCCAATGTCATTCCGTTGGTTATTTCGAGTTTCTTGACAATGTCTGCTTTTGGCGACTGCAAGACCATTTCCATCTTCATGGCAGATAGAACCACAAGCGGCTGTCCCTTTTCGACTTTGTCACCTTCCTTAAAACGAATATCAATGACTGTTCCTGGCATAGGAGCTCCAACTTCGTTCTCGTTTGCTTTTGAAGTCTTGGGATGAATATAAAGTTCCTTTACAGTTTCTTTATCGCGAGATTATAAGCATCCCTCAACTTCCTTCTTTCCACAGCATCTATACATGTCTCATCGCTTTCTCCACTTATATTGAACGCCGTGGATGTCGTCGGAAACGTGTTTATATATTTTATTTTTGAACTTTCAAAATATTGAAGTGACTTCAGTTTGAGAATTTCAATTGTTTTTTCTTGAATTCACAGTAAAATGTAAACAAATATCACTGTCATTCACAATAGTAGATCTATCGGGCGTATGAAAACGATAATACGAAAGCTTGATTTTTACGATACGCTTGCAAGCGTCTATCGTGTATCGTATGGAAATCCATAATAGGGGGGTTAGAAACATTGAACACATATCTGCCACACACTGCTAAAAAGATCCTGTTTAATTAAAGGATTCTGTTAATATCGATGTCGTCGAATGCCGCCATAGGGCTTAGGAGCTGTTGAAAATTTCAAGGACGCACAATTCGTGGTTGGACTTCATCATCAGATGATGAGGAAGATGATGATGGAGATAAAAATCTAAAAAATGTTTTATTATTAAAAACCCAATGTAATATTAAAAAAGTCTTGCCTCTTCATATCGTTCCTATTTGTTTCGTTTACGAAATGTCAATTGTAAATATATTTTTGAAACAAATTTTATGAATTTTATTATGGAAATGACATTTTATGAAGTTTAAGTCGCTGTTAAAAATTTTTAATGAACAAACACCAGCACCTAGTTTACTAGATAACTTATGAGGCTGTTAACGTTAAAAGTGTTTAGTGAAACGGAATTTTTGCTTTTAAACATTTAGCAGACTGTTAAATATTTAAAAGTGCATGGTTAAACCGGGCATTACAGTAAAGTTTTATTAAAAATATTTCTAAAGTATTTTAACCCTCAAGCCTTCCTTTGGGTGTTTTCTTACCATTTTTAAATACCCATCTCTGCAGACAACGGCAAACCTCAGGGAGTAGAAACTGTCATGTTAAGCTTCTTGAGGACATAAGCAGTTCTGAGTCGGAGTACAGTTCTCGATCTATTGTGTTCGGACATTTAAAAAAACGTTCACCACAAGTGATCAATAGAATAATCATGGTCAAAGTCCTTTCAAAGGTAATCATGGTCAAAGATAAGTCACGAAATTTTTTTATTTTAAATTTCACTATCTTTTTTAACTATATTTAGTCAAAGTGTTTCCCAAGTGTTCCAAGATATTTATGTCTTACTCGTCTTTTTATGTCTTGTGTCCATCTCATGTGTGCACACAATGTGCAAGTGGAAATTATCTCCCATCAAACACGATTCTTAACAAGACTCACTGCTTGCGTATTAGAGTGGTCATAAGGCACAAAAAATGCACGACAAACTAATCAAATACACAATTAATTCAAATAAGGAATTATTGTACGGGAAAAATTTTGCCTGGATGGGTAAAATATTTCATTAGGCCCTCTAACTAACATATATTCATTATTTATTTTTTATTATTTATTATTTATTTATTTATTATTTTCGTTAAATAAATAATAAAAATAAATAACAACAACACTATGCGCCACTGTTTTTGCACATGGCATCTATCTATGTTTTCCTTATAGACTTGGGATCTCTAAACACGAAAATTGCAAGCAAAATTTTGTTCTTTTTTTAAAAATTTCTTAACTTTTTTCCGTTTTTTTCGAAAAGAAGAATTTTGAGAAAAAGAATTTTCACGTAAAAATGAAATTCAAAAATGTTTTCAAAAACTCATAAGAAATAGGATACTGCAAAAAGTGGTAAATTTTTTATTTTGATCTTAAAAACACTTTTTGTTAATAAGCTATCGCCGAAAGAAATTCGTTCACAAAAAAGGGCAGCAGATCAGTTTGAGGGAAAATACTAAAATACAACATTTTACGGTTTTTACATTTAGTTCATATCATCCTAGAAAATTCGATCCAAAAATATCTTTGGTTTAAGAAAGGTAGCATCTCTGAGGGAAGGCCAGTATTTCAGTTTGTGTTCGTTTGACAGTTAATATCAACTTGGATAAGCGTCGCCACCTGTTTTCAACATTTGTTTGATCTTCGCACTTGTGATTGTTTTGTCGGAAACTATTGTAATGTCCAAAATATTGCGCCAATTTTCATGCAAAAATAACCCTGATGCTTTCTGTTATGTGTGCGCTCAATATATGATCAACAAAAAGAGGCATATTTTTAAAGATTTGCTGCAAAAGCAATATGAGCAGTACTTTGAAATACCACCTATTAATATTAATCGACATTGGGTACCAAGTTTGATTTGCTAAACGTGTAGAACAATTTTAGCTGTTGAACATCTAAATCAAGGTATGTATTAGTTAAAATTGGAAAGTTTATAAAAAAAGAAAAATCTAAATTTAAAATAATACAAAAATAAATCTTTTTTTTGTCCGAGCTGGGTCTCGAAACCACGTTCGAAAAATTTCTAAATATATCTCTTCATAGCGAAAAAACTACTCATCCATATGAAAAAATTTGTTGAACAAACAAGATTAAAATGAAATTAGACCTAATTTGACAGGCTTAATTATAAATATTGGATAAGTGGTATCCAAGAAATTTTTAAATATATGCAACTATATTCGAAAAAAAAGTCTTGCGATGTTTTCGCTTTTTGTTTTCCGCAGCGAGTCTTGTAAACAACAGTGTTTAAAGGAGTATGATTTCCACCTGCACGTTGTTTGCAAGCATCACTCACTCTCAAGATTGTTTTTTTTGGGAAATATGTAACTTGTTTTGCACAATAAGCGCACCACTCAGTTCTCTAAAGTCTATAAAGAACTAAAGGGGTTATATACAGTTAGAAATGTCATAAAGTTGTTTTATTTTTTATTTTAATTTCGTAATGTATGTACATTAGACTGGTCCTTATTTGTTTGATTTTCTTGAGCACCCTTTTATTTTGTTTCTATATATAAAAAACGCATAAAAAACTAGTGAGGAACTATCTTCGACTGGGCCAAAGTTAAAATACCCCCACGGACGACGATTTTTCCAAATTTCATACCGAAAGTTTATATTAATTTTTAAAGGTTTTGTGCAAAATTTAAAGTCATTAGATTATTTTTTGTGGAATTGAAAGAGATTTTACCATTTTGTTAGAACAAAGTGAGTTCACTTGCATGGGAGGTTGACGTGATTTTTATTCGACTTTTACAAATTTTATACCAAAAATGCATATTAAAAGTTGAAGCTTATATGCAAAATTTTTAGTCATTAGATTAGTTTTTGTAGAATTGAAAGTGATTTTACCGTTTTGGGTAAGTCACTTTGTGAGGGAGGTAGGTGTGGTTTCCATTCCATTTTTACACATTTCATACTCAAAGTTTATAATAAATAATAAAAACGCTGTGCAAAATTTGAAGTCATTATATTAGTTTTTGTGGATTTTAAGGAGATTTTACCGTTTTGATTAAGCCACTTTGTATGTGGGGTAGACGTGGTTTTAATCCGATTTTTATAAATTTCATACTCAAAGGTTATATTAAATATTAAAGACACTGTGCAAATTATGAAGTTATTTAAAGAGATTTTACCGTTTAGGCTAAGCCACTTTGTATGGAAGGTGGTTTTCACCCGGTTTGGCTCATTTGCGAACTTGACCTCTATTTTTAAATAAAAAGCTTATGTATTGAATTTCATTACGATAGCTAAAAAATTACGGCTGTTATTGTGACCACAGACGGACAGACGGACAGTCGAACATGGCCTAATCGACTCAGGAGGTGATGCTGATCAAGAATATTTATACTTTTCTATACCGGCCACGCCTCCTTATCATCGTTACAAACGGAGTGACAAAGTTAATATACCCCTTAGGTTGTCCCAAAAATATATTCTTTTTTTTATTTTGACAAATGTCCACGGCTTTAATACTTCCACTAGACCTTAGAAACACCCTCTGTGAGGCGCATCTCAAAAACAAAAACACGTGTTCCCTTAAATTTTATCTGTTATGACATATCCAAATTTAATTTTCATCGTATTATTATTTGGTGGTTGCCCAAAACGATTAAAAAATAATAATATAAATACAAAAAAACTACTTGTAACTTTTAATCCAAAAACATATAACAACCCTATTAACTTTTTCTTCACAGTGCGTTTCAAATATCATTATCTAAAATTTAAGACTAATAAAAATAACGAAAATGTAGGACTTCAAGAGATATTGATTTTATATGAAATAACTTTTAGCAAAAGTATTAATACACTAATATTAATATTAATATAAGTATTAATAGTACTAAGAAGTGAGCCACAGACCACCAAATAATAATCAGATGAAAATTAAATTTGGATATGTCATACCACACAAATTTTGAGGGAATGCGCGTTTTTTTTAAAATTATTTTGCTTAAAACCCTATGCAAATCGTATGGGATATTAGAAAATGAATACGCGATCTCTATGGTGTTTCTTAGGTCAAAAAAAAGAGGAAAAGCCGCGGGCATCAAACACGATTTTTTTTGGGACATCCTAATGCCCCTATTACGTTTTTTAAACGTGGGGGTATAAAAAGTTTCAAAGATATTGGACTTTATTAACACGTAGACAGGTAGAAATTCAAAAAATCATCAGAAATAAAAATTCCTGAAGTTCTTTTTGTCGGAGTAACAGGGTGCACACAATTGACAAAATTCGGTAAAAACGTCGAAAATGGATTTTTACTAGAATTTATATCTCAATCACTTCTTAACTGAATGTTAAGTTTCAAATACAGTTGGAAAGGTAATTAAACGCACTTTAATTAAAAAATATCTTTTTAAAATTTTGGTTGCTGGGGACTCCATTCCTTGCGGTAAAGTAGTTAAAATTATGGTGGGAACTCAGTGAGCTCGTGAGATATGGAAAATATTTTAAATGACCATATCTCATAAGCCCAATGAGTCTCCACCCTAATTTTTATATTGTTTAACAGGTACTAATGGCAAACTTAGATAATCAAAATATTAGTATAACATTTTTGTCAATGCTGGGGTAAGGTGTTTTAGCGAACTAACAAATTTCATGCTAGGACGTAAAATGTTTTTAAAAAATTGAAATACGAAAAAAATCGTAGTCTTAATATGGTATTTTAAAAAGATTCTTTAAAACAGTATTTTCAAGTTTCTCAAGTTTGTTCAGAAATATTTGAAGAATCAAAATTGAGAAAATTATCTTCGGTATCACTTCTGATGCCGGAGATATAAAACCTGACATTCATTTATTTAAAAAATTGCATTTATGCAAGAAAATGCATATGCGAAAAATATGCATATTATTAATTCGACAAATTTAAGAAAAACGTTAATACTAATTTCAATACCACCAAAATTTAGACAATCAGATAACAATCGAAAATTCTGTGATATTCTTCCCACAGGACACTGTAGATAAAAATCCAGCATCTCGTTTGACAATATATTGTTAGTAAAAGTCTACATTTACTTTTGCTTTAAGACATATCGTCCCCTTCATGCCAAAACCGCCAATGTGCATTTTTATGGGTTTTGGGAAATCGACTTTAAAGATTCAAATGGCTCTGAAAAATCAAAAAAAAAATCAATTTTTTTTAAAATTTCTTTTTGGAACTGAATGGTGCATGCCTTTGTAATAAACAGTTAAATGTTGATTACCGTTGCTCAACGAAGTCATTAAAACAAAATACTTTTTGTGCAACCATTTAACGTTATTGCTAGAAAATTGGGTTAAAATAATTGTGAAAGTTTTAAAAAAACCTATATCCTAAAATTACACATTACAAAAGCAACTTAAAGTTGCTTGAAAGCGTTATTTTACAAATTTTTGAAGCTCCAGAGAGAAGAACCCGGAGCGTTTCGTTCATATTGTAAACATGTCAGCACAGAAATCACTGACGAAAATCGTTAGGGACACATTTTCGCAAAGCTAGACTGTTCCGATCGCTACAGCCAGCTTGAGTCGAAAAGATTTTCAAACTTAAAAATAAAAAGTGTTTTCTTTGCATGAAATTAGTCGAAAGTGCTCCAGAAATCAACTATGTATATCGATTTCATTTTCTCCCATGATTTTAATGATTTTTTTTTTGTGCGCTTTTGTTTTGTGATTAGTCGAGAAAAAGTAATTTGGGCTAAAAAAAATCAAGGAAAATCAACAAACACACCGATATATAATTTTTTTGGATCGGACAAAAAACACCAAAAATATATCGAAAAAATAAAAAAGCACCACAAGAACAATTTAGAAAAAATTTGTTTCGAACATGTCATTCAAATGTCTGACGATTGAGATGATTACAAAAATAGGTTAGTTTTGGTTGTACGCTCTAGTGTGCACCCAGCTTTGATAAAGTTACTCTGCAGTTAAGATACTTTTCTATAACATCGATAATGATTTTTCTTTCATTTCTTACCTAATCTGAAGAACTGAAGAACTAAGTTAATAGTTTCTTCTATGCCTAAGAAAGCAAATAGTGTAGATTCGTTATGCAGGATGGATCTTTCAGAGCGCCCGACTAATGAAGGTACAGAGAGTGGCCAAATAATTATAGTAAAACAAAATTTTCTGTATTTTTATTGTTTTAACATAGCTGTTTATTTGAACACGATTAAAATATATTTAAAAAAATAATGAAAGATTTTAAACTAAAATTAAATGCTGACCTATACTAAAAATAAGTAAAAAAATAATTATTTAATATTTGAAATTTTAACGGACATTGACACTGACGTCTGTCAGTGTTACCAAATTAAAACTTTAGAGATGCCAGAGTACGTAGAGTGTTGTCAGATGTGTACCTAATAACTAGAAAGAGAGAATATTATACCTACTACTTTGTAAAATAAGTTATGGCTAGACCTTAGATAAAATAAGCTGTGAACATCGTGTGATGAAAAAAGTGCAGAATGAATGTTTCTGCGAAGATATTGGACTTTTAGGGAGTGGTATGCAATATCTTTTCTGCTTTGGGTATAAAAACCACTTTCTCTTTATTCCCAGCAGTGAAAATATTTGATACACTTATATTTCTAACTTCATACAATCATTGAAAATAGTTCAAAGCCAGGTCAAAATTGTATCAACAGCTTCTCGTATTTCTAAAATGGGATACGCCATCTATAAATAATAAAATAGTTGCTGAAGTGTAACACCAAAGTAGCTAAAATACCATCTCTGATTTCATAAATGTAATTTATAATAAGGCTGTTTAAATATAATTCTTTTATTATTCCTTAAATTTGTTCATATTTTTTTAATTGTGAGTTCGAGATATAAATATCTTGCTTATTGTAAGAAAGAGAAGTTTTTATTTATATACAAAATTAGTAAATTAAAACTGTGGGAGTTGATATTTCTTAATTGGACGAAATGTATACCCATTCTCAATGTTTAACAATTCTTAGACGAAAAGAGATACGTTTTTGAACTCTGATATTATTTAAAACATTTTTCGGAATTAAATAAGTTTAAGTCGAGGTTTTTGAATGTATGTGTTAAGAGCTTAAGGTACAATGAAATTCTGATATTATTTTCTTTTCAGCGTCCTGAACAACAAACTATTAAAATAAATTAATTGCTTTTTTCAATAAAATGTGAACAAATATAGTTCCCAAACTTTTCATTTTATAACCCGTATAATTATTCCGTTATACTAGAAAATTTTGATGACGCATTTCATATCCAAGATGTAACAACTCGATAAAATACTTGAACTTACAAATGAACATATGTTCACATTGATTGCCAAACTAAGAGATAAACGAAATATTTTGCAGAAAATTAAAATTCATAAGCTGTTCCTTGTCTGACTATAGTCATAGAAAAGAGATGATTATCAAAAACGATGATTCAAAAGTCTGATTTGCTTGCAGAAACACCCTTCAAAGCAGCCATGACAATGGCAAGCGGGAACAACGCTATAATAATAAGGGTTTTATTTATACACACGAGTATTTGCTTCCATCTATCAACACGTCATTATTGATGCTTAGAATAAGAATGCAAAATTTACCAAAACAACAAACAAAGCCAATTAAATACGAACAACAAGGGGTAACCCACACATATTTAATTGTCAAAGAATGCAGATTTTCTAGTTATGATTAAAACTAAGTGTTCGCCTTGCTGAAAACTATCAATATTCAGAGAAAAATAATTTCTTGTCAAAACTGTGGGAAAAATTAATGTAATATTTGAAAAATTATGTTGGCCCAAAAACGGGTTCACTTATGTATATGGGCACAAAATAGTGCATTCCATAGCATAGTGTAAGTTTTTAACTATAAAAACTTAAGTGTCAATTCACACTGTTTTCTCCAATTGCGATGTGAAGATAAAAAATTTCTCAAACACGAGGCAGATACTTTCTTCTCTACAAATTTTCCTCGTTTTCATAATAAGACAAACAAAGAAAAGCTGCTATACATTTGAAGCGAAAAGCATAAAATACGTTTGCACTTACATGAAAACAGGTTGATAGGTAGTGGCTGAAAAGAAAAAAAAGCTGGAAGAAAAAAAACGAGAATCTCAACAAGCTAGACTCTTGAGCGTCGCCGTTTTAAGTTAAGCATCCAAAAGCAGTATTTCTTAGATGCTGAGCACCACAGGACTTCGTTTTTGGTGAGCCCGAATTATCTATCCTTCGTAAATTTTTTTTTTTAAGTTTTCAAAATGACCTGTTGACAGCAAATATAGAATGTTTAAAATTAAAAGCAGTTAATTTTAAGTGTTTATATTTGCATTGCCATATGGCAAGCGACAGAGTGATTCGGGTTAGAGGAAAGGTTTACCAAAATACAATGCAGGTGCTTGATAATAGAAATAAACAGTTCAGTGACTTAAGTAAAAATATCAAGTCTTTCGATATGACTTTTTTTAATTTGAAGCTTATGAATTACGCTAAATTAGGTTAAAAGTAGTTTATAAGTTTTGAGAACTTCTGCATATATTATTATTATAAAGATTATTTAAAGGAAGTTTGAAGCAAAAGGGGTCTGTTGTTTATACTGTTAATTTGTAATAATTGCAACTACTACAAAATATGAACAACTACAAAAATATGCTATTTTTTCGAGTCACTTAAATAGGTATAGCTCCTTTAATAATAAGAAAATAATGAAATTAAGTCACAATATATTTTTCTTGTTAATTGAAACTTTATTAGGTTATTTGGTCCCTCTTTATAAGAAATAACTTAAAAACTTATTTTTGATATGCTATCGTAGATATTTATTATATAATCTAAGGAAATTTTACTCCATGCCACTGTAATCGCTGCGATTAATGACTCTCAATCATCACCTTGCGACACAACCATCCGCAGACATGTTTCATTATGTTTAGATCCGGTGATTAAGGTGGCCACTGTAATAAATTTTGGACATTTTGGTTTTTTATCTAACTTTTGACCACTTTGGCGGAGAGTAAAAGAGTATTATCCTGCTAGAATGTTCATAAAATTGATCCAAAAAATGCTTCCAAGCTGCTTCTAGTGTTTGTTTATAAATATTTGCTGTAATTTTTGCTGTCTGGAATACGAGGTAGTACCGTAAAAATACACCACGCCACAGGCCATCTCCTGCTTTGCGAATGTGGTGGCGGGCTAGAAATCCTTTCTTCTTATGTAAATCATTAAAATAACTCATCAGGGCCATACAAATTAAATTTTTTATCATCCGTTTCCACTCCTCCTTCCATGACATGATTGTCCTACAAAATTGTAGACGTGCTACTTTTCATTGCGGGTTCTGTCGTGGTATCGTTTTGAAGTTTTTTAAGTTTGTGATGTTCGATACCATTTAGAACTCTTTCCATTTTCTTCGATACCATTTAGAACTCTTCGCCCTTATTATTGCCGCACTGCATCACTCCACAGTAGGTGTGTTTCCGTACACATAAAAAAAAATAGTGTCAATTTAAATTTGTCAATTTATTTGGTGTTAATATAAGGTTTCACTTACGAGGGTTGCTACATATTCTTATTATTGTTGGGATGTGCACTGCGACCTTAAGATCAATTTTGCCTCTTCATGAAACTAAACAATCTCTTTTAGCCCAATTTCTGAGATAAATGCTAGTATATGTCGCTGTTTCTACATATATTTCGGGAAGAAATTATACAGAATGAAGTTTTCTTATTGAACATAGCTTTATTTTTTTCGAAATACTCTCCATTATGATTAATAAATTTTTACATAAGTTCGAACTATTTATCTTAACATTTATCCTATTCCGCTTGAGACACCTTCAAAACATAGTTTTTGAAACAATCAACGGTTTTTTCTGGTGTCGAAAATCGTTGTCCACGCAGTTTATGCTTAATGTGTGGGAACAAAAAGAAGTTATTGAGTGAAAAATCAGGATTGTATGACGGATGACTCATTAGGTTGATGTTTGAGTGTTCAAAAACGCATTATTTATGAGCTGATGTTTGAGAGCTCGCATTGTCTTGATGAAGAATAGAGGTATTCACGATTCAGTGCATTTACCAATGCAGTTGAGGGCTTGAGGATTTGTGCACTTTACAAAAACAAAATACACTTACGTCAAAAATTTGCACAAGTGCTTTTCTACTATTGCCTAAAACTTGAGTACTTGCAGGATGTGTAGTTGTGCACTTGTGTGCATTGAAAATTTTTACAGCTTTGATTTTACACAGAAATTTTTACAGTGTTCACGAAAACCTAACTGCACAACTGCACAAGTCCTCAAGTTCTCAACTGCACTGGCAAGTTCACTGAATCGTGAATACCCCTAATGATTCTTCGGCGCTTGTTTGTTTGTTTTCCTTATTTAGCGTAACACTTCTTGCAAACAAACGGTTGAGTTGTCAGGGCGATCGTCCACCCAAAGCTTCTTGAAAATTCTTTTTATATGCCTTGATAACGTGATAATGGATTTAAAAAGTTGATTTTCAACAACAACTTTGGATTTATATTAATTTTTAGTGCTGTATCCTTATTCTGTTACCTGGAAAGCATTACATTATCCACACAAGATATAGGAAAACCATATAACAGTTATTCGATATTCTTCAAAATATCTCCAGAGGTTTTAGATGAAATGTCAAAAAAAAAGTTATGATTCAAGTACTTGTGCTACTCACTTGGCCCGCTCATTTTTGAAAATCATGATATCCTGAATTTGAATAAAATCTTTTAAGTCTCTAGCCACTGGAAATGCCGATGAATTTGCCTCCAAAATCGGTTTTCTTTTATATATTTTATAGTCATTTTAAAAACACTTACAAACTAACCTAAGCTCTTAGTGGTAATTAAGTATCAAGTAGAGCCACTTGATTCAGTAAAAAAACCATTTTGATTGGCTTTCATAACTAGTGCAAAAAAATTAAAATCATTGTTTTTATCCTAATTTCAGAGTTCAGACAAGCATCAAATGATGAGCACCTTTTTTCATTCTCTTTGCCTGATTCTGGTCTTGAGCGTCATCAAAATTTTTATTTCGCTCGAAGTTAATTTTTTTAGCTAAAAATAACAACAAATTTTGATTAATTCAATCATTTGCTTCTCGTCTAATCTGTTTGTCGGAAATCTCTCAAAATTGCGCAAATATCATTTAGTTTTGACTAAAAGGGGTTCATTTGAAAGGTCTTGTGAAGATCTTTCGATTAAATAAGTAAATAAGAATTATTAAATTCATTAAAAAATTAATGCGTTGTTCGCAAATTAAAAAAAAAAAAATTGGATGCAAATCCATCGGTACGTGACTAGAGACTTAATCCGGCGGCTAGAGACTCAAACGATTTTCCTCAAATTCAGGATATCTTGGTATTTCATTCCAAATGTTCAGAAATTGAGTGGGCTTTTTGACATAATTTTCCATTAATTCATTTGTATTACATTTTATTTTCTAATATAATTCGAGCCACCCTACTATATACTCATTAGACAGCTGCGATGCTGAAGTGTATCCTCTTTTTCAAAGTCTTTTGAAAAATTGTTATAATATTGCCTTTAAGTGGAAAAACTGAATTTTCTCAAGAATTAAAACATATTTGAAACTAGTAATGGGCACTATCGAATGATTTCAACTATCGAACAATTCGTTCAAATATTTGGGTGCTTCTTAAAAAAAAAATAGTGCATGAAACTATTAAATGATTACAACTATCGAATAATTTACTCATTCATTAGAATTAAAAAATAGTAACTAGAACAAGGAACTGTAGTACGATTTTGACTATCGAATAAATTATTAATTCTTTCGAATTATAAAACTAAATAGCTAGCACAAAGAACTATCAAAGGATGATTGCTATCAATTCTCGTATTCATTCATTCGACTTAAAAAACCTCTTTTGCAGTTAAATTTTCTATACTCACAATTCATTCAATCAGTTGAAGGTAAGCAAACAAAGTGCAAATGAGAAAACTATCGAAAAAAGCAATCAAATGAATGAATGATTAAATTAACTATCGAATAATGTGAATATTTTTATTCGATAGTTCCACTATTTGAAAAATATTCTACGAGAACAGAAGAAAAATTAAACGGACTTGCTTTATAAAATATTTATTATGACATTAAAGTGACTGGCACGGAAGCACAAACTAGATTTGGTGTCGTGATTAGATTTTTCAAATAGGGCTTAGAAATTTTGTAGTAATTTAATTTAAAAAATGAGGACAACTATTTTATTCGTTTCTTTTTATTTTCATTCAAAATATGTAAGCTTTTTTGTATTTCATACATATGAACTTTATATGTGAAGTCACTGAAGACTGGATTATTTGGTGTTTTATTTAATTAATCAAAATACTGATTTTTTTGAAAAATTGCCATATATGTGTTATTCAAGAAACCAGTTTTTATATTTTGCAGAGAATTGCACCGAAGCATTCTTTTTAATTAAACTTTTTCATATGCTTACCACGTAATATTAGAGACTATGGCTAATATCCGTAACTACTACGAAGTCACATTTTTGGATCGCCCCCCTCCCCCCCTAATGGAGTATCTGGATCCGCCACTAGTCTTAATTGGTACCGTGGCCATATTACCGGTATTTTAGAAGAAACTTGCTTTGGAAGTAGAATTGCACAAATTTTCCTAGCACAGATTTCCTTTGGGCTCGAACCTGATTTTTCGGTTGGATTTTGCTAATTTTAAAGACAGTTTACAGTTTTCCGTGTTAAATCCATTATTTTGATGAAATACAATTTTAAGAGCAATAAGCGCGTGCACGTACACCGAAAATTTTGTAAGTACGTATAAGACAAAAAATGTCAAACTTTCTAATGGAAACGTAATTTGAAATGGAATGACATTAGCGTAGCCAGACCCCGAAATATATGTAGCAGCCTGCGTCAAGGCAAAAACCAAGTTCAACTTTGAAACTAACCTTACATTGTATATGTTCCAATAAATAAATCAAAACGCGAAAAATATCCTTAAAGTACTTATTCCAGCGACCACAAAAATGTACTCTTTGTAAAAAGAAACGATTTAGTTATGATCCTATAACTCCAAAATTATTTATACTTGTTACAAATTTTATACATTTCCAGAAATGACACATTTATACCTTTCATTTGAGCTATCATTTGTACTGACTTGTCGATTTTCGTAGAAATAGCGTTTCTAAATAGCTATAAAAATATAGCGTTTCTTTACCATTTTCCCATTTTAAAGTACGCAAAAATACAACTTTGATGAAAATTTTGGTTTCGTTTTTTCTTGTTGTTTAAAAAAATATATATATTTTTACGAAAATTTTAAGAAACAAAGTATGTTTGTAGCAGGTTAAATACTTTACTTATTGTGGTTTTAGTGAAAATACTCAAAATTACCTGCACCAAAGTCGACTTGTTTAGTTCATAACAAAAAGATTATTCAAACTTCAAAAACCAAATTATCATAAATTTAACAAAAGGTAGTACTTACAAACAATGTTTGCTTTTAACTGGGATACCCCCTATAGCGATAGTTATCGAAAAAGAGGCATGTCTTAGTACACTAAGAATGGAGGATATAGGTGATTACAAGGCAGGGAATTTTACGGGTCAAAGGAAGATACTTAAAACCTTCGAAAAGGACCCCTTTCTAAAAATCCCTACTAAACACGCTGGGGGAAAAAAACTAGAATTATGGTGGGTTCCAGGTCACGAGGGATTCGAGGGAAACGAAATGTTAGATTCCCTTGCCAACAAGGAGCATCTCGTACTCTTGCAGGAACCGAACCATTCTGTTGCATGGCTAAAGGCTACATTCTCGAAGAAATCAGAATATGGGAAAACAAAAAATTTCAGTGGCACAAGAACGACACTAATCGTTAAGCAAGCTAAAAAATTTAAAATTCCCAGTAGATCTAAAGATTTACTCAAGCTAACCAAAGCAGACCTTAGAGTTCTAACTTGCTATTTCATAGCTCATTGTTCACTCAGATATCATCTTAAAAATGGGTATATCCCAATCAGATATCTGCAGACTATGCAAGGCGGAGGAAGAAACTCCAGAACACATTCAATGTTAATGTCCAGCAATCTGTAGTCTAAGAAATCTCCTCTTTGGAGGGGCAATAGTGCCCCCATCAACAATTTTGAACATCAAGCCAGAAAACGAAATTTATAAAAAGACTAAATCAAGACAGTTAATCAAGGGCATGTTCAATATATCCTGTGGGACACAGTGCACGTGGGCTCACAATAAACTAACTAACTACCTACAAATAATGTTGTTTGCTTTTAGCTAAATTTGAAAATCCCTAAATCACAATTTTAAGTTTTAATCAGATTCGTAACACTGTACACTCTATGCAATGAGTAAAATAAAGGAAATAACGTAAACTAAGATATATAAAAAAATAAGTAAAAACAAAACAAAGAAAACTTCGTGCTGGTATAAATAACTAGCTGAAACCTGGTACGTTTCTGCCACGCCCGTTTGCCAAACGCCTATAAAATATTTTCAATGAAACTGCATGTGCAAATTGTGGTCGAGTGCTGAATTCCGTGGCTGTGCGACCTATAGCTCAAAAGCTATTCAATTTCTAAAATTTGGGTTGCATGGGACGTGCCACGCCCCCTTGACAAGCGCCATACAATCTTATCAGTGAAACTGCGTGAATTCCGAGGCTGTGCGGCCTATAATTCCAAACATATTCGATATCGCAAATTTGGCCTGTATGGGAGGTAGTTTTGAGTATTTTAACTAAAACCGCAATAAGTATAGTATCCAACTTGCTACAAACATACTTTGCAGCTTAAAATTTTTGTAAAGAAAATTTTTTTTAACAGTGAAAAGAAAGTTTTTAGTTTAAAAACGAAAATATATTTATATTCTTCAAACCAGTCAATCGTTATAATATGTGTACCAAATTATATAGAAAAATCACTCCAATAATAAAAAGTAATTTTCGATATTTGTCAAATTCATGATAAAATATACTCACAATTTATACTCACTCAAATATAGTTTAACAAACTCTCTTAAAAATAAAATATGTTAAAAAAAATAAAATTGAAAACGAAATAAAACTATAAATTTTGCTGTGAAAAAAAATACCTAGATAACTTAACAAAGAAATTGTACGGAGTTTTTAAGGATTTTACAGGAATAAATTGTATGTAGACTTTTTTACATAATTTTTGAAAGATTATGATAAAAAAGAGGTGGGTCAAGTTAGACACTCTGAAGAAGTGAAAATTCTTCAATACTTCCATCCAATATAATTTTGAATATTAAAATAATTATTTTGTTTGAAATATGGATTTATATTAACGGAAGTCGTAAAAAATAGTATGTCATAGATGAAATTTGATGACTCTCAAGGTTATATTGCAGGAAAAAGGCTAGGACTTTTGGCAGTGCAGCCGAAGTTAATGAAAAAATAATTGTAAACAGTTAAAGCCTTTTTAAATGCGATAAAAAAGATAAGTAAATAAAAGTATATTATACAAAATAGGAGTATTAACAATGTGGTGTATTTGCCCTTTTATTGTTATTTTTTCATAAAATTTGATATTTGCAGTATATTTTTTAATATTGCAAACACAAAATGTGCATTGTTCAAAAAACAACCCTGTAGAAAAAATGCGACAACGTAACCATATTGTATTCTTTGTAAATTTCGTTGTGTATTTGATCAGCTGATCGGAAAAGCCTTTCTACTCCATATAGAGGAAGCTTTCGGAAGCGCTAATAATTTGGTGTTTCGTCTAAATTTGTTTATGATTTCCAGCAGTTAAATGATGATTTGAATTTATATTTCCAAACAAAATTACGTACACAAATCAGCTGATTTTAAAAATACGAGAATGTATTAAAGGTTCGTTCACAAAAAGTAGTAAATATTGTAAATTTTGTTGATTTTCAATGATTTAAATACAAATTCTAAATGTTTGATAGTTCCAACTAAATGAAAAATTCCAACAGACTTTTGGACTCAAACTTAACGACAAACTAGACAAACTAAACAACAAACTTAAGTAAAACAAAAATAAAAACAACAACAAGAAAAGGGAGAAAAACTGAGAAATTGACAAAATGACACAATTGACACACACAATAAAATCAGCTAGTGATGTTTTCCTTTTCATATTGAAAATGTTGTTGTTGTCTCTTTGGAAAAAATTCGTAATAGCAATTAATTGTTCTAACCTGACCTAAAGCTCAATAAACGATTTTAAACTATCAAACAACTAGAATTTGTATTTAATATCAAGAATGATTTAAACTTTCAAATCTTAGAATTTGTATTTAAATCATAGAAAATTAAAATAATAAAGAACGAGGTCATATAGAAAACTTTATTTGCAAATTTTGTAAAAAGCTATCACAAATACACCACATCGTGAATACTCCAAATGAATTTTTTGTTTTAGGTATTTATTGATTGCAATAGGTTGTTAATTACAATTGAATTGTTGGTATTTATTGAAAAAAAATAATTCTAACCACGATCAATTACAGTCACAAACTAGTGTTCCCTATGTTCTTATATTTCAATCAATTTCCAAGTAAAACAACTCTTTGGCAGTTTACAACAAACGCAGCAGATACACGAAGCAGTTTTGTGCAGTGCTTCGTTCATAGCTGTCGTTGTTTGGCATTCAAAGCAACAGCACATTTCAACAAACAGAAATATTAACTCTGGCTTCGACTGAACTATTTCCATTTGCGCAGTCAAAGTAGTGATGGATAGTCAAAATCAAAAGTCGATTATAGATTTATTTTTAGATTATTTTCAGGGCTCTAAGAAATCGGTTAATCGGTTGCGGTTAATTTAAGTCGACTTTTTTGTCAATATTGGTGTCAATTGAAAGGTAATGCGGTTATTATGCATCTTATGTATGTCACTATTTATTGTATACTTCGTAGTTCGTAAGTTATGATACTATCAACTTTTTTTTCAATTTAGATCGAGGCAGTTCTGATCACTCACCAACATTATATATATGAGTCTGTTTGGCAACACAAGCAGAATGTTCCAAAAAGTCCATTTTTGTATCACTGCAGACGCCAAGTATAAAATGTAATTTTTCTATCAAGCGTCAATCATCATTCGCATCAAAGAAATTCACGCTACAATTTGGACGCTTGAAAAATGCCAGTTTTGGGCATACTACAAATCGTGATGCATTTCCAAAGAGACCCGACTTCAAATTTAGCACATAAGCTTTAATCTTTAATATGAACTTTGAGTACAAAATTTGTAAAAATCTAATGTAATTTGTAAAACTCCTACCTTCCATACAGAGTAACTTAATGAAATCATTAAAATCTCCTTAAATTCCACAAAAATGACTACAATAGATTTAGATGTTGCAAATTAATTTTGATCTTTACTATGTACCATATGGTTGGAATTTTGTTTAAAAAACTGAAAATCCCACCCGTACTGTGCACTAGGGCGTATCGAAAAAATTAGATCGATTCTTAGAGATCGCAAAAGTTGCATAGGGTAGTATTTATTTATTTTTAATTTAAGACATATGTAGTTTTTCTTACAAAAATTAAAGCATTTTGAAATCGTGATCTTTTACTGTTTTTCTCAAAAAACATCTTTGCCCTTGCGGCAGAGGAAGAGATCCTTATTTTTTTCTGAAACTTTTTTTTTGGGAGATTCTAACCACCCAATGCCACTTTTGAAACCTCTTAGAATATGAAATTTAAAAAAAATTTTATTTGATAAGTCCTACTGTGCACATAAGCTTTAATAAATTAAAAGGACCATGAATTTTAAATGTAAAATATTTGAATAAAAACGACGCTCTATAAAAGTGACGTTATCAAACTAATACAACATTCAAGACGTCGGATAAACTAAAAAACTGACATGAGGATATTTTAACTTCGGTTCAGTTGAAGATAATCTTTTCTAGTTTTTCTTATTTTTATTTAATGTATTTGGGCCAATGTATTTTTTTAATTATTAGGGATAGCTAAACGATTTAAAGCTATAACAACTTGACATTGATAATAAAATTTAAATTATAACTATTTACAATTGAAATTTCACAAAAGATTTTGAAACAAGCTCGGTTGAATATCGTTCAAACCAAATCAACAATATGAAACTAAGGCCTCTCACTACAGTCATGCGGCTCTAAAGTGCATTTCCCAGGCTATGTACTTGGCAGTGCTTGAATAACAACAGCGATGAAAATACTATAAATGCTTGTATTGCTTGCTTGCTCGTTGATAGCAAAAATTATGGAGCGTTCATATGTATTCAAGGATTTTCGCTGTTTAATAAACAATTTAAAATCTTATCTTATATATATTACGCAAACGCAAATTTTGTCCGGCGTAAGGCTTTTTAAGTACAAGACCAATCTTAATAAATTTAGTATGGTTTGGTAGGTTTAGACCTGTAGATGTGCAAACTGGACGTTTTATTTCTTAAAAATTTATATATTTTAAGTAATAGTGAGTTAACGTTCTCTTTTTAATTTCAGCATATGCCCAAAAATATGTGAGGTATTTATTTAGCGCCACCTATCGGTTAATAGCTATGAAACTGTTATACTAACAAATAATCTTTTATAATTTTACAGCTAAAACTATAACATTTTTGTTTAAGCATTTTTCAACTGGAAATCAAGAAATATTCTTACTCCTGTATATTTAAAATAAATTTGATTATGAAATTATATATGCTAACATAATAGGGGTATTCACGGGTTGATGCGAAACGCAGCTGCGACGATGCGAAAATGCAAGATTGCGAACTTTCGCATCATTCCAACAACAAACACATTGGAAGCAATTTTACAACTCTTCTTGAATTACGCACTGCTCAAACCAATTGCGAGAACGCACAAGCAGTGATGCTAAACAGATGATTCATGTTTTGGATGTTTTTCGAACGTAGTTTCCACCTGGATAAAACTTTAAAAAGGTTAAGTTTGTACGTAGATTTTAATTACTTTTTATGATTTCGAAATAAGGTGGCAACATATTTACTGTTCATTTGAAATTTAATATTATTGCAGAATTAAGTTGCAATGTTGATGTTCACGCGTTAGTGCGCAAATTATCTTGCATTTTCACACTCTTGCAATTCGCAACAACCCGTGAATACCCCGAATGTATGCTAACATCGTCGTTTCGCGTGCAATACTGCGTATATTGCAAAAAGTACAAAATTAATTTTACTTCAATTTTGATCAGTTGAAAATCTATTCAGTAGCTTAAAATAAAAACTAGGTAAATTTGGTTTTGGTGTTTTAAGGCCACACGGGCTTACTAGTTGTATTCAATACTTGTATTCAACTAATTGTATTCAACTTACCTGAATACACGGGCCTAGTTCGCAATCTTTACATGGCTTTTGGAGAGTTTTATGCAATAGGGGCACTTCTGTTAAAACTGCATTCTGAGATATTCGCGTTTTAAGTTTTTGAGGTGCTATAATTTTTTTGTTGTTGTAGTATACAATAAAAGGTTTTAATATCTATTGTTACTCATATATTGTCACTCCAATTTGTATATTTAAAAAATCCTATTTCCATATTATTGTTCAAAATTTGTAAAAATAATCAACAGGAGATGTGCCCTTCTTGCATAAAACAAAGAAGTTTTAATGTTTTTACATGTTCTAAAATTTGTTTTATTTAAATACTAAGCTGTTTTTATTCCAAAGTAGTTTCTTTTAAATAAGGTAGTATACTTTCGTGTTTTAAGGCATTATGAAACTAATGATTTTTCTTAAGAATTGTTTTTGAATTGATCATTTTCAGCATTGTTATAATAAAAAGAAAAGTTTTTCTAGCCATAAAAAATAAGTGTTATATTTTCGCTACTTGCAAAGTAAGGAAATATTTTACTAAAACCGCTATTTTCATCTTGTTACTTCTACCGTTTCTTGCAAGAAGGGCCCATACAGATATTCACATTTTGCGCTGTTAAGAAGTCTGTTTAAGAGGTATCAACCTAATATTTTGAGGGGACATAAAGGAGGAACTGTTCCTTCTTTAGAGCCGTTTTATTCAAAAAGGGCACATCTCTCCTTGTGCCCTTATTGCACCTACCTCCTCAATTAAATATTTTTTAATACCTTGACAGATTTGCACTGTTTTTTTGTTGGGGGATGGTATCGACAACTACAGAGATATCCCAGCAACGGCCTGCCTCTGGCTCTTAATCTGGCTATTCAACCTAATCAGCGTAAACGAGATCTCACTAAAGACTTTTTTAAATATATTAACTTTATATTTGATCCGCTACTTTGGTATGCAAAAATGAGATAAGTTAAATAGTTCTGAAAATTTACTGAATGATGATTGTATTTAAATCCTTTAATTATTGTTGCAAAACAAAATAAAGTTCTACCGACGCGATTATTTTCAACCAACGTGATTTAACCGATTATTTCAAAGAGAAACTTGACGTAAAAATACTCGATTATTTTGGGCAAAATTCGATTTTCGATTATATTCGAAGTAGATTTACCCATCACTAATGGCATTATTCTGTATCTCTATCTGATCAATCGTTTCGTACAAAACACTGATCGTTCATGTGTTTGAAATATGTAGCTCGAACAGAATCAAACAACGATAACAGCTGATCAGCTGGCGAACGATGCCGTAACACAGTAACTTCTTGCAATCTGTATACCTGACGATTAATAAAACTACGAAGCGAGACGTCAAAATCAAACGAACACTTTTTAGTTATCGTTGAGTGTTGTTTCCTGAAGAACATTTCAGTTAAATCACTGTTTTGATTCAAAGCACAACACTATAAATCAACAATCACAAAAAACAATGAAAATTAAAGAAATCGACCGATTTGCTCAAAAAACTTTTATTCAATGTAAACAAAAACAGCTGCTTCATATAATCGAAGTGAAAGTAGGCATTGCCAACAACAGAAAAACCAAGCTAAAAGTTTATAAAATCTTTGCATAAAATTGCCTAATTTCTGTAATTTTATAGAATTTTTCATCTGGCAATTTTTAATTTGACAACTGCTTGTGTATAACAGTTTGAATCACGTAGAAAACGTAAGCTTGACGTAGGGGTTGGCGAACAGACTCGGTCGGGATACAGATTTTGATTAGTTTACAACTTCGTTCGTATATTCATCGTTCGTTGGATGGTTCGTTAGGGATACTAATGGCCTTATTTTGTATGCCTAACGAAGCATCCAACAATCGAATGCTATGCGAACGATGTTGTAAGCAAATGGAAATTTGTATCCATAACGAAGCTACTCGGTAACTCTTACGACATGCTTACGTTTCTTATGTAATTCAAACTGTTATACAGAAGCAGTTGTCAAATGCGTCAATGCCAGATCAAACATTTCAGAAGTTTTCTGTTTTTGTCTTTTTACTTTAAAGATTTTTTAAGAATTTTGCTTCGTTTATTGTTTGCTGGCAACGTCGTTGTTTGGTTTATTTATGTGAACAGCTGTTTTGTTTTTATTCAGTCAATTTATTTTTAACAATAAAGAAATTTGCTTATTTGTTTTTATTGTGATTGTGTTTTAAATAAACTATAACTATTGAGCTACAAGTGTTCAATAATAAAGTGACATTGAAGTGTTAAATGTTTAAAAAAAATGTATGCAACTATCCATTTTTTGAACAATCTAATTCAACGAACACAACACAACGATAGCATTTGAGTATTCGTTTGATTTTGACGTTTGAATTCGCCATTTCATTGCTCGTTAGGGATGCAAACTGCACAAATGTTACTCAGAACAGTGTTTTGCATGAAACGAGTGTTTGGATAGGCATACAAAATAAGGGCATAAATAATGCCATAAGTCATAGTAACAGCACAGTTACACAGTTCTATGAAAAATAAATTTCGGCTGTGCTGTGGCTTTGCTTTGAAAATTTTATGCATTAAGCATAGTGCTATGTTTGTTTGCGTGAAATTTCGCTGACAACATTAATTTATTTGTTGCGTGAAAATTCTGACATTTATTTTGTTGCGAGGAGTTCCGTTTGCAACGTTTCTCAGAGAGACTCAATGAGTGAGTTGGGAAATTTCATATGATCCTCTCTTTTCACTTCAAAATAAATAGGCAGTACAATTAAATTGTCGTGAAAAAATGTTGCTCAGAAACATGTTGCGATAATTTTACGCAGCGGAACAGAGTACTGCTCTGACGAAAATGTTGCGAAAATTTCCACACTTGTTTCGCAGATGTCATATTTTGTATAGAGATTAGAATGGAATTTCACATGAAACAGAACAGAGTACTTTGCTTAAGTGAGAACTAATAGAATTTTTACTTAGTTAAAGCATAAAATGCTTCCTTTGGTTCTCCTCGTGTTTGACTTCACAATTTTTGAATTAAATTGTTGTGTGAATTAAATTAAAACTTTTTGTGCAGACTTGTTGAGAAACATTCTGGAGAAATCTTAGTATTCTACTTCACAACTGAGTTTTAAATTGCAACGTGTTCAGGTAAAACTTAAAGAGGTTATACATTTATTTATTTACAGGTTTAACTTGCTTGTGGTATAAAAGCGGATCAATAATCTGGTCCCGCCAGTATTGAAAGTATCAACTGGCCCAATTACGCTAGCTACTTCAATAGTTCTGTACGCACTAGCTACATTTTAGACCGAAAGTAATGCATAAAAGGGTCAGTTCAATCAACTTCCAGCTCGTTTGTTTCTTGTTTAATTTTTTAATGTCTTGACTGACTCATAAAATTTATTCCGACGAACTAATACTTCAAATTAATTTATTTGAGAAAATATGACACATAAAGCTTTTCAGTTTCGTTGAGCAACATGAATAAAATACCATAATGAAAAAATATAAATATATTAAATAAAAAATATCAATCACTCTGCCTACGTTTTTTTTTTTTTTTTAAATATCAACCAGCGGAAAAGCTGGCTTTTCATGACTAGTGAAGTCAATAGAAAATGGATGTGTAGAAGGGTGCAATTGCAATGCAGTTTGAAGTGAAGCTAATACTGGATATCTAGGGGCTATCGAAATCACTTGTTTTGTACTAGTGCCATGAACTGTAGGGGTATTAGTTGGCCGTGGAGAGACCTCCCGCCACCTAACCTAAACTTTTCTATTTAAAACAGATTTTTTGCAGGATTCTTTATGCTTATTATTGCTTTGCTTTTAATATGTTTTTCTTACTTTATAACTTGGCTTTTTTATGAAAATACCATCTGCTCGTGGTCTTACTCCATTTCCCAGTAAATATTTGATAATTTGACCTACATATATTGAGAAGTTAAATTACAATTTTTAAAGCATTTCTCTCAAAACCAGAGGCTATTTTTTTCATAATTCTCTATAATAGTTTATTGTACCACATCTTTTTGCCACAAATTTGTTGCCATTATTTTTATCAGAACTTCACAATTTTAAGCAAGCATGGGTTTTTTAAAAATAAGAAACTTTTAAAGGTCAACTATAAACCTATTGTTATATAATGACAGCAAAGAGTCAGTTATTCTTAACAACTGCCAATTATGACATTTTCATCACAGAACTGTTAAAAGTCAAAATTCCAAGCATCTGCTGCTCATACTTGAAAAATTTCCTTCTAGGTGGCTTATGTTTTGTGTTCCATCCACGTGTTAAGCCTTAAAACCAACAATATCATGCATAAATAACAACTTTCTTGGAAACTCATCACGTGCCAGAATTTGAAATTACTGTAATATTTGAAGAACTAGCTAATAATAGTTACTCAAGTAGACAGATTCTATAGCTCTATTATCATCTCTCGAGTTCTGCTTGTTATCCTTTTATACATAATGGGATTAGTTTCTATTGTGTGTACGTGTGTGTGTATTAGGCGAAATAATCTGAAAAGTCATCATATTGGCAAGAAGAACACACAAGAGATATTTTGAAAAAGATCAAAAGCCTTCTAAAATTGCGTTTGTTCGAAAAATGTATGGTTATGGATTAAATGCTCTTGAAATTATCATAAACTGATTTTTATGATTTTTTGGTTTTATAGTTTGAGCCGAATTTAAGTAGCTAGCATTTAAAATTGATTTATTAATGCACTAAATATTAACGTTATTCTGCTCAATCTTTATCTATCCCGCCAATCAAGAGCCAAAGTATATCTACTCGATCACAACAAATCATAAACTTCACGTACTCATGATAAATGTCCTGAATATATAGTTCAAATGTGAGATCACAAAAATGTATGGGATAAATTTAAGCCCAAAATCTTGCATCTGCCCATTGCTTTGCTTGAAGAATAGCATCATCAATAATTCTTTGAACTAATCAGTGAATTTATATCACAGAGAGAAACACAAATCGCACCAAACAATTTTTATGGTCTTTTGTCCAACTTACGACGAATTGACTTTATAGCTGTAAGAAGGATATGAAAATGAAAGCAAGAAGACGAAAAGAAAAGATGAGATGCAGCCGTAGTTTTGTTAGAATTTCAATGACCTATTTAATGTCACCACTAAAAACCGCCAATCAGTCATACCCCATAAGAGATACCCTAACGACAGCCGTATAAGAATCTAAGTAGTTGCCTCTGAAGAGGATCCGCATTCGATGTGGGTAATCAACGCGTGTTCCAAGGATAACAATAAATAAATAACATGAGAGAGAGACAATGAACAGCAGCTGCCGATCTCTGTTCAAGGTTGCCTGTTGTTGTAATGCTAGTAGCTAGGATTTTGCATTTGATTATATATATTTATAGGTACAACAATGATTCTTAAGAGACATTTTTACAAAAAGTACAACTACATTTAAATTATTTATGTGGCTTACATTTTTTTTTTATGTTAGAATAGAAATCTTCATAAGTAATTTTATTCTTTTGAAAGAATAAAACGATAACTTTGACTAAAGGATCATCTTTTTTATTTTTGAAAAATGTCTTCGGTGAAAATTAATTTTAGGTATTTTTTAAAATTTATTTTAAGTGGGAAAAATAAAACAAAATCTTTTTTGTTTTTAATATTATTTTAATTGTTAAAGTTACAATAAAGTCACTTTTGATTGAGATAATATATTTAGATAGGGTTGGTCACAGCTGAATCACTCAAGACTACTGAAGCGGAAGTGTAGCTACTTCCGAAAAAGGCTGTCCAGACTGCTGTATGATTCACTTTATACAGAGATGTTGTTGTTGTTGTTGCCTTCTTTTAAAAACTACTTGACCTAAAGCTCTAAATTATAACCATATTAAGCTATGTTTTAATAAGATTTTCAATATAGAATTAAGAAGACTTCTCTATGGTACTTTTTTCTTCTTATTTGGTACTATTAAGAAAACCTAAAGAAATAGGTCAATAAGGTGACCTTCTTAATATAAAGTGGTGGTTTTTATATGTAATAATATACTGCATGGTGGTCGACGTTGTCCGAGTGTTGTTAATCCAGAAAAAGTTAAAGAATTTAATTAATTTGAAATCAATTTTTTTTATTTTTGATAATTTATGAAAAGTTTTTTAACACATATCTCTGTTTCGTTGCAGAGCTGAGGTGGATCAAGGTTACGCAATAACATTATCGATATTCCAATTTATTACATTAAAATGAAAAAGTGTACACTAAACAATTAAAGTTATATGGCAGCGCTAAGTAAGCACGACTATTGGTTTATATTTTATATTGAAAAAAAACCGCATTCAGTTTTCCGAAATGCTGACTTGTAGGTTAATTCTTCACTAGGTTAAATCTAATTTATATGGCAACGCTTATTTTTAAAATTGCCAATGGAACACTAATTTGTAGTTAAATCGTCTATTTTGGTCCCTGAATCGTTCTTTTCCGAAATTTTTTTTTATAATAATTATAAAGTTAGTGCTTAAAAAAGTGGGATAAAAGTGTTTTATTTAAAATAATTACTTGTATTTATAAAAATAATAAAGATATGAAATACAAGTAATAATTTAATATAAAACACTTTTATCCCACTTTTTTAAGCACTAATTTTATTATTATTATCAAGTATTGACTTTTACTTTAAAAATAGAATTTTTTCTCACTTTTAACTCTTAAACTTAAAAGTCAAATTTTTAGAGTTTCCAAAGACGTTTATTATCCAAAAAGTTTTTATAGGTCTTTAAAAACTTTTATTTTGAAAAGTTATTTTTAAGAATCTTTCGAGACTTTTATTTTATAAAAGTCTTAATAAAAGTCTTACAGTAAAAAACTGCGTAAAAAATTCAACATATGTTTATTTATGAATTGGTTTCAGCAACCAATTTATTCCACAGATTAATTTTGTTAATCTTGTCGACTATGGGAAAGATTTATATTCAACAAATAAATAACATACAATACTTTTTTAAAAAAGACTTTTATAAAATAAAAGTATCAAAAGACTTTTAAAATTATTTGATTTTATTTTATTTTATAAAAGTTAAAATAGCTGTTAAAAATAAGAGTTAATTAAGTGAGAGTTAAAAATGCAAGTTATAAATAGCTCTTATTTGATAACTCTTACTTTCGACTATTAATAGTAACTTTTATATAATAAAAGTTTGTTAAGACTCTTATTTCAGAGACTTTTTTGGAAAAAAGTCATAAAAATCTTAACCTCTGCTTTATTATGTTTTTTTTTAAATTTGGTGCCTTGTGGTAAAGATATTTTGAATGTTCTAACAATTCAATCCATTATGCCTATATTTGCTCAATACAAATATATACGGATAAAAATAATTAGTTTTAACAAAAAAATTTTTTAGTTTCCGTTCCCATTTTAGTTTTGTTCAAAATGCATCGTGGGCGGTACATCATGTCAACCAATTTTTTTTTCTTATCATAATAAGATATCCCACAAAGGAACCAATACCTTTTTATAGGAAAAAACACTTTAGTTTTTTTTTTCATTTTCACTGAGCCAAATGTTTAAAAAAATGTTCATTTTAAATGATATTATTTAAAGTTTTAAATTTTTTCTGATTATTTAAGCTTCGATCCAATATATAAATATTTAAAACATATCAAATAACTTATACACATAATAACACAAATGTTTGAATTTGTCTCAAAACATTACTAGTTTTTTGTTAAATTTTTGTCAAACTTTCAGGCGACAAAAATCAATAAACCAAATTTTTTTTTTAAAAAAATTAACAACGCAGTTTTTTTAATTTAAATAACTTTAATAGATATTTGAAGCAAACATTTTTTAAAACATCTTTGAAAAATAAGTTTTGGCCGTCTTTTTCATGTTTGGAACCAATGTCTGCTATCTGGTTTCAAAGAACAGCTATGCTGAATTTAGTTAATATGGGTTAACATACAGACATTTTTCTTTAATTAAGAAATATGCGCTGCACTGTGCCCAATTCATGCTATCATGTGCCACATTAAAAGTAATACTTACTTCAATTTCAATTAAATTTCTATTAATAATTAATTTTAAAAATTTTTACAGCTTTCTCGCAAACAGCGAAATGATTGCAGCAAATAATTTATTTCGGAGAGAGTAAATTCACTTCATTTTACATAGATTCCGTCAAAAATATTTTCATTTCAACGTTCTAAGTTTGGGTTTTTATTTCTTTCTTATTATGTGCTAAATCTGCCATCAACAATGACCAAAACTTATACAACACAAATCCAAGCAAGGTGCAACCAAGCATCGATGACTAGCACAGAACGTGCTAATTTTGAAACAAGAAACTCATAATTTTCAATCAGACAAAGAAGCGTCAAAAAGCAAAAAGGATACAAATTTGAAATGGGAAACGGAAAATCTGTGCAACAACATATAAAGACAAAGTGCAAAAGTCACATCAAGGTGTGCGGTTTCGACCGAGTTTTGTTTCAACTAATAAACGTTACACACCTCTATACCTAAGACGCAATACAAAAAATGCTCTAAGGATGCTGCAGCGAAGGATCAACAAGGAGCTAGGCGGAAAATAAGCAACACAGTAATCGTAAGAAAGTCTATCCGCTCAAGTAAAATCCAATTATTCTCAAGTGTCAATATAATAAGCTGGCATACAAACACGAAGAGCTGGCATAACAAAAGGATGCATGCAATAAATGTCCTGCGGTTAGCACCGTTGAGTCGAGTATCTGTTGGAGTGAGCGTGTGGGTTTGCTAGTGCCATTTACAATTTTCACAATTTGAAAAATATACCTATTGTGAACAGGAACAGCTGTACCTGGCCAAACATTAGCTCAAAGCAGAATTTCAAGTACCCGCACAGTAGGCGCTGTCAGAGTACGAGTACCTTAGGAACATGTTTTTGGTTTTTTTTTTTATTTTAACTATCGATAGGGTCAAATAAAAAATTTTGAGTGTTACGATGTTGATCTCATCGAACTCAGTTTAATTTTGAAGAGATTTTTTTAATATATATATTTTGCATAATTTAAGTCATTTCTTGTTTACAATTTTCAAGTGACTCAGTGTAAATTTAGTCATTTGACTTAATATGATATATAAGCAACACTTAATACCTTTTAACAAAACATTTTTTTTGTACCCCGTAAAAAAACTTTGCCTCAATTCAAATCTCAAGTGCAAATATGCAGACCTTTTTCTGTTGCGCAAAGTCAAGAAGTTAACCACACGCTAATCTTTAGCAGTGCCAGATAAATATTGATTCAGGCCTCTGAGTCTGGGTGCGCGCTCATCTTGCAACAATTAATGTATTATTCGTGTTCTTCGAGCACTTATGAGCTTCTTAGTGCCACCACCTCTCTTTTTGGTAGTAGTTCTTCATCGTCATACCTTGCCGTTTTAGTTGTTGCTGGAGTGGACTTTTGTTGTCACAATCAGCTACGGTGGACATCGGCAGTCGCTGTAGTTCACAAATAATCACTAATGGCAGGCCGCACAGCGTCACTCAATTACTTAATTAAACTAAACATTTAGTATTGTTGACTCAAGTTGACGAACTGCGCAAACTGCTCCTTCTTCATCTCCGCTGTATGATGTGTTTGTTGTTTGTTGTGCGTTGTACCCGCCAATGGATCAATATTAGCAAAATATGAAAATCTTTGAAAATCCCAAGCAAAGATTCCAACTACTTTGAAGCATTAGTATTTTTTTCTGCACTGAAACCAATTCAGTTTTCATTCAATGGGAGTAAATAAGTTGAGGAGTGAAATTCTAGTTGAGGAGCTAGAGATTGAAATTCTAGCTAGATTAAGAAAATATACCACAAAACAGAGTTTCATCATATTTTACATAATTTTTTCAGTGTTTTGCATAACTCGAACGACAAAAAAAAACGGCAGTTTACTAAAACACTATCTACACTGAGAAAATATTTTCAGTCTCTTTACTTAGATATGGTTCACGCATTACGGAAGCAGATTTTTTGTAATTATTAAGCCCCCCTCCCCCTTGTCGGCAAAATTAAGCCAAGCTCTTACCCTCCTCTCATGCTCAGTTCAAACAGCGAAGTACGATTTAGTATCAAACATAATTTTTTTGTAACCTTTGAAAAGTAAAGACTAACGCGATGGACACGGATGTGGTAGCGAGCGATGTTATCACTTCGACGAACAATAATAATGACGAAATCTGACAAACACTACGACGATTCGTCAAATTGTAAGTCAAACAGCTTCTTGTCAAACTTATCCCAGCAGTGTAGTCAACTAGTTACAATACTAGTAAATGTACTAGCTCAAAAAATACCAATACTAGTTTAGCTCAAATGCTGTTACCATTGCGCAAACTGGTTATTTTCTTGTGTTGATGTCACAGGAAAAGACAATTGACCTATTCGCGATATTATTATAGTATTTTTACTGGCATAATTTGAACTAGTTGTAATTGCAGTAACTTTTGAACCAGTAAAATGCTTGCATAGTCAAAACCAGGGCTCTCATCACGTATGACGAGAATCGTTTGACGATATCGTTTCAACGATACTTTAACATCACTTAACCTTTAATTTTATGAATCGTCTAAACGATATCGTTTTGCTTGCTTCATGTATGGCAAACTACTGTCAAATGGTATCGTCGAAACGATTGCTTGGCGCGATAGCTAATTTGGTATCGTTTGGCTATTTTTCTGGTTGGAAATAATAAAAATAATTTTAAAATGTTTTGGGCGCTTGTTTGTTAAAGTGGTCCTTAACAAATAGATGGAATTACTTTCCTGCACTATGTTTGCGACGTAATTGTGGCCCAGCTGCGGATGTTCATCAATAAAGTGTAGCAATTTTTCCATTTACTTAGGTGTCGCTGCCGAATAATATATTTTCAAAACATTATCATCAAAATAACTTATTAAATATTCTTACATTTTGCCTTAAATTTTCACTTTTGAAGCAAACAAATCCAAAAACAAATTCTACACAAAAGTAATTATTACTTTTGGCACTGAATATATGTTTTGCAGAGCCTTTCAAACTGTAGAAAACACAACGATAGACGAGACGATAGCGATGGACTTATATGAAGCAAACTAAGAACGATATCGTCGGATAGCATCGTTCAAACGATAGTCGTTTTAAAATTTACGTGATGAGAGCCCAGGCTTTTTACTGGTATGATTTGAGCCACCTTTGAGCCACCTTTAGTATATCTGTAACTATTTAAATACTAGTTTATTATTGACCAGTTTCATATTGGTATTGTTTTAGCCAGTTCAATTCTAATAGTTCCCATACTAGTTATATGCCAGCATTCGTTTTGTTCTAGTCTTTTCGAAACCAGTTGTATGCTAGTACTACTTATACTTGTATTATTGAAACTTTATTTAGAATTCTATTTTTAAGCAGATTGTTATTTTTAAAAAGCTTCACATTTATCTTATACAAACTAAATTGTATATATCACTTCGAATACTTGTTCGGAATTAAGGATGTAGTCCGGTACTCTGCCCTAATTTTCAAGGTTTATTTCGGAATGATTTTTTATAAGAAAATAAAACACAATCGTTTAAATATTTTTATATGATTTTATAAACATCTGTAACTGTACAAAAAACACTTTTTTATCTAACAATTTTTTTTTAATTTGTACATCTAAAGTTGACAAAAAAAAAAGAATGTGTTTTGCTGGCCCGGGTGATAACGGCACTTGAAGAAATTTAAAAGAAACAATTTCAATAGATTATTGTTCTGTAGACTTGTCATTCTGGCAGGTAGTTGATTAAAATATTTTCATTAAAAAAAATGGCTTATCATCGGCTTATCATGGCTTATATTCTACATCTAAATAGAAATTTTAAACAATCGTGTCTTTTTGTGGAAAATCGAGGGAAAAAATAGGGAAAAAATCAATTAAAATGTACAATTCTCCTACCTGCGAGAGTCATTGGCGTATATAATAACTACACAGCAAATTTTATTTTAAGTCTGATTGAAGTCATATCTTTGATTTGATTTTGACTTCATTAATACATTTATTACTACATATCTATGATATGCAAATTTTATGCAAAAAATATGGAAAAGCATATGCAAGAAATAAGCTGCATATTTTTGCTTATGCAGTAATAAAAATGGTCTTAATTCTTAATACTTCCAAATTAATTGAAATATTTATAAAGTTTATTGAAAAAAAAATGTTAAAAATGTAAAAACTATTGTATTACCTTCAACAGATAATTATGTTAACTAGAAATCGCTATTGGTCGAAGTTCCACCTTTTCACTGTGACATTTGACCTACACTGTGATATGAAATCGCATTCGTTCTCAGATGAGCGTAGAATAGGGTTAAAAAACTAATCTATTTCGATTTTCAGTTTGCCGCCCAGTGCTAACCAACGACTTTTCATACAAAAATACGTTGTACTGAGGAAATCTACAGTTTTCGAGATATCGCAATAACTTTGATGTCATAATAACAGGCAATTTTTAAATATAGTATTCGTGAAGAAATATTACCAAAAAAAAATCTTTCGTATATCGTTATTTTTCTCAACCAATGACTTTTTATACAAAAATACGTTGTATTGAGAAAATCTACAGTTTTCGAGATATCGTCATAGTTTTAATGTTAAAATAACGAGAATTTTAAAAAATGTACTGTTTGTATGAAATTTCACCATCCCAATATATATTCGCATCTGTTAAATAAAAAAATGCTTATTGTAGGGTATACGTAAGAGATAACGAGAAATGTCTGGCATATATTTTGTATATCTAAGCAATGTCTAAAATTTCCTTTTACACCGCGTTCTTCCATCTCTTTTAGCTTAGCTTTTATTTAAGAAATTATGTTTTGAACGCTCATATTTTAGGTCAAAGGTCACAAAAATTATTCTGTGCACTATTTCTCCCTACTTTTATTCATTTGAAAGAAAAATTATACAAATCGGTTGAGAAACACGGGAGAATATGGTACCGAACTGTTTTTCCTACATATCTAGATATGTACAAGTATAGATTATCTGTTCAAAATTATGTTCTATAATTCATATTAAAATATATTATTAAAACTTCTTCTAAGTTGTCGATGGTGAAATTTAAGTCCGATCGGTTGAATAGTTTTTCCTGAGAACTTCTACCAAGTTGAAAAGCGTTGTTTCGAGAAAAACTTGTTTACGTAAAGTTTTTGTTGCCATGGATGCCATCTGGACGCATCTACTTAAAAAGTATATTGAAATGCTTCTTCATCTCAGCGGCTTAAATAAGATGTTGTATATTATTCCTAATGGTATCTTATATATAAAGTAGGGTTTTTTAGAAAATTGCTTTTTTGAAACATATAGACCAGGCATATCCACGCCATAGCTCATTTGAGCAGCGTCGACTCAGAGCCTGAACAGAATCAAAAATCGTTGCGATCGACCATTCGTTGTTGTTGGAAAATACATGCAAAATACGCAGCTCGTTTTCTGCAACGATAAATCGCAGACTTAGAATCTATGCTATTTCAATCGTCGGTCGCAACGATTTTTGATTCTGTTCAGGCTCTCACACGTATTGTTTACGCTCTGCGTTCATTCTTTGCCGAACCGTCGGTGAAGCAACATCAAGAGTAGCTGTAAAGCTTTTTTGCATTTTTTGAGCACACTTCGAAAAGAACACTCGATTGACAAACGAAGTTAAAGAAATGGAATACAAACAATTTTCTATGATTGTAAATGCGTTTGATGACATGCTTTGTATTTTATGTGGGAAGTCTTTTCATAAAAAAAAAGAATCGAATATGAAAAGACATTACGACCATTTTCATTCTAATTTGAATGAAATTCAGGGAATTTGAAAGGGAAAATCTTTTTACTGAAAAAAAATCTGGGCTTTCATCACGTAACTTTTAAAACGATGCTATCCGACGATATCGTTCTTAGTTTGCTTCATATAAGTCCATCGCTATCGTCTCGTCTATCGTTGTGTTTTCTACAGTTTGAAAGGCTCTGCAAAACATATATTCAGTGCCAAAAGTGATATTTACTTTTGTGTAGAATTTGTTTTTGGATTTGTTTGCTTTAGAAGTGAAAATTTAAGGTAAAATGTAAGAATATTTAATAAGTTATTTTGATGATAATGTTTTGAAAATATATTGTAAATAAAATATATAATGTTGGAAATATTGCTACACTTCATTGATGAACATCCGCAGCTGGGCCACAATTATTTACGTCGCAAACATAGTGCAGGAACGACATTCCATCTATTTGTTAAGGACCGCTTTAACAAATAAGCGCCCAAAACATTTTAAATTATTTTTATTATTTCCAACCAGAAAAATAGGCAAACGATACCAAATTAGCTATCGCGCCAACCAATCGTTTCGACGATACCACTTGACAGTTGTTTGCCATACATGAAGCAAGCAAAACGATATCGTTTAGACGATGCATAAACTTAAATGTTACGTGATGTTAAAGTATCGTTGAAACGATATCGTCAAACGATTCTCGTCATACCTGATGAGAGCCCTGTCTTGGAAAAACCAAACTTCGGCTTTCTAAAATAGAAGATGAAGAAAATGGAAAAGGTTTGAAGAAAAAACAAACCGAATTGAAAATATATTTTTCAGACTTAATTTCTTTTTACATAATTAAACTTGGTAGACCTTTTACAGATGGAAAATTTATAAAAAAATATGCATAAAACTTTTTGATACACTTTACAAAGAAGTACATTTCGTTAAAACTATCCCATTGTCTTTTCAAACCATAGCCTGGCGCACAAAAAAAAATAGGCCTATTTATTAAATCCGAAATTAAAAAAAAATAAAAGAGTGCAAATTTTTTTCCATATGCTTGGACGAAAGCACGGATATAAACGACGTTTGTCAGTTAGTGATTTGTTTTCGATTTGTCAATGCCGACTACAAAGTTGTGGAGTCAATGCTATCATTAGAAAAATTTTGTGGTTATGTCACAAGTAAATCACTGCTCGAAGTTCTGAACGAAAATCTGTTTTCAAAAGTCGACATGACTAAGTTTTCTGGGGTTTGCACGGATGGTGCAAATGTTAGGATAGGGGGAAAAATGGGCTTCTGGGGCAACTAAAAAAGCTCGGCATTGAAGTTTATTCCTTTCACTACATCATCCATCAAACCGCTCTTGCTTCAAAATTATTAAGCGACTGCTCCACCATGAAAACTGCAAAGAAAATAATAAATCAAATAAGAAGAGGGCACTTGCCCACAGAAAATTTGTGCAATTTTTAAAAAGCACCAATGCTAAGCATTGTGATCTTAAAATCTTCACACAAGTTCGGTTGGTAAGTCGCGGTGAATGTATTTCAGGATTGTTCGATTTAAGAAAGAAAGTATTCCAGTTTCTACAAATTTCAAATCTTGTACAATCTGAAAATTTACTACAGGCTCTAGAGAGCAATGACTTCATTTTGGATTTGGCCTTTTTATCAGATACAACAAATTTTATAAATGAACATAACTTGAAATTGCAAGGAAAAGAAAAGTCGATAAATGACTTGTTCAAAATAGTTATAAATTTTAAAACAACATAATTTTAACTGATATGTGAAATTCGATCAAATGACTTTTCAAATTTCCCAAATACCTCAAAAATAATTACAGAAATTGAAGCCGATATGAACAACAAGTACGCTGAAGTATTTGAAACACTTTTAAGAAATCTTGAAAATAGATTTAAAGATTTTGAAAATATACAATATAATTGATTGACATTTTTTAAAGTCCCTTGAAATGTGACATAAGTAAACACGAATTTAAAATTCAATCAGAACTTATTATACTTCGGAGCGGAATATTCGCTATTGAACATGAAGATTTAATTGAGTTTTGGAAAAAGTTGGATCCCTCTTTTTATCCGGTACTGAAAGGAATTTCTGAAAGGCTTATGTCGTTTTTTCCTTCAACTTACTTTTGTGAATAAAAATTTTCAGATATGAAATTTATGTGTTCAAAGCAGCGCAACAGATTAAACGCAAAGCATTTAAAACATGTTTTGAAATTGCGAGAGTATTGTAGATATTGAAAATTGTATTGAAAACGACCTTTTTCCGTCCAAAAAAAATGCGTACACAGAAAAATTGCTGAATTTTTTTCAGTGCATTCGCTCTTTTCTCACTAACACAGTCTCATAGACAATTTTGGATATCCCTGATATAGACTAAAGAGCTGCAGGAATGTTTTCCGTGCGTTTACCATTCTATACATTCTATGAGAGTATTCCATATTCTCAAACCATTTACAAAGCGGAACGAATGAGCGCGAAACATTAATTTTGCGAAGCGAATAAATGTGCCATTCTGTTTGAGAGAGTTTTAATGAATATTGATCATCTAGTCGTTTGTAGCTGTTTTTTAACCGACTTCAAAAAGGAGGAGGTTCTCAAGTTGGTTGGTTTAATTTTTTTTTATGGAATGCATTCGGAGAATTACGAATACTCTCAAGTGGTTTTCATGAATTTTGGCTTTTGCTTTAGTTTTGTCTGCTTCAATATGAATCTAAATAATACGTGTTACAAATTAATACGCAAATAGACCTTATATTGTGATTTTGAAAATTATGTAATTTTTGTTTAATATGGTTGCCACCTAATCTTCTATATAAATAAAAATCAAATGTCGTTCGTTGGTAATTGCATCAGTTGAGAACGGCTGAACCGATTTGGATAATTTTTTTTTTTAAATGTTCGTAAGAGTCCAACTAAGGTTTTTACGGAAATAAAAATTGACCACGCCCACTTTGCGCCCACTTTTTTTGATTTATCTAAAATCGGAAAACGGCTGGACCGATTTGGATAATTTTTTTTTAATGTTCATAGTAATCCAATTTAAGTTTTGTCGGAAAGAAAAATTGACCACGCCCACTTTTGCGCCCACTTTTTTCAATTTATCTAAAATCGGAAAACGGCTGGACCGATTTGGATAATTTTTTTTTCAAATTTTCGTAGTAATCCAATTTAAGTGTTTACTGAAAGAAAAATTGACCACGCCCACTTTTGCGCCCACTGTTTTGATATCTATATATATAAAATTAAGTGGCAAAACTTCCTGTTCGCATACTCCTCCTAGACGGCTTGCCCGATTTCAATGAAATTTTCAGCGGTGATTGGGGTCTGTGTGGAGGGTGCACATAAAAAATTGCATGTGTGTATCTTTGCAGGTTTTGTACCGCACCCCCTTTTGTCGCCCACAAATCAATAAAAATGCTGTATTTAAGACGGTTTTGGTCGTATGAAATTAAAATTTGGTAAATAAGTTCGTATAATAACTATAATTAACTTTGAAAAAATGGGCGTGGTCACAATTCATCTACGCCTACTTTAAAGAAAATATCAAAATACTTCGGAACCATTGGTCCGATTGAGCTCAAATTTTGTAAGTACGCTTTGCTTTGAGTTCGAGATGGTTTAAGGGGCAATGCCACACCCCCTTTTACCTCCCACATATAAATAAAAAATTGTTGTTATCGAATAGCTTTAGTTAGAGTTATGGGTCACACAGCTTAGAAATTCGGTATTCGACCACAATTTAGACGTACCGTTTCTGTGATGAAATTTTATGGGAGTGGACAAGGGGGAGGGGCACCTCCGATACAACCCAAATTTGTGATATCGAATAGCTTTGAAGTTATAGGAATTCATCTTTGGAATTCAGTTTTTGACCTCAATTTACACATGCAGTTTCAATGGTTTTATTTTATGGGCGTTGGACAGGGAGGCGTGACATCTCCCTTACAACCCAAATTTGCGATATCGTATTGCTTTGAAGTTATAGGTTGACAGCGTAAGAATTCGGTATTCGACCTAAATTTATACATGCATTTTCAATACTTACATTTTGTCGTCGTAGGGCAAAGGGGAGTGGCACTTCCCATACAACCCAACTTTGTGCTATCAAATAGTTTTAGAGTTATAAGTCGTACAACGCCGAAATTCAGTATTCGACCTCAATATACACATGCAGTTTCATTGATTCAATCTATGTTCATTGGTAAGAGGGGCGTGGCACCTCCCATTTAACGTAAATTTGCGATATTGAATATCAGCGTCAGAATTCAGTATTCGGCCCCAATTTATACATGCAGTTTCATTAATTACATTTTATGGGCGTACGACAAGGGGGCGTGAAACCTCCTATTTAACCCAAATTAGAGATATCAAATAGCATTGGGGTTATAGGTCTCACAGCTTTGGAATTCAGTATTGGACCTCAATGTACACATGCAGTTTCATTGATTACATTTTATGAGCGTTGATCAAGGGGGAGTGGCACCTCCCATATAACGAAAATTTGTGATATCGAATAGCTTTGGAGTTCAAGGTCGCACAGCGTCGGAACTCAGTATTCGACCAAAATTTACGCTTGCAGATTTACTGATAAAATTTTTTAGAATTTGTCGGGGGGGCGTGACACCTCCAATTTAACCCAAATTTGCGATATCGAATAGATTTGGAGTTACAGGTATCTCAGCCTCAAAATACAGTATTCGACCTCAATGTACTCATGCAGTTTCATTGCTAAAATTTTATGGGCGTAGGGAAAAGGAGAGTGGCACCTCCCATACAATCAAAATTTGTGCTATCGAATAGTTTTGGAGTTATATGTCGCACAGTTTTGGAATTCGGTATTCGACCTCCATGTAGACATCCAGTTTAATTGATTACATTCTATAAGCGGTGATGAAGAGAGAGTGGCACTTCCTATACAACCCAAATTTGTTATATCGAATAGCTTTGTGGATATAGGTCGCACAGTCTCAGAATTCAGTATTTGACCTCAATTTAGACATGCTGTTTAACTGATAACATTTTATGGGCGTTTGAATAGGGAGAGTGGCAGCAACGCGCCGGGTTTCAGCTAGTAATATATATTTTTAAGAGTTTTAAGCATCATTTAACAGTTTTAGAGAGTCACATAGGGTTGCCACCTCATTTTTTTATTTATACGAAATCGGTGCTGGCGCGAACACTAAGTAAAAATGAGTCGCTGCATCCAAATCCGTTGTCAGAATTTCAAAATAATGAAATTTTTTATTATAGGGCTGCCACCTAAAATATGTATTTTTTCGACTTTTAAACATCATTTAACAGTGGTTGCGGATTTCGAATCTGAATTAAGAATTTTAAAATTCAAGATTGTGGATAGGGTTGCCACCTAATTTTTTTATTTTTAAGAATTTAGGGCTGGCGCGAACTAAAAGGTAGAAATGGGTCGCTGAATCCGAATCCGTTGTCAGAATTTCAAATTTATAACATTTTAAAAAAATTTTAAATAAAAGGGCTGCCACCTAATAATCCATCAGCAGATAAGCAGGTTTGGTAAGCATTTTTGTTGTTTTATGCAGCTGCTGCTGGTGTTTTATGCAGAGAAGAGTTTTTCTCTTGCTGATAATGTTATCATTGAAACACGAAACAGATTGACTCCAAAAATACTACACCCAAAGATATATTGTTGTATTATTAAAAAGAGTAGCATTGTTAAATTTCTTTTCAAAATTTTCGTTAATAAAATTTCCGCGCTGGACATAGTTGTTCTACTGCTATGATAAAGATTTTGGACGATATAAGAAACTCGTATGACAATGGATTAGTAACTCTGTTATGCTTACTCGATTTGTCAAAAGCGTTTGACACAGTTAATCACCATTTACTATGTTATAAGCTTAAATATAAGTATGGTTTTAGTGACAGCGCTGTGTTAAGTTAAGGTCGGTGAAAATTTTTCAAGTCTTTCGTCTGTTTGCAGTGGGGTTCCCCAAGGATAGGTACTAGGTCCTCTTTTATTCTCCATTTTTACAAATGATATTTTCAGCGTTTGCAGGCATTCGTCCATGCATGCTTATGCTGATGATATTCAGATATATCTCTCACGTAGAACTGGTCTCATGGAAGACCTGGTATTCAGGCTTAATGAGGATCTAGAAAGTATAAGTCAGTGGGCTGTTAGCAGTGGGCTTCAACTTAATGCTGCGAAATCATTTGTATTACCCATCAGCAAAGATAATGTCTTCTTTGAAGATATACCGGACCTTATTTTAAAAGACCAAAAGCTAAGTTTCGTCAGCAAAATCAAAAATCTAGGTTTTCATATTAATTCTACACTTACCTGCAGTGACCACATCAACAGTGTGGTTCAAAAAGTATATTATATTCTGCGTAATCTAAGAGTTTCAGCTGATTATACGCCAGTTGAATTGAAACATAAGCTTGTTTTTCAACTTATACTACCTATAATTACTTATGCAGAATGTGTTTATAGCAATTTGGACTCCCGATCTCAATTAAAATTAAACTTAGCATTTAACCAGGTTACACGATATGTTTATGGGCTGCGAAAATTTGATCATATATCTCAGTTAAAAAAATCTATTCTTGGAAGTGATATTATTTACTATCTCTATGCTAGAAATTGTATCTTTCTGCATAAAATAATAGTGATTAAAACGCCTCCTTATTTGTTTGAAAAAAATCGATTTGGTCACTCAACAAGAAGTTTTATGCTGACCCCACCGAGTTTCAACTACCTCAACTCCACAAGATTATTTTTTATTAATGCCACTCGTCTTTGGAATTCCTTACCGAGCCATGTAAGAGCTTTAAGGGAAATAACAAGATTTAGACTTGCCGTATTTCAACATTTTGCTTCTAATTAACGATTAATAAATTCGCCAGTTTTCTTTAAATCTATACTTTCTTCTTGTCACTTTTTGTTTTTCTCACTTAATTACTTCAAATGTATACTCTATCTGGATTTTTCTATTTCTACTTAACATTAAGATTAATTTTATAATAAGTTTAATTGTTTAAATTAGGTTTAAGAAAATCTTTAATTTGTATAATCCTAAAAATATTGTTCCAACTTGTACATTAAGAGAACTAAGTTCTTATCGCACTATAAATAAATAAATAAATTCTTATCCTTCTTATCATTAATATTACCAGACTCTTGTTAATAAAAAACAAATGTCTTTAATAAAAAGATCTGCCATTTCTCTGAGTAATAACATGCTTGTTATTACAAAGATATGCTTCTCGTTAAATTCTTTGTATACTTATTTGGTATTAATAAAGAAAGCATCTTTCATATAAAAACAATGTTGTCAATCATTGTATTACTACTTTTTTAATTGCGATTTTTCTCCCTATTGTCAAAAAAAAAATTTATGTGTTGTTTTACTATATACAAAACTGTCTTTAACAAGAATGATTTTTCTTTGTTTGACAATGCTTGCTCTTTCTCTCTTTTTGTATTTAACAACACCTATCTTGTTACATTAAAAAGCTATCTTTCTGGAGTCAAAAATAAAAGATTTTTAAATAGGCACACAAATTTTTTTAATGCTACAACATTTTTTTTTTTGTGTAGATGCTATTCTATTACTAAATTATATTTCTAAAAATGAAAAATACAAAATATAAAGGACTACACTTATAAATACATATAATGTTTCTTAATGTGTTTCCTTATCTTATGTAAATGGGAATTCTTTTTAAATCGCATTACCTTGAAAACTAAAATGTTTTAAAACAAAAACAAAAGGATTATAATCAGTAAAATATGTAACTTAAGCGAAAGTACCCGTTTTAGAATATTAATTGCGAGTACTTGTTATTTCATATATGTTACTTGTTACTGTCACTTATAAAAATTAGCAGAATTCACACTTGCCGCAGAGTGAGTGAGAAAAACATGAGTTTTTATCGACTTACTTTTCTTACACAAACACTTTATTGAAAGATTCTATTTATGTAAAATTGGAACATGTGACAGCTTATCGATTTGGAACAAACGAATCGAACAGAAATCAATTCAAATTATTAAACAAACAGTGTAGGTGAAAATGACGTCAGAGTGACGTCAAATCGGTAACTGCGATCCTTGCGAGTTACAAGATCGAGCTACAGATTAGAAAAAGTTGCTAGCTGTTGTTACGAAAGGCTTTAACCAATACAGAACAAAGTTTTAAAATATCGGTCAAAGATTTGTTTTAAATCTCGTTTTCGTTTTTTTTAAAAACTTGAAATTTGTTTTGTTATATATGTACATCATTAATGTTATATAATTTTTTTTAATAATAATACCTTATTTATATAAAAATTTTTTTGATTTTTGTCTTTATTGGAAGTACGGTGTGGCTCTTTGGATGGTTTTGAAAATCTTAATTTCGCTCTTAATGGCCTCACTCGTACCCACCTCCGATATAGAAAATTCTGGAATAATGGTGCGCCGCACAGTGGTTTTTTTTGCGGCAATAAATAATATTTTTCAAATATCCTGTTTCCTTAATGTAAACAAACTATATTATAATCACATATTCAGACAAGTGAAATCTATAAACATTTTTCTAGAATTTTTAGCGAGTTTGTTTTATTTTTTTTATTTCACAAAACTTGAGTAGAATTTTTAATGGTAGGTACATAGTAAAAATGCGTTTTAATTAAAACTTTAAGTTTAAGAACGTGTTTTACAACATATTTTAAAAAAATATATATTATATTTTATATCTGCTTTCGCAAGACTAAAAAAAAACGCTGTTAGCCAATAATTTTGAACATAATGGCAACAACTTTCGCATTTGATTCAATAGTTTAGTTGTTGCGCCAACAGTTTCGTTTTTAGTATAACGGTATTGTACTGATTATCAGGCGGCTACCTAAACACAGAAAATTTTATAAGAAAAACCACAATTACAACAAAGAAAACGTTCGGCCTTTTTTGGAGCAAAAACTGAATATTATATAGGTTTATTTAAAAACAAATATAAAACATTCATTTGGTGAGATAACGGTAAACTTTTTCTTATTTCTCCAAAGTTATTTAATTGATCTTTCAGACAAAGAAAATTCAATGAAAATCGATTAAAAAATTACTGAGATATTACTTGCAAAATCTAAACTTAAAATTTCATTCACTATTCTACCTCTTCTTAGCCAGAGACTCCTTACTAAAATTAATACAAAATTTCAACGTTAATATTTCGGGTCAGTGGCCATCGATTTAAAATCGAACATGATTGGTCACGTCGATGGTGCAGTACCTTTCGAATGATATACGCTCATTGCCCTTATTCTAAAATAAATACCAAAAAGTTTACAACATTTAAAAATATTTCAAGGATGATTAAATAGTTTTGCCAAAAACTATAACGCTTACAATAAATCTGCTTATTTTGAGCCAATTTTTTAGTAAGATATATTTAATTTAAGCGAAAAAATTACCATGAACTATAAAGTCTTAGTTGCCTAAACTCAAGATATATTCAATTATACTATTAGCTCTCTCAAGATATGATTTGGTAATTATTTCCTAATTTCTATTAATTATTACTTAAACTAAATAAGGGGTCGTCCATAAACTACGTTACCAATTTAGGGGGGCAGGGGTTTTGAAATGTACTACGATAAGTAACGGTAGGGGGGAGGTGTTTAAATATTGTAACGTTACCAAAAATTAAGAAAATCGACGAAAAACCTTTAATTAATAACACAATCATTTCAAAAATTTTTAACCTTACATGTTTATGTTTGATCGTCTAAATTGATGGTTAACTTTTGTTTCAACGATTTCTTCCACCACCTTTTCCCTCGACACAGGAACCTTTTGGTATTCCTTCACCATCTCAGCACACGTCTGAAAAATTTGGGTCTTTGCTTTTGCGACAGGCTTTGACGTCAAGGCCTGAATGTTCTTGATCAAAGACGATACCGTATGACATGTACTGTCCTTCTTAGAAAGAAAAAATCGGTTCAAGGTTGTGTCCTATCTGTGGCTTGTATTTCGTTTTTGAAACTTCTATGAATTGCCATAAGTTTGTATTATATCGTTTACAATAAATCGGAATAAAAAATACTATTTAAATAAATCAATTTTCAGAAAGCATTTACACAAAAACACAGAACTTGGTGCAGCTCGGGTACAGCCTTTAAGGATACTCTGTCAAAGATCAGGTGAATTTCTTTGCGTTAGAAATGAGGATTCACCTGAATGGGTCGAATGATGAATTGATGAAAAATTCTATTTTGAAGAATCCTCAACAAAGCTACCAGCTTCCTCTATCCCAGTGATTGTGAGCAACGAATCTTGGATCGCAGATGGAATAGCTTTTACAGATGATATTAATTATTGATTTTTTTCCAATTGTTCCTTTAATGTATCTAGCCATACTAGTCACTAATACTAGTGAAAATTGTCAGAGCTAGTCAAAATATATAATCATTCGAATGAATTAATTTCATATGTCACGTTACTTTATGCGGGGGAGGGGTTTTGAAAAGCACTACGAAAAGTAAAGCAGGGGGAGGTAAAAAAACCGGAAAATCAGTAACGTAGTTTATGGACGACCCCTAAGGAACTTAATTAAAGGGAAATCTTTCCGATTTCGCCAAAAAAATCGTATGAAGTGGTTGACACGATTTCATAACGAAGTGTCGTATGGATTTTGTGACGAAATATTGTAACGTCATCAAAACCAAATGTCGTTATGCAGTTTATCTAAGTAAATAAGTTGATATGCAGTTTATGTTAACTAGGTAAATACCACAGCTGAGTCAAGAATTTTTTATGGAAGTTTGATGAGCTTTTCATACTTTTTTTTTGGTATGAAGACCTACCCCAATTGTACACTCGCGCTCAAAAAAAAAATGCTGAGATAAAGTTTTTTCAAATATTCGTCTTCTCTTGTATTTGTTTATGCATATTTCGCAATGTTCCAAAAATGTTAGTTTTTTTAGAAGAAAATTTAGTATAAATAGTATTAAAAACAAAAAGTAATACAGAATTTTACTTAAATTAAAACCAAAAAAGCTAAAATTGAAACCAAAAAGCAAAAATTTAAACCAAAAAACTAAAATGGATGGTGTAATATTTCTTTTGGTTTAAACTCTAGTACAGACGCATTTAAATGTGTTAATATTTGAAAAGTTTAAGTTTTAAACCGCAAGGTTGCAGTAAAATTTTAGTGGGACTAAAATTTATTCCAAGATTTCTAACCGTGAAGTAAGGGAAGTTTTTTAACTTCAAACAAATTACAAATTATTTCGATAAATTTTCAAATAAAACATAACTCTGTTAAACTAACCTACATATTTAGTACGGATGTATTGTCACTTCGTATTTCTGATAAAAATGATTTTCCTCTTTCATTTGATACCCATATTATCATGCTTTAAAGATCTTAAGTATTTAAATAAATTTTTTTAAATAATTCTTTTTTGTAACTTAAATGTCCTTTTAAAAAATCCTGACGTTATAGAGAAAAACTGAGAGTGCAGTTTTACTATCCTTTGTCTCTAGTTTCACGGCTTACTTCGTGTGTGAAAAATGTTTCATAACGTTTTTTATCTCATTATTTAATTTGGCGTACACTAAATAGGTATTATTTGTTTGAAACCTAATTTAAGAGGTAAAAGTCAGATATTCAGAAGGAACTATTAAAAAATTCTTAAAAAAATAATCTGAAAAAATATTTTTATTTTACTTACTATATATAAAAAATAAAATGACAGTGTAACACCTTTGAACTAAGCCCGTTTAATTGCTTATATGGAATAATTGCAGGTGATTTGTTACACAAGCATTAAACCAAAAGCAGAACAAAAAATTGCCATGGACAGAATGTGTTGCAACATGTTGCAATCATTAATCAGCTGGTTGTTGCTATAAATTACACGCAAGCAAGAAAAGCGTTAACACGCCTTTTATTTACTAGGAAATAACAATTTTGAGTTTGAATACAAATTTTTTCCTGCAAGATTTGCTACGCATTACAGCAAATTGGAATAGGTTTGTGAACTACTTTTGGATTTTCTTATTATTGGTGAGACTCTTTAGAAAAGTGTGAATTTTCCTTAGGTGGGCGTGGGTAAATGAACAATGCCAAAACAATGCACACAAAGCCGATGTCCTGCTCACAATTTAAGTGTTGCTGTTGTTGGTATTGTTCGAGTTGTCGCTGAAGCGCCTGCAGCAACAAAAGATTCTTGTTCTCCGGTCTTTGTCTTCGAAACCGTAGGTGTTGTTCGAGTTCATATAAACAAAAGCATGCGTCTAGAGTGCATCTATGATAATTGCTGAAAGCCTTGAATTGTTCTCTTTGTTTCTTATCAAGTGTAACCTTAATAAATTCTGTAGAAAAAACAGTGTTTTCTTTTTTGCGCAGCGAGCCTAATTGCAATGTGCAGCATCAAATTAATGCAAAAGATGTTGTTATTTCGGTAACCTTAATTCGCATTGAACGAACATTAACAATGCCGATAAATCGTCTGCTGTTTTTTACTTTAACAATTCGAAACAAATGACATCTTAAAGGTATTCTTCGGTATAACCTTTTCAAGTACTAGATTCTTACTAGCCTAAGAGCTGTGGAACAATTTGACTAACTTGTTAGGCACAAAGTAAAATATTTGTACATACGTAATTTAGTATTAGTACAATAGGAAAACCATGACCTGGGATGGTTACTATAGGGACGGCGCGGTTACTATATTGCCCTTTTTAATGATGAAAGTGTAAAAAAGGGCCCAGAATAACTTATTCGCTCAAAGCTAAAATTTTAATATGTTTTAATTTTTTTTATTTATTTACGCTTGGCCGGTTTTGGAAAGGCACAAATACCTGTCTGATGAGTATTAGAAGAATACCGCAAAAACAGTAAATTAAATTTTGCAATCTACAGAACTCACAAAGAAATATATTCTAAAAAGCAACAAATCAAACTACTTTCTTATAAAATAAATAAAAATATTTTATTTAAACTACGTTTTTACACTTATTTTTTTCGCCCTTAGTGGTGAATTTTTAAAAATTTGAATTTTTTTCATAAAAGAAAAACAGAAAATCCGTCAACATAGTTTAAGCTCGAACTCACTACGCTGTGGTTTTAAATCAATCGGTTTACGCTGAAGGCCAAAATACATAGGAGGCATGCATGCTTCAAGCATCTGATATTTGAGTTTGCATATGCATGTTCTTATGAAGCAGCCCACATCAAAAGCATGCATGCATGATGCTTGAGGCATGATTGAAGTTGATCAACTTTTAACTTTTTGCAGTCATAAAAGCTTTGACAGACATAAGCATCAGTAAGCTTTTAAAAATTTTTGGCATTTTTTGCATATTCAATGTACGCTTGCTATGTGTTTTAATGAAGCATGCTTCATAGACATGATGCTTCATAGACATGATGCATGCTAGAGGCATGCATGCTTTCTATGTGTTTTGGCCTTATAAGCAACAGAACTTACACCAAAACTTTTTCCAAATGAGGCAATAAATTCAATTCAGTTCTGAATTTTTGATATTTAAAATGTCAACGAGCTTTTCAGTATTTTTGTTTTATTTTTAATATGTATGTATGCATGTATGTATGCATCAAATAATTTCGCATTTTAGCCAAACAAATAAAAGTGCAGACAAGAACATAAGTGATTTTTGTATTGTCAAAAGTTACGTAAAATTCGTTTAAACCTCCTTAATAGAGAAAAAAAAATGTTTAAATTTACATTGTGAGAGTACTGAGAGCTGACCTCAATTTTAATTTTAAAAAATGGCAGCAAACGTGATAAATGGCAACAAAAGTTAAAAAATGGTGTCAAAAATTGAAAAATTTTAACAAAAGTTGAAATTTCATAAGTATAATAAATACTCGTATAATACAAAGTTTAATTAATTTTTTTCAGTTTTCGATTGTAACGGTCCTGAATTACACTTTACATATTTTTCTAGTTCAATTAAATAAATAAAGCTATAAAATATTTACACTACTTTGAAGGAAAAAACTTGTCACATAACGTACATCACGTAACGTATCATACTATGGTTTGTATAAAAATAATTAAAAAAGATTTTTCAACTGAACAATTATGAATATGTAGCAATATTATTCCAGATTATATTAAAAAACTTCCAAAAAAAAAACTTGTGCACACTTCGCAGATTTTATCGTTTACATTGATGCAGGTAAAAACCACTTCTATTTTATGTCACGTACCGTATCATTTTTGGTGGCTTTTATTTGAGAGCCGAACTTTTAACAACCCTTAGCTTTTACACCTTGTATAGTGCGCTTAGTAAACTATTGAAAAATCATAATAAGAAAACTGTAAGTTTAACTTTTCTTTGTTTTTCTACTCATTAAAGTCATACGACTGTCACGTGCGTATATACGGAAATGACCATATTTTTAATATTTTATGACGCATCGATCTGAAACTTCATGACTTTCAACGCTGATGCTTCCTGAGCACAAAAATTGTATCAATCGGAATCGGATTTTCTATTTAATGTTTCATCATTTGTTTTTTATTATTGCTGGCTTATTTCTTACAACTTCTCTTTTGGAACCTTCAAGTGCTAAGTCCTCCGGGCGAGATGAGATTACTTCCGATTTTTGTGATTTTTGTAAGTGATTTTTGAATTAATGGCGGTTCATGAGCATACATACATAAAGTGATCACTGCATAGCAAGTAGCTACATATAAAGCAGGAACTAAACACTTTCGCTCTACATCCAAACACTTTGCAAACTTGATCAGTACATGATGCACGAGATTTCTACCTCTCTGCAATATTTAGGAACGGTTCGTTGTCTGAGATGAGCTGTATGATAATTTCTGGTTGCCATTTTCCATCATGTCTCTATTTTCAAAAACCAAACTAATTCAAATCTCTTAGCAAATTGCAACCAATGTGCAGAACAAATAGTTCACAACAAATTCACTATCAAACTTTTATATATAATATTTTTTGCAAAGTAGTTAAGTGAAGTGCTTTTTAATCTTTTAACATGAATAAGCCTACAACCTATCACTATCACAAGCTTTTTGGCTTCCAAAAGCATATATTTTAAAAATTTGATAGTTACTGCTGTTTGTAAAAATTTTAGTTTAAATACTTTGTTGATTACGACTAGTGCCAGACCGAATATTCGGTTTCGGTTTCGGTCCTTTTTGTCAGTTTCGGCTAGTTTCGGCTATTCGACCTCAATATGGCCGAACCCGTATTACAACGTGTTATACAAAACAAAAATTATTAATTTTTCTATAATTTGATTTATCGTGTATTTGAATAATTTTGATCCATCTCTATTACAATTAGTACACTCAGAAAAAATTTCCGGAAAATCTAGAAGAAAAGCACCCAATCGTTAGAAAATCGGGCTTCATTTAGCGCCATTGCAGGTTTTCTAAAAATGAAGTATATATTTTCGTTAAATTGACATCAGAAGTGTAAAATAGTTTAGAAAAATTATTAAACCATTTACGAACTATTTCGTTAAATTGAAGACACTTTGGTTAAGTTTTGTGTTGAAATCTTATGGCATTTGAATAAGTTTTTCTACCGTTTATTTTTAATCAGCTATAACTAAGAGAAAAAGAAACATTTTCTCTGAAAATAAAAAATTTCTACTGTTTATTAATCATCGACTATAACTAAGAGAAACTTTTTCTTTGAAAATAAGAAAGTTTCCATCGAATCCCCGGAAAAATTTTGGAATTCTTGCAAAAAAAAAAAACAACCATTTCTTAAGATTTTAAACAGCATCCTGTGAGAATAATTATTTTTATACTGACGAAAAACTGTAAACATAAATTAACATTATTAACATTAAATTAAATTGAAAAATATCCACTATCCGGAGACTTTAACCTTGGCTGCGTGAGTGTTAGTCCATCAACTTATCAATTTGACCATCGCAGTTGTTAAGCAATCGTCGCTTAATTTGCTTTATTTAGAATCGTTTGCTTTGCAAGTAATTTTAAAGCATTTTTTCTAGAAATATAACAAAAGCATCCTTAAAATAAATTACTTGTGATGCACAAAAAAGAAAAACTTACATGTATTTCTATGAAATATCCAAATATTGTAACTTATATTTCTCCAAATTTAAGAAATCATGCTGTTTAATATTGCAAGCGGACTTGATATCAATACAATAACTCTTCAAATTATTTCTGCTTTTATACAATTTTTGGAAATTTAACTTTTATCATAACTTCATTTCTTATATTTAAGTAAAAACTTGTATTCAAAACTAAGAAGCTGTTTTGATTACTTTGCAACGAATTGAAGACGTGTGATCGTTAAATCATGTAAAAATTCTCTACATTAAGGAGAAACCTCTGTAGAATATAGAAAAACCCACGCTTATGAACTGATTCCATAGTTTCGTAATTTAAGGGGAGCAGATTTTTTTGAGTGTAATATTATTTTTTTTTTAATAAGAAGCAAAAAAGTAATAGTTAAACTTCCGAACGAATTTTGTGTGTGTGGAATTAAGGGGATGGTACTGTTATAACAAAATTTTGGGACATTTTTTTATATTTTTTTTCCCTTTCTGAATGTACAACACTTCAAGACTGTTTTGTAAAAATTTCAAGTAAATCGTGCTAAAACTAATGAAGATAGAGCGCACGGTGTGGCGAGCCCACATAAAGGGCTGGATATCGCATATTGCTTTAAATATTTGATTATAACTCTGGAACCATTTAATGTATTTTGACCAAATTTTAAACCTGTCTTCTTAAAAGAATTTTTCATGAAATCCTTTAACATTTATGAGCTTAACGGGTCTAGGAGATTAAATACATCTCTATTTAACACAAATTATATGTAGTACTAAGAGCAAACAGTGATTTATTAGCCCTTATGAGAGTTACGAGGTACCCGGGTACCTTTTGCGTTTTTAAACAAAGAATTTTTTCATTAATAACGCGGATAAAATACTAAAATTTGCTGAGAGCTCCTAATTTTCTATTAACTTCACCTTTTTTATAATAACAGCAAAATCAATCAATTGTGGTAGGTGGGGATGCCAATATTAGTTTTACACCTTTATTGGTGTCACGAGGTACCGGGGAACCTTTTTGTGTTTTGTTTGAAGCTTCTTAGAAACTATTTTTTGTTCTTTAAAACAATTAAAATTTTTTTTTTTGGTTGAAACTAAAAAAATTGTTTTTATTTTATTACAATACAATTGCAGATAACACAGCTTTTCGGCATATTTTATATTTTTTGTATTACAAAATTTACACACTTCACAAAAAAATTACAAAAGAAAAATAACCGAGTCTTTTGTCCTCAAATCAAAAAGATTAAATAGCAAAACTTGGGATTTTTCATTGAATTTTCGTTCAAAATATATCAATATTGACTTTTTTTTATTTTGAAATTGCTATGGTGCTGATTTGACTGACGTCACCTACTACTACCACCTTCATAAATACATTTTGCTTGCATTGAACTTTTAAAATATATTTCATATAAATTATTTACGGTTAAAGATATAACAACTGTGTTTATTGGCAGATCACTTTTAAGTGAATTTCATACCCTTTATCTGTACTCTACCAGTTTATGCAATTTTTTTAGTGGAATTCTTGACGATATTTGCATCGTGTCTATAATAAACAGTATACCAAAATATTTGCATTAAAATTGTCTACACTTTACTAGTATGGATGCTATGCCGCTATCAAAGCAAAAGATCTAATTTTTCCGTTTACAAAAGGACACGGAGCCGGGCCGAAATGGGATAAAAAATATATGTATCAAAACTAGTTTTTTTTATCCATTCGCAAGTTTTTATCGCTAACCAAACTGAAGCAGTTCCTATAGTTACGCTGTAATAGGCAAACTTTGTGAGAAATGCTATAAAAAACCTGAGACAATTTTAATAGAGAATTTTTTAGAAGGCGCTGGATGGCGCACGCTAATTTTTTTTTTAACATTTCTTACTATCATTATTTGTAATCTAAGGTACTTTGATTCTGGCCAACCCTGGGCATTTTTTTATTTTTCAACTTTAATAATTTTTTTTTTAAATTTTAATTTTTATTCCTTATTGCAATAACAGGATAGCAAAAAACTTAAAAACAAAATATCTAGTTTAAAAATTTAGAGTATACCGTTTCATAAAATATAAAGATCTGTTCAATCAAGCAGTTCAACAAAATGTTAAAGGACTTTAAAAAAGACTATATTTTTTTATATTACAAAATATCAACTTTGAGACTTTCCAAAATTAAAGTACGCACTTAAAAATAAAAAACCAGCTGAATTTAAAAAGCCAAAATATATTTCTATCGAAATGTATTAAAATATTAAAATAATTTGCAAGTTACACTTTTTTCTGGATGTCCAACCCTTTGTATGGGATCGCCCCACCGTGCAGCGTTTCAAGTGAGCGGAACTCATGCTCGATTTTTATACATACATGCCTGACAACGTTGAATTATCATAAAGATTTGCAGCTGCGCGATTCGCTTACCTGCCAGGGTTGATATTTTCGTACCAAAGCGTTTTCGTAACATTTATTTTCATTCTATAATAAACACATTATTTCGAACTCTTAGTAAGCAAACGATTTAAAAGAATTAAAAAATTTATCTTGTTCTGAATTTTGGTGCTCTGTAAAATTTTGTATTTTAAAGAGTCGATTTTCTCCAATTTATATATAAAAAGAATATTTTATTTTCAAAGTTAAATAAAAACCAATTACAGAAACAGACAGCAGATTGTAACAATTTATTTAATTTAATCAAAATATTTTTTAAAATCTAGTGATTTAAATGTCACAATAATGATTTTAGAATTTCTTTTTCATTTTGCACTTCAATTATAATTGCTAAATTTAAACTTGATCTTTCTGTTTTCTTTACTCCTATTTATTTGACTTTTTTATTATATTTTTAAATCATTTCTAAAAAAAAAATAGTTTTAAGCAAATGTTACTCTGCAAGCAAATAAGTTAGTTACAAGTTAATAACTCTGTTAGTTAATAATATTACGTTATTTTTTTAAACCAATTTTTAAACCAGAATTTATTTTCCATTTTGCACTTTAATTTTACATGCTGCAAATATCAGTAGTTTTAAGTTAAATTTTACTTTGTAAGCAGAATTATTTTAATTTTAAGTTTACTTTTTAAACTAATGTTAATACCTATTGTTGTGCTTTAAAAGACTAAGTCTTACTGTACACCAAAATTTAATAATAATAATAATAAAATGAAAAAATGTCTAAATATTGACTGAAAGATTATCCTATGAACTTTTCTCATTATCTTAACATAGAAAGGCCCTGACTAACATTCAAAAAAATTTCGGCTGGATTGTGTAAGATTTCGGGTGGATGGGTGGTTGACCTAAAGGCATCTGAGAAGAACCTGATTTTAAAAAATTTTAGTGACCTTTCCATACTAAGGTAACGAAAGAAATTCGCACGTTTATAGAAATTTTTTTTTTTAATTATAAAAAGGCCTTTTAAACTTTATGTTTATTTAATTTTTTTTATAGATTTAATTGATTTCATTTTATGAATATTTCGTTTCGTATAGAGAGAGGATGGGCGTGGCGTGGTGTGGTGTTCATCCAATTTTGCGAAAACTCAAATGTAGAACACGTTTAAGATATGGAAGATAATGTGTTAAATATGTTGTTAATACACACATTTTTATGGAATTTATAAAAGTTATGCTTCTTTGATGACGTCTGGGAGACTGGTCGAATTTATATCAATTTTGCCAAATTCCAAACTCAAGTGAATTTTAATATGCATAGCATATGTTCATACTTTTAATTTATTAAATTAATTTTTGAGGAATTTTTAGAGACAACCGCTTTCATATAGTTACTTTGCCTAGGAGGTAGCCGTGGTTTTTATACTATTTTTACAAATTTAAGATATATAGTGAATATTTTACTTCAAAGGTTATTTGCACAATACCAAGTCACTGCAAAAATTTTTATGGCGTTTTTAGAAATTTTATTGTTTGATAAAAAAGGCATGGTTTTGATCCGATTTTGCTTGTTCTCGATATTGATCTTTATTTTTTAATATAAGCGAAGTCGGCTCAGGTGGTGGTGCTGATCAAGACTATATATACTTTTTATACCTGCCACGCCTCCTTATCAGCGTTACAAACCAAGTGACAAAGTTAACCCAGTCTGCTTGGAGTAAACAAAATTTATTCCATACTTTTTTTTTCATTTAGTATAATTTGTATATCAAAGTAAAAAAGTCATTTATCAAACCTGTTACCTGCTTCAAGTCCTTTTGTAATCTCCAAATTATGTTATACTTTTATGTGTACTTGTAGGTATGCAAACTGAAGTTGTATATATTATATATTTAGGGTAGATCGTATATGAATCAGTTGCCAGGTACACTTTCTTCCGAGCGGCTGTGTACAAAGACGCTAAAATTGTATCGTAGTTTTCCGTTTTTATTTCTTTTCGGTCTTGTGTCGTGGTATACAAGATCGGCAGAAAATTGCTAAAATTTTGACCATTTGACGAATTACAAATAACCATAGCGGACGAACAAGCTGCAAGTACAAGTAAAGAGGGTAGAATACTACGCAGGCAAGAGCACAAAAATGCATTGGACATCCTGAATGACAGCGTTTTACTGTACGGGCTGGCATTAATGATTCTGTGTAAGAATAAAAAATTATTCCCTTTTATTGATTTTCGATAAAAAAAAACTTTAAATTGATTTTCTGGAAAACAACTTTTTTGAAGTCGGTGAACACGATGCCGCAAAATCTACTTGACCGGTCGTTTTGAAATTGCTTACACCGAAGCGTTTTTTTCTTTTTTTCCTATTTTAAAATAATAAAATTACCCAAATTTTTCAGCGAAAATCGCGTTTTTGACTTCAAAATGCTACCAAAAAAAAATGTAAAAAAACCCTTCGGTATTACTTCGGGACACATATTACCTTTTAAACTAATTTTTAATTTTTTTTTCAGATGATCCGCTAATCTATAATCGTGTTTACCGCCAAACAGCATTTTTCCGAGGCGCCTTCGGAAAATCGCTGCTACGGATTTATTTATCGATAACTTTTAATGTTTTTTTTTCGAAATGCACTTAAGAAATCAAACTATAACATGTATATGAAATAAATACACCAACATTATTCATGTCTCAAAAAAAAATCATTAAAACATCCTAACATTTTTTCGGCATTAAAACAGTACCATCCTCTTAAGGAAAAGAAAACAAACTATTTCTATTCTTATAATGCTAAAGAAAATATACTTTGTTTTGTAGTACTATAAAAATATACATTGTAGGTACATACTTTTTTGAGTGTGTACGGAATAAGATGAAAAATTATCTTTTTTATTATTATGATAAACTTAAATAAATTATTATAAACTTCAATACTTCAAGAACACATTTTAAATATATAATTATTTTCTTCTATGTAAGAAGTGGTATTTTTGTTTCCTTTTAATAAAAAAAATTTATTTGTAAATACTAAAATTTTCATATTAATAACCAGTTGCGGTTTCGGCTGAATATTATAGAACGGCCGAATTTCGGATAGACGCAGAGAAAAAACATAGTTGCTACAACCGGATTATGATTGTTGCTAACATGTTCTTAAACATATAATATTTTCTTTGATCATGATAAAATGATTACAACAACCATATTTAGAAAAGGAACTTTTTTATAGGAACCAAAATATTATTGAAACAATCATTATTCTCATATTGGGTCAAAAATAGAATGATTGCAAGCAACAACTGAATTTATTTTTAGCATCCAGTATACTTTATTTTATTTTATTTCCATGCCCTCCAATTTCCACAGCTATTAATTAAGATATCTCCAAAGGTTTGCCCATGGCCTGAACAGAAATATTAATTCAATTGAAAAATCTTTTTTATAAAATTTTCTGTCCCAGCTGGGGTTTGAACCGCGGCGTTTTCGCTTACGAGCCACGCACACTACCAGTAATCCGCAGCCCCTACTACCGCTCGCCTGACTAATGTCACTCATAAATATGGTACATTAAGTGCATTGTCACAAAAATAGTAATAATTGTGATAAACAAAATATGGTCAGAATTGTGAAATATATTTACGGTAAATAGGTATATATTTGATATAATTAAAGTCGAAAATGTTACTTTTCTGCGTGCTGTTTTTAGGATAAGGCGATTTAAAACAAAATACAATAATTGAACAGTTGACAAACGAAACGGCAGATAGCCAGGAATCGCTAAAACTTATTGTGTCTGAATGAAGTGAAAGTTTTTCCTGCAAACTGTTCAGACACAATAAATTCTTTCGATTTTTGGTTATGTTCTACTTCGTTTGCCAACAATCAAAGAATAGTTCAGACAAACATTCAAAACTCTAATATGCTTATCTCTATATTCTATATTCACATTTATCATGATTGACAGAACTACAACATTTTTGTTGCAACTAATAGTTGAGGCAATCATAGTATGTTGACGATTTCAATGATGTTATGATTTCAACTATAATGTTATTTTTGGTACCACCATTAGTAAATAATGAGTTTATTAAGGCAAAAATTTGTGTTTGCAGAAATAGTATAATAATTATAGTAAAAAAGTTATTATTGCAGTAATCATGTCTCAACCATGTCTTTTCTCTGCGTGTACGGATTCGGCCAAAATTCCAGTTTCGGTTGGACACTAGTTACGACCTTTAGGCATTTGTGTTTTCTGCTTACCTATGACAAGTATGACCATAACACTTTGAGGAATGATGAGGACTTGCATAAGAAGTGTTATAGGTATATAAAACCGCATATAAAGGTTGCGACAGTTTGTCAGGTGAGCGACGATATGACAAATGTGACTTAAATTTAGTTTTTTCCTTTTAGACCACATTTTTTAAATAAAAACTTATTTTTAAAAATTTTCTTTTACTTTAATTTATTATTATTTTTTTAGAATAAGGGCAATGAAACGTCTATCATTTCAAAGGTATTCGATAGATGTGCAGAAACGTGTCCGATTTTAAATCGATGACCTATGACCCGAAATATGAGCGTTTGCCTTGACATACGCTATGTAATTGTTCATTTGGGCTCAATGCTTTACAGGCAGTTGGTTGAATTTCGATCGCAGGTAAATAGATAAATATCTGGAAAAACTTTATCTCAGCTTTTTTTTTTGAGCGCGAGTGTGCAATTAGGGTAAGTCTCCATATAAAAAAAATGTTGAAAATTTCGTCAAACTTCCATCAAAAATCCTTGACTTAGCTATGGTATTTATCTGCATATCTGCTTATCTGCTTATTTATTTACTTGATAAACTGCATACGACATTTGGTTTCGATGGCGTAACTATATTCCGTTACGAAATCCTTACGACACTTCGTTACGAAATTATGTCAACCACTTCATACGATTTTCTTGACGAAATCTGAAAGATTTCCCTTTAATTAAGTTCCTAATTTAGTTTAAGTTCAGTTTAGTTAAGTTTAATAACTAATAAAGATTAAGAAATAATTACTAAATCATATCCTGAGACAGCTAATGGTATAATTGAATATAACTTGAATTAAGGCAACTAAAATTTTATAGTTCACGGTAATTTTTTGGTTTAAAGTTTAATTATCTTTCTAAAAAATATGCTCAAAACAAGCAGATTTTCTGTAAGCCTTATAGTTTTGCTAAAAACTTTTCTATATTCGAAGGTATAAAATTTTGTTCAAAATTTTAATCGTTCTTGATATTTTTTTAACAAATAAAAATATTGCCAATTATTTCTTCATATATGTAAATGTAATGGAAATACTTTGACATATTTTATAAAAAAAATTTTTCTCATATAATGTTAGTATATATATTTATGAAAAAAACTTAAGCAAACTATAATTTTTAAGTTCAAAGTATTTTCAAAGATATTATTTTACAGTTTAATTTTTAAAATTACTTTACAATACGCTTGATTTATTATTAGAGTTTTCTACAGAAACAGATATTTGAAAATATACGTATTTATTAAAACTACACGGTTAAAAGCCTTGGACTAAATTTAAGTCCTACTTTTTTATGCCTTGCGATTTAAAATTTTTTTTTCAACATTGCAGTGTAAAATTTAAACTTTTTAAACTCATAATTAAAATACTTCTGTACTAGAATTTAAACCAAATGAAATATTAAAGCATCTTTTTTAGCTTTTTTTGGTTTCAATTTTAGCTTTTTTGTGAAGTTTTTTAAAAAAGACTAGTTTTTAGCGACCATTTGAAAAATAAAAATAAAAAATCAAACTTATGGAATTTTAAGTTTTTTTCATTTATTTTTAGTTTGCCGACGTTTCGGAGTTTTTTTGGCTCCTTATTCAGGGTGCGTTTCTTTACTAACTAAAGTTAAATTTTCCTTAAAAATTAGCTTTTTTGGTTTAAATTATGGTACAATTCTGTATTACTTAGTACATTTGGATACTAAATTTGGATTAATACCCGTAAAAAGTTAACCTGGCAATGCTGCGACTAGGTTCATATGTTTGTTTATCGCGCTTGTTATGTATAGGTCAATTGCCCGGTGGTTAGAGCAGTGAGTTTACAAACTGATTGCCGTGCTTTCGAATCTCACGGTAATTGTAATTTTTTTATTTTTATATTTTAATCCAAGGCTGTATTAAATGTGAAACCAAGCTGTATTAAAACAATATTTTCATATTTTGCAAATACTAGATTTGAAACCAAGGATGGTGTAGACTTATATGTACTACAGAAAAGTTTCAATTATAGAACAAGATTTCTAGACATCTATATTGATCATTATTTTGCTTCTTGTTCATTTAAATAAAGCATTTCTGCATCTGCGGGTGTTTTTTCTATTTATTTTTAGGTTTGATGAAATAAATGGTTACATTCTAACAAGGAATTAATTAAATATATTGAAAAATAAAATCTATATATTATACGCAAACAAAAAAATTTTATTACCATTTTATCTGTGTTAACGTCAGCATACTAACATAAATCTTGCATCGTTGAAAAGGTATTTTCGTGTACATTTGCAGAATATAATTTTTATTCGAATAAGTTGTCATTAAGATAAGTAAAACAGAGCAAATGTAAAAACCTTTTTTCCTAATGGGTCAGTGCAAACCAATAGCAACTCTGTTGAACATCGTTGCTGTAGCATAAACGAGAGAGAAGAGAGTAACTCAGAACACTTCAACCAGGGCACGGACTTTACCACTGTTGTAGTAGATCTACTACATTTTTTCGAAATTTTAATATCTACCACTTTTACCACCGAAGGCTTAAAATCTATCACTAAACACTTTTTTGATGAATCTTTTCCATAATGAACAATATTAAATCTGAAAAACAAAACGGTTGGCAAACTGTTATAGTTGCAAACCAAATCTTTATTAAAGAATTTTGTGATGAAAAAACCTATTTGAGCCTCTGGCAATATTAATAACATTTCCAGAACTACCATGAATAACTTTTCACGCGGTATCAAAAAACGAACTTTTATTTTTAAGATAAAGCTCATTTAGTAAATTTTTAATTCAAAATTGCTTAGCAACGGCTTTTCAAAATATTTGCATTAAAAATTTGCAAAATGTTCTTTAGCTTTATCTTAAAAATTAAAACTTGTTTTTCATTTTTCGTTTCCGCGTGAACAACTTTTCAGAATAGGACTGTTTTCCTTTTAAGTTTGTTGATTAAAAATTTAATGCTCTCTAGTTTTTGTTTTTCTTTTTATGTATATTTATATATTTTTGTCATAACTCTAATTTATGGGCAGGAGCCCAATGTTTTTATTAGTTTTGAAATAGTTAAATTAACCTTTTTTATCTCGAATACTGTAAGTAAGCGACATTTTTTAATGGAAACCTATTAGAACTAATTTCTTTACAGTCCGGTAAAAGTTACCGTCCCGGTTAAATGACAACTTGCTAGATAATCATACCTCCTTTTCCAGCGAGTTGTGAGCCTACCAGGTCGGTCACTTTTACCGGACTGTAAAGAAATTGGGCATTAAGGGGGTAAAAACACATATATAAAATAAAATTAGGCTCCTGCCCCTAAACTAGATTTGCTCCATATTGTTTTATTTTATTGACTGAAAGTTTGTTCATTTTTAATCTATTTTTTTATTGAATATACACTATTATTGTTATTGTAAAATGTGTTATGTATATTTTTTTTTAAATAAAAGACATGTACAGTTCTTATATGATATATAAAATCTGCCACATTTTATTTCAATCTAACACACTTTTTGAGTCCAATCTGCCACTAAAAATTATTTTCAAGTCCGAGCACTGACTTCAACAGAGCTGTGTGGCATTGTTGTTGCTGCTGTTTCTTAATTACTCTCTCGAACTGATAACCTGAACAGAATGAAGTAATATCATTCAATGAACCCAGTGGTAAATAGACACATGACGTAACCAATTATTTCTTTTAAACCTACAATGTAGCTGCTACATCTCCAACGCATGTAGAGCTAATAATTGAGATTTTGAAGTGAATACTTCTTCAGGCGAAACCTCTTCAAATCTTCCTTTTTGTGTAGAAAAAAGTCTTTGTCGTATTTGCCAAAAATGTATAAAATGTAATAAATTTGGTATGTTAGTGCTATTTAAAAAAAGTTGACATTACTACTTTCACCGGCTGTTAAACGACAACAATATTTGCTTGTTTGTTTGTTTGTCCTTCATCCCTTTGCCTAACGCAAAGCCACTGAGAATTTTTTATGATTTTTGGAGTATATGGACTTTATACGATCTGAAAATATATTCAAAGCCAAAACTTTTATATTTTCATGTCCTTCAAGGATTTTCAGGAACCAAAAGTTTGCACTGAAATATTTTTTTTTTGCACCAAGTGACCTCAAACCTAATTTATTATATTATTTTTTAAAATGTGTACATACTATACTCAAATTACGCTATTAGTATTTTAGTAAATAAAAAAAACAACTAACGTCCGCTGTTTTTTTTTAAAACAATAAGTTTGACGCGAGAGTTCCGTCAAAACTTAAGAAACGGCAAAATGAACATCGAAACAATATGAAAAGCAACATAAAGAAAATTTGTTTTACATTCTGATTCTGATAACAGCGAGTACAGAGTACGTAAAATGAGTTGTGGATATGTATTAGTCAAAAGTATTTATCAGTGTAACGTGTTTTAACTACGAGAAACGTTTTTCAATAAAAATTAAATTAAAAAAAAAGATAAATAGCTTTTGATATGGTCAAACTTCGGCCACAGGCGATACAGTTTTAATAAATATACATTTTGATGTAGATTCACAGGCACTACTACAAAAAAAAAATTACTCAAATCTGTAATATGAAATTTTATCATGGATTGATTTGATGTGACTGACCTCTACCTTTTAAAATTTAATCCGATAATTTTTAAAAATTATCGGATTTATTAGGTTAAAATTCATACAATTTCATTCATAATAATTTACAAATCAATGCTCGAAACTATAAATTTTTTTAATATGGTAAGTCAACTTTAAAACGTTCCAGCGCTACCAAAAGTGATCGCTTTCATAGTGATCTTAATTCAGCATGCACAATTTTTTTAATCATTTATATTATTAATGATTATACAGTTGCCTGTAGATCTATACCAAATTTGTAACCAAAAAAACATTTGATTTTTGTCTACTAGCCGTTTTGCTGTGAGATGGTATAAAAACCACTTCGTGTTAATTTTTTAAATATCAAAAACTTCTGATATGTCTAATGTGTTAAAACACATGCACAAGCGCCACACATGCTGCATTTTCTCATATAGTTTCCTAGAATTTATTCTCAAACGAGAAAAGTATTTCTGACATGTAATTGGAACTATGTCTGAACAGAAGCTGCTACAGTAGAGCAACCAGACACTATGACTATAGCACAAGTTGAAACACAGACTAAATGGTGCATGCAAAACGAAAAACAGTTTTCAAAGTGGCCGCTGTGAAGAACAGCAACAAGCTGCGGTTAAACTAGTGGAAAAAGTGTTACGACGTGCCCACCTCCGGCGCCAAGTATTAATGTGCTCGTTTAAGTTTAAGTAAAAGTCGGTTGACCAGAGAAGCATATAATTAATTATATTGTGCAAAGAATAATTTACCGTTCAGCGGCACAATGTTCGATTGTGTGGGCAAATACATTTTTGTAAACTCTTTTAATTTTTCCACAAAATTTTCAAGATCAGCTGGTTTTAGATTTCAAGGGTACATTAACTGATACAAGTACCACGCACTTGAGCCAACACATGAATCCCCAGTGAACCCAATTAACAATCAATATACAAGCGATTAGAAAAACTGATGAGTGACTCGGGGGACAAAAACAATTTTGAATATTATCAGTTTTGTACAAACTATTAACAGCTATAGGCACCAGCTTATCAGCTAGATTTTTTTTTTTTGTATGTAAGTTTCTTGATATGATATTATTATGGAACAAATCTTTTAACGAGTTCCTTACCCTTTTCTTAATGCACCCAAAGTTCAACTTAAGGTTATCTCGGAAATTTTGAATGTTAAGACGAAAAATATGTTTCTTATAATTACTTGATATTAGATAGAAAAAACATAAAGCATATATTATTGTCTGTAATTTTTAAGAGTTTTAGAAATAAATATACTTATATCATTGTGTGAGTGTGGAAAATAAAGAAAATTTGTGCGTTCAAGCGTTATGTTTGCTGATTAATAATTTCAATTATAGACATTAAATTGTAGCGCGTCATCTTCTAATGTGTATAGAAACAGAGAGATGAAGAGGGTGCGAGTAATTCAAAGATAAGCGTTGGGTTCTGCTTGACCTTGATGCTATCCTTGCCCGCAGTTCTTAGCTTGTGCTGTCAACTATCTGTGAAGCTGCGCAATCGTTAATATGTGATAAGAGCAACTGCAGCAATAAATGTATATTTCACAAGCGATTCTAATTTTGAAAATAATAAAACTTGAAAATTACTAAAGACAGCAATTAGTTGATTTATTGTTAGTTGTTTGGGGAAGAAAGCCATAGAGATAAGCTGAATATGTTAACGGTTAAAATAAATAATAAAAAAATATATACAGACGATTCAAATCGCTTCTAAAATGAAAACTTATTTATTTCGGATACCTATTATTAATTTAATGAAAATAAATCATCTTGCAACTTAAAATAAATTTGAAAATTTAAAAAATAGCAATTTAAGTACTTTAACGTTAAAAACTGGAGTCGCCAGAAAAACCCAACTTAGAATTCGCGTCGACAACCATCAGAAGTGATTGCTCTGTTTTCTGATTCAGAGCTTGGGCAGAGATCAGGGTTGCCAACACATACCTTTTCGCCCGGAGACTTCGGGCCTGAGGGTCGATCTCCGGGCTCCGGGCCTGGCACATTTTCTCCGGCTTTCGCTCTTATCTATATTTAAATCAAGTTTTTTTACAAAAAAATTTGTTTAACTAATTTATTAGTGTTGATTTACCCTTTTTTAGTGAATGTTTGAACCATTTATCTTAATGAATGCTAACTTAACTTTGACGTTCTTTCTATTTCTTGAACTTCGTTTTTGAAGGAACGTCGTAACCAGTCGTTACTTTTCTTTTGGTAACTTGACGAACTCGTTTCTGTTTTTCTTTTGAGTTCTGCGGCCAAGGCTCATTTATAAGGTTGTGGCACTTGAGAGCGCACTCGGTCGAACTGTCAGAATGGATGAAAAGAAATGAAGAAAATGAATGCTTAGAACAAAGAAAAGCGCAATGACAGTTCGAGCAAAGGCGGGAAAAAGAGTGCATTTCTCTCAAGTGCCACAACCTTATAAATGAACCTTGTCTGCGGCTGAATTTTTAATTAATGTTTGCAGTTCAATTTATGTAAGTTCGGTCAATAATTTGTGTTTTGTGTATTAACTGATACAAAACTATTTTAGAGAACAGCATAATGGAATCTAGTCGCAAGAGGAAACATAACTTAACATCTTTTAACAACGATTGGCTTTCGATACCACGCTAAAGGGTTCGCCATCTAACGTTTTTTTTTTTTCAACTAGTGCTTATTTCGTGAATGGTAATACTTAGCTCATGTCTGATTGGACAGATAATTAGTTTTATCCTTCCGCTGAACGAATATGGTTGTGTATACGCTTGAACATTTCGGAGATATCATTGAGACGAATTTTGCATAAAGACCTTGGTATGACGCCATACAAAGTCCAATTAGTTCAGGAGTTGAAGCCAACTGACCATACAATGCGTTTTCGCTTCGCTAAGTGGGCCTGCGATCGACTTACAGAAGATGCCGATTTTGCGAAAGAAATCATCTTTTCAGATGAAGCTCATTTTGATCTTGGCGGGTATGTAAACAAGCAAAATTGTCGCATTAGGGGCACACAAAACCCGCACGCATACATTGAAAAGCCGCTGCACCCAAAACGAGTCACTGTTTGGTGCGGATTTTGGTCCAGAGGCATAATTGGGCCATTTTTCTTCGAAAATGAGCAAGGAGTGGCCGTTACAGTCAATGGCGATCGTTATCGGGCCATGTTGAACGAATTTTTTGTTTACAAAAATTGAAGAGGAGGATATTGGCAACATTTGGTTTCAACAGGACGGCGCTACGTGCCACACAGCCGAAGCTACACTCGATGTTTTGCGCCCTGTTTTTGAAGATCGCATTATCAGCCGCAGAGCTGATGTCGTTTGGCCACCTCAGAGCTGAGATTTGACATCGTTGGACTATTATTTGTGGGGTGCCCTCAAAGATAAGTGTTACGCCGACAAGCCAGAGACAATTGACGCTTTAAAGGATAATATTCGTGAAGCCATTGGTGAAATACAGCTGCACACAATCGATAATGTGCTTAAAAATTTGACCGATCGTGTAGGCCAGCCGAGGCAGCCATTTGAATGAAATTATTTTTCATTATTAACCGGAAGGATTGTACTTTCAAAGAAAAAAAGAAATTTGAGAAAATATCCAGTAGTTTCTTAATATAATTTTCAAAAAGAAAAGTTATTTGGCGGACCCTTTACAAAGATTGGTTGCTAAAGGAAAACGAGTTCACGGGAAAACGCAAGTTGTGTTGTGTCACATTTGTTGTCAAACATGATTGTTTAATATGACTATGTATGAAAAAACCAAAGAAAAAATTAATTTTTTAATTTAAAGCAAGCAGACCATAAAAAAATTATTAAATAAAGCTCCGGGCCTGGGATTTTCAAAAGTTGGCAACCCTGGCAGAGATAACACTCATCTATACCAGGAAATTCTACGCATGACTTACACTAGCAATTTCTTTTTTGGCCCTCGCAAAATTCGTTTATTTTCTAACTCTATTATTTTTTGCTAACTTTTTATTTTAAAAGTTTTCATATTTTGTCAGATAACTTTGATAGAATAATTTATAGCTCTATAGTTAATACTTTTTCTCATTCCAAAAAATGGCAAATGTGTAATCTAGACTTACACCACTTAATGTAATCTAATTTTAAAGCCATGTTATCTTGCGCTCAAACAAAAATTTGGTATTTAATCTGTCAGGTTTTTGTGCGTGACAGCTTTGTAAACAAATCAGTTTTTTTATGTGTTCTGCAAATTCTCCTGCAACTCAAAACACTTCCTGCGAAGTAGAGTCTTACATTTTAGGACAAGGAAAAAGTTGCAAGGAGCCGTATCAAGTGAATATGGAGCTTTTGAAATAATACGAACATTGTTTTTGTTCAAATAGTAGCCTGTTGGTCACTCAAGGAAGGTCCTCCTGCTGATGAATGCGGAATCGCTAAAGCCGCTAGAAGAAAGGTGTAAAGCAGTACTGGTGTCCTATAACAGAAGCTTAGTAAAGCCAGGTTGTAGCAGAAGTTGCTGAGTCCCAATGCTGTACGCGAGGTTCAGTCCTTGAGGAGGTAATGCCAGTGGACACGGTTGATTTTTCTGGGGAGTCGGGCGTCTATCACGAGGATACTCTTCTGGCAAAGAAGCCATCCGAAGAGGAAGAGGCTGAAACAACGGTGGTGGCCAGCCATAAATCTGGAGTGGACAAAGCTGCTCTGGATTAACCTTCACCACTCTTAGCTTGCCTCGGCGAGTCTAACAGTCTATCTGAAAGCGGTTTGATTCGATGTAGCTCTCATCTAAGAACTCTGAGTATGTGTTACCAGGTTATGCGGACTGAGGGCGGAGGGCTTTAAGACACTAGTAACCAATAATGTAGGTATGCCTAGAAAGTAATAAAAAAAAAATCAAGAATAATAATGAACAATAATAATGCACTCAATTTTTCATGAAAAAGTCCATACTTAAAATATCATATCTGTACCATTTTTTTTTTAAATAAAACACCCTCTATGAAAAATCCTGGCCAAGGACCTGCCACAGAACTATCTTCGGCATTGGCGAAATATTTCTCTCCCGTCATTCAGTTCACCACTTGCCGAAAGATTTCTCTCATATTTTCTTTGTATAAAAACAGATGTAGATTACATAAAAAAATACTTTTTTTTATATCAAACTGAATTTTTGATGTATCTTACTTTTAGGAAAGATATCAGATATCCAAATATCCAAATATTACCATGATTTTTTATAATGAGCTTTTTAGATTAAGTTAGTTTTGAAAAATCACACAGATTAAAAAAATCACAAAAAATGATATACTGAAGGATGTTCTTGTTTTCAATATCTTTCAATAACTAAGAATTGAACTGATTATTAACAAAAGAGAGACTTAAAATCATATTAAAGATTTTTCTGCGGTTTCAAGCATTGATCTTTGAGACGAACGCCGCGCAAAATCTTTAACAACATTTCTAAACAACTAAGGCGAGTTTGTGTGCACACCCACAATTGAACAATGGCTCGACTCATCCTTACAGACCGTTCATTTCACTCAAAACGTTGCTCTCTATCGGCACGCCTGACATGCGATGATTTATTTTTGCGGTCAAAACATGTGTTTGAAATGACAGCAGCAGCAACACCACAAAGTGTGATCCGGAAAGATTCACGGAATTCACAGTAATACGTCGTTGTGTTATTGTTGGCGATGGAGAGTAACGAGCACCAGAGTGTCTAATGATTAGTTTTGGCATCGGATTTCCCATGTTTCTTATAAGCAGCAAAGCAAGTAAAATGATCGATTTTTACGATTCGTTGCGGTACAAATGAAAGTATTTTGGGGAATGGTCCAATAGTAGCAGTTAAGGAGTAACAGTATCAAAGGAAATTCGAGCTGTGTAGGAGTTAGCTGCGGCGCTTAGTGTGGTAAGGTTCTACACGAGTACGCAGGATGTGGGAGTTCATGATTTGTCAAAATAAAATAAACTATTGGCTGCTCTTGAGAACAATTTTTATGCTTACTAGAAAAATTTTGAGAAAATAAAAAATATAAAGGAATTTAATGGAATAAATAAGCAAAAGCAATAATTAGGAATTATTAAAAATTTTGTATGCTCGAATATTAAATGCTTCATTAGTGCCAACAGGAAGTTAATGTTTTTAGAATGGTTCCATCTGTTTGAAAGTTGTTTTGATGAGGGTGTCTTTTTACACATCTCAAAATGAGATGGAGACGATAACTCAATCCTCGTCGAACACCCTCATCTACCATCTTGTTGGTAGCAAATGCTTAGCGATATCTAATGGAAATTAATTATGCGAAAATGTGTCGAAATTCTCAAAATTACGTCAATAAATATTCATAACTTAATTTTCCCACTTGCGAACGAAGTTTTTTTTTTTGCCATAAGCAGAATTAAGTTCCATAAAATTGAATTTTGCAGCACCCATAGAGCCATAGAGTATGAATTTCGGTTCGGTATTGATTAAGTCCCGCTGTGCCTGAATGTGTTGGCTATATTTAAATGTCAACGCTATGTCACTCGCCTAACCAGCATCATAAAATAAAGCACACACACACATACTCATTCATAGTCACAAGCTAAATGACAAGGACACAAAAGGATATTTTGGCATTATTGCGATTAGTTTTATCAAATGCCACTTATGCATGCTGATCAGATCTTTCCCTTGGTTTGATGTGACCAATTGTCAACAGTCAGTTTGTCGGCGCGGCCATTGTTCAACGGTCTCTATTAATATTTAGCAGTTTTTGCTCATATGCCGCCATTTTTGTTTTTAATTTAATCGAACACAGCTGAGCGCATGATTTGCTCGCATGTAACGACATATTTAGCACACTTGAATGACTACGTATGTGCTCGATTTGCAAGGATATTCGTGTGCATAGTTTGTGTTTTAGCATGAGGGTATTTCTTGTTAGGCTTTTAATTCGATTTGCCTATCATTAGAAATTCTAAATGGCGAATCTTGTGCTTTATTAAAGTCATCAGTGGAAATACGTTTTTAAAGTCCTTAATGGCATTGACGTGTGCGACTGTGGCAATAAATTGCAGCAGCACTAGTACACATCATATATTAATGGAAGCGAAAATGCATTGAAAAGGTGCAGGCAAGAGATAAAAAATGTTTCATTTGATAACTATCATTTTAAATGAAGTAAGACTACAGAAAATATTATTGATTTTATATGCCTACTATTTAGTTTTGACATCTCAGAATAGATACCAATTCAAGGAATATAATGAAATAATAACACTGTTGGACAATTTGTATAACCTCTTATAAAAATTTACAGACATTGTTTAACGAATTGATTAGCGGTCGTTATCATAATAGAAAGCATTTATATATTGAAAAAAAGGATAACAAAAATCCAATACAACATTAAAAATGGCTATGTATGATGTTTTTTAAGACGGTGTAAATAGACTGCAGCAATATCTGCTTCTTAGTGTTAACGTATTTTTTATGTTTACACAATTTTTTGTTCGTTGAGTGAAAGTTATATCTGAACAAATTTTTTTTTTCTGGAACAATATATATTTTTAGCATAAAATAAATAGTTTTGTTGATATATTTGTCAAACATAACCAATTAGTAAATCAGACTACCCAAAAAAATTGGCAATAAACCTTCCCACACAACATTTGTTCTCACAGTTGCTGCTGAAGAGTTTGCAACTGTTCTGAGCTCTAATTTGTGGGTTGATAATGTCTTCGTTTCTGAGTTTAAGCCTAAATATAGGTCTAGAAGGACGAACAATATCGCCAGTCAGGCCAAAAACAACTAAATAGTCTTTTCCTTTACTATCAAAATGTAAGGGGACTACGTTCAAGGACGCGGGACATTTTTTTGTCAACTCAGAATTTTTCTGAAGATATTATCGCGTTAACTGAAACTTGGTTGAACGGAGGCATTACTCACTTAGAACTGTTTGACAATAGTTTTCAAGCGTATAGGAAGGACAGAGACGCGAAAAATAATTCTGCACTTAGTGGTGGTGTCTTTTTAGCTGTAAGGAACTCCTGTGTTAATTCCTTTATTGATATTCCCTGCTCTGGTAATATCGAACTTATATGTGTAAAGGTTGTACATTGTAGTTCTAATGTATATGTAAATAATTCATACGTTCCTCCTAATAGCAGAGTAGAGGTCTATGCAAGCCTTGCGGATTTCACAGAATTCATATTGAATTTACTTGGCGTTAATGGCGACATTTTATTGTTCGGCGATTTTAATTTGCCTGACTTAAAATGGCATTCTTCTGAAGATGAAATACATTTGTGTGCATCTAATTTGAAGACACGTAAAGAACATATATTTCTTGACAATATATGTTCTGACTTACAACAAGTTAGTTGTATTTATAATAGTCTGGAAAGGTTGCTTGACCTAGTCTTAACTACAGACAGTAACAATGTAATTATTAAGAAGGCACTTCGTATCCTTACTGCTATTGATATTTACCATCCACCATTGAGTATTTGGTATACATCTGAAAGGGGAAAATATGGTAAATTCCAGCTCTGTTGACACAGTTTATGAATTCAATTTCAAAAGAGCTGACATTTTAAATTAAAGTAAATTAAGTAAATTAAATATAATTATAGATATTGGCGTTCATGGAGGGCTTGCACTCCCCTAGGTGGTGAACATTTTAATATATCTTCATATTAAATAAAAAAAAGCCGTACATTTAAATTAAATAATTTTAAGAGAGAAGTAAAAGCTTTCTAAATTGTGAGTTGCGCTTAAACTTAGAGCTTTGAGAACTTTGTTAATAAAAACGTCGTTTTTAGTTGTAGAAGTGTAAAATTTTGCGAAGCATGTATTTGATAAGGTGCATCATGATCAATCAAAAAGTCAATCTTGAATTTTTGTAATCTACGGCTTTTTTGATTTCATATGACGATATGTTCTTTATGTATTTAATTAATTTTGAAGAGAAAATTTATAAATAAAGCTGAGCTAAACATTTAATTTTTTAATCGTATTTTGTACCCGTTGCTGTAAGGCCGTGTTCATATTACGCGTTTTTGTCGCGTTTACGACACCCCTCTCACGTTTTTTTCGCAGAAGCGGCTAAAAAATTCTGAATTTTGTATGTATTTAAATATATTTATTTATTTAAGATTCAGTATTTCTCAGCCGCGTTTGTGAAAAAAAAAATTAAGAGCGCTGTCGCAATCACGACAAAAAAGCATAATATTAACACGGCCTAATAAGGTACGATACCAATTCATTTACCCTTGATTCGCAAACACTTTTTAATACGCACTCTCAAATTAAAAAATGTTTTCTACGAATTTTATTCGTAATTTTCAGTCACGAATGTTTTGGTGCATATTTCGAATATTTTATTCGTATTCGAAAAAAAAAAAAATGTATATTGTACGAATACATTTACGAATGATCCTCAAACCTAGTTACAAAAAAAAACCTTCTGTTCAGCTGGAGTTTGAACAGCGATTCCTTAGCTTATGGGTCACGTACTTTTCCAGTACTACGGCCACCTTGCAATCACACAATTCCATATATTCGGTAATTGTTCGAAAAACCAGTCTGAACGATTTAATTTGTAAATTTGTTAAACTCAACAAAATCGTCGTACCTTCTACGAATAATAAGTATGGTCAACCTACAAATGAATTTTTTAATAAATACTACGAATTTAATGAAATAAATTACGAAATTATTCCTACGAGAAATTGATGAATTTTAAGGAATGATAGCCCTTATTAGCTGAAGATCATTCTTCGTAGCAGCAGTTAGAAAGGAGCATTAAATTCAATAACGGATATAAACTCCGACGATAAGCAAATTTATGTTTTAAAGTCATTGTAAATAAGCAGAAGACAAAGTAAATAACTTAAAAAAAAAAATTAATGTTTTCCAAAAAGTCGGCTTGTTTTTCTATCATAAAGATGATTCAATTTTGATTTTTCGTTAAATTTTTCCTAAACTTAATAAAATTACAAAAAATCCTGCATTTAAATTTAATAAAGTTGCATTGATCTAGCCGAGAACAAAACTTCTAATTCAAAAGCGAACGAAAAAATTAGGAAATTTAATAATATTGGCCAATTTTGGATCAAGGACTAATAGCTGAAAAATCCTTTATCATATTTATATCGCAACTCGATTTGAAACAACCATTTTATACTTCTTAAAATTCACGTTATTTAGCGGCTCCCACCCAGTTTGCGAATCTTGAATTAACGCATCACGTGCTTATATAAAGCCAGGATTCAGAATATAGCTTTGCAGGGAGGTTCAGGAATATGTTAAAGAAATATATGAAACCCAAGACAAATCTAATATAAATATTCCTCTTTATTTTTTTATTCATACGTTTTAAATTAAAAAAAAATACATTTTTTAATTCATTCAGATAATAGGTATGTTACCGTATTCGATTGTAGGAACTTCCAAGCTGCTAGAATTGATTCATGTTGGAAAAAGAAATAAGTAGACTGGCGTCAATGCTGTGTGATATCCGGTCATAAATATCTCTACTACTCAAAATTATAATTTTTGCGAATGATATGGATTTTGACCTCCTAAATCCAAATCTGAAAAATTTCAGTCCGCTCGAAATTGGTTTAAGAGAAAAAGGCTTCCAAAATTAAAAAATGGCCTTAAAATTTAGTTTGTTTTTCAGTTTTCCAAAAAAAAAAAATTGTTTAATATTAGGAAGTTTTTTTATTCTTATTTTAAAAGTTGAAAACTTGGGGCTCAATAGAAATTAATGCAATTTTATTTTAAGATATAGGCCTCACATTATTTAATTTATTAAAGAATTAAAAATATTTGCTTTAGAAAAAAATTACTCAAATGTATTACATGAAAAAAATTAAATAAAATTATGTATCGAAAAATATCGAATTAAATAAGAAGCAACTAGAAAAGCTGGCAACCTTGGTAGAGTTAATAGCCTTGATCTATAAATATCTTACAGCTTTAAAGTCAGATGATTGCCATAAATGGCCGATGAGAACAAAATAATTCTTACGTATTTTTTCGAACAAATGTAGAATCATATTAGACTTAATACTTATATACAGCTTAATCACTCAGACTACTGAAGAGGAAATGTAGCGATTTCCGAAACAGGCTGTATAGTCAGCTGTGTGATTGACTCTATACAGAGTTTTTGTTGTGTCCTTCTACAAAAACTTACATGATCTAAAGCTCGCAATTGAATTCATGTAAAATTAAATAAAATAAAAGTTTTTTCTAAAAGACCTTGTTATTTATTATGTTGATTTTATATGATTTAAATACAAATTCTAAATGTTTGAATCATACTTGGTTTTAAATACAAATTCTACTTGTTTGATAGTTTAAAATCGTTTATTGAAGGTCAAAGTTAGAACAATTAATTGACACTCAAAAATTTCATCGCCTCTGTGGTGCAGTGCGCTAGTGCGCGCTTGCAAGGCGTATCACAAATATTTCCGATGAAGCCTTTAGCAAGGCCGAAATTGCAATAAAATCAGCTACTGATTTTTTCCTTTTTATATTGAAAAAACGTTGATGTTGTTGTTGTTGTTTCTTTAGAAAGATTCGTTAGAACAATTAATTGTTTTAACTTTGACCTAAGGCTCAATAAACGATTTTAAACCATCAAACAACTTGAATTGGTATTTAAAATCAAGTATGATTTAAACTATCAAACATTTGGAATTTGTATTTAAATCATGTAAAATCAACATATTAAATAAAATTTTTAAATATTTAAGACAAGAAACAAGAAAGACTTTTACACGATCTTTAATATATAATAGATTTTCTTATGTGTACAAGCGTGTGTCAACCAATGTAGTGTGCGTATCATGTGTACAAAATTAATACCAAAAATCGTAGTAAATATCATTATATGGGTTACATATGGTTTATGTTCATTCTAGATTCCTTTATGCCTTTGCCGCTCCCCCTAGAACAAATCCTGCGGACGCCCATGATTATAGAATACATAAATAATAATAGTCTTAAAAGTTCCATCAGTTTTTTCTATACGGAGCCCTTTGCCATATTTTCTCAGTCTGTACCATATAGTCTCAAATTTGCGAAAAAAACATGCATACCCTTGTATTTTGGTTCAAAGACTCTTCGCAACAACAGGAATAGAGCTTGGAAGAAATATGTTTGTAGTTTGGACTTAAATGACCTAGAAACATACAAACGTTTGTTTCTGGAGTTTTAAAACCGCTCAGCTGCTTTATATAATGAGAATTTGGATAATATTAAGCTGAGCATATTGTCTGATCCAAAGAAATTTTGGGGACTTATAACGATCAGAAGAAAACTGATGGATTTCCTTCTTCTTTTAAAATTCAGGATGGATTTACTAACGATTCCACAATAATTTTTGGCCTATTCGCTAATCTTTTTAAATAATCATTCTGTTCATATTCTTTTAATCCTGATCTAGAGTATTGTGATTATATGAACAACGCGGAATTCCTTCCGCAGTTGTAAAACAATACGACTCCATTTTGTGTCAACCACTTTCTTTACTTTTTAATAAATCAATTAATGACAGTTATTTTCCTCTTTTTTGGAAAAAATCATTTATCAGTACTTTTTACGAAAAAGGTTGCAGGAATGAGGTCAGTAATTATAGGCCTATTGCTAAGTTGTCTTCGATTCCTAAATTTTTTGAGTGAATAGTGCACGATCGAGTGAAAGTTCTCTGTGGGCAAGTCATCACAACTTGTCAGCATGGTTTTGTTACTGGCAGATCCACTGTGCCTAATCTCCTTGATTTCACTACATTCTGCTTAAAATCTATTGATTCTGGTAGCCAGGTCGATTGTAAAGGGTGTCCCAACAAGAGCGCAATTTTTAAAATTTAAATAAAACACAGATATTTAAAAAAAAAATCGTAAAACTTTATTATATCGTAAAGTAGACAGAATGAGGTTATGTATGGAACAATATATCGTGCAGATGGCCGCCGCGGCTTTGCTGGCATACACGCGATCTTTTAATGAAATTTTCAATGACCGTTTTGCATAAATGCTGCTGGTGTTAAATCGCACGACCGGGAAATGACTGATTCAACAATTGAATTGTTTCTCTGGCTGTATGACATGTGGCGCCGTCTTGTTGGAACCACATGCCCTCCACATTCATTTCTTCAATTCTAGGCAAGAAAAAACTGGTTATCATTTCACGATACTGAACACCATTGACTGTTTGCGCTTGACCTGCCTCATTTTCATAAAAAAAAGGTCCAATGATTCCTCCAGCCCAAAAACCACACCACACAGTGACAGGTTGAGGATGCATTTGCTTCTCGTGAATCACTCGAGGATTTTCCTCACCCCAAATGCGACAATTCTGCCTATTGACGAAGCCATCAAGATGGAAATGGGCCTCGTCTCTGAAGATGATTTGATTGACATGAGATTTTCATGTTGTCTCCCTTCGCTGGCTCAGCTGGCTTCAATTCCTGAGTCAATTGAACTTTGTATGCATGAAGATGCAAATCTTTCGTCAAAATTCGCTGCATAGTGGATTTGGAGACACCAATTTGCTGAGCTCGGTGTCGAATTGAGGTGGATGGAGTTTGAGCGACATCATCACGTACAGCTGCGACATTTTCGGTCGATCGACCTGGTCGAAGGCGCGTTGTTGTCTTTACATCACTAACAGACCCAGTTTCGGCAAATTTATCCATTAATCTCTTTACAGTTGACTCTTTTGGAGCATTATTGTAACCCCAAATTGATCGCAATTTGCGAACTGTAGCCGCAAAACTTTCACCATTTTGGTAAAACAATTTCACAATGAGAATGCGTTGTTCATTCGTGTAGCGCTCCATTTTTACTAAACTCGTACCTTCTACTAGCAAACAATAACAATTGTTCAAATGTCAAACAATGACACTTCGAATAGCGCTAAATTTAAAAATTGCGTTCTTGTTGGGACACCCTTTATTTACACTGACTTAAGCAAAGCTTTTGATAAATGACCACATAATCTTACTTTATTTAAACTTAAATTAATGGAATTTCCACAATATTTTGTAATGGATCAAATCGTATTTGATGGAGCGATCTTATCAAATACGGTTCCGAGGCGTGTTGTCTTCTGAATTTGTTGCAGAATCGGGTGCTCCTAAAGGAAGCCACCTAGTTTATTTTGGCAATTAGTGATGTTACTCAAATCATCGAACACTCTCATTTCCCATTTAAAGCAGATGATATGAAAATATACAGAACAATTGATTCCAATCACAATTCAGACCTGCTCCAGTCAGACTTGAAATTCTTTGAGGTTTAAAACAAAAATAAGATGTTTTTAAATACAGATAAATGTCAAACTATGACCTTTTCGCGTAAAAGGAACAATTTTTGATTACAAAATAAAAGATGCTGCTTTAAGCCATGTAACTATCGGCAAAGACCTTGGTATATGCATGGATTCAAAGTTGTCGTTTAGCATGCATATTGATAGCATTTGTATGAAAGCATCTTATATGCTTGGTTTTATAAAACGGTGGGCCAAAGAGTTTAATATCTTCAATCAACTACAACGCTGTATTATTCAATCGTACGTCCTCACTTGGAGTACGCAAGTCAAGTATGGTCCCCACATTACAATGTGCATGTTAATCGTATGGAAAAAATCCAAAAACGATTTGTTCGGTTTGCTCTGAGAGGCTTAAGTGCAACTGACACATTTAACTTTCCTCCATATGAGGATCGTTTCAAATTATTAAAGATGCAATCTTTAAGTGAGAGAAGGAAATCTGCTGATATCGTTTACTTACACCAACAAAATTCGATTCTCCAGAACTTCTTTCCCTTATAAATTTTAGCACTAACCGTAGAAGCAGTAGAATCGCTAACAACTTGATTTATTAACAATTTAGTAGAACAAACTATATGCAAACTGCTCTATTAAATCGTATGAGTACCTTTGTTAACAACTGTAGCTTTTTTTGTGTTAACTTGTCGAAAGGTCAACTTAAAAGTAGACTAAAAAGTATTATGAGTTAGATATACGTAAATTAATGCATGATTAGATTCAACGTCTTGTAATGTCCTTGAGCCCAACTACTTTATTTGTGGGTAAATTTTTCCAACATTGGCTTGTTTTGAGCCATTTGTATCAATGCGTTTAATTTTTTTTCAATTGCTGTCTGGTTTGTGACTTTAAATGAGCAAATGTTGTGAAAGTGCGAAAAAGTTGTAGTAGCTGAATTCTATTGTTATTGCATGTTATTGGAAAAATATTTTAACGCTGAAGATTTAAATTTTGATTTTTTTTTTTAAAATATTGATTTCAGAATCTGCTTTTGGTTTGAATCGAATTAAATATATAAATAAAATTATTTTAAAAAACACACTTCAAAATTCAATTCCAAGATTTCCAGTTCAAGAAACTTTCTATTAACTATTCGATGTGAATGCCGACATTTAATGGATTAAAAACAAGCTGCTGAACTTGAAATTTTTTATAATGAAATTAACAATAACGCAATTTTTTTTTTTTTTTTGTATAAACTATAAACAAAAAGTATTTTTGTCGTTTTAGTGTTATCGAAAAAAAAGAGAATGAATTTAAACCGAAATGAAATTAAAATTCTCAGAAGATTTTAAGTAAAAAAAGTGTTCAAAAAGTAAAAGAACTCCTTGAAATGAATTCTGCCAAATTTATTCTTTAATCGAGTAGATTTGGAGAGATATTGATTATTCAGTGAATCGAGACAAATTCCATTTTTTGGTATTTTAAAAAACACTTTTTATTCAAACGTCACTTTAAAGTGCTTTTCTCACTGTATATTTATTAAATTGATCTTGTTAAGAGATGTTTATATTACTTCTATCGACATTCAAAAATTAAAAGATAAATTAAAATTTCCTCAAAGTATTGAGATACCAGAATTTTACTTTTTTTCACACAATTTAATCCGGTTTAATCAATATTCTGGTTTATATTAGCTTTCAAAAATTTTAAAAAAATATAAAAAAACTCTTCAAAAGTTTACTTATACGAACTACGATCATTCGTATTCGGGATATATTTTTACAAATATAAATACAATTTTATTCGGAAATTGTGTTACAGACCGTTAAAAAAATCTAAAATAAAAAAAAAATTATGTTCGGCTCTCTAATTTTAATTGTTTATGTATTTTTAAATAATCGTGAGGAGTTTGTCATTGCTCATTGGACTTTTTTAAACTGTGAATTTAAAATTTTGAACTTTTGATAGCGAAAATAAATTAAAAAATAAGCAATAAATAAGAAATATCCTAAAAAAAAATTAACTCAAAATATATTAAAAATATTTAAAAATTTCTTATGCATAATTATTGCTTTTGATAATCGTATATAAATAATTTTTTTTATACCTTCAGATCCTACGGATTTTAAGAGGCTGTTTAAGCTCAAAAAATACCTGTCCCTTGGCTACGGACCCGAAACACTTTATGCCACTCGAGATCATTTTGGATTTAAAATTTTTTGAAGTCTTAAGCTTAAAATTAGTTAACAAACAATTTTTTGGTTTGAAGAAGAAGAATGCATACACAAATAGTAAAACAAAAACAGACACTTTACATATAGTTTTAATATAAAAAATGAAATGAAAAAACATTTAAGAGTTTGCTAACAAGTAGTTTCAAAGTTGAAATATTGCAAATAGCTCCAACTTTCCAAAAGTTTTACATATCTTCTGAGACATAGAAGATGGCCAATCAAAAAATTTGTATTAAAAATTTTCAAAGAAAAAAATAGTAAAGATTTAAAAACACCGATCATAAATATTTTTGATTTTATTTATTTCTGTAAAATTTTCGGCCAAAAAGAGCATTGTGAAATGTTACAGGTCAAATTTTACTTAAAATTTATTGATATTTGCCTACATAGCGTCCTGATAATTTTCTTTTGTTGTAACAGCCATTTTAACAGCTACTGCAGCAGCATGACTAACATATTTTTTTTTTAATTTCAGTGATCCTTACACCGCTTCCATGGACAAATGTCCACGAAACAGGATACCGAAAAATGTGAATATCACACTCCAAGGAATTCGTTGTCTCCGCTACTTTACGCGGATCATTTCATATGCGAACATATAAAACAGTTGAAATATCGAAGCAATTGAAATTTAAAAATTTTATGATATTTAAAGAAAAAACATAACTATACTTAATTTTTGTGAATGGATGATGTCCTACTGTTGTTTTTCGTTTGTGTTCTTGGTTCGCTTCAGTTTGACATTTTTAAATGATTTTTTTTCCACTTAGAATCACGCGCGGCTAAGGATTCATTGATATATTCTTAATAGTAATGCATTGTTGTTGCTAGTCTTTTGTGCGCGTCTAACAACGCGCTGCTGCTGCACATTTTTACGCTTCGTTGCTTTGAAATTCATTTGAAATCTTTCTGCCATTAAATGAAGTTAATTTATTATCCATTTGTTTATTGTCCTTTTCGAGTGTGTACGTTGCAGGATACGAGTGATTTTGTATGTGCAATTCATGTATTTCTGAGTCTATTAAATTGTGTATGAATTGATGTTTGTTGTTGTCCTGCATTGTTTTGTTGAAGTACTTTAGAGTGGCTGCTCTGATCCTCTTGTTTGCCAGTGATCCTGATGTGCTGCATCGCAGTTATTGTTGCTGTTGCTTCTGCTGCTGTTGTATATGATGTTGTTTGATGATGATTTCAATTTAGTTTAATTGTGAAAATATTTATTGCTATTTAAGGGTATTTTTTGCACCTTTTCTCCCTTATGTCTGGGTGACTTCGTCTTTTATGCGATGCACCCCTATTTAAGCCATGATCAGCATTTCTCAATTGGCTGGCTGCAAGGGTTTCACGCATCTCCAGGCGGTAATGGGCAAAGGAGATAGACGCAAAGCACATTTGTTGTAAGGACATTTGTGTCATTAGGGGTTACAATAGTGGCGATGAATTTCACTATTTAATTTGATTTATAATGAATTTTAATTTAATTGAATTTAATTCTGGAAACTGGATTTGTATAGGAGCAATTATTGGGTATTCAGAGGAAGCAGAAGTCTTGGTGAGAATTTACAAAATTTGTTAGCTTTTGTTAAGAAGCCAACAAGGATGTTTTTAATACTGGCAACAGTTCGATCAGAATTATTTCTTGTTATTTGAATGTCTTTAACTGAAACTGTAGATTAACGAGAGAAATATTGGAAAAATCCCAGTGTTACGTTATTATTTCCATCAAGGCTTTGAAAAAAAAGACAGTCGTCATATTTTTGAAAACATAACGTTTTAAAATGCGCATTACTTTAAAACAGATAAAAAAGCTCCTGAAATTTTTAAATATCACATCAAAAGATATCACATCAAAAATGGATACAATGTTAATGTGAAACAAATAGCATTATTTATCCCTGCAAATATTTTCAATAGCCCCAGAATTTCCAGCGAATCGCTTGGAAAATGAGACAATCGCAGGCGAGCTCAATTTTGTATCATCCGTGTAAGGCCGATTGTAAACAGCTGAGGCCATAGATGCAATTCGCCGGAAATATTCACAAACGAATTGCCTGAAGACTTCGCAAGCGTTTCGCTGGGAAGAGTCGCGATTTAATCGCTAAGAGGGGTCTTAAGCGATTCGCTGGGAATTGTTTCAAACCAATCGCCAACAGAAATCCATAGCGATTCGCGAAGAGTCGTAACTCTAACATATTTCAAACATTTAAGGACAATTATTATTAATATATTAAACATAAACGTTTAAAGGGTAAGTTAAATTCAAGTTACAAATTTTTTGTTTTTAAAATAAGCAAGTTTAAATAAAAACTGGATTTATTGAAAAACAAAATAATTTGGTCATAGTTTTTAATGCGGTCTTGTGCATGAACGAAATGTTGCTGCAGAATTGTGCATATTTTTAATACCTTAAATAAAAAGTTATTTTTTTAACACATAAAAAAATTACGCAATTGAATTAAATAAAAATAATTTTAATACAAAATTTCTCCTTTGTTCCCTTCAGAGGAAATTTGGTCACCAGTTTGTCAGACAATATTTTTGCAGTTCCATATTTATATTTATGTATATATGATATGAATATATTTTATTACACAATTAATTTATTTATATTTTCCAATTTTATAACCAATTTTCACTTCGATTTAACGCAACGTTGCTTATGAACTATAAGAGAACACTTGAGATATTTTTCACTTTTTCCTTCAGTTTAACGATTTTGCAAAGATTGCTTCATATTTCAACCATTGATTTTTAAATTTTTTCAAAAATCCATCTTTCAACGATAACCAAAACAAGCGAAAGAAGATTTTGGAAAGTTTTCTTAAATTGCGCGTTCATTGCGCTAGTCGGAATGAGCGAAGGACTATTTAAAAAATTTTTTTGAATCGCGCATTCATTGCTTGGGCGATCAAAAAACGATCCATCTTCCAACAATCGCCGGAATGAACGAAGTAAAATTATTCTTGAATCGTGCGTTCTTGGACTAATCGCAAGAGCAAAATTCACTTCTCATTCAATCATCTTCCAAATGTTTGATGATATTTACCAAAGATGTTTTTTAAGTGATTTTGCATTGATTAGTATGTGATTTTGAATCATAGTTGTTCACTACAAAATGTCCCAATTTTGAATAAAAAAAGAATTTATGGATTAATATTAGCTTATTATAAAAAATTTTAATATGGTTGAATATTCAGCGCAATGCCTATAAAAATCGGTTTTTAATGAGCTGTCGCAATAACATTCTCATTGTTTTTTCTTCATCAAACTAACCAAATGCCATCAAATACCAACCAAAACGCTGGCAATCGCACTATTTTCCTCGAAAATTTACAAACAATCAACTAAATATGTTCCAATAAATTGATCTAGCTTCCACTATACGAAATGGTTTTGCTCGCCATTGATCTTTCTTTATGTCAAACGTCATACTAAATGTTTCATTTTCTATATTGAAAATACATATAATAAAAAAATGTACATCTTTATTCAGTCACAAAAAAGAGAATAAATTTTATCGGTACTCATGTTTGACAATTGCATTGTCAGTTATTGACAGTATATCGACACTGTCAAGCTAATAGTAAAAAGAATGCGAGATTTTTTCCACTTAACGTATAGTTTTTTTGCTTTTTATTGAAACATTGAAATCATCGGTTATAAATATCCAATTCTTAACACTTGATTGCATTTTGACATAATTAAGACAAACACAGCGCTTAAATGTAACAATAATGGCGGCAAAATGTCACTTTCAAAGCGAATGAACGACAATGAATAAAGGGATAGGTGAGCGTTGAAGAGCATCTGATCAGGGACATTGTCATCATTGTGTATTAAATATTGCGGCATGTTCTCATTTTGGGCATGTATCCTTAGACAATTAATGATATTTGTTTGATGTGTTAAATTTAGGTTACATCAGTATTGAAAATATTTTCTGAACACATTTTCTCAGTTCCCTTATTAATGGTTATTAATGGTTATTTGCACATTTTGCAAACGTATCAGAGAGTATTTAGCAGAATTTGTGGTTTTGTGGGAAACTTTACTGGTATAAATGTACCTATTGATAAAAAATCTCATCAATGTCTAAGGATTCTATACATGATGGATAAACAAAGACAATTATTTTATCAAATATTAAAACTATGAACTATTCTTAGTGTGATATGAAAGAACTAAAAGTGATAGCAAATTAGGTTTTTTCTAAGAGAAATTTTTTTCTAAAAGACATGTTTTCAACAGAAGGAAATATTTATTGTCCTTTACATACATTATTACACGGTCTGTTAGAAATTGAAATTTTGGCTGGAATTGAAAGTCGGCTCTTTTTCTTAACTTAACTTAAACTGAATATTTATATGAAAACGTTTTTAAATAAATTTGTTTTATTTAAGTAAAACAGATATTTGTATATTGTATTTGTATTTTGTATTGAAAAAATTTAAATTTAATACAAAGTAATATTTTTTTAATATTAAAGTTGCTACATTGACTGACAACCAGAAGCGTAACTATATTTTGGGCGCCCGCCCGCAGATTTCTAAAAACGCCCTGCTATTAACTTTTAGCGTAAAACTTTCATATTACTAGGGTTACGAGAAGCGTAGGACAAAGCAAAAGAAATCTTGACAAAAAAAGAGAACAATCAGAGGCTTTTTTAATTCAACTTTTATGATTTATTGCAAAAGTAGTATTTTTAAAATAAACTCTTTCATAAATACATTTATATTTTATTTGAATAAAATTTGAAAAAAGTAATAACGTTAAATAAACTTTTTATAATGTCAAATATAATAAAATTTAAAATGAATAAAGTTTTTTCTAAATGACCTTGTTATTTATTATGTTGTTTAAATTCTAAATATTTGATAGTTTAAATCAAACTCGATTTTAAATACAAGTTCTAGTTGTTTGATAGTTTAAAATCATTTATTGTTAGGTCAAAGTTAGAACAATCAATTGTTCTTACGAATCTTTAGAAAGAAACAACAGCAACGTTTTTCAATTTGAAAAGGAAAAAATCACTTCCTGATATTATTGCAATTTCGGCCCTGTTAATAACATAAGCATAAAGACTAAAGCGCTGATTATAATGGACGGAACGGAACGGAGTCAAGTGTCATTGTGGCGGGACGAAACGGTTTCAAACGCAGTGGCGATTATAATAGCAACGAAAGAGGAGTTAATTTTTTACTAAAATATATTTTATTACAAAACAAATTCCATCAATTCTTCTTTTCTTATTATTCTAAAACATGAATTCAATCAAATTTTATCAAAAATACGGAAAAAAAATGCAGAATAAAATTAGTAGTAGTATCTGTCAACATAAAGTTTTTGCTCAAAACGTAACGGAACGCAACGGAAAAATAAAAAATCTAGAGATCTTAACGTCACGTGCCGCTCCGTTCCGTCTTATAATCGCACTCATAAGAAACTCATGCAATAGATTATAAAGTTATATTTCTCAACATTCTATAACGTTCCGTTCCGTCTATTATAATCAGCGCTTAAAGTAAAGCAAAAATACAACAAATGCGAGAGTATGAAATGGAAGAAAAACTGAGAAATTGACACTTCAAATCTCATCGCCCCTGTGGTGCAGTGCGCTAGTACGCGCATGCATGGCGTATCACAAAGATTTCTGATGAAGCCTTTAGCAGGGCCGAAATTGCAATAAGATCAGCAAGTGATTTTTTCCTTTTTATATTGAAAAACGTTGTTGTTGTTGTTGTTTCTTTGAAAAGATTCGTTGGAACAATTAATTGTTTTAAGTTTGACCTAAAGCTCAATAAACGATTTTCAACTATCAAACAACTAGAATTTGTATTTAAAATCAAATATGATTTAAACTATCAAAAATTTAGAATTTGTATTGAAATCATATAAAATCAACATTTGTAATGAATTTTATACGATTTTATCTTAAAGTAGTTAAATAGAAAACATCACATATCAATAATTTAAAAAAGTAAAACAAGCTTTTAGTTTGAATAAATGAGATCAATTATTTTCTTATCGATGAAATGATAACTTTAAAATGTTAGGTTTGAATATTTTGTATTTGACGTTACCTGTTACCTAAAGAATGTGCTTACGCCACAAATTATGACTAACTGCGCAAAATGCTGCGGATTATGGCATTAGCAAAATTTTAATATAAAAAAATATGAAAATAAACTGGCCATTTAGCCCTTGGAAGGACTTTTGACCTAGCTTCTATTGATCAATTGTGTTGTGCGTGTTATTAAATGCTTGATCACTCATGACCAAGAACTGGGCCTACGTGTTTTATGCCGACTCAGAACGGCTTATGTTCTCAAGAAGCTTTACAAGCCAATTTTACTCTCTGAGGATTATCATTGTCTGCAGAGAGGTGACGACAGAACAGAAAAATTAATTCAATTGAAAAAACTTTCTGTCTGAGCTGGAATTGAACCCGGGCTACAACAGAGTTCTTTAGCTTAGGGGCCACGTACTCTACCCACTAGACTACGGCCGCCACTTCAAATTCTTGAATAACTTTGTCTAAATCAAGTTTGCTCGCCAATTTGTGTTCTATGCCAAAAATAGCAAGTCCGCTTAAATGGGATTGGGAGACTGTACTGCGTTGGTTCGATTTTATCAATTAAAGTTTTGAAAATGAACGCTCTGCTGAAGCAGAGGTAACAGGCAACGTCATTTACAAAAGAAATGATCTCTTGCAAAAAAATATATTTTAAGCTTATTATTTCATCAATAAGGCAAATGGACAAATCACTGTCATACTTATTATAAAATTTCTGAACTGATTTTTGAATTTCGTGTTCGCTTGAGGAAATTAATTTCAAAAGGTTCAAAGACATAAAATAATTTTTAATCGTCCGCATACTGGCGAAACAAGTTTTTATTTGAGCTATCTGTATATCCAAGGACGCGTTGAATACAGTTATGCGAAATTTTTCACTGGGCTCCTTAAATCGAAAATCATCTGATAATTCGTCAGAAAATTTTTTGACTTTTTGTTGCCGGTTCTGAGCGAAAGAAATATTGGGGGTTGGAATTAATTTTAAAGGTTTTTTTTTCGGTTTTTGAGCATTTATTTAGAAGCAACGGTACAATGTATATTATTCAAAGTATTGTCCATCGTTAGCTACAACATTTTCCCATCTTTCTGGCAGCATATGGATTCCGCGCCGGAAGAACGATTCGTCTTTTGAGGCAATCCACGAATCGACCCATTTTTTGGTATCCTCGTAAGAAGTGAAGCGCTGCTCAGCCAAGCCATGCGTCATCGATCTGAATAGGTGGTAGTCGGAAGGGGCTATGTCTGGGCTATAAGGCGGGTGGGGTAGCACATCCCAATTCAGCGCCTCCAACGTTTCCTTGACGGTTCTTGCAACATGTGGCCGTGCGTTGTCATGTTGAAAAACCACTTTGTCGTGTCTTTTGGCATATTCCGGCCGTTTAACCTTTAATGCTCGGCTCAATTGCATCAATTGTTGTTGGTAGCGTTCCCCAGTGATGGTTTCGTTTGGTTTTAGCAGCTCATAGTACACGACACCCTTCTGATCCCACCAAATACACAGCATAAGCTTGGCGCCATGAATATTCGGCTTGGCCCTCGATGTTGATGCATGGCCGGGTGGTCCCCACGATTTTTTTCGCTTAGGATTATCGTAATGGATCCACTTTTCATCGCCAGTGACAATACGATGCAAAAAACTCTTCCTTTTATGCCGTTGAAGCAGTTGTTCGCACATGCAAAATCGCCGTTCAACGTCTCTCGGCTTCAACTGGTACGGCACCCAATTTCCTTGCTTTTGAATCATTCCCATGGCCTTCAAGCGTTTGCCAACCGTTGATAAGTCGACTCCCAATGATTCTGACAATTCTTGAAGGGTTTGACACGGGTCTTCATCGAGCAAAGCCTCATTGAAATTCCTCATCTTCAAACTTTTTCGGCTGGCCCGGACGCTCTTTTTCTTCCGTATCAAAATCACCACTTTTAAACCGACGGAAATAGTACTCACAAGTAGAAATCGATGGAGCATAGTCCCCGTAAGCCTCAGTAAGCGTGCGTTGTGCTTCAACCGCTTTTTTCTTCAAATGGAAGCACAAAAGTAAACCTTCCCGCAAATTTCGTTTTGTTGGAACGAAAGTCGACATGTTCACAGAGAAAAAAATATGTTGTTTACACTTCAGTGGAATGACACATACTAAAAAATGAAGCTTAGACAATGTACTTTGAAATGAATATAGTCACAGGTGTGCCCGATGCGATCTATTGATAGTTACGCCATCTCTTAGAAAACCTTTAAAACTAATTCCAACCCCCAATATCTATCTGCCTGCTTTTAGCAATGACTTCAGCTTCTTCCAAAGGAGAAGAAAAATCATTGCGTAAAGCCGAGAGATAATAACTTATGAATTTGCCGTAATATCTTTATTCAAATTATCCCATCGTGGCAAACTTTCACTGAAGTACTGATATGTGGTTGACATGAGTATAAAACATGGAAAACTTGTAAAACTAAATTTAAATTGTGAGAGCTGCAGTGCACGAATTCAGCATTGGGAGACCTTTTTTTAATACGAGATTGTAACCAATTCAATTCTCCACTAATAACTGAGGCTCCGTCGTAACCCTGCCCGCAGCATTTATTCAACGGAATGTTGTGTTTTATCAAAAACTCAGAAACCTCATTTTGTAAATCTGCAGCAGAATGTTTGTTTACTGCTACGAGTCCCAAAAAAGATTTTCTTATTCAAATATTTTTGTCAAAATTCGCAGAGTCATACAGGATAACGAATGAAGTCTGATCAATTTTTGAAATATCTTGTTTCGTATCAACGATGATTGAAAAGAATGCAGTTCCAGCAATTTCATTTACGATTTGATTCGTTACGTGTTTTTCAGCTGTTGTAATTAGTTCATTTTGTATAAGTGGGCTCAAGTACTTCGTTGTCATATCCTTGTTTTCCAGGTGGCTACGTAAAAGCAGGTCAAACCTTGATAACAGATGAATAATATCTAAAAAATTTCCGGATTGACTGTCTATTGCTTTGCAATCATCGCGGTGTCCCCTAAACGGTAAACTACAACGAGCTGTAGCGTTAGCTCCTAATCACGTTTAGGATTCGCTTCAAAATTTCCTGCCAACGATTGAATTGCACATTTTACTCTGAATTTACACTGAGAATATGTTACGCACGCATTTATATGTAACTTGCTGATCTCATGACGAGAAATTTTTTACTTAAACCTTGCCAATCATTAAGTTTAGCTTCGCACCAAGCAGGGTTAAAATATCGATCATGCCTGTCAGCGAATAACCAACAAGGTTCACAATAAACTGTTCAATTTTTCGGTTTGTTTTTGTGATTTGAAAATAGTGATTTTCGCTGAAATATTTGTTATCAGCCTTTTTTGGAAATGGTTCTTTTGGTCGGCTTGGGTTTTAATGATAAAATGGTCCTTCTCTAATCATCGGAGATATAATCTGGATATAATCCACGATCCGAATTCAAGGCAATATTCTCACAGAAATCCACCTCTGGAGTCGTTTGTGTTTCTAATTCATAAGGTTTTCCAACACACTGATGTCTAAGTTCTTCCTCACATAATTCCTGAAATTAAAAAAAAGCCAAAAATGTGTACTTATGCCATATTTTATCACTAATTGTATCCATAATGTAAATAATAAAAAACTCCACTTACAGTATCATCATGCGACCCTTTTTCTTGCCTCATATCAACTTCTGATTCTGGACCTTTTTCCATATCGTAATCACACGTATTTTTCTTAGGAAATTTATCTGACTTCTAAAAATAATTAGAATTGGGTATACCTCTGTATGTTCCCAAGTATAAAGCTATTTGTTTAACCTGTCGACGGTGTGATGCGGTATTTTTAGATTGGTTACGCGTTGGAATGCAGAAATCATTGAATTTAGACAACTTATCGAGTTTCTCATCCATTACTTTATTTCTCTTACGATTCTCACAGCCTGATTTCTTTTTATAAGTTTTGAAACTCGTACTCATAATAAACAAATAAGTGTAATCGCAGCTAACTTACTGAGAATATGAAAACAACTAGTGTCGGGTAAATCTATTTTGACTTTTTTAAAAATTTTATTTCGGCACATATTATTATATTATTATTAATTTATTGTTGTCAATTTTATACAGTAATATTTTGCTATGGAAATAAATATTTTAGCATTTCTTAGTTTTTTTTTTAAAGAAATATTGCTCTCCACTTAATTTATCATTTACATCGAGAGACTTTAAGGCGCCCCTGGCACTGTTGCGTCCGCCCGCGTTTTACTCCACTGCTGACAATACTGGAGAGCAGCTAGGTACCTCGCTGGTGCTGGCACTGGTGCTACCATAAAATAAATTTAGAAAACACAAAGCGTGCAAGAAATCTAAATTGTCTGTATTAATTTCGACGTTTTATATCTTATTGGTAGAGTAATAATTTTTTTTTAGATTTTTAAACGGTTTAAAATATTTTGAAAAGGTTTAAATTCATAAATGGTTGGAAAGTCTTAATAGCCCAAACAGAATGGGCATAGCTAACAGGGGCACAGAATAGAATTTGTGTTTATAAAGCAGATAGAACTTTGTGCATATAATATATTGTTATTTTTTACTAAATTAATAGATAGAGCCTTTTGCATGTAATAATTTCTTTTTTACTTCACTAATTAATGTTTCATAAAAACTTATTCTGTATTTGTTTTAGACAATTTGAAGTTTTCTTATTTTAACTATGTATTTTGGCACATCGTTACCGTTGGCTACTGCAAAAGTTAAAAGTTCGTTATTATTTATTATTTATAATTATTATCATTATTATTAAAAGTAAATTATTTTTAAATATATATGAAACGACTGATTGATTGAATGTTAAGTGATTGAAAAAAGGATGTTTTGGACTCTAAAATGAATATGATTTTTATACCAATGTTGTAAAGCGACATTCACTTACGATTTGGAGCAAAATACACAAGTTTAGAATTTTTTGTAAAAAATCTACTATCAATAAAACGAAGTGGCCATTTCAACACTTGAAACAACGCCGTAGATAGGTGTTTCATAAGGGGGGGCTTTTAGGTTAATTAAAGTGGCTGTAACTTTTCAGAAATACACTTAAGCCAATGAGGCCCATTCTGATACCATGGGGTTAATTTCCATACTCAATTTCTATTTCAACTAATGTGAGCTGTTTACAAAGCTGTAGATTCTGATGGGTGATGGGGAGACGGGAAGGGGGCTGCTGAAGCAAAAAATATACTTTAGTTAGTTCATTAATTTTTTGAAAGACGAAGCCAGTTTATCGATGACAATTTCCTCGTTCATAGAAATCTCCTTATGAATATTTAATAGCGCTAAGCCATAACATCTTTCTATTAGACTAGATTTTTTACAACAGTATAGTCAAAGCTGACGTAAATTAATATATTTTATGTATTAAATAAATTGCAATGAAAATTTCTGAACTCGTAACTGCATACATTAATTGGTGTGCTGTAGACGAAGTGTCACCGCTAGAATTTAAGGCGAACATTTTTTTAAAACCACTTTGCGATACTCACACACAGCTTAAAAAATCGTGAAACTGACAAATGTACATATTAAATTCACTTTAACGTTCATTTAATAACACTGTAGGGACACACGAAGATGACGAGAACGTAAACTTGTTTTTTGGTCGTAGAATTTAGTGGCATACTCAGTTTTTCCCAATCAGATCAAAATCTCGAGATATTTCATCACTTTTAGACCCATTTTTAGTTATATTTTTCATATTATTTTGGAGAACCAAAATTTTGACCACCTCCGATTTGGCTTAAACTTTCAGAATTTAATCTACTTATAAAAACACTAATTTGAGTAAAAGAATTTTAATGTTTTTTTTAAAGATTTTACGTTTAACATTAAAATTTGGTAAAAATCGAGAGAAATGCAAAATTGCTTAACCTTTGAAAAATCTTAGATTAACAAGACTCACTTGATTTTCACGTTGGAGGTATTTTCGAAAAATTTTTAAATTAAGGTCAAATGATGGTCAAATAAAAAAAAATCTAACAATAAGTTTACGTGTATCAGCATTTTTTTGTGTCATTTCAAAAGTTGAAAATTTACCAACAGTGTAATTCGCGTCGTTTCAACGCCGAGGTCGTGAAGTGCGACCAGCCAACGGTAATTGCGTTTTGTGCATCCGCTGATGCAACTGACGTAATTAAAGTACAGTTTTTAAATAGAATCAAAAACGATTCGATTTTTTGATGGCGTTATAAATCTCTCGATTTGGCCAATTAATTCCATCGCCACCTTAGGGTCTTGAGCAGTCTACTTGAGCTGGGGAAGCCTAGATTTTGGGTAAACCTGAATCTCAAAAAAAATGTTCCTTTGCTGATCCATTCAAATCATTTATTGATCGCTTCTTTTGAGCTCCTCTGGGATGTTGAAGGGAGCGCTACCCTTCCTAGGACACGTAATGTTAAAAGAGAACACAAAATACACCTAGCTTGGGTCAATAAGGAGAACTCCACTGCTCCTCAGGAAGCACTCCCAGATCGCACACAGGATGATCCACTTCTTTACTGGGTACGTAAGCACCAATACATAGGAAAACAATTAAGAAAATCATTTATATTGTATTACATTTAACTTAATGTCTGCTAAGCAAACTAAGGATGTACATTGAACATTTTAATACATAAAAAAAATGTTTAATTGCTAAGGGGGGTTTGAACCCCCTGAACCCCCCATATCTACGGCTGGCTTGAAAGAATTTTGATTAAGCTTCTCTCGATAAATTGTGCTGTGCATGTTTTAAAATGTTTGAACTTAAATTATCGACAACTTGACCATGGAGTTTTTATGCCGACTACGAGCGGCGCATGTTCTAGAGAAGCTTAAAATTACAGTTTTTGGACTCTGAGATGTTCCAATGTCTGCAGAGAAGTGATAGCCGAAGAGAATATTAATTAAGTTGAACACACATTGTGTCTGAGAGACAAATAATAATCGATATAAGTGACCCCTAAAAGTTTACCCATCAATGTAAATATAATAAGTATTTGCAGTAAAAATTGTTATCAAAGCCAATAATTCCACGAAAGGTGGATACAAAAAGTTTAACCGTATTCCGTAGGAAATGTTTCGTCGGTTAGGTATGAAATATAGCACACATATTTCTGTGCTCAAATGTAAAAGACACTGGTTTAAACTGGATTAAACATTTTAACCGTATACTACGCGCTTTATAGATACGGCCTAATATATTTTTAAGTAGGTAGCACTGTCTTTGTCCAATTTATTGGTATTATGTTTAGTGGTTTACCATTTAGTGCTCGTTTTCATAAACAACTAGACAAGTTTTTCAATTCGGCTTCTTTGTCGTCGATCGATTAAAGACAGTGTCCCCGGAGCAGTAGATTCACTACTAGATTGGTAGATTTAGTAGATTTTTTCAAGTCGCGAGCAGACTTTTAGTAGATGTTCATATCTAATAGATTTTTAGTAGATTTTTTATTCTCAAGAATATTTGTGCTTAGAAATTTTCGACGTAATTTTTAAAAAATGTGAAAGCACTTTTAGGATCACAACACTGCTACTAAAAGCTTGCAACACTGCAACTGTCAAAGCTTCTTCCTTTTTTTGCGAGAATATTCTGTAAAAAAATATTTGCGGAAGATAAAGAGATTTCATAAATTCAATAAAATATTGGAATTAAAACAGCATATGAGTATTTATATCGCGACGATTGGAAAAAAAATTATAACTTCAAAAGCTGGTTCTAGAGGAACAAAGAAGACAATTGTAAGGCGTGCAGTGCAATTTCGTTTTTTGTTTTCAGAAGACGTAACAAAACTTTATTTTTTGTTTCTTAACTATGTTCTACTGAGCATTAACAAGTTTAATATCAAATTGAATCGTGCGTTGTGCATCGTCTTTATGGTGATATGTTTGATATGTTTAAATCGTTATTAAGCTGCTACTTAAAACCGGGTTACATTGATCGACTAACATTGTCGATTGTCGATAAAGGTGTCAGGGATTTTTGATTAAATTATATTTGCAATTGAAGGGCTTATTGCAATAACGTGATAAGCCCTAAATACATTACTCAATACATTGCCAACAACCACTGAAGAGATTTCAACTATTTTTTATAAATTTTTTAACTTATTTGTAAAAGTTTACACTTTTTCAAAACTTTAGAGTCGATTATTTCAAAATATTTTTTATGCGGCTCATCATGTTCTTGCAACAAGGCCTTCAATTTAAGAATAGGTTGCCAGTCGATGAACCAATTTGAAAAGGACTGAAATTTTTAGATCGACAGGTAGCTTTTTACGCAAAGTTTTCCAGCCTCACTACATTATTGGAACGGTTCCCTAATTTAGCAATGGAGACATTCAACAATCGATTGATGGAGAATATCGACAATTAAAGTAAGACAAATATGTTAAAATTCTGTTAAGTCCCTCAAATGGAACTATACGCTCCGTTGAAAAGTTTTGGTTTAAAGTCGGAGGTTTAAATTTTTTTAGCAGTACAGTTTTTTAGCAGAGTTGTAAATCCCATAGCCCTTTAAGCTTACTTGCAACAACTTAAATTTTTCCGTGTATGTTGTAATCCGAGGAATTATGTACATGGTATTGTTGTTGTTTGCTCGAGTCGAAAGCTACCCAGTAGTTCGCGGCATCATTGACGAACTTTTCGCCATGATTTCTTAAAGGAAGTTTCTGCATGAGCTGCTGGACTCAAAAAAAAAATTAATACAAAATATCAAAGTAGATGTTGTCAGCGCCTTACTTTTTCCACTCTATTACAACAACTTCAAATTATTCATGATTGTTGTAATTCGCCGAATCGTTCAGAGGCTAAACTGTAGAGTTCGCAAACTATCGATGGCACTATCGATACTGTCGATAATTTCACACTATCGCTCATACTATCGATAATTTCACATTATCATGACTATCGATAGTTTTGGACTGACTATCGATGGTTTTCGATAGCATATACATTAGGGCGGATTGATTTGTATGGATTAAAAAAAAATGAAAAATCGTATAGCAAAAACGTAATCTACTTAAAATTCTAAGAAAATTCTCCGAAGAAACCATAGGTCTTAAATCAAACCCTAATCCACGCCTCTTGACTTGAAATTTTTGTTTCCTCTTCTTTTGCTGAAATTTTTTTTATATATATATTATGTTTTACTATATTATAGTTTATGTAATACAGGTTTTGTTTTGAGGGTAATCAAAATATTCAATTATCAAAAAAGCAGTTGAACCCCAATTTGCATCTCTTCTTATTTGCGTTCTATATGAAAAATAGTTAGAACACGTTTTACCTAAACTGCGTCTTGTAAAAAATAAAGAATAATTAAAAAAATATTTTTTTGTAATAAAATATGCAAAACATACTTCTTAAAACAGGAAAAAATGACCTCTAATCCAGTTTATTTGATCTTTTGATCTATAGAAATATAGATCAAATAGTAGTAACTATAGCAAGTCATGCCAAAGTACCTAGAATGGAGAGTAAAAAAGACTTAACAAAATTAACATATAACCAATAAGTAAAGTTTTCTTTGTATTCTATAATTGCATCTTTGTATGTATTAAAGACCTCATTTGTTTTAATGACACAAAATTTGTTTATGGTAAAAAAATTACTAAAAAATTACTGAAATACTGTTTGAGTGAAAACACTTCTTTTGTTTGTTTTTATTTGCATTATAAAATAAGAATTGTTTATCTATGTTCCTTATAAAAATATTAAATATAAAATTATTAACAAACTTTTTTACTTGGGTGAAAATTTTTTAATGTAAAAAATTTTGAGTGTAGAAAAGAGGGCATGTAAATTTTCAAGTCGAGAGGCGCGGATTAAGATTTTATTTTAGATACATGCGGCCGTATTCATTACATTTGTTATGCACTCGTTAAAAACTGTTTTAGTTAGAACACAAACTATCCCTTAAAATGCTGTTTATGCATAAACGTATTTTAAGAGCATTTAAGGCAATATGGGAATTTCTTAAAAACAGTAAGCAACACTTCATCAGCTGACAGCTTAACGAAAGAACTTGACGAAAAACAGACTTTTTGTCGCCAAAAAGTGCCCTGTTACGGTGGCGGTCATAGGCTCATCATGGTCATGCATTGTTGTTGTTTCAATGTATATTAACAATTTGAGAGCGAGAGCAAGAGAGTAAATTTTCACCACCACGGTCACCAAATGATTTGACAAAAATATGAAATCATGGGATCAAACCAGTGTTGCGTTGTGAACTTATTCACAATACTTGTGTTTATGCACGAAAATAGTACACTTTTAGTATAAAATGTATGAAAGCAGTAATGAAACCTGCTTATTAGCAACACGTCGGTTGTAAAAATACTAAAAGCAGCAAAAAGTGTACTGGTGCTTAGGCATCATATGACCACCAGCATAGCATACTTTCGTCACACAGCTCATCAAACGAAAAAAGAGAGTAAAAAGTGTCATGACGAGGGATCATATGACGACCACCGTAACAACACCCATAGCTGATTTTGACAAGTTATGTTAGGCGTTAAAAAAGCAAAAAAAGTGAAGTGAAAAGTAAACAAAAATATAAAAGCAATGGACATGTTCAATATTTTGACTATCTGCACTTTAGTGGAAGAAGAGGATCCTTTTCCAAAGCGCCGAGAAATGTATAGAGCAAGGATCAACCCCTTTGAACAAAACAACGACGAGGAACGAGTAGGAACGATGTTCAGAATGATTTTAACGATCGTTAAAATACTCTTAGAACGTTGATGATAATATACGTTTATGCATAACAAAATGTTTTTCACTGTATAACTATCGCTAAAACAGGTTTATGAATACGCGGGATGGTTTCTTCGGAGAATTTTCTTAGAATTTTATGTAGTTTACGTTTTTGCTTTACGTTTTTCAAATAAAAAAATCAACCCGCCCTAATATACATATTCATTGACACCAAAGTTTAGGTGTCGATTGCTGTCGATTCGTTTGATTGCGACAATTTGGTATCATTTTTTTCTGTTTTGTAGAGCGAAAGCGCAGGCGATGTTTTTTTTTTAAATGTATGAGCATTGTGTTGATTTGGAAGATGGGTGATAGTTAGTTAGAGGTTGAAAAGAAGGGGTAGTTTCGGTAAAGATTTGTTTTAAATTTACACAGCTCAAAACTGATGGTAAACACGCTCGCAGTGAGACAATGCCACAACTTTACCGTACGACTAAGGAACGAATTATCACTACAACGTGAGGGTCTGTGTGGCATCAAGGAAATGGTAACGGAGTGAGCTTGGAGAGCTGCCCGAGTGGACCTGGAAAACATACGGTGTGGTAGCGACAAGCCATAACGAAACCAACATTACGTCGATTTCCAATAGAGTTGAGAGAGGATGAAATATTTTTATCCTCTATCAAATATATCGCACGACTTCGAGTTCGGTCCAGAAGCACGTTTCGATTTTAATTCCTTGACGAATTTTCTTTATATTCTTGTCTAATTTTTGCTAACGAAACTTCCTCAATATTTCGATATTGGGTTCGTGCATGATAAATCCCTACGTTTCTGCATTGCGTCTTGCACGAATTTGAAACATTTATATGAAATTTTCGTCAATGAAATGTATGGCCAAATCAGCATGTTTCGTCAAGGATCAAGAAAAACCGTATATGATTCATTTGAGATTTCTTCAAGACTGGAACTACTGAGTAGCTATCAATGTTATTGCTGCTGTGTCTTTTTTTTTTTTGTTGGTATGTTCTCGTAGCGCACACTCATAGTGGTGGCGAGTTTTTTGTTGAAGCATTTTCAATATCACTTGTCTGGAATGATTTTATTTTTTGATTTCCTGGCTGCGTGTAAATTTGGGTCTCGTCAGATGCTTAAAACCTATTTTTGCAATTTTTTTTCTTAAAGAGACATTAGCTCAGTGTGTTCATGTTGTTGTTTTTTTTTATTTCGTCGCCATCGAAGCTTAAATTTATTTAAGTTTTTTTTTAATTTGTAATTTAGCTCACTGCCAGGACACCTCTGCTTTAAAGTACAAATATCTTTACAAATTTGCTTAAGACATGATGGCAATGCCAGAGTCAAGTACAGCTTACGAACGAATTTTTCGCAATTAAACCTTGTTAAATCATAACATTGAAACAGATTACTTAATTCTCATGTCATTCTAAATTTCAATTTCACATATCAAGCAAGTATTGTCTAGTTTTTGTACAAATTTTTAGCCAGCAAAATCGATAATTAAATTAGTTCGAAATAAAAATAGTTCCAATTATTCCAATTTTTTTCAATAGCAGAAACAAATGCAAATGGGCCGAAATTTTTGCAGTTTTTTTAAAAGTATTTTCATTAAAAACTACATTTTTTATATCCTTACCAATACTAACTATTAAATTATATCATATGGCCGACCCTATAAAATAAACTCTAAAATAGACTCCATAATAAATAAACAGTTTGTATTTATGTGATCTCATAAGCATTTGATGTTTTCTTAGTATTATTATGCAAAGCTCATTTTTGTGAATAAATATGTGTATATTTACGTATATAATTACATAGTTAATAAATAGTTGTTTAATTGCTTAAAATATAAGAAATATTTTACTCTTTGTTAATTTTTTTTGATTTAAATACAAATTCTAAATGTTTGATAGTTAAAATCAGTATTGATATTTTACTTTTTATTTGTTTATTAAAATACTCTTCAAACGGTTAACGTAAATCAGCTTCTGGGCTGTTTACACAAGCAAAGTTTCACAAAAGCTTCGGGTTTGTTCAGTGTCCACAAAATATTGCACATGCTTTGGCGCATCTTGCTTTCTGCACTGCTATTGCCTCTTTGCGTATGCATCTCTACTGTCACAGAGCACCAAATTAACAATTTAGCATCTGCTCCAGTCCAAATAACAATAAAATAATTTAAAAAACCAATTAAACAATAGTTTTTACTTAGCATCCTCAATTTTACTTTTGCACCATTAAATTTTATGTTGATCTTGCTGCTGTCATTTCCACATCAGAAAGGCAGCGTTGCACCTTTTAAAACGTTTGACTTTTGCAACGCTGCACGATATTTCTTCTCAGAACGCAATACTTTGAATACTGCAGCAGTAATTGTGCATTATTGAGAAATTGAACAAACCCCTCATCCGTACAGTTTTTTATTTTCAACTATAGGTATTTACAGAATAAATTTTCCATTATATGAAAAAAATATGCTAAAAAATGTTATATTATTTTAAGTAGTTTTTTCAAATTTGTTAGTAGATTTTGGTAGATTTATACCCTGCTTGCAGTAAGAAAGTAGTCTGGCAAAAAGGTCACGCTACCCGGAGTGTTATTTGGAGTTTGCTGAATAGAAAGAAGTCACACAAGCCTATATCGGCTGAATAAATAATATTAATAAAATTGTTTTGCAAAAAAAATCGTGAAGAACGAGTGTAATGTGTGAAAAAATTGAGAGTTTTTAGCACCAAAAGAGACTTGACTCTTTAAAGAACCCACCTGATTTTACAATTTTTTCGGTAATGACATTGTAATGCAGAACTGTATGCGGGATGTGACAAAATCCGATTTGTGTTCAATCGATAATTTATTTTTGTTTGTAAACTCCGTTTATTAAATCGTAAAAATTTTTACAAAAATAATTTGTGGCGTCATTTTTTTTCGTTTATTTATTTTCGGTGTATTTTCTTTTGTTTTCTTTGCGTTTTTTGCGTAGAGTAGATTTTCGCTCAATTTTTATTATGTTCTCCAAACTTGTGCGTCATAAGCAGCATACCTACTCCTATTGTCGCATACTGTGTAAGGTAGATGTCATCAGTGTCTTAGCGGGCATGTCCAAACAAATGTAACTGTGTATTGTAAGCAAGCTTTGGGAGCCTTTCAGCTACATTGTATATAAGAAATAATTGGTGACGTCATGTTTCCATTTAGGTTTTGAACGGATCCAATTAAGATGTTGAGAATATCAGCTAGGTCTCTTATAGTTAACTGACGATTCCCTGATTTCTCTGTCTATTTTCCTGGTCGTCTTTGATGACCATCTTCTTGTTTTTGTTCTTGAATCACTCAGACAATTTTTTTGTTTATAGTGCCTTTTTATAGCCTTAAACCAAATATTCTTAGATTGTTGGAAAATTTTCTTTGTTATACCTATTTTTAAATTCGGTGATCGTAACTGTGATATAAGCTAAACTATTTTTGTATGGTCTATAGACTGAGTTAATTAATAAATACACTATCTGTTGCTGAAATTTCACTCTGAAAGCAATATTATCTTTGACTAACTGAATCACACATTGTAAAAATCGAAAAATTTTCTTTTTTTCATGAAAACGAGAGCTGAACACTGAACAAAATAGATGAAATTGGACAGATGTAAAAGGCAGTGCTAGCAATTAAAAACCAAGACAAAGCCACATCCATAAAGCGCTGTATAAAGTAGAGATGGACGCGTGCTTTTTCCGAGCCTAAAAAAATAACTACGGGCGTGCCCGTGCTTAAGAAAAGCAAAGTCGTGTAGGCTTTTCCGTGTTCGCATAGTAAAATTTTACAACTTTCACTTTAGCAACTATTTTTTTATTTCATCAAAATTTATATCTTATTTGAATAAAACTAAGAAAAATAATCAGCCCTATTCCAGAATCCGTCGTAATGAATTTCCGAACGTAAAGCTACGCTACGAATACGACAAATTTGCTAATCCAAAATCCGAACGAAACTTCCCCTTTTCGAACTTACTTTCGGAAGTTCGAAAACAACTGGTTTCAACAGCAGACAAATAAATAAAAAGAAAAATTGAAAAACTGAAGTGTTTTTGATCAAAATTGTATTTTTTAGCTGTGATTTTTAATGGATTTCATTGCAATTGCAATTTTCGCACAATAAAAGGAAAATTTGCCACATAGAGAATCTATGAAAATTCGTCGAAGAATATTGCGAGATTCCATCAACCCTTTGGAAATGGATTACGAAACGTAGAAAATGCACTAAATAAATTTCAACTGCAATATTCACAGGTTTAAATAAAAATAATTTAACTTTATTAACCAAAAATGAATTATAAGTTTTATTTTACGACCTAATTCTATAAAAATTTAATTGTTTTCTGTTGTCGTAAACAAATCCATCGAGGCAAGGCTTTCGTGAAAAAATCCGAAAAACAGCTGTCAAAAGTTGATACTTTCGGAATGTGTAGTTGCAATGCTACGAATGTAAGAATGTTCGAATTCGATTCGGATTGTAGAATACTTCATTACGAATCCGAAAGAAAATTTACGCTACGACGGATTCTGGAATAGGGCTGAATAAAAAATCATTCTATTGTTACAATAATTCCAATATTTTTAAGTTGAAACATAAATATGTGTAACTTTTTCATAGCTACTTTGCAAAGTTTTAAATCGTGCTTTTTCGTGCACGTTTGTATGTTTTCGTGTTTTTTCTTGCGTGATCGTGCGGGCCGTGCGTGCAAATGGCCCGTGCCTTAAAAATGTTGCACGCGCCCATCTCTTGTTTTAAGTGACCAGCCACGAATATACATTCGCTCAATGTAGTTAAATTGTTATAAAAAATTTAAACAAAAAATGTGTGCACACAAGAGAGCGTGTATTTGATATTTCAAAAATTTAAGAAGTCTATTTTGCACACTACCAGTGTTTTGCATTGCTACAAGAAATATTAAGTAATGAAATATCTTAAGACAGTTTAAGTCTTTTTTGCTGTTGAATTTTGTAAACGCTTAAAACTCCAAAACGTTTTTTTGTAAAGAATATACATAAATTAAAACAATATTACATTTTGTTTTATATATTCTTGGAGTTGTTGGTACAACGATAAACTTGTAACTTTTATGTTTTTTACACTTTAATGCGTGAGTGCTTATCAAGATCGTGAAAATTCAAAGTGAATATTTTAAAACTTCTGAAGCAACTACAAACAAAAATAATATAGTTGACTGTATCATCGGCACACTTAGGAAATTTCTTTCCTAATTCTTGCCTAATTTTTGTCTAAATCCTTGTCCAAAATTTTTCAAATCCTATTTCAAATTGTCCAAAGCCACGTTTTCCAAACGTTGTATAAACTAGTAGCATAAGAAGTCGCAAATTATAGAATAAATAGTAGTAAAAAAAGTCATATATTGCTTGTTTGCTTTTGCATTTGTATGTTATTTTGTTCATTTGTTTTACTCCTTTGCTCTTGCTCATTTTAATTTGGTCTTTTGCTTTTGTTTTTGTTTAACTGGTTTGCTATTGCCTTTGATCATTTACTTTTTCTCTTGCTTCGGCACTTTTGCTTTTACTTTTGTTAATATTATTTTGCTATTCAAATTTGCTTTTTTTCTTTTGCTATCACTGTTGCTTGTAGTCTTTTTTTCTTTCAAACTGAATTTTACTTTTGCTTTTGCTTATTTGGTTTTGTGTTTGTTTGTTTGTGGTCATTTGCTCCTGGTTATTTGCTTTTGGTATTGAGATCGTTTAATTATTATTACTTTCGCTTTTGTTTCTTCTTCTGCTTTCATTTTCCTCATGGTTCTTCTTCTTTTTCATTTGCTTTTGACTTTGTTTCTTTTCGTTTATGTACTTGATTTTTTTACTCTCGAGGCCTCATCACCAACTTTTTCTGTGGTACAGTATCATTTACACAAAATGTCGCATTAGCAGCCTGATGACGTCATAATTTTTTTAATTTTTGTCATAAATCTAATGAACCTTTTAAACCATACGATTTGAAGGTACGCCAATAGTAACCAACATAAATTCCATGCAACTTTTTGGAATTTTTTTTACGTAAGGAGGCTACCATCGCGATCTTATGTCGCCATTTATGTTGTTATTATTTCAATTAGGAGCACAAAGAATCGACATTAAGTTGTATAAAAATGTTTACCGTAGCACCCCTAGATACTCAATGGGTAATAATTCGGTGCAATAAGATTACATTTTCGTTGCGTAAGCTGCTCACTTCGCGATCTGATGACGTAATTATTTTTGTTGTTTTCTTGCAAAAATGCACTTTTAGCTCTTAATCTGCGATAAGTGACCCAAAAGTACCTGAATACGAAATATTGTCTGAATTGAAGTGGTATGATAGGCACAAGCAATTTAACGGTATTTCGAATCTGTTATTTCGAATTTAAAAATTTTAACTTCAAAATCGTGCTAAGCTATCCCAAAAAGCCCACAGTATCTAATTGAAGATGAATTTGAGTGAAATTAAAAAATCTATCATTTTCATAGACTCCATATTGGATCCTTACTTACTTACTTAGGTGGCGCTACAACCGTATGTTGGTCTTGGCCTCGTCTAAGAATTTGCGCCAGCCATTTCTGTCGCTTGCTGGCGCCAGTTGGCGCCAAGCTTTGTTACGTTGTCCTCTACTTGGTCTTTCCAACAAAGATTCGGTCGTCCTTTTCTGCGTTGACCACCGCTGGGTACTGAATCGAACATTCAATTCTTCACTGGAGCATCGTCTTTCATGCGCTGAACATGACCTAGCCAGCGAAGCCGCTTGATTTTAATACGCTTGACTATGTCGATGTCAGCATACAGCTCATACAATTCATCATTCCACCGTATTCGGTACTCGCCATTGACGCAGATTGGTCCGTAGATCTTACGAAGAATCTTTCTCTCGAATGCTCCTAAAGTATTTTCATCTAAATTGCTCAGCGTCTAGGTTTGTGATACATAAAGTAGGACGGGGATGATGAGCGATTTATGGAGCGTGATTTTCGTTCTTCGAGAGAGGGCTCTGCTTCTCAATTGCCTACTTAGCCCAAAGTAACACCTGTTGGCAAGAGTTATTCTTCGTTTGATCTCAATGCTGATGTCGTTGGTTGAGTTTATGCTGGATCCCAGATAGACGAAGTCTTTTTTAACCTCGAAAGAGGTACTGTCACTGTAACGTAGGTTCCAAGACGCTGGGACTGTTTGTTTGTTGACACCAAGTATTTTGTATTATCTGCATTCACTGCCAGACCCATTCGATCGGATCCACTGTTTTTAATGTAAAGTTTTTGATTTCAGTCTCGTCATGATCTACCCTTAAAACCTTTTTATACAGAAATTTAATTTAAATATGATATCGTCTTCAGTTTTGGCCACGTAATAGTTCATTAATGCTTAATGTACAAAAAGCAAATTAAGCTTATAATTGTTGCTTCTACAAAAAAGCAAATTAAGCTATTTGTGCCTATTCATTAAATGGGTATATGCTGTTTTGAAGCTTAATGCAGCCATATATAAAACTCTCAACCTAAATTTAATCCATCTCAAGCTGTTTAAGCCTATTTAAGGGCTCAGCAGTACTATAACCTAATTTGGACTCCGAGTCGTTTTCATACATTTCGCAATTACGTTGCACTGTCATAAATTTGTCCCTATGCAACCTCGAGCATTTATCATTATTTTCAACGATCGCGCACTAATTCCGCCAGTGCAACTTCAATGAATCATTCTTGAATTATGTTCAACTCTTTTGCACTCAAATTATAAATCAATAAATCTACACCGACCGACCAACTTTCCAGCTCCAATTATGAAGATCCCCCAGTTGAAGTGGTAGAGCGTTTGGAACCACTAAGTGTTGCTGCTGCTGCTGCTGCTTTATAATCATTCGTCCCTGCTGTTCAGAAGCTTTGCGCAACTCAACGACATTCGATAATTTATTATGCAAAATAAACCATTGAGTTCGAGGCGTTAATTTGCTGCACTTTGGCTGCAAGAAACCATATTTTCTTTAGCCTGGAGCAGCACTCTGTCTGCCTGCCTGCCTGCTCAAAACGCATTTTTCCTCACTATAACTATATATTTGACACTCTTGCAATTTTAATCCCATTTCACGGTGATCCAGACACAGCCTGATGATGATGGTGATTGTGTTCGAATGCGCATGCGCACAATTTATATCAACGCATATGGTTGAATTGCAAGCCATTCGTGAGGACAAACGCCAAAGTCATTTATTAGCATGTTGCTGACTTAAAGCATGATGCCGCCAATTAGGCAACATGATTTGGGCTCCTGTTAATAATGGGACCTTTTAAGCAGAGCATCAAAGATGCGCAGCTGTTGCTCTTAACTTATCAAGGATTCAAAGAATGTGTAGACAAAATAATAATATAAAGATTATACATATGTTGAATTATTTTTAAATAAAGCACTGCCTGCCTCTTCAATGGTAAGCTGAATCATTTTTTAATAAATTTTACTGTACAATTAACAAAAAAATTTAATTGTGTGCAACTTCAAGCCCTGTTCCTAGCCTTAACACCAACTACCACATATTTTTAAGGCAAAGCTCATTGCAACAACAACCAAAAATGTTTATACCTGTGATTCTTTCATTAAATTGACATATGCTATTTGTGGCTAATTGCGCCAAACGAGCTCATTTGTGGCTGATACTGAACTCAAGCGCACGAGCCAACAATTCAAGTGGCAACAATTGCGGTGCAAAATAGCAACTCCTGCAAAAAAACTCACCTGAAAAGTTACAACTCGAACAAAGTCTTAAGCGGGTGAAGGAGGTGTTGGGGTGCGGCGAATAAATTGTCAGAGCCATTAATCATCGGCACAGATGAGCGTGTTTTGCATGCCATTCCCTCCACTAATTGAAGGCTCCGTAATGAGCGGTCAATAAACTATTTAGTGGCAGCTGCCTGCGGGCCGGTTGTACCTATGTAGCTTTAACTTGTGATTATCACACATTGTCAGTAGAATTAATTTATTTGAGCTTTCAACGAGTTTTTTTTTTGCCATCTTCGTATCTTTGAGCTTCTATGTTGTTTATTTTTCGTACTTATTTGTTTCATTAATTTAAGACTTTTCTTTTACAAAATCGTGCCTAAGAAATAAATCGCTATTAAAACTTATTTAAAAGAAATGTAAAAAAGAAAAATTTTATTATACCAAATAACCTTCCAAACATATTCTTAGCCTAACAAGAATGCAAAAACGATTAATAGCTTTTTAAAGAAATTAATTTTTTTGGTTTTTCTTTTTTAAATTACTTTGTTTCTAAGTTCTCGATTGGCAAACGCATACAAAGCATGCATACACAGAGAAAAAAAGTACGCTTTAAATTTAAAAGTGCAAACTTTTAAACTGTTTTAAAGTGCTGCTCTTTTAAGGATCTTATGGAAAGAAATACATGAGTTTTGAAAGTGTTAGTTTTAATTTTAAGTGTTTTCTTTTGAAAATAAATAAAACATTTTTAATTTTTAAGCGTATCACATCAATTTAAAATTTTTAAAATAAAAGTAGACACATTAAATTTAAAATTTTTCATATTTAAATTGGATGTTAATGTGAATGAAAAAGGTTTCAAAAACTTAAAATGCCAAAAGAAAAACGTGTTAACTTTTAACTTATAGTTTTTATGTTAACATTTAAAGCGTCAGTTTCTTATTTAAAGTGTTCACTTTGAATCTTTAGTTGTGTACTTTTAAATTAAAAGTGCCCATTTTATAACTTAAAGTGTTCAACATTAAGGTTAAAGTAAACACTTTATAAATAAAAGCGTTTCATTTAACTTTAAAAAGTTTATTTTAAACGCACCGTCAAATATTAAGAGGGCTCGTCGATATAATTTGCATTCTTGATTTCAGAGAATGTGAAACGAACAAGTGTTTAAACATTTTAAAATGATCGGGCAAGGAAAACTAATTCAAGAAGCAGATTTGGCGCATATTGTGTCAATAATAGGCGTTTTTCTTTATTACATCCGAGCTGAGCATGAGTTGTCAAAAATAGATCAGCGTTTATTTTTTACCTCAGACTTAGCTGTGTTCAATATATGCGTTTCTTTTCATGGTCTGGTCATGGTCTGAGTGTTAGTCAGATGCTGTCGACGAGCTCAGAATTTTTTTACTGAGTACTAAGCAATCGGCTGCCAACGCATACATAAAAAAAAACAATAAGCAAAAAATGGCTGGCACTAGTTTAGAATGTACTATTTTTTATTAAATTTAGCTATTAATCTAAAAAATTATATGTCTTGACATTTAAGTGGACGAAAGATGCAAATGTTCCCAAAGTGTTTCATTACCAAATCTGATGTTGTCAGCTCAGGTTATGGTCGGTTTGATCAGATCTGCTCAGATCTGTGGTCTGATGTGGAAAAAGAAAAACGCCTAATGTTGAAACTCACGACCAAGATCCTTTAAACAAAAACATTTATGAGGACAGCACGGAGCTCCAAAATTTGCTGAAGGAATTTGATCTTGAAAAACTTTTTATTGATCTAAAAAGTGAGTAAAAACACACCATGATAATTTTTTTTAAAGTAACGCTGAGCATGACCTATTTTTTAGATGCCGGAATAACATTCAGAAGCTTGAAATTTTTGAGCAGAGAGGACATCGCGGAAACAATATAAAATATTGGGTTTCAAGCAGAGTTTAGGGAGAAATTATTTTTCTCTTAAAGCAAACACTTTATGGTTAAATAAAAGCGTTTCATTTAACTTTATAAAATTTTACTTAAAATGCACAAGCTTACTTGAAGTCTATTTCAAGCGCTTGCTTAAAATACAAGTTCAAGCTAGCTTGAGCTTGATAATTTTGAATCAATTATAGCTTGTAATTGAATATAAATAAGCCCACGCACAGCTTGCAAGCGAACGGCACGAAGTTTCAAGTAAATGAAAGCTTGATGCCTTCGGCAAAAGCTTGTAAGCTCGCAAGTAACCAAATTATTGAATTAAAGCAAGTATAAAAAAAATTCAATGAGCTTCTTTAGAGAGAGCTTAAGCGTAATAGGACTTTTAAGGATTCTGTGGACTCCGAGGTGTGAAGTTTTAGGGTAAATGATTTCGAAGATGCTGTCAAACTTTAAAATTTAAGATGGCGGATAGAGTTGCCACCTAGATTTTTTTTATTTTTGCGAATTCTTGTAATTTTGAAATTCTGACAACGGATTTGATTTCGAATGTATTGTCACAGTTTTAAAATTTAAGATGGAGGTTAGGGTTGCCACCTAAATTTTTACCACAGTATTGCCACCTAGTAATATGTATTTTTAAAAGTTTTAAACATCATGTCTAAGTGTAAAGGGATCGCTGATTTCGAATCTAAAGTCAGAATTTTATAATTCAAGATGGTGGAAAGGGCTGCCACCTTAATTTTTTTTAGTTTTATAAATTCGGGGCTGGCAAAAAAAAATGGTACACCAAAAATGGGTCGTTGAATCCGAATCCGTAGTCAGAATTTCAAAATTATAAAATTTTGATATAATAGGGTTGCCACCTAATAATATATCTTGTGTAGTAATAGGCTTGTGTAGTTCTCTGACGTCGATATAATTTTAATTCTTGATTTCAGTGAATGTAAAACGTTCCAAGTCGAAAGTCTAAGGCATCTAGTTATAACATATGTACATCTTTTTTTAAATATCCTTAATTACAATGAATGTGAAATGTTAACAAATATATTTCATTGCTTTGAGCCGAAAGACGAAACATTGAGCCAGACGTCGAAAGTTATTTATTGGCTACAAAAAACTCGTGATTACGACTCATCTTCTACATCAAGTAACTACCAAGCACACTAGGACATCAGGTAACAATTTGTAAACGAAAACTGAGTATGCATTTCAAATGATACATTTCATTTAAGCCTCTAGCCAATATTTTAAAAGAATATCCAACGGGAAGAAAAATTGTTAAACACTATGAGAAAAGTTCATGTTTAACGAACAAACTATGTGACAACTTCATTAAAGTGATTCTCGAACAGGTGATGTGGAATTTTTAGTTAAAATACTTAATACACATTGATGCTAAAAGCTTTATTCCATATTATTTCCAACTTATAAATATGCAAATGAACTTATTATATACATACAACTAAATACCAGTGTAGAACTAAATTCTACTAAATATTTAATACGTTTACTTTGTATTAATTGTAGTTAAAAAGTGTATAGTTATCCAAATTGTGTTTAACTGTAAAATAGAACAAAAGCAAAAAAAGTTTTGAATTAAATATGAACACTTTTAAAAAGGATAGTTTAGTGGAAACTTTAAAGGTCAATAATCCTTTTCAATATGAATCAAAAGTAAACATTATTAATTTTAATGCGAAGTTTAAAAAAAAAATGTATACACTTCTAAATTTATTGCGTACGCATTTAAATTGTGTTTTAAAGTATTCACTTTTCATTTAAAGAAACGCTTTTAAAATTGGGTTGAAAGTTCAATAAAAGTGTTCACTTTCGATTTGAATATTTTCGGTAATAGCTTAAAATCGTTAAATAAATCTTGTAAATTTAAAGTTACTTGTATGGCGTTTAACGTGTTTTTAAAGTGTTTGTTTTCTGAGTGTATGGTCTTTTTTACAGTACTTTGCATATTAATCGGCATCGAGCTGTCGATCGATTTTCAGGACAAATATTGATATCGAAAATTAACGGACTCCATCGGCAATCGCGTCGGAAGCGAATTTCATCTGGGGGGGCAGTACAAATGGGGGGGCAGTACAAATGGTGGTGCAAAAAAAGTTCACCAAAATTTCTTCACATGAAACATGAAGAAGAGAGAAAGAAGAGGAAAATATATAATACAAAAATATTATCGTTGTAAAAAAACTGATATTTTGAATAACTTTTCCTTTTAAATTGTTTATCTAGCTAAAAAAGTGGGGGGCAATTGCCCACCTTTCCCCCCCGCTTCCGACGCCAATGTCCATCGGCCTTTCTGAGCTTTAGTTAATATAATTAAATGATTTTGTTCTGAAAAATCATTGCACTGTAATATTTTCAGTGGGGTTGATACTGGGAATTAAAAAATACGACGAATTGCGAACTTGAATTTACGAGTAAATGAGAGCCGTTCGTATTATTGAAATGAATCTAATATGAAAAGTTTCATGACAGCTTGAAGAATTAATACACCAAATTTCGTTATCGTGCTTTCCGTAGTTCTTAACTTTTAAGTGTCTGAATTATTGTCTGAAAATTTACAAATACTGCATTTTTCTGCAGTTATTGGGACTCGAAGAAGCCCAAGAAAATTGGCAAGGAAAGAAATATATATATATATATATATATAGTTTCTGAGAAATATATATATATATATATATATATATATTTCTTTCCTTGCCAATTAGAGCCAATGCCTTCCATTTATACTAAAACAAAACTATTTACTAAACATATACGAAAAATAAAAACTACATTTGTGAAACATTGCAGACGATTTCGTCATCTTGGTAAATAAATTTATGTATAAATTGCTTAAATTAATAAAATTAAAATGGTTTTCATAGATAATATTATAAAATTATAAGTTTTTAATAAGTTCTAATTTTTTAGTCACGGTGGACTTTTCTGTGGAAACGCCTATATACCATATTTCAATACTATTTCCTTAAAAGTGCGGCTGTGATCGTGTCGACAGACACACTAACATGGCAAAATCGACTCAGGAGGTTATGCTGATCATAAATATGTTTACTTTTCTATAGCTGCCATACCTCCATATCAGCATTACAAAAGTAGGGCCAAAGTATGCGTGGGGGTAAAATTAATACGATAAAACGAGAGTTGGATATTAGAGTCATATACTTTTTTCCAACATCTTCGAAAGAGCCATAACGTATTTCAAATGTTTCAATACAAGTTTTAATGAAAAAAGTATGTGTGCGTTTTCTACGCTCGAAAGAAGTGAAACTTTCAGAAAACTAAGAATTTAGTGCAACAAATTTTTCATAAAACATCCTTACCTAAAGAAGACGACTTGAAAATTAAGCTTTGACTTTCGATGTAAATATCTCCGCTGTTTTTAAAAATTGAATTTAAAGGTTTTTGTTCAAGAGTCCCATAGAGGGACTTGACAAAAATGGTTTTAACTGTATTGTTAGTTTAATTGAATATTTCTCAAATTTAAATAAAAAATAAGTTAAAAAACTAAAACTCGACTACTAAAAATCACGCCCTAAAAAGTATAAAACAAGCAAATGTTTTTATCTGAAATTGTTTTTTACAAACTATTCAATATTTTTTGTACAACTTACACATAAACAACTTACACATAATATATTTTATTGTACACTCACCCAGCGCTATTTGACGAAGTATTGTAACTAAGGACGAGAATCTAAGGTTATTGCCCTGCGATCTCTGCCTCCCAAAATACAACTTCTTTAAGAACTTCCAAGTCTTCTTCCCAAACAGAACCACATGGGAAACAGAAAGGCCACGGTTGACTGGTGACTATCAAGCCCGGTATACTGACGGCCCAAAGACAAATGAAGGCGTGGGAGCTGGCGTTCCTGGCTCAAGGCAGGAAAAATCTATATAATCCAGCATAGGCAAAGGTAACTTAGTCTTCCAAGCTGAAGTTTATGCAATTAAGATTTGCCTAAGAGCGTATGTTAACAGTCCCACTAGGAAAAAACATTTACGTTCACTCTGACAGCAAAGCTGCTTTACTTGCACTTAGCGCATATAACATCACGTCTAAGCTCGTATAGGAATGCCTACAGCTGCTTATTAAAGTACCTACTCATAGCAGAGTCCACCTCATTTTTGTTCCAGGCCATAGCGGCTATTTAGGAAACGAGATTGCGGACAAACTAGGAAAGGAGCTGCAAGTACCTTCATAGGACCAGAACCATTCTGCGGGCTACCATGAGGCCCGATGAGCCATAACATTAAAATGTGGCTAAGCAGAGAGGCACTTCATTATTGGAGAGTAACCGAAGGTAACAGACAGGCAAAAACATTCATGGCAACCACTTCGCTCCAAAGAAGGAAACAGTTCCGTACTTTAAGTGGAATATCTATCAGACTTGTCACAGGTTTCATAACTGGACATTGCAAGGTAAATAAGCACTTATCAACCAAGGGTACAGTCCAGGAAGATATGTGTAGATTATGTTATGAAGATGAAGAAACAGCAGAGCACATTTTGTGTCACTGACATGGTCTTATTAGAACCCGACTTCGCTACTTAGGTGCATTGTTCCTTAAACCGCACCAAATAGCGGATAGTTTACCCAAGGACATCGCTCTGTTCCAAACGAACTTAACGATTAAGGATTAACTATAACTTATAGAGGTTTTTTGCAATAGGCCCTTGAGGCCGCAGTAACTAGCTCCCTCCTCACTTAACTATCTATCATTGTATTTAATGCATATTCATAGCGGTGCTCAGAAGATATCAGTGGTCGTCGACATCTAGACGGCGACATATGACCACGTATATGAGGTGGCATACGACCACTTATATCTTCTAAACATCACCATGAATATTTATTAAATACAATAAAATAAATTATGTTTAAGTTGTTCATTGAATAGATAAAAAATATAGAATAGTTTGTACATAACAAATTTAGATGAGAATATTTTCTTGTTTCTTGCTTTTAAGAGCGTTATTTTTAGTAGTCAAGTTTTAGTTTTGTTAACTTCAAATCTTCAAATTGTGCAGACTCATTGCATTTGTGTCGCCTAGAGCATGTATTATATTTATAGGTCCCTGTCGAAACAACGTCCGCACCTGATCAACAGCGATGACGATGGCTTGACAACATAATCATTTTCTGTGCAAACCTCTCAACATGCGTCCACCATTGAACGCAACAAATAGCAACACTAAAAATCATGTACCAATTAATATCCACACTCAACATACTAATAACAACAATCTTTCATCAAAATTGACCAATTTTATTTGTTGGCTGGAATGAATTGAGTGTTGTTGCCACAATTTGCGATCGTCTCAGTGTAAGACGACGTTTTTGAATTTTTGCCGCCGCTCCAGCGGCGTACATCTTCTTAATTTACAAGAACACAGAAATGAATTGTTCAATTATGGGTAACAGCAACAAGATCGCACTAGGTCGAAAGATCAGCAGCAGCAGCAAAGGCAGCGTATTGCTTAGGCAAGTGAGTAGGCTGCATGAGTGAATGAATGAATGATTAGTATTAAATTTGATTAGTTTGGCGCGTACTAAGTTTAGCAGTTGTAAGCGGTTCGAGAGCAACCACTGCGAATCGATCTACGCTACATGATCCTACACAAAGGAAACCACAGCAATTTGTCTATAAACTGTTGCAACAGCTGCACTTAGTTGAGTCTATTAAGAATGGGTAATTCTGCAAAGAGATCCTTACTATCTATATGAGATGCGATACCAGAATTAAGCGATTTTCACGAACATTGTTAACCAGGTCATATGCTAAGTCGTCATAGTCGTTGTCGTCGCCATCCTACGAACTACCCCGCTGATGTTCTGTGAAAAGAAGTTAGTTAGTGTCTGTTCAACACAACCCAGCTGAGCAAGTTGATCGAACGATGAATCAACTCACAACAAGTGATCGTGCGCTTGCGCAAATTCACAACAGCGCTACGCCTCAATCGTTTATATTAAAGTGTTTTTCAAATTACCGTTCATTATGTTCAAAATAAGCGTGTATGGTAAGTTACCAATATTATAGACTTTTTTCTTCCGAAAACAGCCTCCGCTGTGCAGTGATCGATAATCGGTGCTGAGTCTTGTGATCTTGCAACGTTCAATTTAATCATTTGATTGTGCGGAGTTCGTTTAGATCGCAATGTTTTAAGCTCGTTAGCACGGTGGAATTTGTTTGAATATCTCTTAGTTTTTCTCAATTTTTATTTTTACTTTTTGTTGAATTTTATTGTTTGTGTTTTAAGAAAGTCGAGTCACATACAGTGTTTTGAGTGCAGGTTAAGCACTTTGTTGATCTCGCTTCATTTTCGTAAATTGATTGCTTTTATGAAATCACTTCCTCCGCTTATTTTGCTACAGCGATCTTCTGTGAAAGAAGTGTTGAAAAATTTGTTGAGCTTTATTTTTAAAATTACCGAAACGTTTTAATGGCAAACATGAGAGAGTCATAAATATGAAAAATTATTTCATTGATGAATGCCAACAAACAAACATGCACTAGTGTTTGAACTTTAGTTTATTTAGTGATCATTATTTATGATTGGATACATTTTTTTTTGAGTTTTCAGTGAAGAGCTATTTGTAGAGATTTTAAGTATAGTTATAATCAAGATCAATTCTCTTCGAACGAAAAAAAACATAGTTTTGCTTAAGATATTCCTCCAAGCCACACCCCTTCTCTCTAATTTTAAGGAACAGAATCACACATCTAGGTACAATTTTGGTATTATTTAAGCTTAAGCCAAAGCTCCTCAAAATGCGTAAGCATTTTTTTTTAATGACGCACAGTGGGGTATTGAACCCTGAAAATGAATATAAATCTACCTAGAAGACGGAGGTAACTATTGACTTTTTTTTTAGTTAGAATGGGTCCAAAGAGAAAAATTTTTCCGTCAGTCCGTCTGTCTGTCTGTAGAAGCGATTACAGCTGTAATTTTGAGCTATCGTAATAAAATTTTACATTTAAGCTTGTTTTTAAAATATAAAGATCAAGATCGAAAAAGAATTGAATCCGATGAAAATCACGCCTACCTGCCATACAAAATTATTTAATCAAAACGGTAAAATCTGTTTACATTCCGCAAAACTTAATATATGAACTTGAAATTTTGCTTATGAGCTTTGGTATTTAATATCCAAAAAAACAACGCCTACCTTCCATAAAAAGTGACTTTATCAAAATTGTAAAATCTCTTAAAATTCTACAAAAATTAATATATGCACTTTAAATTCTTCATATAAGTTTTGATTTTTATTAAGCATTCGGAGTTTGAAATTTCTTACAATCAAATGAAAACTCCGCCTACCTCCCATACCAAATGACGTAGTGGCTGCACTTACTTAATTTAATAATAGTGACTGCAGTGCTTTTGCAAAAAGTTTTATAGTTTCTAAAACGCACAAAATAGCAAAACAAAATTTTATACACTTAATTCCATATAGTCCATATTAAAAGAAAATCATATTAAGATGAGAACAAAACACAACAAAATAAACTTTAACTCCACATCTATAGCAAAATATAGCAATTTTTTGACACGTTTCCTAATAAACACAAAAAAACTATTTCTAACACTTTATCTCACAAATTTTTCTGGCGTTAGAATCTTTAAAATTGCGATTTTCCACTGCGAGGGCACGAAAGCAAAATAAAGTTAAGTTTGACAGCTTGTAACTTTTGAACTAAATCACTATTATAATTAATTTTATTTGCTATGACGCATAGTTTTATTAGCTTAACACAGGTATTCAAAAAAAATCGTAGCTTCCATTTGATTTTGTAATTTTATGCAAAAACCCCAACTCAATACCCCTCCGTGTGACGGGTAATAGTTTTGTTGAAGAGAGGAAAAAGTGAGTAGTTAGAGTGAAAATTTGTTTTAAACTTACACATCTAAAAACTATAGAGGAACACATTCGCAGGGAGATCATTCCACTATCTTACTATAAAACTGCGGAAAAAAACTCTTTAAGTAATGCGAAGTTCTGTACATGCGAAGGCAATACATAAGGAAAACACGAGCTAGTGGCAGGTTTAAGGACGTGATTTTCCTTGAGCACTTGTCATAGTAATGCCTGTATAAAAGGCTTAAGTACACAGTACTGCGTCGGTGCCCAAAAGCTCCAAATAATTCCCAATTTATACTCCATTTTCAGATTACATACATAGTATATTTCTTTTTTGTTTTTTTTTAGATTGAACGTAGGCTCAGGTGATGCCCCTTATAAATGTGTTATCATTGTGTTGATTCGGAAATTGGGTGATAGACAGTTGGGAGGTTGATAGGAAGCAACCAAGTTACACTTTTTTGTATAGAATATTCTTAGTGTGGCAGAAAGCGGTATTATGCTAACTTCACACTGAGAGCTAAATGCGCATTTACGAAATCCACATTTATGAACGGCCCTTTACTCGTTGTAGAAGTAACAGGGACAAATATGTATAGTAAATGCTATAAATGCGCATTTAGCTCTCAGTGTAAACATAGCATTAACATGTTATGTTGAATCTGATGCAAGTGTTATGCTTTTGCCTAAGTCAAATCCTTTCCACAAATTTTTCCCCACCAGCACCAACTACACCTTTTCGTCCTAAGCTGATGTGTTTTAAAGTTCTTTTGATTAGAACAAAGGAAAGAAAGGTTAAAGCGTAGGACCATAACACGACCGGGATTTGAACTCGGCATTTAGGGAGAATGCTTAAGTTACAGTAAGGCGCGCTGTCACTATGAGGAATGGATCGTAGAAAGATCTGCTGAAGTGCAAAATGGTATGCACCGTTTTAAAAAAATGTAGACCGCTTCATTCAAAATATCGAAAATATTACTATTCTAACAAAGATCAGAATTGGTTAGCAAGCCTGGAACGTCTAGATCGGCGACTTCACAATATACACAATAATATATTAAGGGATGCTAAGCTATTTCTAACTCTACACTACTCCACTCTGAGGTTTTTTTCATTTCCCTCTATTTTCCCTCTTTCTATCAATCTCTAAGCTCAGGAGTTTTTAAAGAATAAGAATGAATTTGTTTTTGAATTAAACCAGAAACCAAGGATAGGACCGAACCTTGCATACTCCTGCATAGGCAATGTATACACACAATTCTATCTTTAAAGATCCAGTAAAAAAGTGGATCATCCTATGAGCGATCTGGGAGTGCTCCCTGAGGAGCAGTGGAGTGCTCTTTATTGATCCAAGATAGGTGTATTTTGTGATCTCTTTTAACATTGCGTGTCCTAGGAAGGGTAGTGCTCCCTTTAACATCCCAGAGGAGCTTGAAAGGAGCGATCAATAAATGATCCAAATGGATCAGCAAAGGAACATTTTTTTTTGGGATTTAGGTTAACTCCGAAAGCTAGACTTCCCTAGCTCAAGTAGACTCCTCAAGACCCTAAGGTGGCGATGAAATTAATTGGCCAAATCGTGAGACTTATAACGCCATCACAAATTCGAATCGTTTTTGATTCTATTTAAAACTGTACTTTAATTGCGTCAATCGCATCAGCGGACAATTAGTTTTGACACGAGCACTTACGTGTTTTTATTTTTTTCGTAATATCTGGAGCAACAATTTTAACCTCATCGATTAAGTAAACGCATGTGCTTGATTGTTTGGTTATAAACGCCTACGGAAAACACATTACTCAATAATCAATTCGTTATGCTAAAAATAGTTTATCAGGCTTTAGTTAATTTATCTCTTCATAACTCTGGCGAGCGTAGAGCAAATCGCAATTTGTCGGAAGTTTGCAGAATTCGTGGAAGTTTGCAGAATTGCCTTTTTTAGAATCGCCCAAACATTTTGTACCTTCCAACAATTTAAAAATACTGCTATCCTCTAGGACAGCGATGAACAGCACCTAAGAGCCCGAACAGAACCTACGCGGATGTCGGATGGCGGGCCTCTCTCGGAGAAATCCGCTGAGAACACGTCCAGAATAGGAGCGGTTGTCGGATCACGGTTGCATTTCATATTGGGAATGATGCAAATTATTCCATATTATGCTTTAAGTTCACATGAATGCAACACAGGCACAAAAACAGAATGTCAGATCATAGTAAAAACTAAGAAAATAACACTGAACGTGCCCAATCTTTAGCAAAAATATGGCAACATTTAAGTCACTCAGAGAGAGATCCGCCACCCGTCAGAGAGAAACTGGAATAGATTCTATTCTGGCGTTTTCCCGTCACGCATTTCTACGGCGATTTAATTTTTGGCGACTGCATATATTTGTAGCACGGCGAATCCGACAACCGACATCCGCTTTGGTTCTGTTCGGGCTCTAACTCTTTCCACTCTTTTACAACAACTTCAATATTTTCATGATTGTTGTAATTCGCCGAATTCAGTTAGCAATTTCAGCCTAGCTTCTTAATGTTATTGTTTTTGTTCTTTCGAACCATCGATAGCTGTTCTGCGTTTGCATGTTGTAGTTTTTGTTCTTTGGCACCATCGATCGCGGCTGTTTTACACTGTTTTTGGAATTTGCATTGTAGACGTTAACAGCATGCGTCGTATTCTTTATATTTTTCGTTGTGCTAATACACATTGAGAAAAAACTATTGAATATTTGCAGGTGGATACTTTTTTATATTGCATCAGAATAAATTATTTTTATAGGGGTTTTTATACCCTTGAAAAATGGCAAGAAACGATTTTGCGGAAAACTGGGAGTTTGCCTATTTTTTCCTAGATAATAAAAGATAAAAAAGACTTTCATCTTAATTATATAACAGTTTTGTTAATTTTAAAGCAGTAAGATAACAAAAAATATAAAAAATTAAGGTTAAATCAAATAAAAATTATTATAAGATCAAAAAATGAAAAAAATGTATAATAATTAAAAATTCACAGAAAAAAAAACATAATAAAGAAGTAAATAAATAAAAAACAATAAAAATTAAAAACTAAAAGCAAAAGCTGGGTAAATCAGTATTCTGACTACTAAAAAAATTAAACATTTAGAATTACTTGATTCATTATTTTTACAGTGTGCATATAAGTTCGATGTAGCGGACTCTGCCTGCACTCGTGTTATTGATAATTCCTCATTGCATCCAGATTTACAATATTTTGATGTTCTTTCTTTTTGTTGTTGTTCTTATTTTGATTGTTGTTTTTGCACTCTTCAAAAAATTTTCGTGGGCATCGCTGCTCTAGGATATGTTGAAAGTGTTGCGTAAGACCCGAACTAGCGTAGAAGCACAAGCTTTGAGCACAATTTGTATTATGCCACCGGGAGTAGGGGGCGCATTTGAAAAGATATACTCTCAGATCTCAGTTATCCGAGATTTTAATTTTGTGCAAACAATCAAGCCAATAGGTTTGCTTTCGAATATCGAAGTAAATAGTATTAAAAATCATATATTTAATTTATTTCATGATGATTGTTCTCTTCGCGATCCTTTATTAAAATTTTCCGGGGAAACATTTTAACCTTCTAGCTCTTGTCAAATATGGGAATTTTAAAATTTTTTTTCTTAAAAACTCCACAACACTCAACTTAAAGGGAAAGACAAGAGTTAAAATCTTTGACCAAAATATTTTCCAAACAATTTCATTACGGATCACAGAAAACCTAAGAGCAGTAGGTTACACTTAAAAAATGGCACGAAATGGAAATGAATTTAAATGAAAATTTTTGCTGCACTGTGTTATCTAGTTGTTTTTTTTTTAATTTTTAAAGATAAAAATAAAAATTTGTGTATTGAACAATGTTTAAGTTGTTATAACTGGTGATGTTCAATTCAAACTGCAACTATAACGGAAACACGTTAAAGTAGTGAAAAAATTTAACTATTAACTAAAAAATTTACTGAGTTGATTTTTTTTTTAAATCGCCAATTAACGGCCTTAAATTTTAAAAAATTTATTGAAGTGATTTAACAATCAGTTTTAAGAGTGCAGTCCCATTTGCTATAAAATCCATAAAGTTATGTAGATTTATCGTGGGTGTACCGAGGGCATTAAAGCTTAATTTTTTTTATTACAAACTATTACACATTTATTGTATAGAAAAAAGAGTTTAGAAATGCAATATGTTTGTTACAATCTGAGCTGCAATCCAAATCAGTTGTTCAAATTGAAATTTCTGATAGGATTTATTTGTCGTTTTTTTAATTTTTTTTTGTTTTTATAAATAGATATTTCAAGAAAGTTGTATGGTGGTAAGTTTATATTACGTTACTGCAATTTTTCAGGTCTGTGTTTATTTTCGACTTATTTTGCTTTACAGTTAAGAAAAGAAAACTAACTCTTATTGATAAAGCAGAATGTTAGATGATGTAAATCTATCTACGCTCAAAAATATTTGTGTGTAAATATTACTAATAACTGCGTCCATTCTACGAAATTTATTCGTAGTTTTCAGCCATAAATAGTATTCGTAGAATCGACGTATATTACGAATATTTTATTCTTATTCGTACAAAAACAAATGTATATTGTATGAATACATTTGTTAAATGTACGAATGATTATAACACAAAATGACGAAAAAAAAACATTCTCTCTGAGCTGGGGTTTGGACCCCATTACTTTACTATCATACAGTTCTTTATACTCTATAGTTGTTCGACAAACCAGTCATGATTGACGGTAAAGAAGATTTTGCTGTGTGTTTGGTGGGGTTGCCACTGAATCATCTATTATGAGCTGCTCTCCTACGGCCAAAATCTTAATTCGGACCTGCACTCTCTACAATTGGTTGATTTGATTGATTGATTGATTTTTTATTTTGATCAAAATTAAAAGTTAAAATTTGCTTTTATTTTTCCAATCAAAAATAGAGATTTAAAATTAGATAGATCTATTTCTTATTAACTATTATAATAGTTTTAATTTTCAAAACAATTAATATAGTACATTTTTAATTGTTTTGCACCTATATTCGTAACATTTTGCACAGAGATAAAAACATTGCTTTCGATCTTCATATCGTTGCATTGCATTGCATCGCTTAGTTGCTTATCATTGAATTTTCTTATTTCATTTATTTCGCAAGCGACTGGAACAGCGACTGCAAGCAGGTGATATAGGAATTAAAATATGACTGTTATTGTTGATCGAAAAAATAAAAGTCAAATTTTAACTTTTATATTTGATCAAAAAATCAGTCAAATATTAATTTTTATTTTTTATCGAAATAAAATTGGTAAAAAAATAACGATTATTTATTGACTTTTTTAAAAAAATCAGATAAATTAAAATCATTAAAGATTATTACTTAGCTAATAAGCATCACATTGCGATATTTAAATATCGAATAGACTTACTCTTTCCATTTGACTTTTTGATTAGAAATTTCGAAAATAACTGTTATTTGAGCAATCGCTCAAAAACGGCCAGCTTTAGCCAGGCGCGGTCCCAAAAATAATGTCGGGGGTCTTACATTTTTTTATTTAGATTTATTCCAATTATTTTTATATAAAATAATCTTTATATCATAATTTGTAGTTTTTTTTATTTCTGCATTTAAAATTTCTTCCGTAATCACTTCCACATCTCTGTGAACATTTAAAACAGCTAACTCATAGAGCCTCTCCTCTCCAATTTTACTTCTCATGCTTGTTTTGAGTCTTCGAAGCGACTGCAATCGGCAACGTTGCACCAATTTTCAGCAATCGGCTTATTGAAGAATATATCACTGCATAGCAAAAATGAAGGGATTCGATAAACATTACAGGTCGATTTGTCTGATTCAAGCAGTGCCTACAAATATGGGGTACAAAATATTGGCCAAAATCAATATATGCACCGCAGAAATCATCACGTTTTAGAATTCAACATAACTCCTTAAGTATCAATGAATGTATTTTCATTCAAAACTTTTAAAAAAAGTTCAAGCCAATTTGGGATTTTAAGGATTTTTTCGAAGACCCACAGCCATGCGAATGCCAAAATAAAGTCTATAACATAGCTCAGTCAATTTAAATGTGATTTTCGTAAATAGGGTATCAGTAGAAAGGTTATTTTGACTTTTTTAAGGAGTAAGTTAACACATTCTTAATTTCAAAGTTGAATACCGTTCCATTGACAGGCGTTATAATTTTTTTTTTTTCATTTTCATTATTTTAATTTTTTTCGTTACATTCATTACCTTTCCAACTATATAAAATGAAAGTATGTTTTTCAGATGTTATGTCGTAAAACGTGAAGTGTTAATGAATTTTCAATACAAATGCAACCAGCGTTTACATTTATTGCGAAAAGACTATAATAAAGAGACTTGAAAATTTTCTTACGTAAACAAAACAAAAGAAAAATTATTCCAAAGTACATTTTTTTTCTTTTTTAATACATCTTCTTCTCGCTAGGTAGAAAAAACCAGTAGTCCTTTTCAGCCTGTTTCAACATATTTTAGTCCTAATTTATAAGAAATAAAACAATCAAAGTGCATATTAATAAGGTTACTTGACGCTACAATTTTAGCTTTTATTATAAAGTTTGCTTACAATTTCCTCCCGCTACGGGGATCAAAAGAGTTAAAAATAACAGCGTTTTTTAAAAGTCGCACTAAATTTTTCCTATTGAGCCAAACTCAATAAATCTAGTAACGGTTGTAACAACAAGTACCCTTTGATTTTTTTGTTTCCGATTAATTGGGACCAAAACATCTTGAAACCGGCTGAAAAGGACTTTTTCCTTCAGGCCAGCTAGCGAGAAGAAAATGCATTTAAGAACAAACAAAAAATATATTGTGGCTGCCATCTTATGCTGAGAGTTGCTCTTGGTGCTCGTTAAAATTCGTTAATTTTTGAAAGCTTAGTTTGAAAGTTCTTATGCATCCACCTTATAGTCCGGCCGCGGCACCAATTGATTACCACTAGTTGCTGGGAAACCGAAGGCGAACCTTTACAGATTAACATGTCTGACTGTCTCAACCTGGCGAGGCCATCATAATCCTGTGAAATCGTCTCAAGTCGACTCAAATCTCCACGTGGTAATTCCCGGGCAACGTAAAAACTGTCATCCGTCAGTTTGGCGTTCTGAGCGGCAGGCCCCACAAGGCTTAAAACAGGCGCGTCGGGTTTGAAGCCAACCCGTAAAAAACAATTTCAATGAAAGCATAAATGCGCGGGAGCTATTGGCTTACCTGCAGAGCTGTTTAAGAACAGAGACGAAGCTCTGTTTAAATGCATTCAAGTGCTTCTATGCAGAATATGATCAGAAGAATTCCGAACAATTGGAATTTAAGTGTGCATTGCCCAATCTACAAGAAAGGCGATCCGTCTATTTATGCCCATAACCATGGGATAAGCTTTCTTAATTGTCACATATAAGGTCCTATCTAGCGTTTTATGTGAAAGATTGAAGTCCATTGTAAACCAATTGATTGGACCTTATCAGTGTGGCTTCAGACCTGGAAAGCCCACCATCGACCAGATCTTCACACTACATACGACAAATCTTGGGGAAGGGCCAAGAAAAACAAGTCGACACCCACCATATTTTTGTCGACTGTAAAGCCGTCTTCGACAGCCCAATAAGGAAGCACCTATACTCCAGCATGAATTCTGCAAAACTAATAAGACTTTGCAGGATGACACGGAGCAACACCAGCAGAACAGTTAAAATCGGGAAGGACCTCTCCCCACGATTTGTTACCAAGCGAGGTTTCAGACAAGGTGATTCCTTATCATGCTACTTCTCAAACCTAATGATGGAGAGATCATCCAGCTGATCTGAGACGTAGTGGCACAATATTCTACAAGAGTGTTATGCTGCTTGCGTATGCTGATGACATCGATATCATTGGCCATAATATGAGCGAAGTCAGTGCAGCATTTTCCAGACTAGAAAGAGAGTCAAGTCGAATGGGTCTGGCAGTGTATGCAGATAAGACGAAATACTTGGTGTAAAAAAACAAACAGTCTCAGCATCTTGGAACCCACGTTCCAGTTGACAAATACCTCCTTCGAGTTTGTGAAGGACTTCGTCTGTCTGGGATGTAAGCAATTAAGTAAGTTGCTGGCTATGGCGAATGATTTTGCTGGTAAAACATTCGCCTCAAGAGAAGCATGTGAAAATCGACTGTCTCAGTTTTTTGCCAAAAGGGAAAAAAGATTCTATAAGAGAGGCATAATGAAATTTATTTCAAAATGCCAACAAGTTGTCGAGCAAAATTGTGCATATTTGAACAAAATACGATCATTCTAAATCCATAAAATTTTCAAAATAAATAAAAGAGAGAATAAAAATTGTACACGTAAGCTTTGATTTTCAATATACGAGTATTCTCTAAGTCTGAGTTCCGTGCACAGGCAAATAAAAACTCCGTCTACCTCTAATTCTAAATGACTTTATCAAAATTGTAGAAACCTAATAATTAAAAGAAAAATATAAAAATTGTCTTAATAAACATTTTCACAATGATTACTTACACTCTAACAAAAATCCACGGGAATTTACAGGAATTATTGCTAGCAACAGATGTCCTATATTTAATATAGTTTTATTTCAGAGAGCCAAATTCAAAATATTTTACGCTAGAAAATCTTAAAAACTTTGTGCTACAATTATTGCTCTCGCATTCTCTTTCAAAAAACTCTCTTCTAAAATTATCTCAATCAATATAGTCTTCGCTTATAAAAAAAACGGTAGAAATGCGTGAAGTCTCTCAAGCGAGGTTAATTTATAAGGGTGGCACTTGAGAGAAACGCACTCTTTTTCGGCCTTTGCTTGAACTGTCACTGTGTTTTTGTTTGTTCTTTGCATTAATTTTCTTGCTTTCTTTTCATCCGTTCTGACAGTTCGGCTGAGATCGCTCTCAAGTGCCACAACCTTATAAGTGAGCCTTGCTCTCAAGTAAATTTTGAACAAAGCAACAACAAGAACTTTGTATAGAGTCAATCATACAGCAGAAGGCGCTACTCTTTCCAACTTCAGTAGATTTAAATAATTAAGCTGTGACCTGTTCATGGTATAATTATTTAACAAGGTAGTAGCGTAGACTGGCTTTTTTCTCACGAGCGGCGATGGGTAGTTGTCAAAATTAGCTGTTCATGCAATTTATCAAAGAAATGTGAAAAAGTAAGCAACTACTTAAGCATAGCTAGTCAATCGCAGCAAACTCAAAACATTCCAATAAACTTCGCGAACAAATTTAATGAATCAAAGAAAAGTAAAAAATAAGCACATAGCTTGTCTAGCTATGCAGCAAATTGCAACTCCTTTAGCTGTTTTTGAAAACTACCAATCGCCAAAAAACTTTAAGTTTTATATATTGTGACACTTGTTCGAATAAACTCCTTGAAATCGTCATATGATGAAAGAAAAGGATTTTATTTTAGGTCAAGCGTTACCAGCGCTGCCAGAAAAGGGAGTTTTCAAAGAAAAGGGAAACGCGAAAAATACTTTTAAAAACGGGAAAATTAGGTTGAAAAAGAGTTATTTCGTCACCAAATAAACAAAATATGCTGTGCATTTTTTAACATCTTGTATGTAATTACATTTAAAAATTATCTGAGTCATCTTGAGTTTCAATTTAATTTGATTACTATTTTAATTAGCCTGTTTGTTTAATTTAAATTCATTTGGATTATCATCAGCTGCAAGCTCAAACGTAATTTTTTCTCTGTGAAGCGTAATTTGATTTATTTGCGTGGAAAACTACGAAAAATGCATGGAGCAATTAGACTTTTCGCATTTGTGTATCCTTGGATCGTTTGGAAAAACAAAACATATCCTTCGTTAATTCCGTTGTGTTCCTATTTATTTAAAAAATCTAAATATATATCGACATAGAATATATGTCACTAAGAAATATTGATTTATTAAATTTACTTACACAAGATGTGCAAAATTTTTTGGCATCATGTCTTCAGCTAAAAACTACAAACCCACATTTATTACCTGTAAACTTCAAACCGGGGTAAATATTTACCCCATTAGTTTCAGCTTCGTAAAATCGTTCTGAAAGCAGTAATCTGACTCTTAAGTGTATTAATTTTTTTTAACGCCAAAGTGAAATGTAAAGAGCAAATTTAGTTTTATTAAAGATTACTTGATGAAAAAATCTATTTAAAAGCTAAAAGTACTCAAAAACGGTCAATCCGTCATTTCACAAACAAAACTTTGAAACTTTATGAAAGAAAAAGACCTAGTTTACGAATTAAGTTGCAAGTACAAGCACTCGAAAAAAATATGTCGCTGAAATTGACGAGTTCTTTTTTTTTTTTTCTTTATTTTTGAGTGTGTCAAAAATTCGCTTTCGATTGTCAAAATTAGCAGTAGCCCCTGAGGCTAGCACAAATTTTGACAATTATATTCATCTCACATATGCCAAAAACTGCTCTACCAACTGTCAAAATTTGATCATCTGACTGAAAAGTTTCCGATTGAAACATACCCACAGAATTGAAAAAAACCCGCTGCTTAGCGTGATATTTTTACAAAACCGCCAATAAATGTCGTGAAATATCACGATATTTAATGTAGTGATTTTTCAATCAGCTTTTAGAGTGTAGTTTAATATATCCCACTAATATTAACGATGAAAAATAAAGATGAAAATTAAACAATACGAATTCACTTAATCATTATTAATAAAACAAAAATATTTTTTCACAAAACTGTAATTCCCTCAAAATATTAAACTGTTTAACACCACAATCTGGCTAATGATGTTGATTGAATTCATTACAAAAACCTACAATGAACAGTAAACGTCATCATCATCACCGAATTCATTTTCATCGACCAAGTTGGTTTTGGTTATTAATCATCATCAGTCAATGAAACTTCTAATTAAATAATAAATAATTTCTATTTCACCTTTTCGATACCTCGGTATATCTGCATAAAAAACTGCTGAGATTGCATGATCATTGATCCAGCGAAATGCTGCTGACTTGGTCTTTCGGTGCAATATCAAAGCCAATAGTTGGTGCGACTGAAAAGATTCCAAGTGGTACTCATGGCTTATTTAATCGAGACAGGCAGAGGCACCCACACATCCAGTGATATCCAAAGTATGGCAACTCAGCAGAAGGGTCAGCCAAGGTGTTGGGTTTGACAAATGCTATCAAAGAATTAATTCATGATAATCAATTTTTTTTTAAATTTCAACATTTCAAAATTTACCATTCATTCAATTATTTAAAGAGCACAACATATCAAACATTAATATTTCACATACTTTCCATAACAATTACTGAGTTTTTTCTCTTTTTTCTTCTCAACATCTCGTCAGCAATACACCTTTTTTAACACCATTTCGCTGAGATGATTGAGAAGTGTTAATTTTTCATCATTAGCGGTTGTGTTCGCTGCTTATTTTTGAGCCAATTTGACTAGCAATTCAATCAATTCAATAAAAAAAAAACACTTTAAATCTTTTGATAAACGTTAACTGAAAGACCGACAGTATGTTGATGAACGCTATAATAAATCAATCATTTATATTTGATCATCCTCAGATCAGTCGGTGATCAGCAGAAGAGTAGGTTTTTTTAATTTTTATTTTCAAGTTACAATTGCAGCTGATTTTCTATACAATGAGACTGCATAAAAGTTGCTGAGAAAAGTTATCTTCATAGCATTTGCAGAAGACCCCTTCAGCGGTCCAGACAAATGGGAGCCGATATATTTCGAAAATATGACCACTCATGATCGGTAGATTTTATTTGTTTATCTGATTTGCTTACCAGCCGATTGGTAGGCCTGAAACGTTCACACTTTTTGGTTTGTAATCGACTGAATTTGTATAGACATCACATAAACGTGGCATTTTTTATATATTTTGAGGTTGGTGTGGCTTAGATCAGCTACAAACTCTGATCATTAATTATTTTTCAAGCATTACTTGAAAGCTTGAATAATTCTGAAGTGAACACTTTTTAGTTTATTGAATCTTCTTGGTGAATATTAGTGCTTAGTGAAACACCATGTGGCTTTTTTTTATTGTAGAAACAAATAATGGCTTTGCACTCTTCGTTGTCGGATTTTTAATACGAAATCAACTAAGTTTTCTCATCTTTACGATTAAAAACTACGATAGGAGAAATATTATGTGCAAGCAGAGTACAAAATCTTGTTCTAATAGAGTTAATTTGAGTTGAATTGAATTAAACACGGAGAAAAAAAATCAAGCAAATAGGCTATCAGTTTACACTCATGCGTACACAGAGAAAACTACATTTTCAAAAGTGGCAGAAACGAGCTACTTTTTAAAACGTTTAACCCAGATTTTGCACTTCTAACGTTTATTTTAATTTTAAAAATGAAGATTTTAAAATGAAATAGTAAAACGTTTACTTTCATTTTAAAAACTTACATTTCAAAATGAGATTCTAAAATGTTCGTTTGATTTTTAACAATGGATATTTTAAAATGCTGTAGTAAAAGGTTTATTTTCATTTTGAAAACGAATATTTTAAAAAGAGATTCTTAAATGTTCGTTTGATTTTTAATAATAAATATTCTCAAATGTAAAATGTTTATTTTCATTTTAAAAACGAAAATTTTAAAACTCGATTCTAAAATGTTCATTCGATTTGTAGCAATAAACATTTTAAAATGCAATATTATAACAATTATTTATGTTTTAAAAACGAAAATGTTTATTATATCCTATTAATTAAAAAAATTTACAGAAATCCGCATTTCCTCTATTAATTAAAAAAGTTTTATTGGTTTTCAAAATTACAGTTTTATGTTAGCTATTTTATGACCAGCTATTTTCACCTCTTTAAAATTTTTAGATCATTATAATGCATCCCAGCGTCTATAAAAAAATAGAATTTTGTCAGATATTATTAATTTTATTTAAAACTAGCTGATATACCCGGTGTTACTCGAGAGTCACTTATATAAACATTTTAACATACACTTCTCGATTAAATGTTTTTTAAAATCGGGAATATTGAAAAAATGTTGAATTTTATTTGAATTTTATTTTATTGAATTTTATTTTTTTACCGTTAGAAAGGTAATTGAACGAACATTAATCCAAAAAAGTTTAGGAAAATTTTTGTTGTTGGTGGTTCCATCTCTTGCGGTGAGCTAATTGAATTCAAAGGGGTACGAATAACATATTTTAAAAATTAAAAAGAATTTTTATATTTACTTAATCTTAAAGCAAGCACAATTACCTTTTCAACAAAATAAAAATTATGGTGGGACTCAATGCGTCCTTGAGATATGCACATTTTAACGTCTAAACAAAGATTAATATTAAAAAAACATATTGCACTTTTTAACAAAAAAAATTTTAATGAAATATATTAAAAACAGCGGAGTTATTGGCATTAAAAGTAAAAACTTTGATTTTCATATAATTTTTTTCTCATTATTAGCTATCAATGTTTTATGAAATGATTGTATCTACTAAAAATGATTGTATCTACTAAAATTTTTATTAGCTGAGTTTTTTCATTGAAGATCAGGATCATATAATCGCATTTGCAAGCAAATCAAAAACAACAAAAAGTCCAGCAAGTGAGCTAGACATTTAAATTAATACAATTCTATGTTTTTAAGTTTAATGACGCTAGATGCCGCTGCGACTGAAAAAACTGGCAGTACTGCATTATTTTACTTTTTAAAAGTTTGGTAGCAATAGCATTTTCGCAAAATATTTCGCAAAACTTATCTGCTGGCTGTATAGGAACATCAGATATTCTTCTGTAAGCAGAAAATAGCGCCACCTGTCTGTAATCCCAAACGTGTGGGGTTAAATTTGAAGAAACTTTTGAAAAAACAGTATTCAGCTTTTCACCGCAAGGTGTAAGTATAGTCTGTACCCACACATCTTACAAAGGTGGCGCCATCTATCTGTGAATTTAACGCACAGATCAAAACTAATGAAATAATTGTGCTGACCACATGCGCATATGTTTTATTATATCGCCACATAGCTAAAACTGACTACATGAAAATATTAACTTTAACAGCATTCTTATTCACAGTCATTTTTTCGATAAAATTGTGATAGATATACAACATTTAAAGTACCATTGATAAAGAACTAAGTGACAACGGTGACACAATAGTGAGAAAAAATAGAGCCAGCACAACAAAACAAATTTAACAGGAGGGGGCGGGGGGTGGGGAGGCAAAAAATAAGTAGATCCCCACTATAAAGAAGATTTTATATAATCCAAAATAATCGTAATTACTTCAGACACACAACTGCATTTTTAGAGATAAATGGGGACGTTCAAACTGTATAGAGAATTCTAACACAAAACTAAGTTTTATTAATAGTCTGGTATGAAAAAATAGATTTTTAGACATAACTTTTGATTGGAAAGAGATATTGGGGTAATTTTTTCACATAAATTATTTTTGAGACTTGACTTTTTTGTAAAAAATATAAAAACAACATTTTGGAAAAAATAAATTTCGCGAAAAAAATCAAAGGGTACCAAGGTACCCTTGTTGTTTTGATGACAAAAACAGTAAAATAATTTTTGCGCTTAGCTGGAAGAATTTTTGCAAACGAATGCTATGTCATATGAAAGGTAGCCAGATGTGCAATTTTTAATTGATTTCATTTTTCCAACAACAACAATTTTTGAGTCATTTTTTGAGTAAAAAGTCAATATTTTGGACTTTTTTTGACATAATCATACAACATATATACACTGACTTAACGGTACAGTTCAACCTATTTTTGTGAAGTGATTTTATTGAACTTTTGAACAAAAAATATTTGAATGAAAAATAGTAATGGACAGCGGAGATATTTGCATTGAAAGATCAAACTTTGATTTTCATGTGGTTTTTTTCTCATTCTTAGGCAACGATGTTTTATGAAAAAGTCGTTGTACTGAAAATTTCTCCAATTTTAAGGATATGTGAGTGTTTTTTATGTCAAAATAACAAAAAAATTTTAAAATTAAATACACAGAAATCTCCGATGGTAAAAAGTTTTATAATAACAAAATTACCGTTAGTTGAAAAATTTTAAAGGGGGCGTGGCAAAAACTAAGTATGTAACATTTTAAGTTGGGATGCACTTAATATGTATACCTAGTTTGAGCAAAATCCGAGATTTGTATAAAGGCCAAACAAACAAACAAACAGAAAATGAGTTTTATTACTATAGATACTTTCCTTTTAGTTGTGGCAGCATGGCAGTAAATAAATCTGGCAGTATGGCGTCAATAGCGGCTTGAATATTGGCTTCCAATGCTTCAAGAGTAGCTGGTTAGTCGGCATAAATCAATGACTTAACATAGCCCAATAAAAAGTAATCGAGAGGCGTTAAGTCGCACGAACGAGGGGCCCAGTTAACAAGACCACTTCTGGAAATAAAGTTGTCACCAAATTAATTTTGCAATAAATTGATGGTTGAGCGTGCTGTATGGCAAGTTGCGCCATCTTGTTGGAACGAAATGTCGTCGATGCTTATCGGTGGTCGAATTACAGCATCCGTGATCGAGCAAAATTGTACAAGATTGATAGACACTTGTCTCGTCGTGACCTTCGTAATTTTGCTCGATCACGGATGTTGTAATTCGGCCCCAGATTAATTTTTGGAAAGAAAAAATCAGCATGGCTCGATAGCGCTCGCCATTCACTGTAACTGCAGCTCTTTCCTCATTTCCGAAAAAAATAAGTACCGAGGATTTCGTCAGCGTGTAAGCCGCACCAAACAGTCAATTTTAATGGATGTAATGGATGTAATGGATGGTGATTCGTTAATGGTTTTGAATCAAGAAGAGTAAAATTAGTGCGAAAACGATCAATAACTACACGAATTGCTTGCTCACTAGGCCGATTATGTTGACCGTAAAATGGACGAAGTCTATGAACTTCGCAAACAGACATGATACAAGGAACTACAGATAAAGTATTGCGCATGTCCGCCATTTTTGCTGTGACGTGCAAGGTGCTCCTTGGTTAAAACGTAGTCACAATTTATTCATAGGGTATAAAGATTTTAAAATGCCTACATTTTCTTATGAAAACTTGTTTTACTGATATGAAATAAATATTGTTATTTAAAGCACATGTCCAAAATAAAGTAAATATATTTTTAAGTACTGTTTGTGAAGAAAAATTTGCATATTTTGTAGGGGTGCTTTTTCTCCTTTTTACCGATTTACACAAAAAGCGGCTACGTTGCTTGATGTGCTTGACAGAATTTTGACTGTTTTTTCGTTTTCATTTTGCTATCTTCGTCACTTTTCTACATTTTCTTTTGAATGTATTCATCAAGTGTCACATTTGACGAGCACCGATGACGAGGTGCGCAGTAAATTTTGTTTGTTGCGCCGGGAATACTTTACCTGTAGCTCTTTGTATCATGGCAAACAGATTTGTTTTTTTTTTTCGAAGTAAATTTTGTAACAAAAGTAAACAATTTGGAAGCCTTGTTTTGACTTTAAACAATTCATGGTAAATTGCCACACTTTATTGAATTGAAATGTCAACACAGTTAAACATTTTCGACTGTCAAACCATAGAAAACAACCATCGAAACTTCTCATGCAGCTAAAAAACTCCCTAATTGTTTTATGTGCCACAAAGTATCTATCCCAACATACAATTAAATTTCCAGCAGGTTCTTTTATAAAGTTTCTTAGATGTTTTTACATACGAAGCACCAAAACGAAGTTCCTCTCTGAACTTGTTAGCGAAAATATTTTTCTTCTTCTATAGTACCTTCAAGTTACTGGCAAAGCAAAGTTTTAAATATTATTGTGCAAGGTTGTAGGCATGTTTTCTACAAGTGCATGCGAAGCAAATTAACGAAGTTGTTCCCAATATAAATTGATACAAATTTAATACTATAAAAAGTATACAGGCTCATTCCATCAGATTTCGACCAAAAAAAAGTCGCCTCACCGGCTATAAAAAAATTGGCAAAGTGCATGTCCCATTATTGAAGACAACAAAAAACTATTTTAATTTTTTTACTTTACCTGTAGCCCGTGATACGCTTCGAGATCACCCAAAAAAACATGTGTTAGGCTGCCCGCTGAGTAAACGCCGAATCAGGCAGGCAGGCAGACAGGCCCTGCGAAGACACGAGATAGAAATAACTTTTTTCTCGCTTGTTCACATAGTTTTCCTGCGCCTGTCTGCCTGCCTGTCTGGCTCAGCGCTTACTCAGCGGGCAGTTTTAGGCGTATACGAGTACCGTTATATCCTAAATTTTAGCTGCACTTTGAGAAACAATTAAATTTATTTTTACTTAGTTTACTTTTGCAAATATGTCAAATTTTTTCGATTTTAACCACCCTGTTTTTAAAATGTTAAAGTTTTTCAAAATTGGTTGTTTTTTCTTAATTCTTATTTAAATACTTTTTAATAAAATTACGTAAAAAACTTAAAATAAAAAATTACTGGTTCGCAAATATTCTGCTTTGAAAATGTGAATTTAAGAAAAATATGCCAAATATGGGACCCTGTATCTCCGAAGACGCACATTTCAAAAATCTACATTTTTTATATATATTTAGTATCATAAATTTTCAATGCGCAGATAAAATTTTGAGAGTGTGTTTCCCATAATTTTGAAAAAATACGTTTTCAAAAATGTATTAAAAACGAATTTAATACAAAAATCACATACTAAAGGAATTGTATTTATATAAAATGAGTTTTCTTACTATTTTATTTCTGATTCGTGCACTAGAGGATTAATATGAAGATAATGTAGAACAAGAGTTGTGCACGCTCCATCATAGTTTTATGTAATTTTTTAAAAATAAGCACGTTTGTCACTGCGCGGACTAAAAGTGAAAAAAAATCATGACTTTCAAAGTGCATTGTGGGTAAACGATACAATATTTTTTTAAAATTTTCACCTAGTGATGATGCAGAGTTTAAAGTTCTTTCATAGGCTATCAATCATCACTATGTATCTTGAAATACATTTTTTTAATATATGTCTACAAGGGAAGTAAATCCCGGGATCCCGGATGATTTAAGCCCCTTTAAATCCCGGGATTTTCTTTCCCGGTATTCTTAAACAAAAAATGAATATTACAAATATTCATGTAAAAGCAACCATTTCACTTTAAGTTGATATAAATATAGAGCTAGAAAAACCTTTTACTGATTCTGGAAAAGATTGTTAGGACGAAGAGTGTAAATCACTGGAGCAAAGATTTTGCAAAGTTTTAGAAGAATTTGAAACATCTGAAAGTCAGCTATGTATTTCAAAATTTCCAGATATTCTGACTTAGGAAAAAAAATTTTTTGTGTTGTGAAGGCAATCGTGATTGAAACTTACAAACTGCTTACGATTATCGTACAACTATTTCTCCAACTAGCATAGAATCAGAATGGTGCTTCTCATCAGCGGGTTATATAAAAAACTCTCTAATGCAAAATAACAAGTGTTGATCAGCTTAATGTATTACTTTAAAAATAATTAACATAACAAATTTAATTTTGAAAAATCTTCTCTAAATTTAGTTTGCCTTAAAAACAAAAAAAAAAATAAGACGGTGTCGAAAAAAAAAATTGTGTAACATTTATACAATAATACCTTAAACTGTTCTGTACTTTATTTTTTATATTTTATAAACAATAATGCTATTCACAATTGACAGTAGTGTGATATCGTGGTATTGTGTTTTTTTGCCATAGTTTAAAACCACAACTATGAACACACTTTAAAATAGAATTTGTGGTTGGCAACCTCCCACTATAACTTTTTTGTTACTTTGCAAGTAAATTAACTATCCCATTTGATATATTTTATGAATATATGGCATATTAAAGTTTAACTTGCATTTTGAGCTTCTTCCATTTTTGCAATTAGAAAATAAGTGGCAATCAATCAGTTTTTTATGGAACTTTAAAAACCGCATTCGTTAAACATATCATTTGGCTACTTAAAATTACCACAATTCTTGTTTTTAGAGATTTCATGTCAAACAACAAATAATGTAAAAATTGCTCGGTAAAGTGTGGTATCAATACCACTGAGTTTTTTAACTACACAAAACAAATCAGTTGTGAATACCCTTAATGTGTTTTATTTTGTTTTTGTTGCTTTATAAATGCATTAATTTATATTTTGTAGTTTCAAGAAATACTCGTAAATAAGAAAAAATTGTACTAAAAACGTTTTTAATTATTTACTTCTTAAAGCTTTCAATCCCGAACTAGTCTCGGGATCCAGGGATTGAGATTTTCAGTCCTGATAATGCTGAGATCGAGAAAATCTTCCGAGATTTGACTCCCTAATATCCACTTATGCCATAATTTACCCTATTATGCAATGTCTATGCCGATGTCAATGTTGACTGCATTTTAAAACCGATCCGATGCTAATTTTTGAATTTTAACCGATGCCAATACAAAACCAATGCTGATTCTATAATTTCGAAACGATGCTTAAATTTCTTGTTGATAATTTAAATAATAGAAAAAAATGTTTACACAAAAAACCTATATATTTTAGTTGTACAACTAATTCAACATAAAAAGTAACATAACAACATTTACAATATGTATGTAAATTATAGAATGGTATAAGAAATTTTATAAAAACTTAAACAATTTTTTTGTAATCATAACTAAGCAATTAAATATTTTAATGTAAGGAAGTGATTTTTCAGCATTAACTCCTTTTAGAATACATCTCCTATTGCTATTTATAGTATTGCAGCACTAAAAATTTCTGTAAGCCATACCTCTCTGCAGACAACTGGAAGCCCCAGAGAAAATAAGCAGTCATATTAGTTTTTAGAAGTGAGCCGTTTGGAGTCGAAATGAAGCATGTAAATCATTGGCGTCGGAAGCGGGGGGCAAGGGGGCAGTTGCCCCGCACTTTTTTAGCTAGATAAACAATTTAAAAGGAAAAGTTATTCAAAATATCAGTTTTTTTACAACGATAATATTTTTGTATTATATATTTTTCTCTTCTTTCTCTCTTCTTCATGTTTCATGTGAAGAAATTTTGGTGAACTTTTTTTGCACCACCATTTGTACTGCCCCCCCATTTGTACTGCCCCCCCAGATGAAATTCGCTTCCGACGCGCTTGATGTAAATCCAGTTCTCGATCATTTGTGAAGAAATATTTAATCACAGACGCAAAACACTTGATCTTATAAAGTTCGGTCAAACTCTTTTAAAGGACTGAAATGGCCAATTCGGCTCTTTATTTCCACTGGACCATAAACATACTAGCAGAAGTTAGCAAATTTTGTAGTTTATGGTTTTTGATAAAAGGTTTCGGTGTCACCAAATTATAATACCTAAAAACTTAGATATACAATAGTTGTGTTTAATTACTTAGAAAAAGTTGTAACTTAAAACTTTTAAGTACCCAAATTTGTTGTATGAAAGTTGTACCAAACATTTTTGGACGAAAACGTTCTTCAATTAGAACTTCAAGAACTGCGCACCTTTGACCTTTCTGTAAAATTTTCTATGCATATGTTCTATGGAACTTTGAAAATAAGCTGTTTTTAAAGATTCAAGAAATTGTTTTTGTGGTAAGACATTGGCGTCGGAAGCGGGGGAAAAGGGGGGCAGTTGCCCCCCACTTTTTTAGCTAGGTAAACAATTTAAAAGGAAAACTTCAAATGTTATTCAAAATATCAGTCTTTTTACAACGATAATATTTTTGTATTATATATTTTCCTCTTCTTTCTCTCTTCTTCATAAGCATGCTTGCGAATAACCATTTTCTTTCTCTGTGTTTGCAAAAAGATAGAACAAAATGTAGAGTTTCTACTGCACACCCACCACTTCAGTTTAAAAGCACCCTTAAGCTTAATGCTTGTTAATTTTGCAACTCTGGTAAGAAAAAATTTGACATGTTCTTAGGGGCTTTCCATATTGGACGACATGTTCTAAGATAAGTTAGATGGAAAACTAATGGGACTATTTGATTGAGCGTTCGAACGATCCAACTTGTAAAGCAACATCATTAATTGCAAGCTCTAATTGCAAGCAACTTTTAGATGCCCTAACAATTGAGCAGTAATTTTTACAAAGTTGTACAATATTGTACAATCGGCAGAAAAAAACCAAAAATTTCGACTATCGTTTTAGCCTACGCATGGTACTACATGTTGTACAATCTGCCCTGTTGGTCCAATGTTTTGGACCATGCGAAAGCCCCTACTGTGAATAAGCTGATGAAAATCCACCTCGACGCTTTGAAGAAACATCAAATCCGGTTCCTTCAGTACAGTTGCCATTATATGATCGGCTACGAAAAGATTATTTCGAAATTTTAGATCTTCTCTCAAATGAGATAACGGCTAGATTCGATCAAACAGGTTGATATTTTACTTTTTTTTTATTTTTGCAAGTTTACACCAGCTTCACTCAACCGACTCACTTTGATTTAACATTCGGTGAGTCGGTTGGGTGAAGCTAGTGTAAACTGGCACTTTGTAAATCTTATTGTACATTTAAACAGATCTTGACACTCTGGAATCGTTGGAAAATATTGTAATCGAAGCCTTCAACGGAAAAGTGCCTTCTGAACAAAATCTAAAAACAAAACTTGATCTTTATGCAGATGACTTTTTTGCAGATGAAATTGCTGAAGCAATTGCCTGGCCAAACACCTTGAAATTGTAGTGGTATTGTATCCCAATTTGCAAAAAATTCGGATACTGTAAAAAAACTATTAAATTAAGTTGAAAAACTTATTGCTTTGCTTTTGACTGTGCCTGCATCAGCAGCTTCATCTGAGCGTTCTTTTAGTGCACTAAGACGACTTAAAACGTATCTTCGAGCAACTATGACACAGAAACGACTCACTTATGCGGCACTTATACACATTCACAAAAATAAAACCGAAGAATTGAATTCGATGGAGGTGGTGAAAGAGTTTGTTTCTCGCAAGGACAGAAAGAAACATTTTGGAATAATTTAAATTGATATAACTTTTTGTACCTTATTGTATTTAAGCCATGTAAAGATATGCCTAGTCTTGCTTTATAAAAGCAACCATTATTTCTTATATTTTCATATTACCATATGAAAGATCCTTTAAAGAATGATCTCTAATATTGAAATTGGAAGAACTTTTAAAAATAATGAAATTTTAATATTTTTTATATATTTTTATATTTTTTGTATTTTAAACTAAAATAAAAAATTTGTTTATTCACATTCATGTTTCTTTGAAGAACTTTTGGTGAACTTTTTTTTGCACCACCATTTGTACTGCCCCCCCCCATTTTTACTGCCCCCCCCAGATGAAATTAGCTTCCGACGCGCTTGTGGTAAGATGTTCATCTTTATGATATATTTTCTCAGGTTAGAGTCGATATAATCGGATTATATATGCGCAGTTTTGATTGATAGTTTGTTGTCATTTCTAAGGTAGTTTCATGATGCCTGTCCTGTAAAAGTCTAGAACTAAATACTTTTATTACATTTACTATACTCGTGTGTTGAAATTAAGTTTAATAAAATTTTCAAATCTATGAAACTGCAAATAAGCTTCGGTTCTGTCGAGTGTCAAAACTGGCGCACGCCTTTTACATTTAATATCGAATATACAATGGCAATGGCAGATTAAACTATAGTATTGTAATTTCTTTTCCAAGAAACTATTAAGAAGTTTTCAATATCCTAATTGTTACAAAAATATATTCCGCGGTAATTTTTTTCTTTCTTCAACAATACATTAGATCAATTAGAATTTATTTTAATCAATAAATATGCAACATATCAATAACAACAATATATCCACAGGGTGTTAATGGAAAACATTCCACACCTGAGCGCTACAGGGAAGCCATTCTCTTGATTATTTTAGCTTATTATGATTTTATCTAAACGAAACAAATTAAAAAGTCAGCGACACTAAACAAACATTAATCAACGCTTTGATATTAAATGAAAGAAGAAAATCTAAAAAAAAACCAAAAAAGAAAAGATCCTCACAACAATATAAAGCAGAAAAAAATCGCTTGGGAAGGAAGACCTTAAAGGCTGTCTTTGTGAGGCATTCTAAGGGGCACAAGAGATTCAAATCCTTTATAAAACATCCACTGAAGCTGAATAAATCATAAATAATAAAAAAGAATTCATTTGGAGCAGCACAAAAAAAGGTGATAAAATAAAATTAAAATGCATTAAGGACTCATGGTGTAGGCCACTCATTCATAGAAAATTATACTGAATATATTGGACCATTTAGTAGAGATGTGGAATTCAGCTGAATAAATAAATGGCTTAGATGACATTTAACGCTTTTTGGATTTATTGCTGTCATGTTCGGCTGTTGTTATGAAGAATAGTGAGACCAAATCATGGGCCCAAATATCGGGCTATGCGAAGGTGTAATTTTACTCGCACTTTGCTATGTAGGAGTTGATATAGGAAAAGCAAAAAACAAAAATTAGATGTACAAAACAACTCAAGCGAATCTAGCTGTGAGTGTTTGCTGTTGTTTTTGTTGTAGCTGCTGTTCTGTGCTGACAATACTTAATGCATCCTTGTTGCTTTACAGCCGGCTCCAACAAAAAGTTAAACACTTCTCAAACTGTCAGTTGCGTAAAGTTAGGCAAATGTTGCAAATATTTTTGCACATTTGCAAATGCTTTCCTCTTGTTGTTGTTGATGTGGATGTGGATGTGGATGTTGTTGTTCTCGTTGAATTGCATTCAAAACAATTGCCTGCAATCACAAAACCATTTAAGTACAACAACAAGCGGCTTTACGGCATCCTTGTTGTCAGGTTGTTGTTGTTGTTGTTGTTGCATGCCTCGCAAATACAATTTCAACACTCATAAACCAGGATTAATTTACCCTGAATTGAAATCAAAAGTCAAAAACATGCTTGGAAAGTGCCATGCATTTCGGACTTATTGTGATTGTTGTTGTTGTTGTTGTTGTTAGTTTTACTGCTGCTATTTCTGAACACTTCTGATATTCTGCCTATGCGTTGCAGGGCTTAAAATTTCAAAAGTTGTTATATTGTCCCAGAGTGCGTTGGTGTCATGGTGCTGCTGTGGATGTTGTCATAGGATTTTATTATCATTCAACTGCACCGAGAAAAAAGTTTATTTTTATCAATTATATATTTTTAGCTTTAGATTTGGTTATAGTTATCAGTACTTGATAATGGCGTAGAAAATATTTAGTTATATAAAATAGCTCATAAATTTAACTTTCTTGTTAAGACAAATGTTTCTTTTGTTATAATTTCCCAAATACTATTTTAAGTGCTTTATTCTGTATAACGAAAATGTACACCAACGACAAGCAAAACACGAGAAGCAATAGAATTTCGTATAGAAAAAAGTATTGCTTCTCGTGTCTTGCTTGTCGTTGGTGTGCTGCTTCGTGATACAGATTTATGCAGTTAATTAAAGACTTACTCGTATGTTCATTCGTGTAAAAAATTCTACAAACAAACGAATTTACAACATTTAAATATATATTTTTAACGAACGAACAACATTTTAATTTCTATTTTCTACGACCGAACATCTATTTTCTACGAACGAACAACAATTTTCTACAAACGAACGAACAAACAACTATTATCTACGAAAGAACGAACGAACATCTGTTTTCTACGAACAAACGAACGAACAACTATTTTCTACGAACGAACAAACGAACATATATTTTCTACGACCGAACGAACGAACGAACAACAATTTTCTATGAACGAACGAACAACCATTTTCGAACGAACAAGTTATTTATTTTGTGTTTCTACAAACGAACAAAATATTTTTATTGTTTTCTACGAACGAACGAATGAACAAAATATTTTTATTTTTTTACGAACGGACGAACAACTATTTTCTGCGAACGAACAACTACATTCTACGAACAAACGAACAATTATTTTCTGCGCACAAACATCTATTTTCTACGAACGAACAAAATATTTATTTTATTTCTCTACGAACGAAAAAAATAATTTTTTTTTTCTACGAACGAACGAAAGAACAAAATATTTTTATTTTTTCTGCGAACGAACGAAAATACGAATACATTTGTTACATTCACCATTTATATTTATATTTAATAACAAAAAAAAATTCTGTCTGATCTAAAGTTTGAACTTCGGCTCTTTAGCTTACGGGCCACGCACTCTACCAGTAGGCAACAGTCACTTTACAATCATACAATTTCTTATGTTCTGTAGATATTCGACAAACAAAGCTGAACGATTTCGGTTTTAAATTTTTTAAACTCTACTAATAATTCGTACATTCTACTAATAATTCGCACGGTCAGCCTACGAATGAATTGTTTCTACGAATATTATTTTTCATTCGTAGAACGAAGTTATTCGTTATTGAAATGTACGAATTCGTACGAGAAATCTACGAATATTATTATTTATATGTACACAATCACTTGTACAATGCACTTATACGAATTGATTTATTTTTGTTTACGAATATCATTAGTTTATAAAACGATACTACATCAGGTATTAGTAACATTTAACGAATGAATTCGTAAAGACATTACAATGCAAATACTTTGTATATTGTACGAATAATTGTAGAAAGTACAAAAATTTGCTGTACGAATATCATTCGTAGAAATTTTACTAATAAACATTTTGAGTGTAGTAGATAATGCTTACAAAAGTTTTTTAATTATCAATAAATATTTTTAAACAGGCGCAAACTCAATACTTTAAGTTAATAAAACCACACTCTATTCTCAGTGTAGATATGTCGGATGTTGGCTTTTGTTTGTACTTACTGCATATTATGAATTGTTAGTTCGTCAAGTGTAATTGTTATTGTAATGCTCTGTTGTTACTTGCTGCTGCTGCGTGCATGTCCAACAACAATGGCAACGTTTATTGTTTATTTACATATTTTAATGGATTAGCGGATGTTATCATGTTATTTTATTCTAAGGACATACATGAATTGGACTTACTGAGTGTCAATGTCTACCTCAACGGAACGTTGGTGTTATTATGTGTCAGTGTAAAAATCAACAAATGATTTGCTCAGCAAAATTTGAAACTAACTTTCTCAAGTACAAATGCAGTCTTATAGAATACCTCTATGGAGGTATTTCTGGACAGTGCTTTTAAATTGCAATCAATCAAATATTTTAATTTTAAATCCTTTTAAACATTTAAAATCATTGTACAATTAATTACTAACATAATGGATAATAGGGGAAAATATTTTATATGCCATTACAGAAGTCGGACACAATTTCAGGTAGATATCACTTATGGAAATATTGTTCTCACCCTTTTATTCTCACTGTACGTTGACTAAAGATGACGCCTCCACGAGTTAGCCATAGAGTTAGCCATTAAAATGTATAGCTCAAACAATGCTAGAGTCTACCTTATATAAAAATTGGTGCAATCCTAGTGCATTCATACAAAATTATTTCACATTTTTTAAAATTGACATTTTGATAAGAATTAATTGTATTTATATATTTTTGTTAAATCTGGGCTTACTCAAAGCAGAAGGAATATTTTCGTTAAATTTTTTTTTCTGTATTAATTTAAGCCAATTACAAGGATCTTTACTTTTTTTTATCAATACCATGATGTATTTTAAAAAGATTAAATCACTTAAGAAGAAAAATAATTAGAAATTTATTTAATAAAATGTTGCTTATAGAAGGCTTAATTATAACTTAAATATGATGTATTTTAACATCGACGACCAGCATTTAAAGTGTGGATGCACGAGAACCAACGGAAAGTGCTAATTGATAAAATAACTATAAAGTATTCCGAGTATTTCGAGTGAATATTTCGCTTAGAAGTGTCAACGTATATTTTCTAAAAAAAAATCTTAACTGTCGCTGTTCTCCACAAAAAACTGATATTTACAAATCGCATGCTTAACCCTGTATCACGCCGTGTTGCAGATCTGCAACATTTACAAATGACTCTAGAAAAATAAGTCAAAGAGAACAAGTTAAGTCGAAATTGTTATAAATGACTCATGAACATTCTATATAACTCTAGTTTTCCAATTAGAGAGTACATTAATCAGCAGTTTGTGTTTTGATTTATTTTTAATATATTTTTGAGTTACTAAAATTATAATAAAAAGTGGTAATAATTAAAAAGAAAGGAATAAAATTTTTTAGGTGAGTTACTAAACTACTCTTTTCATGAATAATTAAATTAAAAGCAATGTTTTTTCCCTAAAATATGTAAATATCTGCATGAAAATATTTTTTACAAACATTTTTATAAATTAAGTATTAATTTCAAAACAAAAGTTGTTTTTATTTATTTTTACGACTATTTAAGCGATGTTTAGGTAAAAAATTTAAATGTGCGTTATTGTCCGATATAGGGTTAAGCAGCGAATGATTTGGGCTAATCTGCATCTGGCATATAGGCAAGCTGTTTGGGAATCAAAAGATTTAGGAATCAATGTTAAAACGGAGTGTTTTTGAAATATTTAAAATTGATTCGCAATGACATACTCAAAGGACTATCGTGGCAGCCTCGATTTCAATATTCTGAGATAAGCGACTTACAGTAATTTATCAGAAATTCACTGATTACTCTAATCAGTCTAATCTAATCTAATTGGATGGTTTAATATTTGCCAATTGAAAATTAATATTATAATTCATATAATATTTATTAAGGAAAAGGAAAAACTACTAAAACAGCCAGCATGTTTCAACCGGCTATACACTGAGCACACGAAAGTACAAAAATATGATCTCCGGCTCTGTACACAACACCTCTTAACGCCCAGCTTCTGTCAAGGATTCTGGTGGACGTTCAACCCATGATGAGCCGCGTGGAGTTGATACCTCTGGTAAAGACGAATTTTGTAAGGGTTGAAAAGTAGGTGGTGAGTGATTGATAGGTGCTGAAAAAAAACATAGTAGGTGGCAACTGTTGCAACGGCAAATTTGATCAAGGACGATCATCCAACTCACTATCATCATCTGTGACGAACAGAGTTGCCAGTTTTCTGTGCTCATGACCGCAACTTGTCGATAACTAAACCGCCAAAAACCGCCAAAATTGTTTTTCTTGTAATATTTTAAGAAAATAAAACAAACCATAACGTTATAAATATATATTTACATAACGTTATAAATATATTTTTTATATGTGTACATATGACAAGAAATTGCAGCTTAAAGCTCTTCTTTGCTATAGCTACATATATTCTTATTAATATAGTAACATATAAAAACCGTACATAAAACTAAAACAAGATCCACGAGTAGAATGTTTTATAAAACTATAAAAAAACGACAATAAAAAACTATAAATAAAGTCATGAGTAAAAACTACGTATGCACTCAAAAAATTTATTAGTAAAAATTCTACGAATGATATTAATAAACAAAATATTCGTACATTCTACAAATATTCGTACAATATACAAAGTATTTTTATTGTGATATCTTTACGAATTTATTCGTAAAATTTTTCTAATACCTGATGTAGTTTCTTCGAATATATTTTTTTTATATACTAATTATGTTCGTAAACAAAAACAAATCAATTTGTATTTGTGCATAGTACGAATTATTGTGTACATATAAATAATAATATTCGTAAATTTCTCGTCCGAATAGCTTCGTAATTTCTTTCAATACATTCGTAGTATTTACTAATGCTTTCGTACTATTTACGAATGAAAAATAATATTAGTAGAAACAATTCATTCGTAGGCTGACCGTACGAATTATTAGTCGAATGTACGAATTATTAGTAGAGTTTAAAAAATTTTGAACCGAAATCGTTCAGCTTTGTTTGTCAAATATCTACAGAACATAAGGAACTGTATGATTGTAAAGTCAGTGGGTGCAGCCTACTGGTAGAGTGCGTGGCCCGTAAGCTAAGGAGCCGAGCTTCAAACCCCAGCTTGAACAGAACTTTTTTAATATATTTGTTTTTTTTTAAATACGAATAAAATATTCGTAAAATGTACTAATATACGTCGATTCTACGAATCCTATTCGTGGCTGAAAACTACGAATAAAATTCGTAGAATGGACGCAGCTATTATTAATATTTACACACTTTACATATTACACATACATATATATTTACACATTTAATTGTGGAGAATACCAAATCTGTAACATCAAAAAAAAAAATATTACTGGTTTGTTACAAATTATAGGCAGTTACTTCGAATTCTTCACTGTCTTCAAATTCAGAATCTTTTGGTTTTGGGTATATTATTTTACCATTAAAACATTTTAACATTTCTTTTGTAGGCTCAAAACGCAGTATATATTAAAATTATTATGCTCTATACACAACAAATGGTTATAAATATTTGGTTCTTCAGGATAGTTAAAATAGTTTGATTGTAATATTAATGATATTTTTTTCCGATTTTATAAAATATTCAAAAACTGTGGAGCAAACTCTATAGTTGCCGCTTTTTAGATTGTTTTTTCTATAAATTTAATATATCACAAACAATTCAAAAAGTCGTATCTACATCAACTGTACGTTTTATATAGTAAACAGTTTTTTGTTTATGTACTTATGATATTTAAATGATATATTTTTAAAACCATCATATCTTGCACAAGGATATTTAATAATAAATCAATATGTTATGTTTAAATAAACAATATTTCAATGAAGTAAATACATATTAATAAGTATTTGATTAAAATACAAAGGGAAAACGCAGTATCTGCCTGTAAATACCGCTTTTTATATTTGTTTATGTACATACATTTCAGGTTAATATGTTAAGCAAAAAAAATTGGCAACATTTATTATGTGTGCAGAGAGCTTGTACTAACATCAGCTTAATTTTCGGATTTTGTGCTTATCCTAGTAGTTGTCTCGCTCTCTACACTGACAAAAATTGTTGTGCAGCTATTAAGCAATATACATACTAGTTCTATAGTGCCTTTTAAAAAAAATCTTTTCCAATGTACCACAATGCATTGGAAAACCAAGTATTCTGGCAGCCCATAAATATTTTCTGCAAATAAATAATCATATTCATATTACGATTTCATTTTGTAAAGTGGATAAGCTAACAAGGCGGCGTAAACCTTTTAATTTGAAGTCTCATAGCCAACTGAATTCGAACTTCGTGCGTGTGATCGTGTCGGTTTAATGTTATAATTCTAGCTCGAGTACGCGAATTATAAAATGGCAACCAATGTTTTAAAGTCAATGTTAGCAAGCAAAAAACAGAGTTTAATAAATTTTATAAAAAAAAATATTGTTTTCCCTGAAAACATTTTGGCTTAAAAAAGTTTTTTATCATAAAGACGCTTAAAAATACCATTCTAATAATTTCATTTGGAATTTTTAAGCTATGTTCTATTTGTTACATTGACGAATGATCATGATATCTAATAAAGAAAATAAAAAAAAAGTTCTGTCAGAGCTGAAGTTTTAACCGCGGCTTTTTAGCTTACGGGCCAAACACTCTACCAGTGGCTACAGCCACTATAAAATCATACAGTTCCTTATATTATGACGTTGTTCGGCAAACCAGATAAACAAAAAAAAATTCTGTTTTTTTAATAATTCTAAAAAATATATTTTTTAGAATTATATATGAGCTTAATGCCAATTAAGTTCATGAAGCAACAGGTTGCAACAACAATAAGTTCTTTGCAGAACAAACCACCAAGCAGACTAGACAGCTGTTTCGTTGATAGCTACATCAACTCATCAGTAGTCTTCTGTGCTTTCTGCAGTACCATCAACTTTAATAAGCCTATACGAACACCTTCTGTTAAATTAAAACAGAATTATATGCTGTATGTCGCCTTCAAAGCAATGTTTTTCTACTACTTTGCAAAAGCAAAGGTTCAAAAAAGCTTAATTAAAGCTTCTTAATTTAACAGAAGGTGTTCGTATAGGCTTATCAAAGTTGATGGTACTGCAGAAACCACAGAAGACTACTGATGAGTTGATGTAGCTATCAACGAAACAGCTGTCTAGTCTGCTTGGTGGTTTGTTCTGCAAAGAAATTATTGTTGTTGCAACCTGTTGCTTCATGAACTTAATTGGCATTAAGCTCATATATAATTCTAAAAATTATATTTTTTAGAATTATTAAAAAAACAATATTGTAATTAAAATATGCCATCATTAACTTTTCAAAAAAAAATTCTGTCTTAGCCGGAGTTTGAACATCGGCTCTTTAGCTTACAAGCCACGCACTCCACCAGACGATTTCGGTTTTCAATTTTTTAAACTCAACTAATAATTCGTAAATTCTATGAATAATTCGTACGGTCAACCTACGAATGAATTTGTTCTACTAATATGATTTGTCATCCATAAATAGTACAAAAGCATTAGTAAATACTACGAATGTAGTGGAAAAAATAACGAAGTTATTCAAATTATTATTCAAATGTTATACAAATACTTTGTATATTGTACGAATATTCGTAGAATGCACCAATATTTTGCTTACAAATATCATTCGTAAAAATCTTACTAAAACATTCTGGATCTGGAGCTGCATTTCTTCTTCAGGGCCAATTTTCTTTGTTGAACATAGAATGAACAGCGAGCAGCACATTAAAGTTCTAAATGATGTATATATACCGTATGTAAATAGCCTCGATAATTCTTAAACACTATTCACATTTGTACAGGATGCACACTTTACCATAGCTCAAAAAAAAGCAGTAAATGACTGGACGAGAATGGCATTGAAGTACGTTCTTGAACAGGCAATTCACAGAATATCAATCCTATTGCTCATTTTTGGTGATACCCCAAAATTAATGTGTATTTTCCCCAAAATACAACCGTTTGAGTGTTAGAGGAAAACATTCAAGATATATGGATAAACGACCCTGTTTTTAAACCAAAACTAAAATGCTTTATTTTTAGTACATAAATAAAAAGAAATCTTAAAAACTCTTTCTCAACAAAAAAAAAATTGTTATTTTTAAGTTTTACTATCAAAAACAAACATTAAAGAATTTTTTAAGAAAAGTTTTTAGTTATAATAATTTTTTGGCGGGATACTGTATTTGTACGTGCTGCAATTCAAGGCCATATTTAATGTTAAATTTAATGTAATAGAAGCAATTGAAGATAATCAATATTATTTTACGATTAAGTTATAAATTTATTCAAGTGTTGTTGTCAAGTTGTCAACCAAAGAATTGGAACCAAACATACAATACCAAAATATAATTCTATTAACAAAACCTGTTTCTTTTTAGTTTGGTCAAAGAAAATCTATAAAATAAATTAACTTAAACCATTGTGTTCTTTAATTAATCAATTTTTTATTAGCATCCGAAGTTCGACTTCTTTTAATTACTTTATGAGATTACTTTAAAAGTTGATTATGCATATAACTTTTTTGTACTGTTAAAAGATCTCTTTTATCTTATTGTACTAATTAATACATTAAATAAATATCTAAATATAAAAAAATAAATATCAAAGATATTGTCGATTTTCGGACCTTCTTATAATTGTAAATATATTGGTATTTCCTTGGTTAACAAAATTAATTATGACAAATTAAGTATTCATACATGTAATACTGCAATATACGCGTCAAAAAATTACTTTTTCTAATTACAATTAGCATCAAATTACATTGTTGAAAATTACTTTTACTAATTACAATTAGCATCAAATTACATAGTTGATTAGAATATTGTGTAGTTATTGTAAATATATTATACGTGGTGGTCGTGGCATAATGGTTAGAGTACGTGGCCCATATTCTAATGGAATGCGGAATCAAATATCATTTGAGACAAAATTTTATTGCAATTGATTACATGTTTCTGTTAGACCTTTGCACATTGTTCTAATTATTAAAAATACTGGCAAAAATAAAAAAAAATGTAAGTGGGAAAAATAGAAAAATTACTAAGCACATCGATTACAGGACATTCGAAGTTTGCGAAAACAAAAAAATTGTAAGTCTTAGAATTTAGCCTTGTGGTAGCGTTCGGAATGCTTACGGAAGGTAACATATTTCTTGATCTTGTTTAAAGACCCTTTGGAATGCCGATTTCAAGTCAACTAACTTTATGACTTGTAGAGAAAATTCAGTTTCAGTCTTGATGAAACAGTTCTTCTGTAGTTGAAGGCTGATTGGTAAATATTCTTTTTAGGAGCGTTTGGACGACCCATCTTAATACGATTTTCTTTAAAACCAAAAATGACTCTTTTTACTTTTCTTGAAATATTTTGATAGTTTTTGACAATTTTAAAGTGGATTCAATATCAATACTTAAAGTGTATCTTGGTCCAATATCAACCAGTGTTGTTAAGATATTTTATAAATTTTGTCCTCAAAAGAGTAAAAAAATTAGGAAGCCTTATTATATCCTGTTTATTATCAGGATAAATTTTAAATCAAATGCACAATCAAGTGATATTAACATGCAATGGAATCTGAACTCATACATTACTTAATATATATACTTTTTAAATGTGATAACAAATGCAACAAGATCCTATTTCAATAAACAATGTGTATCTCTGTATGCAAGGAAAATCTCATTAAAAAGAGCGTAATGAACTAGTGGTAAATGCACACAAGATGTAACCAATTATTTCTTAAATACAATGAAGCGGCGGGACCCCGAAGTCTGTTTACAATTCTCTATTACATTTGTATGGACATGGCCGCTAAAACACTGATGACACCTACCTTACACAGTAAGTGACAATGTGAGTAGGTATGAACAACAAAATTAAACACAAAATTAATAGATCTCCTTTTTACATAAACATAAAGATTAATAGTTTTCACGAACACACTTCACTGCAAAACTTCCTGTTAGAAAACACGATGTTGCTACACAGACGAATAAATTCACACTGTTGTTTTGGCAATGAAAAGAAAATAATGTGAGCACAATCATGATTTCGTTTTCGCTTACAGTTCTGCATTACAATGTCATCACCGATAAATTTTTACAAGCGGGTACTTAAATCTTTGGAGTATGGTTTCTGTACAATGCTTTTAAGAGAAATCCTATCTTATTATCCTTATCATATTTGTTTTCATTCCATTTTTAGTATCGAATCTTCTTTTTTGCTTTCCGTAGTCATATTTTGGTTTGTACGTTCTCTGCCAGAGGTACAGAGAAACAAACTAACAAACTTTCATTTTGTATAACTGTTTTCTGTAAAACTATAATATTTCAATATGTAATTTTTGCTTAAAATCATCTGAAGCCTTCGATTATCCCTGTCAAAACCTGCATGATTTATGCAAAAACCTGACAATATTCGCCATACTTTTCACACGTTTTAACGTTATGCAACGAAAAAATGTTTACATTAAAAAAAAGACATTGGAAAAAAAAGGTTGTAGTACGTTTACAATTATATCCACAAGATATAATACCAAAGTATATCCTTTGAATAAAAAAACAGCTCCTAAAATAAAAAAAAAAACATGCATTTGTACACTGAGAAGAAAAAAGTACTTCAAAATTAAACAGAATAAAATTAGAACAGAATAAAAGAGAAAATTAAACCGAGCTCGCTCTCAAGTGCCACAACATTATAAATGAGCCTTGCACCAACAGAGGCTATGAGATTTAAGTGACAATCTCTCAGGTTTTCTCCCTTCTCTTGTTGTTGTTTTCATTTTGCTTTACTTAAGTTTGTGCTTATGTTATTATATGGAGTCCAACAGTTTGTTGGAATTCGCCACTAACAAAGCATGGTAACTGAAGTTGTTTTTAGATTTGCTGACAAATCTTCAGGCTGTTTCAGTGTGTTTTGTTCATTTGGTCTAACCTGATCTAAGGCTCAATAAACGATTTTAAACTTTCAAACAACCAGAATTTGTATTTAAAATCAAGAATGATTTAAACTATCAAACATTTAGAATTTGTATTTAAATCATAGAAAATCAACATAATAAATTACAAGGAAAACTATAGAAAACTTTAATTATTTTAATATTTAAAATTAAAACTATTATAGTTTTTAATTTTAAAAATTTTGGACCTTGAGCCCGCTAAATTAAGGGCATAAAATGTTTTAAAAATTTGAATATATAAGGCCGCTATAAAACGCAAACTTCTCTAAATGGAGCTAAAATTTGGTTTTGGGTGGTCAAGGGGGCGCTGATCACGAATCTGACGTCGAAAATTCGAAAAAATTAAAAAATGGCATAAAAAATAACGTTTTAATATGATTGTTTTTAATTTAACCCATTCAATGGCTTTCAAACTAAGAACAAAATGATTTTTTTAAGCCAATATTCCTATCTTTCAGGTGTTAAAAAGATAAAAAAACATACCTTTTATTTTTACTTGCGCTTTTACATTTTGCGAGCTTGTACAAAGAAAAAATTGTTTTGCTCCTGTTCGGCACAAAATCTTTTTTTTTAATCCCTTCAAGGTTTTTCAACTCTTAAGATCTTTGTTTTTTAAATCCTCTGAATACTATTATCATTAAAACCAAAAAAATTTTAAAAAAAATTTGATTTTTGTCCGGTTGATTTTTTTTTATAAAATATGCAAAAAAAATTGTTTGCTTTTCTTCGGCACAAAATTGAAAATTCAACTGACTTTAATGTAAAATATCTCTCTAAATTTATTTTAATCATGTTGGTTCATCTATTTTTTATAGAACCAAACGATTTGGTTTAAAAAAAAAGCGTTGCAAAATAAAAATAAAAATTACTTTCTGACTGGTCCAATATATTGGGCAAATGCACTCACTGAAAGGGTTAAGAACTGTATTTTATAACTATGTTTTAAAATATTTGTTTTATATATTTAAGTTTTTGCTTAATTTTTTTTTTTAAATAATTGTTTTCAAAATTAAAATATTTACTATAAGTATAAAGTTACAATTAAAAACATTGTTTTGAAAATAAAAAATTTTTTTTAAACTTTACTTTAAAAACATTTGTGTTTAACTTGAATAAAATTGCTTCGAGCTCTATTTAATAAACAAATTCGCTTAGCATAAACACTATTTCATTTAATTTTAACACATTTTCAGTGTATTGATAAAAAAACCAAAAAGCTAAGTAAATTCATTGCTCGATGTAAACAATGAGATTTATATAAAAATAAAATATAAATGCATAAAGTTTTTATGATATGCAAATAAACTGAAAGCACCAGCTTCACACCCCCCTGGCACTTGAAGAAAAAAGCTGTTGTTGTTATTGTGGAGAAGCTGTTGTTGTTATTGTGGTGAAGCTGCTGTTTTTTGTATTGTTTTGCGCCACATTAGCTGCAGCGCGCAATTATTAATATTTGCGACAGTTGCGCATGCGCAACAAGCAAACGACTACAACAAGAGCAATAATAGCAAAAAAAAAAATCAAAACAACAAGAGGAATTGCCAAGTTTACAACTTAACTTGCTCTTGCTGTCAATACGCTGCGCATGTGCTGCATTTGCTTCTGCGCAAAAATCGTGCCACAGTTTCACGACTTTCAACGCCGCATGGTGCGGGAGGCTAATACCACGATATTGCACCACGTTGCACCACGTTAAACCACGTTGATGATGACGTTGTTGAAACAAGTTAGCAGTTTAGCACTCGTGTGTCTGTCCCTGCTTCCTAAGCGAAGCTATTTAAAAGCCTAACACGAGGTCGAATTGTCATCGCGTTCGATAAGAAATCGCGCATTTACTTGTTGTTGCCATATTTTTATTTTATTCTTTGTTTTTCTTATAAATGCTTACTGCATCAATAGATGTTTGCATAAATAGTTCGGTGTTGTTAATATGGCAAACAGCTAAACAGTAGTGGCGAAATGCTTTTAAACATTTTTTCAAATAGTTTGAATTAAAATAACTAAAAAATATACTTAAAAAACGAATACTTTTTATTGATTGCACTTCGTTATTTACTCAAAAGGAGAACTATTCCGTAATCCAAGTGAATAACTTTTTGAAAGTAGGCACATTTGGCTAACGTATAAAAATTATTTAATAGGCAATAGAGGAATTTGGTTTATTTACTTATAATTAATTATATGATTTGACATTTCTTTTTATTTCAATACAATGAGAATTATATATCGATTAAGTTTTGCTGTATAAAATTTTCACAGATCTTTTAATAATGAATATTTTCTTGATACTGAACCTTGAAGTACGGTATGATGACTAGATTTATCGTATGCGGTTTACTTATCAAGTTTGCATGAGTTTTTAAATAAAACCTTTTCGTTCGCATTTTGTGACCACCACTGTAGTCAGTGCTTCACGAGCATGAAAATTTAAAATCAAAAATTTTGCATGTTTTCTCGCGTAGATTTCTTCAAAAAACAATGCATGTCAGACACAAAGGCGCTGGGAAAAATATAAGTAGGGAGTATACAGCAACAACAACACTAGCAACTCAGATGACAGCAACAACGACAATGAAGATATTAGTCAAATCTTAGCAACAACAACAAAAACCACCTAACATAGACTCTTATTCGCAAAGATACTAACAGCAGATATGAATTCTAGAGCCAAGAAGAGTTAAAAGCTAAGGAAAAGGATGTAAATAAAAAAGTTTCAAGAAATGAAGTTGTTGCTAGGACTTGTCTTTAGCACATGAGCAAGACATCAGCAACACTATAGTTATAGTAACAGTTGCTGCAGCAGCTTGAACTTTACCAAGCTGTTTTCGCTGCTGCTGCTGCTGAGCGGGATGTTTGGCCATTGCCTTAATTCTACACTCCCTATCTTTACTTCTTTTTTTTTTTTTATTATCTTCATTTTTTTTTGTGATTTATTGCGCACGTTCACGGCTATCTGCAAAGTTATGAGTAAAAATTGGAAAATTCTCTTCTTTTTGTCGAGATCGAGCTGAGCTTAAAATTTGCATCAAATACGCGATGCAGCAGATAATAGCAGCAACGCCATCTACTGGTTGGCAACAGCTGCTGTTCCTACTACCTAAATATGCAATTGTTTTATCATTACAAAATCTGATGATGATGCTTTCCATTGTTGTCTTCTATAATTTTTTTTTTACCCTCATGTGCATAATTTTGTTGTCTTTGTAGCATCGCGTTGCTGTTTTTAGTATCAGCTGGCAACATTCGTGGAATACTTATTAAGTAAGATCCTTTAACAACACAATTAAAATTGAAATTTGTTCTTTATTAAATAAAGTTCGAACGTGCGGATCGCCAAAAGTAGCTTTTGCAAATTGAAATTGCTTTGCATAATTTTGCTTGCTTCAATATGGCAGCTTTGACAAAAGAAAGCTTGTAAGAATATGGTAGGAAAGAATGGGTCATGAAACGTGATTAAATTAAATTTTTGTTCATGTTGAGTAGATAATATTGTCAGGCGATAATTGTGCAGTTTGTGAAATTTTTTTTAAGTATTAAAAGAACATTCATGGTTAGATAAAGTTAAACATGGTTTGGCTGGGACGTTCAAGATGTGAAATAAAAGATTAAATATACGTATAATCATTTTGTGAAAAAAATTACAAAAGTTTTTTAACTTTTTCAACGAGGATTGTTTATCCTCGAAAATTTGAAATGCTGTACCTTGTTTCTTATGGTGAATAGCGTCACTTCTACTTTGCTAGAATTTACTTACAAGCGGCACCCGGCAGCACAGTGACTTAATTTTTCCAAATCTCGCTGAGTAAAGTGGAAAACAGTCTACGTTCTATTACTACCACATTATTCGCGTTTGCCACCAGCTTTACGTTATTATCAGGGCTCGGATAGTTATGCACTTGCATGCTGCATGCATATTTTGCATTTTTCTAGTTATAAAGCATTTTTTGATGTATAAAATGCATGTTTTTAAATTTGTATGCATATTTTCAATATATGTTCGTCAGAGCGTTTACCAGCATTTCAACATTACCGCATTGTGTGCGCGAAAGAGATGAGACAATTAACCCTTTAAATTCCACCAGTAGCCCATATTGTAGCTCTGTCAAATTTTGGTCAAATTTTCAAGCCCTGATGAAAATTCAATGGAATTCCCACGTTGTTCTGTTGTGTTTGACCCACAATTTGATGAAGAATTTGACCATGTGAACAGAGCTTATAAATCAATAGCACACCATATTCAATCACTTTTAAATTGGTTTCCGAAATAAACGCATTATTGAAAATTTATCGGCGCACAAAATGTCGAAAGATCGAAAAAAAAAACGCAAAGTGAGTTTATTTTGCGAATGTCACATCAATTTTTGAAAGTTTTTACAGCCGAGCGATCAATTTTATACTGTTCGTTCAAGTTAAAAAACTTTTTCAAGTAAAACAACATAGGTATTGATTTAGTAAAACATAAAACGGCCGAAGAAAGAAAAAAGATGAAATCCGACCGTCAATCATTGGCCGCATTCAGCGCAGATAACAGTTTTGAGTTTTGAGCGCTACCTTAGTGGGCGATGTTTTTCTCTGAATGTGTTGCTACTCTAAACGTCAGTTTTAGTCAGTTTCTGTACCAAAGCTCTCAGAACTCAATTTAGATTTGTGTTAGACTTTACTCGAAACAAACATACCAATACATAAAGTGAATCATCCGAGTTTTATGAAATTTATTGAAAAACATACCTCGCATTCTGCTCTCGAAAAAGTACATTATGTCGCACAGTGTTTTGATTTCATACATTCTTGTGCCAGAAATAGTAAACATTGACGGATAAAATTTGGTACTGAGTCAGTTTTTAGTCCTATAAAGAAAATTCCATGGTACATATCGGACGAATAGTGTCCTCCCACCCGTACAAACCCAAAATGATTTACATTGAGACTCAAATAACCACTATCCCCAACCCACCTTCTAACCACCTCTTTCACCCCCACCCCAACATGTTTCCCCAAAACTGGAATACAGGCAGACATCCACCGATTTCGACTAACTCTTAGGGAAAGATAGAAAGGTTTTGTTTTTTTTAAGCAAGCTCATAGACAATTACAACAACATTACTCTATTAAACATTTCTAGTTTAACAAATCAAGAAAAAGTAAAAAAAAATACAGTATAATGCTGTATACACGCTGTATATACAGAACAGAGAACTGCAATGAGTATCCGACAGAATTCGGATGCTCAAATCATACCAGAGTGACGTGCTGGTCTCAACTGTATCCACTCAATAAAATATGTTAAATCCTTATAGGCATTCGGCTCATTCGAATTTTTTCGGGTATAAGTACTTTCTCATTTCCGAGATCGGCGTGACCCATACCACTTTGAGCCGTTTTCAATGAGTGCGTTGAGTAAGTTGATTACAAAGGCGCTTGATCCGAATATATTTTGAGTGTACTCTGCGTACTGCTCCTTCTCTTCTAACGTCTCTTAGCGCAAATTAGTAAAAGGTAAGGCTTTTATTGTAATAAAATTATATTAAAAATGTAAACTAATTTTAGGTTTGCCTTATTTCAATTTTTATTATAATTTGAGAATTTCAGTGTTTTGTAATTGTTTTCAACGCAAAATACATCACGGCTGATGGTTATTTGCTTGCATGTTTTTTTTTTTTGTTTGTGTATGCACTTTTCATAAGCACTTGTCTGCAGGCAATGTCAGCTCTCATTTTTTGTTTGTTTTTTCTCGAAAACTCGTTCTTGGTATTTTATTCTTACAACAGCGCTTGTGATTTTGGTTTGTTAGGCATTAACTTGTGAGTAAACAAGTACAATAGAAGTTTAATTTACAATAAATTATGCGCATGCGATTTGGCCACTTAAGAGCCCCAACAGAACCAAAGCGGTTGGCGGTCCTCTCTCGACGAAATACTCTGAAAACCCGCCCGGAATTGGAACAGTGGCGGTTGTCGGATCACGGTTGCATTTCATTTTGGGAATGATACAAATTATTTTATATTTTGCTTTGAATTCACATGAATGCAACACAGACACAAAAACAGAATGTCACATCATAATAAAAACTAAGAAAATAACATTGAACTTACCCAATCTATAACAAAAATATGGCTACATTTAAATCACTCAGAGAGAGATCAGCCAGCCGTCAGAGAAAAATTAGAATAGATTCTATTCTGGCGTTTTCCCGTCGCGCATTTCTACGGCGGTTTCATTTTTGGCGACTGCATATATTTTCATGTATTTTGTTGCACGGTGAATCCGACAACCGACATCTGCTTTGGTTCTGTTCGGGCTCTTTGGGGACAGAAAAATAAAAGAAATACTTTAAAAATTAAATAATAATTGCTGATTGCAGAAAATCAATGACACTTAAGATACTATCCAAACTGCGTATTTGTTTTAGCCTCAACAATTTTACCTCATGCGCAGCTTTCACTGTGTAAGATAAATACAAAAAGCAACACAAGAGGAATACATTTGTTGCTATCTAAAGCCTAGTACTCTGTTCGTTTGAGTGAAATTTCGCTGGCAACATCTATTTATTTGTTGCGTGAAATTTCTGAATTAAAGTTTGTTGCGAAGAATTCCTATGGCAACGTTTCTCAGAGAGATTCAGAGAATATGTTGGGAGATTTCATATGATCTCTCTCCTTTCACTTCAAAATAAATAGGCAGTACAATTAAATTGTCGTGAAAAGGCAGAGTTCTATGCTTAAATGCTCAAGAAAAAAAAAAATACAAAAAACTCGCTCACTTTTTCAAGAAAAAATACTACAAAAAAAAAATACAAAAAACTCGCTCACTTTTTACTGTTGCGCTCTACTGCGTTCTGTTTCATATCTGTGGCAGATGAGTCGAGTGATTCGGCTGCTTGTGTCGATTATGAGTATTTCGGCAAGTAGGATACGTATCAACAAGACGACAACAACCATAAGAGCTCGAACAGAACCAAAGCGGATGTCGGGTCGCGGGACTCTTTCGGCGAAATCTGCTGAGAACCCGAACAGAATTGGAGCGGTGGCGGTTGTCGGATCACGGTTGCATTTCATATTGGGAATAATACAAACTATTTTATATTTTGCTTTGAATTCACATGAATGCAACACAGTTACAAAAACAGAATGTCAGAACATAGTAAAAAAATAAGAAAAATAACACGGAACGTACCCAATCTTCAGCAAAAATATGGCAACATTTGAGTCATTCAGAGAGATCCGCCAGCCGTCAGAAAAAAATTAGAATAGATTCTAATTTGGCGTTTTCCCGTCGTGCATTTCTACGACGGTTTCATTTTTGGCGGTTTCATTTTTATATATTTTCTTGCACGCCTAATCCGACAGCCGACATCCGCTTTGGTTCTGTTCGGGCTCTAAGATTTACGAACCGGAAAACCTTTAACCGGAAATTTCTTTAAATTAAGGATATGAGAGATTTTTGTGAAAGAGACAGAGAAAAATAGAGATAGAGAGAGAGAGCATCTTAAAAGAAAAACAATACAAAATTTGCGTACAAATATTCTGCTTATTTAATATTTACACTGTCATTGGTTGTTACTTTAATTAGTAATACTGATTTAATGTTTTTTTTAAAGATCAAAGAACCAATGCACGCACCTTACACAAACAAGTTTTGGTCTTTGAAAGGAAAGGGATAGATTTATTTAGAGGAATTGATTGGAACCATACGTGAAGTATTGATTAGATGAAACAACCGTGAAAGACAATTGAATTGCTTTTAACCGAGGCTAGTGTTATGCCTTAACCTCGGCAAGCATTTCCAGCCCTTAGTTGTTCCAGTCCTTTAGTTTCGCATATTCCACAAATTAGCTGTGGATTTTTAGTTTCCATAATTCTTAGACTACAGAGACTACTAGACTGCAAGGGCCGACAAAATATGAGATATATGTTCATGATTTGCTATTTTCGACGTTTATCTATTGTGAGAATCTATCTGTATACCAAAAAAAAAAAACACAAAAGTCCTATTTATTTTTCCCCTCAACATTTCTTATGAACACACATATACTCTATCTGCCATCATTTTGGTGATCTACATATATACAAAAACACACAAAATAGAATATATCATTGCTCATGTACAGAAAAATGTGACGAGACTCGAAATATTTTTCATAACGAAAACTTTCGTGACGAGACTCAAAAAATTTTACTCTCAGTTCAAATCGTCGCCAAAGAAGTTTCATTTTTAAAATATAATAGAGTAAAACAAAATAAAGAACATCGTTTAAAGCATGTGTTATCGCTTTGTCATTATTGTTACTTGAACTCATTTTAATTTGTTTTTTTTTATTTTTGATTTTGATCATGATTAACTTTTGCGCAAGTTTTTGCTTTACAAAGCTTAACATATTTCCAATGCAGTCATGTTTATCCTTTATTTCGAACCATGCAGAGAAGATATCACCAATTTTCATAGAACATGTCTCATAAAAAACAAAATTTCGTAATTATTTGCAGGCACTTGCAGCTGGGACATTATTTATTCGATAAAACATACTTTTAGCAAACTTTAGTAAAATAATTTACAATATACCTCGATATACTTTTTTATTCTGTTTTAAAAGCCTTTTTCACTTGAACAATGAAAGTTGTAATCAAAACAAACACTAAATAATTTTCTTAGTCGCATTTGATTTCAAGTTTTTAAAATATGCTTCATTAATTAGGGTTGCATTTTAAGTAACTTAGTTAGAGGATTCGAAAGTAGGACCAAAATTTCGGTTGTTTTTTTTTTTTGTAAACATCAGTTTTTTTAACACTTGACTTACAGAGATCCGTGTCATCAAACGAAATACAAAATTAAAAACCCTTTTAGCTTCTTCTTAGTTGAAGTGTTTTCTTTTTCCCTATTTATTGCAAAAAGAAAACATTGTGCCTCTCAGTTATGTGCCACATTTGTATAAAGAAATTATAGAGCATTTATTTAATTAGAAAAAATATTTTAATTTTTAAACCTGGCTGAAGGTATCAACTTTGCTGAAAATGTTGATGCTGTTAAATCGGCTTAAAATGAAAAAAAAATAATATTCGCATCGGAAAATATTAGTCAAAACTGAAAGCATCGTTTGATGTGATTGAAAATGTTTACTCTACATCGGGCTCAATTAATATTTTAAAAAATTTGAACGAATCCTGAAACGCAATGTTAGCTACGAATCATTGAAGACAATTAAATAAAAAGTCTGCCTGTTGCAGCAAATTTCAATTTGATTAAGGGAGGTTTTAGCCAAAAGCTATTAAAATGAAGGAATACTTTAGAAGCTGTTTACTAAAAAAGTATAATTTATAGAAAAGAAATGTAATTTACATATTAAATTTACATTATCAGTTTAAATAAAAAAAAAATTGTTTTTTAACATATAGTTTTTATATATAAAGATGGCGCTGAAGTTGGTGTGATTAAAAAAAGTGGAAAATCGGGTCATAGCTCGGTTACAGATCGTCTTATAAAAAAGAAATTTTTTTCGAAAGTAGAACCTTACATTGTTTAAATACACATCGTTTACCAAAAAGGAATGGAAATATGGGAAAATTAAAAAAATTATGAAGCTTGAAAGAGAAAATCAAAAAAATTACGTTGTTTTTGACCATACTGCTGCTTGTAATAACTATGCAAATTTTTCAAAGACGCTAATTTTGGTAAATGGGGTGTAGACTTACATTAAAAATAATTCAAAAAGAATATTAAAAGCAGTGGATTAGTGCCCTATTTTCATGATTTTTGAATGGTAACTCAAGGTATATACTGTTAATTATTTGCTAGCATACGCATATTTCAACACACTTGTTTTCAAAGTTATGTTAATAAAAAAGTTAGGAATAGTTTGAATTTATAGTTCAAAAACTAAGTCGGCACCACTTTCACCAAGTGCAATCTGCTGGTCTGTGTCATCGATTTCGGATGCCTTTTTTTGGTCTACGCTCTAAGACAATTATAAACTGATGCTTATATTTTTCTTTCGTTACGGAGAATTTTTCAGCTTTGGTTTTCTCAAGTTTCATATTTTGTGCAATATTTGAGTCCGAAAAACATTATTTGTTGCTTTCTTTCATCAAATCATCTGGCAAAATTGCTACATTTTGCTGTACCAGAAATGCGCACGTTTGTATTTCAACTTCTTTTACCTGCTTTTCTAAAAGACATTTTTCTGGATCTTGCTTTGAATTCCTAAGTTTTCCGTTAATAGATGCAAAAAAAATCGTTAAGTGTGTGCTGCCCAATAATTTTTTTTTATGAAGTTATGTTTCAGGGAACTGGCTAGGAGTGGAGTTACAGTAAGTACAAACAGAGCTAATACAAATGTGCACATTCCAATAGGCGTCGTCAAAAGGAGTATAGACCTTAAAGCCAGAAGTAGTGCTAACACTAATTGGGCCTCTAGAGGTGACTGCAACATATCTCGAAGGCTTTAACCGGAGCTAAGTGAAAAGAGAACTGAAAACCTTCTGCTTTTGGCCAAACGAGAGATCCGGATTCTTGTTGCAGTTCTAACAGGTCATTGCCCCATATAATGGCCAATAGAATGAACAAAACATTCCCAGACTTCGTCGGAGCTGCAAGGATCCGGAAGAAACAGAAACAATAACTCACCTTTTATACGAATTTCCAAGTCTACAAAACCGTCGACTCCTAAATATATGGGGAACAGATTTTCCAAAGACCTGGAAGATTTAGCGAACACACCACTGCTAGACATCTGGAGGTTCATAAAAAGTACAGGCTGGTTTGAGGAATAATCGAAACAATGGTTAACATGGTACCACAAAAAATAAAAAGGGATTCGCAATGAAACTATAGGCCCCCGCGGAAGCGCCGGTAACGGTGCACGACCCTATTTTCATAACCTAACCGAACCTATGTTTCAGGGATACCAAGTTATCACAAGAAAAAAATTTCACTGAAATAAAATTCCATTATAAAATTTAAAAATCCTAAATTACCGCTCATTTAACAGGACAGTACAAACCAGGATCGTACATCGTACAGAGGAGTAAATTTCCGTACTTGCCCACAATTACCGTACCTTTTGGCATCACTGAGCGGGATTGATTTGAAAATTTTTTTACATATTCTTGAATAGCTGTACAACAAACAATAAAAAAAGCAATTTTCAAAAATTGTTTGCTTAAAACCTGTCTTAATACAAAAATGAACGAAGTTTTGTAGTACTAGTGCACTTTTGGTTTTAATGACAATTCTGTAAAAAATCTTTTGCAAAATCTTGTAAAATATGTAAATTCAAAAAATCTGCAGACCAAGATCTTATATAAAAATTACAAGTGTATCTTTAAAATAATACAAAAAAAAATTTTAAAAAACTAATAATAAAAATAATTGAAGAAATTAGATTCTGGTTGAAAGAGGGTGCTAATAAAGGGTTGAGGTTGAGGGTTGAGGTTGAGGGTTGACACGATTTGAATCCTTCTACACGGTTAGAAATCTTGTATTAAAATTGAAACTTTTCTGTACTACATAAAAGTTCACACCAGCTTTCATGGGTCCGAAAACAGGATGTTTTCAAATCACAGTTAGAAAAACTGGTCTTATTGATGGAGGCAAACTTTGATTGCAAAGGATATTTGTTTCAAAGTTCAGGCGACAAAGACATGGGAAGAACTCACGCTGAAATTAAATTGCTTAGGACCACCAGTTAGAACAGCAAAGTGGCTTAAGATAAGCTAAAGAAAGCGTTGCTAAGCCCTTTTTTACTTCTAGCCAGTTCCGACAAGCTTTCATCCTCTTCTGACGAAGCGTCGAATCTTATGGAAATTATTTTTGTCATAGTTATAACTTTTTTGTCTTATTTTTTGCAATCAACTTTCAAATCAATCGTATTTAGTTGAAATAAAACAACAATCACCTGATAGAAATATACTACCGTGAAGAAACAAAATGAACGAAATTCACAATAGCGCTACTCTTTGTCGAAAGCACGTTATAATACCAAATGCAAATTCGTTCGATCAGGCCATTCGACTACAGTCGAAGATCGAACGCAGCTCATAATAAGGGCCCAAATATGCATTTTCCTACCCATTTCCATTTTAAATGGTAAAAGGTACAGTAAAAACATGCATTTGCGTAAGATTCCTAGCCCTAAGGTTTCAACACAATTGCACTAAGTTTCTTCAATTTAGCGAAATAGTTCGTAAATAATTGGATAATTTTTCTAAACGTTTTCAAATTCCTGGTGTCAATTTAACGACATAATATATCCTTCAATTTTCCCAAGCCCAATTTTCTTACGATTGGGTGCTATTTATCTAGATTTCCTAGAATTTTTTTTTTGTGTTTTTTTTTAAAATTTTTAGTAAAATCCCGTGTATTTATTTTTTTAGAAATCGTAACGATTTGAACCATTTTGACAAAATATCGATTAAAGTATAACCTGCGGTTAAAAAAATGTTTCTTCGATTTTTTTTTCAAAAATGTCTTCTAAAATGATGCCATTCAAAATAATGCCTTAAAAGGATTTTGTAAAATTCGAATTATTTTTGGAGTTATAGAACTATATATGTATTTATACACTCACGCCGAAGTGCAGTAATAAAATTTTAAATGCATTTTTCTCGAATTCACTTTTTTTAAACTGGGGTGTCGTTTTTCTCAAGAACCAAAAGTCGGATAAAGATGCGGCTGGCAGCGGTTTATAGGTAATCACGTCTGGCAGGTTCTGAACAGGTGGAGGGACGGGGTAAAACCACAAGAAAAAAGCTTATTTTTTAACTTTTTTTAAAATCGCGCTATTTTGTCAATTTTTTATATTTTGGAAATATCCTAGCTTAGGACCTGCCTGACGTGATTCAGGACCTGCCAGTAACAAAATGCCCCCCGCAGAATTTCGATACGACATCTGGTTATCAAGAAAAACGACACCCCGTTTGCCTTCTTATTTGTAAAAAGGGGGTTAAAAAAATATCGAACCATAAAAAAGTACGAACAAAGTTAGAAAATTACGTCTTCTATCACGTAAAAAAACCCAAAGTTGATAAATTGTAAAACGACTGAGCTACAGCAATTTTAAAAAACGTTATTTTTGCGGGCTTGAACCGCAGGTCATACCTTGATAAGATTGAATTCTAAAAATCGTGACAAATGGGAAGCATCCGACCATCTAAAAACAACGGAGTTCACAATTAATGGTAAAAACGTAATGATTTTTTTTTTTTTGTTTCTAAAGCTGGATTCACTGATCACCTTCAGCAAGTTTTCTGGAAAAATTGAAATAATTTTAATCAAGTCAAAGAGAGTGCAGCATATTTTTGTCAATCTCTTATTGAGTGTGGAGAGAGATAGAGCACAAAAAGTTCATATAAAAAACTTGCAAAACTTGGTCAGTGAATCAGCCTTAACATTTTTATGTAACTATATCTAAATTTATTGTATTTATAAGACCTTAAACTCAAATTTATACTTGCTCTTCAACATCCTATCTCCTCTTAAACATGGCTTCATTGGATGGCCATGCTGTCGTTGACGCACAACCCAATACATTCGTTTGCGGACGACAGCAGCATTTGTCAATAATATTCATTCAAAAAACGCCCAAGCTCTATGGAGAATGAGAGAAAGAGGAAAAATATGAATGACACACTTTTTAATGATCTACAAAAAATCTCTGAGTGGGGTTTTGCCAATAGAGTAGAGTTCAATGCAAGTAAGACCCAGTGTTTTCTGTTAACCCACAAGCGGATGGAGTACCCCTTACCTCCTCTCAACACTGTCATGAATGGTGTTGATCTTGTGGGATCACCGCTCTTGACGTTCTGGGCATATCGATCCAATCTAATTTTCGTTTGAACGATCATATTTCGATGTGTCGAAAGAAGCGGTCAAGTGCCTAGAGTTTTTAAAACGATGCAAAAAATATTTCACTTCAGCTGACCTTCGCATGATCTACACCTCATATGTATGGTATATAAGGCCGAAAATGGAGTACAATTCGCACATTTGGGCAGGGCCTTCAAGATCTTGTTTGGAGCTTCTGGATCGAACTCAACTTCGTGCGATATATTTGATAGGGCATCTTCTCTCAACTCTCTTGGGCATCGACGTCATGTTGGTTGCCTAAGCCTTCTGTATAGGTATTACCATGGGAAGTGTTCAAGTGAGATACATGGCCTGACGCCACCAGCTCGTGTGATTCCCAGATTCCCTCGAGCAGCTGTCCAAGCCTAATCCTTTACCATTGCCTCAATGCCCACAGAACCTCGCAATACCGAGATAATTCGTTTTTTAGCCGCACGGTAAAGTTGTGAAATAGTCTCCCTGCGAGTGTTTTTCCCGTCAGTTTAGAGCTATGCAAATTTTTAAAAAATCTTCACCGACACTTATCCATCTATCCACTCGCCAACTAAATATCACCCATCTTCCGAATCAACACAATGCTTACACATTTATAGAGTTCAGTCTAAGGAGCGTTGGTATAGTCTAAGCAAAAGAAATGGCAATTTTTAGTTCTAATATTGTCAAACTTACAATTTAAAATTTAAAAATAATATATAAATACAAATAATTCAGATCAATATATATAAGAAAAAATAAATATGTTACAATTTTTCTGAGTTGAAAGCCTTCCACAGTAATTTTCAGAGAAGTCATCATAAGTTGATAATAAAATTTTTATATTTCCATTCAAAACTAACTTTCTTAATTTATTTAATGGAATAGCTTAAAACATGATTTATGTGATTATATGCTTGGTGTGAGAGTGTGTTATGTATTAAGTACAATGCAAGAATCTGGAATGCGTTTGCCTGCAGGCGGTAAGCAAAAAACGCTTCTAATAGGGTTATCATCGTAAATCTAACACTGCTGTCGAATACACAGCAACAATTTAGCCTCGGACAATAACAGCAACACATACTTAAGCTGACCAAATGCAAAAGCAGCAAGAAATCGAGAGAAATTCTATGAATGCAAGAAATGAGCTCCTTTTATTAGCTAGTTTATAAGGCTTTGAAATTTTATTGCCATGACCAGGAGATAAACTAAGAGTCGAATAGATGTGCATTTGAAGTGTGGGACACACAAACCGACTAACAGACAGACAGACATACTGACGGATGGACAGTATTCAAATCGTCTGCCATGAACTCCATTAATAATTAACATATTATAAAGCAGCAGAAATTCATTTTTAAACAATTCATTTTTTTTTTCCTTATTTTTTTCATATAGATATTTTTTTTTCTTCTTATAATGTCTGTATTTGTGTAAGTTTATTAAACTTTTTGTGTATGCTCACTAAGTTGGTTGGACAGTGTAATAAATCATGTTGGTGCGTATGAATTTTATTATGACACAAGCCCACATCTGTGGCATTGGTGGTTGTTGCTATGATTCTGTTGCTCTGTAGATCTGCTGATGTTAATGGTGTTGCGCGATATAATAAAGTTTTAATTGTTAAAGTCAAGATTTATATGGCCGGGTAACGCAACACAACTCTTTTATGTACATAGTTGAGCTGATTATCGTTTAAATTTGTTTAAACGTTCCGCGCAGCAACGATTTATTAAGGGTCGTTTGCAATGTGTTTTGTGCTGTTGAAATTTGATGAGTTGATTTTATTAGTCATATCAATATAAATTATAAACTCAGCTGCATTATGATTATTTCGTTGAAGACTTAATTTTTTATTAATTTTTTTATGATCTCGCTGTCATGTTGTGAGCTAGTGTGATGAGTTAATGCTTAAAGGATGTTGATGAGATTTTGAAATCAATAAGGAAAAGTGTAAATTTCGACAGGCGAGTTTGATATTTGCGATCATTTTTAAGAAAATGTTCAGTATCTTAACTTAACTCGAAATAGAAATTACCAACCCGTTGAAAAATTTTGGGCTATTCTCAGTTCGATCCTTGGACTCATACTCATTTCAATAAAAATTTTATTTAAATTTAAATCTTTAATAAAATTTAATAAATCTTAGAGAATATTGTAAGAAAACAGCCTTCACACAGAAAAAATGGAGTGGAAATTTTACCTGAAAATGTAGAAAACTCAACTTAATTAATCCGGTGATTTTCAGTCAACGAATTTGTTTAGGTGCTCTAAAAATTTCAAAATGCTAAAATAATGGAATTGAATTAGGTACTCTAACTGCGAGAGTAAATAAAGCACCTAAGTCTTTAGGTGTGTTTTCAACCATAAAATAGATAAGCCACATAATTAATTAGAAGAATTGACAATTTATTTTTGAAGCAATGTCCACTTCAGAGTAGGTAAGCCACCTACTAAGTGTAGAAAAATTATCTATTTATTAAGATGGCAGTGCCTACTTAAGAGTAGAAACGGCAACTACATATTTTCACAAAATCAACTCTTTATTTTGATAGCACATCTACTCTAGAATTGGAAAATCAATCACCTTTTTTTAAAAAACTCGTCTGTTTATTTAGATGGCTTTCTTACTTAAGAGTAGGAACGGCACCTAAATATTTTAGAAAAATAAACTATTTATTTTGATACCATATCTACTTTAGAGTTGGAAAACTACTACTTATTTTAGAAAATTCATCCAATTCCTTAGATAATTTTTCCACTTTAACGTAGTTAAGGAAACTTAATTTTTGGAGTAAATAACCAACTAAATGCATTAACCAATCGAAATAAATAAAATAAAGATGAATAAGTTTTGAAATTTAAAATGTGATTTTATTACCTATTATTTCACTTATATGACTAATTACAATAATAATTATTTAAACATAAAATTTTTAATAACAAAAAAATTGCAAAACCAAGTGCAAATAACTGTTCACAAGAAAAAAGAGAGTTATTCTGAGTTTATATAAGACAAAGTGATTAAAATAGTTGATAATAGTTAGCACATGATAACAACAATAAGATTAAAAATAGGTTTTTCTTTCGTATTATTAAGTGATTCAGGAGATACATTGTTTTTCAACCACATCTCATGGCCAGCAATTTCTCCATCTGATTGTTCTATAGCCACTGAATTGAAAATTGTTAGTAGAGGGTAAAATAAATAGAAACAATCTTTTAAAATAAATTATTCTTATATCTCTAACCAACCTTGTACATTTGATTCTTGAGTTATTTCTTCGGGTGCTGCTGCTTTTTTCAAATTATACCTACTTTTTAAAAAACCTAGTTTCCTATATTTTTTGGAGAGGGCGTAATACCTCTCCGCTAACTTTCCGCGTGTCCCTTTAAAACCAGTGTATACATACTATAGTTGAATTAAAATAATATTATTTTGTTTTTAAAAATGTAAGATTAAAGAGTGTACACGATAAACTTTTTAATAATTTTGGAGGCGGAGAAAATATTCTTGCCACGCAAGATATATTCAACCTGGTAGAAGTGGTAGATAAAATTCTCTCTTGTGATAGGACAGCACTTGTCAAAATCAGCTTTTTAAGAATAAAAGCAAAGCAAATAACAAAACTTGCAAATTATAATATACCAGGTGTTTGATAGCTTCGGTACCTATATATCATGTTGAATATACCATGTTTGCCACGTATGAAACGAGGGAAATTAAATCGCTGTCTCAATTTTATTGTGTACACTCCCTGACATACTTTATCTTCACATGGAAATAAACTTATTATTTGTTTTGCAGCTATTTCAAAGTCCTTTTTTTGAAATCTTTCTATATTGATGTAGCCAATTTTCCGCAACTATTGTAACAAGCAAGTGCCGTTCTTCAGTTGAAAACGCTCCGTTTTTTTTAAATTTAATATAATCCCTTTTCCGCGAATTGAAGCATAGAATAGATTACCCAAGTTCTAAAAAAAATATGAAATAACCAAATTCTTATGAATATTGTGTTTTGATCACATGAGTTTTTTTTACAGAACTTGACGAAAATTTAAATTTCAACGGATTAAAATGGAATAAAGAGAAAAAATATTAGGTGGCTTAAAATATTACTGCTTAGCCACTAGAAAAAAAGGCGATTTGTTTTATTAACACTTTCTGGCCAAAGTTATTACAATATAATATAATTATGTGAAATAGTGAATACAAACCATATCGGAGACTTCATAAAAAATTAATGAAAATTAAATTTAAAAAATTTTGGGCGAAGTTTTCGGTCTTTTTTTAAAATCCAAACATTAAGTGGATAGTGAAGATTTAAACTAATTTCAAAAAACTTAAGCCATTGTATTAATTCAAGTGACATTTAAAGAAATTTTACCGATTTGGTAAAGTCACTTTGTTAGAAAGGAAGGCGTGGTTTTCATACGATTTGGCGCATTTTCGAACTTGATCTTTATTTTTGAATGAAAATCTTATACCTACGTATTTTGAATTTCGTTAAGATAGCTGTAACATTACGGCTGTTTTCGTGATCACAGACAGACAGACGGACATAGCTAAATAAAGTCCCCATATAAAAAAGGGATTGTTAGCGACATTTCGCTGAAATTATTCTAGTATAAATACCTGTGAAGTCAGGAATATGCTCCTCCAGCCCCCAATCCCAAAGGAGCTTCATCATCTGGGAGCAAACTTTGATTGTTGGCAGAACAATTATTTGGTCCCCTCCATTGTCAGTAGTATAAGGGAATAAAATTTATCTACCCGATAGATGTTAAGTTTAATATGTTTTTTTAAGTATGTTTGTTTTTCAATGAAACGTTCGAAATTATTTGAAAAAAATGATTGTTGAAAAATGATTGAAAAATGATTTAAGAAAATTTCAAAATAATTTTTTTTTTTATAACAAGTGAAGAACGAATTCAACAACTTGCATTAGGTAAAATATATAAAAAATTTGGTTATTTTCTAAACAAAATTTCAGTAGAGTTTACAGTTTTTAATTATGTAAAAAACCTAATGCATGATTGTTTCATTAACTGTGCAAGTAGAAAAGTTGCCGAAAAGATTAGGTGAAGTAGAAAATTTCAGATTACCTAATTAAGTTTAGGTAATAAATCAATTTTTTTTATTTTCTGTGCAGTTAATATGCATGGATATAATTTTTTTATTCATATAGCTTCATATACCCGTTGTTAGTGCCATAAACTTATAATCTTTATTTTGTGGATTCCAATCACACAGGTTTCGTTTGTCCAGGTTTTTAGTGTCCACAATATTTTAGTACAAGCATTTAAAAAAGATTTAATCCTATGTGGAATTAAAACTAATTTTTGTTATTTGACCACGATTTAATTTTGTATCGAAAGTGGGGTGATGTGTAACACGATTTTATTTGCTCCAATAAAAGTTTTAAGAAATTGTTTTTGAATTGGTTTAAACTTTAAAGGCCTATTCCTTGCAGAAGAACCGATTTGAAGTTGGTGTTTTTATGGCTGTTTAACATTTTCATAAGTAGATGAAGTAGAACAAAAATGTAAAACATGGCTTTTTTGGACTCTTTCAAATCGGTGGGGTGATGTATAGCACCAACAAAATGTTGGTTTAAGGACCAGAAACTTTAATATTTTTTTTAATTGTTTTGAAAACTTCATTAAATTACTCAACACAATGACACTTTTCCATTTTTTATTAGTTTAATAGATTAAATCAATTTCTTTTCATGGACTTCTGTGACAATCCCATGCTTTAATTAAACAAATTAATAAACAAAGAAAAATACAAGCAAAAAATACAAAAACTTCAATATAAAACACAAAATTATAATGTCTAAGATGTGCCACACATCACCCCACCGTGAATGTTACACATACCCCAATATAAGCAATTTTTTGTCATTGATTGTATTTTATTACAATTTGAAAAAAGGCAAAATCATTGTGATATTTAAAGATATTAAGCAATAGCACATTTAACATCTACACAGAAAAAAATTTCGTCGGTACGTTGAGGTCACTTTACCCGTCAATACCATTGTTGTTGCACAGTTACTATTTTTTCGTTTAAAATTACTGAGCAAAAATTATAACTTAGCAATTGTGACAGTACATTTTAACGTTTTGAACAGTTAAAGTTGGCAGTTAACCCCATATTGCGCCGTGTTGCAGATCTGCAACATTTAGAAATTGCTCTAGAAAAATTACTCAAAGAGCACAATTTAAATCGTAATGCTTATAAATGACTTACCAAAATTTCAACTAACTCTAACTTTCAAATTAGAGAGTAAGACAATCAATAGTTCTTTTTTATTTTAGTTGCAACGACGTGGTTTTGCATTTGGCAGCAGTTTTTGTTTTGCTATATTTTGAATATATTTTTAAATGACTAACATTGTAATAAAAATTAATAATAATTAAAAAAAAAGGTTAAAAAAGGTAAGTTATTAAATTACATTAATCAAAAATTATTATTTTAAAAAGCATGCTGTATTCCCCGAAATATGTTAATCTTTATATCTGCAAAAAAAGATTTTTTGCAATTCAAAACAAAAGTGGTTTTTATTTATTTTTGCAATTGTTTAAGAGATTTTTTGGTAAGCAATTGAAATTGGCGCTTTTGCGTGATATAAGTTCAATATTGTTTTCGAATTTTCGAATAAGTTATACAAATTGCTAAAGTAAATAAATAGCAAAGGTTGTATGGGATATGATATAAAACTGGTATCCAAACCAATTTTTTTGTGAAACGAAAACAAAAAAATGGTATGCAAAATAAATGTATGACTTCTTGTCAGTATTACAAAAAATTGTTATCGTTATACAACTTTTGCGTTAAAACTACTGTAAAATAGTAACCTAACAAATTTCAAAGTAAATGTTAGTAAAAATTATTATTCAAAAATTTCTATAAAAGAGCAACTGCAGATTTGTTAGCTAGCAAGTTTTGCAATACATACACTGTAAAAATTGTTTTTGTACAACCTCTGCGGTAGAGCTACTGTAAGACTGTTACTTAAAAGGGGTTATATTAGGTTACAGTTCTTAAAAGGTAGAATTATTAGTTTTTATAGTTTGGCTCGTTTTCAATCGACACCCCTTTTGCTAAGTTTCTAGTTGATACCATCTAATGTCGACTTTTGGACTGAAAATCGGAACAGTTTCCTATAGTGCAATGGTTTGGAATGGAACTGCCCACTTTACCTACATTACCTACGAGAAAAAAATCAATGCAAAAAATTAATTTTGATAAACCCATCAACTTCATAAATAATGAAGTACTAGCTGAAACCCGGTGCGTTACTGCCACGCCCCCGTTTTAAAAAGGCCAACAAATTTTATCAGTGATATGTAAAATGTGGTAAAATTTCGAAAACCGAATTCCGAGGGCTGTGCGACCTATAACTTCAAAGGTATTCAATATCGCAAATTTATGCTATATGGGAGGTGACATGCCCCCTTTTTCAATACAAGAATCCTTCTTTGAATGTGTTTAATAACTTCCTAAAGTTTCATAAAAATCGGTTCAGACACATGAACGAAATTACCAAATTTTAGTATTATACGATCAAAACTGTCTGATATATAGAAATTTTATTGATTTGTGGGCGGTGAAAGTAAGCGGTGAAAGTCGGCGTGGCAACATAAATATATATAGTGCGCTAAAATTTTCCGGGGAATTACCACACAATCTGGTAGCACAATTTTTCAAAATTCATCAAATGAGAAAAACTGGTAACGTTCAACTTAACAGTTCGCAGAAAACATTGCGGACAAGCAGTATGTAATGTGCTCTACAGTATGGCACTACCACTTAAATTGGGTGTATTAATTTCATGTGTATTATGTAAGGTTTTGCCGACAGCATTAAAAATTTAAATATTGATTGTTTTTATGAATATAGAGTATAAGTAAACGAATAATATCTCATTCACGTACAATTCCACTTTTTACAGCATCCAGTGCTTAGTTAACAAGTCAAAGTTGTTTTTCTGAAGACATTGAAAAGTATTCGATGTTTTATGTATTTGTTCCACTGTAAGCAGACAAGTAAATATAAAGCAACACAATAGAATATTAAAATGGTGTCACTGTACATTACATGTTTAATACTATTTAAAAAAACTTCATGACTTTTTCATAAGAAATAAAGAATTAGAAAAGCTTAATAATTTTATGTTCTTTCATTGTAGAGTCTGTACAAGGGATGCCAATTTTTGGAGTTTTTTCGATCCCGGGATTTTCGGGATCTGAAAATGCAATCCCGGGATCTCGGGATCGTCCCGAAATTCAAGAAGTTTATTTCGTTCATTTTTTTTTTTGCCAAAAATTGCAACACACTCACTTCAATTCTATTATAGAACATATTCTGTATCAAATTGATATAACAAAGAAGTACAATTTGTACCAAATATGCAAAAAATAAAAACAAAACATAAAATTTGACAATCATATATCCTCAGTAATTTATAGAATAGTTTTTGTAATACATGTACAAATACATATATTTGGTTTAGCAGTAACTGCCTACATAAAATTATTTTAAATCACTATTAAAACAACAATTTTTTTAGATTGATTATTGTTCAATTATCCTTCAATAAATCAATTCCGCTTATAACACAGATTCTACACCGCTTAAAACCTGGTACGCCAGAGTAAATTTAACTAAGCAGAATAACTTTAAACACGTTTTTCTCGAAACATACTTTTTCAAAACTGGCTATACTACTGGAAACAAACTAATTGACCAATTAAAATTTTTTAATCTGTTTGTATTGTAATTCAATACATTTTGAATTAAACAAAAATGAGCATCTTGAAAAATGTGTCTAGGTTTTATACGCAACAATATGGTCAAAAATAATGTAAATTTTTCCCGGGATATTTGGGTCTTAAAAAAGATCGGGATCCCGGTATTGACATCCCTAGTTTCGTAATTTTCTTAATTTTCCATTTTGGTAAAAGACTCAAGAGTCTTTTTTCGAAAGAATTTTATTTTCAGGTGATCTGGAGACGCTAATGATGTAAAATTAACATGCAAATTTAATTTTTTGTGTATGTAATAAAATTTTTTAGAAAACATCTTCTAAAAAAATGCCTTAATTTAAACCGCTTTGGCCTAGACCTCCCTTTGATTATATGCTATAGTTCATTTAAATTAAAATACAAAAGTCAAAACATTTAGGTAAAAAATAAATACAACACCCTTTCTATTTAGAGCTCAGCAAAATTATTCCTTCTTTTAATCAGAATACAACATGTAAGAAATTAAAGCATTAATGGTGTTATACCCTAACTTAGACTTTAATTTATTGCGAATAAGACCTGCAGAGTAGAAGCACCGCTCTGCCTCAACACTTGTGAGTACGATCGTTGATCGTTAAAAGGGGAAAATTTGTGATGGTAGCTTGAAAAATTTTATTAGCTATTAACAATCAATATTATTAGCTATTACTAATTAGTTTTTAACAATCCCGGGATTCGAATCGAACAATACCGGGATATTTGGGTCTTAAAAAAGATCGGGATCCCGAGACATCATGACATCCCTAGTCTTTAAAGAGATATAAAGAGGTATATAAGTCTGTAAAGAGATATAAAAATTGATCGTGCTGCTTGCTTGTCGACGCAAGAACCAAACCGGATGGAAACTGAAAATAACTGAATATTGTTGAAATAACTCTTATATAACTTCTCAAAATAGTGTTAACGATTAAAAAATATGCATATACAATTTTAGTTATTGAGTATACTTAGATAGATGCCAATCAAGAAAAAATCATGTCAAGCGTTCGCAGCGACATAGACATTATATTAAATTTTCAGCTGGGTGTTCCCTCAAACAACGGTGTGCGCTATTGTGCCGCAGGAGCCAATGAGTATGATTCATATCAATTCTATAAAAATGAGTCTAGTACTTACGGATATGATAAATATTTTTAATAATATGAATGAATACAAATACAACGAAATCATGGGCATACGGATGGCAGATCTCTGAAATTCTTTGTGAATTGCATTCTTTGTGAATAGCACTCAAATGAATAAAAAAATTAATTCATTATTCTTAATAACGAAAATGAATAATTGAAATAAATAATAAATCATTTTTGTAAAATAAATGTGAATTCAAAATTTTATTTATAAATCAATTTTGCATTCATTGATTGCATTCTTCGCATTTTCGGCTGGGTGTTCCCTAAAACAACGTTGTGCGCTATACCACCATTGTGCCGCAGGAGCCAATGAGTATGATTTATATCAATTGTATGAAAATGAGTCAAGTACTTATGGATATGATAAATATTTTTATGAATACGAATGAATTTAAATACAGCAAAATCATGGGTATACGAGAAGTATACTCAAATTATGAATCACTCGTTGCAGACCTCTGGTTTGTAGGCGACGGCGCAAATTTGGTTTATATGGGAGGTACTCCGACCCCTTGTCCTAAGCTTCACAGGAACACTTTCAAGATGTCGCTTCGATTTCCCTGAAAATTAATAAAGATTGGTTCAGCGGTTTTGGAGTCTATACGTGATATACACACATACAATACATATATAGCCACATACAAAAAACGTTCGAATTAAGCTTAAAAATGAAATGTGCGCCCACAGCTCCACCTGTTCAGAATTTTTCAACTTTTATTTTTCTTAAACCTAGCAATTACTAACAAACCCGCAGAAGGTAGTATTCATTTTGATCCAGTTTTTTCAAGTTTTAAGCATCCCAACAAACCACGATTCATTTTTTATTTACATATTACGATATGTTTGGGATATTCTCCTTTGGATATCAAGCTTAAGAGGTAAGGCCACTCTAGACGAAGAAAAAAACAGGTTTTTTAATATTTTTCCAAAAAGGGTGTTTATTATGCATACAGTGACGTGCAAAGGAATAGTGACACCTGTATTTTTATGTATAAAGCTGCGTGAATTATATACAAGGTGCCCAAGATATAGCATTAATTTTCTCGGTTGGTGATTCCCCATGATAACTTGTGTAAAAAATGCAAGGAGGATGGTCACCCCCTCCCCCATTTGGGAGCTAGAGAGGAAAAATTGGAAAATAAGTGCCATTACATTTTACTTCATACTTAATGTATCTTTTATTCGATTTCCAAAATTTATAACTTATTGAGAATTTAGTAAAATTAACATTAAGATGTTTACATAACATTTTGCTTAAAGTCACAGTTAAAAAAAATATGAGCACCTAAATTCTAAAAAATTTTTAACTAAACTTTGATGATAAATATCTCGAATATTAAATAAATTTTTTGAATATTTTTATGATATAATTTTTTTTAATGATAAAGTTTTCTATTGACTTGGTTTTTGATTTTACCATAGTATTTAAGGACTCAATTCAAACACAACTACTTTTTTTATTTTAAGTTAACACACATAACACAGCTAGCATTTAACGTTTTTGTATCATTGGTTTGAAGGTCATGTAGTCTCTTTTTCAAGATGCTATTGACTTTAGAGATCGGTTAGAGATAAATAAAATATAGAGTAAGACTTAATGATACATATTTCATAGTTTTCACTTTCTAGCTCCGAAGAGTGGGAGGGGTGCTCCTCATCTATAAAGTTTTGTACTCGCCTAATCTAGGAGAATCACTACTCGAGGGCATTAATGCTATGTCTGGGGCACCTTGTATAAAATTCCTGAAGCTTTAAATATAAAAATACAGGTTTCCCTATTTCTTTGAACGTCACTGTATAAGTTACTGTATATAATAATTTTCAAAATTGTGTAATTAAAAATACGCCTCCGTTTTTTCAGGGTCCGGGCCGGACAAACAGCTCCTGTAATTTTTTAGTTATACTAAGCCAATGAGTTTTTTTTTATTATATATAACATCTGCTATAGAAGTGCGTAGGATATTTTTGATGTATTGATTTTCGGCCAAATGGCGCACTTCTAAAGTGAAAAATTTGTCTAAAAACTCATCAGATTTTTGTTAATAACAAATTAACTCTTCAATATAAAAGAAAAATCTTACGTACTTCCATACACAATATATTTTTCAAGATATATTCAAAGTTTCAAGTAATCGATTGAATATTGTTTGAGTTAAGTTTCCGGCCAACTTAAAAAATGTTTTGAGATAAACTCATTTGAAGCTTACAGCCGACCAGAAATTCATTGAAATTTTTCAAGGGCCAAAATGTTTTGAGAACTAATTTTTAGGTCATAAGGGACAATTTTTGAAACAGTATATAGACTTTTCGAAAATTTTAGAGTGGCTTAACTCCTTATGTAGTGCCTAAAATTAATGGATTAACCCTCTAATGCCCCATTTTTTGTTTGAGCTCCAAATCGGATTACACCTTCTTATCAGATTATACTAACTCGGGGACGAGAAAAAGAAATCTGAGATTCATTTTTAATTTCAGTTCTTCGTTCATTTTTTACAGGTGAAAATGTCAACTATAGGTTAAAATGTCAACGGTTTTTTTTAATGCCTTGTATTATGCTTAACATATTTTTTTACCTCAATTAAAGGAAACAACAACTTCTTAATCACTAGCATTTTTTTCACTTCGATCTTACTTCAGTCAATGTATTTTTAAATTCACCGAAAATTGAGTTGAAAATTTCGAGTAAAAAATTAATTATGTTCGTAGAAACATGATGACATTTCAATTCAAATTGTATATAACTTTCACTTTTCACACTGTGAAATTGCACATGTTTTCAAATTGACAACAATTAGAAAAATAACGAAATAGATTTTCTTAAAAATAGTTAACAACAACTACGATCAAAATAACGTAAGATGTTTTAAAATATATATGAGAATTTTAAAATAACTACCAAATTTTAAAAAAGTGTACACTAGCTGTTCTTTGATCTATTTCTCAAAACTGACTCCACAAAAAAAGTTAAGTATACTGTACTATAGGCTATAGCTATAGCTATGGTAAATTCGATTACTATGATATAAAATAATTAAAAACATTACTGGAGACTAACAATCCCTGAACAAAGCTGAAAATAATTCATTCGCCATTTTTTATAAAAGACACCTATACTTTTAGATAGGTTGTATTTAATTATGAAAAAACATATAAAATGTAATAAGTTTTATTCAAAAAGTTGTTTTTCTAGAAAAAAAATGTGTGACAACTTTTTTACTGTAATGTTTATTTTGCATGACGACCATTTACGTAACCAAATCAGTTATATTTTTTTCCAAATTTATATTAACTGTTACCATAAGTATACACATACGACATCTGTCAAGGAATGGTAACGGTCTTAGAATAAAATAAAAAAACACTTATGTATTTATTAGTGTTGCTTTGTTGACCGGGAATGTGAGTGAAATTTCGCATACAACATTTTCATTTTATTTTCAGGGTAAACTAACCTATTCTAAAGTTCACAAGAGTATATAATTATGCTACAAAACTATTAAACATAAAATTTAACCACAGATTTTGGAACATCTCTAGAAATTGTATTACTCTTCATGTAAGTAAATTGCTCATTTTAGTAGCAGCATAAAAACCAAATTAAAAATTACTCAGACCACATCTTTTAAAACGAACTTATTTTCTTCACTTTTTCAGTAAACAAATTTAACATCTACTGATTCAAAACTTTTAAAAATTAAAACTAGCTTTGAACTGGTGTACTAGGTAATGAACAAAAATTTAAAGACTTCAATTAAATCAATTTAACACTAGATTTACCACAACAGTCAATATGACTGGTTTTACAATTATATTTTCGAATTCCTACCTCAGCTTATTTTTTTTTTTAAAGATTGTCATGACACTGTATTGATAATTAAATTAATAATATTAGAAGCCCCCACCAACCATTTCCTCTAAGAGCAGTCATTTTGCCTAGCGTCAGTTTATATTACATTGTAAAATTGTCGGTATATTTAGTTAAGGCAGTATTTTAGTGTATGGTATAGTGGATGTTTGATAAAAAATAACCAGTTAATATTTTTTTCATACAGTTTTTTATAATAAGTTTATTAATATTTCAGTAACACAAGAAAAAATTTTAAAAATAATAATTAAAAATTGAAAAAATTACGGGCTGGTGTAGTGCTGGTGCTAAAGTAAAGGGTGCCTCCTTGTTGAAACGATTTCAATTTTTCCAGTAATCTGAAAAAAGACTGTTTATTCATTAGAATGTCGCCCGGCGAATGTTAAAAAAAGTAATTTTTGGCCTTTTTTTCAAAATTATGAATTTTATAAAAATATTAAGGGCCATAGGCCTACACCAAATTTTAAGTTAATTGGTCCATTAGAACTTGAGATATCAGGTATTGCACAAAGTAGTTTTGAGAAAAACGCGCTCTAAGTTTTTAAATTAGGTTTCAGGCAGTTTAACTCACAACACTGAAATGGCTGTATCTTTTAAAATAATGTTAATTTCGAAAAATCCTTATAAATAGATATTCTTAAATATATAAACTATCGACAGTTGAAAAAAAATGTATGTGTATTATTTCCTACAGTAGAATACTGCCTTAAATAAAGTTGATCTTTAAAATGTCAAAAAAAAAATTAAATAGTTACGTGACCCAGGTACATTTTGAGACTATTGAATCTTTTAATTAATATGCATATTAAATATAACTTAAATAAATGTTAAAAATAATATATTTTTTTAATATTTATGCCAGACCATTATATTTATATTCAAAATCTTAATGACATAACTTACAAAATCTTTTTATATTGATATAAATACGAGTAATTAAAAAAAACATTCATGAGAATATGCCCTTTTTTTACTCGTCCATTTCAACCGTTCAACTTATTTTTGCCAACAAATTCGTAATAAATTACCTTCAACGACAGTTCTCAACACTTACAAGCAAATCATACAAACTCGATATGATAAAAACTGACAAAAAAATTACCATTGCTATCATGTGAAACTTCTTTATTGTTGTTGTTGTCGTCAACAATATATAAATCATAGCAAAAAAAAGCCAATTCCATCAAAATGCAAAATTTTTCAATTAAAAGCTGTCAACGAGTTGTACGTGTGCAGCGGCTGTAGAAAGGGTGGTAGGGGGTAGGGCGGAAAAAACCAACCCCACCGCATAAACCATTTTATAACTTCATTTGCATAGCTCGAAAACCAATTTATTTGACGCCATTGTAGTCGCAAGAATTGCACATGAGTGAGTACGATTGCGCTGGTAAGGATCACAACAGAGGCATCACCAACAATAATAGCAACAACAAAAAACCCTACAGGAAATTAGTTTCATTTTTTGATGAATGCTTCGACAACCTTGCGCGCGCTTTTGGTGCGACCATTAAAAAAATCTCACTCATCATTTTACCTCCAACTCGGTTTAATTTGTTTTTTTTTTTTTTTTGTTATTCGTATTTCGTAGTATTCACCAACCCCCTTCCAATTTATGTCAACTGTTTCAACTGTTTGGGTTGATTCTGTTTTGTTCGAGTTCAGCTTGAAGTTAAATGCACTCAAGTGTTATCAGCCAATTTCTGGTCTTTGTTTCATCTTTTTACTACCGCCCCTTGCCTCCTTTATTACCTTGCAAATTGAAGTTTGCGCCATGTTTTTTCATCTCCTTTTTATGTTGGTTTTGCTTGCTTCCAATTACTTTTTTAATGGCTTTGTTCTGCTTTTTTTTTTCTTTCATTGCGTCTACAAATCTTTTTAAATTGCTTTTTATCTCGCATCGATAAAGAAATAAAGTTACTCCATTGATTTAATGACGAATCAAAAAAGGCCATTTTCATTAAAAATCATCTTTATATCTTCTTGAGATTTGTTTTTCAATTTAACTGCGTTGCTTATCTGCAGTAACATTTGCGTCGACCAACTCAAGTTTAGCAAATAAAAACGCCCTCACCCCCATTCATTGGCACTAAAGAACAGAACTTTTTATTTTAGCCAGCCCACAAATCGTTTTCTAATAAACTCAGCTAACGCTATGCCAACTTGGTGCCAAATGGTGCGCGAAAAATTATCGCAATTTAAATATCCGGCTGCTGGTGGCTAGTTATCACAGTTGTTGCTTTTCAAGAACCAAATGGAGTATGATAGGCAAATGATGCGTTGGCCATTAGAAGTTGACGTCCATTTTAATGGCAATGATTTACCATTATGTTGGAAAGGCAACAAAAATAGGGGAATACCATACAAAATATTTTTTTTTTTAAATAAGTGACTGGATCTAATGGCTATTTATTTGAACTTAATACCTGAGAAGAAATAGTCTTCCTAGAAAGCAAATCTAAGGACTTATCGAAGAAACCATGTCTCACTGCTGAGCAGTCTTGAACGTTATTATTTCTATATGGAAGCGCAGATACACTTAAAATAAAACAAATTGAAAGCGAAGTTAAATGATAAAACATGCAATATAGCTCTGTCTTCTATCTAAAGAAATCTAAAGAAGAAAGATCATCAGAGCTGTTCAATAAACGTAAGAGACACATTTGTATAATAATTCTACACAAAAAATTCACAAAAAATCATGGCACCATATCGTCGTCCGGGGATTAATGTACTTCATACGCCATTTTGACAATTTTGAGTTAATGGTTTTTGATACCAAATTTTTCCAAAAGTTCATTGGCTATCTTTTCTTTAAACTGAGCTACAATATTACATTTTTTTTTAATCTATATCCCTTTTAATAGAAATTTTGCTGAGTCTTGCACCATTTTCCGTACCATTAATTCAAAATTGTACCATTAACTCATTAGACGTATGGAGCACACGAATCCCCGATATGTCTTTCTCGTAAGCTGTCTAAAATCTTCAACTAAATTCTTGTAAATTCTGTTTTGTTTATATGACAATACCGTAAAAATTTTATATATTAAAAAATCTTTTAACCCTTTAAGATCTCCCTTACACGATCGTGTTAGGTTATTTTATTACGTTATAAAGGGTGTTTTTTATAGAGTGATACAACTTTGAGTTGGCATCACTGCTTTATTTGACCACCCATTTAACAGTTGATAGTCGCTTTTTGTGTAGTTTGCTTTGACACTTTATTATCGATCGACTTACACCAGAGCAACGCGTGCAAATTGTGGAAATTTTTAATCAAAATAATGGTTCTGTTCGTCAAACTTATCGTGCAGTTCGTCCATTTTATGGCGTACATAATCGTGCTTCAGAGCTGCTAATTCGAAGAATAATAGATCGTTTTCAGACCACATTTACTCTTACTGATAATGTGCATCCCGTAAGACGCCGAACAGTGCGCACTGAAGAATCTGTAGCCGCTGTACAGGGAAGCATTGAAGATGATCCTAATCAATCAATTCGTCGCCGTTCTCAGCAACTGGGATTGCGTCCTTCCACTTTGTGGAAGATTTTACGAAAAGATCTTGGCGTAAAACCTTTCAAGATTCAACTTGTGCAGGAATTAAAGCCAAACGACCATCGTATGCGCCGCCGATTCGGCGAATGGGCTGAAGAACAAATTGATATAGATTTTGAATTTCCATGGAAAATTTTATTTTGCGATAAAGCCCATTTTTCGTATTAGTCGTGAAGAGAATACACAAGCTTTTGTCGAAACACCACCACATCCACAGAAAATAACTGTTTGGTGCGCTTTATGGGCAGGCGGAGTCATTGGCCCATATGTCTTCAAAAACGATGATGGTCAGAATGTAACTGTCAATGATGAACGGTATAGTAACATGATTCGAACAGGACGGAGCTACATGCCACACAGCGGGCGCTACAATTGATTTACTCATGGAAACTTTTGACGAAAAAATAATTTCACGAAGTGGCCCAATTAATTGGCCCCCAAGATCGTGTGATTTAAGCCCATTGGATTATTTTCTTTGGGACTATGTAAAGTCACTTGTCTACGTCGATATACTACAAATAATTGAACACCTGGAAATCAACATTCGAAGAGTTATCGGCGAGATACGGCCGCACATGCTGCGAAAAATTTGTGAAAATTGGTGTTCCAGATTGAGCCTTGTAAGCGCCAGCCGTGGCGGCCACATTTAAGCAATAATGTCATAAAATTTTCTATCCAATAAAGCCCGTTTCATTGATATTAAAAATATATTACTATGTTTTATTATGATTTAAACTTGTAACACTCTATAAAAAAACATCCTGTAATTCGTTTAAATTTTATTTTTTTTAGTACTGCTAAAGACCTAAGGTACTCAAACGTGTTATGTCCTTTTCTCAGGAATTCGTGATTAAATTTTTTTTTACATTTTTTATGTAATTGAGAACTATAAATTAGCATGTTTATGAATTTTTATGTAAGTGAATTTTATGAATTTTAAATACAAAAAATTTTAGCCGGTCTGAAAGAGTTAAAAGGCTATAAGTAAAAAAGATTCACATGCATGTAGAAAGAAATTATAACCATATATATAGACAATAAGAAATGCATAATCCCCAAGATTGGATTAAAAATAACTCCAAGAATGTTGACTGTGTATAGATACATTAATATAAGTATTTTATATTTTTTTATAAAAGACTTTACAATACAATAAGTATTTTAAATTTTTTAATATTACAACGTTATGTCTCACCTCGTGTTTCTAAAAAAAAATTAAGGATATACATGCAACTATAACTCGCTAAATAAAATAGCTACGATGAAACTTTTGATACGACTATAAAGGTTGATTTTTTTTACCTAATGACAAAAGTTTTAACACCATGAGGACGTGGGCGAAGGAAACGCTTATGTAACAATTACAAAAACTTGTTTTGTTTGGTGAGTATAAGTACTTTATACTCGACCTTTTGTTTGCTGAGTATAAGTACTAGGTTTAAAATTATTTAATGCCACTAAAAGCTGCTTCTATACCTTTTTCCAGCGTTGCCAGAAGTTTTAATAAAAAACTGTAAGTTAAAAAAAAAATGTATTTTCAACGAAAAAACCGTAAGCCTAAAAAAGTACTGTATTTTCAACAAAAAAATACAGAAACATTAAAACAACAGAAAGTTTAATTTTGTTGGTATTTATTAAAATAAAAATAATAAAAAGTAATTCATTTACAAAAACATAAACAATAACATATGCAATTAAAAAAACTTTTAATAGCATTTGTACTTTTATATAGATCACATTTTGTTTTTGAAACTAGATTTCATTATTTTTCGTAAATTGACTTGTCAATTTTTTTGTACATTTGGATCGATTTATCAAATTTAATACAGTTTGACGTATTCTTTTTAAGAGATCTTTTGTTCTTAGAATTCCACAAAGTTATTCTAAACTTATTTCTAAGTTTTGCTTTATCAATAATAATTACTGAAAATATTTTTTCAACATTTACAGTGGCTATTGGAATGCATAGAACAACAGAAACCATTTTCCCAAAAGAATAACTGCTTTATTACAATCGCTTTTTTATTTTTCAAATAGATTCCCAAAAAACTTCAATATTACTGTCAGCATTTAAATTTAAACAGACGTAATTCACGCATTCATCATCAACTTCTTGAAATTCGTCAATGCTAATAACATTTGTCAAATGTCAACTCAACTTCGATATAGATGGTTGATTAGTATTTAAAACTTTACTTGGAGACAGAAGTTCTACATCCTTTTAAAATTAATTTTCAAATTTCATTAACAGTTTATTCATAGCTCAACCTAAAATTTTACGCAATGTTCTCTGAAATCGATTTCCTCCGATTCTAGTAATTTGTGGAGTATTTCGCTACCTAAATAAATATCTTTCAGAGGCTTAAGATTGCCAATACTCTTAATATTAATTTTTTTAAATTCAATTACGTTAACAAACTCATCTTCCAGTTTTTTAAAAAACCACGTAAAAAAAATCTATGACAACCAAATTGGCATATCGAAGCAAATTCTATTTGAAGCTTCCATATTATTACAGGGATAGTTTAATTGCAATGATGGAATATAATTGCAGGGCTACAATGTTGCCACACGGCATTTATTTAAAAAAATTTTTATTATCAAAAATAAAAATAAAAAACCAAAAATATTTTCATTTATTATTTAACATCTGAAATTTTAAAAAACTGTATTAAAATTAACAATTGAAAAAACTGCAAGCCTGTTCAAAAACTGTAATTTACAGTTAGAACTGTGAATATGGCAACGCTGGCTTCTTCACAAAAATAAACAAAAAATGGTAGAGGTCATGAAACCACGGAGAGAGTGGCTTTTAGATCGAAGAAGCAAGAAGCATGTCACGGCGTTGCATGGAATTACACTCGGTGAGTAAATGCGCTACTGTAAATGTTATTAACCTTCCAGCGGGCGTGCTGTGTAATTTCCCTAGAGCGGGCGCTTGTCGTAAATTTTGTGTAATCACGTTTTCTCCATGTTATATGTGTTTTCTTTATGGTAGTTGAGAGAGGCACTGACTCTCGAATAGCTCGCAGCTCGAGGCTGGCGACTAATATGTACTACGTTTACATACGAGATGAAAACAAACAAGAGTAAGGAAATACCCTTTTGTAATCTACACTAAGAGATTAATTTTGACATTTCGTTGCTTCGTTTTGTTTTGTTTTAGAATAGGGCTATGTTATAGTGGCGATCAAAAGCACGTCATAAACTGTTTTTGTTTCAATATAAATGGGAACTTTGAGAGAGTGAGCAAGAGAATAAATTTTGACCAAATCATGTGATCAAAGCAGGTTGCGTTGTGAATTTATTTACAACATTTGTATTTTAGCATGAAAACACGTGACTGGGGATCATATGACCGCCATCTTAATATAGTCCTCATTCACCTTCAATAAGTCAGTTTTCTTTATTAACACTTGCAGTGTTGCAATTTTTAAGAAATTTCCAATATTTACAGAGTTGCACATTTTTTTTAGAAGATAAGCAAGGCGATTTATTACTAATCTACTTCAGCATGTGGTTAACGTTTCTATGGCTTATCTTATAAAATTCAACAAGATTTAGGAGTTAATCTCGTCGAAGACCTTAACCTCGTTTTAATCCATATATGTAAGCGTAGTATAAGTGGTAAAAGTGGGGGAGCGATAAGGCGCATTTGTTGTAAATTATGCGACAGCGCGACCGCTGGAAAATAAAACTTAGAATGAATAGCATTCCTGCAACAAAAAAAATTACTACGTAATAAGGTATCAAAGGTATCAGCTTGTGCTAAAAATGTTATATCATTACACGGAATTTTCACTCGCTACGGTAGAAATTGTTCGACAGTAAAGATCGGTACGTTGTCCTTGTAATTACAAAATATATATCGGCATGAGATCACATCGTTAGCGGCTTTATGTTTTAAAAATATTAAAGCGTTGCTTGGAATTATGCACGGTGCTTTTTAGCAACTGTAAATAAAAAGTCTTCACGTCCCGCGGATTTTTGCGCAAACACGTTTCTAATAACATATGTATATAATCAAAATCAACTTAAACTTAGATCGCTAATGATACACTCTCTTAGGTTACCTTTTTAAGGCAGTATTCTAGTGCAGGAAATTACAAAATCAAAAAATCGTTTTTCCATTTTTCGATAGTTTATATACTCAAGAATATCTCCTTAAAAGAATTGTTTAAAATTCAATTGTTTTAAATATTTTAAGAATTTTAGTGTCGTTAGTTTGTCTGAAACTGAAATTAAAATTTTTAAACGCGTTTTTGTCGAAACTACTTTTTCCAACACGGTTGACATGATATCTCAAGTAACCCGAACTAGGATTACGTAAAATTTTCCTTTTTTTAATATTTTAATATCCCTAGTCCGTGCTGTAGCGACATTCTTACTAATAAACAAAATCAATTTTATTTTTTTCTCATGTTAAGAAGGGTTGAAACCATGTCAACATGGAGGCACCATAAACATCAAGAGCAAAATAAACATAATTTTGGTTTAATAACTACAAAAAGTGTTGTTTCATTTTTTGGAAATGCAACAGGAGATAGCAAAATTTTTGATGAGAGTGTAATGGATATTATTATCTCTAAAAATCAAGATTTGGATAAATATTTTCAAGTGAAAAAATTATAATTTATTCATTCAAAAGCAAAAGTTAAAACTTCTGTAACGGTACCTCTAGTGTATAGGTAATAATGTTCCGATAAACTTTATTACCTATATTAAACAGCACGACCTCAAAGATTCAGGAGTGAAAACAAACTTCTACTAGCTTTTCCGTATTGGCGTCGGAAGCGGGGGGAAAAGGGGGGCAGTTGCCCCACTTTTTTTGCTAGATAAACAATTAACAATAAAAAGAAAACTTAAAAAGTTATTCAAAATATCAGTTTTTTTTTACAACGATAATCTTTTTATGTTATATATTTTCCTCTTCTTTCTTTCTTCTTCATAAGCATGTTTTGCGGATAACCATTTTCTTTCTCTGTGTTTGCAAAAAAGATAGAACAAAATGTAGAGTTTCTACTGCAAACCCACAAACTGAAGTTTAAAAGCACCCTTAAGTATGTAGCTTAATACTGTAATATTGTAACCTGTATACTGTATTGTATACTGTAATGTATAATGTATAACTATACTGAAAATGGATTACTCGAAAAACTCGATTTTCGAAAAAAAATGTATTTAGTTATTTATTTCAAAAATATATCGACAGATGATTTTAATTTTGAGCTTTTTGTGATGCTTAAGCATTGTAAAAAAGAATTTCCTCGTAACATTTGCAATAATAGAATTTTTCATTTAAACTCATTTCAAGCTCACCGTTATGTAGGACGCTGCAGGAAACTAGTACACAATGCAGCACAGTACTATAAAAACCATAGCACCATCGAATGTGTAAAAAAAGAACACTTCCGGAAAAATAAGTGCTGCTCAGACAGACTAATAGCAAAGGAAGCGAAGAAAAATTTCGTTACTAAATACATCCCCTGATATTCAGAAAAGCATCAATTAGTTAATCACCAAATTGTAGAATTACGTAGGAGGACCATACGTAGAAGAAAAAGCGAAGCTAGTTTGATTGGATACGTCACACTACATAAATCATTGGTCTCAAAGAAAAATATTGAAACTAGACTAAAATTCCCTAAAACGCTTTTAAACAAGCCATAAACGTTTTGGAAAAACGTTTTATTAGGTGGTGAGTCGAAATTCTATCGATATGTCACCCACCAAAACAGCAGCTTAATCCGCGATATACTATGGAAACAATAATCCGGATCTCAAGTCCGGATCTCAATCTAAAGTCCGAATTTTTCTCAATTTTCTACTTCTCAAGTCCGGATTGAGAATCATTAGAATCATTGGCGTCGGAAGCGGGGGGAAAGGGGGGCAGTTGCCCCACTTTTTTTGCTAGATAAACAATTAACAATAAAAAGAAAACTTCAAAAGTTATTCAAAATATCAGTTTTTTTTACAACGATAATCTTTTTGTGTTATATATTTTCCTCTTCTTTCTTTCTTCTTCATAAGCATGTTTTGCGGATAACCATTTTTTTTCTCTGTGTTTGCAAAAAGATAGAACAAAATGTAGAGTTTCTACTGCAAACCCACCACTTCTGTTTAAAAGCACCCTTAAGTATGTAGCTTAATACTGTAATATTTTAATCAAAGCCTTCATCGGAAAAGTGCCTTCTGAACAAAATCTAAAAACAAAACTAGATCTTTATGCAGATGACTTTGATGGGAGCGACCTCCACGCGCAACTTAAAATGCTGAAGCACTTGCCTGGCCAAACACCTTCAAATTGAAGTGGCATTGTATCCCAATTTGCAAAAAATTCGGATACTGTAAAAAAACTATTAAATTACGTTGAAAAACTTATTGCTTTGCTTTTGACTGTGTCTGCATCAGCAGCTTCATCTGAGCGTTTTTTTAGTGCACTAAGACGACTTAAAACGTATCTTCGAGCAACTATGACACAGAAACGACTCACTCATGCGGCACTTATACACATTCACAAAGATAAAACCGAAGAATTGAATTCGATGGAGGTGGTGAAAGAGTTTGTTTCTCGCAAGGACAGAAAGAAACATTTTGGAATAATTTAAATTGATATAACTTTTTGTACCTTATTGCATTTAAACCATGCAAAGATATACCTAGTCTTGCTTTATAAAAGTAACCATTATTTCTTATATTTTCATATTACCATATGAAAGATCCTTTAAAGAATGATCTCTAATATTGAAATTGGAAGAACTTTTAAAAATAATGAAATTTTAATATTTTTTATATATATTTTTATATATTTATTTATTTTAAACTAAAATAAAAAATTTGTTTATTCACATTCATGTTTCTTTGAAGAAATTTTGGTGAACTTTTTCGCACCACCATTTGTACTGCCCCCCCAGATGAAATTCGCTTCCGACGCGCTTGTTGTAAATTTTGGTTGTAAATTTAGTACAGGCTTGGATTAAAAAAATAACAAACACCATGAGACACGAACCCACGACATTCAGTTTTTAGTTCACTTCTCTTACTACTGGGCTATTGCGAAATATGAAATAAAATCGATAAACATACATATGAACTGAATTTCCAAATGTTCCATTCTTTTAAAAAATTCTTGAGAAGGGCATAAAGAAAAGAATTCTGTCTTTTCTTGAACATATCAACTTTTTTGGCTTTAGATCAGTAAAGAGCACTGAAGATACTTTGCAGAATTTTTTCTAGATGTTTATGATTCTTTGAATAATACAAAAATCACTGCTACTCTCTTCCTAGATATAACAAAAGCATTTGATACTGTTAACAACGATATTCTTTTGAGAAAATTAGAACAATATGGCTTTAGGGGATTTTGCTTGACTTGGTTGAATTCGTATCTGGCCAGGAGACAGCAAATGGAAATAAACAAATTCAAATAGTTCCATTCGCAACATTTCCCTAGATGTTTCTCAGGGTTCAGTTTTAGGCCCTATACTTTTTTTAGTTTATGAAAATTCTCTGTTTTCACAAAAATTTAAAAGTTCTATAACAGGTTTCGCAGATGTTTGGCGTTTGTTTTTAGCTGTGATTCATTAGATATGCTGTCAGCATTTATCAATCGAAAGTGACAGTTGTTAAGATGCTGGTTTATAAGTTATAGAATGGTTATAAGTGATAAATCAAAATGATTGTTTTTTAACTAATCGAGCCACATAATGAATACAGAAAGGTTTTATTTACTCTCGAGTTGTTGTATGAAATATCCCATTACTAATGCTGGAATCAACCTTTCAGTAGTACCTCCACATGCATTTCAACTATATTTATTTTCATTTTTCTCAGTAGCGCCAAGATTATTTAATAAACTCATAGATAACATACGTGAAATACGTTCGAAAACATGTTTCCGAAAACAGTAAAATTGTGGCTTTTTTAACTGGAATATGCTCAAGTCGAAGCTTTGTTACTAATTGTTACTTAAAAATTCCATTTAATTAGTACCTATTGTAAAACCTTTTATTACCATTAAGAAAAAAAAAATAATTTAATTTTACAAATATATATTAAAATTAGAACTACAAAAAATTACAATATGAATTAAACTCTAAACTAAATTAAAAATTATACTTAAATTATGATCAGTCTTAATTTTAAAAAATTAGGTTACTTAATGATTTAACACTAGCCTTCATTAGCTACTGAATGCAGTAGATATCTGAACTAATAATAAGTTATTAACAAATTAAATAAATTATAATAACATTATGTTGATTTATATAACTTAAATAAAAATTCTAAATGTTTGATAGTTTAAATCATACTTGACTTTAAATACAAATTCTAGGTGTTTGATAGTTTAAAATCGTTTATTGAGCCTTAAGGTCAAAGTTAGAACAATTAATTGTACTAACGAATCTTTCCAAAGAAACAACAACAACAACAAAGTTTTTATTCAATATGAATAGGAAAAAAAACACTAGCTGATTTTATTGCAATTTCGGCCGTGCTAAAAGCTTTATCAGAAATCTTTGTGATGCCCGTGCAAGCGCGCACTAGCGCTCTGCACCACAGAGGCGATGAGATTTAAATAACATAAGCATAAGACTAAAGTAAAGCAATAATACAACAACAAATGTGAGCATGTGAAGTGGGAGAAAAACTGAGAAATTGACACTTCAAATCTCATCGCCTCTGTGGTGCAGTGCACTAGTGCGCGCTTGCACGGGCATCACAAAGATTTCTGATGAAGCCTTTAGCACGGCCGAAATTGCAATAAAATCAGCTAGTGATTTTTTCCTATTCATATCGAAAAAACTTTGTTGTTGTTGAATTAAAATTGTGAGCTTTAGACCAAGTAAGTTTTCAAGAAGGCAACAACAACAACAACAACTCTGTATAGAGTCAATCACTTAGCTGACTAGACAGTCTGTTTCGGAAATCGCTACATTTTCCTCTTCAGTAGTCTTTTAGTGATTAAGCTGTGCTCAACTCACTGTTTAAATTAGTATATGAATGTGTAGATTTTGGAATTCATTCTTATGAATTGTATGGCTGGTAATCATATGACATTTTAAAGCAGTAGGCAATTTTATAGATCACCGCCATCAGCTCTACCAATGTTGCCATCTGTTCTTGTTTGTTGTTGTTGTTGTTTCTTTGGAAAGATTCGTTTGTACAATTAATTGTTCTAACTTTGACCTTAAGCTCAATAAACGATTTTAAACTATCAAACAACTAGAATTTGTATTTAAAATCAAGTATGATTTAAGCTATCAAACATTTAGAATTTGTATTTAAGTCATATAAAATCAACATAATAAATAACAAGGTCATTTAGTAAAAACTTTAATTCCAAAAAACCTTCAGTATCAGTTGGGCTATTTTGGGATAGAGTCTATTTTGAGATAAGAAATTTTTAAACTCCTCCACATAAAGTTGATGTTTAGATAGTAGTTAAGATTTGTATAAAGAAAAGAGAGATTAAATTCGAATTCGAAATAAATGCTTAAGTACTTAGTACTGGAGATACTTTTAATGTAGTTTGGAACCGAGTTATAAACGAAAAACAAACGGCTTGAGTTTTGAAAGTTATACTTCGGAATAACAAGATTCATGCTTCTACTTGACCTACAAAACTTTAACTTTTCAAAAAGATAACCTGGACAGCGTGAGTGGATAATCTTACTTTATGTAAGAAAATGCAATGTCTTGCTTCAAGATATCTGAGCAAGCTATGACCTAATAACTGCTTGGTAAATAGTGAAATGTGATCAAATCTCTGAAGATCGTAGACATAACGAGTACAATTATTGAAAGTCATTTGCATTTTATGTATAGATCTCGAGTCGAGTTTGCTGTAAATGACTTCTCCATAAGGGTATATTGGCATAAGCAGCTGTAGAACAAGCTTTTTCCTAGTTTCGATAGGTACGAACGCTGCAGTTATTAGGAGGTTTCTAAGCACATAGTAGATTTTATTAACGCTTGAGTTTACGTGATCTTCAAAGGACAAAGAAGAGTTTATTTTGAAACTTACATTAGTGACCTTACTTACAGATTTTAGCATAACGCCATTGATGAAAATTAGGGGACATCAAGATTTTAATATGGTATTTTTGAGAGCGGCAATACATAAGATTTAAGAGGATTCAGTTTAAGCATATTAGTTCTGACCCAATTTGCCACTATATTTAAATCTTCATTGACTCTTGCGCCTAAATCTTCAGAGAGACCAATGGGTCTGGACATATACAGTTGCAGGTCATCAGCATAAGAATGCATAGTAACATGATTATATTTACTAAATATGTCATTTATAAACATAGTAAAGAGGATCGGACTTAGAACAGAGCCTTGCGGAACTCAGCTGGTTGTACGTTTATAAGATGAGAACTTGTTTTTTATCCTTGCTCTTTGAGATCTGCCATTTAAGTAGCTAAACATAAAACTAACCGATGTATGGGAAAAACCAAAGTTAGACATGAGCTTTTAACAGAGCAGAGAGTGATCACAATGTCAAACGCCTTAAGAAGTCAAATGGCCCATATCATAGGGCACTCTAATGTTATTTAAAATTTTGACCAAAGCAGAGGAACAGCTAAGTCCAAGTCGGAATCCTGACTGAAGAATCCTGACTTTTAAGGCGCTTCTTCGAGATAATAGAATGAACATATTACCCGAGAATTTTAAAATCGTACATGGCCCTACAATGTTTTTATTTCAAATAGTTTACGTATCTACTTTAATATATATTTTATTCCTCAAGTTTTCTTTAGAAAACTCTACTATAAATAAAAAAGTGCCTTTTTGTGTCTTTTCTTGCATTTTATAACACTTTTTTTTTTAGTTTTTTGGTTCGCTAAATCCGGTCCCTGGCAATTAGTTACGGGTGAAAGAAGATTGCCCAACTTGTCTTGGTTGCGTATACGCCATGTGGCATTAATATTTGATACTAAAACTTGTGGTGCATGTAAGCAACTATGGCGAAAATGTGTTAAGTACAGAGTTAAATAAAACTATTTTTTCGTATCAAACATGTTCGTTTTGAACATTTTGCTTATTAGTGTACTGCATAGCTTAATATTCAATTGTTTTTAATTTTAAGTATGAAAAATAGTGAAATTCCAACGTTTTGTCATTTTTTGCTTGATTGTTAACAACTGACCATTTCAAATGGCATAATTTTATAATGGCATAAGCAATAATTTAGAGGGAATAAGGTCTCGATACCAATAAAGTAGACCCACACCAACCTGCTTGATTTTTACTCACATATTGCTTGTTTTAACTATTTTGTCATAATTTGTGCTTACTTCAGAAATAGCACTAAATTATATTTTGTAAGTGTTCTTAAAGATTGTGAGCTTCTTGGCGCCTGTTTTGAAAATATTAAAACGACAGCAAATAAATAAATAAAATAGTTACTGAAAATTGACAGTAAAAGCAACAACAAACACATTATAAAAACTCTGCACACAATTTGAACTTTAATCAACTATTATAATTAAGCTGATTAGATTAAGCTGTGTTCACACCAATTAACCTTTGCAATCAGTAGCGACAGCGACAACAACACCAGCCAAAGAATTAGTATTGAATTTAAAATATAAATAAAATAATTATCGCTAATTTTAATTGACTTGTTTTCAGCTTGTTTGTTTAAATAATAAATAGACGCTTTTGATAATAAAAACAGTTCTGAGTTGCGACAATAAATAGTTAATTAAAGTCTACACGCAATCAGTAAAAGACTGCTAATTTTGCATGCAGTAATATAAACAGCTTGACTAATCTTTATAAAACGTTGTAATTGTCTTTTTTTTAATTGAATTTAATCATGGTGTAACTAACCTTAACACTTTGCAAGAGCTTGCAATTTATTGGCAACATTCAGCTATCATTTATATATTAGATTTTATGAAAACTGATTAAAAATTTATTGGGATTACGAATCGAAACGTCTGATTGAAGAAAAAAACTATTGCTGCTCAATAAAACGTCATCATGACACGTTCTTAATTAGTGAATTTTTTCTTCCCTACAATTAAGTTATTGTTTTGATAATAAATTTTAAATTAAATTTATTCCCTAACTTGCAGTATTCCGTAAATGTCAGTAACTGTTGTTAAGGTCATGTAATTAATGTAATTGGGTTATAAAACAACAACAAGAACTCTAACGGTAACATCATTTCATGTCGTGCAATAAAAATAACAATTATTACCGCTGCTGACCCAAATTATAAGCCATAATTTAATCATCTTTATAGCAAAAGTTATTTAAAAATGTTTTCAAAATGACCGACCGCAATTAAAACATTTTTTAAAATTTCATAATTTTCCATCTTACCGTTGGAACTGACGAGTGATGTTTGTGTAGCAGAAGCATTTAATTGACGTTGGCAACAACTTCGATTAAATGGCTAAATTAAAGTTTCGCGCACTAATTAAAACATTTTTAATATCATTGCCGTGAAGTTGGTGTTGGTTGGCAAGCACGAAACTCTATAGTACCAGAAAATTTCAGTTGAGTATCTGCATTTTTTACCTACGGCTACAGCTGCCGCACAGTTGAGTCCCATTTTCGATCATTAAAATGATAATAAAAACGTTGTTTAACTGTTGCTTCTTATGTAGTTTTCTCTTCATTTTCTTTGTTATATTTAAGGACTTCCAAAATAATTACATTTAATAATTTTAAGCTTAATTTTCATATTTCCTAGGAATAACTAATAAACTTTAACACCTTCTTTACATATACTTATTTTTACGTTACAAATATTTTGTGGCATGAGATTTTTTCGTCAAAATCATTTAACTCAATACTTACATTACATAACGTCCCCACGAGGCATAGCACATGCCATCTATACATCAAGGCATCGGAAAATTTAGTGGAGACCGCCTATGCCGTGGCATATCTTATGCCCTGCCTTAAATTCCATGATATTTTTAATGGCATCTACACTCTAAAAGATAAATGTAAATTTACAAAAATTATTATAGTAATTTTTTGTTGAAACTCAAACTGATACGTGATTTTACTATAAATCTTGCATTAATTTTTGAGTGTTTACCAATTTACACAATTCTTATTAAAATGAAACAATAAATATTGAATTTTGCTGCAATAACAACTGCAAAGTAATAGATTACTACATAACTTTAATTAAAATTAAACAGTTGAATATTCAACATCGACAATATATTCAACAGATACTCAGTTGAGTTAGCTTGTCAACGTGTTGGGATTATTACCTAAAAGTTATCTCATTTTTGATTAAAAAAGTGTAGTAAGAATTCGGTTTTAGTAAAAGTTAATTGAATGCTATGTTATTAGTGGTTATTTGTCAGCAAAATCTGAATATTTTAGTAAAAACCTTTGAAAAAACCAAAATATTCCTTGTGTTTCATTTCTTTAATTCTTAAGTGTTATTTTTCATTTCTTTTTTTTAATGCCAATTTGAAGAAGAATAAGCATGAAACAGAACTCAAAACATATCTTTACTAGAATATCAATAGAAGTTTATATTGACTATATCAATTATGGTAAAACTAAACAAAAATTGTTGAATTTTTCTGAAATGAGAGTAGAAAATTTGTATTGGTACTACATGGATGAATGTAACATTGAACAATTGATGTTTAATTTCGCTGCAATATTAATTTCATTGCTTCTTATTTTAAGCAAAATTCAACACTGTTTGTTGCATTTCACAACATAACAAAAGAAACAAGATATTGAATGAAATAACAATGTGTGAATTTACTACAGTTTTAGAAGCTAACCTGTTGCCTACAACTGTTGTAGTATATTTCAACAAAAACTTTTTAGAGTGTACCTCATGGCACGAGCTGTATTGCATTCCTAAATTTCAATGGAATTGAAATATTATAACTTCCCACCAGGAAATGTGAGCATTCCCGGATGTTACCAGGAAACATTCCATGGAATGTAGGAAGCATTCCCCTTTGTTGCACACTCCATTGCTTTTTTAACATAGCATGTCATTAGAGGGGAAACATTCCTCCCTGCTGTGTTAAACAGTCATGTGGAAACATTCCTCTCCACTGTCCTCAAAAGTGAATTTGAAGCAGTCCTCTCCCCTGTTTTAAGAATTAATGTGGAAACATTCCTCTTCCTTGTTATGAAAATGGATTCGACCAGGATTCGAACCCGGGACCCCTGAGCGAGAGTCGAGCGCGCTACCACTAGACTATCGAATTCTAAAATAAGTGGCTAGAAAACAATGATATTAATATTTTCTATTGTCATTGCTTGACAATAAATAAAAGTTTCCACATGCATTCTTAACGAAGCGGTTTGGAAACAATATAAACACAAAACTACCCTTAAGCTTCCAAAAGATGCAGTGGGGAAACAATATATATACAAAACTACCCTTAAGCTTTCAAAAGATACGGTGGGGAATGTTTCTTTATCACTTTAAGATGGAAGCCTTCCGATTTTTCCTGGAGGGTTACATGACATGGCATTGAATGCCCACCAAACAAATTCTGTGACATATTTTGACTGTCGGTGCTCATGACTGGTTGTATTCATATACGATGAAGGCATGTGACATGCCTCGTGGAGACCTTATGTTAGCTAAGCGTTAGTCAGGCCAGCAGCGAGAATTATCCCTCGGGCCAAGGTGGGGCTTGAAAATTATGTATTATGGATTTCGGGATTAAAAAAAATCCCAGGTTTGATAAACCTTAGAAAACGAATTTTTTGAAAGACGTAATATGAAGTTTCGAAGTAATTATGCCTTGTTTTACAACACAAAACATTGCAGAAGATTTTGAAATACTAAAAAACACAATTTCGATTAAATGTTTGGATGGTATTTATTGTTTATTTCTGAAAAACAAGAATCAATTCTTTAAAAAAATTAATTAAATGAGATCATTTAGAAGGTTCATAAAATCATTGAAAAAAAATAAAATAGTTTATCTATTTTAGTATTTTTAAGTAAGAATTTTATGATATTTTGTACAGCTTATTAAAGAAAAGTTTATATATTTATATATATCACGACATATTTTGTACAGCTAGGTAAAAAAAATTTTATTTTAGTAATATTAAAATTACATTTCAGTATTTCTAAGGAAGTATCATGTGTTTTAAACATTGTGTTATTTTGTACAGCTAGTTTAAGAAAGGTTTTTATTTTTAAATTTTTTTAAATCATATTCAGGTTTTTTTTAGGTAGCATCATAGAATCTTTTGTACATGTTCTTGAAATTGAAAAAAAAATTGAATAGTATAATAGTTATAGTCTTGTTGTACCGTTTGTTGAAGGAAGTTTTGTTTTTTTAATTTTTAAGGTCACATTTCGGTATTTCTAAGGTAGTAAGTATCATGTCACATTTTTACACCTAGTTGAAAAATATTATTATTCTTGTATTATTAAAATCATATTTCAGCATATTTCTTAAGTAGTATCAAATGTTTAACACGTTGGGCCTTACCAATAGTCGATTTAATAGGCCTTAGTGTTGGCCTTGAGTGTGAGCTTTTCTGACATTATTTCTATAAAATTTGCTGTCAAAAAGCTCACACTAAATTTACAGCCCTATTCTGGCAAAGCAACAATTCTTTCCCAGTGTTTTTAATATTTCTATGTGTTTGTTGTATTTTTTGTTTTCAAAACAAAATTTGAAGGTCAAAAACAAAATGTTTTAATAAAATTGTCACTATCTGAAAAGCAGGTGACAATTTTTATCAAAATTTATTATTTTTGAGCTTCAAATTTTGTTTTAAATCAAAAAATTACAACAAACACAAAGAAATATTAAAAATACTGGATAACAATTGTTATTTTGCCAGAAAAGGGCTGTTAGAGTCGACATTAAAATTACTATTGGTAAGGCCTATTGTGTTATTTTGTACAGACAGTTTTAGGAAAGTTTTTATTTTAAAATTTTTTAAAAACACAAAAATTTTTCTCAGGTAGTGTCATTGAATTTTTTGCAAAATCTCGGGATTTTAGGCCTTGCAATCCCAGGACTGTCGGGACTAAGAAAAGTCCGGGATCCCGGGATTGGATGCCCTAGCTTGCATCTGGTACAAATATATTCCATAGCAGCTGCCACCATAAACATTAAAACAAGAAAAATATTTTTATTGTCATTGAACGGCATTTTATAAGTGACTCTTAGAAGTGAAAATATGGAAAAAATAGAATCCAACCAGTGGCGTAGATAGCTTTTAGTTGTGGGGTAGGGGTTCGAAAAGTATTTAAGATCTTTAAAAAGTTTACTTTTGAATACCTGATTATATGAGTTTTTTGTGACGACGAATGTCATGTTTCACAGCGTTACTTTGTTGAAACGTCGAAAAACTATGAAAGAAGACACTATGACATGTCAAATGACATCTCAAAAATCAATTTGTGTCCGTACCAAACTTCTCAGGCACAAAAGTTCCAAATATCGAAGGTCGGCCTTTGTAGTCTAGAGCAGAGTGCGCTAGACTACCAACCCGGAGGTCCCTGGTTCGAATCCGGGCTCGGGCATGGTTCTTTTCACTTTCTTTGTTCTTTCCTTAATTTAAGAATTATGGAAAAATAAAAATCCACAAATAAATTATGGAAAATGTGGAATCAAAGGACAGAAACACAACTAAGGGCTGGAAATGCTTGCCGAGATTAAGGCATAACACTAGCCTCGGTTGAAAGCAATTCAAATTGTCTTCCACGGTTGTTTCGCCTAATCAATAATTCACGTATGTTTCTAATCAATTCTTCTAAATAATCTATCCCTTTCCTTTCAGGTTAAAGACCAAACCTTGCTTGTATAAGGCACATGCTTTGGTTCTTTGATCTTTTAAATAAAAAAAAATTAAAAGATATCAGACTCAATTTTATTATTTAAAGTAAGGAAAAACCGTGAAGTTTTTAAAAAAAAATGATTCGCGCATTTACAATAAGTTCAAATGCAAACGATCTTCAGCGAACAGGACCCGAGAAAAAAATGCATATATTGTGTAAATAAAGTAGCTAATATGTGTCGAAACTGCCCTGAGTGTTAAAATGTCTTATCGAAACATACCCAACAAGTACCTCAAAAATAACCTGAAATAATACCATAGTAAATCTGTATTATGTCAATAAAGTATTCAAAAACTAGCGACTATTTTCGGACACAATAAACTTATGAGAGTCCAATTATGTATTCGTTCGTGCACTGTGCCTGCCCAAAGTGTTCCAGGACTAACACTTCTTTCGGTGCAGAGGTCGAACATTTACTGACACGGGCACCGGACATATATCTGACTTGAAAATATGAAATTGTTTCTCGAGTATGTGTCTATATTTACATTATAATTTTTTATAATTTACTGTTGAAAATAAAGGCGACACTTTTCTTAAGAATGTTATATGCTAAGTAAAAAATGTATTTATGCATGTATTAAGAAAAATTAAAAACAAAGTTAAAAGAATAATTTTGCGAGATGATCCAGTACAGACGCAGCAGATGGTACAAATTCTCTACTAACACCGCGTTACAAAAACGAGCTTTTGTTCTGTCCTATGAAGCAAATATACCTTTTCGGAAAGGGGGGAAAAATAAAAATATACGTGTATCGGCGATTTTCATGTATACGTCAGAATTTTTTTTTTTATAAAGTATAAAGCTCGTAGTGTCCGTTTGTCCGCCTGTGTGAAAGACTTTGGATCGATTTTTAACCCTTTTTCCGTGATCCAATCGAGCTGAATTTTTGCAGTCAGACTCATGGAAATGTCTGTATCACGTCAATTTTTTTAAAAAATAGATTTTTATCAATTCTCAGATTTTCCTGAATTTTTTTTTTTTTTTTGAAAAAAATATTTTTTTTTCACTTTTTTCAGCATAACTTGAAGGGACTCCAAATTTTTAAACTACTAAAGCGTTCCGAAAAAAAAAATTTGTTTTTCGACCCATATTCCATATATTTGTAGTTTATCAATAGTAGCTTTCTAACACTAAACTGTTTATGACTTTTACAACACTTACAACTGGTATGACAGATGAAACATTGAATTGCACAATTGTTGTAAGTTCTGTTGTGCGAAAACGTATTTCTATATATTTCATCTGAGAAAAAATGCAGTACCCAACTCGAAATAATTTTTTTACGTTTGTGACTTATTCGCACCAAGTAAAAATTTGAAAAATATTACGAAAACAGTGGTTAATTCGTTTCAGAAAATATTCAAGAGTGCTTATGTTCCTTACTTGTGGTGTACTCCGGAAGTCGTATGCGACTATTGCTGTAGAAATTTATGCTATAGAAATTACTGAGGTCAACAATCAAGTACGCTGTACCAACAATTTGACTACCACGCACGGAGCACTAACTTTTACTCAAACTAAAGGGTACCAATACTTTCGCCGCAACAAAATTCGCTACGCTAATGTAGAATCGGTTGTTACAGCGGTTCTGTACTCACCAGAAGAACGTATAGCGGCTTCAGTGGAGATTTTTGATGATGTTCCCGAAATAAGCGATGGAGAACCGACAGTAGTACCTACACTGCTATCAACATTTCTTGCATCGAATGCGAGATGCGAAAGTCCAGAAGTATCGGAATTTGTACCAACACCCAGTGAACTTGGGACTGCACTGCCGCATTTAGTAACGCAAGCCGACTTCAATGACCTTGTACGAGACGGAAATTTGTCGAGGAGAGCAGCGGTACTCTTTGCATCACGCTTTAAGCAGTGGAATATAGTGGCGGCTGATTTTAAAGTAACAGTCGCTCGTGATCGAGGTAGCACTATTCCATATGACGAATTTTTTTGTCCCGATCGCATATGCCACAAACCTCAAAGAAACATACGAAGGCATGGAATTAATATTACAGCTGATAAAGTACCAAGAGCATAATTGGAAAATATGCTGGGATCTGAAAGTGGTCGGATTACTCATGGGTATTAAGCGTGGATTTCCAACCCACCAGTGCTTTTTGTGTACATGGGAAGGTCGCAAAAGAGATCAGCATTACACTGAATTTAAGTGGAAGCCGCGAACATGCTACAAAGTAGGCGTAGAAAGTATAGGGAATCTACCATTGGTGCAGCCATCTCAAATCATTTTGCCACCACTACACATTAAGCTCGGTCTCGTATCAAATTTTGTTAAAAAACTGGATCGTGAGGGCGAGGCGATTGCAAGTTTGCGCAGAATTTTTCCGTAATTGAGCGGCGCAAAGATTCATGCAGGTACTTTTTTAAGAAGTCATTCAGTAACTCTATTTTTTTAATGATGTGTATGATTTAAGGTGTTTTCAATGGTGCGCAGATAAAAAAAATAGTTGCAAGTTATGAATTTTCCTTAAAAATTGAATGCTATCGAACAACGTGCATGGAAAGGCACAGTTGCCGTAATGGAGCAGTTTCTTGCCAACAAACGAGCTGCCAGTTATAAAAATATTGTCGCAGAAATGATTTCGGCATATGGCGAAATGGGCATATTAATGTCGCTTGAGATCCATTTCCTTCACAATCATTTAAATTTTTCCCCTGATGATTTAGGAGCTTGTAGCGATGAGCATGGCGAAAGGTTCCATCAGGACATTGCGGCTATTGACAAGCGCTTTAAAGGACAAGGCATTACGCATATGCTTGGCGAATACTGTTGGTCTATTTTTAATATAACAAAATTAATAAAAAAATTCGGTTTTTTAACGAACTGAAACCGTGACAAAAAAACCGACAACCATTTTTTCCAAAAAAATTCAGGAAAATCTGAGAATTGATAAAAATCTATTTTTTAAGAAAATTTGACGTGATACAGACCTTTCCACGAGTCTGCCTGCAAAAATTCAGCTCGATTGGATCACGGAAAAAAGGTTAAAAATCGATCCAAAATCTTTCACACAGGCGGACAGACGGACACTACGAGCTTTATACTTTATACATAAAAAAAAATTCTGATGTATACATGAAAATCGCCGATACACGTGTATTTTTATTTTTTCTTCCCTTTCCGAAAAAGTATATTTGGTTCATAGGACAGAATGTGTGTAACGCGGTGTAATTGTTATCGTTGCTAAGCCATTTAATCTTCGCTGTAATAAAAAATATGAACAAAAATATTTTTATATAAAAAATAAAATTGTCTTTAGTTTTACCTGCGATGTTGTATTTCAATGATATGTTTAATTTCTTTTCAAACCTGTTATCGCCCAGCGGCAGCAGTTGAAACAGGTAAGGTGGCAAGATTTTATATTTTTTGTACATATTTGGAAACACATCCTTGTTACATACTTCTAAAGCGTCCATTGCGTTAGTTGGGATTTTTTTCTCGTTCTAAAGTTTTTTAAACCATAGCTTTCTTTCAGTAACTATTACTTCGAGGTGATCTTCGAAATATAAATTAATATAAAACTATACAAGTTTCTCGAAATATTCAAAATATTAGAATTCAATGATGGCCGCCCAACACTGGAAAATATTGATTGGAAAGCACTCAAAAAGTATGTGTGTTAAGAAATGTGAATCTATTTCATTTCAGCGGTCAATATATATGGTATATTTAAAGAGATTCTGTAAAAATTTTCCAGACTTTCAACGTTTGAAGCACAGCCGTGAATAACGTTTCATAACGATTTTATTGCAGATTACCGTTCACATGACTCTCTTACATTGTCTTAACACCAAATTAGCCAAAAATATGCACCTTATCGCTATCAAAAGCAATAACAAAGTGTCAGTCAGTGGAAGAACGTTTTAAGTTAAGAACGAAATTGTAAGAGTTGAATTATCTATTGTATTTGATAAGTGCAAGAGATGCACAAAAAGGAAGTCCAATGTTGAAAATTGAATTGATAATAATGAAAAAAGATTGAAGAATTGTGGTAATGAAAAAATTTTAAGAAAAAAATATACCTCCAAAAAACGCTCCAGAGCAAGTAAAATGGAATAACGTTGTAGATTCACATTGCTTTTTTAGGTAATTGAATTGTTATTCTATATATATATGTGATATTTTATGCTTCTTTTCTTGCAAAAAAATTGAGCATAAGTGCAATAAAGGAACATTATTTTAAATTCAATAAAAAAAAACTAAACTGGGCAAACAGCTTTTTTAACATCTTTAATCAAATTGTGCGAGGTAACTCCATAAGAACTCAAAAATTGGCAAATGATACGAAGGCAGTTCTTAAAAAAAAACCCATTCATGTAAGTGATGAAAAGAAAAAGTATATCTTTGCAATGACTACATATTTACCTGAAAAGTACGCCGAGTTCTATAAATCAATCTGCAGTTAAATTCAGGAAAATATTAAGTTTGTGTTCGAAAGAAAACAAATTTATTTTGTTAAAGGTTTTAAAATATTTTCTTTTAAGTTCTTCAAATTAATTTGTGTTATAAAGTTTTCTTTTTTTGTAAATAAATTTTTAAATTCTATCATTTATTATATATTTAACGAAAAGGATTCAATCTAATAAGTGTTCTTGTATGGGTATGCTTTAATTGCGCGAATAACGTTTTAAAAGCCTTCTCACACTCTGCTTTGCAACGTGAAATAACTTTTTAACAAGCAATGGGTTTTGGATATGTAACGTTTTTCCATTTTATACATTAAAAATACTTAATTAACTAAGAAGATATTATTATTGAACAATTCTTTTTTACTAAAATAGTTAGCTTACCTAAGTTTTATCATAATGTATTAAAAGGAAGTATCAACAAATTGTCTGCTGCATTTAAAACGTTTTTTAAGTATTGTGAACAATTTTTGTCGCTTAAAACTTTATACGCGGCTGTGCTTCGTTTGTTGAATTCGACCTGTATTTTTGGAGTAGAGACATGCGTGGTATATTTATAGAAACTGAGCATTCATCTGCTAACCTTGACGCATGTTGACCGATTTAACCATGTTGCTAATCTTGACCGATTTAGAAAAATTAAACACTGAGCTAAAGCAAGTTTTGATCATTTTTTTTACAAAACTTACAAGAATCAATTCACAAAGACGTGATATACTTGGCAATGTTTTCATGGCTCTAGTGGGGGAGGGGGTCCAGACACGTACACCCCCATATCAACGCCACTGACTTCAACAAAAAGGTTAATATAAAATAAAATTTAGCTGTAGTTGTTTTGATTTTTATATTCCGTGGTAGAATAAAATATCCTCTTTAAATATAGTTAAAAAATTTGGTAAATATCGGTTTTGGATATACTTCTCTTAATACTTACGAAATAGGCCGATTTTTGGCTGTGGCTGCCATCGTTTTTTAAAAAAGTTTTTTCTGGAGTTTCCATCGCGTTTATAAAGTCACATTTTCTCTTAGTGTTCTTAGTATATTTTATAAATCTGTGAAACAATTAATTACACTATGCGCCAAAATCAGAGAAAAGTTCTGTACACGGCATCCCACAATATTTTTCTAACAGATTTACAGATTCTTACAGGTCTCCAAACACAAAAATTGCAAAAAAATATTTACAGGATTTTATTAAAAAAAATTTTTTAAACTTTTTTAATATAGTTGCATATATTTAAACATAGCCTGGATACCACTTATTCAATTTGTATGCTAAAAGTCTTTGAAATAAAGCCCAACAAAATTTCCTACATGTTTTTTAAACAAATTTTTTCAATTGGATGAGTAGTTTTTACGCTATAAAAATAAATATTTTGAAAAAATTATTTTTTCATGTAAAAATGCGAGTCAAAAATGTTTTAAAAAATGCATAAAAAATCGAAAACTGCCAGGGTTCAGAAATTTTCACTCATGTAACAGAAATCTCCAACATAAATGTAAATAAACACTATCTGAAGCACACAAAACACAATTTTTTTTTCATTTAATTTTTGTGTGAAACGTAGTTATCGTGTTGTTGATCATCCAACATGAATTCTTCGTTTTAATATTTGCTTGTGCGTCACAAACTCAAACAATGGCCGCATTCAGCGCAGACAACTGTTGTGAACTGTAATGGTAGCGCTACCTTAGTTCAAGATGTTTTTCTCTGAATGTGTTGCTACTCTACACGACAGAAGTTAGATTCAATTTAATTTTTATGTAAATTTAATTCAATTACAAAGGTTTCTCACTTAAATTTGCTGCGTTCTTTCTGCGTTTATTAATTTAACAGCGTCAGTAACAGTATCTGACAGTTAAGCAAACAGTTGTGTTCATGTAGCATAGAATTTGTTCGCTCGATTAAAAGGCGTTCGCTACTTTATCAGTTTTAGTTAGCGCTAACAAATTTGTAACATTCAGTGAATTTTTACACAACAGTTGCGAACTGTTGTCTGCGCTGAATGCGGCCAATGATCGATCTCAACAATTCTCTGTGTTTCAGTTTTACACTTATGTTTACGTCAAAATGTTCATGTTGGAGAATTCAGGCCTTTGTCAAAACCAAAATAAAGACAATTTTTCCAACATGAACAAGTGGTGTTTGCAAAATTGTCTTTGTTTGTGTCGGTCATTAAGATCGATCACTACCGTCGTGTGGGGTAAAAAACAAATTCTGTTCTGGTTGCTGAGCAGCGTATTGAACTGGTTTTTGGCCAAGTGTAGCAAATTTCGGCGTCAATTAGAAAATATTTTAAAATATTAAAATAATAACCTAATAATATGTCTTTTCAAGAGTTTTAAACGTCATTTATCAGTGTTAAGGGGTCGCTGATTTCGAATCTAAAATCAGAATTTTAAAATTCAAGATGGTGGGATAGGGCTGCCACCTTAATTTTTTGTAGTTTTATGAATTCGGGGCTGGCAATAAAAAATGGTACACCAAAAATGGGTCGCTGAATCCGAATCCATTGTCAGAATTTCAAAATTACACAATTTTGAAATAATAGGGCTGCCACCTAATAATATGTCTTTTCAATATTTTTAAACGTCATTTATCAATGTTAAGGGGCCGCTGATTTATCAGAATAGAATATAAGTTATAAATAGGAAAGAAAAGCAGAAAAAGAGATTTAATTCAAGAAACAAAATATTTAAAAATGGCTCGTTTGAAGTCGTTGCTCGAAGTTATTTGCTTAATATTAATTGGCAAGGAGTTCCAAATTCTAATTATGCTAATAAAAATGTACCTACTTGTATTAAGATAATTATGCCTACGGACAATAAAATTAATACATCTCACGGACTGGAAAAAAAATTAAGTTTATCATAAAGATATTCTGGACGTTTTATATATATTAGTCGATGCAAAAAAATGAGGTTACGAATTTTAAGATAGTCTAATAAATCACATCCCAATATATTTTTACTTTTCGCGGAAATGTGATCATACCGATGTACACCATAGACATATCTTGCTGCGCTGTTAAACGCTACTACAAGTTTGTGTAGTGACTGTGAGTCAAGTTGACAAAAAACAGTTTCAGAAAAAGATATAAGAGGCATTGTAAGTTGCACAACAAGAGTGCGGCGAGTTTCAATTGGGGTATAGGCAAAGGAGAGTCGTAAATTTCTAAGGGTTCCATATATTTTTCCTACAGTATTATTTATATGGTCAGTACAAGTTAGATTAGAGTTCTTTATAAAGCCCAGATTTTTAGTCTTTTCTACAATTTCTAATTGGTCAAAACCAATAAATAATGGCGGAATGTCTACAAAGCTAGAGCAATTTCTAGCAACTGCCATAACTTTGGATTTTAAAGGGTTTATTACCGGCGAGTTAGCTACAGCCCAATTATTAATAAATAATAAGTCTGAGTTAAGTCTGAAGCTTAAATCTCCTAAGAGGCCAACAGGACGAGACAGGTACAGCTGAATGTCATCAGCATATGCATGAATAGAAGCATATTTACTTACTTCAAAAATGTCATTTAGAAAGATTGAAAATAAAAGAGGACCTAAGATGGATCCCTGTGGAACACCAGTGTTAATGGTTTTGAAAGATGAAAAATTATTTCCTACTTTAACTCTTTGTGTTCTTCCGTTTAATTAATGTCTTATTAGACTAGTTGCATTATGACTAAAATTAAAGTACATAGCTAGTTTCTGACAAAGCAAAGTATGATTAACAGTATCAAAGGCTTTCGAAAAATCAATAAGAGTGTTATAAAATTTTGGTCATACGCTATCCTGATATCGTCAGTAATTTTTAATATCGCTGTCGAGTATGTGGGTCGAAAATGTGGGTCAAAGGTCCAATTATAAAAGGAAGAACAATTTTAATAAATTTAATTGGCATCCCATCAACTCCAACAGCGTTGGATTTTATCTGCATTATACATTTCGTAACAAAGTTTACGTCGACAGGAGTGAATGCAAACGAAGGAAAAATAAAATTCCTTTGTATCAAAGATGAGTTTTCGTAGCTGGTACTTGTACTTGGAGTGCTCAAGAAAAAAGCATTGAGAAGATCAGGATCTAAATTACATTCATCTGATTGCTTTCCAAATACTCTCAGACTTTTAATATTCTTCCACAGCTGTTTTGAATCCAAATAAGGATTTAGTTTTGAATTATAGAAATTAGTCTTTTCCTGTTTTATTATTGCTGATGCATTGTTACGAGATAATCTATAATTTTCCCAGTTTTGGCTAAAGCGATTAATTTTCCATTTAGAATGTAGTCTATTTCTCAACTTTATAGCACCTAAACACGATTAGTGAACCTTGGTTTAGTGAACAAGGACAGTTGTTACTAGAAACATTCACAGTACGTAAAGGAACATTTTGATCAAAAACAACATTCAATTTATCCATGAAAACACTTAGATTCTCATCCACTGAGTCATACATGAAACAATCATTAAAACTTACATAAGACAAATTATCACAAAGATTATTTATATTTAGAGATTTAAAGTCACGGAATGTAAAAAAGGACTGAGCAGTGCGATTCAAGTTAACATTAATGGAACAGAAAATTAAGTCATGGTCTGAAAGAAATGTCATTTGATCGAATTTTAACACTACAGATATATCAGAAGCTAAACAGACATCAAGTAAGCTGGGTTCAGAATCGTTAGATTTCTTTCTAAGACTTCGTTTCCCATTTGAAACAAGCTGTTAACAAGCTGTTATACACATCTTTAAGCGTAGAAAGTCGTAGCAACGATGAGTTTTTCGATTTCTTATCCACCAACGTGCTCGATCTCGAGGTAACAAGTACTTTTTTCTTTTAGGCTTGGGCATTTTAGTTCACTAAAAAGATCGCTCTTTTTAGTTCAGTTGAGTTTAATGAACTAGTTCGTTCATATAGTTTTCTTAGTTCATTTAGTTCGTTCGCTCTTTTAATTCGTTTCGTGCACTCGTTCATGTTGTTAGTTCGTTAGGTCTTATAGTATGTTTGGTGTTTTAGATCGTTAGGTATGTTAGCTTGTTGTATTTTTAGTTCAATAGGTCTTTTAGTTTGTTTTGTTTTCTCCTTCATGATCAGATCTATAAAATGAAATGAACTATATGACCAAATCAATCATTAACTGCGGACATAGAAGTAATTTACATAAAAATACTACATATGCAGCATTCCACACAATATTTGCCACAAAAATTTGTTTTTGCAAAAAGTTTTTCTACCGTTCATTAGTGAAAAACTGTATCAGCACTTACTCAAACTATTGTTAAGTGAAACCAAATTTTTTCTAGTTCATTTCGATCTGACTCGCTGCAAAATCGATTGAACTAAAAGAACTAAAAGAACGAGAACCAACGAACTAGTTCACATAGTTCATGAGTGCGAATAGTTCAATTGAACTAGTTCGTTCGTGAACTACCCAAGCCTATTTTCTTTATATACAAGTTCTTAAATTCAAAGTTGGTTTTTAAAGTTACTGAAATATCTTGCGGACGCTGACACAACGCAATGTTGTCTATCTAAATATTCCGCTATTAGAAAAACTTTTATAAAATTCAATACAAAAATACCATCATCGGCACCAGTGTTGCGTCTTTTCTTTTATGCAACTATGCTCAATCTTCCACGTTTTCATAAAATATCGGATGGAACGTTTGAAACAAAGATGAATTCTAAAGTCAAACTTAAACCATTTGCGCGAATTTGTCGTATGTGCAAAAAAATATTACAGCACCAATTTTTTTTTTTCTACTTTCGTGTGCCTTGGCTTGCAATATCAAAAACAAATTTTACATGCGCTTAGATAATTAACTAATTTACTACGAGGATTTCAGCTACAATATTTTGCCAGGTGATGCGTTGGGGAGTGTAGAACATATTTGCATCAAAAAGTCAGTTTCGTTAAAATGGCACATATGATCATTTCGCACGAAGGAGTCGATATTGTTAAAAATTCAATCTCTAAAGAAAACCTTCTAGTTCTCTGTTAAAAATAAAATTTATTTATTAATAATGAATAAAAATAACAAATAAAAAATATTTATTCATCATTCGAAAATAAATATTCAATCAAATATCTGTTTTTCAAACTTTTTAACAATCAAAATTTGTTTGTTATTTTTTATTTTTGTTTTAAACTACTCTTGCCCAACACTGGAGAAGACCATTCAGGATGTTTTACTACTAGACTTTTTCATGAAACACAGTTGCTTGTGCGCACTGAAAGCATCTTTATTTCGTAAGTTTCCAAGGATTATTTTAAATCATATAAATAGTTTGTGAAATTTAAGCAAGCTTCGTAAATACAAACCAATAGCAATTGCACTGAACTTTTCGTAAATTTCCAATTTCGGAAAGTTTCGAAGTAAAACGTATTTTCTTGTAACTTTTGCTTTAAATAGTTTTATTTGCATTCTTCTTTACATGCCTTCGGATACTATGTATGGGTGTTTCAACTCCCCAAAAATTACCCCCTAGGCTACGGTCATGAGCTAACCACAAATAAATTTCCAGAATTTGGTTAAAATCATATGAATTTTTGCCAAATTTTTGTAGTCTTTTTAGATTGATAGGTTTGAGTTTGAAGTTGAAATTAAAGAAATAGATGTTTCTTTCATACAACACTGTCAAAATCAAAATTTGTATTTAGGAAGAAGAAAGTTTTATATAGCTTTTTCTCGAACAATGAAAGATATATGGTAATATTAAAATTATTTTTGAGATGATTAATAATACCTATAATAACGTGATCGTAATTTGATAAGACCTCTATGTTTAAATACTTTCAGAAAAATATGATATATTTATATGATCAAATATTGATAAAGATTCTTTAAAAAGGATATTAATTGCAAATCCATATCATGCTTAAAAAAGGAAGCCTTACCAATGCCTGATTTCCTTACACTATCCTTTTTTAAGAGCCATTAGCAAATTCTGATGCTATTATTTCCTGTGGTAAAGTGACCTTACCAGGATAAAAATGTGGGCAACGTTTTCGGTCAGTAGCGTATTAAAATAACGAATAAATTTTTTTTTCCATCCTTAGGTAAATTTTTACTGATTTCACTGTTTGATAGAATTTCATCAAATCACCTCTGTATTAATCAAATTATCTAACCTTCCACTCTCCAAGCACCATGGATTGATGACAGCTACTGTACAGCATCTGTATATAAAACAACGTTGACCCCACTGCTTCTTAAAATCGAGAAAGAAAATCTAGAATAAAGGCTTAAGAGTTGCTTCCTTAGTTTTTTTCAAACTTGATTGGAAGGATTTTCCTTCCTTGGAAGACCTTGTAAGGTCATTCATTGATAATTTAATCGGCACCGACTTCTTTTAAAAAGAAAATTTTAATATACAAATATTTATGTTGAGCCCACTTTCTCACTTATTGTACCATTTTTAAATAAATAGGTTGGATAACCAAAGCTGCTTACGCTGCAATACCTTCTTCTTAAACCACGATTAACACCGTGCTCTGGCTTTAAGCACTTTATTTTTGTTTTCTTTTTTTTTTTCTTTCATTTCCATTCACCATCGACATTTTACTTCGTTGCAATGAAATTTGCCGCAATAGCCACTCTTTTACCACTTAACCACACAATTGTTTTCCACCCATCCTCTGCAGCTTAGGTTCATCATAATTTTATTGCTCCAAATAATATACCATCATGAGATGACTGCAAGCTACGGCAGCAAAATTGTTAACCATAGCGACGCAATTTCGTGCACGATTACGTACCGGTTAATAGAGTTACTTAAAACATAGCTTAGGATTTGAGAAAATTTCAGAATATTTTTTGTGGGAACACAGCACAAGGCAAATGAAGCTATTAATTTCAGTTAAAGAGATGAGAATAAAGCCATAATAATGGTACATGTACGCGGTAATTTAAACTGTACTGATCAAGGTGATCAGTGCGATCAGTAAGTGGCACACTTAACCTTAACGTGTTCTTAATTTGGGTTTGTTAATGCAATTTATTGAGGATAATCATGGAAATCAAGTGCTTAAACGTGGCTTTTGTAATATAAAGGATTTGTTGAAAACAATCCGCAAAAGTGTATGGACGGATTTTAACACTAATCCAACTCGTTCGTTATTTTTTTTTTTTTTGTGCACACTTTACCGCTTTCGGCTAAGAGTCAGGTATGGCAAATACTCTACGCTGAATCAAACATGATCATTTATAAAAATTGGTCCAACTACAATGTTCCTTAATTTTTAAAGCCATAATCTTTATAAAAGATCAGATCAGACTTATATGATTAAATTGACTCGAGTCAAATAAATACAATATTTTCTCAACCTATGTACAAAAAGGGGCGCAAAAAAGTACAGAGATTTGCAAAAAAAAAGGTGACCTAAAGACATTATGTGTCTTTAATGATGAAAGCAAAGACGGCGTTATACAATTTTAAAATTAAAAAATTCTTAAAATCTCTCTGTGTATAAATACGAATATTTGCATAACTGCAGTAATAAATGCTTCCATTTTAAATTAAGTTTTTATTTATTGCTCGACTGTAAACATAAAGTGTGATGGCAGCCTCAAGCAGCTCACTGACTGCCATCTTAAAATGAGCAATAACTACATATGTCGCCTAAGTTGGACTCATCGCAGTGATTAGGGCTTTCGATCTCGGGATTCACGGATTAGTGGCCAAATTAGTGCCGAAAAAACTATCCTGGGATGACCGTTATATATTTCCGGATTACAAAAATGTGCAACTAGATAATTCAGTGCTCGTGTGCATAATTTGTCAAAATGTACTTTTACATATAGTTCTGTTTCAAGTATTAATTTTAGAAATTATCTAATTTTCCTACTGTATCATTATTACAAGAATATATTAACTATTTATATACTAAATTTATAAAAAACGTTAATTTTATAAAAATTTTCTATTTCTTGAGTCTCGGGACTAGTCCTAGGATCCCGGATTAAAATTTTTAAGTCCCGAGATCCCAGGAATTAAAAAGGGTCTGGGATCGACATCCCTAGCAGTGATACAGCATCACTAGATGAAGCCAGAAGTTATGATGACCTGGTCTGATCTGCTTGTTTTTAATGTTCATCACACTGGAAACAGCAAATTATAGTCTCTGTTTAGCCTCAGTTTTCGAAAAGCATCTAGCAATGAATCCAGATAAGGATCTGGCTTAAATTGTTGATGCAATATACAATGTTATACGGGATCAAGCAGTAAGTTTCAAACTAAATTATGTCCACCTTATTACAGAGTGATGAAAGCAAAAAAAAATATGTTTTCCTTCAGGTATAAACATAACTGAAATTTCTTAAAAAAATACCTTAATAATCGCTGGTTGATCACACTGCAATGCAACTATGTAAGTGTCAAGAGCAAGCTCTTAAAAATCTTATAAACACCGGAGATCTTGTCATGGTTGAAAAATGGGGGTGTGATGGGGCATACAGACCAGGTGCAGGCAAAAATTGTATGGACGAAAGTCTTTTCATGATATGTATGGTTCCGATTCAATTACACTTACTGAACAGTGTGGATCTCTGACCACCTTACTATAGGCGCGCTGGTTGTCGGTTGCTCAACCAATTTACTTGCCGCTGACCTTTACCTTCTACGCAATGTTATCCGCCACTTCTAGTGACCGATTACGTTTTGAGTTGGCTCTGGCAGAGTACTTCAGGTACTCGTCAAACGTACATGGTCGAAAATTTGGGTTTAAATTTAAAACCTTTTTGGGTTTGGATAAATATGGAAACCCTTAAGGGTTTTAAATTTAATCCCAAATTTTCGCCCGTGTGTGCAACAATAATTGTATTGACGGTAAAATGACCGCAAATTTCGTTTGCATTTACCGACGAGATTTTTTTGTGTGTATTTTACACGGTCGAAAATTTGGGTTTAAATTAAAATTTAATTTAAAACCTTGAGGGTTTCTGTATTAATCCAAACCCAAAAAGATTTTAAATTTAAACACAAATTTTCGACCGTATAGCCTTGCATCTCTGTCTGTCATCCGCGTCGCGCGCCTGAACCGAACCCTGCCCAGCATCCTTCTCAATCTTGGTCAGAATGTGTAGAGTCTTACCGTACCTCGCTTTCAGACTCGCGCCTTGGAATTTCCTGCTCCTCGAACCATTATGGTTGGTGGTCTCATTGAAGGAGGATGTCAGTCGTTTTGTTGAGACACTGTGGCTTGTGGTCTTGGGTGTGGTGATTGATGGTTGACAGGAAGGCACAGGGGTACGGTACTTGTAGCTTGTACTCCCTGTGCCTTCAACGATTGTTTCCTGACTGGAAGCAATCAATTTTTCGTCTGTGCTATCCTATAGTACTACGGTTTGTTTTTTGAAGGTTTTTGTTTGATTTTTGTTTATACATTCTAGTTCTTGCTCTTCCTTTACCTCCGGAGCAGCGAGGGAGGCTATCAGGTTTAATAGGGAAAGCAAAGTCCGCCATGGCGAGCCCTAATGCCATTGAAAGAACAGTGTTTCTCTCTGGTTTGGCCAGGTCAGAGATTAGATACGCTGGAATACAGCACAGAATACCCTCGGCTTAAAACTTTAAACTCGGTGGGCACCATTCCTCAAACCCGGAGTTAAGGTTAGGGATAAGTTTTTGTAGGCCTAGGTATAGTTCGACCACGCCTATTTTTTGCAGTTGCTGATAGTAACCATACGATCTAAATTACTAAATTTTAGTTCAATACGATCCAAACCGTCTCAAATATAGCTTTTTTTATTTGTGAGCGGAAAAATAGGGAGTGGAATATTTTGCTGCTGATTATCTTCGAAACGTAATTATCTATATGTAAACATAAAAAAAAACCAACGAAATTGGATGAAAATTACTGGCAGAAATAATAAAGTTCCGCTAGATCGCGTAAATTTCTTACCGTGCAGTGTCTCAAACAGATTTCAAATAGCTTCTAAGTTAATTCTAAATTAATTGTGAGAGCGAGATCAAAGATCAAAACGTTGTTATAATGCTTCGTGGAGCTTTTTAATTTTAAATTTGCTTAAAATTATCTAAGCGGGCTTCGCACAAGTGGTAACGAGGGACACAAAAAGTTTCTTGGAAGCTCAATTTTTACTTTACAGACCCGATCGAAATTTATTTCCTCCTCCAGTGAAAGCAAGACACGTAATTTTTCGTTTGCTGTAAACGCCGCAGAACTTTATGGTGTACAGTCCATTTCAGCGTCATGTTTCTTTTTATTTCTTAATTAAGTCATTTCAGTTCTGGGCCTGCGAGTCACAAGTTAATTGAAGCCATTGCCGAGTTACCCAAAAAAAGGTGGTAATAAAAACCATCGCCAAAACATGAAACTTCCTACTTAACGATCAACAAAATGACGTTGACTGCTGCAGGAGTCAAGAAGACGAAGTCGTTGTCGACGAAGACATTGACGAAGAGGACGACGTCGAATCGATCACCAGCGGAAGAGAAATGTTTTGCATCAAATCAGAAAGCAATTAACACGAGTCATAAAAACCAAGAAAAAAGCGGGGCACCATCATCATCATCATCGCTATCATCATCATCGTCTGCAGAAGCACTCAAGGGCTCTGCAGCTTCCTACGCGTCTGCGCGCGCATCCGTGCATGCTGGGCCAGGCACTCTGCTCCATTCGCTCGTTCGTTATTTATTTCGTTCAGTTTTATTACTTGATGTTCGTGTTATTTGTAATTTTAACAAGATAATTTTCTTAAAGCATTTAATGATGACCACTACAACAACAACAACAACAACAACAACAACAACAACAACAACAGAGTGCACCAAGGTGCACCATGTCTGCCCCATTGGATTATTTTTAAGACTTACTTAATTTTTTTTTCTTTTTACGTGCGGCATTTTGTGGTGCGCACTTAATTTAGTCGCACTTACTGTGCGCCCATTCGCCATTGCTGCAAAAAGTTTTGTTGCAGTTGTTGTGCTTTTTGTTGCTATCGACGTTGTTGTTGCTGCTGGTGGTTACAACTTTACTACCTTTCAGTTGGGTGTAGATTTTAGTGCCAAAACGTTATTTTAGCCAATGAAGCAATTTATTTACCTGGCAGCGCATGCGCAGCCACAGTCGTAGTCGTAGCTAAATTAGCGCAGATTAATCCCAGGAGTGTGGATCACGTTTTTGTGAGCTCACAATATTAATTGTTGTAAACCGAGGCTATTTGCTGCTGAGCTTTCTAAGGAAACCACATCAAGAGCTTGTTCATAAAAAATAATTTCTAGAGAACTTTAACGTATATAAAACCTTAACTATAGCAGTAAAAAGGTTTTTGAGAGCTCGTTAAAGCTGTGGTTTCAGGGTTAAAGAAATAAATAAACATGCTTTAATTAAATTTTCGTAATTATATCGGTGGTTCAAAACAATAGATGTTCCGACAGAATGCATATTCGATTTAATGAATATTAAATTTAACGAAATTATGAGATTTGCCTAAAAATGGCTTTAAAAACGAATGTTAGAGCAATGTGGTATTCAGCGCCTGTCCAAGAGCTTTAGACGCCCCCATTGGAGTTAAATAATGCGCTCCAAAAATTGTAATATCCTAAATGCAATATTATTAAAAAAAAAAATAATTTGTGTACGAATTGAAAATTTTTTATATTCAGATTTTTTTTGTGCTTTATTTGATGAATAATAAAATATATGAAACAATTCAGTAGAAGGCACCTTTTTGTGCATTGGAAGATGATTATTGTTTGATGATTTTATAATTAGCCTTATCACTAAGTCCCTTCTTCGAACGATATCGTAAATACTACGAAAAAGTCATCATTAGCTGCATTCTCGTGGTCGTTGATCTACAGAGCGGCTCTAATTTATTATTCACAAAACAAAAACAAAAATTAAAACCAGCTCGATTTCTGGCTCTATTTCTGATCTTAAAATACTGCCGAGTTTCAAGGATTTTTTATCAAAACGAACATAGTTGGCAAATCTAAGTAACTATTCATTTTCGTAGTTTGACGTTTCATCGCTTAATAGGCGTTTTGGTGTTGCTGTTTTCTTTTGTTACTGTTCTTCAAACAGCTGTTTCAATACAGAGGTGCCAAATTGTTATAGAGTTGAACTAAAGTTATTCCACTGAGATTTTGAGTGAGCAGATATTGAGTTCATTCGTAGCGTCATTCGTAGATTTTTGAAATTATTTGTTACGACGTGTTTTGGTTGTCGGAGAAAATTTTGAAATAAAATTCAGAAGGAATAACCACTGTATGAAGTTTTATAAAAATATTCTCCGACAACCAAAACACGCCGCACTGTGTAACGAGGACTATGAGATAACGGACAAAAATAGATGGAATCATTGTTAGTACACGAAATATAGCATGTGCCATTATTTCATATACATAAATCGCCACATAAATTTTCATCAAGATCAGCCACGCGCTTCACCCACCTCCCATACAAAATTAACAATAAAAGTGCAATACCTCGAGTCGTAGAAAAAGTAAAAACCAAATTAGTTACTATTTTTATTGACTGGATACACAAAATGACCATTTAAAAATTTTATCAATATTTGCCAAGCCCTTCACCCACTTCACACACAAAAAGAAGAATAAAAGTGAAACTTCTCGAGTAAAGTATTAGAAATATATTCACATAATTATCATATAAAAATTTCATCAAGATATGACACACCCTTTGCCCACTTCCTATGCAAAATGATGACTAAAAGTGCAATATCGCCAGATGTAAAAAGTAAAAGAAAGTAAATTAACTTATTTACTTATAACTGGTTTCACTTAAATATCACACAATTATTTAATTCAGATTGGTCACATCCTTCACCCACCTCCACACAATATTCAATGCAGTTTATAAATTAAAACATATTTTTATTTTAATACATAGTTTGTTTAATTTTTACTTAAATCTGAAGAATGAGATAAAATAACGGTGAAAATTATTGACTGTCATCAGAATAATTCGTAGAGTCACTCAACACAAAGTCAGAGAAATCGAGATGAGAAATTTAATCAATGGTGTCATCATTCATATCATGATCTTCATTTGAAATTAATTCATTGATTTCATTATCATTGGTCTGTTTTTTTCAATATTTTTCTTAGATAAGATATAAAACGATCTGATAAAAGCAGTAACCCTTAAATGTTTTTACTGGTACGATTTAAGCTAATTTTTTCTAAACTCTTTATGACTAGCTTCTAAAGCAATACAATTAATATTTTTACATATTTAAGCCTACAACCTTTACTAGAATTCTTACCCACGGATATCTAAATGGTTGAAAATGACAGCATAAAATTAGGGAGATTAAATTGTAACCAAACTTAAAAATTCCAATGAATGTTGGAGTCAAACCCAAACAAACAATTTAAAATGAACTACGATAAAATCAGATGCGTGGAACTCGAGAGACCTTCGCCCTGGCTGAAAACGACTTTTTTGGACACCACCTAGCAGGAAGAAGATGCATAAATATTGAAAATAAATATTTATAAAAGATGCATAAATATTTAAGGATACTGAGTATTGTAAAATTTACGTAAAAACATTTCAAGTCTCTATGTATTATTGTCTATGCACAATAAAGCCTTAAATTGAGCCTATTTTTGCATCAAATGTGGAATTTCACCTTGTCATGTATTTTTTTGTACAAAATTGGTGCTCATTTTCGTCAAAACATGCTTTAAAAAAGTGGTAATAAAATCCTTATTTCAAAGTAGTCTAAGACCAAGTTTTGTGAATGTGTTGAGAAAGACATATTTTAATACCTACTTAAAAATAAAAAAAAAAAAATACAAAAACGTTTTTATTTTGTAATTGAGCTTGAAACTTTATGAACAATTTGTTATTTATTCATCTAAATGTGTGCATTTTTGTCAAAAATGCTCCAGGGAACAGGTCATAAAATACTTACTTTTTCAATAAAATTCTTGTGAATGTGTTAAGAAAGGCAGGTTTTAAGACATACTTAAAAATAAAAAAATAGAATGTTTTTATTCTTTAATTGTTTATAGAAATTTAGGTTATTTGGATTTCTAGGACCATATGAAATTTTATGAAAAATCTTGTCAAATATAGTTTTGCTTAAGTTTCGTAAATGTATTATTCTGAAACTTTTGTGATTTTGGAAAATATTCAGTAGAAAATTATAAAAACTGAAATTTCGTAAAATTTTCAAGGCAGCATATGAAGACCATAACAACCACAAATCGAAAGTTATCAAATAATCCTATTAGATTCCTACAATTAAGACTCTTAACTAAAAATTTGCATACTTACTTTAACCAATTTATAACTTTTTTTTCCATACCTACATTTTTCCACCTCGTTACACTGTGCATCGTAAAAAATTACTTCGAAAATCTTACGAATGGCGCTACGAATGAACTCAGTGATGCCTTTCTCGTAGCTTCTACGATATCGTACTACGACTGGACTCAGTATTCAATCGATTGTGTCAATCATTAAATGTCCGCGATGTCCAAAGTTGTTGGCATTCATTTTTCCAAGTCTATGTGGCATCGAAATAATAAGAGTAAGGGATTGATTCTTGTGAAAATTTGTCCAATTTGTTTGGATAGGTGCAGGATGAAATTTTTCCCAATAAGAAGTCTACCTTCTAGTATTGCAGTCTCCTCTAGAAGTTTTTAATACACTGCTCTGTTACTTTTCCATCGAGGATCGAGTATGGACTCCGCCATTCCTTGAGAATATTTGAGTCTAATCATGGTCTTATCAGTCCAAAGTTCTGTGTGCCTGAAATTTAAAAGCGTGTTAGTACGTCTTCCTCATAAAATAAGCGCCTTTTGTCTCTGCTTGGCTTACTTGATACGGAAACTTGTAAACAGATCAGCATTACAAATTGCCAACATACGTTTATTAACCCTGTTTTAGTGGCGGTTTTAAGACTACCAGGGCGTGTATTTCAGCAGACTTGGTGTTAATTTTTAGATTTTCAAAGTACTTTCCTTATTGTGGCTTGACTTTTATTACAAAACTCTGCTATATATCTCTGCGTATGGCCGTCTTTATTTAAATTAATTATGATAGAATGCTCTTCATTCTAAAAATGCCGAAATATAGGCATTTTTTTCATTTATTAGAATCCGTAGAAAAAAATAGCCGTAATTATAAAAACCAAACAAACCTACAGGGTTGCCCATATTCCAGCGCCCATTTTATTTTTAAATAAATCAAAGAAACCACAATTTTTTGTCTGTTCGTCATGAATATCATTTAATTGGGTTCAAGTAGATTTGCTTACATTATTTCTTGAATATGATGTCTCGTAAATGGTCGCCATTGGCCTCTACGACATATTGTGCCCGTTTTGCAGCATTTTCCATGGTTTTCTTCAACATTTCGATGGGAATGGCGGTTATTTCTTGACGGATGTTGGATTTCAGTTCTTCTAGGGTCTTTGGCTTGTTGACGTAAACCTTTGATTTCAAATAACCCCACAAAAAGAAGTCTGGAGGCGTTAAATCTGGTGATCTTGGCGGCCAATCGAAATCACCATTTTTTGACATCAAACGGCCAGGGAACAATTGCTTCAAAAAATCGATTGTAGTGTGGCTTGTGTGTGGTGGCGCGCCGTCTTGTTGAAACCAGTAGTGCCTGATACGCTATCGACGAACGATTGGCATGAAAAAATTGTTTATCATATCGCGATAACGCTCCTGATTGACAGTAACTCTGTGGCCATTATCATCTTCGAAAAAGAACGGCCCAATGAGCATTTTAGCACAAACGCCGCACCAAACAGTGACTTTTGCATCGTGAAGAGGTACCTCTTGAATCTCTTGTGGATTTTCAGTGGCATAAATACGGCAATTTTGTTTTTTTACCGTTCCGTTCAACTGAAACTGAGCTTCATCGCTCATGATAATTTTATGCCAAAATTGCTCGTCTTCTTCAGCCATTTCGATGACTCTTTGGGCCCATTCCAATCGACGTGGCTTATCGGTAGGCAACAATTTGTTTACCAATTGAATTTTGTACGGAAACAAATTCAAATCAACACGTAAAATGCGTTGTAAAGTGGATCGGGGAATGCCGAGCTGCTGAGAACGGCGATTTTGGGATGTTGTTGGTGACTGCTCAATACTGGCTCGTACGGCTGCAATATTCTCATCCGATCGCCTTGGTCGCTTTTTATTTGGCCTCTTTGGGTTACCAAGAGTATTACCAGTTGTAAATCTTTCATACAAACGATAAATTGTTTTCTTGGAAGGCGCACTTTTCACTTTATTTATTTTTTTTAAAGCACGTTGAGTTTTCACTATTGACTTGTTTTGTTGAATGTATATTTCAACAATTTTAGAGCGTTCGCGTGGCGTGTACTGTTCCATTGTAAACATTTGATTGGAATGACGCTTCAAACGCGGTATGTCATTAGTCGATTTGGCATCACTGCGGAAAGTTACAGTGTTGCCAGATGGGCGCTTCGAATAAGGGCTACCCTGTATATTTTTTTTAACCAACTCATTTACATAAGGGTGTAGTTCAGTTGATCACTTTAGAAAATTAAATCATTTTCTTACATTTTTCAAATGTATATGTATCTAAGAATATTGTATTAAATTTTTATGAAGATCCGAGCAGTAAAAGTATTTTTTTCCACCCAGAGCTTACTATATGCGCGCATGTGCCTGAGCGCTCGAACGGACTTTAAACGCGTTTTTCTCAAAACTACATTTTACGTACTTCATTTTTCATCCCAAAAAACTCTAATAAACGTATCTTTCATAGCAAGGTCACTATATACTTAACTTTAAATTAGTTAATGTTAATTAAGTTACACTTTTTCAAAAATATTGTATTGCTAAATTTCAGATTTTCAATTCCAGCTCAGACAGAAAGTTTTTTCAATTGAATTAATTTTTTCAATTGAATTAATCTGCAGACAATGGCAAACCTCAGAGAGTAAAAAATTGCCATGTAAAGCTTCTTGAGAACATAAGCCGTTCGGAGTCGGCATAAAACACGTAGGTCCAGTTCTCGGTCATTTGTGATCAAACATTTAATAACACGCACAACACAATTGATCAATAGAAGCTAGGTCAAAGTCCTTCCAAGGGCTGAAATGGCCAGTTTATTTTTTTATTGAATTTCAGATTTTAATGTTTAAATCGGAAAAACTCGTATCAGACAACTTATTTTAGCAACACCACAACCATGACTATTTTAGTAGAGTAGACTGTGTTTATTACTCATTACCGCATCGAATCTCATCAAGCATGGCATGTTTTTTTGTTTGCTAACGGTACTTTCAAAATATGCGAAAAGAAAGTATAGAATGGACTAAAGATGTTTAGCAAAAGCAATGATTACTTCGACTACTTAAGTTTTCCACCTGCAGATGAGTTAATGTACAAATGAGTCTCATTATTGTTCATGATATATGCGCGCCTTTAAAATCATAATCAAAAATCACAAAATTATAATTATCAGAATCATTTCTTGAGCGCTTTTTCAATTTTTTCAATATTTGGGAGCAATATTTGCGAGCAACAAAACAGGGCCATTTTCCAGCAGATATAACATATTTAAAATATAACAGCAATAATATGTTCAACGCATTCAAAACTTGAGCGATCTAATAATGTATTAATTATTAAATCAGGAAAATACAGGTTGGTTGAAAAGTATTGAAAGTAAAAATAAAAGAAAGTGAATTTTTAAATGAAATAAACTTATTATGTTAATTTGCTTTGATTTAAATACAAATTTTAAACGTTTGATTGTTTAAATCATTTTTTATTTTAAATACAAATTCTAGTTGTTTGATAGTTTAAAATCATTTATTGAGCTTTAGGTCAAGTTAGAACAATTTATTGCTCTAACGAATTTTTTCCAAAGAAACAACATCAAATTTTTTTCAATATGAATAGAAAAACATCACTAGCTGGTTATGTTGCAATTTCAGCCCTGCTGAATTTCTGCTGAATTTCTCAGTGAATTGAATTTTTTTGTTCAATATAAATACTCTCAACTTCAATACACATCTTCCAATGATCCTCCAATAATTTTATACCATCTCAGTAATGATTTTCTAAAAGCTCTGCAAAGTACTGTTCCACGGCTGCAATAGCTTCCACGCTTTTCACAAAGCAATTGTTTCAAGTTTCTGAAGAGGTTGTAGTCGTTAGGAATCAAATCTGATGAACACGATGGTGTTCAAGCAATATCTACTTTAATTCATTTAATTTAGCCATCGTCGAAACACTTATGTAAACATGTGCTCTTTATTGATGAAAAATTATTTTTATCTTCACTTAGGCAGTTCTTTTCTCACGAATTTCTTCATTCAGCTGATCCAGAAGGTTGCAATAACAGCACTTGCAGTTCAATTTTAGTTCTGCGGTAAGACCGACCTTTTTGGATTTGTGTGAGTTCAATTTTTTGTTCAAGCCATTTGTCTCTAAAACTCTTCGCCTGTTAACTTACGGAAAAGGATGTATGTTTAAAAAGGAACTAATGAAACTTTTTTCTAATATCTAACTAAAGCCTAAATTGCTCTTGAGGCTTTTTCATACATTTTTTGTTTTCTCTCTTTTTCTCTATTTGTCTTTTTAATAACTTATATTTTTTTTTCATGTCTTTGATATATTATTCATAATAATATTAAACTAGTTTAGTTTTATGAATTTTTAATCAACTGTGGCTGATGCTTTAAATGTTAAGGTTAATAATGATATTGTAGCATAAGGATAAAATAGTTACGTTTTCCCAAATTTGCAACAATATTGTTGTTGACATAGCTGAAGTCTGTTGAATATAACTTTCCTACATGATTCACAAGTGAGTTTTCATTTGATCACACTTCATGTAGATACATATAAGTACCGTTATCATTGTTACAGTAAACAAAAACGAATATATCGCTGATCGTATGCCAATAAACAAGCGAAATTGCTCAAAGGATCGAAAGGGTTTATAGCTGTACAAATATGCTCAAAATAGCTCAAATCCACCTTTTGGAAAAAAAATTTAAAATTTGCGCCAATCTAGCTAAACGAAGGACACAGTTGTACTCGAGGGACTCACTCCAAACCAACTAGGTCAGTCTAGCCGCAGAACCAAAAATGTTGTGCCGAAAACTACAACAATGTATTCAGAGTTAGTTTTTTAGCTTTATCAAGATAATCATTCAAAAAAAATCCCTTTTGCATCCAAAAAAATTCTAGTACAATAACCTTTTTTACCGATCGTTCTGACTTCACCTGTTTTGAAGGTGAACAACCAGCTGTAGTCCTTTGTAAACGTTCTTAGATATGTTTAAGATCCAAGCCTCTCCCAAATTTGTAAAATGACGCACAAAATCTGTATTGTTCTGTTTAAAACGCTTCAAATTACTATTAGAAACTGGTTTTCGATTCATCTTTTGTTAAATTGATAACAAATACGGCACTAACTTTCTAAACTGTTTTTTCATATGTAATTATTATACAATAATGTACTATTTGGACGTCCACTTTTAAGCTTCCATGGTTCATATTCAACGCTTGTACGACCACTTTTAAGCACAGTTAGAAATTAAAGAGCAGATTCCTTTAACAATTTCAACATTTATGTTTGAATTTCTGTTGCTGATAAACCTCCTTAAACAAAGAATTTTATCACTTCACGGTATTCATTTTTTCCATAACAGCAAAATACATCGACGTTAACTTCAAGTGCCCTTTTAAAACAAAAAACAAATAATGATTTGATAGATCAAAATAAAATTTTTTTTAAGTGATCAAATGAAAGATGCGCTATTTAATTTTCGTATAAATCACGATTCTTCTACTGGTTAATATGTGTTGCTTTAAATACTTTTCTACCAACCAGTAGGTCCAAATAAAAACAAAAATTGCAGGAGAATAAATAACTTAAAGGTTGAAAACTAAAAATAAATTAGATTTCTTAAATTATTATACTATTAACCAAACTAAGCTTAAAAGTAAACATTAAAGATAGGGCAATAAATTGATATAAAAAGTGAACATAAAATATTTGCATTTCGTCTCTCAATTGAAATAATTTTACAACTAAAAAAGACGAAAAACTCGACTTTAATTTGATATTTTCAGTTGAATATTAAAATTGTTTTTTGTTTCATTTAGATTTAAGACCTGAAATTCGAAACGTGCAGTAAAAAACGCGAGTATTTTGCACTTATAAGAAATCATTAGAATTTTTGTTGTTACAAAAATAAATTTATTATATTAAGGAAAATATTTTGGATTTTCTTATTTAAGCTTAGTAACAAAAACAAGTAGTTGCTTTATTAGTTACAAATGTTTTGATCCATTCGAATATGAAACTTATTGCAGCTAACATTTTCTTTGGCTTATTAGAGCATTTGAGATTTCATAAAAAAGCATTGTTGCACTTTTTCTCTATTCATTTTGGTGTAAAATGGCATAAGATCAAATTACTTTTTCCTGCTCAATACTCCATCTCATATTTCTGTTAATTATGTTGTCAATTTTTGGCAAATGAGACAATTTTTTAAAATTAATTCAAAAATTTTTTTGAATTTTTTTTTTTCAAGTTTATCACAAATTTCATCATTGCACAGTGCGAAATTTTAGCAATCTAGGTTGAAAAAATTATTTCAATATATGTATGTATCCCCAATGCTGCAAATTTCAAATAAAATTCGCAAAGAAACATATTTCTGTGGCCACAAGTCATTACAGCTTAACTAAAATCATCGTAATAAAACGATAAAGTTTTGAACCTTGCCATGCCCAACTCACTGAAGTTAGAGAAGTTCTTTCTTTGAGTAACACTTTCCTTCTTTTATTGGCCTCGTGCCTGTCATCAATTGGTGATAGTCCGTAATATATTTACAGAACACTCTAAAAACCGTTTTCGTGCCATTTTTAGTCAACCTTTAAAAACCAATTTGGGAAAAAATAGGCAAAACACTTTTTGAAAGTTTTCTATATGACCTTATTATTTATTATAATGTTAATTTTTAATGATTTAAATACAATTTTAAAATGTTTGATAGTTTAACTCATTCTTGATTTTAAATACAAATTCTAGTTGTTTGATAGTTTAAAATCGTTTATTGAGTTTTAGGTCAAGGTCAGAACAATTAATTGCTCTAAACGAATTTTTTCCAAGGAAACAACAACATTTTTTCAGTATGAAAAGGAAAACATCACTAGCTGATTTTATTGCAATTTTGGCCCCTGCTACAGGCTTCATAAGAAATTTTTGTGATGCCACCACCTTTTCTTTTCATATTGAAAATGTTGTTGTTGTTGTTTCTTTGGGAAAATTTCGTTAGAACAGTTAATTATTCTAACCTGACCTAAAGCTCAATAAACGATTTTAAACTATTAAACAACTAGAATTTGTATTTAAAATCAAAAATGATTTAAACTATCAAACATTTAGAATTTGTTCTAAAATCATAGAAAATTAACAAAACACTTTTTATTTTATCAAAAAGACAATAAAACTATCATTAATTTCACATTCAGCTGAAAGCGAAATAATACGAAATAATTATCTTTCTTCCTCTAACTTTTAATGTACAAAAAAACTCTCCAAAATATACTCACTCCCACTGGTTTTGTGGGTAAAAATTTAAAAGTTTTTCAACTTTCACGATTTTTCAAAATTTTGGAACTGATCTCCAATGTCCATATGTCGCTTTTTTTATTACACCAATTTTTGTTCACGTTTTACCTAGAAACGCATCTACCGTATAAAAAAAAGAGTTGAGTGTACTTATTATTAGCATTTGTAAAAGGTGTCAATACTTTTTGCATCAGCTGTTTTGGTTATTGAATTGTTGACTTTTGGTAAAAATAAAACTGTTCTTAAATTGATTGTGATAATTTAAAAAAATTTGTGCAAAAAATGTTCTCGATAATTGCCTTCTATAATTTAAATGAGGACACAAGCAATAGTGACAGTGATGAGACCTTGCGTATTCAACGAAGGAAAATACGGGGAAAAACAAAACAAATGTGCTGGATATTCCTAATGATGATTTGGTTTTTTTTTCTCTTTCAAGCACTTGGGGCCCTATTCTGTAACTGTGAGTTTTAAAGTGTACACTTTTTCTGATTGAACTGAAAACCAGTGAGTTTTTTATTTATAAAACAAAATTTACCTTTTCTTAGTAGCAACTTTCATTTTCAGAACGACAGTAATATTGCTCTCGTCAAATTTTGACGTTTCGTTCGGATTTGCTTACAAAGACCCAACTTCACACTGAAATTACGTCTTCATTCGTTACTGAGTCAGCTGTGTTCAATTGTGTCTGACATTCTTCATATATGAATTCAAAACGTGAAATAGACTCATCGTTTGTTTTACCTAAACAGGCTATAATTTTTGTGCTTTCTTTTGTTCTTTGTTACTTACCTCTTTCTATGTGTATTTGTATAATTTTTGACAATGCTTTCCACTTCGAAATACTTTCAGCGATGCATTAACAAAATTATCCCAAATTACAGAGTCGTAAACTTTTAAATGGAATATCAGCTAGCAAAATGTTCTTCTGATATGCTTAAAAAAATTTTTTTAAATTTTCTCCTAAATTTCCCCCTAAACATTTTCTCCCTCTAAGATTTCCCCTAAATGAGAGTTAATCCCTTGAATTTAGGGGGAACCGTTAGCCTGGCAACACTGAAATGAAGTATCATTTAAGCGGGATTCACTGATCACGTTCAGCAAGTTTTCAGCAAAAATTAAAATTATTTTAATCATTAATAATGAAATAAATTAAAATTCAATAGCTAAATCAGCGTTTCTGAACGTTTCACATTTTAACATATCAATATAGTGAGCTTAACCATCGATGTGAAGAACAAACCTTTACAGCCATAGTTTATATGATATGATATGATATGATATGATATGATATGATATGATATGATATGATATGATATGATATGATATGATATGATATGATATGATATGATATGATATGATATGATATGATATGATATGATATGATATGATATGATATGATATGATATGATATGATATGATATGATATGATATGATATGATATGATATGATATGATATGATATGATATGATATGATATGATATGATATGATATGATATGATATGATATGATATGATATGATATGATATGATATTATATGATATGATATGATATGATATGATATGATATGATGTGATATGATATGATATGATATGATATGATATGATATGATATGATATGATATGATATGATATGATATGATATGATATGATATGATATGATATGATATGATATGATATGATATGATATGATATGATATGATATGATATGATATGATATGATATGATATATGATGTAAATATATTTAACATTGTATTAAAGTGGCTGGTGAATAAATTAAGAATTTAAAAAAAAATAGTTTTTATTTATTCACTTTGACATCATGTGACAAATTATGTTTTTAAATATCTTATTATTTTCATACATAAAATCGTCTAAAACATTTGAATTCCAAAATTTTACAGTTTACTTTAATGAATGAATGCATTGAGGCGGGGATCCAGGAGAGCCTATGAGGCTGAAGACCACCAGACGCTTAATTTAATTTTTTAAATATATACTAGCAGTAACCCGCGGCTTTATCCGGTTCGAGTCATTTCAGCATTTATATTTTTTGAAAGGAACAAGAAGGAACGAAAAGCTTAAAATTTTAAAAAAAGGAAGTGGTTCATAAATAAGTGCTATAAAATATTAAAATATAAATAAGCAAATTATTTTCGAAGGTCTTTCTTTTTCATAAAAACAAAAGTAATTTTGTCCAAAATGTTATAAAGGTGTTTGATTTTCTCGGTTGGCACCTAAATTTCGATAACGTTGAGTATGTGTGTCTGCCTTTATTCAGTTTTTTGCATTTTTCTTTAACTGAATTGAAGAAAAAATATTAAATATCTACAGTCATTCAGCTCATGTAGTCAGTGTTTCCAAATAACCAACGTTAATCCTTCTTTCAATGTGATCGATGCACTAATTCTTACGCGATTAAATTATAAAAAATCATAGATTATTGCCAAAAATTTCTATTGATTTGTTTTTTCAATTATTTATTATTTCAATTCACTTACAAAAAATTTAGCAAATTATTTTTGAAGGTCTTTCTTTTTCATAAGAACAAAAGTAATTTTGTCAAAAATGTTATGAAGGTGTTTGATTTTCTCGGTTGGCTCTTAAATTTCGATAACGTTGAGTATGTGTGTCTGCCTTTATTCAGTTTTTTGCATTTTTCTTTAACTGAATTGAAGAAAAAATATTAAATATCTACAGTCATTCAGCTCATGTAGTCAGTGTTTCCAAATAACCAACGTTAATCCTTCTTTCAATGTGATCGATGCACTAATTCTTACGCGATAAAATTATAAAAAATCATAGATTATTGCCAAAAATTTCTATTGATTTGTTTTTTCAATTATTTATTATTTCAATTCACTTACAAAAAATTTACCAAATTATTTTTGAAGGTCTTTCTTTTTCATAAGAACAAAAGTAATTTTGTCAAAAATGTTATGAAGGTGTTTGATTTTCTCGGTTGGCTCTCAAATTCCGATAACGTTGAGTATGTATGTCTGCCTTTACTCGGTTTTTGGCATTTTACTTTTCAAAAAGAACGAATTTAAGTTCCTCCCAAAAGTTTAATTCGTACTGTGCAGAAAGAACGACTTTAATTTTGGGGGGACATTTCCTCCGAAATTAAATTCGTACTTAACAAAAAGTACGAATTTAACTTTTCGCGGATCAAAAGTATTGGTTTGAGTCTTCGCTAAGATAGCGTCGGATTGACGAATTTATCTTCACGCACTTTAAGAATTCTAAGTTGAAAATAATCATTAGCTACTTCTTTTCTTTCAATTCTTACAAATTATGTAAATTTTAAACTTTGATATGCTTTTGAATTTACCAAAATAAATTTATTATGTAGTACATCAATAAACACAATGAATTAAAAAAAACTAATTTGCTTATTTATCCACCCCCCACGAGCAATTTCTAGATCCGCCACTGAATGCATTTTATTGAATTAGTTAACACAGTATTTGATAGCTTGACAAATGAGTGATACATTGAACGTGTAAATAAAATGAGTGATACATTGAACGTGTAAATACTCTCAAGTTAAATGATAAATGTCTACTGCTTTTTAAAAAATTAAAGCATAAACTATACCGTCTCAATAACAGCACAGGTAAGTTGGAAACAAAAATTCATTAAGATAACTAGTTTTTTTTACGCCAATACTTAGATCTATTTGATAGCTTTATTTAAGTAGAGTTTTATTTATTATAAAAATACAACATGTCTAAGTATCGCAAAATAAAAATACATTCAAAGCCCTATCTACACAAGTCCCTGCTTACGTGATATCAAGCTAATTCCAAAATTCATCAAAGTCCTATTTGCAACATGAACAACTTCACTTCTGAACTCTCCTCCCCTAATGAAGTAATCAATTATTTAGACTTTAATATATGTATGTGCAAATCTCAATCGCACCAGCTTCAAACTGATTCCAAATAATTTTCCATACAACTGTCAAACAACAATGCAAGCAGCGATTTCCGCGAATTTTCAGTTAGTGCCACCTTTTTGCTACATTCTCAAAAAAAGAGGAAAAAGATATTAGCAAAAAGAAATCAAAATATAATTCCTAAAAAGAATGTAGCACACGTTCCCAAGCCCAATTCTCAAACTTACAAAATCATTTTTAGAGAATAATTCTTGGAATAATCAAATGCATAATGAAACTGTGCCCAGCTAGCTCGAGATCAGCCACCATTTCTGCGGCAACGAACACCATCTTGGCCAGGCTTATTGATGGGAATCATGGTAGGCCAACAACAAAACCAACGAAATAACACAGTAATGGATACATCAAGCAGCTGACTTAAGCTCCACCTTCGAAAGTGGGCGTAAATGACAACTTAAAAGCCGGCTTGAAAACAAGTTTTTACTTTTGTATTTCAACAACAGCAATTCACAAAAAGTGGATTTGGTGAATTTAAGAAAAACTTAAGGTCTGTTGCATGGGGAAATATTAAGGTAAGGAAACGTGTTCAGTTTCTTTTGGTAGTTGTTATTAAGTTTCAGTCGTCTGAGAATGGTGGATTGGCGTTGTTGTTAGTGAAGTTATTTATTTATTGTTTAGTTCTCTTTCAGTTAGCAGCTGGAGTTGTTAGACTTGTTGGCGTTTGTGTCTGTTTGCTTTTATAACCGTCGGCATGGGCATCTGAAGCTTGTTTATTTATTTTCTGGAATTTGGTTTTTGTTAAAAAAATAAAAATAGAAATTAAAAACAGTTAAATATTTTTACACTAATTATATCATTAAAAAAATTGTCATGAAAACATAACGTTGCGAGATCTTCTTGAAACCTAGTCGCCTGCTACACTTTCAATAAATACATATTGAACTCGATCCATTATCGCAATATTTATTGAACGTTCAGCATACGCTATTGATGGATCCTGATCTATACCGTGAAATATTTAAATATTTTGAAATCTGGATTCCGGATCACAAATCTTTCAATAAAAACTAAACGCGAAGCATATTTTCTAGTATCAATTCGTGATACGACAGTCGATGGTAAATTAAAAATTAAAAATAAAATTAAAATTAAAATTAAAATTAAAATTAAAATTAAAATTAAAATTAAAATTAAAATTAAAATTAAAATTAAAATTAAAATTAAAATTAAAATTAAAATTAAAATTAAAATTAAAATTAAAATTAAAATTAAAATTAAAATTAAAATTAAAATTAAAATTAAAATTAAAATTAAAATTAAAATTAAAATTAAAATTAAAATTAAAATTAAAATTAAAATTAAAATTAAAATTAAAATTAAAATTAAAATTAAAATTAAAATTAAAATTAAAATTAAAATTAAAATTAAAATTAAAATTAAAATTAAAATTAAAATTAAAATTAAAATTAAAATTAAAATTAAAATTAAAATTAAAATTAAAATTAAAATTAAAATTAAAATTAAAATTAAAATTAAAATTAAAATTAAAATTAAAATTAAAATTAAAATTAAAATTAAAATTAAAATTAAAATTAAAATTAAAATTAAAATTAAAATTAAAATTAAAATTAAAATTAAAATTAAAATTAAAATTAAAATTAAAATTAAAATTAAAATTAAAATTAAAATTAAAATTAAAATTAAAATTAAAATTAAAATTAAAATTAAAATTAAAATTAAAATTAAAATTAAAATTAAAATTAAAATTAAAATTAAAATTAAAATTAAAATTAAAATTAAAATTAAAATTAAAATTAAAATTAAAATTAAAATTAAAATTAAAATTAAAATTAAAATTAAAATTAAAATTAAAATTAAAATTAAAATTAAAATTAAAATTAAAATTAAAATTAAAATTAAAATTAAAATTAAAATTAAAATTAAAATTAAAATTAAAATTAAAATTAAAATTAAAATTAAAATTAAAATTAAAATTAAAATTAAAATTAAAATTAAAATTAAAATTAAAATTAAAATTAAAATTAAAATTAAAATTAAAATTAAAATTAAAATTAAAATTAAAATTAAAATTAAAATTAAAATTAAAATTAAAATTAAAATTAAAATTAAAATTAAAATTAAAATTAAAATTAAAATTAAAATTAAAATTAAAATTAAAATTAAAATTAAAATTAAAATTAAAATTAAAATTAAAATTAAAATTAAAATTAAAATTAAAATTAAAATTAAAATTAAAATTAAAATTAAAATTAAAATTAAAATTAAAATTAAAATTAAAATTAAAATTAAAATTAAAATTAAAATTAAAATTAAAATTAAAATTAAAATTAAAATTAAAATTAAAATTAAAATTAAAATTAAAATTAAAATTAAAATTAAAATTAAAATTAAAATTAAAATTAAAATTAAAATTAAAATTAAAATTAAAATTAAAATTAAAATTAAAATTAAAATTAAAATTAAAATTAAAATTAAAATTAAAATTAAAATTAAAATTAAAATTAAAATTAAAATTAAAATTAAAATTAAAATTAAAATTAAAATTAAAATTAAAATTAAAATTAAAATTAAAATTAAAATTAAAATTAAAATTAAAATTAAAATTAAAATTAAAATTAAAATTAAAATTAAAATTAAAATTAAAATTAAAATTAAAATTAAAATTAAAATTAAAATTAAAATTAAAATTAAAATTAAAATTAAAATTAAAATTAAAATTAAAATTAAAATTAAAATTAAAATTAAAATTAAAATTAAAATTAAAATTAAAATTAAAATTAAAATTAAAATTAAAATTAAAATTAAAATTAAAATTAAAATTAAAATTAAAATTAAAATTAAAATTAAAATTAAAATTAAAATTAAAATTAAAATTAAAATTAAAATTAAAATTAAAATTAAAATTAAAATTAAAATTAAAATTAAAATTAAAATTAAAATTAAAATTAAAATTAAAATTAAAATTAAAATTAAAATTAAAATTAAAATTAAAATTAAAATTAAAATTAAAATTAAAATTAAAATTAAAATTAAAATTAAAATTAAAATTAAAATTAAAATTAAAATTAAAATTAAAATTAAAATTAAAATTAAAATTAAAATTAAAATTAAAATTAAAATTAAAATTAAAATTAAAATTAAAATTAAAATTAAAATTAAAATTAAAATTAAAATTAAAATTAAAATTAAAATTAAAATTAAAATTAAAATTAAAATTAAAATTAAAATTAAAATTAAAATTAAAATTAAAATTAAAATTAAAATTAAAATTAAAATTAAAATTAAAATTAAAATTAAAATTAAAATTAAAATTAAAATTAAAATTAAAATTAAAATTAAAATTAAAATTAAAATTAAAATTAAAATTAAAATTAAAATTAAAATTAAAATTAAAATTAAAATTAAAATTAAAATTAAAATTAAAATTAAAATTAAAATTAAAATTAAAATTAAAATTAAAATTAAAATTAAAATTAAAATTAAAATTAAAATTAAAATTAAAATTAAAATTAAAATTAAAATTAAAATTAAAATTAAAATTAAAATTAAAATTAAAATTAAAATTAAAATTAAAATTAAAATTAAAATTAAAATTAAAATTAAAATTAAAATTAAAATTAAAATTAAAATTAAAATTAAAATTAAAATTAAAATTAAAATTAAAACTAAAATTAAAATTAAAATTAAAATTAAAATTAAAATTAAAATTAAAATTAAAATTAAAATTAAAATTAAAATTAAAATTAAAATTAAAATTAAAATTAAAATTAAAATTAAAATTAAAATTAAAATTAAAATTAAAATTAAAATTAAAATTAAAATTAAAATTAAAATTAAAATTAAAATTAAAATTAAAATTAAAATTAAAATTAAAATTAAAATTAAAATTAAAATTAAAATTAAAATTAAAATTAAAATTAAAATTAAAATTAAAATTAAAATTAAAATTAAAATTAAAATTAAAATTAAAATTAAAATTAAAATTAAAATTAAAATTAAAATTAAAATTAAAATTAAAATTAAAATTAAAATTAAAATTAAAATTAAAATTAAAATTAAAATTAAAATTAAAATTAAAATTAAAATTAAAATTAAAATTAAAATTAAAATTAAAATTAAAATTAAAATTAAAATTAAAATTAAAATTAAAATTAAAATTAAAATTAAAATTAAAATTAAAATTAAAATTAAAATTAAAATTAAAATTAAAATTAAAATTAAAATTAAAATTAAAATTAAAATTAAAATTAAAATTAAAATTAAAATTAAAATTAAAATTAAAATTAAAATTAAAATTAAAATTAAAATTAAAATTAAAATTAAAATTAAAATTAAAATTAAAATTAAAATTAAAATTAAAATTAAAATTAAAATTAAAATTAAAATTAAAATTAAAATTAAAATTAAAATTAAAATTAAAATTAAAATTAAAATTAAAATTAAAATTAAAATTAAAATTAAAATTAAAATTAAAATTAAAATTAAAATTAAAATTAAAATTAAAATTAAAATTAAAATTAAAATTAAAATTAAAATTAAAATTAAAATTAAAATTAAAATTAAAATTAAAATTAAAATTAAAATTAAAATTAAAATTAAAATTAAAATTAAAATTAAAATTAAAATTAAAATTAAAATTAAAATTAAAATTAAAATTAAATTAAAATTAAAATTAAAATTAAAATTAAAATTAAAATTAAAATTAAAATTAAAATTAAAATTAAAATTAAAATTAAAATTAAAATTAAAATTAAAATTAAAATTAAAATTAAAATTAAAATTAAAATTAAAATTAAAATTAAAATTAAAATTAAAATTAAAATTAAAATTAAAATTAAAATTAAAATTAAAATTAAAATTAAAATTAAAATTAAAATTAAAATTAAAATTAAAATTAAAATTAAAATTAAAATTAAAATTAAAATTAAAATTAAAATTAAAATTAAAATTAAAATTAAAATTAAAATTAAAATTAAAATTAAAATTAAAATTAAAATTAAAATTAAAATTAAAATTAAAATTAAAATTAAAATTAAAATTAAAATTAAAATTAAAATTAAAATTAAAATTAAAATTAAAATTAAAATTAAAATTAAAATTAAAATTAAAATTAAAATTAAAATTAAAATTAAAATTAAAATTAAAATTAAAATTAAAATTAAAATTAAAATTAAAATTAAAATTAAAATTAAAATTAAAATTAAAATTAAAATTAAAATTAAAATTAAAATTAAAATTAAAATTAAAATTAAAATTAAAATTAAAATTAAAATTAAAATTAAAATTAAAATTAAAATTAAAATTAAAATTAAAATTAAAATTAAAATTAAAATTAAAATTAAAATTAAAATTAAAATTAAAATTAAAATTAAAATTAAAATTAAAATTAAAATTAAAATTAAAATTAAAATTAAAATTAAAATTAAAATTAAAATTAAAATTAAAATTAAAATTAAAATTAAAATTAAAATTAAAATTAAAATTAAAATTAAAATTAAAATTAAAATTAAAATTAAAATTAAAATTAAAATTAAAATTAAAATTAAAATTAAAATTAAAATTAAAATTAAAATTAAAATTAAAATTAAAATTAAAATTAAAATTAAAATTAAAATTAAAATTAAAATTAAAATTAAAATTAAAATTAAAATTAAAATTAAAATTAAAATTAAAATTAAAATTAAAATTAAAATTAAAATTAAAATTAAAATTAAAATTAAAATTAAAATTAAAATTAAAATTAAAATTAAAATTAAAATTAAAATTAAAATTAAAATTAAAATTAAAATTAAAATTAAAATTAAAATTAAAATTAAAATTAAAATTAAAATAAAAATAAAAATAAAAATAAAAATAAAAATAAAAATAAAAATAAAAATAAAAATAAAAATAAAAATAAAAATAAAAATAAAAATAAAAATAAAAATAAAAATAAAAATAAAAATAAAAATAAAAATAAAAATAAAAATAAAAATAAAAATAAAAATAAAAATAAAAATAAAAATAAAAATAAAAATAAAAATAAAAATAAAAATAAAAATAAAAATAAAAATAAAAATAAAAATAAAAATAAAAATAAAAATAAAAATAAAAATAAAAATAAAAATAAAAATAAAAATAAAAATAAAAATAAAAATAAAAATAAAAATAAAAATAAAAATAAAAATAAAAATAAAAATAAAAATAAAAATAAAAATAAAAATAAAAATAAAAATAAAAATAAAAATAAAAATAAAAATAAAAATAAAAATAAAAATAAAAATAAAAATAAAAATAAAAATAAAAATAAAAATAAAAATAAAAATAAAAATAAAAATAAAAATAAAAATAAAAATAAAAATAAAAATAAAAATAAAAATAAAAATAAAAATAAAAATAAAAATAAAAATAAAAATAAAAATAAAAATAAAAATAAAAATAAAAATAAAAATAAAAATAAAAATAAAAATAAAAATAAAAATAAAAATAAAAATAAAAATAAAAATAAAAATAAAAATAAAAATAAAAATAAAAATAAAAATAAAAATAAAAATAAAAATAAAAATAAAAATAAAAATAAAAATAAAAATAAAAATAAAAATAAAAATAAAAATAAAAATAAAAATAAAAATAAAAATAAAAATAAAAATAAAAATAAAAATAAAAATAAAAATAAAAATAAAAATAAAAATAAAAATAAAAATAAAAATAAAAATAAAAATAAAAATAAAAATAAAAATAAAAATAAAAATAAAAATAAAAATAAAAATAAAAATAAAAATAAAAATAAAAATAAAAATAAAAATAAAAATAAAAATAAAAATAAAAATAAAAATAAAAATAAAAATAAAAATAAAAATAAAAATAAAAATAAAAATAAAAATAAAAATAAAAATAAAAATAAAAATAAAAATAAAAATAAAAATAAAAATAAAAATAAAAATAAAAATAAAAATAAAAATAAAAATAAAAATAAAAATAAAAATAAAAATAAAAATAAAAATAAAAATAAAAATAAAAATAAAAATAAAAATAAAAATAAAAATAAAAATAAAAATAAAAATAAAAATAAAAATAAAAATAAAAATAAAAATAAAAATAAAAATAAAAATAAAAATAAAAATAAAAATAAAAATAAAAATAAAAATAAAAATAAAAATAAAAATAAAAATAAAAATAAAAATAAAAATAAAAATAAAAATAAAAATAAAAATAAAAATAAAAATAAAAATAAAAATAAAAATAAAAATAAAAATAAAAATAAAAATAAAAATAAAAATAAAAATAAAAATAAAAATAAAAATAAAAATAAAAATAAAAATAAAAATAAAAATAAAAATAAAAATAAAAATAAAAATAAAAATAAAAATAAAAATAAAAATAAAAATAAAAATAAAAATAAAAATAAAAATAAAAATAAAAATAAAAATAAAAATAAAAATAAAAATAAAAATAAAAATAAAAATAAAAATAAAAATAAAAATAAAAATAAAAATAAAAATAAAAATAAAAATAAAAATAAAAATAAAAATAAAAATAAAAATAAAAATAAAAATAAAAATAAAAATAAAAATAAAAATAAAAATAAAAATAAAAATAAAAATAAAAATAAAAATAAAAATAAAAATAAAAATAAAAATAAAAATAAAAATAAAAATAAAAATAAAAATAAAAATAAAAATAAAAATAAAAATAAAAATAAAAATAAAAATAAAAATAAAAATAAAAATAAAAATAAAAATAAAAATAAAAATAAAAATAAAAATAAAAATAAAAATAAAAATAAAAATAAAAATAAAAATAAAAATAAAAATAAAAATAAAAATAAAAATAAAAATAAAAATAAAAATAAAAATAAAAATAAAAATAAAAATAAAAATAAAAATAAAAATAAAAATAAAAATAAAAATAAAAATAAAAATAAAAATAAAAATAAAAATAAAAATAAAAATAAAAATAAAAATAAAAATAAAAATAAAAATAAAAATAAAAATAAAAATAAAAATAAAAATAAAAATAAAAATAAAAATAAAAATAAAAATAAAAATAAAAATAAAAATAAAAATAAAAATAAAAATAAAAATAAAAATAAAAATAAAAATAAAAATAAAAATAAAAATAAAAATAAAAATAAAAATAAAAATAAAAATAAAAATAAAAATAAAAATAAAAATAAAAATAAAAATAAAAATAAAAATAAAAATAAAAATAAAAATAAAAATAAAAATAAAAATAAAAATAAAAATAAAAATAAAAATAAAAATAAAAATAAAAATAAAAATAAAAATAAAAATAAAAATAAAAATAAAAATAAAAATAAAAATAAAAATAAAAATAAAAATAAAAATAAAAATAAAAATAAAAATAAAAATAAAAATAAAAATAAAAATAAAAATAAAAATAAAAATAAAAATAAAAATAAAAATAAAAATAAAAATAAAAATAAAAATAAAAATAAAAATAAAAATAAAAATAAAAATAAAAATAAAAATAAAAATAAAAATAAAAATAAAAATAAAAATAAAAATAAAAATAAAAATAAAAATAAAAATAAAAATAAAAATAAAAATAAAAATAAAAATAAAAATAAAAATAAAAATAAAAATAAAAATAAAAATAAAAATAAAAATAAAAATAAAAATAAAAATAAAAATAAAAATAAAAATAAAAATAAAAATAAAAATAAAAATAAAAATAAAAATAAAAATAAAAATAAAAATAAAAATAAAACAAAAATAAACCATTTCCCTTGTTTTTTGTTTGGTGTTGACTATAAAATGAAAAAGAATATTGAAAGCGGGTGTGTGCTACCGGTAGAATTCTGCAAATACTGACGAGATAAATATTAAATAAGTAGCATTTACGTGCGATTCATCAATATGGATCGCGATCCAAATATCACAGTAAATATTGAACGTGTAGCAGGCGCCCAAAACATAAACAGTATTAAAAGAAAGATTAAAAATCCATCATGCCTCGGCTCCTTGCCATTTTCCTCCCAACTCACCAAAAAGACCCCTACCGTGTCTACATATTTTTCAGAGAACGTTTGGATTCAAGTTTTAAAAATGATCTGTCCTAAAGGAAAAGAACATAATTATAGATGCAGCTTCTATTTTTTGTACATAGCTCCTGTTTAGAACTAGTTTCGCTTCACATAGGAAATTGAGCCATTCAAGTGCGCTTAGCTCACAGAAGACGTTTAAAATAAATACAAATAAACAAGTTGCAAGTCATATCACTGTACATTACCACTAATAGTAAGGAATTTGGTATCAAATGAAGAGAGTTTTTGGAATATTCACGACTCAAGGACGATAGTTCTTCAATTAAGTCGAAATTTTTGCTGGTGAACCAGGCCATTCGAGGTATTTAGTTTATCGCCAGGTTAAATGGATGTGTCTTGACTAACTGCTGAAATGTCTTTTTCGTCATTTTCTATTTCTATTTGAGTTGAATTATTAAGAGATTAATTATCTTTACCCTGAAGAGTAACAAGTCAAACTAATTCATCTTGGGCATGGTGAAAGATTTTAATGCGTTTCAAGGGAATTTGCCTGGTGGACAGCGTTCGTCCTAAAAAAGAACAAGATCGACGAATTTTAGGGTTTTAATTTTCGACAGACGTATATCAGCTGTCCGAATGGACACGTGTATATTAGATAGCCTTTCTGGTACATATATTTTGCAAAACTATCTCCCTGCAAGGGCAGATTCCTTAACTGGCATTCAACAAACACAAGTTGGCTGAAAAAATTTAAGAAATAGCAAAAACTGAATGGTCTACTCGTAAGAATGTCATTTTGTAGGATATTTTTTGAATAATTTCATATCGACTTTTTTTAGTACATTAAAGCTACTTGAAAATGTATGCCAATATATTTTTACAATGTAAAATTAGCCGCTGAATGCATTTTCGAAATTAGATCTTTAATTCATATGAAATTGAAGCCAACCGCACCCACCAAACCATAAATTTAGTAATTTTCGTCATCATTTATCAAATTCATTTGTTCCCCATGTAAAAAGAATCAGGGGTGGATCCAGGAAAATATTTCGGGGGGAATTTTAAAAATATTCATGAAGTTTATATACTTGGGTGTTCCAAATATATATTTTTATTTTATTTTGACAGATGTCCGCGACTTTGATACTTCCACTTGACCCTTGAAACACCCTCTGTAAAGCGCATCTCAATTGGTACGATTGTATGCGGAAAAATCAGTTTTACTGGTACATTGAATTTAGAGCCATTATCTTTTAAGCAAAATGGTTAAAAAAAACATGTGTTCCCTCAAATTTTGTCAGTTATGACATATCCAAATTTCATTTTCATCGGATTATTTTTTGGTGGTCTGTGGCTCACTTCTTAGAACCTATATAAAAGGATACTTTTACTTAGAATTACTTCATTAAAAATCAATATCTCTTAAAGTGCTCCATTTTCATTATTGTTATTGGTCTCAAATTTTAGATAATGATAGTTGGAATGCACAATGAAGTAAAAATTTATAACGGATTAAAAGTTTCAACAAGTAGTTTTTTGCATTAAATTTTTATTTTTAAATCGTTTTGGGCAACCACCAAATAATAATCAGATGAAAATGAAATTTGGATATGTCATAACACACAAAATTTGATGGAACAGGTTTTTTTTAACCATTTTGCTTAAAATATAATGGCTCTAAATTCAATTTAACAGCAAAACTGATTTTTCCCCATTCAAATCGTAAAGGAAAATTAGAAAATGAATTCGCCACCTCTAAGCCTTTACCAATTGCGATGCACTTCACAGAGGGTGTTTCTAAGGCCAAATGGAAGTGGAAAAGCCGCGAAAATCAAACACGATTTTTTTTTTTTGGGACACCCTATATATATGTGCATAATTAATTTATTAAATAAGTACATTATCAAAGCTTATTAGCGAACTTATGCGCTTCTGAGTTCTTCGGCAAACGTAAAACAACTTTTTCAAAAACTAATAATCTTAATAAAAATAAATTCAGAAATCGTTTAGAAACCGAAAATCTGAAAGGTCTTTTGTTTGCACAAGATTATCTGAAATTTAATAATTTTTCTTGTAATAAAATTGAACCACAACATGATTTGCTAAGCAATTTCAACTCAACAATTTATCTTTGCTAAAAACATACATGTACATATCTTATATTAGCCATATGCGAATATATGTAAATGACTTTGATCTCAAAATTTTAAAATATAGATTTTTTATAAATTTTTCATAATTTTTTTTTTTTTTTTTTTTTTTTGCTTTAAGTTAAAATTAAAATCTTCTGTACTGCATGACTATTTTAGGACTTAAACGACGATTTGTGGGACGGGCAAATGACAATTTTTAGACCCAAATGACGATTTTTTAAAAACATTTCGACGATTTTATAAAAACCTTTTGACGATTCTAGGCGAAAAGTCTCTGTCAACCCTGTTTGTAAGTCTGGTCGAAACTCCCCTGATGAAAAACAAACCAAGCCTGCCGATAGAAAGAATGTGGAAGGTTATAATTTTAATGCTAAATTTAGAAGTCTACTCTTTGAAATTTTAAAAACTTTCTCTTTACTTCTAAGTGAGGTCCATTAGCAAAAGTATCATGTTTGCTAATGCAAATTTTTGATTAATTACAAGGGACAACAACTTTAATATTTTCATGATTGTCGTAATTCTCTGAATCACTGTAAGAGAAGTACTCATATACTATACTGATATATGGTATATTTCCAGATATAGTAAATATGTATATATATACTGACATATATACAATACTAGGTAGTAGATACCAGCATACTACCTAGTTGCAAAAAAAGCCCTCAACATGAGTTGGAAGTTCAGCAGACATGCTCGCCTCTATTCCCGCTTATATCTTTTTTGTATAGGTATGTCCTAGGAAGGCATGCCTGCCAAATGAACTGAAGTAGCAGCAATGCAACATGCATCTTATGGTAACGATGCTGAAAAAATACCGTGAGATGCATGCAGCGTTGCTGCTAGGGCAGTTCATTTGGCAGACATGTATTGATTCTGCATTCATACCATGAGATGCATGCTGCTTTGCTGCTACGGTAGTTCAATTGACAGACATGCCGGCCTAGGACATGCCTATAGAAAAAAGATTTAAGCGGGTATGGAGGTGAGCATGACTCCCGACCTTCCGAGGCATGTTGCCGGCAGACACACAGCTGGGCTCCTTTTCCGACTGGGTCAACACTCGCACGCACACACATAGCGCACTCGTCTATTCCCAGTTGGAAAAGGAGCCCTGCTGTATATCTGCCCCCAACATGCCTCGGAAGGTCAAGAGACATGCTTGCCTTCATACCCGATTATATCTTTTTTCTATAGGCATGTCCTAGGTCGGCATGTCTACCAAATGAACTGCCCTAGCAGCAATTCTGCATGCGTCTCACGGTATTAATTCTGCATTCATGATGTGTATGCTGCATTGCTGCTACGGCAGTTCCTTTGGCAGACATGTCGTCCTATAACATGCCTATATAAAAAAGATATAAGCTGGTATGAAGGCGAGCATGTCTGCTGAACTTCCAACGCATGTTGCCGGCAGACAAACCGAAGGGCTTTTTTTGCAACTCGGTAGTATTATGGTATATACTACCTAGTATTGCATACATATATCAGTATATTTATACTATATCTTGTATTACTGATTCGGACAAGCCGACTTTATTTAACTGAATCTAAACTTAAACTGAACTTGACAATTGTTTTCATATCTTAAACTAACCTTAACCTTTGTAACCACATGTAACTGTTATCAGTGTCGTTGTTGTTTCTGCTGCTGTTCTTGTCGATGCCGCTGCAGGTGCTGCTGTTGGATTTTCGGTGGGGATGGAATTCGGCGGATGTCAGTCATCAGGTTGCGTCTGGCTAATTGTTAACAGAATTTTAATAAAAATGTATTTCGGCACGTATTTTATTTCTTGTTGTAACCCTACGAAGAAAGCAGAGTCAATTTCCCTTAAATGACTAGTCCCGTGACAGCTCCAATGGACAGCTATCACTGGACAAGTCTGATCCACTCGTCACGGAACAGGTTTTTTGAGCCTGTTACCAATCTACTCTTGTGGACCAATCTACCCTTCTGGACCGGTCTCTTGATGGCAGTGGATAACGCCATGTAAAAGTGACCGGTCAGTTTCATATGTTGGTGGCAGAATTAGGACAGGTCCCTATCCCTTGGGGACCTATCACGTAGTAGGTTTTGAACCGGTTCCTTTTTCGTCAATACAGGTCATCAATCTACTCTTCTGGACCGGTCACTGGACCGGTCACTGGACCGGTCCAAGATAATGCATCAGGTGGCCAGTGACCTCTGTCAATGATAACGCCATGTAAAAGTGACCGGTCGGTTTCATATGTTGGTGGCAGAATTGGGACAGGTTCCTTTCCCTTGGGATACGTGAACGTGATAGATTCAGGACCAGTTCTTTTCTCCGTAAGGAACTTACAAATAATATTTGTGTTAACTTAAATACCATATATCAGTATAGAATATGAGTTTTTTACTCACTGTTCCCAACTTTATACTTCGAACTTAACTTTCTGAATGAGACCATCAAGAGAAAACTTTTCGCTCGGAGCTCTAGAAATCAAGTTTACCGTTGGTTTTTTCGTCGACCTGAAATTCAGCCTAACTTTGCATTGCAACACATGCTATATACCAGAAATGCCTAGAAGATTAAAACACAACAAAGCAACAACAACGATACAAAATTACCAAAAAGAACATGAAAAAAGCAACAAGTATTCTGGCGATCGCGCACAAAGTTAAATTGTTGAATTGTTGTGATTCGGCGAATTACAACAATCATGAAAATATTGAAATTGTTTCTCCTTAAAATACACTGGAATTTTGCATTAGTAAACATGGCACTTTTGCTAATGCATCTAACTTAGAAGTAAAGAGGCAGTTTTTAGAATTTCAAAAAGTAGACTTCAAAACTTAGCACTAAAATTATAAACTTCCACATTCCTTCCATCGGCATGCGAACTTCATGATGTCCAGATTTCATGTAATATTATTTTAGTGGGCACCTTATCTCATGAAATTTCATTTTGAAATTGCTTTTAAAAGTTTATTATATTTATAATTTCATCCTTTCGCCATTCCATTTTATGTTTTTTAATTTTTTTAATGCTTGTGCAATATTTTTTGATTGAAAGGTTCTTAAAAGTGCACACACTTACATATTATCTAAAAGTGGCAGCTCATATCATGAAATATGTCTCAAGAGGATTTCAAGAGATAAACTTCATGATATGCGCAATTTCATGATATGAGGATTCTACACTTACGATATTGAACATGAAATTAAATTTGACAGTTCGCATGCAATCAAATATTGTAAGTGTAGATTCTGTGTACAGAAACTTTGTTCCAAAAGAAAACATATATATTAAATTTTAAAACAAATGCATTATTTCTTTCAAAGTAGTTTTTTAAGATTTTTTTCAATGCGTTCGAGTATATTCCGATATATTAACGTAAATACTGAACATAAAAGTTTTATTTATGAATATAATTAAATTAATTATTAATAGATTTCAGTTCACATTCATTTTTTTCTTGGCTCGACCACAATCTAAGAAGAAAATCTTTTCATGTAATAAATAATTCTAACTTAACAAATTGTAATAATTTTTATTTCAGCTAGTTATTTAAAATTTTCTTTTCGTTCAGAGATACATATATGTTTTTAAACTTCAAAATTTTAAACGTTTTCGATTATTGATTTAAGTAAAGATTTAGATCCGGCCATTACTCATACTCGCCAGGTCTTTAAATCCCAAGTTTGACCCTATGTCATGTTGGCATCTTTCCTGTGTATTTTGTTGTAATCGAACCATGTTTATCTCCACGCATAATTATTAAGCCATGGCCTAATTTCTACAAACAATAACAATTTGTTTGCCTGTTAAACTACAAACTAGCTTAAGACTCTTTACTCCACGCTCCAATTATGCAATAAATTCCTTTACCTTATGAAGCATGGCTTCACTTTTCCTGCAATTCAACTAAAATAACTATAATATGCTCGCTCTTTACGACTTTTAAGCATATCCTCCATATAAGACTATTATCAGCTTTTGCCGATCATCATGTAAATTTGAAGCTATCGAAACGGTAAAATCGCTGCTCTACCTCAAGAAAAACGTTTTCTCATAACCAACATTCAAAGCTGTCTGCAACACGAACCTCTCCATTTACGCACCTTGTCGACTGACTTCAAGGTACTACAATAAAGATGAAGTCTATTGTTTGGCTGTGATAAAACATTTGTAAATTTTAATAATTGAGAACAATTGAAATGAAATAAACAAAGCTCATTAAAATCATAGATTTTGCAATTTGTTTATTTGCATCTACGCATACAGCTTTTCGAAGCAGTACAACTGGAAATACTGGTAAAAGTATTACAATTAACAGACGCTGAGTAGATTCAAATCTATGGCAACGGAAATGAAGTAATTATAGTTTTTGGCAGGCAACAGGATTAAAACGTTTGCATAGAAATTTCGAGGAAACATTTGTAAATCGTGTTTCTTTAAATTCTGTTTTTATTTTCAATTTGTGGACAAGAATTTCGGTAGGAAAATTAACACGATGATCAAATAAGAATTATGGTCTTACTTGCAATCATAATACAAAAACAAGCCTTAAATACATGTCCAAAAGAATTACAATTCTGAATAAAATAAAACAACAATAAAATTTTCGATAGCCCGCAGAAATGCAGTATTAATTAGCAAAAACAGAAGCTGACATATTGAAAATGTGTGCTTGTTTGGAGATACCTATCTTCATGCGCTGTTGATGTTCTTTTTTTTTTTGAAAATTGTCTTCTTCGATTACTTTATCACTAACGGAAAGCAATATTTTTTAACAAAGGTATTTTAAGACATGGCTGCGAAAAAATGCAATATTTAGAGAAATTTTTTATGAGCATTTTTATCATGCATTTCTTAATTGGTTAGAAATCAATGGCTTAGGAATATATTTTTTGCAAATTTAATTTTAAATACAGTTAAATGCGCACAGAAATAAAGGACGTGTAAATTGTAAAATTTTTTTAAGGATTTTCGTTCTTTTTCAAGAAGTCAAATATTATTTTTACATAAATTTAAATTTAAATTTTATTAATAAGTATTAATGTAATTTATAGTAGTTCTTAAACATTTTTAAAGAATAAATATAAAATAAAAAATATAATTGACGATTTTAATTATTTCGTAAAATATTACTTTTGACTAAAATTTTTTATAAATATAGTTTATATAATTGAATAATAGAAACGATGTCATTTTTCTTTTATAAATATTTACAAGTTAGTAGTTTATTTTATGATGTTAAGGTATTTATTGAATTTAATATGTGTTTATACTGTTGTCTTAAGTTCATGCTTTTATTGGGTAAATTTTGATTATATTTGTTTGATTTTTAAAGCATTATTAAAACAGAAGAGGTTTATATTTTTTGTTTTTCTTGAATGTAAAAAGTGAACACTTCTGTTTTCTATTACTATGTTTAGTCGTCAGTTATTTGTAAATGCAGACGTATTAGCCTTGTTTATGTTAATTACCATTTTCTGAAAAGTTTGAAGAATACGATGCTTTTGCATCATCAAGAGAATTCATTGGCAATTTTCACAGTTCTGTAAGGTCGTTCAATGGATTTAATTTTTCCGATATCAAGACCTATTTGGACAAAAATTTATTTAGGCATCCCTTTAATATCCTTTAAGAATTTATCGTTTCATTAGAAATCATTAAGCTGTTAAGAAGAACATTCTTTAAATTCTAAACTAATTAATAAGTCTATTGTCATTTGTGTTGAATATTTGAATATATGTTTATCTGATAGTAATAAAAAAGTCTTCATTTCCTGTGTGTATAATCCTCGTAAGAGTAATAGTTTGGAAGCATATTTTTCTGGAATATCTGATATAAAAATATATATTGATTTTAATTATTTTTTTATATGTGGTGACTTTAATGTTAATCTCTTATGTAATGATAATTCCAGTCGTTTAATGTTTGACAATCTCTCGTCCATTGGTCTGTCAGTTGTTAATGATACTATGCCCACACTTTATTCATTTAATGATAGTCTTAGTCCTCTTGATTATTTTATTGTGTCAGATATCTCATCTGTCTTATTGTTCGACCAGATTTATTTCATATCTGATCATGACCTTATTTTCTGTACAATTAATATAAATTTGTCGTGTTCTCTAGTGTCAAACACGTTCTCCTACTATGATTTTAAGTCAATTGATTATCCGTCTTTGTATCGTGATGTACTTTTAGTTCCGTGGACCGAGGTTTGGTTCTGTCTTTCCATAGAAGATAAACTGTGTACATTTTCTAATGAAATTAATGAAATTTTTGCTAAACATGTACCGTTAAAAACTGTCTTTATTAAAAATGCTTCCTACCCTTGGTTTACAAGTAACGTCCAGCATTCTATAAAAAAGCGAAACAAGTTGCGAAGTGTATGGAAAAGAAATCCTTCAGCTGGGAAATGGGAAGACTATAAGTGTGCCAGAAATGCCTCAGTGTCGATTATCAGGCAATCGAAAATAAATTATTGTAGTGCCAAACTTAAAGCATCTCTTCCTCACACTTCAACACTTCTTCTTCTTCAAAACTTAATTAAACTAAGAAACGAATGACGTAAAATAGCAAAATAAAACGGCGAACACAACAACTATGAAAATCTGGAAGTTGTTGTAAAAGAGTCGAAAGAGTTAGGCTCTGACGACAACTGTTTTATGTACTGAACACATGTCCGTGTGTAATTGCATAATCGAGACGTGTACGGAGTCCATACTTTAAGTATTGAATACAAGTATCACTTTAATCACATTAGCGAGACATATACTGAGTACATATTTTGTGTATTGAATAAATGTCTCACTTCAATCGCATAAACGATTAAACGTGTACTGAGTCCATATTTTATGAATTGAGTACATTTCTTGAAAAACATTACAAGAAATATGGATTGAGTACACGTTGCTTGTATTTATTAAAGTCTGTAATGTATTCATATAGCACTCATAACACATAATTTGATGTATTGAATACATTTTTCATTCATTTTACTAAGTGAATAAATGGATATGTAACCAGTACACGCCCACTTTAACCAGAATATATAGCTCTCGAAGCGTTCCCATACAAGTTCCCATGCAGTACATAGTATACTGACTACATAACTTTTTCCCTTAGTGTTTGAAATTCTTATAATAATTTAGATTTTTCTAAAAATGAAATGAGATATATTTCAAACTCTATTTTATAAATTTTTAGTACGATACATTATCAAAATACATTATCAAAAAATAAATAAAAAATTAAAAAATGGAGAAAAAATTCGAAAAAATTTCAACCACATATTGTATTCTTATTCTATTCTATTACATATATGTTACATATTCTATATATTCTATATATACAAATTCTATTTTTTAGTTTTTGATTTTTTAGGTGCTGAATTACACTTTATATTTATTTCTAGTTCAATAAAATAAAAATTAAAAAAAATTTTTACTTTCTTGAAAGAAAAAATAAGAAAGGCTGAAGCCGTGTGTTGCTCTTAAATGTTTTTGTTTTCTTATTTTATTTTATTATTTGATTTTTTATTTTGGCATAAACGACAAAATCTTGGGTTCCAAGCAATATAATGAAATAAACTTCAGCTCTTGTTTTATTATCGTTTCCCTGTTATTTTCAACATGATGGCATTGAGTTTAGTGACAATGCTTTACTGTAGTTATTGTTATTGTTATTGTTATTGGTTTTCGGTTTTCTATTTGGTCTTTGCAGATTTAAGCTACTTTCATGTATCAAAACATTTCCGATAAGTAGCCAAAAACTGTCAATTATTGAGACAGCCACGAAGTGAAGTAGGCAGCGATTTCAAAAGTTTTAGGCAGACAATTTTTTTGATGTATAGTAATTGTCACCAATTTATTATATGACTAACGATAATACGATACTTTAATGAAAGTTTTCGTTTACGGATAAAACAATCTAAATGGGAAAGATATTGTTTGTTGATGATTTTGCGTTTGTTGATGATCTTGGACTAAACAACGTGAATGTTAGGTTAATGCATTATTTGTTTGGAAATAAAACACCTTACCACGTTACGAATAATGTCCGACCGAAACCGAATATTCGGCCGAAACCGAATATTCAGTCATTTTATAATATTTTATAATATATTAAACGAAAAAAAACATTTCACATATTTAAAGTTTAGTATAAAGGTTTAGTATTTAAGGTTTATTATTTAAAGTTAAATAACTTAGTATTGTAGGCTAAAAATAACCGCTTGTCTGCATTTTCCCCAAGTAAATTGCTTCGTCGATTAGAGTATAATTACCCTGCTGCACTGAAAAGTTTCTCACTGGTAACACTAGAAGGGGTAGCAGACTGGTATCTGTCACTGTCACATTCTTTAATAAGGCAAATGAGCTTTTTTGCCAATATTCGTACTATATCTTAGAATCCCTTGTAATTAGAGGCTCTTTAAGATAAGTTTTGAGTTGCTCTTTTCCACCAAATAATTCAAATACATGTGCTCTTGTGGATGACATTTCTGAGTCATGTGACTCGCAAAAAAAATTGTTAATGTTTCTTTTGAAAAATGGTCGCATGCTTCTCTTACTTTTATCGTTGACAAGTTGCATATCATCGTTCAGATCAGAAAACATTTTTATATGTTCATAAATTAAGCTCTCACAACTTTTGCAATCGTTTTTTGAAAAATATTTGTTTTTAAAGCGTGGATCGAGCATCGTAGAAACTAGAACTTCAGAACGTGTATTTATGTATTCGAATCGTCTGAATCTGCATAAAGTTTTTTTATTGTTAAACCTTCATGTGTGTTGTTTGCAGAAATTGAATTGTTTGTCAATTTGGTTTTGAGCGCCAAGTAATATACTGAAAATCCCTCAATTCTCCGCAGAGGTGGGCATGTATGATCGTGGATCATGAACAAATCGATCGCATTGTGATTGTATAATTCTTAAGTTTCGGTTTTTGCTCATGCATAATATTCTCAACTCATGCATAATATTCGCATCTTTTTTATTTTGGTATCTAGAATTAATTTAGAAAAACTGCTTAGATTGCGGAAAGTTTTCCTAATACATCATCAATAAATTTTTTTTTTTTTTTATTCTACTCTATTATTTTCTTGAAATGATAATAATTTGCTGAGTCCAAGTAGATTACTTCCCAAAAACAAGAAAGTTTTGCTTGATTAAAGTTAATTATTTCCTTAAATTAATTTAAAATACTGATTAATTATTTAATAATTGTTTTATTATTCGATATATAAATATTTATATATTTACATAGCAATTAAGGGAATTATAATTAAAATGTAAGTCAAATCAGCAGAAAGGTCTAACTTTGCCTGATGAAATCCTTTCAAAACATTTACAACACTTTTCATTAGTTCGGCCAATAAGTGGCTTCAGATGTCTAAAGGCTTGCTCTCTCTTTCTGGAATGTTCAGCAATTTTTCGACATTTCTATATTATCATATCAATTTTTTTGTCTTTAAAAATGGAGTCATTAATGCACAGTTGGAGTGTAGGTGCTACACAACCTATCGACAAAAAATTTCCAGTACGCATGGCTGCACCCATATTTGCCGCGTTATCACATATTGATATGTGGATCTTATTTTAAATACCAAACTCATTTATTATTTCAATTAATTTTATTGCAATATTTTTACCCGTATGGTGATCGTCAAACTCTAATGCAGCTAAAATTACTTTGTGTCTACTTGAACCGTCAATAAAATTCGCAGTAAAACTTAAAAGTGAACACGTAATGCTTGGATTACTTCAAATATCAGTTGTAAAACTTATCCAGCAAGCTTTAGAGATCATTTCAACTACCTTTTTTTACTTTGTCGCATGTGGCCGGCATTAACGTCGTTCTAAAATATTTTTCGCTTTTTTTTATATTTGCTTGGAAAATTTGGATCACGCCGCTGGAATGCGCTTCCATCAACTATATTGTATGGAAGCATGTCATCTATTATAAGATCCATAATCGACTTGTCAATTTGCAGTGCTATAGCATGGTCATCTGGCAAAAAGTTGATTTTTTCGCTCTAAAATTTCAGGCAATGATAGCTGCACTGCCCTTTTTTCCTGCGGTCTTCTTTCTTCCAGAGATTGTTGTTTCAATATTTCCACTCGATCTTGGGAAAGCAGGTACTCCTCCCACTCCTGCAGATGTATTTTTTCTAAGTGTTTGCTTAGACCACAGATCGTTTGTTTTTTTCGCAGTTTGTGGCCAAGAAATAACTCCTTCTTACATACTTTACAGCACGCCACGTATTGGATTTGGACCCGATATTTCGTCTAGAATAAATAAATTCCATTTTAATTTTTCTCAAAGCATAAAACTATTTTGGTTCCTCTACCTTAATAGCAAAAACACAGAATTCGTTTTGAACTTTAATATTAATTGCAATAAATGATAAAATCGAAAATGATAGATCGAAGGCATAATATGAATCAAAATGTTTTGCGTTTACACGATAAATCAAGTTATAGACAAATTTATAATTTTTGTTTTGTGTAACGCGTTGAAAATATTTTTATTAAACAAAAAATATTTGAATTAAATGACTGATTCCAGAAATTTTACCAAAAGTTCCGGCTAGTTTAAACTAGCCGAAACTGGCCCTAACCGAAACCGAAACCAAATATTCGGTCGGACACTAGTTACGACTAATCAACTAATGTATATCAAGCAAACGCAAACCATGAGATCGAATTAAGCTACATTTATTAAATTCAGGCTTAATTAATTTCAAAACATGTTTTCGATTAAAAATTTACTTTAAAAAATCAACTAAAATTTACAAAATCTCAAAATAAGGAAAACTCAACAAAATAATACAAAAAGTTAAGTAATAAAACGAGAATTTAGGTGCAAAGACACACACTACGAAATATCCATAATAATGCTCCAACTCGCAGAGTTATCGATGAGTGCTAACCATATGCCAGCTCTCGTCAACATGAAATGTCACTCTGGCTGTAGTTTAAAATTAACAGTTTGCTACGATTCACGTACCACTGGCAATAGCCGATCGGGTTTTGTTTTAGGTATTTTGCTTGTTTTGTTTTAGGTATTTTTAATTTGTAACTTTTTTTTTGTGTGATCCGATAAAGTGTCAAAAAATCGGAAGTGGAAAATATTTTGAAGCAGTTCAATATTGTCAATTCCCAGATTTATTCGGTTACTACCGATATACAAACATCCAATGCAAACGGTATTGAATTAGGTTATTTTCATTTTTGTTTAACGAAAAATTAAATAAAAATTTTAATATTATCTCCTCCATGTAAATATCTTAGTTTTTAACTTTCCGTTTGAATTTTAAAAATTTTTTAAATTTCCAGAAAAAATTAGACACATACTAACCGGCTTGGAGACAATGATACAGTATCGCTTTAAAAAATACTGATTTGCTTTTGACTTTTCCAGCTCTAGTTTCAAAGAAAAACGTAAAACCACACACTAACAAAGGATCACAAATAGAAGCTATTTAAAAATCCCAGATTTAGGTGGGGCCGTTCCCCCCTCCTGCTTACGCCCCTGGGTATGGGTAGATTGAGTACTTTTGATTATTGCCAACACCTTAAATTGCCATTGAGCACTTTGTGGACTAGTTTTGGGCAGTTTGTTTGATCTCCCTGGTTTGAGAGATGAGTGGTTTCGATGCAGCTGAATCACCTGAGATCTTAATATGAATTTCACAACATCAGTGGCTATCGCTGGAACTAGAATCAAGGTTTTTTTTATTTTCAAAATAAAGATCGTTTATTTTACACCTAATAACTTGTAAAAAAAACAGGTCTTAAAACTTAATGTTCAAAAGCGAGTCACTCTGTCAATTTTATGTCAATATATAGAAAGAGACAAAGATATAGATATAGATATAGATATAGATATAGATATAGATATAGATATAGATATAGATATAGATATAGATATAGATATAGATATAGATATAGATATAGATATAGATATAGATATAGATATAGATATAGATATAGATATAGATATAGATATAGATATAGATATAGATATAGATATAGATATAGATATAGATATAGATATAGATATAGATATAGATATAGATATAGATATAGATATAGATATAGATATAGATATAGATATAGATATAGATATAGATATAGATATAGATATAGATATAGATATAGATATAGATATAGATATAGATATAGATATAGATATAGATATAGATATAGAAATAGATATAGATATAGATATAGATATAGATATAGATATAGATATAGATATAGATATAGATATAGATATAGATATAGATATAGATATAGATATAGATATAGATGTGGCAAATGATTGGGAGCTAGTGAGCCACCGAAAAGCAAGGAAGAAAAAAGATAATCAAAGTAACAAACGCCGTGAAATGCGAATCCAAGGAGAGGCAATAACAATTAAATCCAACACGTCTGAGTCATACGCAGATGTTATAAAAAAGATGAAGCAACAAGTAAATCCCACTGATATCGGTGTGGAGATAAGGGGTATCAGAAGGACAAAAGCTGGAGACTTACTCGTTCAACTAAAAAAAGGCGAAGGCCAAGCCGAAAAGCTCAGAAACGCTATAGGTAACACGCTTGGTGAAGATGTCATGATTAGAGCGGTTACCAAAAATCATATTCTTGATATCAGAGACATGGATGAGTCAACAGATAAAGATGAACTTGTTAATGCTCTTATGAAGGCAACAAAAGTAGAAGAACCCACAACGTTAAAAATATTAAATTTTAGAACATCGTTTGGAGGAACCAAACAAGCGCTCGTTCAACTACCTGAGCACTTAGCAGCTCCACTACTCCGTACGAGGCAAGTCAGAGTAGGATGGGTTATGTGTAGGCTGAGGAGTAAGATTAGAGTTCAGAAATGCTTCAGGTGCCTAGAACAGGGTCATATTTCGAGCCAGTGTAAAGGGACAGATAGAAGCAATCTATGCAGAAAATGCTGTAATCCGGGACACAAAGCTAAAGAATGCAAAGCAGAAACGAGATGCATACTATGCCATGAAAGTGGCTCAATAAATTCTCAGCATTATATTGGTAGTACAGCGTGTGCAATCAACATAAGAAATAAAGCAAGAAAATGATCACGAAATTTCTACAGATCAATCTAGGACGGGGTAGAGAAGCGCAAGACCTGATGATACAGAAGGCGACAGAGATTAATGCAGACATACTTTTAATAAGCGAACCGTACAGAAACCCACCATCTCAAGTTTGGTACGAAGACAAAAACCATTGCGCAGCCATCATGGTAAGAAACAGAAGATTAATAATAAGCGAAGTTGATGAAAGCAACGCTGGCTTCGTATATGTCACAGTGGGCAAAATTAGGGTATATAGTTGCTACTTTTCACCAAATATAGACTTTAATTTGTTTGCAGAAGCCCTGAACATACTTGATGTTTCTATCAGGTCCTCAAAATATAAAGTGATCATTGGAGGAGACTTCAATAGTAAATCTACAGAATGGAACTCCAAAAAAATGGATAAAAAGGGTACTACAGTGTGTGAAATGGTTGCTAGTCTTGGTCTTACGATATTTAATATCGGAGACAAACTTACCTTTCGGAGAGGTACAGGTGGTAGTATTATCGACATCACCTTTGGAACGACAAACCTCTACAATGAAAACATGAATTGGATAGTGCTGGAAGATCTCACCTTAAGTGACCACCAGTATATCTCATTTAATATAGATGAACGTCCAAATATGAGTGTAGAAGATGCAAATTTCCCAAGATGGAACGTCAGAAAACTTGATGACAAAAAATTGTCCGATTATATTACTCGGGCTAAGGATAGAAATATGGATAACCAATCCGAAAATATAAATGTAGAAAATGCCGCAGAGTCGCTGACGAAGATACTCACAAAAGCGTGTAATGTCGCAATGCCAAGAGCTCAAAAATACAATAACAAGCGCCCAGTATACTGGTGGAATGCTAAAATACGTGAGTTGAGGGCGAAATGCCTTGCAGCACGTCGAGCGTCAACACGAAACTATGATAACCAGCTCTTAACGGTTGAGTATAAAACGGCACGTAAAACCTTAAGAACAGCCATAAAAGAGAGTAAGAAAAGATGCTGGACAGAGCTATGTAACGAAATAGATTCCGACCCATGGGGCAAACCGTACAAAATTGTGATGAAAAAGCTTGGTAGCATTAAACCTATACCCGGCATTAAAGAACCAGTGTGGGCAACAACAATAGTAGAAACACTATTTCCATTCGATGAAGATGGGCTAAAAAGAGAACCAAATTATCAAGTCGAAGGTTTCATCCCTCTGAACGTAGATGACATTACACATGCATGTAGTAAACTAAAAATAGGTAAGAGCCCAGGACCAGATGGTATACCAAATGAGGTCATAAAAGTAGTATGTGAGATATGGCCAGATCTTTTACTTGAAGTCTTCAATTTATGTCTAATAAACGGAATCTTTCCAGCTAAATGGAAAATACAAAAGTTAGTTTTGTTACGAAAGGGAAATAAACCATTAAATGAGCCTAGTTCCTATAGACCACTCTGTATGTTGGATTCACTAGGAAAATTATTAGAGTACGTAATGCTAAAACGTTTGGAAGAGCGCATAGATGACCTTGGCGGACTATCCCCTATGCAACATGGCTTCCGCAAAGGGAAGAGTACAGTTGATGCCATTAGCGCAGTATGCAATAAAGCTATACAGGCCAAAACAACAGGAGAATACTGCTCAATAATAACACTAGATGTTAAAAATGCTTTTAACACAGTAAAGTGGAAAGTAGTACTACAAGCTTTCAGAAACCGACGTTTAGATAACTATCTCTTTAACATAGTATCAGACTATCTGGATAACAGAATTTTAATCTATGAGACGGAAAATGGTATAAAAGAGCACCAAATAACAGCAGGTGTACCTCAGGGCTCAGTATTAGGACCATTCCTGTGGAATGTAATGTACGATGGTCTACTGAATTTGGAATTACAAGAAGGTGCAAAACTAATAGGTTACGCTGATGATATTGCTCTGGTAGTAAACCAGCGAACTGCCGAATTAATCGAGATAGTGGTAAACGATAGCTTATGTCGTTGTAACAGATGGCTGCGAAGAAACGGTTTGAAACTTGCAGTTCCAAAAACGGAAGCAATTCTAGTGACAGATCGTAGGGTCTTCAAAATACCGAAAATACGTCTACAAGTTAGAGAGATACCCTTTAAACGAAGCTTATGCTATTTGGGTGTGCAATTAGATGACAAACTTAGCTTTGGACAGCACGTAGTAAATATTCGTGACAAAGCTTTGCGAACGGCAGCATCATTGGCCAGAATAATGCCAAACTGTAGTGGCCCAAGGCCGCAGATGAGAAAATTAATAAACAGCGTAGTACACTCCCAGCTTCTTTATGCTGCTCCAACCTTTGTCAGGGCACTGAATCTGAAGAATAATATGAGGGAACTACAGAAAGCACAGAGAGTTAGTGCTCTCCGTATTATATCAGCGTACCGTACAGTGTCCACAAGTGCGGCTTTAGTGCTTGCAGGTCTGCCACCAATAGACTTATTAATACTGGAAAGAGAAGAAATATATACCCAAACTAAACTTATAAGTTGGGCGAACACTAATACACAAGAGCGAAAGAAAAAAATTTCAGAAATAAAAATTAATGCCAGGGACAATGTAGTGACTAAATGGCAAGAACGTTGGAATCAAAACATGAACGGGAGCTGGACATATAGCCTTATCCCCAATATAAAAGTCTGGCTGGAAAGACGACATGGAAGCATGGGATATTTTCTGACTCAGGCTATGACAAACCATGGAAGTTTTAACAAATACCTGCATAGATTTAAACTTAAAGAAATAAGCAGCTGTGATTCATGCGCAACGCTAGAAGAAGATGCAAAGCACATACTTTTCGAATGTGAAAAGTGGTTGGAGGAGAGACGAGCTTTAAATGATATGCTAGGTGTTACATTAACTGAAGAGAATCTGTTGAACGAAATGCTAAAATCTGAACATGCATGGACTTTGTGTGAAAGACACATAAATAAAATATTAAAGGAGAGAAACTTCAATAGTTCCGAACCTCCTTGCTTAAGGAGGACGTAGGAATCTTACGAAATCAAACCCCCGTCCTGATGAAATGCTGATGCGGTTCCGGGGTGGAGCTGGTGGAGTATCGTGGGGCCACTAGATGATAGCGCGCTATCACTACGTCCAACAAAAAAAAAAGATATAGATATAGATATAGATATAGATATAGATATAGATATAGATATAGATATAGATATAGATATAGATATAGATATAGATATAGATATAGATATAGATATAGATATAGATATAGATATAGATATAGATATAGATATAGATATAGATATAGATATAGATATAGATATAGATATAGATATAGATATAGATATAGATATAGATATAGATATAGATATAGATATAGATATAGATATAGATATAGATATAGATATAGATATAGATATAGATATAGATATAGATATAGATATAGATATAGATATAGATATAGATATAGATATAGATATAGATATAGATATAGATATAGATATAGATATAGATATAGAGTATATATAGAGTTGAGTATAGAGTTGAGTATAAAACGGCTCGTAAAACCTTAAGAACAGCCATAAAAGAGAGTAAGAAAAGATGCTGGACAGAGCTATGTAACGAAATAGATTCCGACCCATGGGGCAAACCGTACAAAATTGTGATGAAAAAGCTTGGTAGCATTAAACCTATACCCGGCATTAAAGAACCAGTGTGGGCAACAACAGTAGTAGAAACACTATTTCCATTCGATGAAGATGGGCTAAAAAGAGAACCAAATTATCAAGTCGAAGGTTTCATCCCTCTGAACGTAGGTGACATTACACATGCATGTAGTAAACTAAAAATAGGTAAGAGCCCAGGACCAGATGGTATACCAAATGAGGTCATAAAAGTAGTATGTGAGATATGGCCAGATCTTTTACTTGAAGTCTTCAATTCATGTCTAATAAACGGAATCTTTCCAGCTAAATGGAAAATACAAAAGTTAGTTTTGTTACGAAAGGGAAATAAACCATTAAATGAGCCTAGTTCCTATAGACCACTCTGTATGTTGGATTCACTAGGAAAATTATTAGAGTACGTAATGCTAAAACGTTTGGAAGAGCGCATAGATGACCTTGGCGGACTATCCCCTATGCAACATGGCTTCCGCAAAGGGAAGAGTACAGTTGATGCCATTAGCGCAGTATGCAATAAAGCTATACAGGCCAAAACAACAGGAGAATACTGCTCAATAATAACACTAGATGTTAAAAATGCTTTTAACACAGTAAAGTGGAAAGTAGTACTACAAGCTTTCAGAAACCGACGTTTAGATAACTATCTCTTTAACATAGTATCAGACTATCTGGATAACAGAATTTTAATCTATGAGACGGAAAATGGTATAAAAGAGCACCAAATAACAGCAGGTGTACCTCAGGGCTCAGTATTAGGACCATTCCTGTGGAATGTAATGTACGATGGTCTACTGAATTTGGAATTACAAGAAGGTGCAAAACTAATAGGTTACGCTGATGATATTGCTCTGGTAGTAAACCAGCGAACTGCCGAATTAATCGAGATAGTGGTAAACGATAGCTTATGTCGTTGTAACAGATGGCTGCGAAGAAACGGTTTGAAACTTGCAGTTCCAAAAACGGAAGCAATTCTAGTGACAGATCGTAGGGTCTTCAAAATACCGAAAATACGTCTACAAGATAGAGAGATACCCTTTAAACGAAGCTTATGCTATTTGGGTGTGCAATTAGATGACAAACTTAGCTTTGGACAGCACGTAGTAAATATTCGTGACAAAGCTTTGCGAACGGCAGCATCATTGGCCAGAATAATGCCAAACTGTGGTGGCCCAAGGCCGCAGATGAGAAAATTAATAAACAGCGTAGTACACTCCCAGCTTCTTTATGCTGCTCCAACCTTTGTCAGGGCACTGAATCTGAAGAATAATATGAGGGAACTACAGAAAGCACAGAGAGTTAGTGCTCTCCGTATTATATCAGCGTACCGTACAGTGTCCACAAGTGCGGCTTTAGTGCTTGCAGGTCTGCCACCAATAGACTTATTAATACTGGAAAGAGAAGAAATATATACCCAAACTAAACTTATAAGTAGGGCGAACACTAATACACAAGAGCGAAAGAAAAAAATTTCAGAAATAAAAATTAATGCCAGGGACAATGTAGTGACTAAATGGCAAGAACGTTGGAATCAAAACATGAACGGGAGCTGGACATATAGCCTTATCCCCAATATAAAAGTCTGGCTGGAAAGACGACATGGAAACATGGGATATTTTCTGACTCAGGCTATGACAAACCATGGTAGTTTTAACAAATACCTGCATAGATTTAAACTTAAAGAAATAAGCAGCTGTGATTCATGCGCAGCGCTAGAAGAAGATGCAAAGCACATACTTTTCGAATGTGAAAAGTGGTTGGAGCAGAGACGAGCTTTAAATGATATGCTAGGTGTTACATTAACTGAAGAGAATCTGTTGAACGAAATGCTAAAATCTGAACATGCATGGACTTTGTGTGAAAGACACATAAATAAAATATTAAAGGAGAGAAACTTCAGTAGTTCCGAACCTCCTTGCTTAAGGAGGACGTAGGAATCTTACGAAATCAAACCCCCGTCCTGATGAAATGCTAACGCGGTTCCGGGGTGGAGCTGGTGGAGTATCGTGGGGCCACTAGATGATAGCGCGCTATCACTACGTCCAACAAAAAAAAAGATATAGATATAGATATAGATATAGATATAGATATAGATATAGATATAGATATAGATATAGATATAGATATAGATATAGATATAGATATAGATATAGATATAGATATAGATATAGATATAGATATAGATATAGATATAGATATAGATATAGATATAGATATAGATATAGATATAGATATAGATATAGATATAGATATAGATATAGATATAGATATAGATATAGATATAGATATAGATATAGATATAGATATAGATATAGATATAGATATAGATATAGATATAGATATAGATATAGATATAGATATAGATATAGATATAGATATAGATATAGATATAGATATAGATATAGATATAGATATAGATATAGATATAGATATAGATATAGATATAGATATAGATATAGATATAGATATAGATATAGATATAGATATAGATATAGATATAGATATAGATATAGATATAGATATAGATATAGATATAGATATAGATATAGATATAGATATAGATATAGATATAGATATAGATATAGATATAGATATAGATATAGATATAGATATAGATATAGATATAGATATAGATATAGATATAGATATAGATATAGATATAGATATAGATATAGATATAGATATAGATATAGATATAGATATAGATATAGATATAGATATAGATATAGATATAGATATAGATATAGATATAGATATAGATATAGATATAGATATAGATATAGATATAGATATAGATATAGATATAGATATAGATATAGATATAGATATAGATATAGATATAGATATAGATATAGATATAGATATAGATATAGATATAGATATAGATATAGATATAGATATAGATATAGATATAGATATAGATATAGATATAGATATAGATATAGATATAGATATAGATATAGATATAGATATAGATATAGATATAGATATAGATATAGATATAGATATAGATATAGATATAGATATAGATATAGATATAGATATAGATATAGATATAGATATAGATATAGATATAGATATAGATATAGATATAGATATAGATATAGATATAGATATAGATATAGATATAGATATAGATATAGATATAGATATAGATATAGATATAGATATAGATATAGATATAGATATAGATATAGATATAGATATAGATATAGATATAGATATAGATATAGATATAGATATAGATATAGATATAGATATAGATATAGATATAGATATAGATATAGATATAGATATAGATATAGATATAGATATAGATATAGATATAGATATAGATATAGATATAGATATAGATATAGATATAGATATAGATATAGATATAGATATAGATATAGATATAGATATAGATATAGATATAGATATAGATATAGATATAGATATAGATATAGATATAGATATAGATATAGATATAGATATAGATATAGATATAGATATAGATATAGATATAGATATAGATATAGATATAGATATAGATATAGATATAGATATAGATATAGATATAGATATAGATATAGATATAGATATAGATATAGATATAGATATAGATATAGATATAGATATAGATATAGATATAGATATAGATATAGATATAGATATAGATATAGATATAGATATAGATATAGATATAGATATAGATATAGATATAGATATAGATATAGATATAGATATAGATATAGATATAGATATAGATATAGATATAGATATAGATATAGATATAGATATAGATATAGATATAGATATAGATATAGATATAGATATAGATATAGATATAGATATAGATATAGATATAGATATAGATATAGATATAGATATAGATATAGATATAGATATAGATATAGATATAGATATAGATATAGATATAGATATAGATATAGATATAGATATAGATATAGATATAGATATAGATATAGATATAGATATAGATATAGATATAGATATAGATATAGATATAGATATAGATATAGATATAGATATAGATATAGATATAGATATAGATATAGATATAGATATAGATATAGATATAGATATAGATATAGATATAGATATAGATATAGATATAGATATAGATATAGATATAGATATAGATATAGATATAGATATAGATATAGATAACCTTAATATATTTTGTGGCATACAAAAACTAAATTTGCATGTGGATCACACGTACTTGATTATATTCCGTCTATGGAAATAAAACGAGGACTATTTGGTTTTGAAGAAAGAGTAAAATTTTAATTAAACAATTTTAGCTGGTTCAAGAATAGGATTTAGGATGAATTGGATTCAATTTTATTTAAAATTAAGGTTCTTTATATTCCATGTAAAATATTATATTACAAAAATTTAATATTTTTGTGTGTGAATGAAAGTCTATACATACAAAATTAAATGTATTGATTTACGCCTGCGTTTTAGACAGCTTGGTTAATGCAAGTTCCTTTCCTTTCTCTTTATCTTGTAATGCTTGTTCTAAAATTGATCATACTCATATTGGAAACGTATTTTATGACAGATAATTAAAAACTGTTAAAGTAAACAATTTTAACTTAATTTTAGTTTGGTAGTGTTTCACTTTTTGATGGTCACGAAAATCTGTTGAACGTAACCGCTGAACACTTCAGACATCAGATCTTAGCTTGTACGAGATATTCTCTGTGTAGGATTTCGTAAACATTGTGTGTATGTATTTTTTCATTTTGCTTAATTTTGGTTGAAGTTAATTAGTGAGTTGATTCCTGATTGCTGATAACAGGTTGTCATGATATTTAAATGTTTATGTATGAAAAAAAAATTATCTTGTTAAGACACAGCGTGATATTTTCAAAATAACCTTTAAGACAATCCTTATAAGTGACTAGAGATGCATCGACCAGTTATTGTTATTGCTACTGAATTTTTTGTGCACGATGATGGGTCAAAGCAGATATTTTTTTTCTTTATAAAACGTAAGTATTTAATGAATGGCTTCCTGTCGCATTGTTAATTTGCCTGAAGCTTCTGAATTAATAGTTGATTTAACTAAAAACTAAGATCTTTAGATTCATCTGATGCGACTAGAATTTATCTTAAATTAAGAGCTAATAGTTAATAATTTTTTTATTGCTACTTCAGTTGGTTAATCTCGAACTATCCAATTAATATTATCTCTTTTGAAGATGTATAAAATAACTTAAAAGTTAATTTGTTGAATATCAGACTATAGCAGATTATAGTTTGAGACTGTCAAATAATAGAAGATGTATCAAAAAAACTTGTTAACTTTGCAATCCAAGCCGTAGACATTTTGTATATTGTCTTGATTGTTTTATGGTTGCATTTATTATGGTCTCTTCATATTGGTCGCCGCAGTCAAATATAATCATAATAATCGTTCTGTTTTGGTGCATAAATAATAAGTGGATGAACGAATGACGAATGGAATGCAAATTGGATCAACTAATAAAAAACATATAATTTGTTTGTGATAATCTATCAGGGAATATTTGAACTCAAAATGTTTGAATGCGATTGGTGGCAAAATTGGTTAATCTTAAAATTGATTCGGAATTTTATTTTTAGAGCGTTGACTTTTTATCTCAATTTTTATATTTTTATTAAAGCATAGCCAATCGGCAATTAAATCTATGCGCTCCACTCCATTCAGTCCAAAAACGTCCTGGCTGACATAGATGCTCTATGCGCTTCTACTGGGTCCCTAGCCACATGGGCACTGAGGGGAACAAGATGGCAGACGGTCTAGCAAAGGAAGGAGCTGGGCTGGGATCAGAATTCGTAGAACATGCACCTATTCCGCTTCAAGAGTTGTACAGGAACCTCGAAAAAATAGTTACACAAGCAGTGAGTAGTAGATTTATCTTAAGATACGACATCGTGCAAAATCTCGAAAAGCATGTTAAATGCGCAATGCGAAAAACAAAATATTTTCATCTTGGCACGCCAGCGCAGAGATTGCAGGACACTAGTGGGTAATCTACACGAGGAAGCTGGGCATCACTACATTTGAGAACTGCAGGAAGTGCAAGGAACCAGGCACGTTGTAGACTATAATGCTCATGCCCCGCCCTACTCAGATCAGGACTCAAATACCTAGGATCATCGACGTTCCTGCCACCAAAAAAATGTAGCCAAAGTATATCTGGAATCCCTCCCAAGATTTGCGAAGTTAACGCAAATCTTTACAGACATCAACTAAATTCATTACGATAAGTAACGGTAAGTTTTTCAGATATTGTAACGTGACCAAAAATTAAAAATATACTCAAATTCTAATTAATATTATTTAAGACTAGCTTATATTTACTCGGTGTTACTCTGGAATGTTAATATTTTGTTTAGTTTTTTTCTTAAAGATTTTATTTCAATTTTCTTTCAAAACAGAGAAGATTTGCAGGAATGTGTTAAAAAGTCGCAGATGGCCCTATGCATACGAAAAACAAACAGAAATTATGCTTGAAGGCTTAGCATTTTGGAAAACTTATAAAAACCACATGTTAAAAATTAAAATCCTTACAATTTGCAGCCAGAATGCACAATGAATGCCACTATCCATTTCTAATGTTCAATTCGTAGCTGATTCCAAAAATGTCATTATTTTTTTTTTGTCACACCGTTTTCGAGATATTGCTCACTGTAGTTCTTTTTACAAAAACATAGATCGTTTTACTTGATTGCATAAATCTCCAGAACCAAGACTCACTTTTTTGTTTGTCATGATTTTTGCTATAATGTTCTTGCTTTTATTGATTATATATCACTACACTGCGTTGCAGACATGGTACCAGGTAGACTCACGACAGACTGTGTTCTCTTATAGCGCTGATAGCTATAAATATTAAAATCAGGCGTTTCGTTTTGACGGTCTCGACAGTCGCGCTCTCAGTCGTGAGCCTACCTGGTTTTATTGTAGCATGCAAACAAATGTAATCTATTTCATTTCGACAGTTTCGGCGGTCACACTCTTAGTCGTGAGCCTACATGGTTTTACCAATATTGTACCATACAAACAAATATATTCTGTATCGTTTTGACAGTTTCGGCGGTTGTGCTCTTTGTAGTGAGCCCACCTGAATATATAGTAGCATTCTTTTTTATATCTTTTGTTTTCTTTCGCAAAATACCTGGGGCCTAAATACAGCATCCGTGATCGAGAAAAATTACGAAGGGCCCGACGAGACAAGTGCCTATCAATCTTGTACAATTTTGCTCGATCACGAGTGCTGTAATACGGCCCCTGCTTTGACACTTATGCCTTATAATTGCAAACACATTAGGAAATCGATAGTTAAGAAGCTAACTCGATGGTTTGTCGAACCTGCTGGCCTGTTGGCAACAAATTTTTGATTTTCTCCTTCAAACCAGGGTTGTGGAACAAAATTATGACGAAAAACAAGAAAAATTCTTCGCTTTTTTGACTAACAGGGTGCTTTAATTTAAACGCCACCTTTTTCAAACAAGTTAGACCTGTCATTTTGGTTGAAGAACTAGTTCGCTAATGTGTAAGTTACTTATGAATAATAAAAATCAAATTTAAAAAAATATATTTTGCAACAACTTTCACTCTTTATTTATTTATATGACAATAAAATAAGACAAAATGCATAAATAGACATCACTCAATTTGGATGCTTTTAAACACAACTTTTCCTTTTCTTAATAGATTTTCTTCAACAAAAACTTTCGGAAAAGTGCATGCTTTTGGCAAAAAATATCAAAGTTAACAAAATATTTTTATTTCTTAACAAAATTTGCAATTAGGTTTTTTTTTTTAATAAATTTATCTGAAAAACAGGAAAAATCCACGAAAAATTAATTTATTCCGCCGAAACTAACAGCTCAATTATGTAAGCATTGTTTGTTGGGAATTTCATTTAATGTATTGTTGTTGGTTCTGGAGATATATATAATAGAGCCAACTGTTTTTTTTTTTTTTTGTTTTGTAAAAACTATAGTGGGCAATATCTAGAAAACAGTGAGACAAAAAAAATTACATTTTTGGAATCACCGACCAATTTTACGTTAGAAATGGGTAGTGGCATTCATTTTACAAACGACTTTTCGAAATTTGTTTGCCAGTGTAATCAAAGGGGGTAACATTGCATTTTTTTATTAGATAAGTAACAAAAAATGTTGTGTCAAACTCAAGCAGTTTTTGCTTAACCCTTAAATGCATAATGTTGCAAAACTGCAACATACCCTTAAAATTAATATAACAATAAGAATATTGTATAAATGCATTATGTTGTGCATAAATCACAAGCTTCAGGATGTATTGTAGAATCTGGTATCACTTTTTGGAATTCTTGACACTTGCTAATTGATATATCATTGGCGGGTGGTCAGTGCACACGTGGATTGTCGTTTCGTTTTAAGTTACATTTGTTTATTTTCTAAAGAAAGTGTATAAAAAAAATGTTCATTCGTTACATGTACACATATATTCCAACGGTAAGTTTGTTTAGTGATTATGTGATTAGATCTACAACTGGTTATGTGTAGAGCTACAACTCTATGCATTTAGTACACATTACAATTTCTATAATCTTAGTCTGTTGACTATTTATACTTATAAATATAATTCTACATGGCGTCACTAAACGACCGACAAATCGAAACATATTTGAAAAAAAATTTTAGACGGAGAACGGTCAGAAGATGATCTTAAAGATTTCGATGAAGGCGAAAACGAAAACGAAAACTGTTCCAAAATTCTTAAAAAAAAAACGACGAAGATAATGATATTGATGGGAGCGAAGGTCTTGTGGAAGATTGTTGTGATGAAGAGCTTGCGGAACAATATCCCTCAACAAGCCAAGTCCTCTAGCAAGTATGAAGGAGATTATATGGAAAAAAAATTGTTTTGAATGCAGATCAAACATCATTTCTAGGCACTCTTACATATTCACCAGTAGCTGGGTTCTGTAACTTTTCTCACCGCAGTTCTCACCAGATTTGCTCACTTTGACGTCAATGTGACGTCATTCTTGCTTTGCAATGTCTCTGTAATAAAATGAGAAAAATCAGTGATTCGTCTCGCTTGTTTCAATTCTATTTTTGAAGGAATTCAATAGACGACGTGTTTCTGTAAAGTAATATATGCAAGTCGAATCGATTGCAGTTGAGAACCTGTTGAGAAACATTTTTGTTTGTTTGTATTTGTATATTCAATGAAGTTCTGGATATAAATGTATCCATGTTACAAATACTTTTGCCTGGCACAAGGTATCAACTTAATTTTTTTTTTAGATTATAAATATATTATTAACAAAATATATGTACTACAATATACCTATATTACAAAATATATTAACTGAAATGTTAGTATAAATAGCAAACAAATGTATATTTCTGCCATACTCATCAATTAAGCACATACATTATTTATATTTATTTCTTATTTGTTGTTTATAGAAGAACCTCATGCAATGCTCACAAAGTTTTCTGTCACTAGTTGTAATTTCATAAATTTCCTCTGACTTGTGTATTTTTTTTATCACGGACCACTATTTACTCGCTTATCAGTTACAGAAACACTAGTTTTCGCAAAAATGAGCATTTTGGAATGTAACTATGTGACGTCAGAAAAAGTGACTCTTTGCCGCAATAGTTAGAGAACCGAGCTACAGATCTAAAATATAATTCTTTTATTGAAATCTTATATATTTTTTTATATTTTATAACACCAGAACTAATTCAAAGAATTGTGGAAGAGTCTAATCTCTATGCATTGCATAGTAATATTGAAAAGCCTTTAACTGTGAATGAAATAGAGCTAAGAAAGTTCATATCGATTCTGTTATACATGTCAGTGATAAAATATCCTAACATTCGTCTCTATTGGTCGGATAAAGTTGGTATTGAACCCATTTCAATAATAACGAAGAAAAATTTACCCCGGGATCACAGTGAATAGACAGATTGTTCAAAATAAGGCCTTTTGTCAATTACTTGAATGAAAAAATTTGAAGCTGTTGCCATGAACAAAGATTGGCCATTGATGACCAAATATGTGCAACAAAAGTAGGTCATTTTATGTTACAATATCTTCCCAATAAGACACATAAATAGCTTTTTAAGCTATTTGTCATGTGCAGTGTCAACGGTTATGCCCATAAATTTGAAATAAACACCGGGGAAACACAATCGTCAAAATGATGAGCCAGATTTTGGACTAGTGGGAAACCGCTATGTCGCGGTGTTCATAGAAATTTGAACCATACTTTGTACTTTGACAACTTCTATACAACAATTCCATTGGTCACCTTTTTTGCCAAAACAAGGCATTCTTTGTCTGGGTACCGTTCAAGCAAATAGATTGGTAAACTGCAAATTGTTGGATAAAAAAGCCATGATGGAAAAACCATTTCCTCGCGATTTTTATGAAGAACATGTAGTCAACTTTAAAGGTATTGAATTAATAGCTGTTACTTGGAAAGACAACAAAGTTGTGAGTTTACTTTCATCTTGTGTTGGGACAGAACTGATGTCTCAAATAGAAAGATTTGACAAAGCCGAAAAAATAGAAAATCAATATGCCATGTCCTCAAATTATCAAAGATAGCAATGCACATATGGGTGAAGTGCACCTTATGGACAGTTTCATAGGGAGATATCGTATTTTTATGAAAAGTAGGAAATGGTAAAATCGTATTTTCCACCATCGTATTGATATGTGCGTTGTAAACTCGTGGATTATTGATAAAGGCCTCAATAGTATAGGCTACCTAAATTTATGTCAATATAGACTGGAGATAGCGGAGGTTCTTGGAAATGTTGGTCATGCTTCCGAAATCTGGAACAAGCGTGGAAGACCAACTGTTGAAAACACCACTGAGAGGGAGCTTCAAGCAAAGAGACGGCGAGGACCAACACAGTACGTTCCTCCAAAGGATCTGCAAACAGATAATGTTGGACATTGACCACAAAATTGCACTCGTGGAAGATGCAAAATGCCTGCATGTACTAGATACACACAAACAAGCTGTGAGAAGTGTGGCATCTCGCTTTGCTTTAAAAAAACGGATCTTAAAAATTTCACGCATAAATGCATGTGTGCAGATATACAACAGCATATTTTTCTAAAATAATGTCTTGAAAAAATTTCCTTTTCATTTCTGCTTCAATTTTCTGAAATTGTGCGGTAAAAGCTTCCATATAATTTTTTTCATATGGAAAAAAAGTCATGCATTTAAGGCTTTAAAATGATACGTCATGTGAAAGAGTATAAAAAATGCAATCTTCAGTTTGTAATATTTTCTTTTAAAGATTAAAGAACAAAGGCATGCGCCATATAGAAACAAGGTATGGTCTTTGACCTGAAGGGAAAGGGATAGATTATTAAGAGGAAATGAATGGAACCATACGTGAATTATTGGTTAGGCGAAACAACCGTGAAAGACAATTTGAATTGCGCTTAGCTGAGGCTAATGTTATGCCTTAACATCGGCAAGCATTTCCAGCCCTTAATTTATTTATTAAGATAATTATTATATATACAAATTGAAGATTAAGTTTTGCACATTATGCTCCATTGCCGAAAGGCTATGAAGAAGCGTGCTGATCTGGCTCAACTTCATATTTAAAAAAAAATCCCATTTATGCAGATAATTAATCTAATAATAATTAGATCAATAATTTTCTATTTTTATTACAATAATAATAAAAATAAACTGGCCGTATCAGCCCTTTGAAGGACTTTGAGCTAGCTTATATTGATCAATTGTGTTGTGCGTGTTATTAAATGGTTGATCACTAATGACCAAGAACTGGACCTACGTGTTTTATGCCGACTCCGAACGGCTTATGTTCTCAAGAAGCTTTTACATGGCAATTTTTACTCTCTGAGGTTTGCCATTGTCTGCAGAGAGGTGACGACAGAACAGAAAAATTTATTCAATTGAAAAAACTTTCTGTCTGATCTGGAATTGAACCCGGGCTGCATCGGCTCTTGAGCTTAGGGGCCACGCACTCTACCCACTAGGCTACGGTCGCCACTTTTATTACAATAGCATTTACGAATTTTTTTATTTTTTTATTAATTTATTTATTTAATCAGCTATTAACATTTATTGTTATACAGTTACTATAAGTACATACATTAATTGTAGGTTATAAAATTAATTCAGCATGATATCGTTTTTAAATGCTACCCTATTTTGGGTGATTTCAATCGAGCTGCAGATAGTGTTGAACGTTTTAGTCATATTATAAACCGGGTCACATCTGCCATAATTAGTTCTTCTGTAGGGTATATAGAACAATTGCCTTTGCCTAAAATTTCTTTCTGGTGCATAAAATTTGAACAGAGATAGAAGTGGTGCACAATCAATATGATTCATCACTACATTCCGAGCAAACAAGGCGAACTTTCGCCGGAACTCCAAAGACTTTAGTTCAAGAAGAGCACATCGCGCTTCATAGGAAGGCATAAATCCCCACTGGAGCTTGCGAATTGCTAACCTACTGAAACGCCTTTGAATATTTTCAATTCTTTTAGTATGTATAGAATATTGAGGGTCCCAGATAACACAATTATATTCTAAAACCGATCTTACAATTCAATAGAAAATGGTCCTCACAGTAAAGGGATCGGAGAAGTTTTTAGTATTGCACGATAGAAATCCCATCATGGCATTCGCTTTTGATATAATAGCATCAAAATGTTTCACAAAGCTTAACTTTCGCTCAAATAAAACCCCTAAGTCTTTCTTCAAGTCGACTCTCTCGATCAATACCGTATTAATACCATAAGAATCTTCGAAAAGTTGATTCTTCATAGAAGACATAACATTGCATTTAGACACATTAAGATGTAGTTTATTGGTCTCGCACCAAAATTAGAGACTATTCATGTCACGTTGAAGCAATAGGAAGTCTTCGTGAGAGTACACACATCTAAAGATCTTTACATCATTAGCATACATTAGGCACTCAGAAAAAATAAACATAATTCGGAAGATCATTGATAAACAGAACAAACAACAGAGGACCTAGGTGGATACCTTGGGGTACCCCAGAATAATTGTCAATGTATTTAGATAAATTATTACCAATTTGACCATATTGTTGGCGATTAACAAGGTAGCTCTCTAAACATAGAAGTAGCGAGGAATGGAATCCGAGGCTACTTAGCTTATTAATCAAAACAGAGTGTTGAACTCTATCGAAAGCTTTTGCGAAATCCGTGAATATAACGTCTATTTGATGACCTTTTTCCATATTATTGGACAGAAAGCGTGTAAAAAGAGTTAGATTAGTAGAGGTAGATTTACGTGACACAAATTCATGCTGCATCTCAGACAATCTAGTTTTGATGGAGTTATAAATTTTATTTTTTACCAAAGATTCAAAAATTTTAGAAATAAGTGGTAATTTAGCTATCAGTCGATAATTTGCAATATTTCGCCTTGATACCGACTTAAAAATTGGAGTAATTGCCGATATCTTCCAGATGTTTAAAAATTTCCCTTCACAAAGTGACGTATAGATAATATGAGTCAATGGCTTACACAAGGAAAAAGCACAGTTTTTAAGAAATATGGGTGTAATAATATCCGGCCCACAACCCTTTTTAACATCAAGACTTACTAAAGCTTCAAAGACATCATACTCCGAAATGGTGATGCAGTCAAGGTCAGTAATTGGTACATCACGGGCGTAACACGTCCATGATTGTTAGAAGCATTATCACAGGCATAATTTTATTGAAAAAATAAAGAAAATAAATAACTCACTAATATCTTGGAGGTTATCCGAACATTTGTCTAGATAAAACATATTTTTAGGAAGGTCCCAGGTATTTTTTTTTATTATTCAAAAAGTACAAAATGATTTAAGATTACTTTTTATATTTGATTCTATAGCAAGTAAATAACTTCTATACAAAAACTTTTTAAGACTGTCATAATTTGTGCGTGCTTGGCAATATTCATGATGGAATATATCATTTCTCTTACATTTCTTATGTTTTTTATTCATAATATTTTTTAGATTAGTAAAACGCTTATTATACCAACTAGGTTTATTGCTCATGTGGACATTTTTCAACGGTACAAATTTCTGAATCGTCTCATTAATGACATTAATTAATAAATCAAAATTATCTTGTAGACAATTACCAAAGGTTGTGCACCAATTCATACTACTTAACTAATCTAATATTACAGTATAAATAGCCTTCGCAAATGCAAATTCAAAAACACTCTCGCCATGAAGTGGATTTTTAAGAGCTAGGATATCAAATTGAACTAAAAGAGCAGTGTGATGGACGCTGTTATTAGACAAATGACAAATTGCTTCAGAACAGCACACATTAAACTCTAATCCCGAAAAAACTAAATCTATAATGTTGTTTAATATATTTCGAATAGAGTTAATTTGATACAACCCAATAGATATAACAGAATCTAGGAAATCTACTTCGGACCCATTAGCTGGTATGTTTGGAGTTAAAGCTGGAAAATTATCAGAATAGGTCCACTTTACTTTGCTTAAATTGAAATCACCCAATAATAATGGATACTCATGATCTTTAAGATGCTCTACAATCTTAAATATATTAAAGAAATTCAATGGATAAATATCAATAGTAGAATTAGGCGAACTTATTAGTTTGGAGCTTTAGCCACAATTCTATTGGACTGAAATATCAACTTTAACACATAACTGCTCCACGGTCTCTGTGGTTTGTAGCAATGGAACCTCTTGACAAGAATATGATGAGCAAACGGCTATTAATGTACCACCACCACGATTAAAGCCAGTAGCAACAGGACAACGATCTCGGCAAAAAACTACATACCGACTGTCAAAGAACTCCGATGAAAATATGTCTTTATGCAGCCAGGTTTCAGTCAGGGCGATGATATCGAACGAGCTAACCGATACAGCAGCATTAAACGTGGATGATTTAGTGTGCATTCCTCCAGCATTCTGATAGTTAATAGCGAATTTATTTAGAGTCGCAATCAGAGCACTTAATGCAGTGTCTGAGCCGACGGACCCAGCAGGTTTTTAGAATTATCCATAAAGGGTCTTAAACGAACCCATTGGCCAGAAATTGGAATTGTATACAATTTTGGTGTTACATGAAAGTACATTTTTCCAACAAGTGCTTGTATGAACCTCTTCAGTTTTGTTTAAATGCGCTTATTGACGTTTCGTTTTAAATCAGTTCTAGTAGTTTTTATTTTTGGGAATATATAATTTTGTATTCTTTATTTGTGGATTTGAATGCAGAATTCAAAATATATAGTCTTAAACACAGCAACGCCTCGCAACTTCTATTTTTTTTTTTAGATACCTGCCATCACATAAGTGGACATGAGTTTTTTAAAAAATTGGTCCAACATCACAAAATATAAAAAAACAAGCTCTTTTTGATTTTTTTAGTGCCGAAATTAACGATCGATGACAGCACGAGTGAACAGAAAAGTATTTTTAAGCAGGTGGTGAAGGAATTTTCGTGCAAAAATTGATATCCAGCAATTCCATTTTAAACGTCCAGAAAAATAAAAATTACGGAATGACCATCTCCGTTTAGTGAACATTTCGAAAATTGGTTTTTACTAAAATTCATATCTGAAACATTTCTGAAGATATTGTTTAGTTTGAAATACCGTTGAAAAAATAATTAATTGGAATTTAATCAAAAAAAAAATTTTGGGAAATTTTGGTGGTGGGTGGTTTCATCCCTTGAGGTTACTTAATTGATTTCGATGTAGAGGTTCGAGGAAGACCATTTAAAAAAGCCGCAATAGATTAATTAGATATTGTCATTTTGATGTTTTAGCAAAATTTGTTGGAATGGTAATTTTGCCAGCTTTAAGATTTTAAATAGTGTTCCTCGAATCCCTACATCGAAGTCAATTACGTAACCGCAAGGGATGAAACCACCAACTACCAAAATTTTCCAAAATAATTTCCAATTAATTACCTCTCCAACGGTAGTCCAAACTAAACAATTTATTAAAAAAATGTTTCAGATATCAATTTTAGTAAAAATCAATTTTCGAAGTTTCTGCCGATTTTCTTCAATTTTGTGTACCCTGTAACTCAGCCAAAAATCACGCCAAACTTTTTCCTCCCAAGGAAAATGTTATATTTAAGAAAATACGAGGTAATGTGCTATAGAGTGGAGTATTTTAGGAGTGTTTCAAATTACTGTTTGTAACTCATGGCTTATGCGTAATGGTCTCCAGAACTAATTTTGATCATTTGTTCTTAGTCACCCGTGGAAAAAAATCGGGATGAAAAACTTACCACTCTAAAGAAGAAGTTGGAGGCAAACTTTATTTAGAAACACATTAATCTTACATTATTATAATAATAATTATCATATAAAAATTAATGCGAAATAAAATATAGATAATATTTTACGCTTTTACAGTGTTTTTTTTATGTTCCAAGACAAACTTGCGCATTACTAGTAAACTATTTTTTAACTAATAATGTGCAAGAATAGGTTTCTGTGTGCAACCATTGTAATGTTACATTCTGAAAAAGTTGAACAACCAATTAATAATTCAAAGCCCGGTAACTAGCGAAAGGTACAGCCCAAAAACGTTATAAAATAATTTTGTCCAGCCAGTTTGTTTTAGTTTGTCAACGTTATGTCTCTATCTACCATAGTATCTAATAGTAATTTGCTTAGATTAGAAAAATATTTTTACTACAGTTGAATACTTCGATATATAGATATTTGAGGTGCACTGATGGGTCAAAACTAAAAAATGGGGTAACAGGAGCGGGGATATATGGTCCCAAGTTCCAAAATGCTCTTCCAATGGGATACACGCCTACAATATTCCAGGCGGAGGTATATGCCATTGAAGTTTGTGTCATACAATGTCTCCGCAGGAAATCAAGGGGCTCACATCTATGTACTTTCAGATAGTCAAGCGGCTTTAAAAGCCCTTTAAGCCTACGAACTTGAATCAAGACTAGTCTCCAACTGCGTAGGGCTATTGAATACGCTGGGACAAAGCAACGAAATATAATTATGGTGGGTTCCAGGTCACGAAGGATTCGAGGCCAACGAAAGGGCGGACGCCTTGCCAAAACAGGAGGGTCTCGACATCTTATAGGACCTGAACCATTTTGTAGCTTAACAAAAGGCTACATTTTAGAAAATATTAGAATGTGGGAAGATAAGAAATTTCAGTGCAACTGGAACAACACTAATGGACAAATGCAATCTAAGAAATTTTTAACTCCAATTAAGAAAGACCCATCTTAAAAAAATGGGTCTTTCTGAATCAGACGTCTGCAGACTATGCGAGGAGGGAGAAGAAACCCCCGAACACATTTTATGTGAATTTCCGGCAATCCACAGCCTAAGACGCCTCCATTTTTGAGGGGAAGTAGTGCCCCCTTCTTAAGTAAGCATTAAAAAATACTAATTTTTATTTGGATTTTAAAATATAAATATTTTGAAATTACTGGTACAAAAAAAAATCACCTCCCATGAACATGTTACAAAAAAGTTTTATTATAGTTTTAAAAATTCAATTATTTAAAGGATAATTATGATAAAAGAAATATATAAGAGTATAAAATGAATTAAAGCTATCGCTGGCCAAGGAAGGCAAGCACAGACAAAGGGTGTCAGTAAAATTTCACACTATATCTTCAGTGTAAAAACTTTATACTATAAACACCATTTACAAATCTTATGCAAAGAATTATTGAAAAAATATTTTTAATCACTCCAAATCGTTACTGCTAATGCCTTCAAAATTTGGAAGCAAACACCAGTTCTAACTTGCATATAGTTAACAGAAACATTGAACTTAAATTTATTTAAAATACGTCAGAAACTACTGATACTGATAATGCTGGAAAACCAAACAATTTTTATTGCTTTCATTAACATATAAATCGAAGTCAAATAAGCTCATAAAAATTGACATAAGCGCCTGCCTCGTTAATAAAACAAAAAAGACCTCCTATTCGAATTGACTTAGAGATACAACTCAACACCTTTTTATACTAAATTAAATTATGCCTAGGTTGTAGGCAAATATTCTCGAACATAAAACTATCTTATTTCAATGGCAATAAATTGCTACCAGATTGACCAAGAATACCACGCAGTCAAATAACCAGCACTAATATTTAACTGATACCAGAGACATGTTCTTAAGCTCTTTGGTTTTTCTGCTATTTTAGAAATCAGAAAATCAGAAAATGAAATGAACAAAAATTAAAGCGCCATTAAATTGGATAAATTTACAAATCTATATCGAAGGTATTCCACATAAACTAACAGAAAGAAAAAACAAAATCAATAAAATAAATAAAGAAAAACCCAACAAGTCAAACCAAGCCAAGTCAAGTCAGGCCAAACTACACAATGTTATCAATTAAATGCGTTCGAGAACAAAACCTCAACTAATTAGCATTTTGGTATTTTTTTTTATATTTCTTTCGCCTAAATACGTTAACTCCAATTAAAAGACAACAAACTGCATACAAAAAAAAAATTAAAGAAATACCCTATACAAATCAAGAGTGAACGAAATGTGGAGGACGCTAACGACCCGAACAATAATTTACCTACATCAATGAATTTCCGTTTCATATCGAGATCCTTATCGCACAACTCAACGTGGTGTTGAAGAGGCTCTGATTTCACAGCAGTTGGTAACTAGCTGTTGTTGGAACTCAGTCTACCCTCTCGTCCCCACTCACTTGGAATGTCATTCATAATTAAAACTGCAGCAAAGCAGCATCATCACAAATTTAAAATCTCCAAATTATTTCAATATGTTAAACACACTTTTATTTATATGTAAGGCATGTTTTGTGCCTCTCAACCTGGTCTAATAAACGTCCATTCTAGTGTCAGCGTAGAATCTCTTTTGCATATCTTAACAACTTTTTGATAAGGTGGAAACAGTTCGATGAAAATATAAAAAAACTGGGACATTAAACAACAACACAAACATCAATATTGCTACAATAAATTCTCAACGAATGAACCTTGAGTTTAGAATTTCTCACCTTCATCTCAGGCACACCGGTTCGTTTAGTTTTCTTGGACCACAGCGTTGCTTTTTTTTCCCCTTTATTTTTGTTGCCTTGCATGCTGGTATTAATTACTTTGGCTTCCGAAATCAAAAATTTACATACTAAAGTCATTTAGACATCGTTAGCTGCAGCAGCAATGAATGCGGTTTTAAGCTGCAGACACAGTCTGGACACATAGAATGCAAACAAGGATTTCAAATCAGCGACAACATCGAAAAGCAATACAAAAACCATTTTCACAAATCGTTACAACAATTTCGAACTAAGTTGTTCCATTTTTCTCTTTTCTTCTGTGTTGGCATGGTTTATATCAGCTTTAACTGGAACAACATAATTCCCAGAAGAGCGCCCAGAATCAGCGAGTGTATCCCTAACTTCTACTGATGCCAAGGCATGGGTGACAAAATGTGAAGTCAGTCAGTTGCTGCACAACGGCTCTACAGCACTGTCCTGAAATGTATACCAATTCCAACTAATCAGGGTGAAGGCATCGCAAATTGCTTGATCGTGGTTGAACTGGTATAGAGGATCAACAACAATTAAAAAAACAAAAATTACTAAACACGTAATGCACGTAACGTTCAATTGTAATTGAAAGCGATTTGGCGCTGTTGAGACACCTTTTTTAGAGAATAAATGGCAAGATGCTCAGATTGAGGACAGAAAATGAGTGGAGAGAAGAGTGTAAGGGAACATATGATAAGATGTTCAGAAAAATTGAAACATTAGAAAACTACAGTCACACAGATATATATATACGTACCGCCCTCAAAATCTTTTTTCTGACCAAAGTATAAGTTTTCCTTACAAAAAAATTATATAGGATAAATCTGTATATCTGTATAGGATAAACGATAAGTAAAAATATAGAAACAAACGATTTATTAAAAAAAAACTCAGATTTTCTTTTATCGCAACACAGAAAAGAATAAATACTTCTTACAAAATGTTTAATGGAAACAAAAATAAAGAAAAATTTAGTATTTTGTGGGTCCGCCATTGCTCTCTATAACTGCGCTCAATCTGTTTTTCATCGAAAATACTAGTTTTGTTGTTGTTTGCATTGTAATTTTCGACCATTCTTTCATAAGTGCATTTTTAAGATCATGTTTGTTTTTTATTGTCCTTTTTCGAACATGGCGGTCCAACTCATCCCACAAATTTTCGATGGGGTTCAAGTCCGGCAACTGGGTAGGAGAATGAAGCTGCTTTGGTATATTGTACAGCAACCACTCCTTAACAACAACCGCTGTGTGCTTGGGGTCGTTCTCTTGTTGGAAGTATCAGCTTTCCGTAAGACCCATTTTATGCACCGATTCCATCAAACTTTGTTGGAGTTAGATCAAATATTCGAATCGATCCATGGTTATGTCAATAAACACTAATTTTCCTAACTCAGTTTCCGACATGCAACCCCATACCAATAGCGATCCTCCTCCATGCTTTCTTGTCGGAATAAAATTTTTCGGAAGGATCGCCTCGTACTTTTTGCGCCATACCTTCTGCTTGCACAATCACAACCAAATAGGTTGAATTTGCTCTCATCGCTGAACACAACGTTCTTCCAAAACGTTTCATCTATATCAAAATGCAGCCTTGCAAAGTTAATACGTTTTTTCATATTATTAGCACTAATAAACGGTTTATTTCGCGGAATGGGGCTATGAAATCCACTTTACCTTAATAAACTTCGCATTGTTTCCGGGTTTACAATAACAAATTCGGCATTTTCCATATCTTCAGCTATATCTATCGCTGTTTTTTTTTTTTAATTTTTTCGGATTTAATTTAGTATATGTCTTTTTACACATGTGTCAATTTTTGGTGGATGACCGCATCTGGGTTTGTTTTTCAGTGATTTTGTTTCATTATAATTTTTAACTACTGCTTGTACACTCGACTTTGGACGTCCAACTATATTTGCGATTTCCCGTAAAGATTTTCCATTTTTTTATGCTTAATAATTAGTTCACGCACGTCAAAACATATTTCCTTAACTTTTGCACCCATTTGCAAAAAAACTTATTAGCACTTGATCAGAAAGCGGTTAATATAAGACTAGAAGTCATAACTGTCCATTAAAAAATATACATTCATCATGCGATCGCTTTCTCTTGAAATAACAGTTAAATTAAACTCTCGTATGTATACTTTTCTGTGTTGCAAAAAATGATGTTATTTAAATTTAAATAGTAAATGACTTACAACCAACTATTTTCCAATACCTTTTATTCAAGTTTTTTACAAAATATATTCCTGTAATTTTTTTTTTTAAAGGAAGTTTAAACTTTGGTCAGAAATGAGATTTTGAGGGGATACGTATATTTATCTGTGTGACTGTATAATAACGTACTTCTACATAGAGCAGCGATCAAAAAATGTAGCACCATAATAAACAGCAATTTCTTTTAAGGACTAAAAATTAAATCAATCTGTTCAAACAACTTTTTATCATATAGATAAACACAATTAAATAAAAACAATTAAGTTGAAAGATTAATTGCAAAATGTATTAAATTTTGTTTTAAATATTGCAAGTCTTTAAATATAACCTAAAAACTAGGTGGTAAAAAATAGCACTGTAATTTGACTATGTAATTAAAAACTAAAAAAACGTGACAAAAGTAATGAGTTTATTTAAGATTAAAGTTATTATAGCATAAATTGTGTAATGAACCAAAAGTCATATTTTGTCGCATGTCCTTTGTTGCCAATCAGGGCTGCAAATGTGTTGTGATGGAAGCTAAAAGGGTTTAATTGTTGGTCGAGTTTGCTACAGAAACTGTTTGCTTGACATGAGTCCAGAGATTTTCAATTAGATTGAGATCGGGTGACTGCGCTGGTCACTTTTTAGCTTTTGCTAGTATGTTTGGGGTCATTATTCTGCTGGAAGACCCACATTACTGGCATTTCTTCCTCTGCATAAGGCAGCATCACTTTATCCAATCTATAGTAATAAAACTCATTTTCTGTTTGTTTGTTTGTTTGGCCTTTATACAAATCTAAACGGCTCAACGGATTTTACTCAAACTAGGTATACATATTTAATGCATCCCAACTTAAAATGTTACATACTTAGTTTTTGCCACGCCCCCTTTAAAATTTTTCAAACTAACGGTAATTTTGTTATTATAAAACTTTTTACCATCGGAGATTTCTGTGTATTTAATTTTAAATTTTTTTTGTTATTTTGACATAAAAAACACTCACATATCTTTAAAATTGGAGAAATTTTCAGTACAACGACTTTTTCATAAAACATCGTTGCCTAAGAATGAGAAAAAAACCACATGAAAATCAAAGTTTGATCTTTCGATGCAAATATCTCCGCTGTCCATTACTATTTTTCAGTCAAATTTTTTTTGTTAAAAAGTTCAATAAAATCACTTCACAAAAATAGGTTGAACTGTACCGTTAAGTCAGTGTATATATGTTGTATGATTATGTCAAAAAAGGTCCAAAATATTGACTTTTTACTCAAAAAATGACTCAAAAATTGTTGTTGTTGGAAAAAAGAAATCAATTAAAAATTGCACATCTGGCTACCTTTCATATGACATAGCATTCATTTGCAAAAATTCTTCCAGCTAAGCGCAAAAATTATTTTACTGTTTTTGTCATCAAAACAACAAGGGAAAATGTATTTATTTTTTCAAACCAGACTTTTAATAAAACTGAGTTTTGTTTTAAAATTCTCTATATAGGAATGAAACTATAAACATTTCGGTGTATATAAAATCTTACTTTTTGCCTCCCCACACCCCGTCCCCGTCCTGTTAAATTTGTTTTGTTGTGATTTGTCATTTTTCTCACTATTTTTTCACCGTTGTCACTCAGTTCTTTATCAATGGTACTTTAAATGTTCTATTTATATCACTGTATCATCGAAAAGATAACTGTGAATAAGAATGCTGTAAAAGTTAATTTTTTCATGTTTAATGTATTATTTGAACTATATTGTTGAAAGTTAAATTTCCACGCCAATTAAATGTACCGACATATAAAAGACAGCGAAATTTTGACATTTTAACTCTTCAATCATGGTTGTAAGCTTGGCTGCATTGAAAAAATTTTTCGGTTCGATTGCGTACTAAGCGAAAGTATGCTGAAAAGTATGCTGGAAAATATTATAAATTAGAAATAAGTACTGCATTACCGACACGATTAAAATATATTAGAAAAGTCGGTAACTGTTATCCAATTTAGTTCTTTTCGCACACAGCGTAAACTTGCAGCAAATAACATAATGACACTTCTTGCACTGTTCTTGCAGATTTTTCAGCTGGATTTATGTCGATCTGTTAACGTCGATAATATTGCTAAAGGTTGCTGTATATACTATAATAAAAATTAAAAAGCGACTGCTTTCTTAACTTACACCTTTTTGCTAATTTACATTAAAAAACGACTGTACAATTTTTCGTATAATATAGGAATTCAGAAGATTCATCAACTATCAGACTCAATTTATATTAATTTCTTATTTAGAGACAATCCAATTGTTATTTTCCAACTGGAAAAACTACTAAAAAATTTTAGGAAGATTTTTATAAATTTGATTTTCATTAGCGAAGTGCAAGTAACATGCTTACCAGTAGCCAGTAAATTCAGTTTAGAACTAAAAAACAGTTTTTGATTGTGAAGAAACAGTGATAAAATTATTTCTTCGTTAAAAAAGCTTGGTAAATTTTTTAACTAATATTTTTATAGTCGTCTCAAACTAAAATTTAACACGTTTTTAGAAAATTCCAAGGTTTACAAAAACATTTAATCGAAAAGTGTATATTAAAATTTTTATATAAATGACTCTCGAGTAACACCGGGTATATCAGCTAGTATATCAATATAGACGTGACGGTTTTAATCCAATGTATGGAACCAACTCCATAGTTGAAAAAACAAGCCCCTATCATTATGGCCCCTATTAACTAAAAGAACTGTTGACTCGATTTAACTAAATTTTTTCATATAACGTATTGCATACATTTCAGTTGAACCATATAGTTTCCCTTAATCTGTCAATAATTTTCAAACTACATAGTTCAACTGGAATATATGTTATAAGTTATATAAAAAAAACTAGTTGAATCTAGTCAACTTACTTTGAGTTGTTATACATAATAGGGGCCTATGTTTTGGCCGTAAATTTAGGGTAGTATTCTGTATTCGGATGTCTCTTTTAGTAAGAAGGAGAACCCTTGCCACCATAAATTACAATTTTGCTTTCTTCCGTCCATGAGGTATTTCTCCATCTCTCTACTGGCTAATTCAAATGTTGTTTTGCGAATTTCACACGCTTTGTTGCATGCTATGCAGTTAAGAAAGGGGCCTTTCTTGGGCTATATGACTTTAAATGATGACCTCTTAGTCGGCTGCAAACTGTTTCAACACATGCTGCAATGCATACTTACAGGTCTATTCTGGCATCATCGTCACAATCATTTGATACTGAAAAATTGTGATAATTTTTATCTTGTTTCTATTTATTCGTTTTCTGTCTAAGCTGTCTCAACCGAAAAGCTTTCATAGCTCTCCACAGCTAGGTGACGCTGATTGTACGCAGCATAGTCAAATGTTTAGTTGGTGCATAAAAGGGTTATGTTTGTGTCCAAATGTTAAAACGATGGTATGAAGCACTGGCTTTGATTATGTGTTCAATCGTATATGTTATGTTTCTTCTCAATTAAGTAACTGCAATCAGATTTGTGTAGCGATAAAACGTAGCAAAATAGCTTCAGCTTCCTTAAAATTAATATAAATTTTTGAAATTAGCCTTATTTTGGTTACTGATGCATTTGTGACCTGCCTAGCTGCCCGTCACTATTTTAATTACTGCTGATACAAAAAGAGCTTTTTCAGGGCGCTCAGAATACGATTTAGTATCAAGTGTGAGTTCTGTATCAATTGATGCTGAGGTGGCTTTCGTGAGTTTGTAAGAATAGAGCTGTTAGTTATTTTTTGAGCTGAGTGAGCTGACTTAAACGACTCCTTACTTTGACGGATGAAGCGTTGGACTAGCAATGGCGACATAGCTTGTTTTTGTATACGAGTCTCAACTTTAAACGAACAATTTTATTAGAACTACCATATAAACGTCGAACTTCTGCTTAATTTTCAACGGCTGCAATCTTTCTTTGGATAATTTTACGTTTTTACGACATTGCAATTCTTTCCTCGACCCATAGTTTCGTAATTAAGTTAAGAATTTATAAATTTTTTTTTATTTTAAAAACCATTTAAATAAAACAAACTAAAATACTTTAATGCTACTCTATGAAAAATTTAAGACAAAATGGCTTTTTTCAAGAAACGTAGACGCAATGTTGTTATTTTACCGTACCCATTCGTACTCCTTTCTCAAAAGTAACGTGAAGTTACTTGAGAGCGTTTTTTTACACATTTTTCAAGCTCGAGAGAGAGGAAGAAGAAGCAAAATATCACTCTCTTTTCTATTACAATTACTTGAACTTTAATTTAAAAATTTCTTCGAACACGAATTTCAAGCTACAAACAGCTGAACGTCAAATAATAAGATCAATATTTTGTATTGTTTTGTGAAATAAAAATGATTCCTATCATTATATGCAAGTATTATTATTGTTTTATATATTTTTTACAAAGTGTTTTTTATACGAATAAACTAATAATTTCAAGCAACAATAAATTTTTTTCTGTTGCAAAAAGGCGTGAACAGCTTGAAACTTACTTGAAGTTGTTTCCTTACTTTTTGATAAATATTTTGACAGATAATCGAGTTACTCTCTATTACTTTAACTTTACTCGAACTTTACTTGAAGCTAGTACTGAAACAGACCTAATAACTACTATCTATAGTGCTATTTTTTACTGGCACTGTACCTAAATAACTATGTATGAAATTATGCTTTACAATAAAAAGTTTTTAAAAAAAACAACTTTAAAATCACTACAAAGTAATAAATATTAATATCTTTATGAATATTAAGCTTTTAAAGTCGTCGGTAATATAATCAGACTTTTATAAAACTAGTTCTGAACTTTTGAAAACTGGCACTGAAATAAACTTTGAAATAAATAAAAAGATCTTTCCTTTAAAGTTGTTCTTTGAATTTATTTGACCGTGGTTTATTCTCTATAAACAATAATATTATAAAACAAGCTTTTATCAAGAAAATGGTAGGGGCAGTAAACTTACTTCTTATGCGCTCTAAAATTTTTAAAGAAGAGGTAGAAAAATTAAACGAAATACACACATTTATAACCTTGAGCCAACAACTAAATCTAACAGAACATGTATGACATTATAAATTTTTAAATAGGATAATAATATTTAACATGAACATAAACATGAACAAAGGAATCTGTATTGCATGTATTTTGTATCAGCATCTTTTGTTTGTGAGACTGGAAGCTAAACTGCTTTATAAGCCTTGTGGTTGCCATCTTTAACTTACACACTAACGCTCTCGATCACTGAACACAATAGCGAGAGTTTTTGTTTGTTGGGAAGTGCGCCTGTTACTCACTGATCTTAACTTCGGTATTTAAGTCTATTTCGTATTGGCTGTGTAGGGATGGTAAAAAGATCGTAATTGTGTGGCAAAGATTAGCGCCGACTTCAAAGCGTTTATATTCATAAAGAAATAAATATATTTATGATAATAAAATAAAAAAGAAAAATAATAAGATTTCCAATATAATAATATACATAAATAAATTATTAAATTTTATCAAGAAATTAATAGGAAAAGTTACTTCAAATTTTTTACTAAGCAGTTGTTAAGGCCGCAACCCTAAAGGTTAAAGAAAGTAATAGATTTATTTACTGCTTTATCGACTCGTTCCAGTATCGATTCTCGATACACGAACGAGTCGCTCAACTGGCTTCTCCGACGAGTGTGCTTTTGCTTGTTACTCTTATCACAAATTGATTTCTCAAAGTATCACACTTAATTTTGTTAGCCCGCGTTTAATTAAATACTAAATTAAATATAGAACTTATTGATTATCAGTAAGCAATCACTAATTGATTGCCACCAACATAGATTTAGTTTTCTTTAACGTTCCAGGCCAACGCTCTTTGGTAAATTATTACTTCACCGGAACAGACCCACCTGATCAGTTCAGCAGTTATTTTGAAGTTGGATTTAGTTTTGATTTAAAAGTTTTTATATCTTCCTTTTTAGAGAAAATGATAAATTTTCGAAATAATTCTACCTATTTGTAACGAATTTTGTAACGAATTTTAGTCAAGTGTCAATATTGGTCGAGATACAGTGTTTTCCTTGTATTTTCATTCCTATTTTACGAATAACGCTCACTTTATTGACCGTAGTTTATAATAATTGTGCCTACCCCTGTACTAATTTTTAGTACCCTAGTGTCAATAATATTCGAGATACCTAATATTTCTAATATTGCCACGCCCCTTTGTTAAATACCACCCCTTTTTCTAGATATACACCTTTGTATTTAATGTCTCATCTGTTGACAAAAAGTTACGGCAAGTGCTTTAGGAGTTATCGATATACAATGTACATTGTACATACATTAAGAGAAAACAAAAAAAAAACCAACGAACTTGAGAACCTCTTCCTTTTTGAAGTCGGTTAAAAAAATTTTAGAGATTGATATGAAATTATAGCGCTTGCTTTTCACTGTGTCTTTTTGAATTATTGTCGATCAAATAAAAATTGACATTTTTCTATCTCTGACAGCGGTCAATGAAACGAAACGACATGCTAGGGTGAAAAAAGCCAAAATCGAATTTTAATTTTTTTTTTTTTTTTAGTGATGATATTTTAACAAAAGTACGCCGAGCTCTAAAATAATATTTGTTTTAACCGATTTCTTGTTTTTAAAAAATATCAGGGTAAAATCAAATATGGGTAAAATTTAATTTTTTTTTAATGGGTAATTCTTTATTGCGGGTATAAAGAATGCTTATAAAAAAATTTTTTTTTTAAATAGTTTCTAAACTCCGAACAAGTTTAAAATTTTTTTGGGCTGTTCAAAATAACTTTTTTTAGAAAATCGTGAAATTTGGAAAAGCATCTTAGACAACCTACTTAAGGGGACAGTACACATCTGAATTTTCCAAAAATGAAATTTTTAAAATGCCAATTTTTTAAAAAAATTTTAAAAAAATAAAAACAGGGTTTTAATCAGCATCAAAGCTGCTATAAATTGAACTAAAAGAATTTGTTTGGCAAAAATTGACAAATTGGCGGCGTTTTTTCGAAATTAGCCGATTTTTTGGACCAAAAAATCCTTTGAAAACCAAAAATACTTTACCGATCTTTCTATCCGTAGTTAGCCTATAGACTTATATGTGCACAGTAACATATTAAAAGATCAGAACGATCACTGTAGTATTTTTTTTTATCACACCCGCCAACTCAAAAAATGTGATTTCTAGAAAAAGCGCTTTAAAGTTTTTAACACCGGTTATACGTCCTTGAGGCCCTGCGTTTAAAACCCTCACTTTTTAACGTAAAAATTAATTTCGAATTTTATATCATTAAAAATAGATTCTTTGAGGTCTTTTGAACAAAAATCAATCATAAAAAAAATTTGATTTTTTGAAAATTCAGGTGTACTGTCCCCTTAATAAAATGCAGGGATTTCTTGCAGCTTTTGTAACTTTAGCATGCCTTTTTTCAAACCCCGACTATGAGAGAGTGGAGAAATGTGCACAAATTTGATGATTCTTTAAAATTGGGGTATTTTCTACCATATAAAACGTACACTGAGAAAACAAAAAATCAAAAACGCACATTTTAAAATCGTTTAGTAAAATTAATATTTTTAAAAATATTTTACGCCATACAAAAGTGAAAACGCACATTTTGGAATATAAAAGTAAAACGAAACGTTTCTAAAACAACCACGAATATTTTACTATGATATGTTAGGATAAAATTAATAATTTTAAAAACATTTTACGCCATACAAAAATGAAAACGCACATTTTTAAATAGAAAAGTAAAACGAAACGTTTTTAAAACAACTACGAATATTTTACTATAATATAGTAGGTTAAAATTAATACAATATTTTTAGAAACACTTTACGCCATACAAAAATGAAAACGCGCATTTTTAAATAAAAAAGTGAAACGAAACGTTTTTAAAACTATTACGAACGTTTTACCATGACATAGTAAAATTCACATACTTTGTTTCAAAACACTTGTTAATAACGAATTGTTTGTTATATATGTTTCCTTGACTTATGTATTTGATATTTGTTCAGAAAATTAAATATTTTTCATTCTCAATTTCATCAATGTGCAGTTGTCCTAAAAACTGTAAAACTGTAATTTTGAAAACAATAAAGCTTTTTTTTAATTAATAGAGGAAATGCGAATCTCTGTAAATTTATGAATTAATGGGAAATAATTAACATTTTCGTTCTTACAATATAAATAATTGTTGCACTATTGCATTAAAAAATGTTTATTGTTACAAATCAAACGAACATTTTAGAATCTTATTTAAAAATTTTCGTTTTTAAAATGAAAATAAACATTTTACATTTGAGAATATTTATTATTAAAAATCAAACGAACATTTTAGAATCTCGATTTAAAATGCTCGTTTTTAAAATGAAAATAAACGTTTTACTACAGCATTTTAAAATATCCATTGTTAAAAATCAAACGAACATTTTAGAATCTCATTTGAAAATATAAGTTTTTAAAATGAAAATAAACGTTTTACTATTTCATTTTAAAATGTTCGTTTTTAAAATTAAAATAAACGTTAGAAGTGCAAAATCTGGGTTAAACGTTTTTAAAAGTAGCTCGTTTCTGCCACTTTTGAAAATGTTGTTTTCTCTGTGTATATTAATGGAGTAAGAAAAAGTAGTTTTTGGTATTGATGCTAAGCAGATACAGGGTGCTTCATTTTCACGCATAGCTTGCAAAATGTATTTTTATCAAGAAAAATTAAGTGTTTGATTTCTATAGATCTTAAACTGTATTTTTATTGATAGATAGTATTTCCACACTTAAGTAAAGGTACATCAAAAGTAAAATAAACATTTTACATAGTGTCTTACATCTATGCATACTTAAAATAATTTTTTTCTTTTTCTAATGATGCAAAATAGAAATTTTTAAAATTCTTCCAAGGATGCAGTCTTGTAGGCAGTAGCTTAACAAACATTTTGGTACATAAATCGACCTTTTATGATGTATGGTTAGGGAGTTATGGCTCCACATGTTTTTAGCCTACTACTTCTACAAAAAGTGTTCTACAGCTCCTAAACTACAAGAGATAGAGCAAATGCATTTCAACAAAGAAGTATCCTGTCATGAAGACGATACCATGGTGATTATTTTAATGCATGAATTGTCCTTGTCTGATATGTAGTTTGGATTTTAGAGCGAATTTATGGCGAAAAAATGAAAAAAATAAAAATTCACAAAAAAGACATATTAAATTAACATGAAATCTCATTTTTAAAATGCTTCCAAGCATACAGTCTTACAGTCAGTAGCTTACCGAACATTTTGGTGTATAAATCGTTCTTTTGTGATGTATGGTTAGGGCATTATGGCTAAAAAACAAAAAAAAAAACTAGAAAATCACCAAAAATGAAGTAGAAAACTAATATTCTTGAAAAAAAATATTTTTTCTCAAAATGCAGTCTTGTGTATATATGTATAAGAAATATTTTGGTGCACAAATCGTCCTTGTAGGATGTATGGTTTGCGAGTTATGACAAAAAAAACACATGTTTTTGGCCTACTACTACTACAAAAAGTGTCCTACAACTCCTAAACTACAAGAGATGGAGCAAAATGCATTTCGACGATACCTAAGGACGATACCATGGTGATCATTTTAATGCATGAATCGTTCTTGTCTGATATGTAGTTTGGATTTTAGGGCGAATTTATGGCGAAAAAATAAAAAAAAATAAATATTCACAAAAAAGGACCTATGAAATTACAATTTAAACTGTAAGTATTTCTATCAAAATGCAGCATTATTTAGGATATAATTACATCATTATCTATTATATTATTGGGGGTTGGAATTAGTTTTAAATGTTTTCTAAGAGATGGAGTAACTATCAATAGATCGCATCGGGCACACCTGTGACTATATTCATTTCAAAGCACATTGTCTAAGCTTCATTTTTCAGTATGTGTCATTCCAATGAAGTGTAAACAACATATATTTTTTTCTCTGTGAACATGTCGACTTTCGTTCCAACAAAACGCAATTTGCGGGAAGGTTTACTTTTGTGCTTCCATTTGAAGAAAAAAGCGGTTGAAGCACAACGCACGCTTACTGAGGCTTACGGGGACTATGCTCCATCGATTTCTACTTGTGAGTACTGGTTCCGTCGGTTTAAAAGTGGTGATTTTGATACGGAAGACAAAGAGCGTCCGGGCCAGCCGAAAAAGTTTGAAGATGAGGAATTGGAGGCTTTGCTCGATGAAGACCCGTGTCAAACCCTTCAAGAATTGTCAGAATCATTGGGAGTCGACTTATCAACGGTCGGCAAACGCTTAAAGGTCATGGGAATGATTCAAAAGCAAGGAAATTGGGTGCCGTACCAGTTGAAGCCGAAAGACGTTGAACGGCGATTTTGCATGTGCGAACAACTGCTTCAACGGCATAAAAGGAAGAGTTTTTTTGCATCGTATTGTCACTGGCGAGAAAAAGTGGATCCATTACGATAATCCTAAGCGAAAAAAATCGTGGGGACCACTCGGCCATGCATCAACATCGAGGGCCAAGCCGAATATTCATGGCGCCAAGCTTATGCTGTGTATTTGGTGGGATCAGAAGGGTGTCGTGTACTATGAGCTGCTAAAACCTAACGAAACCATCACTGGGGAACGCTACCAACAACAATTGATGCAATTGAGCCGAGCATTAAAGGTTAAACGGCCGGAATATGCCAAAAGACACGACAAAGTGGTTTTTCAACATGACAACACACGGCCACATGTTGCAAGAACCGTCAAGGAAACGTTGGAGGCGCTGAATTGGGATGTGCTACCCCACCCGCCTTATAGCCCAGACATAGCCCCTTCCGACTACCACCTATTCAGATCGATGACGCATGGCTTGGCTGAGCAGCGCTTCACTTCTTACGAGGATACCAAAAAATGGGTCGATTCGTGGATTGCCTCAAAAGACGAATCGTTCTTCCGGCGCGGAATCCATATGCTGCCAGAAAGATGGGAAAATGTTGTAGCTAACGATGGACAATACTTTGAATAATATACATTGCACCGTTGTTTCTAAATAAATGCTCACAAACCGAAAAAAAACCTTTAAAATTAATTCCAACCCCCAATATATAAAAATGAAACTTGTAAGTACACTGAGCTAAAAAACAACGTAAAATCAAAGATAACCACTTCAATTCAAATATTTTTCGGAATGATTTGGCACCAAACACGAAAATATTCAATTCAAAGTGGACACACATATATTCAGTTTTGTATTGTTTTCACTTGAAAAACTAAAGTGTTATACACCTTAAAATGATAAGTATTCGACTATAACTTAACGTAGATTCAGATTTATTTATTTATTTTAAATGCGTTATAACTTTGAAGTAAGGTATTTTCTACTCTGATTGCACGTCCTTGCATTAATGAATCAAAGTGATTTTCTCTTTAAATGAAATACTCAACATTTTTGATATTGAATAGTTACAGGGTCCGTGAAACAAAATCAAATAAATAAAACAAAATTAGTTTTTATAGAAATGTTCTTTTATTAAAATATTAGAATAGATGTGGTAAATTTTTTTAAAAATTGATGATATGATAATTCAATATGTTACATTTATATAAGAGAATTGTGATTTTAAAAATTAAGTTATAAAAATTTATTTCTCAAATACGTTTTACCATTATTTCTTTGGTTTTTACCTTTCCAACTCAAAATCTTTAAGCAGACTAGCGAATTTCTCATCGTCTTCTTCCAAATTTGTAACCACATCCACAGTGTTGACAAGTATTGTGTCCAAGTTAAGAACTTGGCCAAATTCATTATTATATATAGTAAAAATAAGTGAAAAGTAATAAAAATGGAATATTTTCCATTTTTATTACTTTTCACTTATTTTTACTTTCTATTACTGTTTGCACCTTCGTCAATTTTGTTAAGTAGATGGAAATTATTTCAATTAAGTCAAACAGCGTGCATAAAATAATTGTTGCTCTTAGAAAGACAGATAGAGCGAAAAACATAACTGTTTGCTTGTTATTAAAACGATTGCAACGATTGCAACTGTTATTAAAACGATTGCAACGAAATTATGCTGAACACATACACACAAAAATATGCATCCAATTTCAAATTGAAGTGTCTTCCACTTTAAAATATATATTTTCTACTTCGTTTTCACTGCTGACAACTTCAATTCAGACCATGTTATTTTTCAACTTAATTTCGAAGTGGATGCACTTTAAAGAATATAATAACTATAGTGGAACACCATTATTTTGAAGTTTTTCCACTTCTTATTGGAGATCAAATGTTTTCATATTTGATTTAAAGGATTTCAATGTGAATTTAAAGATGATTTCTTAAAAATGGAGCAACGTAAAATTAACATGATATTATTTTATTTTACGTTGCGATTTTTCCCTGAGTGTAATAAGCATTTTTCTCATTCTATTTTTCTATTCTATAAAAAAACTCCTCTCGGATGTATTAAAATTTCTTATTGCCACTGAAACAACAGCCATTAGAGAAGAAAATCAAAATCATATTCGTGCAGTAAACAATAATGCACTATGCGATTGCTTTCAATTCTGATATAGGCTCTTCATTATATTTATTCTTCAAGTTAAATTTATTATATAAAATATAAAAACAAAAATCAAAATGAAAAAAAAAAACTTTTTTTGGCATATAAGAAATGACGTGTACTTTCATATAATTTTTTAATAAAGCGACAAAATCTGAACTTTCTGTTCTACCTTCGAAGCGACACTTCACCTTTATGGTAAAATAATTCCAAAAAGCTACTAATCTTAGCTTTTACTTAAGATACGTCACTGGCTAATTTTATTAAAATATATTTATTTTTTTTTTATTTATTTATTCATTGTTTACGTCTTTGGAAAGAATCCTTACAGACTACTAAAAAATAAAAATATCTTATAAACTATTATAAAAAATAGCAAAAAAATTTAACAAAGAGTAAAAATTCATTATTATTTGAAATAAAAAATTAATAGGAAATAAAAATTAATAATAAATTATATACGAAACAAGTTATTTAGCAAATTCTTAAATGAAAATTTCGAAAAATAAAAATCTAAGTTATTTTCACTAGATAATTCATTATACAATGACAAGGCACGATTTATAGGCTCAATTCATGCATAAAGAGTTCTATGAGTTTGATATATACCTTAATATATACCTTAATAGTTCTAATTTTTTCCTGATTAAAATTTTTGGAAAACATTTTCAAAAGCAGTGTTTTGTTCCATCAAGAAAACAGTCAGAATATTATTATTTTTAGCTCCACGAACTTTATATCATGATTGGAAAAAAATATCACATAATGAATAATACTTAGTAACAGTATTTCGCAATATATAACAATACTTTTCACTTGAACCACTTAGAGGAATCTAAGCCGAATCACAAATATGAGAACATAATCAAAATAAATTATATATTCAACTCGTTTTTAACACAAATATTTGAATAGTCGCATTATTAAATATTTCAAACCACTAAATTAAAGGTATTTATGACTTACCGAGAACAAATACGATTTCAGTGATTAACATTTTTTTCCTACGAAAAACAGTCGAAAGAGCAAAGCTTGTCGCACTCGTCATCAATGCTGTACAAACAACAAACCGATTGGCATCATCAACATCATGAACATCATCATCATCATCATCGACGTCATCGTCATTATAGTTATACCGCAAGCAGCTCTTCTGATCCAACTCATCCACCAGCACCACAAACGCGACCATTGAAAGAAACGTTTTGTTAGGAACTCGAAGCCAATTAGAAAAACTTGAAATTAATGAGGCACACGTAGTTGCCACTGTTGCCACAACATGTGGATGATCGTACGATGTGGGCATCTTGCTAGTGATCAACAGTGAAACACACTAAAACACCAACAACATTTCACTTTTCGTTAAAGTTGTCTTGAAGGGCGACTCCTTCTTTGCGGCCACAGTTCGTTGCCAGTTTGTGTGGCTTGGATTTACGGAAATCATGATGATTCTTTTAGCAGTTAACTTGCCTGCCTTGCCTGACTTCAACCTCCCTACTTCGCTACAAGCAACATGCTTGCAATGGAGATCAACAGCAATCGATCGCCGTTTACCGATCGCGCCCATTTAATTGGTTTTAATTTCTCTCCACACCAGTCCAGACAGAGTCCAGAAATACTTCATTGCTCGACGCCATGTGCCTTCGAAGAAGCTGATGCAGCTATTTTAAGCAACTACTGCAACTCACCCGTTAAACTGATCTGCAGAACATGATCTGAATTTACAATCCTGACCACAAAATTTATCACTTTAGATTTATCTGGGTCACAACCATTGATGAAGTGATTCGCGTGTTGTTTTGCATGAAAAAGGTGCACCATGTTCAGCAATAAAAGGACTGTAGTTGCACTTTTATTAGGCAGAAAATAAATCAGATCCACAGCATTTGTGGCCGTTGTTGTAGTAGTAGCTGATGTGATCGTCCAAAATATATGTACGAATTTCGATGGAGTTGATAAAGCTTCATGCAAATCAGTTGCAATGAAGAGATCAAAATTAGTTGGCCTTGATTGGTGCATGTATAGAGAATATAACTGAAGCAAATGTTTCAGTAAGATGCTTTGGTGTAGATCATATTTCAAAATTAGTCCAAGCTGTCTAAGCTGTTGATCTTTTGAGCCGAGATTTCAGTCAAAGTTAACACAACTGTCAAAATATTATTTGAAATTCCTGAGAAATATGATGTATTTGCTGCACATTGAGCACAGAGTGGCGCCACAGAACTAGATTCACACAAAGTGCATGTCGATCGCCAAACACAACACATGTCATAATCAATCAAAGGCGCTTAATTGCGATTTCATTTTTTCATCTGTGCCTCATTCACTACTGTACGCTGAGGTATTACAACCATTTCATATCAGCAGCTTTAACATCAGCTTCAATCAGTTACACATACATATGTATATGTGGAATATACTCTATACTATAGATCGACACACAAGATCACTTTGATTTTCTCTGAAAATCAGCTTTAGTTTTAGCATTTTTAGTACATAAAAAATTATATGCTGTTGGTTTCATGTCGTTCCTGTTATTGACTGATCGCTGTTTTATTTTGATGATGATCGTTTTTAACCAATTAATCTGTGATAATTATAGCATGTCAAAATGTTTACAATCAGATAAATATTTATGAGAAATAAATCACGAATGAGAAATTTAACGTTTATCGAAAACTTTTGTTAAATGATGTTTCTTAACTGGACTGAAAGCTACAACGGTACACCGGTTTCTATGCAGTGCTGTGAATGGTGACAACAACAATTTGTATTGGCTAAATTCTTTAAGCGATTTGAGAAAACATTTTCATATTACACTTAAGTATTGTATCTTAAGTATTATATGAAAAAGGTATGAGCTTGATGTTGATAAAAACAACAGTTAACAATTCTTTTAATTGCAATTTATGACACACTCTGATTATTTGCCAATAAAAAAAAAAACAAAAATTATGCCGCTTTTATGTTTATAGATTTCAGTTAATCTTGTTTAAAAAAAAGCTTAAAGAAATTTCATATTTTTAGCCTCATATGGGAATTAACACAAAGATATGCGTTAACATAACACAAACGATATAATCGTTTTGTGAGCAAATTTGCTTAACAGCAAACTAAACAAAACCTGTTTTTATCGTTAAATTAACCTCATCTAATAAAGATCTATTAATAATTTAATACATTAAATATCTGCTTTGTCAAAGTTGTCGCTTGTTAACGAATGAGCAAATTAATTTGCATGACCGACAAGGAATTTTAATTTTATTTATTTGCTTTAAATTAAAAACAAGACATTTTATCACACTATATTTTACTTTTTAATTGATTCACGATGGGGGGCAAAAGCAAAACAACTTTTAAACCGTATCAGAGATTAAATTTTGCGAGTCTTGGGCAAAACATTATCATGATTATGTAATGATTAGTGTCCAACCGAAACCGGAATTTTGGCCGAAACCGAAACCGAAACCGAATATTCGGCCATTTTATAATATTCGGCCGAAACCGAAACTGGTTATTAATATGAAAATTTAATTTTTAAAAATGGTTGTTTTTATTAAAAGAAAACAAAAGTACTACTAGTACAAAACAAGTATTATTTGAATATTGAAGTTAATAATAATTAATTGAATGAGATAATTTTTGAAGTGAAAACTTCTTTAGGCGCATTGAACGATTTTGGTGGAGGGTAAATCATTGGTTTGCATCATCGTATTTTTCCAAGAAATCGTCCACAATCGGCCGCAAGCTCACAAAGAAATCACTTGGAAACTCCAGAAATTAAAGCATATAATCTGTTTGTTAGTATAAAAATACTTAAGTTAGGTTGCAATAAGATGTTTGCAACCTTGAGTGTTTTAACATTTTTATCTTTAAGTTGTGATAAAGGAATATGTTGAACATTCAAATAATTACATGCATGCTCTTATTTTATTACATATCGTCAAAGTTTTGACAATTTTCGTACTTGTTGTATTTGTCAGTGGCTTTTTATTTTCACCACTGCGGCATTTTATATTCAGAGTTGTCAACTATGGCTGTGTGTCAATCGGAAAGTTTTCAGTCGTGGTAGGATAGAAAATATCAAGTTGAATAAAATTTGTGTGTGTTGTAACAAATGGACGATGAAATTTTGACAGTTACAAATTTTGACGTTTCACATTTCGGTCGTGTTTTAGCGCAAATATTTTATGTTATTTGCATTTTATCAATTTGCGACATATGTTATTCGAGAGCTTGTACTTGCAACATATTTCGTAAACTTGTAATATTGTAAACTTAAAAAACTTAAAAAATAAATTAATGAAAAAAATGAACGAAAGTGCTTGAGTTTGTGTCTGCCTGTGTGTGGGCCAACGGTCTCCAACATCAGCAAGTGCAGCAAAGTTAAATTGGCTTTCTTTGGTGGCGAGCGTCCTCCAAGTGCCACCACCAGCAAGTGCAGTGCAAAATTTGTTGCTAGCCAACATCCTCTAAGTGCCATCACCAGTAGCACAAGCAAGTGCTAAGAGCTTGCTAGCAGGCAAACGGAAAATATAGCATGCAAAGTGCTGTATATTTTACGCCGCCAATTCGGTTCATCTCCTCTAACGCTGCGCAACCGCTGGGATCATGTAATTCTCTTTGCGTTGTTGTTGTAAATTTGCTCAGTAGTTATTGTTGTACAGTAAGCTTTAATTTTTTGTGGATGCTTATTTGTAGCTACAGTCAGCATATGACATCGAACTAATTTAGAAAACAGTTTATTCATATGAATTAAAAAATATATATAATATTGGTAAATCTATTTGTTTTTAGTAAAAGTGTTACCGTATCGGAAATACATATATATATATATATATATATTAGGGCGGGTCAAATTCTGGCTCAGCGAAATTCGTAAAATACATGTAATTTCAAGACTTTTTCTCCACTACAGCATATACAAATTCTGAAAAAAAGCTGTGCGGACTTTCGTAAATAGATTCATACACATACATTCATACATTCATATTTTATAATTGAGAACAAAGTCTATTTACGAAAGTCCGCACAGCTTTTTTTCAGAATTTGTATATGCTGTAGTGGAGAAAAAGTCTTGAAATTACATGTATTTTACGAATTTCGCTGAGCCAGACCTCCAAAAAATTCGTCCATACAAATTGACCCGGCCTAATATATATATATATATAGTTCATATATATGAACAATTTAGCTCATTAAGGAAATTTAAAGAATATTTATGTATATTTATATAATAACAATTACGTATTAAACCTGCGAAATAATTAATATTTTCAGTAGTAATTAAAGAACTAAAGTCTTCTAATCCTAAGCATTCTATTTTTTAAAACTGTTTAACTTTAATTTCTTATATGAATTATATATAATTTATAAGCTATAAATATTTTTCTTAATTTTAGAATATTCTATTTTTAATACACAACGCAATATAGATATGGTGAACATGTATATTGTGTTAGTGTTATGATATAAATAGATATAAATAAGCTTTAATTTTTTATATTAATTCAATAATGAAATAATTTAAATAAATTACTTTAATTATATGTATTTTTGATATGGTAACACTTTTCCTTAAAATAAATAGTTTCAGTAATATATAAAAAATTTAATAAATTGTTATAAGCTCTTAACAAAAATAATTATAATTTCATATGCCGACTGTAGCTAAACGATTAGAATTCACAACGTCTACAAAAAATTTCCGGCTAACTGCGCCAACAACAATTACCAAGGAAATCTACAAACAAGGACGCACAGAGAAGAACAAGATCAGAGCGGAACTTTTAAAACGTTTTGATTTCATCCTACATGTAGGACGGGCTGCAGTATGAGCTTTCGCACATCCTACATGTCCGTCCAACCTGTCAAATCCATCCTACATGTAGGATAGTCCAAAACCCCCTATTAGCATGAAAATTCTTATATAGCAGTAAGGCGGTCCGTGGCAGGACAACGTCTTCCAGGGAATACTAATATTTTATATATAGGTTTTCGCTTCGGTCGGCAGTCCTCTCACTGCTATACTTTTTCTATTTTATTTTCTTTTTTACACACTTCCGTACACACTCAAAAGAGTACGCACCTACAATGTTCATTTTTTTAGAACTACAAAGGAAAGTGTTTCTGTTTTTCTCTAAGGTTTAGTATTATAAAAATAGAAATATGTATTTCGTTTTTTTTTTTTTTTCTTTATTTCACACATACAGAATTCGTTCAGAAGTTCAATTATCAATTTTTGGCTTAAGTACCCATAAAACTTTAATGGTAATTGCAAAAGAGATGATAATATCGAAAATGATAGAACTCATAAATTTAACCAAAATGTTTTGCGTTAACACGATAAATCAAATTATAGACGAATTCATAATTTTTGTTTTGTACAATGCGTTGTAAATATTTTTATTAAACCAAATTTATATATTTGAATTAAATGAATGATGCAAACAATTTTGGTTTAAGTCAAAAATAGCGACAAATCTCTTTTTTAATATTTTGTTGTTGGATTATACGGATTTTAACCTCCTAAATCCAAATTCAGGCTGCTGGCAATAGGTTTAGAATTTATAGGCCTCCAAAGTTGCAAAATGGGATACAAAACTTTCTGCTTTTTTTTTTTTAGTGTTCCGCGTTATGGGTATCGAAAGAAAGTTAATGCGAGTAGCTATTCAAGCAGGTGCCAAACATGAAAATTCATTCATAACTTCTTAAGATATACCTATTAACATATTTACAATTTGTCTGGAAAACTAGTGGTTTCCCTGTTACGAAAGCACGACACTAAAAATGTTTATATCTTGCATGAATTTTCATTTTTGAATTGGTACTTTGTTGAATAGGTACTTAAATTACCTTTCTAATGATACCCATAGAGTTTAGTTTTGTTGAAATATTTAGAAAAATATAAAGATTTGTACGCTGTTTTTCCCAACTTTGGAGGCCTATAACTTCTAAATCAATTGCGAGCGGCCAGCAATTTTTTCAGATTAGGAGTAAGGAGGCCAAAATCAATATAATCTGCAAAAAAAAATTCAAAATTATAGTTGTCGCTATTCTTGCAATGTTCCGAAATTTTTACCAAAAGTTTCGGCTAGTAAGTTTCGGCCTCAATATGGCCGAATAACCGAAACCAACCGAAACTGCCAAAAAGGGCCGAAACTGGCCGTAACCGAAACCTAAACCGAATATTCGGGTGAAACACTAGTAATAATGATAAAGACCGCATCTAGTTATGAAATTCATAGTCTGAATCCGAGGAAAGATTATTAAAAAGTTCAGCTAGTTCTTCTTTGAATTGATGACTATTAAGTCCCAGTCCTAGTTTGAACAGAAAATAAACTCTTTGAACAGAAAAACTTGCGTTCTGAACATAATGTGCTATGAAATAAAGTATTTTTACTTATTTTATTTACACTTTTTAAAGTGAAACTTCTTAGGCGGCGATTTGTTGAGAGTAAAATTTTTCGAGTCTCGTAACGAAAAATTTTCTAACTTCGTCATGATTCAAGCCTCGTCACAAAAAATTTTACTTCCTATACAGTTACGATTGAGATAGACTTTGTGTGGGGCTATGCAATATGTCGTAGGGTGGAATTTACACGGGGATTACACGAAACAGTCTGTTAAGAAAGTGCAAAATACGCATTAATTGTCAAACTTTGTGTCTGTGAATAAGCGTCCAGACAGTTGTCAAGACATTAGACGAAATGGTAAAATATTTTTATTTTTCTGTCTTTCGTTATGTTTGTATTGGAATCCCCAAAAGGGTGACAGATAGAAAGTAGGTGTAGGTGTGTACGAGGTTGCGGGGACATAGCCCCAAATTTAAAATTTGAGATTATGACCGCTTTAAAAGAGGACATAATCCCAAAAATTGGATTTGATCAGATGGGGATTCTGATCCCTTGGGATCCGCTTTTAAGAGGTCATAATCCCAAGTGGTTTCAACAAATACATATATATATGTCGATTAGCAATAACAGCTTAAGTATGATTTGAGATATTTTGCTTCTAAGTTTTCAATCGCCATGTAAGTTTTATGGAAGGATCTTTTATTTTTGTATCATAACTTTGGCTAAGGTCATGCTAGAAGCTCCAGATTTTGTGTGTTTATAGTTGCGTTTATATGCATGGAACACAGCTGCATCAATAACTCAAATCAGTCTTAAGTCGACTTAAGCTATTTTTACTGTAGACAGCGAAGCCAGTGTTGGACTTACCGAGGGTTGTAATCCCTAAGCAGCGGCTGAAGTCCGCCTATTAAAAAGGGAATTATTGCTGTCTACAGTACTTCTGGATATAATTCCGTTTTTTGTAGGCGGCCTTCGGCTACTGCTTAGGGATTACAACCCTCAATATGTCCAACATCGGCTTCGCTGTCTCCAGTGTTTCTGGACAAAATTCTCTTTTTAATAGGCGGCCTTCGGCTGCTGCTTAGGGATTACAACTCTCAACAAGTCCAACGGGCGATTTTTCATATATTTTTTTGGGTGGTTTTTTTGGATAGCGCCAGCGCTTTCTACTTCGATCATTTAGGTAAATTAGTAAATAGTTATTTAAAAAATTCAAGTTATTATCACCATTCCGCATCGTTTTCGCTTTTGCCATCGCTATTTTGCAAACTTTTTGTTAAACAAAACTAATCAAAATGAAAAATATGAAAAGTTAGAAAAGATCGGAGAAGGTACATCTTCAAAGGACGCAAATCGTGAGAAAATAGAAATAGTTGCTTTAAAAAAGGTTCGTTTGGATGAAGATAATGAGGGTGTGACTCAGCACTGCGTGAAATCTGTTTATTGAAGGAGCTGAAATATTGTGCGACTCTATGATGTTCTTCATTCTGATAAGAAATTGACATTGGTATTTGAGCATTGCGATCAGGATCTTAAGAAGTATTTCTATAGCCTCAATGGCTATAGATATGGCGGTATGTCGCAGTTTTATGCTGCAGTTATTATGCGGGCTCGCCTATGACAAAAGCCATTGAGGCTATTGAGGCCATTGAGGCTATAAAAATACTTCTTAAGATCCTGATCGCAATGCTCAAATACCAATGTCAATTTCTTATCAGAATGAAGAACATCATAGAGTCGCACAATATTTCAGCTCCTTCAATAAACAGATTTCACGCAGTGCTGAGTCACACCCTCATTATCTTCATCCAACATACCGCCATATCTATATCGCCATTGAGGCTATAGAAATACTTCTTTAATGTTTTGCATAGAGATTTAAAGTCGCAAAATTTGCTGATCAATAAAAATGGTGAGTTGAAATTGGCAGATTTTGATTTAGCACGTGCTTTTAGAATAGAAATGCTATTCGGCCGAAGTAGTAACACTTTGGTATAGACCGCCGGATGTGCTTTTCGGTGCTAAGCTGTTTACTACTAACACCGATATGTGGTCTGCTGGATGCATTTTTGCAGAATTAGCAGATGCTCGATGTCCACTGTTTCCAGGTTCTGATGTTCTCGATCAACTTATGAAAATTTTCTATTTATTGGGCACAACGAATGAGGAAACATGGCCTGGTGTATCTTATCTTTCCGACTATGTATCTCTTCCATCTTTTCCAGCCATTAATTCATTGAGCCAAATTGTACCACGTCTAAATTCCAAGGGCCAAGATTTGCTACAAAAACTTGTGTCGACCGAATCAGCGCATAAGTGCTGAGCAATCTATGCAACATTCATATTTCACAGAGAACTCAAGTCATTCCGTACAAGGGCAAATAAATTTGTTTATGACGAAATAATATGCTTCTGTACGGAAAGTTGTTATTTTAGGCACATTTACCTTACTTAAATACTAAAGTAAGTATACAAATTAAACATTACATTCTTTTTTAATAATAAACAAAAACAAGTTATTAATCCAATTTAAATGTAATATTAATATATATATATATATATATATATATATATATATATATATATATAACAATATAAAAAAATTAATATCCATTCGTATAATTATAAACTCGGCCTTAATATAAACATTTTTACAAAGAAGAATGCAAAACTTTTATTTTTGAGCTATGTTCCGGCACCGTGTACGAGTTAGTTTAGGAAAAAAGTTTGCAACACCCCCTTTTACCGCCCACAAATCAATAAAAATTATACTTTCCATCGGTTTTGATCGATAAGGCTTAAGTTTGGTAATTCAGTTTGTATGGTTACTGTCGGCAACTATACTAAAAATGAGTGACCACCTACAAATAAATGGAAATGCTTTATTTAAGACGGTTTTAGTCGTATAAAACTAAAATTTTTAAATTTAATTTGTATCGTTACATTCGGGAAATGTAGAAAAAATGGGCGTGGTCGCTCTTTATCCACGCCCACTTTTTGATAAATCATTCAAATTGACTACTGTGCCGATTGCGCCGAAATTTTGGCAGTCGATTTGTTTCGAGTACGAGATAATTTAGGACAATTTTTTGACACACCCTCTTTTACCGCCCAAAAATCAATAAAAATTCTATATTTTTAACGGTTTGGTAATTTAGTTCAAATGCTAACTAAACAATAAGACTAAAATTTTGTAATTTAGTTTATGTGCTTACTTTCAGACACTGTTCTAAAAATAAGCGTGATCACCTTATAGCTACGCCCACTTTTTAAAGGAGAACAGTGGAGTGAAGCAAAGTGCACTAGGTATAACTTAATTGAGCTGAAATTTTGGCAGTTGATATATTGAGAACGAAATGGTTTTAGGAAAAAAGTGTTGCTGTTACTAAAATTAAGTAATTTATTTTCTATTTTTTGCGTCTTATAAGGGAACCCCAGAAGGGTGGCAGATAGAGCGTAGGTGTGCTTAGAAGTTAAGAAGTTTCACTTCTGTGCTGTGTAATGAAACATCAACAGATTGACACTATGTGGCATGATACATTATAGCGATAAGGTTCATACATTTGTATTCAAATTGGATACAAAGCCAGTTAGATGACCGAGAAGCGAAAAATGTCAGAGCAGGAGCCATTAAATACCACTAGCATTCAGTCGTTGGGGGGATTCGTGACATTTCTGCTTACTGGAAAACCACCATTACAAATTTTATTGTAGACTCCCTAAAGTTATATCTTAAATGGACCGCAACGATCATGAGTTAAACAAAACCCCTTCATGAACATCATTTCTAAATGAGCTAAAACAAACACTAACTGAAGGTACTAATCTCAACCAATTACTCATATATCTTCAGGTGTTGTTGAAGATACGCGCTTCATTACCCGCCCTACATATGATCTAAGTCGCGCAAAAATCTTAGATCCCTAAATCAACCTAGCTGTCTTTAAACCTCCATATCACCAAAAGGAAACCGAAGAACTACTCCATCATTGTTCAAATGCTTTCAGATTTTATTCATTAATCATTAACATGACTCATCTTATTATAATTAGTTACATATAACCATTTGCTATCAACGCCTTAAAAAGTACATTTTACTTTAATATTTTATTATTGGTAAAATTTTACATTTCGAAAATTTCCTTAATATTCATAATAAATTTTATTTAGTTATCCTTATTAACATTAAAAGAAATTCCAATATAAGCAAAAAAAAAATATTTATTCTGAAGTTTTTGCAAGATAGCTCTGACTCAACTCAATTAACTTTTATTAGGTAGTAATTAACGATTCAATATAGCATAAGTATTTTTTTTTCTTTTTTTTTTTCTTACTTCGGCACTTAAATTATTTTAAACAGAATAAAAAATATATAAACTTGTATCGTATGCTATATGTAGATTGCAAACTTTTATTGCTGCACGAAACTCTGAAACAATTATGAAAACGACAACAATGGGAGAGAGGTAATTTTTGCATTCTTTATAAAGGTATAACACTTTCTACTAGCAACATGTTTATAAAAAGATCACTCTCACTCTCAGTGTTGTTGCTTTACTCTTATGTATGTGCTATAATACTTATAATTACATAAATCGATTTATATTTCTCTTTTTCTGCCAGTCTATATTAATTTTCAAAACCATGTTTATGTAATTTTAAAATATAAATTTTTTATCTAGGCAAATAATGTAATTTTTATATAGTAATTTTAAACAAATTTAACCATTTAAACTCACTTTGCTTTCTGCTGCTATCGTCCACCGATGAAGGCCTTCACTAGTGTTGAGCTATGGGAGCGCTGTGCAGCTATTTAAATTTAATTCAGTTTTAGAAAAAGGTATATGACAATTCAGCAGAATAATTTTTAATGTTGCGTCAGAGCCAAATTTTTGCGTAATGTATAAACTTATATTTCACTTAGATTTTAGTTGTCACTAATTTCGTATATAGATACCGTTTGTTTTTTTTTCTTTGTTTTGTTCGTTTGTTTTATTAGTCGAATTGAGTTTAATCTTCTTAAATAAAGATATTACTGCAAACTTAAAACTCTAATTTTTCACTTTATTTTATATTTTTAATCTATTTTATGAAAATTATTTGCTTAATCACATAATTTAAACTATATTTTTCACGAATGATTTCAGCATTTTTGGCAACTTAAATGATTTTGTTTAAAAAAAAACTTAATTAATTTATGTGTATCTAGCGCGTGTATATAACACATATATGTAACGAAATTTGTTTCTACTTTTATAATAACCGGTTCACTCCCAATGTGCACAAAAACGGATGCGGATCCGTTACGAACCCGTTACGAGTCCGTCAGTACGCACTACGCTTTCTTATGTTTCGACAAAAGAGTCTGAAATGGATTCGTATATGAAGTCCGAAACGGATTCGTATCTGAAGTCCGTTACGGATTCGTTTCTGAAGTCCGTTCTGAGTTCGAGGCGGATCCGAAAAAATGGAAAAAGCAATTCGTATTTTTGAGAGGAATCGCTCTTATGTTTTGACGGACCCGTTACGAATCCGTCAAAAAAATTACCACAACGTTAACATAAAAGACAGTCTTAAATTTGTTTTACAATTTCTTATTTTATTTTCAGTGGATTAGGGATACGAAATACAATTGTGTACTTATTTTTATTTTAAACAACTTTTTTATTTCATTAGGCTCGTGCTCCTCTAGCTCTCCTTTAAATCGAAGAAAAGTACTTGTCAGAATTTTTAAATAATTATCATTAGTGATCAAGTTAAATGTGACTATAGGATAGCCGTACACAAGATATTTTTCGGAAACTTTTTTAATTGCGTGAATTTTGTACGCTTTGTCATTATAGCAGTAAAAGTTATTGGGATGCTTCAATGAAAAATAATGTTTAGCTGTTTGAAGTAACAAGTATGAGCCATCCCGGAACTCACCAACATTGTACTCGTTTGTTTGATATTTTGAATTATTTTTTTACCATTTAAACTAGCCTCCACTACTCTCTTATAAATTTGATCTGTAGCTAAATGCGTCAAACGAGTCCGTTGCGAGTTCGCATTATTTTAAAAAAAGAGTCTGAAACGTCTGTTTCGTATATGAAGTCCGAAATGGATTCGTATCTGAAGTCCGAAACGGATTCGTATCTGAAGTCCGAAACGGATTCGTATCTGAAGTCCGAAACAGATTCGTATCTGAAGTCCGAAACGGATTCGTATCTGAAGTCCGAAAAGGATTCGTATCTGAAGTCCGAAACGGATTCGTAACTGAAGTCCGAAACGGATTCGTATCTGAAGTACGAAACGGATTCGTAACTGAAGTCCGTAACGGAGAGAGGAATTTCATACGAAAAAGGATCCGTTTCGGACAAAATGTACGAAGAAGTGAGTTCGTTACGGATTCGTAACAGATCCGTTTGGCACACTGGGCTGAAACAAAATGGGTATATTATTTTGGGGATGCCAAACCCCACGCGTACACGGATTCTACTCAACTACCTGCTTATGCGTATTTTTACTGCTGTTGATGCTCTAGGGATCAAATGTTGGATCTTGTTGTTTCTCCGGGTTGTCAGACGAGAGCATAAAAACCAGCATGTGGATCTTGCAATTAAAATGGATTTTATTGCCCACGTTGCAATTATGGTGATCTGCACTATTTATCGCCACTATTTATCGTCATGAACACAATTTATCGCCAAAACTTTATGTGACTTGAAAATATTAATGACTGTTTTACACCCAAATACTAGCATATCCAGTAGTCTTTCGACTGCCGTATACAAAAAATTTTTTTACGATCTATAAAAATGTTTTTTTTAAGAATTGAAATTTTAACTTTTTGTGAAAAAGTGCAATTTACCTTAAGTTATACTATTTTTTTTTTGTCAACGTCTGCTTTCTTTTTACTTGCCTTTGAGTTAAATTTACCAATAAGTCTGGAAAATTATGATATTAGTGTGAGGTTTATTCTGTAAAATAATGCGTGAAGCATTTTAAATACCAAATTTAAGTACAAATTTGATGAATAACAATAAAAATAATAAGTGATTGTTAAGGCTTACCAGGATGGTCGAAATTCAAAAGAAGTTAAAAAATTATTGTTAAGTTGTGTACTTCTAACAACTTGTTCGTTCTGCCGCTCGTTGGAAAAGGAAGTTTTAACATTTTTGGCAGAAAGACTAAACCTCGCTTTTGTTCTTTAGAGCTAAATTTTGACATTTCTATGAAAAGCGCCATCTTCACCCCGGAAAGGTTTCTGTTCTAACAAATATGATCAGTTTTACATCACAACAGAAGAGTCAGATTAAGGTGGACCAATTTAAGAACCGAAACAATTACAGCTGTATACACGCTATACAGTGATTTTTTACTACTTTTTTAGTTCACTTACAACAACTTCAATATTTCTGCATTTTTTGCTGTTTGCTTGCATCGAAAACTATTAAGGTTGCTGTGTGCATTTTGTTGGTATTTTCTTGTAGCGCACTCTCAAAGTAGTTTTTTGTTGTGACATTTTCAATTTTACTTGTCTTGAATTATTCTATTATTGTGATTTACCGACTGCATTTTACACATAGAGAAATAAGGAAAATTTTTTGCTAGGATTTATTATTATAAGATACTAGCTATTTCCCGGCGCTCTTTACTTTGCCTTATTTATATGTATAAAATTTTTGCAGCTTATGTTGTGTATCTGTATCGAAATAATCGGACACCGAGTTAAATATTTTTCGAAAGTTTGAACGTAATCCGACGCACAGTAGACTGAGCTCATACAGAAGATGGACAAAAATAGAAGGAGTGGTCCAATTTTATAAAATTTATTTTTGAAGATAAATGGGGATCTGACGAAATAATCATATTTGCAAGTTAGTAGATAAGAATTTGTGTTTTTGCTTAAATTTTTTTAAGGGTATGGCTAACAACAGTGCTGCGGAGTTGGAGTCGGAGTCGGAGTCGGTAGGAACTTTTGTGCAAAGAAGTCGGAGTCCGAGTCAGGAAAAATGCACCGACTCCGGCAAAACAATCCCGAAAAATAAATAATATTTCGCATAATTTTGTAAATTTTGTTAAAAACTGTATAAAAGCAGTAATTTTTTTAATTTGGTTCACCCTGTGAAATTATTGACTACACTTTAAAAATGAAACACTACAGCTAACATGACTGAACTTTCAGTGATAGCTTGAATCCAGAATTTAAACATTGTATTGTATTAACGGTTAAGAAAATAGCAAAAACTTGTCGGTGAAGTCAGCAGTTTTTGACTCTTTTGCAAGTACATCCGACGGAAAACAATACGTGTGTAAGTGTTCAATAAAAGATGAAGATGAAGAAACAAATTGTGATGCTAAATTAAATAGTTTTTGTGGAACGGATAAAAACGCTCCATGAAAAGCATCTAAACTTAAAAGGCAACTTCAACGATTTCATCTAGAAATATTGAATATTGTAATTGAAAAAGACAATAATAGCACTCCAAGTAAATTAGTAATAAGAAAAACCCGCTTTCGATTATAAAGCAATCTTCACTTGAAAAGTAGTTTTTGTTTTTATGTTTTAAACTGCTTATATTAAAGAGTAATAATTTTTATAAAATTCCTTATTTAAAATTAAAGTAAAAATGTTTTTAAATTATTTGGTCGGAGTCGGAGTTGAAGTCGAAGTCAGAGCTTCGATATTTTGAGGAGTCGGAGTCGAGACTTTTTGGTCCGACTCCGCAGCCCTGATTTAAACGATCTTACCTTATATTTTTGTGAGTGGCTTCTAACGCATGTTCAGATAAAAATTCTGCAAAACAGAGAGCTTTTACTGTATCGTCTTAGTTTGAAAGTGTTTAAACGAAGAGATAAAAATGCTACTTTTGCAAACGTAAGTAAATGAAATGCAATGAAAAGTTTGACATATGAAAACTTAAAAAGACCATATGAAAGAGTTTCAAAAATGGACATTGCAATATAATTTTTTTTCCACAAAAACTTTTGACCTCCTTTTTGAGAAAAAAAGTACATATTGTAGACCTTTTCAGAAAAGTATAATAAATATATAAATCTTGAGCTACGGTTAAATACTTTCTAATTTTTTTGCAGTCTTTTGATTAAGTTTGATATATATCATTTTATTCGATTTGTGGGCGGTAAAAAGTGGTGTGGAAATTATTTTCATAAGCCATTTCGTACTCGAAACAAATTCACTGCCAAAATTTAAGCTTAAGGGGAGGTTCAAGTAGAAATCGACGGAAAAAGTTTGTTTTTGTTTTTTGCTTTAATTTCATCCTTGTGTTTTGTAGCTAAAAGTATATTTCCCTATCTAATTTATTTTACGAGTCATAGCGTAAGGGGGCCTTCAGAAAGCGTTTTTTTCCAAAAGAATTTATTATCATAATTTTTTTAACTTTAAGGCAAAAGAAAAAGGAGGAAAAATGGTTTTTTGCAAAGGGCCGCCATTTTTTTAAAAAGGGTTTTATTAAAATCGGAATTTGAAAATCCTGAAATTACGTCACCTTTCTACTAGAACCTCCCCTTAATCGGCCCAGTAGTTTCAGAATATTTTAATGATTTTTTTAAAAGTGGACGTAGCTATGGTACGAACACGCCTATAATTGCTAAAATTAACCATATGAATTTAATTATCAACTTTTAGTCTAATATGATCAAAAATTTCTGTGAAATAGCAGTTCTGGACCATTTTTTTTTAAATGAAATTTCACACAGAATCGGTACAATAAAACGGTAGAAATGAAACGTTCTAACGATATTTGTTAACGTTAATACGGGAATCCGGAAACTGGAGGCGAACCTTTACAGGGTAACATGTCTGACTGTCTCAACCTGGCGAGGCCAGCATAGTCTTTGCGAAATCGCCTCAAGTTGACTTAAACCTCCACGTGGTGTTTCCTAGGCAACGTCAAAACTGACAACCCTTAGTTTGGCGGCTAATCTGAGCGGCAGGCCCCACAAGGCTTAAAACAGGTTGTGCGTCGGGCTTGTTGCTCACCTGTAAAAACCCATTTCAATGAAAACTAATAAGAATAAAAGAAAACTGATCCCAAAATCTTATGACGACTACCGCAAACGAAAAACTGATGATGATTTACGGATATGCACCCGGAATGTTCGAACTCTTAATCGGGAAGGTGCCACTGTCCAACTGACTGATGTCTTGGAAAGATACAAAGCTGATATCACTGCTATCCAAGAAATGCGATGGAAGGGACAGGGTTGCATTCGGCATGCACCCTGTGATATCTACTGCAGCGGCCTTGAGAAGAAGCACGAGTTTGGATGCGGATTTGTAGTTGGCAAGAGACTACGGCCCCACGTCCTGCGATTCACACCTGTGAACGAACGACTTGCCATAATCCGCCTCAAGGTTAAATTTTTTAATATAAGCCTAATATGTGTGCACGCTCCGACAGAAGACAAGGACGATGAGATTAAGGAAATTTTCTACGAGCGCCTTGAAAATGCTTACGAGCGCTGCCCCCGTCACGACGTAAAAATCGTGCTTAGTGATTTCAACGCTAAGGTGGGCAAGGAAAATATATTTGGTCCAACAGTCGAAAAGGTTAAGTGTTGTTCAGAAATATTCGAAGAATCTAAATTAAGGAAATTATCTTCGGTACCACTTCTAGTGCCCGAGATATAAAACCTTATATTCATTTGTTTGAAAAAGCTAAAAAATTCCATTCAAGTATACATTTCTCCAAAAAAAAGGAAAATGAACATGCAAAAAATATGCAAATTATTAATTTGCCAAATTTGAGGAAAACGTTAATACTGTAATCAATATAACCAAAATTTAGACAATCAGATAACAATTAAAAGTTCTATGCTATCTCGAGTGTACCTTTAGATTCGAATATCCTTCACACAAGACACTGTGGGTAAAAACCAAGAGTGGCATCGTGTTTGTCAAAATATTGTTAGTTTATGTCTGTATTTACTTTTGCTTTTAGACATTTTAAGTTTTTCTTACATAAATTAAAGCATTTGAGATCGTGATTTTTACTGTTTTTCACAAAAAAACAACTTTGTCCTTGCGGTAGAGGAAAATATCCTTATTTTTTAAAAATTTTTTTTTTGGGAGATCTTGACCACCCAATGCAACTTTTGAGACCTCTTAGAATGTGAAATTCCAAAAATTTGTAATTCGATACGCCCTATTGCACATACATATATGATGTGTCTGAAAACTAAAAAATCAGTTTAAATCGTCATATCTCCCTTATCATTTTTAAATGCTTGTGTTTGGTTATTAATAATAGTAAGTCTTACGTGGCGACCGTAGCCTAGTGGGTAGAGTGCGTGGCCCCTAAGCTAAAGAACCGCGGTAGCCCGGGTTCAATTCCAGCTCAGACAGAAAAGTTTTCTCAATTGAATTAATTTTTCTGTTCGGTCGTCACCTCTCTGCAGACTATGGCAAACCTCAGAGAGTAAAAAATTGCCATGTAAAGCTTCTGGAGAACATAAGCCGTTCGGAGTCGGCATAAAACACGTAGGTCCAGTTCTCGGTCATAAGTGATCAAACATTTAACAACACGCACAACACAATTGATCAATAGAAGCTAGGTCAAAGTCCTTCCAAGGGCTGAAATGGCCAGTTTATTTTTTTTTATATTTTTAAGTCTTATGTTTAAGGCAGTATTCTAGTGAAAAGTCCCGAATTTTGGGCCTATTTTGACGGTCTAATATAGCATATTTCATGACTCAATTCATGACGTCAATGCAAAGCATGCTGCAAGAGTTGTTCAAATATCAAAATGAACTTTTGTTGCTTCAAAAAAATTAATTCAGTTAGAAGTTGTCACTGAAACGCTAATGGCATCAGCAAACATAAACTTGAAATTAAAATTTTCTAACTGCCAATGATATTGGTATTATGCTAATATCCGAAACTCACTTAAAAAATAAGAATAATTTTTAATTTCTATAAAACAAATCACCCCGATGGAAAAGCACGAGGGGGAAAAGAAATACATATAAAAATTTGATTAAAACGCTATCCTTTAAAGGAGTTTGCTAAAAACTACCTACCAGCAACATCTATATCTCTGCAATGCATGTCCGAAAATATCACTCTGAGCTCAGTTTATTTCCCCCCAAAGTCTAGTGTATCAGACTTGCAATTTATTGAGTTTTTAGTACAGATGGAAAAAAATTCATAGAAGCAGGTGAATACAATGCAAAACATACATTTTTGGGGTTCGCGATTAACAAATACCAAAGGAAAATAACTTTTTTCTGTCTTAATAAATAGAAACATTAATTTAGATTTTATATCTTCGGGTCAGCCAACTAACTGGCCTTCTGACCCACAAAAGATGCCTGATCTCATATATTTTGCAATCAATTTTAGTGGAAATTATAAATCTGCATTCCCGGTGATATTAAATCTGCATAGCCAAGTTCAACCAATGGCAAAATCATGCAGACTAACTTAAAAAAAAGAAACTGGCTGAAGTACCGACAATACATTAGTAGTCATTTAGAGCTCAAACCCTCGCTAAAAAGTGGATATGAGATTGACTCAGCCATTGATAGCTTTAGTAATACACTAATCTCAGCGGCTGAATATGCAATTCCTGTAAATAAAGTAACTCAAGCACAGAGTCAAAGGAGGCTCTTAAAGGAAATTGAAGAACTTCTTAGAGAAAAACGAGCTCTAAGAAGAGAATGGCAGCAAAGAAGATCGCCCCAAGCTAAGCAAAAACTCGTTTCAGCTATCAGGCGACTAATAGAATTACTAAATACAACAGAAGCAATCAATTATCCCTAATGTAAGGCAAATAAAAAAATTCCAAAAGAATGTGAAACGCCCTTACGAGCAAACAATGGGAGTTGGGCGGGGAGTGATGGTGCTGAGCACTTATAATCTGTATTTCAGTCGAATCCAGCCATTAACAAAAGCCCACTTAAAGTGAAAGTCGAGGATATTAACGGAGTTATTTAAACACAACTTAATAGCAAATGTTCACACTAAAAAATAAAAAAAAAAATTTTTTTAGATAAAAAACAAATATTCCACATTTGTACATCTAAAGATATCCCAGTTATAAAGTTCCATAAAATGGCAACTACAGGGAGGTCCGAAATTTTCTCCCCGGCTTGAATCTAGTTGAACATATTTGGGCTAGGCGACATAAGTCTGTGTTTCGATACCCAAAACCAAAAAATTGAGATCAAATAGTTTCCAGAGTTAAGCAGGAGTAAAACTCAATCACCGAGGAACATGTGCGTATTTTGTGCAAAAGCTTCAGAACCAAATTAATTAATTGCCTCGCAAGTGGAGGTCTTCATACAAAATATTGAATTAATGTAGATCCAATATTTAATAAAGTTATATATAATATAAACAAATTTTGATAATATTTCAATGCGTTTAAATTTTATAGACAAATATCTGAAGTACAGAAACAGGGTGGTGTACATATGAACGAACACAAGCTTAACGGGGTTAATTTTTCTCGTGGCAAACAAACTGTTTATTTTATAACAAGAAAATGTCCTATACTTTAAAAACTTTTTGCAAGTAATGCAACAGTGTTAAAACAAACCCTTCTTTAGTTATTTGAAAAGCAATTTTAGAATTGAGACATAATACAGACGCTGAGCACATCAACAAAGCTTCTGGAAAGAGCGGAAAGAATACACTTTTTTGACACAAGCACCTATAATTATACTTTGCTTTAGTTTAGTGTTTCAAAGTTACTAAAATAAGTGGATTGCGAAATCACAGAAGACTGCTGATGCGTTGATGTAACGATCAATGAAACAGCTTTCCAGTGTACTAGTGATTCTTTCAATTTAAATTTTTTTATTTCTTGTACAAAATATTTGGTGTATTGCTCATTTTGGTAATTTTTAAATTTTTTTAGAAATTTACCATAATATCGAAAACAATTTACTTATTAAATACAATATTTCACTATTCAATCAAAGTTAATTTTACGTTTTCATATCAAAAATTAACAAAATGGAAAACACCGAACAAAATCAGACTTTCCCAGGACTGTTTTCAATAATTTGTTTTCCTTATTTTCGTACAAAAAGAATTGGAAAACAATTTGATTACAAATCCATCACTAATACCGATTAATAGCAGAGATCATAATTTAAAAAAAAATAATTTTTAGTGTACTGTACATAAATGCGGGTTAATTTTCTTTTGCAAAAAATCGTAGGCGTGGAAAAAAATTTACGAAAAATTTTAAGCAGCTTTGCCCAAGAATAAGTTCGATTTCAAGCTTCCGGTTTTTCAAAAAAGATTGGAATTGGTGCTTTGCTTCAATACAAAAAAAAAAAATTGTCAGAAACAGCCACAAAAACTATACTAGAATTTTTGGTTTTTAGGTTTTCATAAAGGAATCTTAATTGAATGTCCATATGGGCATTTCCGCCAAAAGGTCTACCACGACTGAAAAATTAAATGTTACTTAAAATTCGTTTAAACCTCCATAATAGAGAAAAATATTTAAATTTATATTGTGAGGGTACTGAGAGCTGATCTCATCTTGAATTTAAAAAAAATGGCAGCAAACAGGATGAATGGCAACAAAAGTTAAAAAATGGTGACAAAAGTTGAAAAATTTTAACAAAAGTTGAAATTTTATAAGTATAATAAATAATCGTATAAAACAAAGTTTAGTTAATTTTTTTCAGTTTTCGATTTTAACGGTCCTGAATTACACTTTCTATGTTTTTCTAGTTCAATTTAACAAATAAAACTATAAATTATATGCACTTCTTTGAAGGAAAAAATCTGTCACATAACGTATATCACGTAACGTATCATACAATGGCTTATATAAAAATAATAAAAAAAGACACAGTTTCGATAGTATCGAAGGTACAGACGTAGAATTCCTTTTTCTACAGTAATAGAGAAAAGTTCTGGTTTTTTTATTTATATTTTTCAAAACTATTTTAAAATATTTCATCTTTTAAATAAAAATTATTAAAAAACGAATTTGTTGTTTTTATTGCCTTCTTCAAACTTACTTGATCTAAAAAGCTCACAATTAAATTCATGTTAAAATTTGTTTTGTTTTATAAAAAGTTTTCGTTTGATATATATATTAAATATGTTTATGCTCTTTACTACAGGAAAAATAAATAATTCAAATATATCCGATATTTATTTCCATTTATTAAACATAACTTTGAATTACATTTACTTTAAACCAACATAACAAATTAAGAACAAATTCATCACTAAAAATATCAAACGAAAGCTTTTTCTAAAACAAAACAAATTTTTACATGAATTTAATAAGTTCAAGTAAGTTTAAAGAATAACAACAACAACAAACATGTTTTTGAATAATTTTTATTTAAAATATGAAATGTTTTAAAATAGTTTTGAAAAATATAAAGGAAAAAAAAACAGAATTTTTCTCTATTACTATATAAAAAGAAATCCTACGTCTATACTTACGATACTATCGAAACAATGTTTTTTTTTTATAGATATTCTTAATTTCTACTCTGATATATACTCTGATTTCTACTAATATATATATATATATATATATATATTAGGGCGGGTCAAATTCTGGCTCAGCGAAATTCGTAAAATACATGTAATTTCAAGACTTTTTCTCCACTACAGCATATACAAATTCTGAAAAAAAGCTGTGCGGACTTTCGTAAATAGATTCATACACATACATTCATACATTCATATTTTATAATTGAGAACAAAATCTATTTACGAAAGTCCGCACAGCTTTTTTTCAGAATTTGTATATGCTGTAGTGGAGAAAAAGTCTTGAAATTACATGTATTTTACGAATTTCGCTGAGCCAGACCTCCAAAAAATTCGTCCATACAAATTGACCCGCCCTAATATATATATATATATATATATATTTATATATATATATATTCGCTTGCGGCGAAAACAAATATTGCTCCGAGAGCAATTATTCTCTTGCTCTGGTAGCAAGATCTCTTTGTCCCGCTTTTCACTCGACAATAATTGCCTTTGCCGCAAGCGACAAACTGATTATTCGCCTGCATGAGGGGGTTTACAAAAGTCCCCTTTCAACCCGAATAGTCAACAAACTTCTTGTGGCGAAAGCAATTATTGCTCATAGAATTGCCGAGTGAAAAACGGCATAGTAGCAACGTTGCCAGTTATGTTGGAAAAATCCCATTCGTGGTAATTTTTGATTCCCTCTAAGAATTTTTGTTTTTGGGAATTCCTATTAAATTTTTATTTCAGCGTGGTATATTTTAATTTGCGTGGGAATTCAGCTGGGTATTTTTTATTTCCGTGGGAGTTTGGTAATATTCTTCTTAAAATTTTTTTTTAGTAAGCAAAATTTCTTTGTGGTATTTCTAATTTTTTTTTAAATTACAGTTGAAAGTTATTTATATGACCTTGTTTTTAATTATGTTAATTTTCTATGATTTCAATACAAATTCTAGTTGTTTGATGGTTTAAAATCGTTTACTGAGCTTTAGGTCAGGTTAGAATAACTAATTGCTCTAACGAATTTTTCCAAAGAAACAACATTTTTAAATTGTTTGTGCATATGGGATTTATTGTGGTATTTTGTAATGCGAATGATATTTTTGTGGCAATTTTAAATGCATATGGAATTTTTTGTGGTATTTTTAAAACGCGTGGAATTTTTGTAGTAATTTTTAATGATCCTGGGATTTTTTTTTTATATTTTTTTATTGCGGTGGAAACTTTTTGTTTATCTTTATCATGGTAATTTTTGTTGTATTTAATTTATGTTAATGTGAAAAAAGTAACTTTTTGTCCGAATTGTTTTAAATTTTAACTGGCAACCTTAACTAGTAGTAGTACATATTTTGTAGCCACATACTGGCTCTCTAGCTACATGCATCTGTATGCTCTATTGCATTATAACCCAACAAACCATGAATGTGACTGTTCCAGCTAAACGGTACTTAAAACGGCAGCGTCTGATTTGGTGGTATAAAAACTACATGTTTTGTACCTTTAAACCGTTCTCTATACAATTGTAAAGTCCTTTTTTATATTTATCAAGATTCGAATTTAAATTTATGCCATATTCGCTTTGTGTCGTTTGTTCTTGTCTTTTTTCCCCTCTCATTTTTACCCGCTCGCCAAAAAACTGTGAAATATGCATTGAATCAGTTGAGTTGCCGTTTATTCTTTAGTTTATTGTTGCAACTTAATAAAAACTATTTTAAGAAAAGGTAACAATTGTTTAACAACAAATAAAATTAATATGCAACTTAAAGTTTTCTATATGACTTTGTTATTTATTATGTTGATTTTCTTTGATTTAAACACAAATTCTAATTGTTTGATGGTTTAAATCATTCTTGATTTTAAATACAAATTCTAGTTGTTTGATAGTTTAAAATCGTTTATTGAGCTTTAGGTCAGGTAAGAACAATTTACTGCTCTAACTATTTAATCAAACAGATAACTAATTAATCAGCTAGTTATGTTTTCCTTTTCATATTGAAAATGTTGTTGTTGTTGTTTCTTTGGGAAAAATTCGTTAGAGCAATTAATTGTTCTAACCTGACCTAAAGCTCAATAAACGATTTTAAACTATCAAACAACAGCATTTGTATTTTTAGTTAAAGTTCAATTTTATTTGCTATTTTAACGATTTTAAAGTATCAAACAACTAGCATTTGTATCTTAAATCAAGAATGATTTAAACTATTAAACATTTAGAATTCGTATTTTATCATAGAAAATCAACATTAATATACAACTTAATATATGGTACGCTTATATGAAACACACATTGCATAGTTTGCTGACATCGAAACGGTCCGCTTCAGTGCTTTTAAAAGTGCACACTGTTTTCAACCGAGCCGATTGGCTATCTTGGTAACAAAAAAAAAATGAAAGCAACTGTTGAGTATTTATATATGTATGTTTAACATACATATTAATAAAAAACAACACAGCAACAAAAGCAGCACAACAACGAACGACGTGATTACGAACCAAACAAGCAAACACAACAACAGCAACAACATTAAAAACAGCTACTGCGGCTAAGCAGCTTGTGTATTTCTCATACGAATATATGAATTTTTCATCTTCTTAGATTTTGCTATTTTATTAGATATTCGTTTTATTCCCACTAAAACTGATATTTTTGCATTTTTTTTTTCTTTGTACGATGAATATTAAAGGCTGTAGGTATACCCCAAAGTGTCAAATATCACTTTGAAAAAATTCGTGAAAATGACCCCCATACAAACCGCGCTGTAAGACATAATTCTACGTCAAAAGATTTTTCAACGAAACAATTATGAATATGTAGCAACATTATTCCAGATAATATTAAAAAAACTTTCATAAAAAACTCGTGCATACTTCGCAATTTTTTTCATTTATATTGATGCAGGTTAAAACCACTTCTATTTTATGTCACGTAACGTATCATTTTTGGTGGCATCTATCTGAGAGCCGAACTTTTGACAACTCTTAGCTTTTACACCTTGTATAGTGCGCTTAGTAAGCTATTAAAAAAATCATAATAAGAAAACTGTAAGTTTAGTTTTTCTTTGTTTTTCTACTCATTAAAGTCGTACGACTGTCACGTGCGTAGCTACGGAATTGCCCATATTTAAACAAAGTTTATAGACATTTTCATATTTGATCAAAATTATAAGACACAAAAATCTTTATATATAAAAATAGATGTGTATGTGTTCCCTATGGACTCTGAAACGGCTGGACCGATTTTGATGAATTTTTCAAACAATATTTAAATTAGCCCATCGGGTGATCCTATGATTTGGTTGATCTTTCTTTAGCAGCAGAGGGCGCTGTAGTGCAAACATTTTACAAAACCCCAAAAAACTAGCAAGTAAATATGTTTAAAAAGATTTTCAGATGCGATAAATGTTTTAGCTTTACACCAGAGAGCGCCGTAGGACAAATTTTTAAGATAACCACCAAAAACTCATTGACCGCTCAGATGATTAGTTTCAACATTGTTATAGAGGCTTAAAGTTACGATGAGTGTTTTGCCGCTGTCTGTTTTGATATTTTTTCACCCATACAAATTGACCCAGCCTACTACTGTTTATAAAAGATGAATAATTTCGATATCTAGATTTCTCCTAAAAACATCTAAGAAGTATATATTTTCATTACAATTGAAATCTACTGAATAACTCAAAGAATTTGACTATATTTTATTCTGATATGAATCAATATCAAATCATTTCTTTACATAATTTAGATCGAATATTACGACAAAATTTGGGTTCCATCACTTTTTTTGATCTGCTACCTCATATAAAAAAAAACTTCACACCAAAAGTGGAAAAAAGTAACCAACAATTATTATCAGCAAGCCGCCATGTTTTTGTTCTAAGCTATCAATTTTTTAAGTTACTTGTTCCTTTCTACCCATATATATGCATTTTTCACTCGTCCTGCAGTAAAGTTCAATAATTTGTTGTTGTTGTAACATAGTTGTTCCTGTTGCTGTTGTATGTTTTTTTTTTCAGTTCCCTCAACTATAATTTGTCATTTCTTTAATTGGCGCTGCTCAACAGGTTATAAAATGTGATTTCGCTGTCCTGATGAATATGGCCGGTAGCTGCGGTACGTTGATCGATGTGCATGTGGATGTCAATGTCCCTATGTTGTTGTTATTGTTGCTGTTGCTGTCGTTCTGTTGTCTCAACAATTGCAGAACTTTATTGGTTGCGGATTTTTAATTTTTTATTTATTTGTGTGTGTGTGTTTTTTTCCTATGCTTTTTGCTCCTGAAAGTGATTGAAGGCGAAAAATCAGAGCTATTTAGGAATTTTAACAAGCTGCTTGCTTTTTATAGTGTTTGGCATTTGTTTGACTTTTTTACTCGGCCTTTCTTTTTGCAGTTGCATTAAATCTTGGTGCGATGGTTTTTTTTTTTGTCTTACTGGCATTTTCAGATTCTTTTGAAGTATCTAAAGTTCTTCCAGTATCGAACCGTCGTCGATCGTTGTGGTGATCTACGTTGTGTGGATAACAATTAGCGAAACTACATGCCACAAATTTTCTATACCACAAGCGGATGAAGTAATGTTTATGATGAGCAAATGCTATGTGGGTAAGAGTAAGAGAAAGGCATACAATGACGACGACAAAGGAGGGGACAATGATGATGACAGTGATGATCGTGTTATTCATACACATCGAGCAAATTTTTTAGTTTTTAAATGTGAAAGTTTTTGAAGTAAATAACATTAAATTAAATTAAAGGAAAGATTATAGAAAGTGTCATGTTTGAAGTCAGCTGCCTATTAAAATAGGGATTTTTTGATCGTTTTTTTACTTTATCTTTAAAAGAATATCCACTAGCGATGATGAAAATTGTTCAGGTTAACTCATCGTGCGGCTTAATGGAATCAATTATGAATTACACTACTCAATAAAAGTTCAGAATATCCCAGACTATTCTAAAATTAGACCATTTTTTGTCATATTCATATAATTTTTATTTTCTTACTTTTGTAATTCTGTTTATCATTAACTACTTAGGGGTCGTCCATAAACTACGCTACCAATTTAGGGGGGGGAGGGTTTTGAAATGCACTACGATAAGTAATGGTAGGGGGGAGGTGTTTAGATATTGTAACGTTACCAAAAATTAAAAAAATCGACGAAAAACCTCTAATTAATAACACAATCATTTCAAAAAATTTTAACCTTACATGTTTATGTTTGATCGTCTAAATTGATGGTTAACTTTTGTTTCAACGATTTCTTCCACCACCTTTTCCCTCGACACAGGAACCTTTTGGTATTCCTTCACCATCTCAGCACACGTCTGAAAAATTTGGAAAAAGAGAGAAGAAATCGGTTCAAGGTCGTGTCCTACCTGCGGCTTGTATTTCGTTTTTAAAACTTCTATGAATTGCCATAAGTTTATATTATATCGTTTACAATAAATCGGAATAAAAAATACTATTTAAATAAATCAATTTTCAGAAAGCATTTACACAACAACACAGAACTTGGTGCAGCTCGGGTGCAGCCTTTAAGGGTACTCTGTCAAAGACCAGGTGAATTTCTTTGCGTTTGAAATGAGGATTCACCTGAATGGGTCGACATAGAATCCGATGAAAAATTCTATTTTGAAGAATCCTCAACAAAGCTACCAGCTTCTTCTATCCCAGTGATTGAGAGCATCGAATCTTGGATCGCAGATGGAATAGCTTTTACAGGTGATGTTAATTATTGATTTTTTTCCAATCGTTCCTTTAATGCAGGGAACGAAAATAAACCGAACGATATTTTAATGTGCCTCGCATGGCATGAATTTCCGTTCGGTTGCGTATATGTCAGTGGAGACGAACATAAATGTTATTATTCTGTATCGTTCGACAGCATGGCATACACAACATTATAATTATGTTTGCATACTCTCTACTCAACACATTCGGCATACGATATTTTTTACGTAGGCTATTCTCTCTCATTTTGTGTCTCAGAATCAGTGTTGCCAACACTTTTTCATATGTATAAAATTATATATATAATGTTAAAAATGTATTTTCAACCAACTCTTGGATATTTAACTCTATTTGTGCAAAAATCAATCATCATCAGATGAATCGTAATATTTATATACAAACACGGGGTTTTGAAATATTAAATTTCAAGAAGCCTTCTGGTATGTCAAAGCAATAGCAAAATACATGTTTTAAATCTTTTCAATAAACACTATATCACAAGATATGCAATTCTATGCAATTCTATTTTTTTCCATGCTCTGTTTTTACAATGTTCATTGCGCTGTTTACTTACCTTTCCATTCTATGTTATTAAATACACATATAGGTTTTTATTTTGCGTAACTAAAAATTTTAATTTGCAAATATTTTATTCATAAGAATGCGCTAACATTAAAACCTTAACAGATCGGAACAAACAATTTTTCTATTGTTTCTTAAAAAAAGCCGGCAACACACTTAAAAACAAGCATTGAAAACTTTAAATAATTATTTTTAAAAAAATATTCACTTTTCAAAACAAGCTAGAAAAAGCTAGAAGATAAGGGTTGTCAATTCGGTGACCAGCGTGTAGATTGACTCGTAGAAGATTTACATTTACTATTTAGATCGCTTTCAGAAAAGAACAAAAAAGCTTGAGTGTCACCTTAATGCTCTGTTAACTATTTGCCCAACGTCTAATACTAGCGAACACGTTTTTTCTGTGTCAACTATTATTAAAAATAAAGCAAAATTGATTTTTGATATCAAATATTTAATATCTAATTGAAAAATACCATACTTATACTCGCTAATATTTTGAGTAAAGATACACGTTAAATTACTTACAAACGGTTTTTTCTTTTATTTTGGATTCAATTTAAAAAGCTGTCATTTTCACTATTGAAAATTTTTTAAATAACATGGAAATAACAGTAGTAAATGTAGTTTACTTATGTTTTTTTAAACTGCAAAAATTATTATATTTAAAAAAAAAACTTGTCATTAAAATCCATTTGTGAAAAAAAGACCGAAATATATCATAGACAGATATACCCAAAACCTCAAGATAAAGGCCGAAAAAATATGTTAGCTTATAATATTGCTAACTTGGCAACTCTGAGCAGAAGCAATAATTTTTTCCCGCTGGTAAAACTTTGTGTGTTCCAAATAAAAGAAGTATACTTTAATAAAACTGCTTGCTTTTTTAAAGTTCAAACCTTAGCTGGGAAATTTCGATTACGACTTGTAATCAATTACATTATATTTAAAAAATAATTGTAATGATAAAACAATTCTTATGCAAAAAAATTCTATTAGTAATTGATTACGATTACAAATAACCCAAAAATAAACACGATTACTTTAGATTACGCCAAATAATAAAAAAAAATAAAAGTACCAATAAAAAAATCGAACTACTTTTAAATAGGACTGGCATCTACATCTTAAGAAGAAATTAAGAGGTTATGTAATGAGTTAATTTACCACTGGGATGACGCTAACACTGTCGAATTGTTTTTGTTTTATTGCATCATTATTCTCTATTCATAGCATTGAGAATCAGGAAGAGTTGCACAGTGGTGTGAACGCGGAATTAAATAGATTTCTCGTGATAATTTTTGTTACAATTTTGTTATAACTCTTAAGCCTTTAAGGTGATATTAAAATTAAAACAATTGGCTGCGAACCTGCTTAAAAGAAACCAAGAGGGTAAATAAATGCTAATATTATTTTTGACATAGCAGAGTGATAGCTTATATTAAAAACTGTTATTCCTTATGAAATGAAATTGTATTTTGCTTACAATCTTAAAGTTAATATTAACATTTAAAATAATTGGCTGCGAACCTATCTTAAACGAACAAAAGAATAAATAAATTCGTATACTTTTTTAAAGAGCTGTTTTACTATATCTACAACAAAAGTATGTAGCGTTCATAGTTTTCGTGTTACATAGAAAGTAGGCGCGGTTGGGGGGGGGGGCTAGTTTGTTTTCTAATTATAACTCATACGCATAATTTTATTGGTCAATGACGAATCCTTCTATTTTATTCCTACATGAATACAGTATGGAACCACTGTGCGGTGTAATTCCATGAAAGTTCAGCAATCATCTTATTTGTGTTAGTTCGCACTAATATAGTAAAATTCACAAGGGGCCGCACTCGGATCTTGCTGAACAGGAAGGGCCGAGCGCTAAAGTATATTTAAACTCTTTCAGTGAATTTGTCCAATATATTGGACACGACAGAAAGTAATTTTTAATATTATCTTGCAACGGTTTTTTTAATTAATTTCGTTCTATAAAAAACAATTTACCAACATGACAAAAATAAATTTGGACAGATATTTGACATTAAAGTCAGTTGGATTTGGTTTTTGTCCTATTTTGTAAGAAAAACCAACCGTACAGAAATCTAGCCATTGAAAGGACTTAAGAGACGTTGAAGTGAAATCGTTGAAGTATCAGTCAGATATCTTTAAACCATTTAGATGTTCTCTTTTCTAATATTAATTATAAAAACCTAAGTACTTTTTATAAAGATTGTTTTACATTACAAAAATAGTGATGAATATGGTGAGTTTTAATTATCGAAACATGTAAAAATTTCAAGTCAATTAAATAAATTTTGAGACTTTTTAAGAGAAAAAAACTTTTTATAAAGTGATTTTGTATGGAAGTTAGGCGTTGTTTCTACCCGAGCCACTAATTTTCGAACTTCACCTTTATTTTTAGATATAAATCAGCTAAAATTTTTTTATAGATTTATACATTGAGAAAAGAAGCATACTAAAATCAAAGAACATTTACTCAATATTAAAAAAAATGTTATTTGTTTTAGCGCCTTTTTTTAAAATGGAAACTTTTCTTAAAAATAGAGAAATAAATTCCAAAACAAAGAAATAGTTTATTCCTTTAAAGAAAATTTCTTTCTTTCTGAAAGAATAATGTGTGTTATTAATTTTTAAAATCAATACAAAAAAATAAAACAAATAAAATTTTACTTTTGAATCCAAATTCTTAATTTATTAAAATAAATGCAAAAGAGATGCAATAAATTGATATTGTTTAAAGAAAAAATTTCCTTAAAAATAACGAAATTTCAGATTTTAAAACAAATACCTGTGTTTTTTATTTCAAAGTTGAACTTTTTTCTGAGTTTGTTTAAAATGGAATAACTCGATACACAAAAAAAAACTTTATGTAAAAAAGTAGTTTCATTTCCGTCAGAAGCTATATATGACTGTTCGAAGGAATGCGTGATTTCATGACCTTAACATGTACAATTGAAACACAATTCCATAAACTTTAAACAGTAGTCTTATATTCTATAAAAAAAATTATATTGTATAAGTTAACTTACTTACATGTAACAAAGAAAAATTAATATTTTATTTTCTGAATTCTCCAGCCATAACGTGAGAACACGCACTAATAAAATAAACTGAGATTTTCTTAGCAGCTGTGTTAAAAAAAGAGTCGTATCGAAAGACAGACAAACAGACGGAAACGGCTAAATCGGCCCAGCCCAGCTAGCGCCCTGCAAATGTATGCTACCTATAAAACTGAATGCGCCCTTGATACGCAGCATGTGCTTGAACAAAGATAAAATGTTTTTCTCTCTGCTTTCTCAGTCTCTCAAACAACGCTTCTCACAAGGTTCTTTAGTGTAGCTTATACTACGGAACAATGATGTTTATGTTCAAGTATGCAACTTGAACGCAACCGAATAATGGCCTTGGTAATGAATGCTACACAACATAAACGTTCAGTTCTCTCAAATGAACGCTTTACTACCTTAACGAACGAAACGTTAGAGTTTATTTTCGTTCCCTGCTTTAATGTATCAAGTCATACTAGTCACTAATACTAGTGAAAATTGTCATAGCTAGTCAAAATATATAATCATTCGAATGAATTAATTTCATATGTCACGTTACTTTATGGGGGGGAGGAGTTTTGAAAAGCACTACGAAAAGTAACGCAGGGGGAGGGGGGGGGTAAAAAAACCGGAAAATCAGTAACGTAGTTTATGGACGACCCCTTATGTTGATTTTCTATGATTTAAATACAAATTCTAAATGTTTGATAGTTTAAATCATTCTTGATTTTAAATACAAATTCTACTTGTTTGATAGTTTAAAATCGTTTATTGAGCTTTAGGTTAGGTTAGAACAGTTAATTGCTCTTAATTTTTTATTTAAATAAAGAAACATGTATTTTCTTTAAGTAGCATAAAATTATGGCTAAGCTCCTAATGGCATTTATGCAATGAATCAGTGTATTTTATTTTGAATTGGTCTAAAGCTTATAAACCAAAACTGCTTAACTATACTAATTTTAAGAATATCAACAGAGTTTCGTAATTGAACGCAGTTTTCGTAATTGAACTTAGTACTAATTCAAAGTAAAACACACTGATGCATTGCGTAAATGTACTAAGGAACTCAGCCTATATCTCACTAGCTAAGACCTGTGGTATCACAAGGAACCAATAATTTGGTTCAAGTAGGCCGGTCTAAAGACCTGATGCCGCCTTAACCCAGCCTAACCCTAACCTAGTTGAAATCCGGCTCGTTGCTGCAACAAAAGAAATATTTATGAAAATATTGTTTAACACTGGAAGGACATGCACATTTTTTATACATAAAAGTCATGCTTCGTCGAATCCACTACGCCATTTTTCAAAATGGTCCTACGAACTACCTATATCTTAATACAAAGATTGATCACAATTAATGATGAGGCCAATGAAGAAAAGTTAACGATTAAAATGCCAAGGCTAAGGCTAATATGTCATAATGTTTCAAAATGGCTTGTTTTTGATTACTAAGCTTATGTAGAATAAATAAAAACAACAGTTTATTTAATACAAAATATTATTTAATAAAAATAATAATTTTTCACAGATTGAGTCAATTTGAATTATTTCAAAAAAGGTACATTTCAAAAAACAAAATAATAATAACTTAAGGCACATACTTAATATAAAATTTGTTTTTATCTTAAAAATAATGTATCAAATTTTAATGAAATCATATTTTTACAAGGTTGAGAGTAAATTATAGGCAAGAGGCATAAAGCTTTCTTTTATGCTCTCCACACAAGCTCATATGGCATTTTGAGCACTACGATTTGGTCATGCGACAGTTAGAAGGGGGACAAAGAGCGTCTTCGTCCAAGATACTTAAATCCTCTGAAGAGCTTTATTCTTTGAAGCTTTCATTGAAATTGTCCTCTTGACCAGTCTCCTCATTGTTGTTGTAGGGCTCATCGTCCAAGTCGTTGTCCAGATTATTTTAAGAGTCCTCTGTACCTAATCTATCGTTGTTGCTATTCATCATCAAATTCGTTGCTGTCGTCACAAATCGAAAGAAATTTTTCTATTTCCTAAACTTTTATTAATTTTTTGCTGCACAATTTTCATTTAAACTGTACAAATCTGATATTATTACAGCAAATATGACAAATTTTCACACTACACACTATTTTTTTGGCTGTTCGCTTGCGCAAGTTAACGACACACTCGCTGACTGTTGGTCAATAACCGACCCAATTAATTATGTTAACTTTCGCAATCATCATGGGCTAACAACCGCTCTACATTATATGCTGACTTTCAACCCAGCACTTTAATATTTCTTCAATATTTCGCAATCATCTTTTTATGCTGACATATGGCTTGGCACTGTTATGCAGGTGAATCGATTAACAACAACAACAACAACGATAGCAGCAGAGGAACAGCAGTGAAGCTCTAGGCAATAAGTTAACATAAGAATATTTTGTAGTTTAGTCTAAGTTCAGAATTTAATAAATAAAGTTAAAACATCAGAGTTCGCTCTGATGGTTTTTTAAAAATATAAACAAAAGTGAAAATTAATTAATTCGCACAACAACAGCTAGACGACGGCTTACGCTGTACGACAATTAAGAACAAAACGTACTAAAACAAGAAAGATAAACGATAAAATGTGACCATGCGTCGTCGATTCGACGGAACATGTCCTTCCAGGGTTAAAGTTTGAAAGAGTTATCATGTTTATTTGAAAATAAATGCTAATCAATCTCACTCACTTGTATTTACGACGAAAAATATCTGTTTTTATTTTCTTGGTCTATATTTTTTCTTTTTATTCTCACGCAAGTGCAAGCACTAAGTTGATAAAATTTAAATAGTAAGTTCGTTCTGAGTTTCATTGATGTGTGACATATAGTTCGAAATTTATACCGAAAATTTGACCTGTTGAAAAAGTGCAGATTATGATGTATGTATGTCATAATACTAATTTGTATGATAAATAAATAATTGCCTTAACTCAACATATAAGAGTTAAATGATCTGCAACTATACTTGGTAATATTTACCGAAATTTTTTTATAGTTACAATTTTGTTGTAAACACATTAAGTTAATCAAACCAACTTTTTTTCAGTGTGTACCTCGAAATAATTAAAGCTCACATTTGAATTTTAACATTAGTCAAAAAATAACTTACAAAGAAGAAACATCTACTTTAAAAAAGTAAGAACAATTTAATTAAAATTAATCTTGGACCAAACAATGAATCTTGGACTGAAAAAACTAATTAAGATCACAAAAATCGCAAATCGATTTGAATCGAAATTAACTCGAGGCGATCGCACGCTTCGTTAAAAAACTGAAAATTTCCACTTTAACACCTCGACGACAAATGTGCTCCAACGAACCAGCGCAACAGCTCATGCAAATGCAACGCTGCAGCTATGTTTTTTTTTTTCTATTTATTGTGAAAAGCGACATCCGCACTTAAGCCTTAACACATGTATGCGTGAGAGAGAGAGCCACTTGAGTTGAGCGAAAGAGTGCGTTGCACAGGTTAGTATCAGATCTTAGCTAAACGATAAGCTGATTTGCTTATGGCCAAGTTAAGTAGCTACAAATGGGCTATAAACGCCATGAACAACTATTTTGAACAACAACAGCAGCAACAGTTGCATTAACATGAAAGCAACAACATTTTTGGTCGTTTGCATGCTGTTTGCTGAGCATCGGTAACAAAAACATTTTAGTACTGTTCGCTGCTGGCGCGCAGGCGTTTTAATTAAAACTCTGCATCTTGCATCAGCTTTTCACCTCCTCTCAAAATTCACACAAAGACAGGCAACTGGTGAAGACCAAAGTAGGCACTGTCACGTTTAGCCTAAATATATTTGCTTCATTTGGCCAACTTTATTTGTTGCTTACAAAAGGTGTTTTTTGTGGTTTTTTTTTTTGCTTGATCTATGATTCAAATACACTGAGAACATAAATGCTAATCCAATAAGATGAACCTTACTTCTTAAAGACGTGGCACATCCATCCAAAAGCTTGAGATAATTCATAAATTTGTAAAAAATTTCTATATTCTGTAAACAAGGGAGTGTCTGATAGGTTTCATCTGGAACTTCAGAGCGGAACAAAATCAATACAAGAAATTCAAAATGTGTTTGAAGTAATCCTGCCATCGAGCCTGCTAACTACTTCTGAAAATGAACTGCAGATCTTAATACAAAGATTGATCACAGTTAATGATGAGGTCAATGAAGAAAAGTTAACGATTAAAATGCCAAAGCTAAGGAGGTACCTTAAAGCTGCAGACATTGCATGCGAAACACTTATAAACAGGACCTCAGTAGATTTTGAAAAAATTATTTATGAATGGGGAGAAGCGTCGTTGCCGAATTAAACACTTGTTTTATTTTTCTTTTTTATTTGTTGAATTTATTTTATTTAAATTTTAATTACAGGGAATAAATCCTTACGCTGAAGATTACTAGAATCTTATTTAAAGAGCATAAGTCACTAATGTTTATTGTTTCAAAATTATTTTTAACGATATATTGATTCTTGCGAAGAAGCTTTTCGAAACTTAAATTATAAAAAATTATTTTCGGTGTACGGGCAGTCAATACTTGACATGAGAGGTCTGTCTCAATGTTATCTATTGAAGCCGAAAATGTATATTGATTTCGATGAAGCTATCAAAAAGCATGGCAGAATAGTCAAGTAGGGCCTACTCGGAGAGAAATGAAGTAGAAAGCAGAGAAAAGCAAGCTAGTTGTCAAAATCTGCTGTTCATCTCGAGTTTCCTTATGTTCATATATCGCAGTTGATTTTAGTTTAAATTTTTTTTTTTTTTTGCTTTTTTGCATATTGAACACTTCACTTTTTGTTTTATTTACACTTTTTTATAATATTTTCATTCAAATTAAAACAAACTTAACACACGTGTCCGCACTGCTTACAATTTGAAAACATAATATTCTTATTTCATTTGACGTTTCTACGAACTTCGTCATTTTGACAACTATTCAACATTTTCATTTTCCACTCTTCGTTGACGCATAAGGGCACAAAGCAAGCCGGTCCTACCTGGTTATTCTGCCATGTCAAAAAGTTTGTGTCTCTAAAAGTAAGAAAGAAGAAATTTTAAGTCTTTTTGCTATCACAAAATAATTTTTTTTTTATTTTATCTTTGAAACCGAATCGATGTTCTTAAGAGCGCAATAGTTAAGTGTACTCGATGCAGCTTAGCAAAATTATTACAGCAAATTAAAAACAAAAACTAAAGTGAAATCGACTGAGGTGATAGTTGACTGTTGGTTTTCGATTGTCACTTTTGACAAACCCGCCAGAGGACCTGTGGTATATCTTCCTGTCCAAAGCCAGGAAAAAGGGTGATGGTTTGATATTGGCTAGAGAATTCATGGGGCACGGGATTTCTGCTAAACAAAAGGTCCGCCTTAAACTTTGGTTGTTGGTTGCCGAGTCCTGGAGAAGGCATGGTTATGATATTAATTTATCATAACAAATAGAATTTTGATGCCTTCAATGGACAATCAATCCAATGTGACTTTAAGCACGGAGACAGCCATCCATCAAATGATGAGGAGACCTGATCTATCGTCTACTTCAGTTCTTTGCTTTAGAATAAGGGTTCTTTGTAAGAGACATAGTAGTCCTTGAGCAAAATATACTTCGGTCTGCTTCCAAGTTTTCCGAAAAGAGATTTTAAGGATCCCTTAGTATGCCAACGGCGGCCGTTGCCTAGAGGGTAGAGTGTGTGGCCCCTAAACTAAAGAACCGCGATAGCCCGGGTTCAATTGCTAGCTCAGACAGAATATTTTTTTAATTGAATTAATTTTTCTGTTCGGTCTTCACCTCTCTGCAGACAATGGCAAACCTAAAAGAGTAAAACACGGCCATGTTAAGCTTTTTGAGAACTTAAGCCATTCGGATTCGGCATTAAACTCGTAGGTCCAATACTCGATCATTTGTGTTCAAACATTTAATGACACGCACAACACAATTGATCAATAAAAACTCGGTCAAAGTCTTTTCTAGGGTTTTTTATTTTTTTTTTAAGTAAGCTAACAAAGTTGAGTAATTAGGATTATGGTTATCTTGCGATATTAGATTACCGGGAAACAAATGGTTATTTTAACCTCGATATGTACAATTCCAGTGACTGAAGGTTTTACAGTCAAATACAGATGTTCTAAACAACTTTTGGTCTGTTGTCGGGATGTTGAAGGGCCTTGTCTGGTTGAGGCTTTGCCCGGATATTGACTGTCAATAGAGACCAGAAAGGTTGGAAAGGTTGGTACTTGTTACACCTTGTTACACCTTTCGACAATTTCAAACAGTAAATGTTATTAAGGTAAGACACTACCGGATCAGCATACCTGTGTAATTTAAGGTCAGCTGACGGGAAAACCTAAACAATCTGATTAGTTGCATTTATCAAATGGCGGGGAAACCTGATTTATCAGTAGCAAGAGTTCTATAGGTTTGCGGTAGTATAACTTTTCAAAACAAAGATTTAATTTTTAAATATGATAACGAAATTGGGTTAAAAATAAAATTTGCTAAATTATCAGTATTTTATAACCATGGGCCAGGTTATTGTTTATATAACCTAGTCATGCACAATTTTAGTGTCTGAAGTTGTCACGGTCATATACAAATGTATAAATTAATTATTAATGTTGGTTTGGTGCGGTGGTATTGAGAAAACTTTTTCTGGTTGATCCTTTGAATTTCGAATGGGCGTTGGCCGACACATTATTTCGGTTCCAAGTCAGAAGCACCGTAGAATTGAGCCTACACGGCAGGAGACTACGTTAAACACAAAAGGGTATGGTTCTTTTAATTTTCTTTGTTCTTTCCTACATTTCAGAAATATGGAAAATTAAAAATCCACAACAAATTTTGTGGAAAATAGTGTTTTTGATTATAAACTTTCCTTTGGTCTGCATAAAATGATCACGAAATATTTCAAATACTTGATTCTGTGGAAAATAAAATGTTATTTCAGCATAGTTTTACTTTAATTGGCTTAGGAGATAAGCTTTGTGAAAACTTTAAATATGAGTTTCATTTTATGAAAATCAAGTGATGAAAACGAGACCCAAAAAGGCTTTCGCATAAAATCGATAACTAAAAGTTATTGTTAATTTGATAATCACATAAGCAATAGTGATTATGTTGATTAACACCTATCAACTATCACCTTAGCCGATTCCACCCCTGCATATGTACTTAAAAACTTTTATTTTGTGTATAGAGATTTGTGATAATTCCCCCTTTTGGGTGCAAAATCTATTTTCTGCCCTGGGTGCCAGGAACCTTAGCTACGCCACTGAATGTGTCAAACATTTGTTCTTTAAGACATAAAATATTTCATTATTATTATTATTATTGTTATTATTATTATTATTATTATTATTATTATTATTATTATTATTATTATTATTATTATTATTATTATTATTATTATTATTATTATTATTATTATTATTATTATTATTATTATTATTATTATTATTATTATTATTGTTCATGTAAACAAAGAACTTATGCTTATATATAAGATAAGGTTCTTGTAAGCATAAATTGGAATAAAAAAAACAAAAAAAAACAGAACAAACAATAAAGTCTCTAAGCCAACAATTTCTAAGTTAATATGACAACAGTAGCGCTATTATCGCTTCCATGAGTAAAAGTACTTACGCTAAATATATAGTTGCTGTGCCAACAATTTTTACTCACGAAATGAGATTTAAGGGTGGCACAGGTGGGTGACCAACAGTAAATATTTTCGCCACCATCGGAAAATTCTTTATATGATTTTTTTTGGGCCAATTTGTAGTATGTTGAGTTGTTTGACCTAAACATTTTAATTACAATTTTGAAACAAAGTATAAAGAAATTAAATTTTTGAAGCTAAACTTCTTATTTGATATTGAGTGAATAATTTTTAGAGACTCGTAACGAAAAGTTTTCGTCATAAAAAATATTTCGAGTCTTGTCACGTTTTTGTGTACATGACCAATGAAATTTTATATTTTTTGTATGAGGACCCGCAGAAGGGTTGTAGATAGAGGGTAGATGTGCTTAGAGATGTGGAGGTGTAAAATTAATAGAACCAGCTCATACATGCGACCCCCCTAGGGGTCATATATTTTTTTAAAACAAACTATAATAGACATTTTTAATTTTGTGCTTTTTGTGTGGAGATCGCCAGAATGTTGGCAGATAGAGTGTAGCTGTGTTGAAAACATATGTTGAAGGAGAAAGTTAATAGGATCAGCCCATACATTTGAACTAAAGGGTCCGCCATCTAACTTTTTTTTTTTCAACTAGTGCTTATTTCGTGAATGGTAACACTCATGATATAATTACCAGGTATTATTATTCGCTGAAAATCAGCTGGGGATAAAGGGTCATTTTGCGCATACAGTGTCAAAATGTAGCAAGAAGGTGGAAACAGTGTTGCTTCTTGTATTATTTCAAATCAGAAATCTGCAAACGATAGGGGTATTCACAATGTGGTGTATTTGTGATTAGTTTTTATAAAATATCCAATATATAATAGTTATTGTGAACGAACCTTTAATAAAGTGTTGTATTTTTAAAATCAGCTATTTTTTTTTGTGTATTTTTGTTTGGAAATATAAATGGAAATCACAATTTTACTGCAGGAAATCATGAAAAAAATTTAAACAAAACACTACATGATAATAATTTTTATTAAATAATCTTACAATGCAGCCAGTAGCTAGGAGTAAAAATGCTTTTAGGAATAAACATTATGCATTTTGTTTTTGTAATTTTACAAAACTTAATACAATTCTAAAATTTAAATATTTGTCTTGTCCTTGCACTTGATGGTCATCACTTGATGACGTGATAAGCAACAATTTTATTAGTTCATTACATCAAAAATTAAGTAAGCATAAGAGCAACAATATGATTCAAAGTTCTAATGTCTGACTTTAAAAAAGCTCAAATACTATAAAGCCTTTGTATCGTTTAGCGTAATACAATCAGCCCTGACATGAATAATTTTTCACGCGTAATCGGAAAAGGGAGTTTTCATTTTTAAGACAAAGCTCAAGAACATTTTGGAAATGTTAAATGCAAATTCGTTTATCCACAGTTTATCAACAAATTTGCATTAAAAATTCCCAAAATGGTCTTGAAATTTATCATAAAAATTAAAACTTCCTTTTCCGATTTCACGTGAAAAATTATTCATGATAGAGCTGAATATATAGTTGTTGAAATATAAACCAAATCAATCGCTTTATAAACGAAATTGCAAAAGTTTTTTATTGCCAAAATTTTTTGTTTTAATTTTTGATTTTTTTAATCTTTTACTAAAAGTTTTAATTCGAAAATGCATTCTGAAATGGTTCTGGAAGTTCGTTTGGTGAATACAATTTAGCGAGTTTTTTCTGTACTCCTTCCACACTAAATGTTCCTACCATTGGCTTGACTAAAGACGGCCTCCAAATCTTTTATTTTTTCCATAAATGCAGCTGATGGCTTTTTCAGCCTTCCCTGTTAGATTTCATCCACCCATATAAAGGAGCTGTCTTTACGTTGAAAACTTTAAAAATGTAGCCTTTTTATAATCTAGCCTGCAACGTACTCTAAGGCGTCCTCGTGCAGTTCGTCAATTTCGTCACCTGTTAATATTCATATGTAGTATTCACATATGTAGAATCAGTAAAAGTAAAAGCAAAAATCCCCTTTTACTTCTTGGTGTGTTTGCAGTACTTTTATTTGACACCAATTTGACACTATATGCCCAAAGTAACGAGTAAAAGTAGCGATTAATAGTACCTGGTAATTCTATTAGGGTAACACTTAGCTCATGTCTGATTTGACAGATAATTAGTTTTATCCTTCCCCTGAACGAATATGCTTGAACAACGCTGGGAAATATTGCTACATTACTTTGAAAATCATGGTAATGTTGCAGAATGTGTGCGAAAATTGCGTACGGATTTTGGAAGAAGAGAAGCACCGTCAGCTCCGTATGTTCGTTATCTTGAGAAAAATGTGAAAGAAACTGGCATCCTCATCGATAAACCAAAGCGTGAAAAGCCAAAAGAAGTGCGTGCATCAACATTAATTCACCGTCGTTCTCAACAACTGAACATTTCGGAGACATCATTGAGACGAATTTTGCATAAAAACCTTGGTATGACACCATACAAAGTCCAATTGGTTCAGGAGTTGAAGCCAACTGACCATCCAATGCGTTTTCGCTTCGCTAAGTGTACCTGCGATCGACTTACAGAAGATGCCGATTTTGCCAAAAAAAAAATCATATTTTTAGATGAAGCTCATTTTGATCTTGGCGGGTATGTAAACAAGCAAAATTGTCGCATTTGGGGCACAGAAAACCCGCACGCATACATTGAAAAGCCGCTGCACCCAAAACGAGTCACTGTTTGGGGCGGATTTTGGTCCAGAGGCATAATTGGGCCATTTTTCTAGGAAAATGAGCAAGGAGTGGCCGTTACAGTCAATGGCGATCGTTATCGGGTCATGTTGAACGAATTTTTGTTCACAAAAATTGAAGAGGAGGATATTGGCAACATTTGGTTTCAACAGAACGGCGCTACGTGCCACCCAGCCGAAGCTACACTCGATGTTTTGCGCCCTGTTTTTGAAGATCGCATTATCAGCCGCAAAGCTGATGTCGTTTTGCCACCTCGGAGCTGCGATTTGACACCGTTGGACTATTATTTGTGGGGTGCCCTCAAAGGTAAGTGTTACGCCGACAAGCCAGAGACAATTGACGCTTTAAAGGACAATATTCGTGAAGCCATTGGTGAAATACAGCTGCACACAATCGATAATGTGCTTAAAAATTGGACCGATCGTGTAGGCTACTGCATGGCCAGCCGAGGCAGCCATTTGAATGAAATTATTTTCCATTATTAACCGGAAGGATTGTACTTTCAAATAAAAAGAGAAATTTGAGTAAATATTCAGTAGTTTTTTTTATAGAATTTTCAAAAAAAAAATTATTTAACGGACCATGTATAATAGACTTTATTTCTAATTTTTGGAGTTTTTTTTTGGGGACCACCAGAAAAAAGGCAGATAGAGTGTGTTCAGAAGAAATTTTAAGGAGGACAGGATTGCTAGGACCAGCTCATACATTTGACCTCCTTTGGGACCTCCAAAATTGTTTGATCTGATCTATAATAGAAATTTTTTTTCTATATATTGTGTTTTTTGTTTTGTGTATGGGTGAATTTCAAAACAAACGACTTTTCCCTGCTCCTGCTTTTTTCAGTCTTCTCCTTTAAAAAATTAGAACAAAACTAAACTAAAGGCAATAATGTTGTAAGATAAAAACAATATAGAAGTTAATAAGGTATTTAGAGCAAAGGCAAGTTTCATCGTTTCACATTTACAAGCGATTATTTTCTCCCCTCTCTTTCCTCTTTCATAGAAAAATATTTGTCACCACTCTTATCTGCAGTTATTCAATATAGAAAAATAAAACGAAATGAAAGAACAATTAAAAGAATATGCATTGATTTGCAATGGCAGAATTAATTGTAAAGATTTCTTGGTGTTTTTTATTTCTAAAATTTTAATAAAAAAATTGGCCATTTCTGCCATTTCAGGACTTTGATCAAGATTCTATTGATCAATTGTGTTGTGCGTGTAATCAAATGTTTGAACACAAGTGATCGAGAACAGGACCTAAGAGTTAAATGCCGACTCCGAGCATCTTATGTTCTTTTGAAGCTTCACGTGGCAGTTTTTACTCTCTGAGGTTTGCCATTGTCTGCTGAGAGGTGACGACTGAACAGGAAAATTAATTCAACCTCCCCCCCCCCCCCCTATGATTTTTTGATGAAAACCAATTTGCTTAAAATGTTGTTATATTTTTTTGCAATGTGTTATAGCTTAAAAACTTTTTTATGTAAAAACATTTTCAAATATAGCTTAAAAAATAGTTCTGTGAAAAATATTTCAAATATTTTAAATTATTCCAAAGTTATATACATAAATCCATGTTTTAATCTATTTCCTTATCTATATATTCATAGCTAACGTTGAAGTTATAGTAGAATTTGTCCTGATCCAATTCAATGAATTTTTTATATGATCGTTTTGTGAATTTGTAAAAGTTTAAATTGACCTTCGAACAAAACACATGCTAGACGTTTCTGTTTGAAACATCAATGAATGACGATCAGAATTTTCTGATGTATACAGCATTCTTATTGATGTATAGTATTGCCCGACAGACCACCTTACTGCTATATACGAATTTTCATGCTGTTCGGAAAAAAATTTAAATATTCGCTATTTTTAGTACAGTTGCCGAAAATAGCCATATGAGCTAAATTATCAAATCTTAGTCTAATACAACCAAAACCGTTCGAAGTATAACATTTTTGATTACTTCTAGGCAGTAATGGTGGTGTGGCAAAATTTTTTCACTTAAACCATCTCATACTCAAAACAATAGAATGCCAGAATTTCAGCTCAATTGAGCTTAAACCGAGTGCGCTTTGCTTTACTCCAAGCTTATCTCCAAAAAGTGGACTTAACTAAAGAGGGTCATGCCCATTTTTAGTAAAGTTAGCGAAAGTAACCATCAAAATCGGCAAAAAAATGGGCATGGACAGTAGACGTGGCAAATCTAACATAGCATATTACGATAAAGATGGAATAATGGTTTGATACCTACATCGTGCTAATCTGTTCAGATTCTCGCGTGATTGTCAAACATCCGTGGAGTGTCACAACGCTTTTATATATTCGTATAGATAGACTAACACAATCTCAAGTGGGGAAAAGCTGGCTGGCAAGGCTGCAAAACATAATTAATGCTGATAACTAAATTCTGGCAACTCCCCTCAAAACATTAACACAGAAAATTTATTAACACTGTATGAAAGCAAGAATCTCCCTGAAAGTAAAGCTGGATTCATTGATCACCTTCAGCATTTTTTGAAAGTTTTTTCATATGAATTTTTCGTTCAGAGAGAAAATTTTCTGCACGCTCTCAATTTGATTAACATTATTTTAAATCACACAAAAACATGCTGAAGATTATCAGTGAATTCAGCTTAACTACACAACATGGCTGTCGTGTTATATTGAGAGAAGCTCTCTCGACAAGGAGAAAAAAGCTTTGTTTGCTGTTATATTGTGCTGCTGGTTGATTGTAGGCATCAAATAAAATACGTGATTTTGCAATAATTAAAGAATACATTTTTCAAAAACCTTGGTAAGCTATAACAATCTATATTATCATAGGAATTGAATAAAAAAAGAATTATGAAAATCGGTTCAGCGGCTACCGAGCTTATTCTGGATCAAATTTCGTGAGTCTCTTTTTATATAATAGTATAGATAATAACAAAGATTTGAGAATAAATGTTTATTTTTTTTATGTAATCAATTTTTGTTTCATTTTGCATGGAGAGTTGACAATTGTCTTGAGTGTTGTGTTGCACTTTTTATGAAAAATTTTGGATAAATTCACTAGTTTTTAAAGAATATCGGGCTATTTTTAAAAAAAGAATATAGTGTTTAATATAAGCACAAATCAGACAGCAAAACAATTCACTTTCAATAAAAAAGGAATGTTTGTTTTATAATTTAATAAAAATTAAGCAAAGTTTTAGTAGACTTTACTAGAGTGCCAACACTCAAGACAAAAATCATATACGCTTCTGCAAGAAATAGAAAAAAGTACTTTAACAGAATTTTTTAAAGCGCGTTACAGTGATTTTGAACTCTGCATTAATATTTACAACAGTGGCCATGTTCAAAGTTGACCAATATTAAAGTTGATAAAATTTAAAAATTTCAGTGTATCCATTTGAGTGTATCCATTTCAGTGTATACAGTGCATCCATATATTTTGAAATTTACCCATATATATACTATTTAATATAATTTATATGTATCATATTCTAAGTAGTGATCACAAACGCTTAAAGTCAGCATTACCAATTGAAGCTGTCATATATTGAAGAGTAAATATTAAAAAAGCAGAATGTATTTTTTGCAAATTTTGTATTGTATTTCTTTTGAGATGTGCTCCCTCTGCCTCTTTTTCTCTGTCTCTTTCACAAAAATCTCTCATATTCTTAATTTTCGGAAGTTTTACTTCTGTACTGTATACACGTTTTACTGTATTTTTTCCCGATATTTCGCAAATTGTTTGTTGACATCTTCAATATTGTTTGTTTATTCTTGATTTAAGCAGAAAACTTCCTATTTCTGCTTTTTTCTGGCTGAAGTGAAGAAAATTGCAAATTATCTAAAAAGGTACATCAGAAATATAATTCAAGTATACACATTTTGCCCAGAACTTCATAAGATATGATCAATATTTGAAAATACTAAAAAGGGCGGACCGACACATTTTATCTTGGGGTAAATAAAAACATGGCAAAGTCTCTACATAAATCCGACCATTATTTTTTTTTCTCCATACAATTAACGACCAGCCTAATATACTTATAACAATATTTTTCCGTGTAAAAGTTTTGCCGTGCTCCTGGTGGCCATGGTTTTTACAGCAAGAAAACAATTGAACTGAGCTCAGTAGAGTTAATGAAATTCTAAATGCACGGACAACCTTAAGAGCGTACAAGCCGATAAACGTTAGCTAATGGCAACAAATACCAATAACAACAACAACAACAAGAGCAAAAAATCCGCAAACAATTTATTTTAATGTGCAAACAACAACAGCAGCAGCCTAGCCTAATGGCTGCAAGACCAAAACTGAAGGAACAATGATCTACACGCTAAACAACTAAAGTATCTACAACTCACTGAGCACAATGTATCTGCAAGTAGCTAACTTATTTATATCCGCCGTACATGAGCTCACATGTGAGCTAAGTAAATGATACTTTTGGCTTCTTCGGTCTAGCTTATATGACGATGTTCTTGTTGTTGTTGTTAACGTTGCTATTGCCTCTAGCAATGCTTTGAAAACAATTAATGTCACGATCTACTCCAAATTAAAATATTTCTCATTTGAAAAAAAAAAACAGCAACCAAAATGCTAGTAAAATAAAAATAAAATGTTTGCAATTACGTTAATTTGTAATTGCTTCATACCTGTTTTTGTAGTCTTTGTTTGTTTTTGGTTCGAAAGTTGTGTGCTTATTGTTTAGTTTTATTTTCCATTTTTGCATTCTTGAAGCTGCCGTTTTCGTATACGGGCATTTTATCTTCCATTTAGGCATATTTAGCGATGAAGCATCTATTGATAGAAATTTATTTATTTATTTCGGTCTACAGAATAAATCTTACAGACTATACTTAAATTTAACAATAGTAATGAACTATCTTAATTAAAAATCTTAAATAGATTTAAAAGAAATTGAGCCTCTGATCAATTAAAATTCAATATGGTACAATAAATATTACACAATTTAATGCAACTAGTTATCGGTTAGTTGCTAGCATAATTACTTCTATGAAATACTTCTTTCAGCATACGGTTGTTGCGCAAATTTCTTGGTGAATTTCAGTTTACTGTATTTAATTTTGTTATGTAAAATATTATGTGTTATGTAATGTTTGTTACATTATATCAGAAAATTTCTACCGCTAAAATGCCAAAAATAATCTTCGTTCAGTTCCTTAGCAATTTCTCTAATATGCTATTCTGAGTTTCAAATCGCCTATCTAAAAATGTAGCTTCTACTACTCGCCACAGAAAGGGATGTTTTTATGTGAAAAATTTATTTGGTTATGGCTGGATGCCATTCGGAAACTTTTCACTCGTGGTAGGAAAAAAATGCTGGGTTGAAGAAAATTTATATCTGCTGAAATTGAATTGTCATTTTTACTGTGCCAAATGAAACATGAACATGTTATCCAGAAATTTTGACGTATTCTCAGCGAATGAACCCTCAGTTGCATAAATATCATAATTCAAAATAATACTATGAGCTGTAAGGAATGTAATTGTTTTGCGTCAAATAACATTATAAAAACAAAAATTGTGTAAACATTAACTTGCAAAAAAAAGTGATTTTTAATTCGTGATTATTTCCATTTTATGTTTTCAGCATGATCTGCTTAGAGATGAAATAAATTGGAAACATTATTTAAATAATATGTTTTTATTTTTTATTCCACTTATAAAATATGCTGAAGTAAAATCAGTATCAATGTTAAAGATTTCTAGTCAACCGGATCTACAAATACTAAACCTAAATCATGCTCACGGAGAAAAATCGGACTTTGCCTAAACGTTGCAAAATACACACACATAACGTCTTAGCAATAGTTGATTTAATGCTTACTCTTAATTTAGTGTGAGCTTTTCTGACATTATTTCTATAGAATTTGTTGTCAAAAAGCTTATATTAAATTTAGAGTCAACATTAAAATGACAAATTTGAGAATATAAGTCGCACAGCCACTGAATTCAGTATTTTTTTTTTTATTTTTTTTTTATTTAATGTTTACCATCTACTGGGCTATGCCCTTACAGATTACATACTTAACCTAGTGAACAAAATGTTAATTTAAATTAAAATAATTTAATACATCAAATTTAAACTTATTTCTATTATCCGCAAAATCACAATGACGAGCAGCTAAATTGCAAAGAGATAAGCATCTAGAAATCGGTTCATTTGTACCATAGTTAGTTCTATGAAAACGCGCATAAAATAAGTTTGTATCTCTAAAATTTCTTAGCGGAGTATAAAACGATATTAGACCAAGAAGTTCAGAGGAATCTATATTATTATCAATTAAATCTTTTATAAATAAAACGCACTGAGCTTTTCGCCTGTTCTCAAGAGTGTGTAAATTTAAAAATTGACATCGCATATTATAGGAAGGCATGTTTTCAAAGGAATACATACGGCGAAGAGCGAATCTAGATATTTTCTTTTGGATCCTTTCTATACGCCTGATGTCTTTTTCATACATCGGATACCAAACGACACAAGCGTATTCTAAAACTGATCTTACCAAAGTTATAAAAAGTGTTTTTATTGTAAAAGGATCCAAGAACTCCTTGCAGTTTCTTTTTATAAAACCCAGTTTTGAGTTTGCATTAGCTAAAATAAATTCTTTATGGGAGTCAAAAGACAATTTTGTGTCAAAAAATACACCAAGATCCTTAATTATACATTCTCGTTTAAAGATAGAGTTTGTATCATATGTATAATCATAGACATAATTTAAATCTTTCCTAGAGCAAGTAAGAATTTTACATTTATTATAATTTAAACTCAAGCTGTTTTAATGACCAAGTTATGAATAGATTAATTTCTCTTTGAAATTTAGTGCAATCATCAACATTTTTTATTACAGTGAATATTTTTAAATCATCTGCATATAGTAAAAATTTACAGAAAGAAAAAATGGAAGAAATATCGTTTATAAAAAGTATGAATAAAAGAGGGCCTAGGTGGCTGCCTTGCGGAACACCGGATTTGACATCAACTACTCTAGAGTAACAATTATCTACTTTCACAAGCAATTTTCTATTTTCTAAATAAGAAGTAATCCACTTTAACAAAATGGAATGTACTCCTAATTTGTTTAGTTTTTTAATTAGTAATTTGTGATTAAGACTGTCGAAAGCTTTTACGAAATCCGTATATAATACATCCACTTGCATGCGATTTTCAATAGATTCTAGACAATAGTTCGAAAATATTGCCAGATTAGAAGACGTGGATCTCCCACAGAAAAAGCCATGTTGATGAACTGATATATAATTTTTAAATTCAGTAAATAAGCGCTTATTAATGATTTTATCTAAAATTTTAGGTATTATTGAGAGTTTGACAATTGGCCTATAATTTTCTATTAGACCTTTTTGGCCTGACTTCAACACTGGCGATATAAACGAAAGCTTCCAATCGTCTAGGACTGTGCCCTCATCAAGAGACTTATTAAAAATCAACGTTAAGCCAACATATAAAGAATAAGCACATTTTTTAAACAAAACTGGAGGTAATAAGTCGTATCCAGCCCCTTTATTGACATTTAAATCAAGAAGAGCATTGAGTACTTCTTCTTCAGATACTACAATGCTTCCAATGTTTACAACATCAGATATACACGAAAAATCCGAATCTTTATCTAAATTAAAGTTATCAAAAACCGATCCAAAGAAATCAGCGAACAATTCTGATATTTCTTGTGCGCTATTTCCCACCCCTTTTTGAGACTCCATGGATTTGGGAAAACCACTTGCTTTCCGTTTAGAGTTAAAGAAGACCCAAAATGATTTAGGATTAGATTTTATACTATTTTCAGTGGAGTAAATATACTTTTTATACAAAAAATTAGATAAAAAATCAAATTCTTTCCGACGTAAGACAAAAGCAGCTTTGTCTTCAGCCAGATTTGTTACTTTAAATTTACTATGTGCTTTCGATCACAATTTATACATGCAGTTTCACTGAATACATTTTTTGGGCGTTTGGCAAAGGGGACGTTGCAGTAACGTGTCAGGTTTCAGCCAGTTATTTATATTAGCGCAAAGATTTCATGGCTTTGCTTAGTATACGTTATTTCCGTTATTTTTAACGGAACTCTTTATTCATAAAGAGTTTACAGTGTTGCAAGTCTTATTTAAACTTAAAATTGTGATTTGGTGATTTTTAAAATGTGGCTAAAAACGTACAAGAACATTGCTTGTAAGTTATACCTTTAGTTTGATTTATGATAATTGGGTTTTAAAAGTTTGAAAAATTTTTTAGTACGAACTGACCAAATCGAGTTGTTGCAGGTAATTTTGAGTATTTTCAATAAAACCACAATAAGTAAAGTACCCAACCTGCTACAAACATATTTTGTACATAAAAATTTTGTAAAAATATTTTTTTAGCAAAGTAAAATATTTTTTAGCAAAAATAAAACCACAATATACATCAAAGTTGTATTTTGCGTATTTTAAAATGGAGAAATATTAAAAAAATGGTATTTTTTAAACTCTTTCACAAATGTAGTAATCAAAAAATTTCTGCAAAAATCGAAACATCAGTACAAATGATAGCTGTAATGAAAGGTATAAGTGTTTCATTTATAAATATGTATACAATTTGAAATATAAATAAATTCTTTTGGAGTTATGGGATCACAAATGAGGACATATTTTTCAAAACTCAAAAAAATCAAAAAATTCTTCTAAAAAAATCTGAACCAACCTGAAAAAGTCTTAATGATTTTTATTATCTAGAAACAATACTCAATCGAATCAGCAATATCTTTTTTGTCGCACTCACATTTTTTTCCAAATTTTCACAAGTGAAAATTTCTTGCATCAGCCATTTAATTCAAATATATAAGTTTGGTTTGATCAAAATATTTACAACGCGTTTTAAAACAAAAATGAGTTTGTATATAACTTTATTTGATTAATTTTAAGCGTTCGATACTATAATTTACGTTTTCATATTTTAATAGAGATAATATTGCTATTATTGTATATTATAGCGCATTTTTTCAGGAAAAAATTTCTAATATTTTTTTTTTTTGCTTTCTTCAAAAGTTCTGTATTTTTTCAGTTTTCTAAAAAAAAATGTTGCCCTTAAAATAAATCGTGTTCTTTTCATGTAAAATGCTGACCGCAAGAGTTTAACAAAGCAATATTATCTCATTGCTTTGATATTTGACAGCTCTGCATTCTGCCTTCTAGTAATACCAACATAATAACAAGAAGTGACCATTGCGAGAAGCAAAAAGATGCAATTTTGAAAAATTTCTGAAATTGAATCCAATATATTTTTGATGAAGTTGTTAACTTTAAAAAAACCGAATTGTTATTTAATTGAATATTTGTTAAGAATTCCATGAAATCAGCACTGAACCATTAAATGAAAAAAATGTTGCATTTTTTCTGTTCTTTCCTCAGCTCAGAAGAGATAAACATTTTGTAAATTCAGGTCAGAATCTGCATTTTGTGAGGGCCAAAAAGTGATAATTAAACTTTTGAATGAATTCTGTGTGAATTCTTTTAATACTTAACCCTTAAAAAAACAAAGATACTTTATATTACATTTCTCTAAAAATTTACATTGTAGTTACAATCTGTTTTGAGTGAGTGCGGAATAAAATAAAAAATCTTTTATTATTATAATAAACTTCAATTAATTATTATAAACTTGAATATTCAAAGAATACTTTTTATATTAAATTTTTTTCTTATATGTATGAAATGGTATTATGTCCTTTTAATAAAAAAAAATGTATTCGTAAAAAGCTTAAATACTCATATACATAACCAGTTTTGGTTTCGGTCGATGACTAGTTATAAATGATCAGAGCCAAGTTTGTGCTAGTAGATTTGCCCGGTAAGAAACCATGTTGACAGTCGACAATGATATTACCAATTGCATCAAAAAGTTTCTTTTTAATTGTATGGTCCAATTTTTTGGCAAGGATGCACTGCTTTACGATCGCCATATAATTATTAATATCATTCCTATTACCAGATTTAAAAACGGAATCTACGAGCAAACTTTCCAAGGCTCCAAGAAAAGCACTTCAATCAAGCAAAAACTATATAGAATTGAGATTTTTTTACTAATAAGTGATATGCAAAGCTTAAAAAATATTGGCGGGATTTCACCTTTTTCGCATTTGGAGCTCGGTTTTAAATTTAAATTAGCTTCGAATACCTCTTCTTCTGAGATCAAAAAGGTGTCAATAAGTAAGCGATTTGGTGTTTCATTTATTAGAAAGTTAACTGAGTTCGTAGAATGTATGTACACTGATGTGAAAATAAATGGAGACACCTGTAATTTTTTATTTAAAGCTGCATGAATTATATACAAGGTGCCGCAGATATAGATTTAACTCTCTCAGGTGAGATTTCAGATGATTTCTCTTGATTAGGCGAGTAAAAATGTGCAAGGATGAGGTTCACCCCTCCCCCCTCTTGGAACTAGAGAGAAAAATCTTGATCGTGTCATTACGTGTCATCAAGTGTCATTACGTCTTAGTCTATATTTTATTTATTCTTAACCGATCTCCAAAGTCAATAGCATCTTGAAAAAGAGACTACATGACCTTCAAACCAATGATACAAAAACTGTTTTCTAATCGTACCACACTAAAAGCTAACTGTTTTACGTGTGGTAATTTAAAATGAAAAAGTAGTCATGTTTGCATTGAATACTCAAGTACCATGGCAAGATCAGAAACCAAGTCATTAGAAAACTTTATCATAAAAAAAATTACATCATAAAAATCATCAAGAAATTTATTCAACTAGTAAGCCCGTGTGCCGTTCAAACGCCAAATTCAAACATAACTAGACTTTATTTAAGCTATTGAATCGATTTTCAACTGATCAAAATTGAAATGAAATTATTTTTGGACTTTTTGCAATATACGCGGTATTTCTCATTAAATTTTTGTGTAAATTTTTAGAAATTTAGCAACCTTTTTTTAAGAAATCATTCCAATATCACTTTGATATTGAATATTAATTCATAGTTTTAGGCAGTGGTGCCAACTACACGGAAATTTAAGCCTTGCACAGATAAACGGACAACAGTGGCAAAATAAGGTAAACCTAGGGTTTTTAAGAATATCCCACAGAATTTTTGTATATTTCGCTTTTTTTTCACCAAATTTTATGTCAAAAATTTTGGAATGGTAAAAAAAATGCACTTATCACTTGTTAAAACTTTGCGCTTATCAACTTTGGCTGAACTCTTGCAAAAACAGTTTTAAGGAATCTAATTTCAAAGTGAGCCAGTGGGCAGCCTTTTTTAAGGCAAGTGTATACAGCTTAACCCATTAATGCTCACCACCAGAACTCGTTGAGCTTATTTTTAGAAATTTTCGGCATTAATTCGTATTAATTTTAGACGAAAAATTTTGAAGTTTAAGAAAAAAATCAAAGGATTTGGGTGTGGCAAAGTGTGTAAACGTATAAGATCATAAACGTCTGTAAGTAAAGAAATAAAAAAACAAACTTAAAAGATTAAAAAAAATTTTAAATTGGAAAATTTTCATTTCGTTACGCAGCTGTTTAACTTGAGCCTAATGCATTTTCTCAAATTATATTTTCTTTCTTCTTGATGTCTATACAAAAAAATATCTCACCTGAGTGAAATTTTTCACTTTTCTTTGAAATACTGCACTTAAAACTGGCTAGAAAAAATAACAAAAAGGCTTTAAAGATAAATTTAAGCATTTCTATGGAAAAAGCATATTTTTAGCTTTCTCACACTGTTGGAAGTAAAAGCTTTATAGTGGCTGCGAATTGTTGAAAAATACTTTCATCACGTATGACATATCATAAGTTGTTATTAATGGGTTAAAACAAACTTAAAGTGCCTGTAAAATGTCTTAAATGTTATTGTATTAAAAGTGATTATTGTATTGTTATTGTATTATTGTATATTGTATTGTATTGTTATTGTATTAAAAAATATAAGGTTGCTTTAAAACTAATAAAAGTTTTATGTTATGTTTTAAGTTTTAGTAACATAACTAAAAGTAATAGTTGATAACGATTTTTACTTTAATTATGTTGTACGTAGTTTGCAACTTTCATAAGTAATGCAAATTTTATAAAAAAAAATCAAATATACAAAAAAATTTGTAGAAAACTATTAATGACTTCAATTGAGTTATTTTATTACAATAGCTGGGTCAGAATTCGTGAAATCGCCACGAAAAAATTTCTTTTATTATTTTTTTTCTAATATTGATTTATTAGATGCCTATGACCATAGTAAATTATTGGCCCACGAAAAATTTTTAAATTTTTTTTTTGCCAAAGTTATTGTTAAGTGAAATTTTTTGTCACTTTTTAAATAAAGTCTCGCCATTCGCAAAAGAACTAACCGATTAAAATGAAACTCAGGTATATCATAGATAATGAAATTAAGGCCAGTAATTTGTTAAGAAATTTGAGAAAAAAAATTAACACAATTTTGGCAATGATTTTTTGTAAACAATTATATTTTTAATTGTTCTGCGCCATTGAATCCAAAAACATCGAAATCGGTTAAGAATTCGCTGAATTGCGCCAATTTTATACGTTTTTTTTTCTTTGTAAAACACTGAAATAATATAATATAATTTTGAGTGAAAACAAAAAAGTAATAGAAAATGTAGTATAAAACGTAGTAGTTAAATGTACCTTTGGATATTTCGTACAATGAAAAAATTTTAATATTCATGCAACCAAGAGCTTGTTCTGCGCTTTTGCTCTCCTCGCATTATCAGGGTATCCATGGCAGATCTAGACAAGGTGGTTTTTGGGCTTAGTGATCATAACTGTCAAACTCAGCCATTTTACTATTTTTGCCAATACTTGCTTCCTAAAGGCCGCTTTACATTGTCCTACTGTGTGTTACCACATGTGAGATAGAAAGTATTATTGAATTTCATCATGCTGTCATTTTTAATTTTTGTATGAAGAAAGTAATTTTTCGCTTTTAGACTATCTCACAGAGTCGCACCACATTTTTATACTTTACACGATACTAAAACGTGAAAATTTGAGTAATGAATCGGTTTTTAATGAATTTAAAGACCCTACAAAGTTCAATAAGCTGTAAAACTGCTTCCTTCTGTTATTCCATTTGAAGTTTAAAATTTTCTCACTTAAATAATAAATTTCAAGTAAGTTTATGGTAAAATGCATCTCTGGTGGGATAGAATGCGTGATGAAATTAGAAACAAACCAAAAAATAAAATGTGGTACGACATGCCAAAAAAATCAGAACACACATTGCTTTCCGTTGTTTACACCATCTCACTTTCTATCACACATGAAAATTTTGACATGTGTTAACACACAGTAGGATAATGTAAAGCGGCCTTAACTGCATTCTCACTGGTTGCTGATTTTGTATGAGTTGTCAACTTCGTTTTGACAGTTTCGGTCACCGGCTCTCCGCCCTAACGCTACCTTGTCTAGTTCTACTATGAGAGTATCTAAGTTCATTCTTTTGAGTAACGTCAAATGGCTGCATAACCTATATGATTGACTCATGATGTAGCCCCAGAGGCTAGTATAAATTTTGAAAACCGGCAAGAGAATTTTTGACTAAAGCAATAGGGTTGTGTGGTTTCCTTATAAAAATGTAAGTATCAGTGTTTTGCTTGGTCATTTTCTTGGAAATGGCACTTTTGCCATATGTTTCCGTATAAAAAAAAGAGGAAACTAGTTGTGCTTTGCTTTTAAAATTGAGAAATTATTTATAAAAGCCCAAAATTCAAGGCTTGAGGAGAAATTTAAAAGCATGGGGTCACTCCAGTCGTCTTTATCTGAAATTAAGTTTTATTTTCTAGAAAAAATCGGAATATCTTCTGTCCTTTTTGAGAGATCTGATTTTTTTCGTTCTTTCCTTAAAAAATTCTGATCTCTTAAATAGAATCGTGTTCTATTCTCGATTATGTTGACCTCAAAAGTAGATAAAAATGCAGATTTTTGCACTCTCAAGATCTACGGCTTTAAAATTCTGTCCTTAAATGCTAATTACTGAATGAACAAAAAAGTGACTTCTAAGAAAAATATTAAACATTACCATTGACATTTCATTAAAGTTTGAGCTTTTTCAAGGATGATAAAATATACATATAAATATACATATATGTATATAATAAATATTGTAATATGGCAAACATAAAACCGACAGTTGTGTCTGAAGGTAATTTTAATAAATACGCAGAACAATTAAAAATATTAATTGTTTAAAAAAAATCGTTGCCAAAATTGTGTAAAAATTTTTTTCTTAAATTTATTAACAACTTACTGACCTTTATATCATTTTCTATGATATACCTGAGTTTCATTTTAAATTTTTTTTAAATTTTTCGTGTGCCAATAATTTGCTATGGTCATAGGCATCTCATAAATCAATATTTAAAAAAAATAATTATAGAAATTTTTTCGTGGCGATTTCACGAATTCTGACCCAAATGCTTACAATACAAAAAGGTACAAAAACGCCAAATTAATAGTCAATTAATAAAAATTTATGCGAAATATTCTAAACACTAGCACTTTTCACTATTATTGATACTTTCTAATCGTACACCGACAAACAAACGCGAACTTGTCCTTCCATGTCGATCAGTTTTTTTAAAAGATACATAAATTTGTCTTGTTTGCACAACAAAAGCAATAAGAAGCTGTAAGCTGAAGCAAAGTGAATTCAGCGAACAACAACAACAACATGGAAATATTTTTCAACTAACTTATAAACTATATAGAATTTCGAAATTTTGGCTTCGTTAGGAAATAATATTAGAGGCGTAGAACAGTTTAGAAAAAACAATTTTAAAATCGGTCAACCCATTTAGAAGTTATGCTCTGTCCAACATTTTTCAAACAAGCTGCTCCATGGGAGCTTCGCTAGCTCGCTCCAATTATCAAATGGAAATTGACCAAGGAATTAATAGGAAAAGTAATTTAAAACTATTTTTTCTTTGGAGTTGTCATTTCCAAAAAAGACCTTTTGGGAGAGCAGTGCGTTAAGGACACAGATACGTTCGGAATGTGGACAATTATTTTGATCTTGATTAGCGCGGACTACACTTGCCATCTGAATAACTTCAAATGCTCTAAAACACACCTGTGGAGAGTATTTCAATTTCGGCCCAGTCAAAGATAATTTCTTACAAGTTTTAAGTAGTTTTTCTCCTTAACAATTTTTGTGAAATTGTTCGTTGAAGACAAAATGGATTAACTTTTACGATGTACTCTTCTATTAAAATCAAATTTATAGTACTTTTCTCTATATGATTGTTTATACTTACTCGTAATGTCAAATATGCCGGCACTAAAACTCAAATTATGCAAAACAATTAAAATGTTTTCGCTTTTTGTACTGACGACAACGACTTTTTGTCAAATTAGGCGATGGTAAAAATTAAAACTCTGCAGACGTTGCAAGCAGACAGACAAACAGGCAAACCGACAACTTGTTGTTCGTTTACAGAGAATGACACAAAATCATCAGACACTTTAAAACAAATAACTAAAAAATGATGAAGCAGAAAAACAGGAAGAAAATTGAACAATTTGGTAGCAAATCAGCAGGAAATTGGCCACAATTGGTGGCGTTGTTGGCAGCACAACAAACAAAAAGGGCAAGAAAAAAAACAGAGGAAGCACAGCAACAAGAGCCGCAATAATCAATCGATTGTCCTTCCATATAGCAACTGATCGACAGTTATCGATGATCCGTTGTTGTTGTTGTTATTGTTTTTGTCGTACTTGACAATACATACAACGAAATTCCAATATGACGAAACAGTTAAAAAATAATTAATTGCAATTCCTTAAATGGCTAAGAGCAAGTTTTTCACTTCATTTACAGATGCTGCTGCCGCTGCTGTTTTATTTGTTGTCCTCGTTGTTGCAAGCTGCAACATGTTGTTGCAACAATTTGCGCAGCGACATATGTGTGCGACCATGTTTGCTATTGAATTTTTCTGGTTTTGTTCGATTGAGTTGAGTGATGCCTTCAAATTTGTGGCCTTTTAAGCTGAGGGCTTTTAAAATATTTATACTTTTTTTGTTTCCTTTTTTTAGTGATAACCTAACTTTTTTTATGACTTTAATGTTAGTGTTTTTGCTTAATTTAATAAGGAGCGAGAAAGTATGTCAGCAGCGACAGACGTCTTGACAAATGAAACATTTTGCTGATCTCATTATGAGTAATTTATTTATTTCATTTTATTGCCGCTCAGCAGCTGCTTTTTTGTTTGCTAAATGTATGTGTGTACGTGTGTGGCTCAGCAATTAATTGGCAATTTCTTCATTTTGTTGCTTCAAGTGTGTAGCTTTTATTTATTGGCCTTTAATTGATTAGCATTTCGACAAATAATCGTTCGCGCTCGTTTTTTTTTTTTTTTTGTTTTTGCTTGGTACTTGCTTTTTATTTCTTTTGAATTTACAAAATATCTGTAATTGAACTCACTCGAAATTGCTATTTTTTGATATACATATTTTTATTCGATCTAACAATTCGTGTAATTTTCAGGATCTTTTTCGCCTGTTTCTGTTAGAAATACATTCTTAAGTGTATTTTCAGCATTATAAGTTGTAAAAAAATTTCATTGAAAAAGTGAAATTAAAATTTTTACATAGACTATGTAGTATTATCAAAATACCTTGTGTATTTTTGTCAGTTAAGAAATATATTATTCTTTCACAAACTTTTTGCTCATTTCTGTACTAATGCAAAACTAAAAGAATAATCGAAAGTTTTCTATATGACCTTGTTATTTATTATGTTGATTTTCTATGATATAAATACAAATTATAAATGTTCTAAACGGTGTAGTGCGCTAATGCGCTTGCACGGCATGTCACAAAGATTTCTAATGAAGCCTGTAGCAGGGCCGAAATTGCAATAAAATCAGCTAGTGATGTTTTCCTTTTCATATTGAAAATGTTGTTGTTGTTGTTGTTTCTTTAAAAAAATTCGTTAGAGCAATTAATTGTTTTAACCTGAGCTAAAGCTCAATAAACGATTTTAAACTATCAAACAACTAGGATTTGTATTTAAAATCACGTATGATTGAAACTAGCAAACATTTAGAATTTGTATTTAAATCATGGAAAATCAACTAAAAGAATAATCTTATACTGTTCTCCTCCAAGCTTAATCCTTTGGTTAGAATAATTATAAGCTAAAAGGTGTTTCTTATAGTACCATGACGTTTTTAAAAATTTCAATCAGTTCATTTAGACAATTAGAATTTATGTATTAGTTGTATATTGAACTATTTAGAAATGTTTAAATATATTTTTGAGTTCGAACTGAAACGACATTCTTACTGAACTATTGAATTGATTAAATCTACATGTTCTTAAATTAGCGACTAGTGTGCCAAGAATATTTAAAATTATTTAAAAAAATTTCATGAATTGTATTGCGAGCTTTAGATAAAGTACGTTTCTAAGAAGGCAACAACAATAACAACAACTCTGTATAGAGTCTGTAAATAGCCTACTGGTTTAAAATCTCATATGATTAGTAGCCAATTTAGCGTTGAGTTTGTTCTATATAATTCAAATGAATGAATTCCTAAATGTGTGAAATCATTTACAAATTTAAACAGTGAGTTGATCACAGCTTAGTCACTCAAATACTACTGAAGAGGAAAATGTAAATGTAATGTAAATGTTAAAAAAAAATTCTGAAATATATTTAAAGCAATCAAACAAAAAAATTGTAAGTTTAACGTCTTTTTAAATAACTATAACATAAATAAAATAATTTATTTTAATTTAAATAACACATAACATTTCATTTAATCCACTTGAAAAAAAGAAAATAAAAAGTAGCTTAGTTACGACTCAAATATAATTTCAACAGTTTTAAAAAATTTAGTTGAGTTGAGAAATCATTTTTTATAGCGGGATTATTTACACTTAAATTCAAAGTCTAAAAAAACTAATCATAAGCAACGGACTTGATTCAATAATAGAATTGGAATCATAATACTGAGAAATTTGATAACTTTTGGAAACGTTGCAAGAGATTTTTGCTAATTCTGTTTTTATATTTTTTCATAAGATTGTACAAATTTTTTAAGTAAAGGCGTTATTATATAAAAAAAATATCTTTAAAAATCAAAAAAAGTTAAAACATTATGTTTTCCAATGAATTTTTACATAAATTATAATTTAAGTTGAATCAATTTGAGATATAATTAGGTTTTTACAAAGACTGTATTTTAATTAATGATTGATTTAATTGAACAAAATATATCTCTCTAAAATTAAACTCTTTACCCTATTGACGTCCAAGGCGATATATTTCTAGGGTCTTTTTCTAGCAAAACTTTTTAATGGAAACGTACATCAACCGAAACTGTGGTAAAAAATTATGGCAATTGATATTAAGTGAAACACATCTCAAAAATTCAATTTTTTTCATTAGTCAAACATTTTTCTAAACCGAAAAAGTTTACGGATCCATTATTGAACCTGCTTTCAGAAAAAATATCCTTAAATCGTTTTATTGTTTCCCAAATTCTAAAAATTACAGAAACGGTCCTTGTATATCTATTATCATTTTTTACAACTATAATTCTTAAATTATTTAATAAATTTTAATAAAATTTTACCCATTTTTTATATGGTTTGAAATTTTTTTGTCCAATTTTTAAATATGAAAACAAGTGGCGCGTAGGCTAGACAGATATTTATTGATTGTGTCAATTTTTGGCATCCTCGCAACGTTACTATTTTATTTCTCTATTCTTGTTGGCTGCGGTAGAGCTCAAGCTTGTTTTTGACACTTAATATTTGATCGAAACTTAACGAGTGATGAATTGAGAGAAACGTCACGAACAATGCATTAAAAATACAGTTCGTTTCACATTTTTTTCTCCAATTCGTACTACACATATGCGTACTCACTCACACCAATTTAATATATGTATTCGTAATATTTGAACTGCTCTGTTTTAATTTTTAATAAAAAAAATGAGCAATTTAATGAAGTATCATACGGCCATTAAGATCAATTACCTGGGAATTAGAAATATCTATAATATAAAATATAATAGGCAATAACAGGTGGTGACCGTAGCTTACTGGTAGAGTGAGTTGCTCGTAAGCTAAAGTATCACGGTTTTAACCCCAGTTCAGACAGAATGTTTTGCAATTGTTTTGCAATGTTTTGCAATTTCTGTTCGGCTGCCACCTCTCTGAAGACAATGGCAAGCCTCAGAGTGTAAAAATTGTCATGTAATGTTTCTTAAAAACGTAAGTCGTTCGGAGTCGACATAAGACTCGTAGGTCCAGCTCTCTGTTCGAACATTGAATAACACGTTCAATAGATTTGATCAATAGAAGCTTAGTCAAAGTAAGGATTAAATACTTTTATTCATTTTTAAACTATATGACATTATTCATAATAACATAATCAGGTAAATTGATTTCCTTTACTATGTATATTAACTAAAAAAATATTGATCAACATAAATTAAAATAAATTATTGTTTAATATTTGAATACGTATAGTTATACTGAAGAGAGAATGAGTTGAATTCCAAGATTATTGCTTCTGTGGGTATTTGGTTGGCATTTTTTTCGTTGGTTTCAACACATGTGCAATAGGAAAACGTAACGTTTGAGTATATACACTACGGTCTATAAATGAAATCGATTTAAAAAAAAAGAATTTTTATATTCCAGCACTTTTAATCCATACTTTCAAATTACAAAAGTTTTGAATGAATTCGTCAAATTTAAAAACAATGAATTTATAACTTTTGTTAGCTTATTTTTTAGGTACGTATTTAGGACCCTAAAATTACACATTCGTTGAAGTTAATGCAATAACAAGAGAGTTCAGCTTTTTCACACTTTCTCCGCAATAGATCATTTTAAGAACCAACCCAATATCATTGAAATAACTCAAAGATATCGATAAAAGTGGTCCAATAAAAAACCAAAAGGGAGAAAAATTTACCCACCATAATATGGTTTGGGCTCAGGGACAACACAAGACATAACAACTAACCATGCGTTTACTTAGATCTAATCATACATTAGTTTTCAATCTACTTTTGAGTTGACCTTTCGACAAGTTAACATCAAACACGCTACAGTTGTTAACAAAGGTACTCATGCGATTTAATGGAGCAGTTAACATATAATTTGTTCTACTAAATGGTAAATAAATCAAGTTGTTAGAGTTTCTACTGCTTCTACGGTTAGTGTTAAAATTTATAAGAGAAAAAAGTTCTGGAGAATCGAATGCACCAGTTATAAGTTGATGTAAGTATACGATATCAGCAGATTTCCTTCTCTCACTTAAAGATTGCATCTTTAATAATTTTAAACGATCCTAATATGGAGGAAGATTAAATCTGTCAGTTCCACTCAAGCTTCTCAGAGCAAACCGAACAAAACGTTTTTGAATTCTTTCCATACGATCAACATGCACATTGTAATGCGGGGACCATACTTGACTTGCGTACTCCAAGTGAGGACGCACGATTGAATAATACAGAGTTGTAGTTGTTATTAAGCTATCAAACTCTTTGGCCCACCGTTTTATAAAACCAAGCATAGAAGACGCTTTTTTACAAATTCTATCAATATGCATGTTAAACGATAACTTAGAATCCATGCATATACCATGGCATTGGCGTCGGAAGCGGGGGGGCAAGGGGGGCAGTTGCCCCCGCACTTTTTTAGCTAGATGAACAATTTAAAAGGAAAAGTTATTCAAAATATCAGTTTTTTTTACAACGATAATATTTTTGTATTATATATTTTCCTGTTCTTTCTCTCTTCTTCATGTTTCATGTGAAGAAATTTTGGTGAACTTTTTTTGCACCACCATTTGTACTGCCCCCCCATTTGTACTGCCCCCCAGATGAAATTCGCTTCCGACGCGCTTGTACCATGGTCTTTGACGGTAGTTACACGACTTAAAGCAGTATCTTTAATTTTGTAATCAAAAATAAAATTGTTCCTTTTACGCGAAAAGGTCATAGTTTGGCATTAATCTGGACTTAAAACATCTTATTTTTAGAACACCAAACCTCAAAGGATTTCAAGTCTGACTGTAGCAGGTCTGAATTGTCATTAGAATCAATTGTTCTGTATATTTTCATATCATCTGCATAAATAAGCAAATGAGAGTGTTTGATGACGTGGGTAACATCATTAATCGCCAAAATAAACAGAAGTGAACCCTAGAGGAACACCCGATTCTGCAACAAATTCAGAAGAAAACATGCCTCGGCACCGTATTTGATAAGATCTCTAAGACGATTTGATCCATTTTACAAAATATTTTGAAAATCCCATTAATTTAAGTTTAAATAAAATTAGATTATGTGGTAATTTATCAAAAGCTTTGCTAAAGTCAGTGTAAATACAATCGACCTGGCTACCAGAATCAATAGATTTTAAGCAGAATGTAGTGAAATCAAGGAGATTAGACACAGTAGATCTGCCAGTAACAAAACCATGCTGACGAGTTGTCATGACTTGCCCACAGTGAATTTTCACTCGATCATACACTATTCGCTCAAAAAGTTTAGGAATTGAAGACAATTTAGCGATAGGCCTATAATTAGTGACGTCATTCCTGCAACCTTTTTTGTAAATAGAACTGATATAAGATTTTTTCCAAAAAAGAGGAAAATTACTTTCATTAATTGATTTATTAAACAGTAACGAGAGTGGCTGACACAAAATGGAGCCACATTGTTTAAACACTGCGGCAGGAATTCCATCTGGTCCAGCGCTTAAATCATCATCGATTGATTCAATATACTTAAAAATATCCTCTGAGGTAAAAGATATATGCCCCAAAGAAACTCTGGATGCGTTGTTCATATAATCAAAATACGCTAAATCAGGATTAAAAGAATCTGAACAAAATGATTCTTTAAAAAGATTGGCAAATAAGCCACAAATAATTGTGGAATCGTCAGTAAATCCATCCCATCAGTCTTCTTCTTAACATTAATAAATCCCCAAAACTTTCTTGGATCAGACAAAATACTCAGCTTCATATTATCCAAATACTCATTATACAATACAGCTGAGCAACTCTCAAATTCCAAAAACAAACGTTTGTATGTTTCTAAGTCATTTGAGTCAAAACTACAAACATATTTCTTCCATGCCCTATTCCTATTGTTGCGAAGAGTCTTTACATCCTTTGTGTTCCAAGGGTACGCAGAATTTTTCGCAAATTTGAGACTATATGGTACAGACTGAGAAAACATGGCAAAGAGCTCCGTATAGAAAAAATTTATTGAACTATTAAGATTATTATTATTATTTATGTATTCTAATATGTAAAAAAATGTAAAAAAAAATAATTTAAAAAAATAATTTTAAAAATATAGCCCTGAAATAATTTCTAACAGTTATTTTTTCAACAGACTTTAAACGAGTTCTTAATTTTAATTATTTATAAGCAAAAAGTGTGATTATATTGGGGGTTGGAATTAGTTTTAAAGGTTTTCTAAGAGATGGCGTAACTATCAATAGATCGCATCGGGCACACCTGTGACTATATTCATTTCAAAGCACATTGTCTAAGCTTCATTTTTCAGTATGTGTCATTCCACTGAAGTGTAAACAACATATATTTTTTTCTCTGTGAACATGTCGACTTTCGTTCCAACAAAACGCAATTTGCGGGAAGGTTTACTTTTGTGCTTCCATTTGAAGAAAAAAGCGGTTGAAGCACAACGCACGCTTACTGAGGCTTACGGGGACTATGCTCCATCGATTTCTACTTGTGAGTACTATTTCCGTCGGTTTAAAAGTGGTGATTTTGATACGGAAGAAAAAGAGCGTCCGGGCCAGCCGAAAAAGTTTGAAAATGAGGAATTTCAATGAGGCTTTGCTCGATGAAGACCCGTGTCAAACCCTTCAAGAATTGTCAGAATCATTGGGAGTCGACTTATCAACGGTTGGCAAACGCTTGAAGGCCATGGGAATGATTCAAAAGCAAGGAAATTGGGTGCCGTACCAGTTGAAGCCGAGAGACGTTGAACGGCGATTTTGCATGTGCGAACAACTGCTTCAACGGCATAAAAGGAAGAGTTTTTTGCATCGTATTGTCACTGGCGATGAAAAGTGGATCCATTACGATAATCCTAAGCGAAAAAAATCGTGGGGACCACCCGGCCATGCATCAACATCGAGGGCCAAGCCGAATATTCATGGCGCCAAGCTTATGCTGTGTATTTGGTGGGATCAGAAGGGTGTTGTGTACTATGAGCTGCTAAAACCTAACGAAACCATCACTGGGGAACGCTACCAACAACAATTGATGCAATTGAGCCGAGCATTAAAGGTTAAACGGCCGGAATATGCCAAAAGACACGACAAAGTGATTTTTCAACATGACAACGCACGGCCACATGTTGCAAGAACCGTCAAGGAAACGTTGGAGGCGCTGAATTGGGATGTGCTACCCCACCCGCCTTATAGCCCAGACATAGCCCCTTCCGACTACCACCTATTCAGATCGATGACGCATGGCTTGGCTGAGCAGCGCTTCACTTCTTACGAGGATACCAAAAAATGGGTCGATTCGTGGATTGCCTCAAAAGACGAATCGTTCTTCCGGCGCGGAATCCATATGCTGCCAGAAAGATGGGAAAATGTTGTAGCTAACGATGGACAATACTTTGAATAATATACATTGTAAAGTTGTTTCTAAATAAATGCTCAAAAACCGAAAAAAAACCTTTAAAATTAATTCCAACCCCAAATATGAAATATAATATTAATATCAATAGTTATTTTATCGAAAACACTTCCCCATAAAAATCTTTACTTTTGTTTGGCTAGGTTAGGTTAGGGCTAGTTAAGGTGGCAACAGGTCTTTAGGCCGGCCCACTCAGACCAAATTATTGGTTCGTTATGATGCGACAGGATGAAAGAAGGGATCAATTAAGTGAAACTTTTGTGCATGATACAACTATTTATCAGGTAGCCGCGCACACAGCCTATTTTCTCATGAGCTGCGGATGACAAACGTCAAACAAAAGAAAACATAAAACGAACGTAATTTTTTCGAAATTGTGTTCATAATACAAAACGAGCGTTAAGCAAAATTTTTCTTTGCCAATATTGTGTTGTTTAAAATTTATTTATTTATTTTTTTGTGTGACAAAAAACATTTTAGATATCTCCGTTTTGCATCAGCTGCCTTAGCAACCATAGCAAACACAAGTTTTGATTTTCTTTTGTTTGACTTTCGTCATCCGCAGCTAAAGTTGTGCGGCTAATTAGTTAGTTATATTATGCTTTTGTGTAGGATGTTCTTTAATGTGGCAGAAACTTTAGAAACATATTGAAATCAAATTACTATGCGATCCTCCCCACAAACCACCACCAACTACAACTTTTCATTGTAAATCGATGTGTTTTAAAGTTAGTTTAATTAGAAATAAGGATTCGAGCCCGGAACCCCTGGATTACAGCCAATAGCGCTACCACTAGTCCATCGAGACCGCCATTGTTGGGCTAGGTTCCATGTTAAAAAAAAATTAAAGAAATAATATTGTAATTAAAATATATCATCATTAATTTTTCAGGATTTGATTATATTTGTGATTGAAAATTAACAATAACCCCATTCTAAAATGGAAACAATGCCTATACAAAAATCTTGTGTTTAAAAGTACTTTGATAAGAAAATGAACTCGTAGAATCACTTTTTTGTTACCAAGTTTGATTTCGTATCCAAGAATTCGCAAACAAACTTTGCCTTTAACGCGCCCTTAAGACTTATGCTTGGTTTTCACTACGTCATTTTCAGTGGTCAGTTCTTGTCAATCAAATTGAAAATAACAATATGTTGACATTTTTTCTAATTTTGGCAATCTTGGAAAATTTAAAACAATTAAATTATTAAATGGAGCTATGCAGAAAATTTTCTAGAGTTTTGATAAGGTAATATTTCAGGTGATAAAATTTTGTGTCGTCATAAAAATGACATAGTTAAAACCAAGCATTAGGGCTTAACTGATATCATGTATGATAAAATGAATTTTATACAAACTTTTCTTAAATAGTAACATACTTTTTTTATTACAACGATAATACTCACTTAATATCACTAAAAAACCGTTAAATTGTAATAGCACTCTGCATTGTCGAACTTCGTGGATAAGAACATTCATATTTTTAACAATATTAATAAAGATGTATGATAAAGTTAAGTTTTGTGTTAAAAATGTATACGCTCTTATCAACGACAGACACAAATTAAAAAAATAAGTTAACTTTTTGAATTCAATCCAGAGAAATCAGTTAATAAAGCCAAAAAAACACATCATATATAATTTGAGGTGCATTAAAGGCACGGTTGCCACTTTGGTACAATTGTACCGAAATTGGTACATTTTTTTTAACTTGGTACCTTGGTACATTACTTTCCGAGTTGGTACATTTTGTAAAAGAATCAACAATTTAACAACTTTTTACAAAAAGCGAAATTTGATAGCACTGGAGAAATGTTCAGACTTATGTTTAGTGGAACTTGCATTACATTAAGTTCTGAAGGTTAAAAGTTTACACGCTTTTCTTGTCATATATATTAAAAATCACATTTTTTGAGACTTGAAGATTTTTTATGAGAATTTCCACCAAAGCAGAAAAATATCTCCAATCAGAAAATTTTTCTTATTACCAAAGATATTCTAAAACAAATTAAAGACAAGTTCTATTTAGGTAGAGAAGAACTAAATGTTTTGAATATTATAACATCTTCACAAGTTATGGCAGAAAAGAAAATTTCTTTATTGCCATAAGTCAATAATTCATATTAAAATATCATCTCATAGAATGCTACCCTGAGGTTATTGTGACTAAGAGGAATCTTGTTCAGGTTTTAAATATTAGTATTTAAAATTGTAATGACGTTGGGAAAAAATTTGGGTGATTTGGGAAAAAGTCAGGGTCGTGAAGAATGTAATGGGGGAAATTTGTTTTAATGATTTCATCAATTTTGTAAATAGTCTGATATACCTTCCACATAGCTCAGCAGCAGCTGAACAATATTTTTTATTTTAGCCTGATTACAACTTAGCTTAGAAATAAAAATATAAAACACTTAATAACATAAAGCTTTCTAAAAAATTGTGTGTCGAACGCAATGAATCTAATTATATTTGGCCAGCAAAATAACTATTTTAATGTATTTATTATTTTGTTAATAGCGTGTAACATAACTTAATATTTTTGTTGTTTGGTATATAAACAAATATACTCCAGTGAATTATTATAGTAAATGTTATCATATTACTATATTAAAAAAAAAGGTACATTTTTTTCCTTTTTGGTACATTTTTTCGGAGAATTTGGTACAACAAAAAATAAGCAAGTGGCAACCGTGATTAAAGGGTAAATCCGAATTTAAATTGGCACATACCACGACCTGCAATGTTATTATTCAAATAGCCGCTGACTTGAAGTGATTTGATGTCGCTAAAACTACAAATAACTAATTGTTTTGTTGCTTTCCATTTTTAGATATTTAACATTTTTTTACAGTTTTCGTGACATTAATTTTTAACACCATCTCATCTGCTTCCGCTATTTTCGCCAGAGCAAGAACTTATTTGTGGTCAACATTGTTGCAGCATTATAAGCAGAATAAAGCATTCCATAATTGCTGCTTATAATGCTGCTAGCATTCTGACCAACAGCATCTGAGCTTGGCACCTAAGCAGCGGAAAAGCGGAAAAGCGTAAAAACGCGCGACAGTTGCAGCATATAACGCAACACACAAGTTAGAGCCTGAACAGAATCCAAAATCGTTGCGACCGACGATTGAAATAGCATAGATTCTAAGTCTGCGATTTATCGTTGCAGAAAACGTGCTGCGTATTTTGCATGTATTTTCCAACAACAACGAATCGTCGATCGCAACGATTTTTGATTCTGTTCAGGCTCTCAACTGTATGTGTGTTTTTGTGCACATAAAGTTCTAGTTGCTGTTGTTGTTGCAGCGCTGTTGTTAGATATATGCTACTAATGAGTCAATAAATGTTAACCTGGCTGACACCAGTGATTTATTAAGTTCAGTTTTTCTTCGTTCAATTTTGTATGTGTTGCTGCTGCACTTGCAGCTACAACAGCAACATAATCGACCATCGATATTAACACCGAGCAGTCAACGACACATGCAATAGCATTGCAGCAGATGTGGATGTTTAAGGCCTTCTTTAGGGAATATGTTGCTGCTAACCAGTGTTCGGACTTTACTGCAATTGGAGTTGATCTACTGCGCTTTTTTACAAAATTATGTGTTCTTCTGGTATTTTTGTGGTTTTTTTGGAATATGTAAGCATTGATGTTGATTATAAAAATTTAGTAACATCTGTATGGTCTTAACGTTGAAACAGAAGAAAGTAATCTGTTAGATAAAGCTGTCATTGTAGTAAAAACAATTGTTTTAAAGTCTTCCATAATACTATGTTTCCATCTGCTCGAAAGCTTGCAATTTTGAAAAAGTTATTTCAAAAAGTTTCCTTCTGGCATGTCATGACAGCTAGATTTCATTTGACAATTAAGACTTCATTTCCTAAATTTAAGAATGAGCAAATCATGAAGGAGCAATTACATTGTTACAATTGCGCCTAACTGAAGTTCCAAGCATTTTTATTTTTATATATCCTTTATATATCCAGTTGTCATTGCCAATTTTTAATATGACAATTTTGACAAAAGCTGAATAGTGCTGGATAGTGATGTGTAACTTTTCAGGGATGCAGCATTGCATTTTATGAGATTTTGTATTAGATTTTGTTGAAATCACAGGATTTTAAAATCTTAAACTTGATGGAGAACTCAATCGATTGCAATTTGAGCAGGGGAATCATAGTATAAGTTTTTGCGACCAAATTAAGAATTGATTGGCTTTTAAAGATCGTGATTGAATTTGTCTACGGTAAATATATTTTGGATCAGTAAGAAATATGATTCTGCAATATATATTTATGTGTATATAATGCTATTAGTATAAAATGAACAAACATTAGTAGTAAATGTACGTACATGATTGTTATTAAAAAAAAAGCAAAACAACTACCTCGAAATAATTTGTTTTAACTGCGTTTTTTTTTTCAAAATTTACTGCGATTTACGATTTTTTTTTTAGTCCGAACCCTGCTGCTAACTTCCTGATATATTTTTTTTCATGTGTTTTTGTTCTAGATGCTCTGTTTTTTTATCATAGTTGCTATTTGTTGTTTACTCAACGGTTTCGCACTCATACTCAATGTCGTTTTGGCCGCGATTTATTTTTCAGCTACATTTACACAACGTGTTGAGCTTTAAAGTTAGAAAGTTTGACAGTTAAAAAAATGTTATTGATGATTATTTTACTAAATTTATTGATTATTTTTTTTACATTTGCGAAACCAATGCTCTGGCATAAAATATATCATACCGTTCAGCAAACACACAAAGAAGCAAAAACTGATACTGATCACTTACTCAACATGTTGAGTAAATTTTGTGTTTTATGAACACAGCCATTATCACTTGCGAAAGTAAATTTATTTATTTAAAAACAGCTAATCTTTTGCTCGATATACTTTATAAAAACTACTTTTTGGTTGTTGTTTTGCGTAATTGCTTACATTTTTGGTATTTCAATTTGCCTTGTTTTTTGTGCAATACTATTGTCTTCATAGAATAAAAGCAGCAGCAACAATATTTAATATAGCCGACATTTTAAAACTTGAATTGAGAAGTTTTTCGAATTGGGCAACATACGTATGTTGCCACAGTTTCAGCAAATAACAATGGTTATTTATGGAAAAACAAATTCATAAAAATTGCTTTAAGATGACATTTGTTCGTCTTGAACATAACTTAAATCCTGCAATTAGTGTTTATGGTATGAATAATGTGCATTAACATGCCTTTGTGTCCAGAACATGTTCTCGCTCTCAACATACCCACACTCCGGACTGTTCCAAATGAAGCCGGCATTTGCGTGCGCGTCCATCCATGCCATGCATGTCATGTTGTGAAACCCGGCATGTTATTGTTGCTATTAAATTTGTTTTGTTTGTTTTGCCAACTCTCAACTAATTTGAATTTCTTATCCCGAACGCGCTTCAGGCCACTCGATGCACACAGACCGTGAAAACAATTTGGTGTTACTGGTTTTATCGAGTCAAAAGCTAATTTATTGTAATAAACATTACTATTACTTCCAATTCCGTAATAATAATTAAATGCTTATCTAATTACATACATCTGGCAACGCCATGCACGCGCTTGAATGCGCTGTAGCACGGCGCACAGTGGAGTTGGGGCTTCAACAAATCTAATAAATTAAAATATTGAAAATCTTATGAATTAAAATAAGCTAACTAAAAAAAAAAGTTAAAATCCTTATTGATGTCTACGAAGCTTAGGGGCTAAACGATATATTTTACCAGCTTAAATCATTTTTTTTTCCTTTGACATCAACACTGGAAAAATACTTTTTTGAGCAGTTTAAAAAATATTTGAGCTGAACAGTACTTTGCTAGTTACTAGTACTACTACTTTTTTATTACTTCTGCAAATACAACCGTAGCGACCGTAGCCTAGTGGTAGCCCGGGTTAAATTTCAGCTCAGACAAAAAGTTTTTTCAATTGAAATAATTTTTCTGTTTGGTCGTCACCTCTCTGCAGACAATGGCAAACCTCAGAGAGCAAAAATTGCCATGTATAGCTTCTTGAGACCATAAGCCGTTCGGAGTCGGCATAAAACACGTAGGTCCAGTTCTCGGTCATTTGTGATCAAACATTTAATAACACGCACAACACAATTAATCAATAGAAGCTAGGTCAAAGTCCTTCCAAGGGCTGAAATGGCCAGTTTATTTATTTATTTTTTACAAATACAAATAAAAATACAAATGCAAATACTGTTAATAATACTAATACCAGTAGCAATACCAATCTAATTGCTAATACTAATGCTATTACTAATACTTATACTAATAATATTACTAATACCAATACTAATACAAATACAAATACTTATACTAATACTAATACTAATACTATTACTAAAACTAATACTAATGCTTATACTAATACTAATACTAATACTAATACTAATACTAATACTAATACTAATACTAATACTAATACTAATACTAATACTAATACTAATACTAATACTAATACTAATACTAATACTAATACTAATACTAATACTAATACTAATACTAATACTAATACTAATACTAATACTAATACTAATACTAATACTAATACTAATACTAAAACTAATACTAATACTAATACTAATACTAATACTAATACTAATACTAATACTAATACTAATACTAATACTAATACTAATACTAATACTAATACTAATACTAATACTAATACTAATACTAATACTAATACTAATACTAATACTAATACTAATACTAATACTAATACTAATACTAATACTAATAATAATACTAATACTAATACTAATACTTATACTAATAATAATAATAATACTAATACTAATGCTTATAATAATACTAATACTAATATCAATACTAATACAAATACTTATACTACTACTAATACTTGTATAAATATTAATATTAATACTAATACTAATACTAATACTAATACTAATACTAATACTAATACTAATACTAATACTAATACTAATACTAATACTAATACTAATACTAATACTAATACTAATACTAATACTAATACTAATACTAATACTAATACTAATACTAATACTAATACTAATACTAATACTAATACTAATACTAATACTAATACTAATACTAATACTAATACTAATACTAATACTAATACTAATACTAATAATAATACTAATAATAATACTAATACTAATACTAATACTAATACTAATACTAATACTAATACTAATACTAATACTAATACTAATACTAATACTAATACTAATACTAATACTAATACTAATACTAATACTAATACTAATACTAATACCAATACTAATACTAATACTAATACTAATACTAATACTAATACTAATACTAATACTAATACTAATACTAATACTAATACTAATACTAATACAAATAGAAATAGAAATAGAAATAGAAATACAAATACAAATACAAATACAAATACAAATACAAATACTAATACTAATACTAATGCAAATACAAATACTAATAATATTACTAATACTAATACAAATACTAATACCAATACTAATACAAATAAAAATACAAATACAAATACTGTTAACAATACCAATACCAGTACCAATACCAATGTAATTGCTAATACTATTACTAATACTTATACAAATAATATTACAAAAACCAATACTAATACAAATACAAATACTTATACTAATACTAATACTAATACTAATACTAATACTAATACTAATACTAATACTAATACTAATACTAATACTAATACTAATACTAATACTAATACTAATACTAATACTAATACTAATACTAATACTAATACTAATACTAATACTAATACTAATACTAATACTAATACTAATGCTTATACTAATACTAATACTAATACTAATACTAATACTAATACTAATACTAATACTAATACTAATACTAATACTAATACTAATACTAATATTAATACTAATACTAATACCAATACTAATACAAATACTTATACTACTACTAATACTTGTATAAATATTAATACTAATTCTAATACTAATACAAATACAAATACTTATGCAAATACAAATACTAATAATATTACTAATACTAAAACAAATACTAATACTAATACTAATACCAGTACTAATACTAATACTAATACTAATACTAATACTAATACTAATACTAATACTAATACTAATACTAATACTAATACTAATACTAATACTAATACTAATACTAATACTAATACTAATACTAATACTAATACTAATACTAATACTAATACTAATACTAATACTAATACTAATACTAATACTAATACTAATACTAATACTAATACTAATACTAATACTAATACTAATACTAATACTAATACTAATACTAATACTAATACTAATACTAATACTAATACTAATACTAATACTAATACTAATACTAATACTAATACTAATACTAATACTAATACTAATACTAATACTAATACTAATACTAATACAAATACAAATACAAATACAAATACAAATACAAATACAAATACAAATACTTATACAAGTACAAGTACAAATACTACTACTACTACTACTACTAATAAAAATACTAATACAAATACAAATAAGAATACAAATACTAATACTAGTATTCGACTATGGTTGAAATTCGACTATATCAAAATCAAAATGTCTTTTTTTATTTATTTATTAATAATAGTTACAATATAAAATATTTCAACTAAAGAAGTAAAGAGTACAAAAAATACATATTATAAATATAGTATAGATCACTAAATTATGTTGGCTAAATTACAGTCATATATGAACTTTGACAATTTACTGATATTTTCAAAGCATGTACTAGTTAATATATGTAATGGAAGTTCCAAAATATTTATTTCTTATGTGCGCTAATGGTGTGCACTCGTTACGAATATGGTCGGCGGATACTGCGTTGTTGCAAAAAGGACAAGGTTGTTGAGGTTTTCCCTGAAGTAGATGGTGGTGAGAAAGTTGGGTATGACATATCCTGAACCTGGTGAACAGACTGATTTGTTGTCGAGGTGGTTTGTTAGGATAGATGAGTTTTTTACAATTGGGATTTAAAGAGATGTGCCTATGATTCAAGCTTGCCCATTTCCTAAGTTGCATGTTTCGTAGGTAGTTAAATATAATTTTGTCTAAATCCTTATTTACAAATGCGTTAAAAGTAAGGCACGGTGACGAAGCTGCAAAACGGGCTGCTGCATCCACAGGCTCGTTCCCTTGTATGCCCTTATGACCAGGGACTCAAAACAGATCTATTTTTTTTTTGAGTGGTTAATGCACCAATCTCTGATATTACTAATGATTTGACTGCTGTTGTAGATGTTCTGTATGGCTTCAATAGTAGACATGCTGTCGGTGCATATAATGAACTTTCCCTTGGTTTTCCTTGCAAAAATTAATAGCTTTGTGCATTGCTAGCGCCTCAGCCGTAAATACTGAAAAGTAAGTAGGAAGGCAACCTTTTTTAATTAGGGATCCAACTTGATGTACAATGGCAAATGTTGTATTTGCGTTAGTTTTTGAGCCATCTGTGTAAAGGATCGTCCAGTTATTATATTTGCGAATTTCTTCTAGGAAAAGCTGCTGATATTGCGGATATGTTGTTGTTCCTTTTCTTTGTGAATGAAGGCTCGTATTGAAAGAGGTTTGCTCTAGTAACCATGATGGTTGGCTGTTTATTTTGTTTGCAAATTGGAGGAGTTTCTATTTAAAGTTTTTTGCAGTAAGCTGCACAACGGCGAATAGTAGATTTAAGTCTATATTTTCGTTTGTGATGAGCAGCCTTATAAACATTTTCATGAAGTAGTTGATTACTTGTGTTGATGAGTTTTGGGATAAGTTTCCAAGTTGTTTTAGTAATCCTTTCTTGAATAGAGGGTAGGCCCGGCTTCTGCTAAAATAAATTTGATTTTAGAAGTTGGAAATGCATTTATACTGCGGCGGACTGCGGCGTGATATGGAGCGTTTAGTTACTTGATGTTTGTGTTTGCGCACCAACCATAAATCGGAAGTGCAAATTTCTATTTTGGATAAAATTAATGACCTTGTAATATTAACTAAAGTATTCGCGTGAATCGATAAATGCTTAGAGGATAAATATTTTACAATATTTAGCCTGGCAGCTAAACTTTTTCTAAGGTTTAGACATTGTTGCTTAAAAGTAAATCTTTTATCAAAATTGATACCTAAAATTTTTAAGCTATCAACACAATCAATATTTACATTATCCACATTCAAACTGGGGTAATTAAAATTTTTTTTTTGCATATATGCATTCAATAGATAGGGCGGCACCAGACCACGATCCCCACTTTTTTAAATCTATAAGAATTTTTGGAAACGTATTGTCTACAATATTTATATCTCTAATTTTTATGCAGATTTTTACATCTTCTGCATATATGGATAAATCCATATTTTTATCTAATATATAAAATTCTTCTGTCACGGGGTACGTAATCGAACTCCTCCGAAACGGCTCGACCGATTTTCATGAAATTTTGTATGTATATTTTGTAGGTATGAGAATAGGTCGTAAAGTATATTTCAACCTCCTACTAACAGTGGGCGTGGCACCTCCCATACAACCCAAATTTGCGATATCGAATATCTTTGGAGTTATAAGCCGCTTAGCCTCGGAATTCGGTATTCGACAATTTACACGTGCCGCTTCGCAGATAAAATTTTGTGATAGTTGGACAAGGGGGCGTGGCACCTCCCATACAACCCAAATTTGCGATATCGAATAGCTTTGGAGTTATAGGCCGCACATCCTTGGAATTCGAAATTCGACCACAATTTACACGTGGCGTTTTACTGATAAAATTTTATGGGAGTTGGACAAAGGGGCGTGGCACCTCTTATACAACCCAAATTTGCGATATCGAATAGCTTTTGAGTCAATCAAACAAAGCAAACAAAGCCTCGGAATTCAGCATTCGAACTCAATTTACACATGCAGTTTTACTGATAACTTTGTATGGCGTTGGACAAGGGGGCGTGTCACCTCCCATGCAACCAAAATTTGAGAAATTCTACAGCTTTTGAGTTATAGGTCGCACAGCCATGGAATTGAGTATTCGACCACAATTTACACATACAATTTCACTGATAACATTTTATTCGCGTTTGGCAACGGGGCCGCGGCAGCAACGCGCCGGGTTTAAGCTATCTATATATATAAAATGGAATGTGTGTTTCTTTATTTGTTTGTTTGTACCTTATTGTACAGCAGTTTGTACAGCATTTAACTGGGACTCTGGCATGATTAATAGGGTACTTTTTCGACCACGCCCACTTTTACGCCCACTTTTTTAAAATTATGTAATGGCTCCCATATAGTTTTTAACAGAATTACTTCAAATTGTATACACATTATACTCCAGGCGAGGTAGAAATAAACATTTCTTACGCCACGCCCCCTTTTACGCCCCTTTTCACGCCAAATTTAAGTTTTAAACTTTTTGTTCTCTGTACAAATTTGTTCCTTCCAACGGATTATTTTTTATTTGGTAGTATATTGCTCTTAATACTGTTAACGTCGCCATATTACTATGAACCACGCCCACTTCACCGCCCCCTTTTTTAATTCAGATACTTACTTATACCACTAACAATGTTTGCTATACAAAATACTTTTTTTGTAATATGTATTTACCTAAAGTTTTATATAGTTTTTATCTACAGGTAAGGTAGCCATAGATTTTTTATTACCAAATCCCCCTTTTTCGCCCCATTTTACTTTAATTATAATAAATCTGCTTTCAATCTATATATATAAAAATGAATGTCTGTCTGTTTGTTTGTTTGTTTGTGCTTTATAGGAGGCCAAATCCTTGGACCGATCTTCCTGAAACTTTCACAGCATTTTACTATGAATCTGGAAAGAATAAAAGGCTATATGAAGTTTTTGTTTGACAAAGGGGCGTGGCACTGCCCATATAACCTAAAAATTTAAATCGCCATATTTTGGGCATTTTTTGACCTACGTTGATGCTATTTGGTACATATGGTATTGGCATAGTTAGGAATACGTACCAGGAGAAAAGTGGGTGGGACCACGCCCCTTTTTAGGAAAATTAAAAATCGCAATATAGTCTTAACTACTGGACCGATCATCATTAAATTTTCACAATAGGATATTCTTACGAAATAATAAATTCTTGGCTATATAAAGTTGTGAGTGGACGAAGGGGCGTGGCCTCGCCCATATAACCCAAATTTTAAAATCGTCATATCTTGGGCATTTTTTGACCAACGGCGGCAGTATTTGCTATATATGGTATTAGCATGAATAGAAATACGTACCAAAAGAAAAGTGGGCGGAGCACGCCCCTTTGTTTGCGATATATTGGAGGCTGGACCTGATAACCGATCTTAAATTTTCACAGCGTTCAGCTTTGACTCAGGAATACTTATTACATGATAATATTTTTCGACCATGCACACTTCTGCACCTACTTTTTTACTACGTTTATTAACGGCTATACCACAAATCATGTCATTAAAATCATTAAAAGACATATTAATTAAAATAGTGGGGTAGCTCAATTCTCTTTCTTCTACCACTGTCTTCAAAACAGCTGATTTTATAATACGTGTTAATTAAAATAGAGAGTGGGGTAACCCCATTCTCATTCTCCCACAACAGACTGCGAAACAGCTGATTGTGTAATTGCTGCTTTTTGATTGGTCTAAAAATAAAAAGGGGGAGCATGAAGCAAATTACATGCGATTCAGCGCTGAATTCTAATTGGTTTACAACAAAAAAAGAGGCGAAGCATTGCAATAATTAAATTAAATAAATAAATTTTTGTAAATATATAAATACTTTTAATTTTATTTTAAACGAGGGGGTAGCGAAGCACACCGGGTTCAGCTAGTATTTTAATATAATATTACTTAATTGCTCAAACGCGATTATAAATAAAACTAACGACAGTGGGGATCCTTGAGGAATACCGTTATAAAGTGTGTACGTATCAGATAAATTTGAATTAATTTTAACTTGAAATCTGCGGCCGGTCATAAAGGCCTTTACAATATTCAAGATCCTCTGACCAACACCCCAAACTTCAAGTTGATTTAGTACCACATGAATGTCCACGCGTTCGAAAGCCCTTTCAAAATCAGTCGCTAATATAGAGACATGATTTTTTGCCGAAAGGTCATCCTACACGAAATGTTGGATATACAAGAGAGCATCGGATGTACTGTGTTTACTTTTAAAGGCCACCTGGTTATGGCTTGTAAAGTTATTTCTTATTATATACCACATTAATCTTTTAGCAACATGATATTAACGATTGGATTTTTTTTTTTTTAAAAAAGCTGTTAGCAAAATTAAATTGCGGTTAGCAAAATTAAAAACATTAAATTGTTTTAACATTTGTTTAACATTACTTTTAGACTCATTTAACATTTAACAACTCATTTTACGTACTCTCTATACTTGGCAATGTATGCCCCTTTAATTAAAATCGTTCATGAATAAACATGGGTAATAGTGCGCATGGTGATAATGCACAGTGCTGCAAAATCACAAAAGCAAAGGAAAAATTGCCTAAAAACAAGAAATTATATAGTGCCTAAAAAAGTTTTTATATGGAAAATTACCCTTAACTTTAAAGCAAACTTAGCCAAAAAAAAAATGATAAGTATGTATTTAATTTAAATTATCCAATCCATTCATCGAAAATTTAATTATAAATTAAATTAAAATAATAAAAATAATATTAAAATAATAATACATTTTTTATTATTTTTTGTGGCCAAATTTCCTTAGGGAAATATTTCCTTCAGCCGATAGTTCCATTATCATTTCAAAAAAAATTTTTTTGAACCTCGGCTGCGTGAGTGCATTCGATCATCGCAGTTGTTAAACAATCGTTGCCTAATTTGCTTCATTAAGAATCGTTCGCTTTGTAAGTAATTTTAAATCATTTGTTCTAGAAATATAAGAAAAGCATCCTTAAAATAAATCACTTGTGGTGCACAAAAACTTACATGTATTTCTATGCAATATCCAAGTAGTGTAATTATAATGAAATAAACAGATCTTTTTACAAAAAAATCGACCACTCTTTTTCTATTGTATATCTACCACTCTGTTGAGCTAAATCCACCAATATTAAAAATAGCAGGCGCTATTTCAGTACTTATTTTTCTATTAGATAGCTTGTTACCCAGTTGGGAAATTTGCTCAATATAAATAATAAATTAAAATTAAAAATCATAACCATACAATTTCTTTATTTTTATCCTCGGCGAAAAAAAGCTCTCTCTTTTGAAGCTCTATTTGAGTAACATAAATGTGGTGTGCAACGCTAAGCACGTTGTGCTCAAAGCTAATACGTGCTGTTTCCCTGATTTCATTTTATAAGCTTTAATCAAGGGGGCGTGGCACCTACCACACAACCAAAATTTGCGATATCGAATAGCTTTAGATTTATAGATTGCACAGCCACGAAAATAATAAAAAATATGCATTCACTTCATTCTTTCAATTAGAAGAAAGTTTGTTTTAATTCTGAATAAAAAAAATAGCTCATTACTATTTCGATAGTGAACATAAATGTGTTAGTCGGAGAATAGCTTAGTTTTTGGGATAATTTTTTTTTTTTTTTTTTTTTTTGAAAAACCAGATTACCGTTCTAGGATATTTAACAGAAGTAGATTCATTTTTACACAAAGAAGTTTTTGAAATGCATTTAATTTCATTGAATTAATTTATATTAATATTCCAGAATACTGCATTTGGCTTAATAGGCGTATTGTTTTTGTAAAGTGGGCGTATAAGTAGACTAATTTGATTAATTTTTTACACCAACTGTTCTTGCAACATAAAACCAACGAGCACTAAACTTAATTATTCTGAAATATTTATTTGGAGAAGTATACCAGATTATTGAAATCGGGCGTGTGAGCCACAAACCTTTTTTTTGCAAAGTTCAGGTCTACTTTTCTGCCACTTACTATATAAAAGATCTTGATTAAAAACAGATGCGTTGTTTGACACACGAGAGAAGCGAAGCTTTTTCACAGTTTCATAGATTCGATAATTTAATGGTTTTTTATAATACTACATAAAATAATATTGTTATAATAATAATAGTAATAATAAAATAATTTTTAAATTCAAAAATTTAAAATAACATAAAGTTAATTAAAAAACACACGTTATAATCACACCAGAAATTTTATTACATTTCTTTATTATTTTATTTTATTGCATGTTACATTCATTTTCAATTATTTTTGTTGGGTTCAATTATTATTATGGCATTTAGTGATAATATTCACCCATTTCACTGAAACCTTGCTTGTTTTGTAGCTAATGCACAATCCTTTCGATCGATTATTAAGATCTGCTGCATCATAGCTTCACGCATTCACAATAGAATATGTAGGATAGCTAATGCACAATCCTTTGAATATATTCTTGAAGCAATATAGCTTCAGTTAAAACTTAATATTGAATGAACCACTGAACTTAAAGAAGGTGTTTGGATTAGATGGTACCGTGCTGAACTATCATTCAAAAGGGTGCGGGTTCGATACTCACTGCTGCCATAGAAATATTTTTAATTTTATATTCGCTTGTCGTAATTGACGCAAGCAAAAAGCAACAACAATTCTAAGAAAAAGGTGTATGGAAGAAAGTGTCGTTTTTGAGATTTAACTTCAAGCAAATCTCAAAACGAGGCGTATAAGTTTCGCTTCAAAAACCAAAATCCGACTACTAAAAATCGCGATCTAAAATGTATGAAACAAGAAAATATTCTCATCTGAAATTGTTATGTACAAACTTTTCAATATGCTTAAAATTAAATAAACAACTAACACATAATAGAAATTAAAAAACGCTACGCAAAATGTAAACTTTTCTTGTCCTGTTTTGATTATTGGATAGCACTCTAGTAGCACTATATTTAGTTTTTTGATAAAAAAAAATTGTTAAATTAAAAGATTATAATACCATAATGTTAAGTAAAAAAAAAATAATATACCCACCAGTAAATTTTATTTCCTTACATTATTATTTTATATTAATTTTGAATTATTTTTGTAAATGTTCATGAATTTATTGGTATTAAATCTAAAATATCAAACGTATATTATATAGATGTAATGTCATCGATATTTCTGGCAAATATTACATTAATAGTTGTCCTTATCGTTTTGTGCAAATATTTGGATCGCTATCATAGCATATTATATTTATCAAAACGGCATTGTGTAAGGACTAGAATTTGTATGAAATTGATTTTTTTTTATATTTCAAAATGATATTCTTTCTGACGTTATTTTCACTTTTACAGCCGTTTTAGTAGGTGTTGAGCCACAATGTTTCATCTAGATTCATTCTCTTTATACTCATTTTTCTCGAAACTACTTTTTTCGGCATGGCGTTGTAGAAAAAAACAAAACCTATTCAGCCAATCATCTGAAATTTAAAAATGCTATTCATAACATCAATGGCTATCACTGGAACTAGAATCAAAGTTTTATTTCAAAAACATCGTATTAAATTTACACTTTAAAATAACCGTTAGAAAACAAGTTGTTTTAAGAACTTAATTTTCAAAAGCGCGTTATTCTGTCAATTTTCCATATTTTTGAAGCGAAGCTTTTTACGCCTCGTTTTGTGATTTGCTTGGGTGATATCTCAAAAACTACTCTTTTTTCCATCGTCTGTTACACCAAGAGAATATAAAATTTAAATATTTCTTTGTATGCCATGAAAATCGAATTTGTAGCCCTTCGATTGATAATCCTATGCACTACCAACTGATCGAATATTCTTTGTTGCGTTGGTTGGTTTCTTCAATATTAAGTTTTAACTGAAGATATGTTGCACAAGATAACAATCTTAATACATAAAAGACAAACATACTGCTCTGCACCTATATCGCTCAAACTGTCCTGAAAAATGTTCAGCCTGAAAGTATGCACATCTCAATACATAAAAGTCATTGCCTTGACACAGTGCTTTAACAACATGTCCATGTTCAGCCTGAAGTTATGCATATACTTACAGATTATTTTATGCTATACCAAGGTACCAATTGTTTGAATGTTCACAGGCACATAAACAATGCCTTTTTGATAAATATAATTTACGAATGATGAGCGATCCAAATATTTGTACAATACGATTTAGAATAACTTTAGATGCAGTATTTTCTAGTTAAATCGATGATATGTAATATGCGTTTGCTATTTTAGATATCAAAACCAAAAATTCTAATAATAAGTTTCCATAATAATAATTCAAAACATTTACAAAAATAATTCAAAATAATGTAACATGTAATCAAATAAAATAATAATTGAATGTAATAATATGTACATGTGTGAATATTAACGCGTATTTTTTTTTAGTTAACTATTTGATATTTAAAGTTTTTGAATTTAAAAATTATTTTATTAAAAAACCATTAAATTATCAATTTTATTAAAATGCGAAAAAGCTTCGCTTCACTCGTGTGTCATGTTAAAACTTATGTTTCCGAACTTGTTTTCGACGAGTCTAAAATTCTGGTCGTGGGGCTTGAGTGATTTCGACTTTACTAAAAATTTTTGGAGTAAACTCGAAGGAGCTTCTTCAAAAAATGGAGATTGAGGTTGTCGCCACTTTCTTTGAAGGCCTCGACAGCGTCGGGTATTTTGGTGACAAAGTCCAATTTTATTTCCTAATAAATTGTAATAAACCATCAAAATGTCTTTGTATTTAATATTACAGGCAATGAAAAGTATATATCTAGGTAAAAGATTAATAAGATTCCTTTTTGATTTAAAAATGTTTACTTATTAAAATTTAAAAATAAATCCTATTCAGTCAATAAGATGTCCTTATTAAATTTCAAAGATAAATCTTATTAAATCTATAAGATTTTTCTTAAAAACCAAAAAGTTTTGCTGATTTTCTTATTGTTTTTAAAAGTGTTCTTATAAAAAACAATAAGATTCTTCTTAAAATTATGTGGAAAACCATAGGGAAATCTTATTGATTAAATCTATAAGATTTCCTCTTAAAAACCAAGAAGTTTTGATGATTTACTTATTGTTTTTTAAAGTGTTCTCATCAAAAACAATAAGATTCTTCTTAAAATTATGTGGTTACTTATTGTTACTAACAACTTAAAAGTTTTGATGATTTACTTATTGTTTTTAAAAGTGTTCTCATCAAAAACAATAAGATTCTTCTTAAAATTATGTGGTTAACCAAATAAAAAACTTTATTGTTTTCCATGGTTTTAAAAATACAATCTTCTTGGATGAAAACCATAGAGAAATCTTATTGATTTTCTTCTATTTTATTAGGTTGTTTTGCACTCTTATGGCTGCTGAAGAAAATATTGTTTATATGGTAAGCATAAATAGCAATTACTAACATAATAAAAACACACACAAAGTTAAATTCTTTTTTTACGAGAAGTAATCTGTAATCACTGAAAGCTAGGTCTGATTACTGATTGATTACTTGTTACCATTATCTGATCTGATCTAATGTAAAAATCATGTAAAAATCATGTAATCTCATGGCATTTTCTACAACCTCATGTAATCATATAAGATGATTACTTAATTGAAAGTATTTTTGTTTTTTTATTGTGATTTTTCTAAATATTTCAAAAAATCAAGTAATCTGTGCAAGCCGAATACATGTAATCATGATCAGTAATCTTGATTTGTAATCATGGCCATCCCTGGTTGCAAGTTTATATTTTTTTATCGAAACACTGCATATAATTATGATATACTTATATTTATTATTTAAAATTCTGCCGTAATATATTTGGTTAAAAATAGTTTCAACCTAAGAAGGTTGAAGGCACCACTTTCAAAATTAACATATTTACAAAACCGTTAATACCTAAAACTTTCTTTCCTGTTATATAAAGCAATCTGATTTTTTTTTTTTTACTCTAGGATCATTCCACTGTCATGTACAGACAAATTCAACTATTTTTTGAGTTTATTTTACAGCCAGTTCTAAATTCCATAATATTGGAAGTGAAGTCCTTTTGTATAATTAAATAGATTGCATTCTGTTTTTTCATTGTGCGTTCAAACTTTCTTTAAATTTTATTAAATGCAAGAGAAAAAAAAGACATCTACTGTCAAGTTCCGGACGGGTCCAGTCAACCAACGTTGCAAATCGTTGTGTTCGATTACAAATTTTAACGACAAACTTTTTTTAATATTATATTTACACATCGTCACGTGGAGACAAATCACGTCACGTACCTGGTAGACTAACAATGTTTTAATTTAATTGGGTAATTAAGTAATTAGGTAGTTAAGTCATTATGTAATTTAGTAATTAAAAACAAATTTAATGTATAGTCCATTCCTTGCCTAAACCATTTCTTCATTATCTTGAGCCAATGCCTTCATTTTTACTAAAAAAACAGTTTACGAAACATTTACTAAGCATTTACGAAAAAGAAAACCTACACTTTTGAAACAGTACAGACGATTTGATCATCATGGTAAATGTATTTATGTAAAACTTGATTAAATTAATAAAACTAAAATGTTTCTCTCAGATATTATCATAAAATAATAAGTTTTTAATAAATTTTAGTTTTTTGGTCACTTCCACTTTTCTGTGGGATGCCCCTATAAAGAGTTTGCAGATAAAAAGATTATAATAAGTTGTATATATAATTATCATTATCTTTTACTTTCAAAATAAACGGCTCATATGTTGACGATAGTATGATTTCAACCATAATGTTATTTTTGGTACCAACATTAGTAAATGACTTTATTAAGGCAAAATTTAGTGTTTGCAGTGATAGTACAATAATTTTTGTACAATAATCTTTTCTCTGCGTGTAAGTAACCGTAAGCCGATAGCCCTGGCAGCTAATGCGTTAAATAGTTATAACTTTAATTGTTATTAATACAAATTAATAATAATAATAATTATAATTTTATCAAAATAGAAATAAGTGGACTTGGCCATTTTTTATTCAAGGCCCCTGATATGGGTACGCTACACTGTGCGCCGTTTGCGTGTCACGTGTACCATGCCGATAAATTTTTTAAAATTTGTCACAACATTTGAACCTATCGCAAGATAGTGTATAAAAAGTTGCCTACTTTTAGGCTTTTGACACTGTTTCACTCCAACAGCGACTATATGTATGTACTATATACAAATAAATAACTGTACAATTTGTTTTGGAATACAAATACTTTTTTATTATTTTATTTGTTGATTGTAAGCAACATATTGCTGCACATTTGATTTCTTGTTGACGTCCGATTTAAGTTTTTTTTTATTCTAATATTTTTTTCTATTCATTCTAATTAATAATTCACACAGGACAACAACATGCAAATTTAGCATGGCTATTGCTATAGCTTCTGTTATTGTTATTGCTACCTTCATTACCATCCCATTGCATGCCAGTCAAATGCAATTCCGGCCAAAGGTTCAACATTGGCGTCAACACTACGAGCTCGGATTAGTTTGTGTTGCGCGCCTTGCGTGACATCATGTTGCTGATGGTGTGCTGCCTGCTTTGTTGCCCTGCATGTTGCTGTAACTAAAACATACACTACTTCATGCATTGGTAATTAATGAAAGTTTTATTGAATTTTAAGTTATTTGTAGCAAATACCAATGGGTAAATGCCTGAATGTGTTTGTATATTTTATGCATATGCATATGTATGTTGTTGACCTCTGCGTTTGCCAATTTGTGAATAAAATTGCTTGCCGTTTTTAATTAATTCAGTGCTTTCATGAAATCAAAAAAAAAATCATATCAATTTAAAGAAGAAAACTAAACAACAAATAAACAAATTCAGTTTATTTTTCATTTTGCTTATAAAGTTTGATTCTTTTACTGATTTCTTTTCTTATTTTAAGAAGGTAAGTTTTTGGTTGTTCATAGAAATAGCACTCTTTAGTTCAAATGATCAACTTTTAATCTAAAATCAGCAATTAAATTTGAAAGTAAAAGTAAAGTTAAAACTTTTTTTGTGTTAAAAAAATTGGTTTTTTTTTGCATAGAGGTCCTCGTTGCACTTTAGAAAAGTGAATTACTATAGAAAAGTACTCATTATTTAAAAAAAAAAAAAAATATGCCAAATATATTTTATACAAAATAAGACAACTAAATAAAACAATATTCTAGGCCAGCCATATTTACACCATACCTGCGGCCGCTGAGGGTTTAAACATAAACCAAAACATTGGTTTCATTTTGATAGGTGGCGCTCCTGTCAAAAATTAACTTTTATGAATTCAGACTCATAAAAACCTACCTGAGCTCTGTAATGAGTATTGCTTCTGCATTTTGAGTCTACATAAGATTGTAATATTATCTATAGTCAATATTATCTATGCCATTTAATAGGTTTCGACATTATAATGAATAGTTTGTAAGTGTAAGTGTAAGAAATGTGAACTCATCTCAAAATGAATTTGTTTCATTTTTAGCAATCAATTTTTATATAAAAAAAAATAAGTTAAAAAACTAAAACACGACTACTAAATAGCGCTCTCTAAAAAGTATGAAACAAGAAAATATTCTCACCTGAAAGTGTTATGAACAAACTATTAAATTTTTTTTGACTATTAATCAACACCAACAATTTTTTTTTTCATCTTAAAAAGTCTATTTTGCTAGACTAAATAGGGCCCACTTTACGGGCAACATCCGTTTATCTTTCGAAAAGTATTGGGTCTAAAACCAAACTGAGCATTTACGGAGCCGTTTGTCACCCGTTGATAACGCATAAAAGTTTAATATATAGAATAAGAGCAAGTGTTCGTTTCATCGTAATTTTGACACTTGTTTGTGGGAGTCAGGTGTGGACAGATGTTGACTTGTATTTTTATAAATATTGTTTGGTTCAGTGGCTACAAAACCTCATAATTAGTTTTTGTTTTATTTTTCTAATTCTTTTTTTTTAATATAATTAACAAGAAACCTCTGACAGTAAGGTGTTTTTGAACCCTCCCCCGCAAAGAATTACAGGTGTGAAGGAGGGTTCAAACATTTTTTTTCGAAGAGCTAAAATACCAAAGTTATTGATGCAGTCAATTATTTTCCCAACATCAGTTAACATTATAGATAAATTATTGAAAATAGGCAAAATTACTGTTCGATGAAACGAGCAGCGATTAAAGATGGGTTAAATAAACAACTTACACACATTATATTGTATTGCATATAATACTAATTTATAGTGATACTTAAAAGATATACGTGGTGGTATGCCACCTCATAAATATTGTCATATGTTGCTCTCTAGATGTATAATGCACTTTGCCCTAAAACTTTTGATCACTTACTACTGTTAGAATGTATTATTTTGTTAGGGTAGGTGGCATACGAACACGAATATCTTTTAAACATCACTATAAACTAGTATTATGTGCAATAAAATATATTATGTGTAAGTTGTTTATTTAAAGACAAAAAAATTAATAGTTTGCACATAACAATTTCAGGTGAGAATATTCTCTTGTTTATTACTTTTTGGAGTGCGCTTTTTAGTAGTCGGGTTTTAGTTTTTTGAACTTGTTTTTTATTTAAATTATTTTGGGGATACAATTGTTATATTATCGAAAGTATTAACTACTAATCAATTATTTGATGATCAATTTATAAACAAAGACATTTATTATGGCACTTAAAATTTTTTTAGTGCATGGCCTTATGTCCTATAGAAGGCGTCACATTCAATTAAATGTAACGTCACAAAGCCTTTAATAAGCAATCTAAAAGAAAACGCTAAACGAAAAGAAAAGAAAACGATAAAACCTGATTTATCAAATTATGTTAAGTAGTTTAGAAGATAGGGGTTTAGTAAATTTTCTGTCCTGTAGAGGACGCTTTATTCTATTTAATGTGACATCACATAGCCTTTAACCAGCGGACGTTGAAAACGCCTTAAACGGTACCTCAAATTGGTCAAAATATGATGAGTAGTAGAAGTTAAATATTTAATTCACTTTCTGTCCTCTAGAGGGCGTCATATTAAATTCAATTTTATGTCACATAGCCTTTAAAAGCCGGTCGAGGAAAACGCTTCCAACGATACCTCATTTGAAAAAATATGATAAGTAGTTTAGAAGTTAGTGGTTTAGTTTACTTTATGTTCTCTAGAGGGCGCTATTTTAAATTGTATGTTACGTTACATATCCTATAACCAGCGGATGATCAAAACTTTTCAAATGATACCTTATTTTTTAGAATTCTGATAAGTAGTTTAGAATTTAGGGGCTTAGTTGACTTTCTGTTCTTTAGAGGGCTCCATATTTTATTGAATTTGACGTCATAATTAGCGGACGATCAAATGCTTCCAACGATACCTCATTTGTCAAATTATGATTAGTAGTTTAGAAGTTAGAGGTTTAGTTGACTTTTTGTCCTATTAGAGAGGGCTTTATATTAAATTTTATGTGACGTCACATAACTTTTCTTTCGGACAATCAAAACGCTTCTAACGATACCTCATTTGCTTATGTCACTAAAAAACTTTTTTTTGCTCATGACTTTATGTCCGCTAGAGGGCGCTATATTAAGTTAAATGTTACGTCACATAGCCAATAACCAGAATACTATCAGAACGCTTCCTCATTTGTCAAATTATGATAATTTGTTTAGAAGTGAGAGTGGAACAGATGAGCATACATACATACATACATACATACATACAAGGGAAGTCAGTTTCGGGATTCCGGACGACTTAAGCCTCTTTAAATCGCGGGATTGTCTTTCCGGGATTGCGGGATTTTTAAATAAAAAAAATTCTATTACATACAGTGGTGGTCACGAATTTAGCATACTTAAAAAAGTGAAGTGAATTCTTATATTTTCCATTTATTTGTTGTACATTTTAAATTAACTTTTTTTTTGTATATATTATGTTTTCTTTATTTCTTATATACATTATTTTATTTCAAAACTTTTTCTTATAGGACTTAAAATCAAATAAAAATTAAAATTAAGCATTTCGACTTGGTCATGAATTTAGCACACGAGCGAAAAAATGTCTAGGATGAAGAATATAATCAAAATTGATTGCATAAAACTCAATATTTCGTAGGAAATCCCTTATTCTTAATAACTGCATCTAATATCCTTGGTAAACTTTTGACCAAAGCCTCACAACGGTACTTTGGAATACTATACCAAATCCTTTGGATTTCCCTAAACAAATCTGGCAAATTTTTGGATTTTACTGTTAGTATTTGCTGCTCGACATCCCTCTACAGATTCTCAATCGGGTTTAAGTTCGATGATTGCGATGGCCACTTCAAAATATCAATATGTTTGTCTTCCAAGCAACTCTTAACTATGTGAGCACTGTGCTTTGTATCATTATCCTGCATAAAACGCCATTAAAGTGGAAAATTATCCTCTTGAAACGGTATCATGGTATTGACAAGTACGTTTTTGTAAGCGTGCTGATCCATTTCTTGGTAAATTTTAACAATCGGACAAACTCCGTGCCAAGAAAACGCCGCCCATACCATAACATTTCAGCCACCCTGTTTAATCGTCTTGAGCGTGTACTTTGGATTGTGTTGCATGTTTTGAGGACGCCACACATATTTTTTGCTGTCTGATGCGAACCAGCAAAACTTTGATTTATCCTTCCAAAGCACAGTTTTCCAAAAATTTGTTGACTATTTAAATATTCTTTTGCAAACGCAAGACTGCATTTAATATTTTTTTGCGACACATGTGGTGTTTGTTGGGCTATAAAGCTACGGAAATTGTTTTCATTCAAGCGTCTTCTTATGGCTTTTGAGGATACATTTATGCCATATTTTGATGAAATTTCATTTTAAATTTTATTTGAGGTCTTAAAAGGATCACTAAGTGAAGCTCTATAAGTCAAATGGCCCTATCTTACTATTGTTTTTCGCGCTCTTGGTAGCTATTTTACATTTTTAATGCTCTAATGCTGCTCCACATGTTGTAATGCGTTATATAATAACTTTCACGAACATCTTAGAAGCAGAGCAATCTCTGAAACTGTGCTTCCGCCATTTTTCATTTGCTGAATCAAATACCGCTGAGCCTCTGAACATCAGTAGCCTTTGGCCATATCTTTCTGCAATTTTTTGTTAGAACTCAAATAGAAACTTAATAAATTTAGTATATCTTACTAGTAAAGTTTAATTAACGAAAATAAAATACGATATGGAACAGTAATTCCAACCTGTGCTAAATTCGTGTCCAGCATTTAAACCACATTGGTTCATACTACTTGAAATATGTCAGAAAATTTAAGAATAACTAAGAAACCAACTAACGGTACATAGAGTTAACTTCATAAACAATACTCAACAAAAATATTTGATTACAATTCTCAAGCTAAGTCGTAAAAAATTTCAAATTAGAGTTACTAACACAGTGTGTGCTAAATTCGTGACCACCACTGTATATTCATATAAATCCAAACATTTAATTTTAAGTTGATATGAATATAGAATTAGAAAAACCTTTTATTGAGGCTGAAAAAGATTGTTAGGACGATGAGTGTAAATCGCTGGAGCAAAGACTTTGCAAAGTTTTAGAAGAAGTTGCAACATCGGGAAATCACCAATGTATTTAAAAATTGTAAGATATTCTGACTTGGGAAATAACTTTGTTTTGTGGTGAAGGCAATCGTGATTGAATCTTACAAATTGCTGACGATTATCGTACAAATATTTCTACAACTAGCATAGAATCAGAACGGTTCTCATCAGTGGGTTATATTTGTAATAATATCCGAACAAAACTCTCCAATAAAAAATAAAACGCGTTAATCAGCTTAATGATAACTTTAAAAATAATTGAAAAAAATTCAATTTTGAAAAGTCTTTTCCAGCCTTAATTTGCCTTAAACACAAAAAATCATGAAGACGGTATACAAAAAGATAGTGAAACATTTATATAGTTTATACCTTAAACCAGACATGAGCTTCCAGTAGCTCAATTGGCTCAGTTAGCTCAGCTACAAATTTGTTTTGTTTTATCAACTTTTTGTTTGCACATTTGTAAAAACAACAACACGTATAAAAAATAACAACAAAACCGACGTTCACCAAATTTCTAACTTGCTAACAACAACAAAAGCATACAAAGGCAACAAAAAGCAAGTCTTATAGCCGATACACATTGACTGCGCCAAGCGACGAACGCCAATTGTCAAAAGATAGAACGCATGTTTTCTTATGTAGATGTATTTTTTGAAGACGGCACGTTACTCAATGGCGCTGCGCTTTAGATGTTTGCGCCGTTACATGTGTTGCACACAAAAATACATGATTTGTTTGTTTTGCTGGTCAATTTTTTATAGAAATAAAAAATCAGTCTTGTTGGAGTGCTTTGACAATTAACAACTTTTGTTATTTTCTTTTCTTGCAATGATGAGCAAAAGCAATAATGAGGATAATTTTGGGTTTGTTTAAAAAAAAGCATTGGCTCACTAAATTTATTTTCCTGCTCATGACTGCCTTAAACTGTTCTGTATTTTATTTTGTTATATCTTTTGTTGTTTAACGCTTTTAATGGTTACAAACTAAGAGTAACATCATTTTTTGAGGTAATATTCCTATCATTTAGGTCATTTATCATTTTTCACTTATGATTTTATCCTGCGCTACTTACGTTTTGCAAGCTTGTACAAAGAAAGTATTATTTTGCTCCTGTTCGGCTCAACGTCTTGTTTTAATCCCTTAAAGGTTTTTCAATTGTTTGGATCTTTGTTTATTAAACCCTCTTAATATTTTTATCATTAAGGCCAAAAAAGATAAAAAACATAAATTTGATTTTTGTTCGGTTAATATTTTCTTATAAAATAGGCCGAAATTTTTTGTTGCTTTTCTTCGGCACAAAATCGAAAATCCAACTGACTTTTATGTCAAATATCTCTCTAAATTAATTTTTATAATGTTGGTTCATCTTTTTTTCATAGAACCAAACGATTTGATTTAAGCAAAAGCTTTGCAAAATAAATACATAAAAAAATGACTTTCTGATGTGTCCAATATATTGTGAAAATCCACTGAAAGGGTTAAATTAATACAATTTGCTAGTCATTAATATTATTTAAGTTTATGGTGTTTATTAACAATAAGGTTATTTACAATTGGTGGTATAGTTGTATCGTGTTTTCTTTTGCCATAGTTGAAAACGACCATGAGCACCATTTGAAGGAGAACTTGTGGTTGGGAACTTCCCACTATAGTTTTTTGTTAATATGCAAATAAATTAACTATCCAATTTGATATATTTTATTAATATATGGCATAAAAAGCTTAACTTGCATTTTGAGTTTCTTCTATTTTTGCAATTAGAAAATAACTGGCAACCGATCAGTTGTGTATGAAACTATAAAAACCACGTTCGTTAAACATATCATTAGGCTACTTAAAATGACCACACTTTTGGTTCTTAGAGGTTTCATGTAAAACAACAAAAAATATAAAAACCGCTCGGTAAAGTGTGGTATAACTGTGAATACCCTTAATGTGTTTTGTTTTGTTTTTGTTACTTTATAAATGAATTAATTTACATTTTTTAGTTTCAAGTAATAAATAACAAAAAATTATATTAAAAACGTTTTGAATTATGTACTTCTTAAAATATCCTGATAATCCCGGGATCGAGAAAAGTTCCCAGGATTGGACTCCCTAATACATACATACATACCGGTCAAACACACATACATACCTCTCCTTTTGCTTCGCCGTAGTCGGGTAAAAAAGTGCCAGCAAACTGAGGATCCGCCCTGCGATGCAAATCTTCAAGCTACGCCTCTGCTTGGGCCTCTTCTTTTTCTACTTTATATAGTTGAATGGCCATCTGTCACAAAGCATTCTAGTAGCTTAATGTTTGCTGACGCCGTCAAACTCTTCTTTTCTTTAAAAATTAATAACAATAAAGTCTTTGTGCAATCTTGCATCAGCCGTATGGTCAATTTTTTTCTCTTTAACGTTACATTCAAACGCATATTTCTGCAAATATATTGAAAATATTTCATGAAACCAAAAATTGTTGTATGCGTATATGAAATTAGGCCTCAAGACTTGCATTTTATGTTAATAAACTTTTCTTCTAACGTTTGTTGTTTCGAAAATATAACCAGTTGTATGTGGTCTTTAACGTTACATTTTTTAGAAGTGAGTTTCGAGGTAGATCTGCATTTAAAAAAAATAGCGAAATTGGGAATGAAAAAACCTAAATTAAGGGACTATATCTGAGAAGAGGGATCAAGTAAATGACTAAAATCTAAATAATGAACAAAACAATGTTGTCTTGCACTGGTCTTGTCCAAAATGTGTGGTCTTTAACGTTACACATCTTTTCGAAGTGAGTTTCGAGGTAGGTCTCCAGTTCTTCAAAAATTACCGAAGTTGACAATGAAAACACCTAAATAAAAGAACCGTTTTGAAAAAGAGCAACTAAATAAACGAATAAAATCAAAATAATGAACAAATGTTGTCTTGCAATTCTTCTAGGAGCTAAAATGTTACATTTTGTTCAATTTTGTTCCCATCTAAATTTTTTTCAATTTCGATCTGGTGCTCGACACAGGCGCAATGAACGTATCTGCATGAAGCATGACAAAAACACACCGGTTTGATATTTATGTTTTGTGATGCTATGGTTAATAAATGAACGGAACATAGTCGATACAGAGCAAATAGTCGATACAGAGCAGTCGATACAGAACAGTCGATTCGGCCGTTACTCCTTCAGAAAAAATTTACCATATTCATACTCGTAGCTGTTACAAAACTAGTCTCAACATAGAAAAATACACTCACAAAAACAAAACAAGAGTTAAAAATTTCTTATGTTTTGCTAAATCAATCTTTATTGCCATACTAATTTTCACCTACCACCTTATGAATATTGGTTACTGCTTTTAAATCTTCATTCTTTTGAAAATAGTAGAATAATCAGTGGTGGATTAACCCTAGGGAACGAGGGAACTCGAGCCCACAGCGTCAAATTTTTAGGGGCGGCGAATTTTGGCAAAAATAATATAATATTTCGTGTTTTTTTTTTTTTTGCTTAGATTATAAAAAGTAATGTAAATGTTTTCCAGTGGGTTACTAATTCAGTGCTTTTAACAATGTTTTGGTGGTTTATATATTTTTTATAAACATAACAGCAATTATTTTCAAAGAATAGACTTTGCTTTTTTTGTTAATCAAAAAGTAAAACAAGAACTAATATTTTTTCTTTAAAATTTTCATAGTGTCGTTTAAAGTGAAGCTTTAGTTAAATTAATAGCCTTTTTTGGTAAAACGCATGCAATCACCTCATTTGGGGTTTTTTAGTCTGGCAATTCCATTTCCATATGAATTAGAACAAACCCATTCTCTCTCACTAAAACTTTTCTTTAAAAAAAATCTAGCGCTATTAAGTGCATTTGTTTTAAGAAATGAGGTCATAAGTTTAAGTAACAATAATGGCTTAGTTTCTGCCAATACTCTAGGATTAAAAAAAAAGAGAGAAATAACCAAATGCAATGTTTTTCAAAATACAGGTCGTCTTACAAAATTTTTCAGCCCCATTAAATCTTCCGAAAAAAAGCGACTATGCATCTTGCAAAGAAGCTATTATCGAAGCAGTAAATAAACAATGATTAATATTGTCGCGACAGGTTTTCTTTTTGTGTATTTGGGCAGGAACTACCATCACCAAGTCAATGCGGAGCTGGCAAAGATTACTATGAAAGTCAAGAGGATACCAAAGCAGGCGACTGTACATCTGTCAATAAAGCCGCGGAGGAAAGTGTAAGGCCGCGTTCATAGTGAACACTTTTTACTGAGCCGAGCCGAAAAACTCATTGGAGCAATAGAGAACGCAAGTCATGCATATCTTTTTCACCAATGCGTTTTTGAGTTTCAGTTTAACTCAGTTTGCAACGAACCCTACCTAAAGCAACACTGAGCGGTTAAAAATTCTGGTCAGTTGTTTATTTTAGTTATTTGGTTAGGTACAACTATCTTTAGACTTTTGTGCAGAAAGTAATGATTCGGCTGCCGATTCTTCTATTATTAAATCCATAAGCTTTGATCCCTCTGAGTGGGAGATCACTGAAATTACAATGGATTATTTAATAAAAAATAGAAGAAAACAAAATATTGATTGCAATTTTAAAAGCTCAAAAAAAATTTATAGTGATCAACTACGTTTTCTTCACGGGAAACTGTTAAGACTGACTCTAGCAAGTGGTGAGAGTATCAATCGACAATATAATAACACGGTGTTACAAAAAATAAATTTTTTTCTGTCCTATGTTCTTGTTTGAATATACAGAACTATAAGCTTTTTCGAAATGATCGAATTGATAAAAAAGGCGGGGGTGTTGCAATATATTGTAAAAATAACTTAAATGTTAATCTGTTAGGAATGTCCAGTGGTTCAGAGGTAGAGTTTCTTAATGTCGAAATCTATGACAGTTGTACAAAAGTTTTCTTGTCGTGTGTGTATAATCCGAATCGTAATTGTTGTTTGGAGCAATTGTTTACTATATTGTTGAATTGTGCAATTGACTATGATCACTTCGTTTTGTGTGGTGATTTAAATATAAATGTTTTATTTAAGGATAGTCTTGTTGGTAATTTTATTGATCGTCTGACTGAAGTTGGTCTCCAAATAGTAAATACCAGTTTACCTACGCGCTATGCAATTAATGCTACTCCAAGTTTATTAGATCTTTTTATTGTTTCAGATGTTTCTAATGTTTTGCTTTTCGACCAATTATCGTTTATATCTGACCATGATCTTCTTTTTTGTTCTTTGAATATAACTTTGACACCGATTTTAACTGTTAAAACTGTTTCATTTCGTAATTATAAAGCTATTGATTATGTTTCGTTGTATAATGACCTGTCTATCATTAATTGGTCCGAATGTTGGTTTCTTAGTACTGTTAATGAGAAGTTGTATTTTTTAAGTAATATAATTTGTGAATTATTTGAGTTGTATGTTCCATTGACTACACGTCGTGTCTCTAACAGAAGTTGTCCCTGGTTTACAAATAATGTTAAATTGGCCCTGAAAAAACGTAATAAAACTTATAATCGTTGGAAGAGAAACCCGACAACATCTAATTGGGAACAGCACAAAAGAGCTAGAAATGAAGCTAACTGCATTGTTAAATTATCTAAACGCACTTTTTTCATGTCGAAGCTAAGTTTAGCACAACCTTCCAAAAATCTTTGGAACAATTTAAGACAGGCTGGAGTATGTAATGTGAAATCCGATGATTTTCTAATTGATCCTAATATTCTTAATGATTATTTTATCGCTACCTCAACATCCACTTATAACACATCTGTCGATAATACGATAGTTTTTACTACCGAAAGGCCATGTAATTTTCAGTTTGTTGCTGTAAATGAGTGTGATGTTGCTCGTTGCGTTAGTAATATTAAATCAAATGCAGTGGGTGAAGATGGAATAGCTATTAAATTTATAAAAATAATTTTACCTTTCATCATAAGCCCTTTGACACACATAATGAATCACTGTTTCACAAGTTCTTGCTTCCCTGATGCGTGGAAAGCTGCTACAATCATTCCTATAGCTAAAAAACCCAATGCCTGTGAACCGTGTGATTTTCGTCCGGTAAGTCTTTTACCAGCTTTATCAAAAGTATGTGAGTCTCTCATGGCTGTACAAATCTCCGAACACATTAGAAAATTTAACCTTATGTCACCACTTCAATCTGGTTTTCGACCTGGCCACAGCTGCTCTACAGCTATTGTGAAGATCCTAGATGACATAAGATTATCATATGATATGGGGCATATAAGCTTGCTTTGCATGTTGGACTTTTCAAAAGCATTTGACTCTGTTGACCATTTATTACTATGTCAAAAACTAGAACTTAATTTTGGGTTTTCTATTACTGCGGTCCGTCTGTTATATAATTACTTAGTTGGAAGGTCTCAAAGAGTAAGGGTGGGAAATAGTCTGTCTGCTTTTAACAATTTATCCTGTGGAGTTCCTCAAGGCTCGGTACTTGGTCCGCTTTTATTTGCAATGTTTCTTAATGATATTTTCAGCAAATGCCGTCATGTAACCATGCATGCATATGCTGATGATCTTCAGCTGTACTTGTCCAAACCAATTGATCTTGTTGATGATTTATGTATTGAGGTAAATGAAGACATGAGTAAAATAGTAGATTGGGCTAAAGCTAATAAGCTTAATCTTAACCCTCTTAAATCATTTGTTATGCCGATTTTTAAGTCTAGATACTCTTTTTCTGATATACCAGCCATTTTTCTGAATGGAGTCGACTTGAAATTTATAGGTAAAGTTAAAAATCTCGGTTACTATATTAACTCCTCACTTTCCTGTGAAGATCATATAAACTCTGTTGTTTGTAAAGTTTACTATATCCTACGGAACCTGAGAAGAACTGCATCATTTGTGCCTGTTGAGACTAGAAGAAAGCTAGTGGTTCAACTCATAATGCCAATAATTTCCTACTCAGAAGTTGTATACAGTAAGCTTGATTCGAGGTCAAAGCTTAAGTTACAACTTGTGTTTAATAATGCTGTCAGATACGTTTATGGTCTTAAAAAGTTTGACCGTATAAGTCATTTGAGCAATCGAGTACTTGGTTGCAATATTTTCAATTATTTGGATGCTAGAAACTGTATTTTTTTGCATAACTTGATTTATACACAAACTCCTAATTACTTATTTAATAAGTTACAGTTTTGTAGATCGACCAGAAATATGAACCTTGTAATCCCTGTATACAATTTTTTGAATTCTAACAGACTCTTTTTTGTGAACGCTATCAGAATGTGGAATTCGCTACCTTCAAGAATCAAAAGTATCCGAAATAAGCACAACTTTAAGCATGCAATATTCCAACACTTTTCTTGATACTATCTTTCTTCTTTCTTCTATTTTCTATTCTATTAATGTTATCTTCTTAATTTTTTGATAAAGTTCCTTAATGGTAATTTATACATAAGTCTAAATTCAATTCAATTATAATTTATTGTTAAAATTGAAGCTTATAACAAAATTTAATTTCTTGAGTCAAATGCATTTGTTTGTTGATTATAACTTAAATTTAAAATTTAAAATTTAAAGTTAAATTTAGTCGTGTTTACAATTTTTTCCTTTTTTTTTAATTTAAAATAAGTAAATTAAAATTTTTTTTTGTTTTTATTTATTTGTTGGTTATAACTTGTTGTTATTCTTTGATTTCTTACTGCATTTAAAAGACTTTGTCTTATATGTGAACATGATAATTAAATTAAATAAATAAATATAAATTATGAACCAAATTCACATATTCGGAAAGAGGGGAAAAAATAAAAATACATGTGTATCGTCGATTTTCATGTACACGTCAGAATTTTTTTTTTAAGTTTGAAGTATAAAGCTCGTAGAGGCCTGTGTGGAAGCCTTTGGACCGATTTTTAACCCTTTTTCAGTGATCTAATCGAGCTGATTTTTTGCAGGCAGACTCGTGGAAATGTCTGTAGCACGTCAAATTTTTTAAAAACAATTTTTATCAATTCTCAGATTTTCCCGAATTATTATTATTTTTGAAAAAAAAATATTTTTTTCACTTTTCTTAGCATAACTTGAAGGGACTCCAAATTTTTAAACTACTAGAGCGTTAGGAAAAAAAAATGTTTTTTGACCCATCCTACTCGATATAGTTGTAGTTAATCAACAGTAACCTTCTAACACTAAACAGTTTTTGACTTTTACAACACTTACAACTGGTCTAGGGGCCCTCAAACGATACTACATGTCCATCCAACTTCCATCGGACATGTTCATCCGCCTTGATTTCTTGCACACGAACGATACTACATGTGTGATGACTTGACAGGTCGGATTTCGGCATATGGCGAAATGGGCATTTTAATGTCGCTAAAGATCCATTTTCTTCACAATCATTTAGATTTTTTCCCTGATGATTTAGGAGCTTGTAGCGATGAGCATGGCGAAAGGTTCCATCAGGACATTGCGGCTATTGAAAAGCGCTTTAAAGGAAAAGACATTACGCATATGCTTGGCGAATGCTTTTGGTCTATTTGTCGCGATACTGAAGCAAATGCTTACAACCGCAAAACTAAAAGGCCTAAATTTCTTTAAAAACATTAAAATTTTTAATGTAACAATTCTTTATTTTTATAAAATAAAAGTAATAAAAAAATTTGTTTTTTTATCGAACTGAAACCTAAAAAAACGATAACCATTTAAAAAAAAAATATATACTTCAAACTTAAAAAAAAATTCTGACGTGTACATGAAAATCGCCGATACACGTGTATTTTTATTTTTTATCCCCTTTCCGAAAAAGTAAATTTGGTTCATAGGACAGAATGTGTGTAACACGGTGTAATTATAAGAGATTTACATTTTTCAAACAAACTCATATTAAATTGAAATGTTTTATATCTGAAAACATTCTGATTTGATTTTAGCCGATAAAACCTCTTAAGATATTGTCAAAAATAAGTAATTTTGTTGGTCGTGTCATTATTATTGTTATTTATTTTATTTTTTATTTTTTTTTTTGGGCTGCATTTTAGTCCAGTCCACAGTGGCAAATTTGGTTAATCCGACCCTGAGAATAATGCTAAATGATTGTTGGATTATAAAGCTTTTACATGAATATGCCAACAATCCATATTTTTTGAGTAAAAAATACTTAAATATTCCTCTTCGACCTAGAAGATCTTTTGAGTTACTATACATGAGCTTTTGAACTCGGTGAATTTTATTTTGTATCTTATGTTATATTGTTAAGTGAGTCGGTGGACATAAAATAACAGATTACTTGCAATACTGTCACTAACTTTGATTGTTCTTTTTGACTCGTACACTAATCTAAATCTATATATATAAAATGGAATGTGTGTTTGTTTATTTGTTTGCTTGTTTGTACCTTATAGGAGACCAAACCTCTGGACCGATCTTCCTGAAATTTTCACAGCATTTGACTGGGACTCTGGCATGATTAATAAGGTACTTTTTTCGACCACGCCCACTTTTACGCCCACTTTTTTAAAATTATGTAATTGCTCCCATATAGTTTTTAACGGATTTACTTCAAATTGTATACACATTATACTCCAGGCGAGGTAGAAATAAACGTTTCTTACGCCACGCCCCCTTTCACGCCCCTTTTCACGCCAAATTTAAGTTTTAAACTTTTTGTTCTCTGTACAAATTTGTTCCTTCCAACGGATTATTTTTTATTTGGTAGTATATTGCTATTAATACTGTTAACGTCGCCATATTACTATGAACCACGCCCACTACACCGCCCCCTTTTTTTAATTCAGATACTTACTTATGCCACTAACAATGTTTGCTTTACAAAACACTTTTTTGTAATATGTATTTACCTAAAGTTTTATATACTTTTTATCTACAGGTAAGGTAGCCATAGATTTTTTTACTACCAAATCCCCCTTTTTCGCCCCATTTTACTTTAATTATAATTAATCTGCTTTCAATCTATATATATAAAAATGAATGTCTGTCTGTCTGTTTGTTTGTTTGTTTGTGGTTTATAGGAGGCCAAACCCTTGGACCGATCTTCCTGAAACTTTCACAGCATTTTACTATGACTCTGGAAAGAATAATAGACTGTATGAAGTTTTTATTGGACAAAGGGGCGTTGCACTGCCCATATAACCCAAACATTTAAATCGCCATATTTTGGGCATTTTTTGACCTACGTTGATGCTATTTGGTACATATGGTATTGGCATAGTTGGGAATACGTATCAAAAGAAAAGTGGGTGGGACCACGCCCCTTTTTAGGAAAATTAAAAATCGCAATATAGTCTTAACTGCTGGACCGATCGTCATTAAATTTTCACAATAGGATATTCTTACGAAATAATAAATTCTTGACTACATAAAGTTGTGAGTGGACGAAGGGGCGTGGCCTCGCCCATATAAACCAAAATTTAAAATCGTCATATCTTGGGCATTTTTTGACCAAAGGCGGCAGTATTTGCTATATATGGTATTGGCATGAATAGAAATACGTACCAAAAGAAAAGTGGGCGGATCACGCCCCTTTGTTTGCGATATATTGGAGGCTGGACCTGATAACCGATCTTAAATTTTCACAGCGTTCAGCTTTGACTCAGGAATACTTATTTCATGATAATATTTTTCGACCATGCACACTTCTGCATCTACTTTTTTACTACGTTTATTAACGGCTTTACCACAAATTTAAAATACATATTAATTAAAATAGTGGGGTAGCCCCATTCTCTTTCTTCCACCACTGTCTTCAAAACAGCTGATTTTATAATACGTGTTAATTAAAATAGAGAGTGGGGTAACCCCATTCTCATTCTCCCACAACTGACTGCGAAAGAGCTGATTGTGTAATTGCTGCTTTTTGATTGGTCTAAAAATAAAAAGGGGGAGCATGAAGCAAATTACATGCGATTCGGTGCTGAATTCTAATTGGTTTACAACAAAAAAAGAGGCGAAGCATTGCAATAATAAAATTATATAAATAAATTTTTGTAAATATATAAATACTTTTCATTTTATTTTATAAGAGAGGGGTAGCGAAGCACACCGGGTTCAGCTAGTATACTATATAAACCGATATTTTTTCCCGTAATTTCTCGACTTTTGCTAGTTTTAAGGTTTTAGGGCTTTTGTTTAAGAAATACTTAAATGACATCATTAAAAAATTAAGATTATGCTAAACTTCTAAATCTTGATGTAAAAGAAAAATTTTTAATTTTATTTTTAAAATATTACATATCAAAAATAATTCAAATCTTCTCTTCAATTGTAAAAATATATATGTGAATTAATATGTGAAGTAAAAACAAACCGCAAGAAATTCTGAAAATTCTTTTTGATTTCTAACAATCGCATTGTGTTTACCAATGTTTTGAAATTACAACATTTTAAATTTTTTATTCTTGTCACCATTCAATGCACTACGTTTCTCCTCGAATTCAGCTTTATTGACTAACCTTACACCAAAAAAAGTTGAACCTATATTTTAAATGGAGTCTTTTTACGCTTTGTAAAAACACAAAAACTTTGAAGCAAATATTTTACATTATCTCATAAATCACCATGTTTATTGCGTTCACACAAATGTTTATATGAGAAAAATTAAAATTCATTTTGTTAACATTCAAAAACAACACCAATTTACATATAAAATTAGCTTACAATTTTCCATATCTTGTTGAATTCGTCCACTTTCGCTAATAAAAAAATCCTAATCAAAAAGCGAGTGTGATTAAATATCACCTAAAATAACTCAAACTAATGTCAAAATAAAAAACTTGCCAACGGAAAAGATATCAATTTTCAAAACAAACAAAATACAAACACTAAAAATGTCAAATATGATAAGCAGATACAAAGATGCACAAAACTTTGGAACTTGAAGCACTTCCAGTTACTTAACACAATAAAAATTTGTATAAATAGCCATAAAACTTTGATACCGACAAGAAAAACCAGCAAAAACTAGCTAACTAACAAAAGAAAATCTGTTTTTTTTTTTTGTGATTGTTTATTTCAACAAGATGAAATGAACTCCAATCAAAAGAGGAAAAAGCCAGCAAAACTAATGTTGAAACGTGGGCTAAGAAAATATATTCAAATTCAATAGAAAAACATAAAAAATAATTACAAATCGATTAAGAAAACAACTCTATACTTTAAAAAAAAAGTGGCTAAAGTGATTTAGATGATATGGCTACAAAAGCATTCAGAGATGTACAATATGAGCGAACACTAAATTAGAGTTAGAGAGATCGTCACAACGGGAGGGAAAACAATTAAAGCTAGCTTAAAATATTTTATTGCTCTCGACGATGAAAAAGCAACGCTGGGGCACACCTTTAAATGATTAAATAGAACACTCGAAGAAAAAACTCCCCTGAATAGAGATAAAACTCTAAGGTTCAAGTTAAGTGGAGTGCAAAATGTATACCTCTTCTTTTATTGCATCTCAAGATTTGCGATATCAAGTAGAAAATGCATTTTTTTCGACACAAATCTTCAGTGAATCATGCCTTCGAGAACTTGTTCTGATATAAAGTCATGGTTTTCGATATGAGCTGTTCAGAGCACAAGTGGCGTAAGTCCATTTTTGGTAGTTTTGAGAAAATTGAACATTTAGAAAAATTCTTATAATAAATTCCAAGTATAAAGAACTCAGTTTTGCTTATAAGCTAGGTCAAGAGCATAAATGGAGCTATCCATATCGTACAAAATAAACTAAATAGAACATAAAAATTGTGCAGAATATTGCATATTTGTAAAAAAATTTGGAATTGCGCCACTGAAAATTATTTTAAATTTCTCGTTTCCGCTGTAGAAATCTAATAGGAGATATTTTTCAAAAACTTTTTGATGAGGAATGGCAGCATTTTTACCTAGAAGTTGGACAAAACCACCCCTTAGCGATTATTTGCATTATTGAGGGAGATATGAAATGAATGGACTTACGCCACTTGTCCTCTGAAAAATTTTTAAAATTCCTCCTTTCCGCTGTAAAAATGTAATGGACAATATTTTTAAGAATTTTTTGATGAGAAATGACAGCATTTTTTCATAGAAGTTGGACAAAACTACCCATTAGCGATTATCTTTATTATTAAGAGAGATATAAAATGAATGGACTTACGCCACTTGTCCTCTGAAAATTTTTTAAAATTCCTCCTTTCCGCTGTAAAAATGTAATGGAAAATATTTTTAAGTATTTTTTTGGTAAGGATTGACAGAATTTAGTTTCAGAAGTGCGATTAAAACATCCCTTTGTGATTTTCTGAATAATTGAGGAGGCTAGAATGCATTTATTCTTATTAAAGTTAAAGTCTTATTAAACAGCTGAAAATAAACACAATTGTTTCTATTTAGTAGGAATGTAATAATATGTAATATTTATTAATATATTAAAAAATGTAATCAAAAATCTTTACAAATATAAGTTTTCATAGTTATCGTTATCTTTTTTTATCGTTATCGTTATTTGGACAAATGGTAAATTTTCGAAAAGGTATATATCAAAACTCCCTTTATAATGAAGATTTGTAACAATTCTTAAAAATATAGTCCATTACATTTTTACAGTGGAAACGGGTAATTTTAAAAAATTTTCAGAGGACAAGTGGCGTAAGTCCATTCATTTTATATCTCCCTTAATAATAAAGATAATCGCTAATGGGTAGTTTTGTCCAACTTCTATGAAAAAATGCTGTGATTCCTCATCAAAAAATTCTTAGAAATATTTTCCATCACATTTTTACAGCGGAAAAGCGAAATTTTTAAAAATTTTCAGAGGACAAGTGGCGTAAGTCCATTCATTTTATATCTCCCTTAATAATGGAGATAATCGCTAATGGGTAGTTTTGTCCAACTTCTATGAAAAAATGCTGTCATTCTTCATCAAAAAATTCTTAAAAATATTGTCCATTACATTTTTACAGCGGTAAAGAGAAATTTTTAAAAGTTTTCAGAGGACAAGTGGCGTAAGTCCATTCATTTTATATCTCCCTTAATAATGGAGATAATCGCTTATGGGTAGTTTTGTCCAACTTCTATGTAAAAATGATGTCATTCCTCATCAAAAAATTCCTAAAAATATTTTCCATTACATTTTTACAGCGGAAAAGATAAATTTTCAAAAATTTTCAGAGGACAAGTGGCGTAAGTCCATTCATTTTATATCTCCCTTAATAATGCAAATAATCGCTAAGGGGTGGTTTTGTCCAACTTCTAGGTAAAAATGCTGCCATTCCTCATCAAAAAGTTTTTGAAAAATATCTCTTATTAGATTTCTACAGCGGAAACGAGAAATTAAAAATAATTTTCAGTGGCGCAATTCCAAATGTTTTTACTAATATGCAATATTCTGCATCGTTTTTGTGTATTATTTAGTTTATTTTGTACGATATGGATAGCTTCAATTATGCTCTTGACCAAGCTTATAAGCAAAACTGAGTTCTTCATACTTAGAATTCATTTAAGAATTTTTCTAAACGTTCAATTTTCTCAAAACTACCAAAAATGGACTTACGCCACTTGTGCTCTGAAAAAATAATGGTATTTGTCAGAGCAATAACAAAGTATTGCATTTTGTTCAGAGATAACGTAAGCTAGGAGTTTCTAGCCCGTACTCATAAATAGGTTACATTTTCCTCTTCACTTCTACGTACTTAACTCAATTTCCCTAAAAAATGGACTTACGCCACTTGTGCTCTGAACAGCTCATATATGATCGAAAAAATTGTGTTGCTCAAAAATTTTCCTATACACTCTGTTGTAATTGTATAAAACCATTCCAAATTATAATAGTTTTGATATTGCTAACGGTCATTTTAAGTTAGTCTTTTTTCGCAAAAACATCTTAATTTTGAGTAACGGTACTTTTTCTACTTTTTAAGTTATAAATTAATAGGCTCCTTCTTACGTAATCTTGGAAGACATGGATGTGAAAAAGGAGGTGCTAGAAAAAGAAAGCTGGATGCTCGTGATAATCGTAAAATAATTAAGGCAGCAAGCAACTCAACAAAGAGCTGCAAGCAGCTTGCTGCTCTGTGCTCAGTAAATGTGTGCTTTCAAATACACAGTAAGTGTGTGGATGGCTCAAAAAGGAGATACCAAGAGTGCCAAAATGAAGCAGACTCCGCGGCTTTTTCATAGACATATCGATCCCGCATGAAATCTGCAGAAGATTGTATTGCAATGAATTGGACCTCGGTAAGTTACTTTCGTGTCATTGTTATATTATTGCCCACAAAACTTTCCATTTCATGTAACTTTTTCCGATTAGAAAAAATATAATCTAGACGGCCCTGATGGCTTTCATGGGTATTAGTACGATTCACGTCGAGAACCGCGATATTTCTCTCGCGGTCTCCAATTCATTCCAATACAATCTTCTGCAGATTGCATGCGGGTATCGATATGTCTATGAAAAAGCCGCGGAGCCTTCTTCATTTTGGCACTCTTTATATCGGTATCCCGTTTTTAAGCTATCCATACACTGTTTGTAAGCACTAATTCACAGAGCAAAGAGCAGCAAGTTGCTTGCAGAACTTTGTTGAGTTGCTTGCTGCCTTAATTATTTTACGTTTATCGCAACCATCCCAATTTCTTTTTTTTTCCACCTCATATTGCACATCCATATCTTCCAGGATTAATTTATGACACCGACCGATTTTTCTAAAAATTTCACAAAAATCAATCTGATTGATTAATCTGATCGTACGTTAATCTGATTGCACGTGACATATTAAAAAATACACACACATACACGATTCATAATATTCCAAAACAGAAATTAGCTTGAAAAGCTTCAATTATCTTCAAAGAACTACTGGATTTATAGAAATGCAGCTGCAAAAAAATTTTTATTTTGATAACAGAATAGAAAAAAGTACCGTTATTCTACAATAACACATAAAAAATTTTCTTCTCGAATTCACCCAGAATTGAGAATTTTTTGTGGAAAAAAACTAGCTCAAAATTACCGTTAGCAATATCAAAACTATTAACATTTGGAGTGGGCTTATACAATTGCAATAGAGTGTATTTAAAAATCAATTTTTTACACTTTCCTAACTTTCATATAAAAACTTTTCTGCCTTTTTTAAAATATTAAATATAAACTAGTTTTCAATAGAATGCAGTTCAATATAATATAATAAACTTGTACTAAGAGGGCTAATAAATAATTCAACTCATACAACCCAGCAGCGGATTTGCCAGTGGCTACCATATTCTTCAATTGCTTAGGTTCAAGACATACCAATCATCAGCCAAGAATAGTTTTCAGTGTATCACACTAAATTAACATGTTTACAAAAAAATTAGCTTAAGAAGAGAAAACGTTGATAAATAAAGTGTGATAATAATTTTTAGCCAACAAATCATTAAAGAAGAATAGCCTCTTCTTTTGGAAGATACGTTTTATAACAATAAATCTTCGCAATAAAATGTTTCAAAACCAATAAATAAATGTAGGCATGAATGAAGCGATTGAGTATAAAATTCAAAAGATGCTGCTGTTTGACAAAAGATGACCACGCAGATTCGAAGCGACAAAATGACTTAAGTAGACCTCACAATTGGCCATTAGGAAGAGGGTTTTATATGATATCTATGAGCTATCTGACAATATTTATTAGTTTTATTTATTACTTTATTTTTGTTTTTTCTTGCCGATCTGCAGTTATAGGTCACATAAATAATAGAGCTGAGCTCATTCGATAGAGAACAATGAAAATTGCTCGCTTTAATGCTTGTTAAGTAAGACATATTAATTCATACCTGCAGTCAAACCTACCTTCAATTCATACAAAGATTCATTCATTCATTTATGCATTCCATAGATATTGTCGATACATTTTGTTTGAATGGCAAATATTATCAAAAGTATCTATGTTGTTATCTCCTTAACATGAATAAGACCTTGAAAATATAATAGCAAAAATAAAAACACAAAAACGAAAGTGATTCTAAATAACTGCAGATAAAGAAGACATTTAAATTAAAATGTTGCAAGCACTGCCACCACGTTGGTGGCATTAAATTGTTTGGGAGTGTTCTAAGAAGAAGAACAAAACAAGAACATAAAAACTACAAAAAACTGCCCAGTTTATTTTAAGTGGCAACTCTGGCGAAATTGTTTTCTTCGCCACATTAAATTTATGCGACCCTCGCGGTTTTCTAAATCTTTTCTATTCTATTCTATTCTATTCTATTCTATTTCTCCACATTTTTATTGCATTTATGTGGTGTTAACTGCATTTCGTTGGCTGTTGATAATTGTTTAACTTTTCTTCTTGGCTATGTTTTTTTTTCTCTGACAATTGTTGCTTTCTTTTGATTTATTTTCAGCTCAATTGTTGTATTTGTTTTGTTGCTTGCCAGCATTGGGCACGATTTATTGGCCACTTTTAGCAATTTTCAAGTTGTTGACAATTAAAATGTTACCGTTGGTTAATTTTTAGCTACTGCTAGCTGAAATCTATTTAAACAAAGAATAAAAAACAAAAGTAAGAAAGTGTGTATTGCAGGTGGTCCAACTTGCGTAGCTTTGTTTAGTTGCAAAATCTATACATATACAGCTGTGGTCAAAATAATAGCAGTACTTGTATATTGAGACATGTTTGTATAAATAATACTTGTCTACTAATTTCGAATCCGGTAAACCCATTATCGTTCCTACATTTACTTTCAAAGCTGCTTCGAAATCTATACTCCTGTTAACCTGTAGAAGGAAACTTCTATATTGTAAAAATTTCCAGATACAGGGTGTTTTACGTTTTTGGCACGAGTTTAGTACTATTGATCTAGAATCTAAACTACTCACCATAACATAAAAAATAGTATAATGTATTTTAGAAAAAATATCAACTTCTCAATCAATATATCAACCACTATCGTGTCATGTGCGGTAGCGGAGCAAAAATTTTGAGATTATTCAACGAAATATCAGCAAATTTTTTATCTTTTATTTTAGCGGAGCTGTAATCGTCCAAATTTAAAATGTCTCTTTTTCATTAGTTTCATAGTAGTTTAGATTCTAGATCAATAATACTAAAAACTTGTCAAAAACGTAAAACACCCTGTATCTTGAACATTTTACAATATACAAGAAAACTGAGTACAGATTTGGAACCAGTGTTGAAAATACATATAGGAATTATAATGGGCTTACCGGATCCGAAATTTGTAGACTAGTATTATTTATCCAGACATGTCTGAATATAAAAGCACTGCTTTTATTTTGACCACAACTGTACATATACAAAAATGGATCATTATTTGCTCGGATGCTTCAAACTTGAAAACGATTGGACCAAATTAGACACTTCCGTTTGCTGATTTGTTTATAATTGCTACGCGAAGGTTTAGGAAAAGAACATATTGCCACACCCCCTTTTACTGCCCACAAATAAATAAAAATTCTGTATTTAAGACGGTTTTTGTCGTATTAAACTAAAATTTGGTAATAAAGTTCGTATAATAACTATCGTTAACTATACTAAAAATGAGACTTCGAAACTACTGACCCTATTGAGTTCAAATTTTGGCAGTGGATTTGTTTCGAGTACGAGATGGTTTAAGTAATAACTGCCACACCCCCTTTTACCACCCACAAATATATAAAAAATTTGCAATATCAAAATACTTCGGAGTTATAATTCACACAGCCTCGAAATTCGGTATTCAACCACAATGTATACATGTCGTTTCACTGATGACATTTTATGGGAGTAAAAAACAAGGGGAGTGGCACCTCCGATACAAGCAAAACTTGGGCTATTTGGAATTTTGGAATCTAAGAATTACATGACGCACTGCATCAGAATTCAGTATTCGACAACAATTTATACATGCAGTTTCATAGATAACATTTTATGGGCGTTGGACAAGGGAGAGTGGCACCTCCCATACAACCCAAATTTGCGATATCGAATAGCTTTGGAGTTATAGGTCGCACAGCGTCAGAATTCAGTATTCGAACTCAATGTACACATGCCGTTTCATTCAGGGTTGTTGTAGAATCCGTTAAACACAGGAAACGATTTTGATTCCGATAGAAATTTGGAAAAGGTGTCGTACTTTCAGGTTTTTAGTTCGAGTCTGAATTTGCACCAATTTAAGGTATTGCAGAAACCAATTGTATCGATTTAATATTCGGAAAAAAACTGGCTATCTATTCACTAGCGGAATGTTAAAAATTTTATTTATTGTGGCTGAAAACTTAAAAAAATGTCAGTAAATCAAATAATTTCTATTTTATGGAAAAGCACAGAAATAAAACACAAAATTATATTCTCCTGGCTGAGCCTTCGGCTAAAAATCTGAGCGTTGCAGCTAATAAAAGCACAAAAGGAATTGACGATGAAGCCATATGAGATTTCATTGTTTCTAACACCAAAGTGAATGAATCCTGGTTAAAGCGATATTGGATAACAACTCTGCAAAAAATCCAAGTATACCCTTCGGGTTTTAATTAACCACGAAGATTGTTCTTACACCGACTCTGGAAGCTCTAGAGGATTCCTATGATTTCTTCAAATGCGCATTTTTACCTTTTCATTGCTCTTCTCCTCCAGAAATAAAAAGGCCAACACAGTAGAACTCATTTTATAGACTTTTTTTTTCTTTTCACGAATAAATATATGTTAGTAAATACTCGCAAAATATTTCAATTCGCGCAATTAAACACAAAACTTCAGAAAATAATTTAGCTGAACAGCTAATTCGAACATCGGATTTGTTTATGTTCGAAAAGAGAAAGAACCGATCGGATTTCAAAATACCATTTTATATCGGAATTGTTTTGCTATTTCGGTAACAAACCGATTTCAAAGCGGATTTTGCAACAACCCTGATTGATTACATTTAATGGGCGTTAAAAAAGGGGATATGGCACCTCCCATACAACCGAAATTTTTGAGTTTATTGATCGCACAATTTTGGAATTCAGTATTCGACCTCAATGTATACATGCAGTTTCATTGATTACATTTGAATGACGTCGAAAAAGGGGACGTGACTCCTCCCATAAAACGCAAATTTTTGCTATCGAAGAGCTTCGGAGTTATAGGTTGCACAGCATCGGAATTTAGTATTCGGACTAAATTTACAAATGCAGTTTCATTGGTAACATTTTATGGGCGTTGAACTAGGGGCATACAACCCAAATTTGTGCTATCGAGCAGCTTTGATTTATGGGTCGTACAGAATGGGATTTAAGTATTCGACCTCAATTTACACATTCAAGGGAGCTTGGCAGCAACGAGCCAGGTTTCAGTAAATAAACTTATTATATTATTTAAAAATTTAACAAATGTCTTTAATTAAGATCCATTAAGGTTGTGAATTTTATTAAAAAATCGTTATATTATAAACGTTATTCAATAATTAAAAATTTTTTTTAACTTGTTTAATCAAGTGACATATATTGTTTTCAATAATAAAATTTACAAGTGTTTCCCCTAAAAATACAAAATTAACTTTCATAATTCGACTTAGTTTTCTAATTATTGGATAATTTTTTTTTTTTTATATTCGTCTGTGTGCGTTACAACTGTTTTGTAACCCTTGTCTGCTTTAGTAATTATGATTTCGTCTTAGTGTTGTATTTTAAACTTTTGAGTGTTTTGAATATTTTAAGTATGATAAACGGTTATGTCTGGATTTCTATTTTAAAAATCAGAAAATCATATTCAATTTTTTTGCCAAAACGCAGAAATTTTTCGCTTGTAAAACACGCTTGCTTTTTTTGTCGCGTGAGTTACGCCCATATTTACCACGGATATTTGTAATTAGTTACTCGAACGACAATTTTGGTAGATCATACCATTACTATGTCTTGTAAGACATATGTACATAAGAAAGTTTTTTACATTAACAACATAAACTTCCGAGAAAACGAAGTTTTAAGTCGTACGCATGTCGCGTGAGTTACGATGGAAATGCCTATATATAAATAAATATTGTATATAATACATATTTTTCTAGAACAACAACCTCTATTTCATATTGTTAAGATACAATGACACGATAGAGCTGCAATTTGTAAAAAGTTTATGTGGGAGGTGGCCGTGACCGAAAATATTTTTTTACAATTCTGCTCATTAATATACATCTCCGAACAGAGTTATTTTGAAACCGAGCCAAAATGAAGGAAAATATGGCGTTTTAAATTTTCTAATTGTATGGAAGGTGGGCGTGGTAGTGGACTGGTGTAAATTTTTTTTGTTTTATGGTTTTATATTCTTAAACCTATCTCACATACAAAATTTTATTACTCTACGACCATTGCTTCTATGTATTGACAAATTTTGTATGGGGCTATGGTTGGGTTTTATTTTAATAACAATTTTGTTTAATAAAAATTTTTTTAATACATTTTTTTATCTTTGACTTTTTTTTATGATTATAAATAATAAACAGAATTAAACGTAAAGTATAAAAAATATAACAAGTAAATATTTTAACAATTTGTGGACACTACAAATACTCCCCCTCCAATTGAACACTTATATAGTATTAAAAGTAACTTTCTTTTTAAAAGAATTGTTTGAAGGAGTAGAATTGTGTATTTCTGTTTTTGAGTTAGTGTTTGCTGGTTTGAGATGATCAATAGAGACAGATTTTATTGTGTTACCGTACTGAATTTGAAATGTTTTCTCGTGCTTATAAATAACTTTAAAAGGTCCTTCAAACGGCTGTTGAAGTCCAGATTAACGGTTAATTTTTACAAAAACATATTCACAAGTACTCAGCGATTTTGGAGCATAACTTTTGTCATTATTATGATGAACAATTTTTGAACGAATGTGGGAAAAATGTTCTCTTAGTTTTTGAAGAGTATGATCCGTGTTCATATTATCATTATTTTGAACAACCAATTCCCCTGGTAACTTTAAAGTTTGACCGTAAACCAACTCTGCAGAAGAACAATTTAAATCTTCTTTTATTACGGTTCGTAAGCCAAGAAGTATCCAAGGTAAAAGTTCTGACCAGTGTACGGAATCTTCTGAACATACAATAGACGTCTTGAGTTGTCGATGAAAACGTTCTATCATCCCGTTTGATTGTGGATGAAAGGACGAAGTGTGAATTTTGTGTGCACCTAGTAATTTTGTTAATTCACTGAATAATTTTGATGTAAATTGAGTACCTTGATCGACAGTAATAGTAAGGGGAACACCAAAACGTGGAACATAATTTTGAGCGAAAGTATTTGCTACAGTTTGTGCAAAGATATTTTTTAGAGGGTATACTTATGGCCAACGCTTATGTCTATCTATAATTGTTAACATATATCGAAAATCATTTGATATAGGTAGTGGTCCCACTAGATCCATATGAATATGTTCAAATCTGCCTGGTGGAATTTCGATTTTTTGGATAGGTGTTTTTGTGTATACATTAATTTTGGATTTTTGACAGTTAACACAACTTGATGACCAATCATTTATTTCTTTTCGCATATTAGGCCAAAAGTATTTTGATTGTATTAATCGTCTAGTGGCTCGTACACTAGGATGAGGTAATGAATGAATTTTGTCAAATATATTTTTTCGCATGGAAGTTGGAATGAAGGGTCGTGTAGAGTGACTAGAAATGCCACACCAAATTTTAATATTTAAAATAGGAACTAGAACTTCTTTTAAATTGCATTTAGAATTTGGAGATTAACTGCTTTATTCTGCATAACGAAAATGCACACCAACGACAAGCAAGACACGAGAAGCAATAGAATTTCGTATAGAAAAAAGTATTGCTTCTCGTGTCTTGCTTGTCGTTGGTGTGCTGCTTCGTGATACAGATTAATGCAGTTAATTAGAAGTTGTAGAGTCTCGTCTGTTTGTTGTTCTTTGTGTAGTGTTTGAAAATTTATATCTTGTGAAGATATCGCGTCAATTTTTGGAATGCGAGAAAGTGTGTCTGCAACTATGTTTTGTTTTCCAGAAATGTATTGTATGTTGTTTGTGAATTGAGCTATGTATTCTAAATGTCGTGTTTGTCGGGGTGATCTATCAGTTTTTGAATTAATAATAAATGTCAATGGTTTGTGATCAGTGTATATAATAAATTTTCTTCCTTCTAAAAAATGTCTAAAATGTTTGACAGCGTGGTAAGTTCCTAAAAGTTCTCTATCAAAGGTTGAACACTTTATTTCTGTGGGACTAAGTTTTTAAGAAAAATATGCTAGAGGTTCCCAACTATCTCTTGGATTGGATTGTTATAGAACTGCTCTAATAGCGACGTTTGATGCATCCACTGCTAGAGATAATTTTGCATATTTATTGAAATGTGTGAGAAGAGTATTTTTGGCAAAAAGAGATCGAACTTTCTCAAATGCAATCATGGATTTTTCAGTCCAAGTTAATTGTTTAGTTTTATATTTGGATGCAGATGTTAGCATTTCGTGCGGAGAACTTAGTTCTGCAGTTAACATCGGGAGGTAACGATGGTAATAATTAACCATTCCAATAAACTTTTGAAGTTTATTTATAGAAGTTGGTCTATCAAAATTTATAATTAAATTAACTCTATCTTTAGAGGGTTGTATTCCTTTAGAAGAAATTTCATAGCTAAGAAAATCTAGTGAAGGTACACCGAAAATACATTTTGAAGGTTTGATGTTAAGTCCATATTGTTGAAGTAGATTAAAAATCATTTTTAAATGTTCTAAATATTGATTCTCATTCTCACTTGCAATTAAAATGTCATCAACGTATGTAAACACAAAATCTAAGCCAAAAAATATTTCATTGATGAAACGTTGGAAAGTTTGAGTACTATTTCTCAAACCGAATGGCATGCGTAAAAATTCAAACATTCCGAATGGAGTAGTTATTGCCGTTTTATAAACATCTTCTTCGGCCATTGGAATCTGGTGGTACGCTCGAACAAGATGAATTTTCGAAAATACGGTCTTGTTTTTTAGATCGATGCTTAGATCATGTATGTGTGGAAGAGGATAACGATCGGGTACGGTAATACAATTGAGCATTCTATAATCTCCACATGGTCGCCAATCATTTTGTTCTTTATTAGGGACTAAATGAAGGGCAGATGAAATAGGAGAAAAAGAAGGTCTGCAAATTCCGACTTTTACAAGGTATTCAAATTCCGTTTTAGCTATTTTCATTTTGATTGGATCTAAACGACGTGGTTTTGTATATGGAAAAATTCCTTTTGTTTCTATCCTATGAACCGTACTCTGCTTCACTGGCTTGGTGAGAGCAGGAAATTCTTTAAGAAGGGTGGAAAATTTGTTTTCATGGAGAGGTAATTTGAGAGAGTAAATATCGCAAAAGACAGAAGTTCCATTTACTTTTAGTTTAGTGGTTAAATCGATTGTTTGTTTATTTTTGATATCAACTATGATTCCAAACTTTTCTAAGAAATTTGCTCCAATAAAAGGAGTTGAAATATTAGCTAATAAAAATGGAAATTCGAAATCACGACGAAGACCTAAGTCAATTTTAAAGAGTTTTGAACCGAAAGTTTCTATTGAACCGCCATTAGCAGCTATTAAATTGATGTCAGAATGTCTTTTAATTGATTTGAATTTTGAAGATGGTACAACTGAAACTGCCGCACCAGTATCTATTAAAAAATTTAAATTATTGCATTTATCTAAAACAAAAAGGCGGCGTGCAGATTTAATTTGAGTTCCATTATCTGCCACCGTCATAATGGAATTATTTAGTTTACATTTTATTGCATTTCTATTAAATTTTTTACGGTACCAACATATATTATCACGTGAAAATGAATATCGTCGTCTGGAGTTGCTTCTAAATTTTGAATTGTTTCGGTCGAGAGATCTTGATCTTGTTTTAAGTTCTGCTATGTCCAGTGTAATTTGATTTAAATTTTGACAAAGTGTTGTAGTAATTTGGACTAAGTTCTGCATACATTGAACTAATTGGAATTTTAAATCATCATTCGCGAAAGGAAATACTTTTTGAGTTATAATCGTCCAAACTTATAATTTTTGACTTTTCCAACTTTGAGGATTATTTACGGACAAAGTTTTGCTAAAAGCTGCTACAAACGTTATAAGTTTCTAAAAAAACACTTTGTTAAGAATAAAATTATTGTTCATTTTTAAAAGTTGGATAAAAATTGACTGAATTATTAAATTTTTGCAGAAATAAGAAATTACACCTTACTTGCTCAATGGGCTGTATCGAAATACCGTTCAATGTATCACTTTGACAGTTCCATTATATATATTTTTATGAATTCTTTTAAAATTTATGTATTTTTTAATACGAATGATCCTTTCGTTTATTTCACTTTTCGGAATAACCTTTTAAACGTACATAACAATGTCGAAGATTCTGAGGGTAATTGAATACACAAAACATCAGTGGCATATCGCCTCGGATATGAAAGTCGTGACTATTTGGAATGCAAAGAGGATATACTAAGCATCCCTATTATCTTTGTAGGTGGGACAGTCGTGCGAAGGATCACTATAAACGCAGTGTCAACATGCCTCTCGTGCAAGCTGAAAAAAATCATTTTGCTAGCTTTGCTTCTAAAATTGGGTTACATCAAGCAGTTTCTGAAACGATTTAACACAGAATTGGAAGCTCTTTTATATTTTAAAATGGTGTTTCCTAGCCTTAGTGAATCCAAAGATAGAAATGTTATGCAATATGTCCATCAAAATATATTTTCTGCATTCTCATTTTAACTTTTTCCCAGAGAATCTTGGTAAATTGACCGATGAACAGGGTGAACGATTTCATTAAGAAATGCCATCACTTGAAAATCGCTTTCAAGAAAAAGCCAAATAAGAATGTGAGCTGATTACTGCTGGTCGCTTTAAAGTGAAACTGACGATGTTTCTTACAAACAGAAAAGGTCCATTAAGCATTTCTGAACATTGTGAAAATATGTATTTTAAGTAAAAATATATATGTGTAACTGAAAATATTGTTCTGTATCATTTAAAATTGAAATAAGTTTTCTGCTTAGAACCAATTTTACAGTAATAATTTCTTCTGGAACCTATCCTTTTATCGATAAAAGTCGGAAAAACTTTTTACAATGAAACAAAACACGAAAAAACTCTAAAATATTGCTTTATTCATATAAAAATTAGTTTAAGATAAAAGTAATAATCTTGGAGTGCTTAAAAGGTTATTTCAGAATAGGAAAATAATAGAGTGGATTAATTGTATTTAAAAAAATACACCAATTTTAGCATAAATCATTAAAATGTATTTAATGGAACCGTCAAAGTGATACATGAACGCTCCCAAGATCCTTTGAGCAATGAAGGCGTAATTTCTTATTTAAACAAAAATTTAGTAACTCAGTCAATTTTCATTTGATTTTCAAAAACAAACAGTCATTATATTGTAAATAAAGTGTGTTTTCAGAAAATTATTGCGCTTGTAATAGATTTAAATAAAACTTTGGTAGTAAATTATGCTCAAAGTTGAAAAAATTGGAAAAATGGTAAAAATGTTAGGTTTGGCCGATTATAACTCAAAAAATTATTTTTATAGTTCTTAAGGCATGTACACATTTTAAAAGATTTATTTTCTATCTGTCAAAAACCGTTTTAAAATCAAAAATCGGTTGAAAAATTGCTGAGTTAATAATTCTATAATGCGTCAAGTGCCTAAAAATACGTTTTTCAAACGGTAAAATTAAATTTTGAGGATGAATTAACAATTTCAAGTATTTTGTCATGTTTACTCGACCAAATCTTCAACCTTTGCTATGTCATTTCAACAGTACATTTTCACTGTATCACCGTGTTTTTTTTTTTTATTTTTCATTCAGTAGAACGGATCAAGAGATTGTTACATTTTTTAAACTTGCTACAAATTCTGTGGTTTGTTTTTTAATTCGTCAGCTATATTCGTCATTCGGTCAAAAATTTCTTCCTGAATAGCCAACTCCTATTTCCACACGATTGCAGCGGTGGTATTTTTTATATGCATATTTAGAAGAGGTGGTTTGCATGTAGCAGTAGAAATGTTTGAAGTGTTCATTGGCTCATCATCTTTCACCAACAGAACCACAATTTCAGCATTAATTAACTTCTTAATACTGCTTCTTGTGAACCTTCAGAAGCCGTCACTGTCTCGTTTTGCCAAACCCGCCAGAGGACCTTAGGGGAATCTGCCTGTCCCAACCCAGGAATAGAAGGGTGAAGATTTGTTATTAGGTGGGCCGTGCCCCATGAACTGATCTCATAATAAGTTCATTCTTGAGGCACGGCTCTTGAATGTTCATCTGATAACTGTACAATAAAATGGTTTGGGCCTTGGTTATTGGTTGCCAAGTGCCACGGTCATGAATTGCGTCATTCTGAAGACAAGATAGATGGGGTTCTGTTGCATTTTATTTGGGGAACCTTTCAAAGTGGATCATTTGCCTTTATATTGAACCCATGCGATGGAGTACCGACGAATTAAGCCTACACGGCAGGGGTCTACGTTAAATACATAGAGGATTGCTGTCTCGCCTTGCCGTTTAAAACATCCAAATGTCCCTTCCACAGCTTTCTGGTTCCAATGAGGTGAAAAACTTCCTCTTTCAAAGAAGAAAACATTTGTTCCCTATTTCAACCTCCACCTTTTTTAATTTTAAGGTTATAAGCCTCCTTGTTCCTGACTTTTTGTTTTTGATCGATCCACACCTGAAATAACATTAATTTATAAAAACAGTCTGGGACACGTTACAACCTTTTAACTGCTCAGTCATTCCCACCCATCTAGTCCCATGTTCCTCTACACTGACCTGGTCGAAGTGGCCAAGTTTCTGGACTTGGATCTTGGTGGAGGAAATAACTTGGACAATGACTTAAAAAATATTTTTACTTAACTGCTACCATTCGGTCACATTTCTTCTTATTTGCGTTCAGCTGCTGTTCCGCCTGCTTCCAAAACTTTCTCATATCCTCCTTGTGTCTTGCTTGAAATCCACACGCAATGTCGCTGTTTCTATTCATTATGTCGAAGAGAATGTTCATTTGAATTTTATTCGTTGTCTTTGTCCCAAAATTTTATAAGAATTCAACCTAAATACTACAAATAAATAAATTTTAATTACATTTTAATTATTGCATCCTTTTTTTGTTTATTTTAAATGAATTTTATGTTTTTCTCCCTAAAAATTTCTTTGGGAACAAATTTTTAAAAAATATAAAAACTCGCATGTTTTTTTTTTTTGTAGAATTAGGCATTGTCCCAAAGATGCTTTTTGACAAGTTCAAAAGTGTTTAGAATAGGGAAATGGAAGGTGGGAACAAATTCTTTCAGGTAAGTTTATTTAAAATTGAGCTCATTATTTTTGAAATATACTTTTCAAACGTTTCTACATCTATATTAAGAAAAACAAGCAAATCGAAAACCTCGAAATGTTTAACACCGCATTGAAACCACTGTGTGTCGTCTCAAGTCTAAAGTTACACATCAGTTTTGAACAATAGAGGTTCCCATCATCAGCAAATTACTAATTAAAACTTCATCTTAATTCTTCAAATTTACAAACCAACAACTTTCAACCGTGCAAATTCATTAAGCTTAACATCACATCCATGCAGGCGCCTAGCCAACAAGACCACTTGTTCCTAGGGCTTCCAACAACATCATCATCAACAACAACAACAACAACTACGAAAACATCAACAACTATAACACCATTAACATCAACAGCATTCATCAGAACTTGTTTGCTATAAAAGCACACACAATGAATTCAACATGATTTCTCTTTTAATTTATTTTCCAATTCTTTGTCAACAGTTCAAATTGAGATTTTTTTAATTCGTTGTCGCCAAGTGTGACAGAATAATGAGGAAGTGCAATTTTATTATGAGTTTTCCATGTTAAATTGCAGCAATGCTTCAACGACGGACGACGTGACCTAAGGCGACTGGCACGCCCGGTGAACGCGGCCAGACGATATTGTCGCCAAAATAGTTAGTTGCTGCTTTGATGCCATTGCTGTAAGACCATCAGGTGGAAGTTTGAGTGCAATTTCATTCAAGCAATTTGTAGGAATTTAAGAAGACCGAAGCATTAATTCATGATAGCGATAACCGCACAGTGGTCGAAGGTAGAGAATCTGATTCTATCTCACTATCTGTTTCCCATCTGAGATCTAAAAATTTGTATTCTATGTATAAAGAATACGCATAGACAGAAATTCTTTTTGACAGTTTTTGAACCTTCTAGAACTACAGTGAAAAGAGAGGATAACATTAATTAAGAGCGATTGTAGAAGTGACGGTATTGCATAATTACTTATGATATTTGTTTGATCAAAGCGTAAGGATATGACATAGTTTTTGACTTAATTATGCATAACAATAAATGTTGGTGTGTTTGAACCTTTTTAATTCTTTTGAACTGAATATGAATAGATTAAAGTGTATATCAGCAGATTCTTCAAAAAATTTTTCAGAAAAAATATAGTCGAGAATTTTTTGTTGGTTATCTTTGATGTTATAAAAATAACAAATACACAAACGATATTTTTCGGATTGACCTTTTTAAGAAAACATATTATTGCATCCTCGAACAATTTTTGTTGGCTCTTATAGTCAAATATCATGGATATCTGTTGTCATCAATCAATCTTTATGTTAAAATCGATTCTCATTTCAATATGAATTTTTTATGTTTTTGAAAATGATTCGTATTTTCTTCCAAAAATAAAACACCATACATTTAATCTAATGCTAAATTTGGACATGGAAAAAAGTTAAACAATGTATTTTAAAATATTTACAGGTATTTTTTTTTTTTTTTGAGATAAAAGCAACAGTTTAACTCGATACACTTTTGCCATCGACGTTCAATAGCTTCGATACCCTTTGTATAATGACAATAATCTAGTTCCTTCAAATAATCATCAACACCAGACTCTTGGTATCTACATTGTTGCGAAATCTGGAAAGAAATTCCAATTTTCACTTCGAATGGCCATATTTTTTTGCTCCCAACATCTTATACCTATGCTATCAACAATTTTCCAATGCCAAATAATGGTAAACTTAGGTCTATTTCAAAGTAATTCCGGCTTCAAGATATCGAACATTTTTTAAAATGCAAAATTTCTCATGTTCACGAACAATGTTAGAAGCTTAAAAGTTAATTTTTTTTTTTTTTTAAAGATCAAACAACCAAAGCATGCGCTTTATACAAACAAGGGTTGGTCTTTGGCCTGAAAGGAAAGGAATATATTTATTTAGAGAAATTGATTGGAACCATACGTGAATTATTGATAAGGCAAAACAACCGTGAAAGACAATTTTAAGTGCTTTTATCGGAGGCTAGTATTTTGCCTTAACCTCGGAAAAATCTCGGCCTTAACCTTGCCTTAAAAGCAAATCACAGTCCTTTTTTTTATACGAAAACATAAATAATCCTAATTTTTTCAGAAAAAATACACAGCAAAACACTGATACTAACAATTTTGTAAAGCACAACCCTTTTGCTTCACTCAAAAATTCTTGTGCTGGTTGTCAAAATTTCTACTGGTCCCCGGAGCTACATGAATTTTTAACAATAAAACTCACCTCATTGATATCAAAAATTCTCTCTCCGGATGTCAAAAATTCATCATCCGAGTGAAAAGTTTTCGAAAACCTTTTAAAGTTTCTTTCGAACCTTAATTAAATTAATATAATAATTAAAATAAGCTTGTTTCATATTTTGAAAATTACTAACTGCACCAATATCTAAATAAAAAGTGCAAATTAAAAACTTTCAGTTATTTGAAAAAAATTTTAAATAAACTTAAGTTAATATACTTAAAAATTTGTAATTAATTTTTTTAGTATATTTGCACGAGTACTTTATGATTTTTCATTAAACATTCTCGTATTGTCATAGAATAAAACTACGTAAAAACTAATTAAAATTTATTTTGACTGGTTCAACTTTAAATACCAAAACAGCCGTGGCTTATTGGAGGCTAAGGTTTTATCCAATCTTCAAAATTTTGCACTTAGAGTACATTTTACATATTAAAAATTAGGTGCAAAATTTCTTGTTAAATTAATGACCAAATTGCAAGCTAACTGCTTTATTCTGTGTAACGAAGAAGCACACCAATGATAAGAAAAATACGAGAAGCAATACTTTATTCCTTACAGAATTGTATTGTTTCAAGTGTCTTTCTTATCGTTGGTGAGCTTCTTCGTAATACAGAATTATCACATAAGAGTGTGTCACAACAATTAAATCTTATTTGTAAACTACCAATTCATTTAATAAATTTTTTTATAGTTTTAAAAGATGAAACCTTTTTCTAAAAGCATGTTATATAATAACAATAGGGGTATTCACGATTCAGTGTAGTTGCCAGTGCAGTTGAGGAATTGTGCACTTTACAAAATCAGAACACACGTGCGTCAAAAATCTGCACAAGTGCTTTTCTACTGTAGCCTTAAACTTGAAGATTTGAGCAGTTGTGCACTTGTGTGCATTAAAAAATTTGACAGCTTGGAAAAAATGGTAGTGGTTTGTTCACGAAAACCTAACTGCACAACTGCACAAGTCTTCAACTACACAGGCAAGTGTACTGAAACGTGAATACCACTTATATTAATACAACTGATAAATACAAACAGCAAGTTTTCGGAAAAGTGTTTTAAATTGGTATATTTTTCTTTGAAAACATTCAAAAGAGACAAAGCATTAATTTTTCTTAATAAATATATCAAAAATTACGATTTTAATTGAAAAATCTTTTAATTTTAAACTTAGCAGCAACAAAATATTGGACTCCAAAATTATAGCTAAAAATAAAAATAGAGTTGCTGTAAATCGCTAAAAAAAAGTTTAGAATTGCATCAATCTCTAAAAATTTAGCAATGACAGCTTTAATTTTATTCTTCGTTAAAAGCTCGTTCAGTCTCTCAATTTTTAGCATGAAAATAAGCGATGGAGTTTTTCAGAATTACAATATCGCTAAAAACTATAAATTTAGCTCTAGCGGTGGTGATTTAGCTTTAGCGTTTTTCAGAATCCGCCCTCAGTTTGCATATCTACAGCTCTTAACCTACAAAACCATACTAAATTTATTGAGATTGGACCTGTACTTAAAAAACCTTACGCCAGAAAAATTTTTCGTAACATGTAGAAGACTACTTATTAAGAGTATCCACAGCAGGTATAAACAAAATTATTTACTAAATTGTTTCTCATCCATTAAATTGTTATTTCCATGTGTGTTTTTCAATACAGGAAAAAGCAAAAAAATATTAAAAATGACACATGTACAAAAGTTTGAAGAATTGCATTACCTAAAAATTTATATCAGGTAGTGGGAAATTTACCTAATAACCTTATTCGACTATATAATAAAATGTTATAATTATTCTTTCCTAATGTTTTAACTTTTAAGAAAGCATAGGTTGGTTATATGGTTATATTCTCTTAACTGAAAGATCTAATCAAAATAATAATTAATTCAAAACAAAAATCGAAAAATCGACAAAATCAAGAATAACAACAAATAAAGATTAAGTAATTTTTATTAAATTAAGGCTTTTTTAAATACAATTGCATAGAATTAGTGAAAGAAAGATACTTGAGAGAAATGTTGGAAAATTAAATGCTTAAAGTTGCGTTTAGTTGTAATACTTTTTATACTTAAAGGCAGTGAATCCCACAATCTGAGGGCGTTCACGTAAAAGAGTCTGTTAGAGTTTAAAAAATTATAAGTAGGAATTTAAAGATTCAGATTTCTAGTTGACCTACAAAACTGTAGCTTTTCAAATAACTAATCAGGAGTGCGAGTGCAGATAAGGTTGTGTAAAAAGATGCAGTTTCTAGCATCCAAATAGTTGAAGATGTTGCTGCAACAGTTACTTAAATACCTGCTAGGTTTTCCGAAAATGACAAAATTCAGATCTCTTCTCAACTAATGCCAGAACTAAAAAAGAATTGGTAAAAAAATATTCCCCGGAAATGTTCGAACTGTTAGATAATTATATAAAAATCGATGGATGTTTTCAACAAAATTGGATTAAGGAATTAAATTATTTTAAAGTTTATTTCTTATTTAAAATTTCATGTTAAGCTTAAATAATTCTTTTTTATTTTTAGTTTATCTTATTTTTGATTTGTTAAAAAAATTCAAGTGGAAAACGTTATAAAAATGGAGTTCTAAAAAATTTATATTCTCGATTTTTTTTTATTTTGAGACAATTTTTTCTTTTAGTGTAGCTAGTTTAAGGCCTTCAGAAGCAAACTTTACTTCGAATTCGTGTTGACTAACCATGAATCAGATATCATTCAAGTTTTTCATGAATTTTTTTCGCAACGGAAAATCATTTCGAAAAACTTTGTTGGCATAGTTTTTTACATCCTTCATAAAGCCCACCTTCAAAAACTAATTCTTCAGCATCCTGTCGGTCTATTTAAATCAAAAATCATTATTACACAAAAAGAGCTGTAACATTTTTCTATTCACAGAATTTATGATTTTTGCAAAGAGAAATGCCAGATCAAGCCACTGTGAAACGTTTGCCAAGCTTTCGCTTATAAAATTTGCACATCTTATTAACTTTTCTTTTGTGCATTTTATGCACAAACATTTTTTTGCAGCACTGGTCTCAAATCTTATTTATAAGTGCTATTATTTATAAGTATAAGGACAAAGCTAGTGTTTTATTTAGACTACTTTCATTTTTATTGCTCAAAAGTATGAAAAAATTATAAAAGTAAGAACGTTTTTCTTATATTTTACATAAGCAACTATTTTAACTTTTTGAATAAATGTTATTGCAGGATCAGGATTTAATTAATCACTACGAAACTGAGCATTTTTAAACGATTTTAACAAGTGTGGGCTTTTTTACATTTTGCCCTTCGTTAAGTATAATATTTTTACAACACTGCTTAAAGCCTTATAAACCACACTCAGGCTAGAAACCAATCACTTCCACTCTTCTATCCTTAGACGATCACAGAAAGCAATCAAATAGCAGTCCAGCAATAAATATACTACTTAATTGGCTAAGATCTGTAAATTTGATAAAAGCTGCTTGTAGCGAATTCACGGCAATCATATTTGCCATTTTTGTAAAATGCTTTTGAACTGTTTTCCCCGCCTCTCCTTCTTTTTCTTATCTATATATTGTTTTGTTTGTTTGTCCAAAGGAAGATTCAAAGGAAATGGACTGAATTTTTGCCATAACAGCGACAACACTAGCATAACAATGGCCAACTTGATAGTAGCAACAACAACAACAACAACAACAAATAAAAAACAACAACAGAGGTGTTAATGCAGCCATTGCAATTTATTTTTCGACTTAAAAATTCGTTACATGTCAACTTATTTCCATTTTCAAGTCCGAGTAGATTTTTATTTATATTTTCATTCTCTTGCTTGTGGACTGCATTCTTGGATATCCATTGCTGTCGAGCGAAAAATAATGTTGTAGTTGTTGTTAGCTGATCATCACCATGAGCCATGGTAGGATCAAAATTAAAATTTACACCACATCGCAGAGTACTTGTATCATGCATGTGGATTGAAGCTTAATGCAAAAAAATGCGCAATTGTTTAGAATTGGCTTAAATGGCTAACAAGCGTAAAAATATTGTTATTGTTTTTGTTGAATTGTTTTCCTGTTTTGCTTTTTCTTGAGTATTTCTTTTGTTTTTGTTTGTTTTTATTTTTATTTGCCAGACATGGAAAATCCAACTATTTTATTATAATTGCTGTCCGTTTGGTACATGTTTCTTGAAGCGATAAGGACATCGTAGGCATCGCATCCTTTTTTGGGTCAGCTTGAAACAGGTTGTTGTAGTTGTTATAGCTGTGTAAATGGTCCCCAACTGATGGTAACTGCTTTTATGGTTAACTATATCGATGCAATTCTTACATTTATGGCAATGATACAGTTTTTGTATTATTAATATTCATATAGAGTAAACATTTTTTTTCTTCATAGTTGTCACTTCATATAATTAGTAAATCAATAAAGCAGGTTTATGAATATGATAACATACTTACTTAAAGAAGCAAACAGTGAAAGTTTTTGCTTATTTTTCAAAAAACGTATGTTATTTGGGTTAAAAAGAGATATATTTATTGAGCCAGTATCGATATTTTTTTTTCATTGTAAAGTAGACATCTTTCCATTAAATAAATATTCAGGAAGGGGGCTGGGTCGTGCTCCCTCTGGTTGATCGTGCGTTACGTTTTCTCTTAATATTTTATTCAATATTTTTTACAGTTTTTCGGAAAAAGTTAAATCTGGTGATTTGAATTTTGGCGGTTGAAATGTTTTATCATTTTACCATAACATGGGATATGACAAAAGCTATATCTTTTATATTAATACGTGAAAATCAAAAGTTGTCGTACGCCAACCCGAAATGAGATGGTTATATCGAACTATAAAAATGGAAACTAAAAAAAAAAATCTGTTTAAGTTGGAAAAAATTTACGAAATAGCAAAATAGAAAAAGATAAAAAACTCATATCGCATTCAATTTTTTAACATAGACTCATGATTTTTTTGACAGAACACGTATAAAAGAATTTGTAAAAACGTGTTGAAATTTTGGATACTAGATATATTTTTGTTTTAAGCCGAAAGAGTATTTAAAAAAAAAATCGGTGGTAGCTTTGGTTCCGATGGGAAAAACAATTTTTTAAATGGGAACATATTTTTAGACGACCATTTATTCCTTTCTTCAAAATTATTTCACAGACGTCAAATAAACTTATTTGTACAGCTAATTCACTGTTTATTTATTGAAGGCGTTCTAAACACACCTCGATTTAACGCTCCTAAAGCAATCCATCGAGTTCACTTCAAATTTACAATTTTTGTGACCAATTCAATTTGACTTTTACAAAAAAAAGGTGATTTGAATAATTTTAATTTTCATTTTAAATATTTACGTGCGTATATATGCGTGCGTTCGCAGTGCACGCTCCAAAAAATTGTTTTTTACGTTTACTGCAGTACCTTCAGCAACATAAAATTGTTGATTCCGAGATCACAAATGCTGCGTTAAAGAAATTTTCGAGACATCTTTGGTACTTGTCAGAGGATGTGATTTTCCTGACATTATTTGACGAAAGAGCTTTTCCCGAGACGAAAAGCAACATGTTTTGACAGGGCCATAGCAAAGGGGGTTTTCGGGGCTTAGCCCCCTAGAGGATCGAAATTTTAATAAAAATTAATGTATTCATATAATAATTTCATTGAATAACTTTAATATGTTCTAAAAAAACTTAACAAATCATATACTGAAGTTGCGTTTAGGTCTAAAAATCTTTGTTTTGAGTTGATTCGTGTAAGCAACAATAGTGAAAACAAATGTATAGTGAGTGATTTATCGGATCAAACGTAATACATTCAAAATTACTATCACTTTTGTTTTCACTACCCTTGACATCGGCAGATGTAGATGATGGTAGTGATGATGATGAACAGTGAAACCAATAAGAATGACATACACGGTTAAAAATCTTGGACTAAATTTTAAACTTTTTTCGACTACATATAGAACAACACCAAAAAAAGATTACTTTTTAATCCAAGGAAAAGTTTAAAATTTTTCAATCCAAAAAAGATTAGTTTTCAATTCGCAAAAAGTTTAAAAAAAGGCATATAAATATAGACTTAAGAAAAAACTTTTCTGACCAGTTCATGATTAGAGCACACGTCTTCTGAGTTGTTAAGAAAGTTACGCTTATTTTACATCATGACGAATGCAAGTAGGCTTGCTGTAAGTAAGCAAGCTAGCAGAAACATGGGTTCAAGACCCAGCTAAATTAACGTAAAATAAAAAAAATTTCTGCCCAGTTCGTGATTTGAACACACGTCCTCTGATGTACTAGTAAAATACCTTATCCACTCGTCCAACTCAGTTGTTAACAGAGTTTCGCTTATTTTGTGTCATTACGAATGCAAGTAAGTTATTTTCAGGAACATGAGCTTAGACCCAGCTAAATTAAAATCATGTTAGGATTAAAAAAATAGTACTTTTTGGATTAAAAATTCTTTTAAACCAAAGTTTGGATTAAAAAGAAGTCCAAAATTTTGAACCGTGTATACATGCATACTGAAGAAGCCTTTCTAATTCGAACCGCCTAGAAAGATTCGAAAATATACTTCAGCCAAAACTGATCGTTCTCGAAAATTGAAATTTTAGCAACTATTTTCTTTTCGCTGGATTTGGTTGGTTTACTCTAAACATGCAAATGGAGCTAATTGTAAGTTCTGCTTTTTCTTTAGTTCTGTTTATAGCGGCATTGCATCCCAGCCTCTTCGTAATTTGCTGAACAAAAAAGTTTTTATTAAATCAATTTGCCTGCCCCTTTCATTGTGACTCCTCTATAATCAAGAGTTTTTAAACAATTAACTTTCGAATTAAAGATATGAGTCTAAGCCTGGTTTAATTTTCGAGGAATGTTTGAAGTTACTCATGAGTTAAAAAAATTGACTTACATTTTGAAGAATTCTAAGCCGAGGAAAAGTTTTAAGTAAATCGTTTAGGTAATTTTGTGAATTTTTAGGTTTTAAGATTTTTGAAGTTTATGTAAAAGTTTTTCTGTCTCTAAAATTGTATTAATTTGAGAAAAATTAGATATTGTTCTCATCCCTTAAATTTTTTTTAAAACAAACCTTCGTAATTCAATGGGGCGAGATCCGTTTGAACGGATGTGCATCCCTTAGCATTCGCAAATAAAAAATATTTTTTTTTTATTTTATTTCCATACAAAAACTTTTAAAATTCAAATTAATTATAATAACTTTATATCTTATACATTTTTTGCAAATATTTTTACATTAAAAGTAATAATTTCAAAATAAAATTTGGTTTTTTTTTTATATTTACGACTGTTTAAGAGATTTTTAGTTAAAAAATTGAAGTTTGCGTTATTAGTTATGTAGGGTTAATTTTTTTTAAATTTCTTACATTTTAATTTTTTTTTTAATTTTCAGTAAGCGTTTATTTAATAACAAATATTTTAGCTTTAATGTGTAAAAATTTTAGAAATTCTGGCCATGAATGCTAGCACTGAAAACCTTTCCACGGATGTCTTGAAAGTGAGATCGCATTAGAATTAATTAAGTTATTTAAATTTTAGTGAACATAAATTTTAAAAAATTCAAAAATGCCACGAAAAACAGTAATATATATAAAGATGTTGCAAGACTTTACAATTTTTGATTCAGATTTGAAGAATATTTTCCGGTCCTTAATATCAGACAGTTAATTTTTCTTACAACTGTTCGAACAGCCAATATATTTATGATATACATGATTTTTGGAGGTTTTTGCAAAATGTCTTAGCTCACTGACGGCTATCGTTACAGCCAAAATATTTTGGGAATCGTTATAAAAAAAACAAGGCTAATTATTAGAGAGGTACAAAAGGAAGTTGTTCCTTTTGAGTAAAAAAAAGTTCATCAAAACCCCCCGTGGGTTAATCCTGGCTACGGCCCTGACGTATGTTTTTTTAGTTTTTACGTAGAAAAAGGACAATGAAACGTATATCATTCAAAAGGTACTGCACCTTAGATGTGCAGAAATATGACCCGAAATATGAGCGCTGAAGTATATATTCATTTTATTAAGGAATCTTAGTATTAGTAAGACGCACAGTGGTTTAGTCCCATACAAAGTTTGGAAAAAAATAAAAGGAGTCGTCGTAGATCGATAATACTTGCTACAAAAATTCAAGAAGATATAAAAACGTTTTTGAAATTCGCCCACAATCATGCCTACTTTCAATATAACACAAAATTTTAAAACGCTATATCTTTTCGTATTGATATTATATCAAAACAACTCTCTCAAGAATCTAAAATATATAAGCACATTTTAAAAAAAAACCGCCAACTATCTCCTTAAATTCCAAAAATTTATTTTATAATTTCCTTTATTGTTAAAATAAGAAAAAGAAAAGAAGAAAGGAAAACCTACATATTCTTTATGACAATGTGTGCAGGAAGCATATCGATACTCCCAACGTATACGCTGATAGCTCGAGATACCAACTTTAAAAGGGACAGTGTTTATCTGTATCTCCACATTGGATTCCATGTGCGGGCAATTTTTTGAATCTGTAGCTAAAAATTTGAAGGATTGACAGCTATTTTAAATGTTACAACTTTGGTATATTTGTGTGAGGTCTTCATGCAAAAACTTGGCACCTGCAGTTAAAAATATATTGCAAAAACAGTTTTATTTCTTTCTGTTGATTATTTTATTTACCAACTTATGCATGGGGGAAAAAAAACAGTTTGCGTTGGCAACTTCATGTACAAAGTTATAGGCGATTTTTCCTGAAAAAAACTATGGTTGGAAGTCATAAATACCAACCTAATGCTGAAATATTTTGCTTAATTCATGTTAGCAAATACAGTTGCCAACATTTTTCATGGAATTTTGTTTACTGGGTTTGCGGTCTTGCGTTTTTTTTACTGGGTTTGCTTGGCGGGAAAATTGACATTTGTTATCAGTTGTTGACTTTTGAATCAAAGTGTCCACCATCAATGTGAATCATGATACAAAGAACTACAGATAAAATATTGCGCATGTCCGCCATCTTTGCTGTGACGTGCAAGGTGCTCCTTGGTTAAAACGTAGTCACAATTTATTCATAGGGTATAAATATTTTAAAATGCCTACATTTTCTTATGAAAACTTGTTTTACTGATATGAAATAAATATTGTTATATAAAGCACATGTCCAAAATAAAGTAAATATATTTTTTAATACTGTTTGTGAAGAAAAATTTGCATATTTTGTAGGGGTGCTTTTTCCCCATTTTACCGATTTACACAAAAAGCGGCTACGTTGCTTGATGTGCTTGACAGAATTTTGACAGTTTGTTCGTTTTCATTTTGCTATCTTCGTCACTTTTCTACATTTTCTTTTGAATGTATTCATCAAGTGTCACATTTGACGAGCACCGATGACGAGGTGCGCAGTAAATTTTGTTTGTTGCGCCGGGAATACTTTACCTGTAGCTCTTTGTATCATGAATGTGAATAATGTCGATTGCAAAGAAAATGCTGGCAATGGCTTCGCAAAAAAAAAGTAATTTGGTTTTATTTCACTAATATTTTTCAATAACAATTAATAAATTGAATAGGCTATGACAGAGACACAAATAAAATAACTTCAAAAGAATGTGATTTTACAGCCGACTTAAGTGTCTCCAAAGTTGTTAACTTATTGCCAGGTACACAATTAGTAAAAGAAGAGGATAACGGTGATTTAATGGAACCAATTGCGTCGCTTACAAACTCGGATGCAGCAGGAAACTCAAACATTTATTCGGCAAGTGGTAAGATAAAGCATCGATGGAAAATTTTCTTTAATGCGACTAACATTTTTGATATATATAGACTTTGACACAAACGACGATTCTAGCTATGAGCCATCTGTTGCAGGGGATTCCGTGGATCTAACTGAAAGTGATGATAAGTTAAGCCCGGAGTTCAGTCCAATTACTCCAAAAACTCGAGCAGCATCATGTAAAAAAAATGTAGGAAAGAAGAGACTAGCTTTCCCGAAGGAGTGGAATCGCAATATAGCTAAGCAACTGTGCAATACAGGTGAGAGTTACGTGAATGCAAAAGGTAACCTTGTAGAGCCAAAAAAGCTCAAGATTGGATGTGGTGAGCAGTGCCGAAAAAAATGTAGCAGCTTTTTTTCAAACGACAAACGTCGGTTTTTGTTTGAAAATTTTTGGAAAATTGGCGACAAACAAGGACAATGGAATTTTATTTCAAAACATTCAAAATCCATTGACAAAAAATCAATGAAACTAGGCCAAGTTTACCAACGGCGAACATGTTCAAGGAAATATTTTCTACCTTTAGATTCCTCAGGTAAAGATCAAGAGGTTTGTTCAAAAATGTTTCTTGATACACTCGGAATTACGTGGAAATGGGTAGACACAGCACAATCCAAAACAAATAAAGACTTTGGGTATTTGTCACCAGATATGAGAGGAAAATTTAAAAGAACAGTGAATGAACTGTCACAAAAAATAAAACAAAATGTTATAGAGCACATCAAATCGTTTCCACAAGTAGAGTCGCATTACACTCGAAAGCGGTCGTCTAAATTATACATCAACGCAGAAGGCTTAAACTGTGCTAAAATGTACAGGTTGTACGAGGAAAAATGCTTTGAAAATGCAGAGTTACAAAAGGCAACTCTTCGGCAATATCGAGATATTTTTAATACCGAATTTAACATTTCGTTCTTTTCGCCAAAAGCGGACCAGTGTAACACATGCACTTCTTTTGAAAATTTGAATGAGGTGGAAAAAGCAAATGCTAAGGAGGAGCAGGATCTCCACTTATTTTTCAAAGACGAAGCACGAAAACTTAAAGATGATGACAAGAAATGTGCTGTGGAGAGTAATGGAAGAGTTGTATGTGCATGTTACGACTTCCAAAAAATTTTAACTTGCCCTAATGCTGATGTCAGTGCTTTATATTATAAAAGAAAATTTGCAGCATTTAATTTTACAGTTTTCGATATGAGCGAAAAGGAGGCTTTTTGCTATTTATGGGATGAATCGATTGCTAAAAAGGGAGCAAATGAAGTAGTAAGCTGCCTTCATGACTTTATAAAAGAAAAAGCAAATTTATGCAAGGATTTTAGATTTTGGTCCGACAACTGTCCTGGGCAAAATCGTAATAAAATAGTTTTCTGTTTTTATTCGTGGATTTCATATAAATATTCAGTGTCAGTACAACACCGTTTTCTTGAAAAAGGGCACACCCAGAACGAAGGTGACAGCGTACATGCCACCATTGAAAGAGCAAAAAAGGGAAAAACTGTGTTTGTTCCGATGCAATGTTACTCAATAATTCGCAACGCCAAGGTTTCTGGTAAGCCTTACAGGGCAATTGAAATGGTTATTGACGACTTTCAGAATTTCGAAGAATTTTCTAAAAAGATAAATTTTAATAAGACACCAAAAATATATATAAGTAAGATAAGAGAGATACGTTTTAATAAAAATAATCCCTTTATAATGTTATTTAAATATGACTTCCGCGAAAAAGATTACCAAGAGTACAAACTTTATGAGCCACCAAAATCCACTATCAAACGTGGAAGAACAAAAATTGTTGAAAATCCATACAATACATATGTTCCAAAGCTTTTCAATAGTCCTTTACCAATATCCGAAAAAAAGAAAAAAGATTTAGTTAGCCTATGCGAAGGAAATTATATTCCAAAACTATACCATGGATTTTATAAAAATCTTAAGGGTGAAAACATGGAGTCTAGCAGTTCCGAAAACAATGACGAGGATTCTTTTTAAGCAAAAATTTTTGTTTATTTTTCTATTTTAATGTTTTACAATGAATAATGTGATTTTTTTTAATGTTTTCCAATGAATAATGTGATTTTTTAAGTTCTATTTTTAAATAAATATTTGTTTATTTTAATTATTTGTTTGTTTAATTATTTTGTTTAAAGGTGAGGTTTTCTGTTTTTCTATAAGTTCATTCCATATAATTGTAAACTCAGTTACAAATCACTGATAGCTTTTTTTTCCATGCAATATGTTTGTAAGTCTTAATACCAAACATTTAATTTAAAAAAAATATTTTAAAATGTTTGTATCTGAACATGCAACCAGTAAAAAAATAATAATGTTGCAGAAAACAAGTTGGTTACTTAAGGAACAACTTTCATGCATTTATTTTGTCCAAGTAACAAGTTTAAACTCTAAATATCTCATAAAATATGTTTTTAGGAAATACAGTGATTTAATAGTAGACAGACATTCATTTCTTCTACAATAAGCAGAAACCTGTATGGAAAATTTGCTTTTGGTTTTATTTTTATAACGAAAACAACACTTAAATGGTGATAACTCAAAACTACGATTTTCGAGTTACCAACTTATACGTTGGGAGTATCGATATGTGTGTGGTGCTCTGTTACATCACCACATAGAGTAAATCTCTACATCCTATTTTACCTTTTCGTTACATTGATACTTACCTTTAGTTACATTAATACTTACCTCTCCTGTAGTTGATTTTTATCTTAACTTACATTTCACTTACCTTGATTTATCATTAATAACGTATTATATCATTTTAGCAATTATTGAAAATACTTACACTTGTCTATAAAAATACTTGTTATAAAAAAACATTTTGGATTGTATTCATTTATTATATTTTCAGAAATTTTAATTTTGAAAATTTCAGTTGTAAAAATAATTTCAAATGAAAATGTCATAAAATAAAAATTGTTTTAATAAAATATATATAGAAAAAAATTATAAGCCTTCGCACCAACTATGTATAAATATGCATTCACTCTTTTGTTCGTTAAAAGCAGTTTGGCAGCTATATAAGCAGCCAATTTGTTTTTAAATGCTTATTTTAAGCCTTAAGTTGAAGATTTTTATAAATAGAAACCATCGATAAGTGTCGTTAACTTAGTTCTGGTCCACCAAACTCTGGAATCTGGGGAAAAAACATGGTCTTAATAAAATTATTAAAAAACAATAATAAAAAAATTTATTATTAATAACATGCAATTAAAGATGCATCACAATATTGTATTTAAAAAGATTTAAATGAATACAAGCAATTATGTCCAAAGAGTTCCTACTGGAAACCGGCTTAAAATCGTAGCTATTTTTACATTAACTTCTCATCCACAAAATTAAGAAGACTTACCTAAGTTTTTTTTTTTAAATATGTTATTGAAACATATGTATCTTAATTTCAATTAAAAACAAAATGAACAAAAATTGGAACATGAAAAAAATAATTCAATTCCACGTTGAAACCACTGTGAGACGTAGAATGCGGTAGCGGATGAAAGGTCTGAATGAGGAAGCTTGAACAATATAATTTGATTTTGAATTGGTAACCTTTGACCTGAAACATCAGCATAGAAATAGCATTTCTTAAATGATTCAATATTTTGATATGCAAAAAATTATGCAGGCATTTTTCGCCATCTCTTACAGATACCCTACAATAAGAATTTATTTTATGTAACATCTGAGAATATATATTGTGATGGCTAAGTTTCTTACAAATAGTAAATTATGAAAAATTCCGGCTGTTTTGATATCAATATTATTTCAAAATCTCGAAAACTACAAATTTTCTTAGTGCAACAAATGTTTGTATGAAAATTCACGATCATTTGTGTTTAAATATTTAATAATACGCACAACACAATTGATCAACAGAAGCTCGGCCAAAGTCCTTTCTAGGGTTGAAATGGCCAATAAATTTTATTTTTTTTATATAGCGGACAGTTTTGAAGTATAGGGAGTTATGAAGCACGGCCATAGATGTCACTGAGTAGGGGTTTTGATAACTTTTACTTACTGTCAACATTTTTTCACGTAATATCTTAGTTTTGTACTAGCACTCGTCCCGATAGCAGACTTTTTCGTATCGCTGCAGACAGTGTGTTCATCATTTTGTTCGAAAAGTTTTTTTGAGCAATCGTGTTTGTGTCATTTTTATAAACATTTTCAAGCGAATCGAAAAGGTAAGTCCACACAAAATAATCAGCAATGATTAGACTTTCAATGTTCAAAAGGACTTCCGCAAAAACATTTGATGTGTTACTGACGCTGTGGCAATTTTATAAAAGTAGCGAATGCGGAGAAATGAAGCACATCAAGTGGGAAGATGTGAAGCATGGTAAATATGACAGATGTTAACCTGAAATCGTATTTCGCATGCGTATTTCGCATTATTTGTAAAAAATTCGAATACTGTTTGAAGTTTCAAGGATTTTTTCACTAAAGTTTTTTGATTTTTTTGATTACGAAAAATATAAATTTCAACTCGAGGAAATTAAAAATATTAAAGATAACTAAAAATAGAGGAGATACTTATGAATTCTATTAATAAACTTTAAAAACTATAAGAAAACAATCAGAAAACTTTGAAAACTTTGCTAAAACTTGCGTTCATTGCAAATCGGAATGATTGAGCAACTTGCAATATTTTACATTTTTTTCAATAAAATTTTAAATTTTTTCCATTTTCTTAGCTCTACCCTCCAGGAAATGGAGCCAATCCCGAATATAAACAGGAAGCATTCCATGGAATGTAGGAAGAGCATTCCCTTCCGTTAGGCACTCCATTTCTGTTTTTACATAGCATATCATTAAAGGGAAACATTTCTCTCAGCTGTCTTAAAAATTGATGTGGAAACATTCCTCTCCCTTGTTATGAAAATGCCCGGCAAGGCCAATCAAACCCGGGACCCTTGAACGAGAGTCAAGCACGCTACCACTGGACTATCCAATTCTGTAATATTTTCTGTTGTCATTGCTTGACAATAAGTAAAAGTTTCCATATGTATTCTTAAAGAAGCGGTTTGGAAACAACATAAATAAAAAACTATCCTTAAGCTTCCGAAAGATACGGTGGAGAATGTTTCTTTATCACTTTTAGATGGAAGCTTTTCGATTTTTCCTGGAGAGTAATACATAATAATTTGTCATTTTCTCCGATCCCAAAAAAAAATTTGCCAAAAAAATGCAGTTTTCTGCAAAACTCCCCACGATTTTTGGAAACTCCAAAAACCAGTTTTTTGGGCCTACAGGCAAAATTTGTCTATGATTTATGATTCTATGCAAATCCTTCAAGCAGGAAGTGTATTTTGAGATGCTCTAGAGATTCTGTTCGAAAAAATGTGAAAAAAAAATATTTTTGTGGTAGTTTTGAAGCACGCTTTGTTTAGGGGTCCCCACTGTCTCCTTCCATTTTTTACATTATTAAACAAAGCAACCACAATTATCTGTATATTTTGCATGTGAAGAAACAACTATAATTTTTAGATTTAAAATTCTTAAATGGTATTTAATATTTTTAACGCTGGTGAAGCAGCGGGTATTTGCTAGTAATTAATATATTTTTCATATTATCTTCTTTTAAATTTGTTTGTTGTAGCGAAAAAATAATGAACGAATTTCAAGGCTGAAAAAGCCGTCAATTTTGACTTAGCAGATAGTGTATTATTTTATATATGTTTTATTTTATTTTCTTTTTATATTTCATTGACACAGAAGAAATGCAACTGTTAAAGAGACCAACATTTTAGTTTTGAGTAGTTTTTGTATACCTTCTGGATCCTAAGGGGGGTCATATCAAATACACACAAGCATTGGAATATAAGTATTTACCTATTTTTTTACAAATCTACAGTTCTGTTTTTATATGGGAACGTTGTAGTTGCTGTATTTTTGTTTGCTTGTGCGATTAGTGTTATTGGCAACAAGTTTTTTGGTGTTGAACATTATTTATTGTATTGAGTGAAACTCATTAGCTTTGTATTAAATTAATAATGCCAATCATAGTTGACTTTTCTCCTGTTATATCCTTATAAATTGTTTATTATTGATGACGTAGAAAGCAGTTATCATATTCCTGGATTATTTGTGCATAAACTCCTATATTTGTGAATGAAAAAGCCAATACTACATTTTTGCTCACTGCAGTGATGTGCAGATAAACGAACGAACATGTGCCAAAAATAATTGACACTGATGACACTCGAAGGTTGATTTTAAACAACTAGTTTTCATGCATTTTACATTCACCTGACCAAGTTGTTTTTCCAGGAAAAACCAGTAAACAAACAGCCTGAAATCGATCTAATGCTAATGCCTAAATCTCATTATTAACCTACAAAGGAGAAATATAAAATTATGAAAACCGCAAAGTCATCAGTTTTAAATTTATGTCCCGTCAAGAACAGCTGCATTGATTGAATATGCTGCAAATCGGCTTAGCTAGAAACTTAGACTCGAGTGTCTAACAATAGCAGGCACTCCAAACTTAAGTGCACCTTTGCACCTTGAAAGAAACGGCTTTGACAAGGTCTTGAAACCTGTTGCGAATTTCTTAATCCACTTAACCAAGTCAATCCAAAAGGGATGAAAAATTATGGGAACTTCATTAAATCGACATGAGAGTGTATTTTATTATTAAAATGAGAAGCATTCGTAGCATTGAGCCACACCCACTTATTTATTCTTTGACTTTACTTTGTGAAGTTACGAGTTATTGTTTGTTTCATGCCATTTTTATCAATGAACAATAGTTTTCATTGAGAAATGTGCAATTTTTGGTCTGAATGAATGGTGAATTGTTGTACTTCAATAGCAGACAATAACGTGGCAGGATAATGTAAAAAATATGTTATTGTTATTCGGTTTTTTTTTTGTTTTGTTTTTCTTAACATCAACTTGACTTTAACTCTCACACGTGATTTTGTGTGTTGTGTTTTTCTCAAGGATTTTTAATTTAACATTTTTCATGCTCAATTTTTTTCTAGTAACTTTTTTCGTAACAAAGGCTTTTTGGTCAAAAACACTGCCAATTTTTCAACTAACTAATTCTTACTATCTGGGTGTTTTTATGCATAATGCAAGCAATTAATTTCCTTATGCCGTGAAATCGCACGGTTCATGGTTTTTATCGATTTAAGACAGACTTTATATACGAAATCATAAATCTTTTTAGGTGACATTGGACGTTGGAAAAAAATGAGCTCAATTTAAAATATTTCTTGTAAAAAGACTATACATAATGCATAGAGAATTGAATTGGGCCAAACTTAAAAAAAAACTGTAGTTAAATTGTTGTTATGATAAAAAGAAAGAAGATTAGCAGAAAATTAATAAAGAAGTTTACCCTTTTCTTTGCTCAAACAAAAGTGAACGAGAAAATGTCAGATTAAAAATTTAGTCGGTCGTGAAAGATTACACTCAGAGAAAAAATGTAGTACATCTGAATATTAACACTTTGATTTTACTATTTTTGCCTATGATTAAGCTTCATTACGTTTACGATAAGAAATATTCAACTTTCTAATATAAACTTAAGTTTGATTGGAATAACATAAGCGTTGCCAAAGTCCGAAATATATGTAGTAGCCTCGTATATATGTCAATAGTTTTTCTTAACTTCGAAGCTTCTAACTTTGTTCGTGAAAATCAGAAATGTTAGATTTAAAAAAATATTCTATACGCGTGAAGTCGAAATTGTTTTGAAATTTATCTAAATTGACAACTAAAGATGTGGCAGAAAGAATAAAAAAGTTAAATTTTTTATATTTTACAAATAAAAATAATTAAATAATGTTGATAATAACCAAATGCATATAAAAAGGCCTGCACAGATTAGAATGATATTTTTAAATCCGTTTATAAATCTACTAAACTAATAAATATACTATACTAATAAATATACTATACTAATTGCTTCATTAAAAAAGTTGTTCACGAATACATCCAACTACAAATGGATGAATTCCGAAAATGTATGTTCTCCTTCGTTAAAAAGAGCAAATCAATAACAATTTTCAAATTCGATTTGAATTGCACTGAATTTGTTAATTTTATAAATAAACATTAAACATTTTTACTTGGTTATAAGTTTTTGAATATATATTTATTCTAATATATGTTTTTTTCCATAAATAAATTTTAATTTTCTTTACAAACAGGAAAAAAAATTCCATAAATATTAAAGGTTAAATTTAATTGAGATACAAAGTGCTTAGAACTAAAGTTATTTTAAAAAATATTCTTGATGTATCCATAATAACTGAATTCTGAATATATTGCACCTTAAAAAATATTTTTTTCTATAATAAATATTTTTTTTAAATAACTTTTAGCTTATTCCACCCACTCTCTTCGCTATATTCACAGAGCGCTCGGAATATTTTCTGGTTGCAACTTGAAAATATTTGCCAACAATGACAAGGTAAAGATTCTGCTGTTGATTAATTTTTTAAGAAGTGTGATATAATAGTTTTAATTATTTATTGAAATAATGACAAAATAAGCAATCAATTTTATTACCCTTTAAAATTTTATGGGAATTTTTCCACTTTACACTTTAACTTTAACCACTTACAACACCGTGATATATGGCACTTACACTGAGAAAACAAAAAAAAAATCAAAAACGCACATTTTAAAAACGTTTAGTAAAATTAATATTTTTAAAAACATTTTACGCCATACAAAAATAAAAACGCACATTTTTAAATACAAAAGTGAAACAAAACGTTTTTAAAACAACTACGAACGTTTCATCATGACATAGTAAAATTCACATTCTCTGTTTCAAAACACTCGTTAATAACGAATTGTTTGTTATATATGTTTCATTGACTTATGTGTTTGATATTTGTTCAGAAAATAAAATATTTTTCGTTCTCGATTTCATCACTCTGCAATTTTCCTGCAAGAAAGTTATGAAAGAGTTTGAGTTGGAGCATTTGCTGCCACAACTAAAAGGTAAGTATTTTAAATTAAATTAATAATATCAGACAAAATTCTATTTTTTTATAGACGCTGGGATACAGTATAATTATCTAAAAAATTTTTACGAGATGAACATAGCTGATGATAAAATAACTAAAATAAAACTGTTATTTTGAAAACCAATAAAGCTTTTTTATTTAATAGAGGAAATGCGAATTTCTCTAAATTTGTAATGGGAAATAATGAACATTTTTGTTTTTAAAATATAAATAATTGTTGTACCATTGCATTTTAAAATGTTTATTGTTATAAATAGAATGAATATTTTAGAATCAAATTTTAAAATTCTCGTTTTTAAAATGAAAATAAACATTTTACGTTTGAGAATATTTATTATTAAAAATCAAACGAACATTTTAGAATCTCGTTTTAAAATTTGCATTTGTAAAATGAAAATAAATGTTTTACTACAGCATTTTAAAATATCCATTGTTAAAAATTAAACTAACATTTTAGAATCTCATTTTAAAATGTAAGTTTTTAAAATGAAAATAAATGTTTTACTATTTCATTTTAAAATGTTCGTTTTCAAAATTAAAATAAACGTTAGAATTGCAAAATCTGGGTTAAACGTTTTTAAAAGTAACTCGTTTCTGCCACTTTTGAAAATGTTGTTTTCTCTGTGTAGATAAAAAGAAGCAGTTTCGATAGTATCGTTAGTAAAAACGTAGAATTCCTTTTTACACAGTAATAAAAACAAAACTATTTCAAATCATTTCATCTTCTAAATAAAAATGTTTCAAAAACAAATTTGTTTTGTATAATAATTTTTCGTTTGATATTTTTAGTGATGAATTTGTTGTTCTTGTTTATTTATTTATTTATTTATTTATTTATTTATTTATTTATTTATTTATTTATTTATTTATTTATTTATTTATTTATTTATTTATTTATTTATTTATTTATTTATTTATTTATTTATTTATTTATTTATTTATTTATTTATTTATTTATTTATTTATTTATTTATTTATTTATTTATTTATTTATTTATTTATTTATTTATTTATTTATTTATTTATTTATTTATTTATTTATTTATTTATTTATTTATTTATTTATTTATTTATATATTTATTTATTTATTTATTTATTTATTTATTTATTTATTTATTTATTTATTTATTTATTTATTTATTTATTTATTTATTTATTTATTTATTTATTTATTTATTTATTTATTTATTTATTTATTTATTTATTTATTTATTTATTTATTTATTTATTTATTTATTTATTTATTTATTTATTTATTTATTTATTTATTTATTTATTTATTTATTTATTTATTTATTTATTTATTTATTTATTTATTTATTTATTTATTTATTTATTTATTTATTTATTTATTTATTTATTTATTTATTTATTTATTTATTTATTTATTTATTTATTTATTTATTTATTTATTTATTTATTTATTTATTTATTTATATATTTATTTATTTATTTATTTATTTTTTTTTTATTTATTTATTTATATATTTATTTATTTATTTATTTATTTATTTATTTATTTATTTATTTATTTATTTATTTATTTATTTATTTGTTAACGTCTATGGATAATATCCTTACAGACTAAGCAAACATAATTTAAAAGTAATAAAAATAAAGATTAAAACTAGTTTCTATTTAACAACAGTGTAAAAGTGGTTTTAAAAGCAACTTTGGGCATAGAAAAATCGAGTTAGTTATTATTATAGATACTGTTTAAAGCTATAAGAGCTCTATTAATTGGCTCATTAGTGGCATAATTATGACAGCTAATGTAAAAATAATTTGAGCTCCGTAACGACTTTTGCGGAATATAAAACGATATTAATTTAAGTAAGTTTTCACAAATAACATTTCCATTAATCAGATCATAAATAAACATGATACTATGCAGTAGTCTTCTATCTTCGAGAGATGATAGACCAATAAGCAACCGAGGTGTCCTATATGAGAGAAGAGGTTCAGGAAAACTAAAAGAGCGCACAGCAAATTTTAAGAATCTTTTTTTAACTTTTTCCAGTCTAGCAATATGTATCGAGTAAAAAGGACTCCAAATAAATGAGGCGTATTCAAGGCTAGATCTAACAAGGGAAGTATATAATGTTTTTAGTGTGTAAGGGTCAACAAACCCAACACTGTTTCGCCTAAGAAACGCTAAAAGTGAATATGCTTTGGGGATAATTCTATTTAAGTGAGAGCTAAAAGTTAAGCTAGAATCAAAAATTACTCCAAGGTCACGAATTTCTGATAATCTGGCTAACTTAGTGTTATCAAAATTATAATCAAAAATAGTTGGTGAGTGGAGCTTGTAATAAGAGACAACATAACATTTTCCGAGGTTAAGAGATAATTTGTTTTGTTTAAACCAGGAAAAGACATTATCAAGATCAATCTGGAGACGAGAAGCGTCGGAATCACTTTTAACTTTAAGGAAAACCTTAAGATCATCCGCGTAAAGTAAAAATTGAGCATTAAGAAAGCATTTAGAAACGTCATTAATTAAGATAACAAAAAGTAATGATCCAAGGATACTACCTTGTGGAACCCCAGACACTGCTAAAAATGGCGAAGATTTTGCATTGTCAATGACAACATAAAAAAAAATTGGAGAGGTTTATGTTGGTTAAAACTAAATTCAAAGTTACGTTTAATAAATGGAAATAAATATTTCGGCAAAATATGAATTATTTATTTTTCCTGTAGTAAAGAGCATGTATTTAAGGTACCTCGAACTCCATAGAAAAAAAAAGTTATCAATACCACCGACTAAAAATGAACCTTAATCTTTTTTATGGCGATTCCCAAAATATTTTGCCTGTAATGAATGATAACCGCAAGTGCGCTAAACCATTTTGAAATAACCTCCAAAAATCATGTTCTTCCTGAATATATTGGCTGGTGTAATAATTGTAAAAAGAAACTGTCAGAAATTATAAGCCGGAAAAATCTCTTCAAATTTGCATCAACAAATTTTGAATTTTTGCAATCGAATTAAAAATAATGCTGTTTTTCATACAAATTTTTGATAATTTTTTTATTTTATTTCCATACAAAACCTTTCAAATTTAAAATAGCTTCATTACTTTTATTTGTTTTTTCAATTATGTACTTTCATTATTCTTTTAGTAGATGTTCATTTAATAAGTAATATTTTTCTTTTATGTGTATCAATTTAATCAATTCTGACCATGAATCAATGCAAGCACTCAAAAAGCAAGGACCGAAAATAACAGCTATTTTTGAAATTTCTATTCAACAATTGAAATGGAAAGAGTAAAGCTGCGTTTCCATGTGATCTTTTTGAATCTTATCTTATCTTATTTTTAGTTAGAAAGAAAGAGTATACGAGCCCTACCTTATGGTATTTACAAATGTGAGTGTGAAACAAACACCCTTTTTCTATTTTTATAGCATGTGATATCCCCTGTGATTTCATGAGATACTAGAGGATAGAAAAAGTTCAACTTTCTGAACTTTTCCTATAAAAGTGTATCACTTGCTATAAATTTGACAGCCATTTTAAGGCTATAGACAGCTCGTAAAAAAATTGTTGCTAGTGTCAGTGTAAACAGACTGATTTTGTGCAGCTGCTGGCTGAGCATTTATTTTTGGTAATGTTTGGACTGAATGATTTAAATTGATTTTCTATGCATTAAAATTTCTTTCTTTTTTTAGATAAAATTTGTGGGTCTATTAAAAGCCATTAAATATCGTTATTCTCTATTCAGCCTGGACATTAGTTGCAATTTTTTACTCTCCAGTGCCAACAACATAAATTTGTTCTTTGAACATGCTGTCAGTATTTAAAAATCTTGCAACGACTACTGGAGCCTTTTATACTCTTCACCAGTGTTGTGAAATGTTTCAAGTTAGTGTTAAGTGCAAGCTTCAAACAAATAAATATATTTCCTATTCTAGGATTTTGTTTTCACATCAAGCTACAGGATTGCTTTGATCAAGAACAAACATTTCGTCAACGGTAAGGATGTGCTTGATGTCGGCTGCGATACTATCTATATTTGGAGCGCAAGCGGGGGCCGATATTATTTAGGACGAAGTTAAGGTAGATGTTGGTGACCTTGTAGGTGATACTTTGCAAAGTAGACATAGGTCTAATAATGATCGATTGCTGGATATAAAAGACGTCTTTGGAAAAAATATAAATATTATTTGGAATAACACAAATTGAATTTAATTTTGAATCAGAATTAATCGAGTTTCAGGTACAAATATTGAGTTTATGAAATAAATAAAAATAAATTAATAATATTATTTCAAGCCAAATCGAAAGCATATAATTTTATAAACATATATTTTCCGCTTGAAAACTTAAGCAGTTCCGCTCTCGAGCTTCGTGGCTGGTATCTCCGCCTCTTCATCATTGTTAACATTCTCGGCCATTTCCCAAACTTGCATTATATTGTCTTTCGACTCTGAATAAATAATCCTTGGCTCTTTTGGACTCTCCGAGAAATCTGATATTGTAGAAGTGTTCCCATCATGAATAAAAAGCAATTAGGGTGGTCCATTTTCAGCATCTTAGGTAGTTTGTTCTTTACGAATTTTTGACAAAACCCAACCATGCAGATGTCAGAGTAGATAGAATCGTCTCGTTATAAGGAAACCACTGAACTTGGAAAATTTCATCCTTATGCGATTCGAATGAGTGCAGTTTTAGCTTGAGATTACGTAGATCCCAAAGTCCCACAGTTTTATCAGCAGATCCTGTTGCCAAAATGAACTAAGAGTAGGGATTCCATGGTAGGGATTAAAACTCAAACAATTGACCTCGGCTGTGTGCGCATCTACTGAATCCGAGGGCTTCGAATTATTGTAGTTACAAGCATCCCAAATCTTAAGTTATTTATCAGCAACTGAAACGAATAAAAGAAATTGAGACTGAATTTATTATATTATTCAAAAACAATGAAAAATTTTCACATACGTCAAACTTGCTATAAACTTAACCACATATATTTATCTCGCTTTTATAGCAAAAAATTTGTGATATGGGATACTGGAGGATAGTAAAAGATCACATGGAAACGCGGCTTAAGTCTATTCGATATTTGAATATAGCAATGTGATGCTTGTTGGCTAATGAATAATAATTTTTAATGATTTTAATTTATCTGATTTTTTAAAAAGTTCAATCAAAAATAAAAGTTGAAATTTGACTTTTATTTTGTTAATCATACATAAAAGTTGAAATTTGACTTTAATTTTTTGGTCAAAAACAAAAGTTAAAATTTGACTTTAATTTTTTTAATCAAATATAAAAGTTAAAATTTGGCTTTTATTTTTTCGATCAAAAGTAAAAGTCATATTTTAATTCCTATATCTTCTGCTTGTATTCGCTGTTCCAGTGGTTTGCGAAATAAATGAAAACAGAATGTGCAATGAAAATCAACTAAGCGATGCAATGCGGCTATATGAAGATCGACAGCAATGTTTTTATCTCTGTGCAAAAATGTCACGAACATAGGTGTAAACGCATAAAAAATGTACTCTATTAATTGTTTTGAAAATTTTAACTATTATAATAGTTAATAATTTCTGCATAATAATCTCCATTTTTGATAGCACAAATAAAAGTCAAATTTTAACTTTTATTTTTGATCAAAAACACTAAAATCAAATTTTAACTTATATTTTTGATCGAAAAACTAAAAGTAAATTTAAACTTTTATTATCGATCGAAATGAAATCAGTCGAAAAATAACGATTATTTGTTGACTTTTTTGGAAAAAATCATAACCGTTATGGTCCCTGCTCAAAATCTTTCCAACGATATCTTGATAGGGAGGATCGCATTAGAAATAATGAAGTTATTTCAATTTTAGGGAAAAATGCTTAAAAAAAATTCAAAAAAATACACGAAAAACAGCATCATCTTTAATCCGATTGCAAAAATTTTAAATTTTTGATGTAGTTTAGCATAACTTTTTCAGTACTATTATTTCTGACCGTTTGTTTTTTTTTCAACAACAGCAGTCGAAATATTTACGAAATGTATAATTTTTGGAGATTATTTCACAATGGTTTAACTTGGTTAGCTCAATGGTTGTAGTGACAGCCAAAATATTTTGGGAGTCTTCAAAACAAAAATCAAGGTTCACTTTTAGTCGGTGGCAATGGTAACTTTTTATATTGAGACATCTTAATGTGTATGTATATTTTAAAAGTAATTTAAAATTTAAATTTTAGTTAACAAAATGTGTTTTTAATATGGAAAAATATAATGCATAATACAAATGATTTTAGTTTATTTTGATATTTCAAAAATAGAGTTTTCAAAGGCAACTTCACAGTATCTCTTTAGCTTCACGCATCTGTATTCTGTATTGTATTTATCTTGCAGAAAATAAAAAAAAAACCAATAACCAACAATAATAGCTGCGTTCCATTCGCTTCAAAATTATCCAGATTATTTTTTTTACATGCAAAGCAAAAACAAAAATAATAATCCTATAACAAATAGGATTATTTTTGCTATCCATATAAAATTGTGATATAGCCTTAAAAAAATTTGAAACACAGATGCCGCACCTGTATATTTTTATGAGCTGTCATTTCATTTTTTGAATATTTTGTTTGTTTGATACAATGACTATAAGGTAGCCATGACAGCGACTTATTTTCTCACGAGCTGCGACAATCGAATGTTAAACAAAAGAAAACAAAACAAACCGCGTGTGTCACACACATTAGACGCATTCAGCGGAGCCAACAATTGCACTTAAATTGTTTATATAATTGCATCATATTAATAATTAAATTAAATAATGTACAATTTTTCTGACGTTTAGAGTAGAACACATTCAGAGAAAAACATCGTTCACTAAGGTATCGCTACCATAACAGTTCACAACAGTTTTGAACGACACACGTTCTCATGACACCTAATAGTTATAGTATCATGATTGCTTGTTTGAATTTAATTTTGACTGCAACGGTAGTGCCCTCTACGAGTCGTTTTTCTTCCCGTTCCTTTGAGAAAATTTGTTATCGCGATTATATTAAGGCGAAAGGAACGCAGCTAATATATGTACAATATATATATGTGTACATTTTGTTTACATATTAAAAATAACAAAAACAACAACGAAAGCAGCACAACAACAAACGACACGATTGAAAACCAAACGAACAACCACCACAACAACAACAACAGCGTTAGCAGCTACTGAAGCTGTTTGTGTGTAATTTTTCTCATACGAATATATGAATTTCTTCTTCTTATATTTTGCTATTTTGCGACTTTATTAAAAAAGCGACAAAACCCAAAAATAGATATTCGCTTTATTCTTACTCTAACTAATATTTTTGCATAAATTTTTTCTTTGTACGATGAATATTTAAGGCTGTAGTTATTCCCCAAAGTGTCAACTAAAATCCTTAAATGTGCTTGATAAAATTTGTGAAAATGACCCCCATACAAACCGCGCTGTAAGACGTTCAGAGCTAAATGAGAAAAAATTCGAATCTTAGTCCAGCAACAAAATAGCTTAACTGGCAGCACTGATTGGGACTGCAATTTTTTTTTTAATTTTTCACCTTTAAACTTTTTCCAATGATCTTTTTTGTTCTTTACTCTTAGTATTTTCTTTAAGAGGTTTTACTTTATTGCAAAAAAATCGCAAGAATTAACCGTCAATATTTCACTAAATGCTACTTAAGCAATTCTTCAAAATCTAGCCAGCCTTTCGACAGAACATCTTTGTTTGTTTCTGTTATTGTTTTGTTGCTGTGGTTGTATTTTTTTTTACCTGCTTGAATTTGCCAGAATCCAAGGCTTCTTTTTTGTTTTGTTTTTTTTAATAGAGGCAACAGTTAATAAATGCAACCATTGTTCTTTTTTAGACATTCAGCGCGTGTTGTTGTACGTCTTCCCGACTAAGAGTTGCTGTTAGGCACTTTGGACTCGTTAGGGATTTACGAGCAACTTTTATCACTTTCCGAATCATTGACAAATCTGGCAGCAATAATGGTTGCCTTCAGCGCGCATAATAATAATGGCCAACTTGTGACTTGTGCTGTGGCCAAGAGGCAGTAAAAAAGTCCAAAAAAAAAGAAAATTAGAAGGAAATACAGTGCAAAGAGTTAAGAAGAACTAGCTCTGTTTAGAAGTAAGAAGTGAAGAATGGCTAGAATTTTGAATTTGGTTTCAACTCCTGCAAATAAAACGACGAATTTTTGCTTAATCGCGCATATCTGCAGAGGCTTTTAAGGGCAGTACATAGTGTTGTTGTCGTTGTAGTTATTGCTGTTGTTGTGCAGGGGCTCTGCGTATACCGATGATTTTTCACCAATTTATGTGACATATTGATTTTCAATTGATAGACTCTTTTGCAATTACAATGAATGAATCAACGATGCAGGCGCATGCGTAGCTTCACATTGCAATAAAACATTGCAGTATTGCAAAAAAACTTCTAGGCTACACTTAAAAAAAAATCAATAAAATTGCTAATAAAAAGAGCTTTAAAAAGACATATGTTCTCAAACTTAATATACTAATACTGTGAAAAGCGTAGTTTGATACACTCTCTAATTTTTTAAATATCTCAAAATTTAATTTTTTGTATTAAATTTTTCAAATATTCGCATTTCATATTTGATAGTTATTTTAATTTCAAAAATTAAGCTCATTTCGACAAATTAAAGTTAATCGAGTTTGTGTCTTAATTCTTTTGTTATAAACAGGGAAGACAGAAATATGCACGAAAAAATCTAAAATAAGTATGCTAATATGCTCTAAAAAATGGCAAAATATGCCATCAAATAAGCACGAAAAATGTCGAAGTCGGAGTTTTATTATTCAAAATTTTATTCAATAGTTCATAAAAAAAACAAAACAATAGCCCTTTCAAGGCGTAAAAGTAAATATTTCAGTTTAAATAAATTATAATTTTAATTATAAAGTAAAAATTTAATTCTATTTAAATCATTTAATTTAATATTTTGTTTGGTAGCTCGAAGCCAATGCCAAAAGTCTCCTTCCGAACGAAGTCCATTATTTTATATGGTGCTTATAGCAAAAATAGTATATTGCATTCAGCGATTACACTGAACAATTAAATGCATTTTTATATTATCAAAAAGAAATTTTCTACGATTTTCAGCCAACAATGTTTTGTATTGTGAGAAAGACCGCTCGACATCGCAGGATGTAGTTGGGCACCATTTAAAATAAGGGACTTCGTTCGGAAGGAGACTTTCGGCGTATGGATCCATTGTCTGTGAGTTTTTAAACAAAATATTTTTTATACATATATAATATAATATCTCTTTATAAATATATATAATATCAAAGAAATTACAATGTTGCCAGATGTGAAGGAAGTATCAAAATTTGCCCGATTACAAGCTAAAATCTGTTCGAAAAGTTAAAAATATGTAAAAATATGCACAAATAAGCACAATCGTTATAAATATGCAAAATTATTAACAAAACGTCCAAATATGCAAAAGCATATATTATATGCATTTGCATATAATTGTCTTCCCTGGTTATAAATAACAAAAAATTCGTTGTTTATGATATAATCTTAGCACACACTTTAGAGATAACTTTGGTACTTGTCAGAGGATGTGATTTTCCTGACATTATTTGACGAAAAAGCTTCCCCCGAAACGAAAAGCAACATGTTTTGACAGGGCCATAACCAAGGGGGGTTTAAGGGGTTCGAAATTTTAATAAAAATTAATGCATTTAAATAATATTTTCATTGAATCACTTTTATATGCTCTCAAAAAACTTAACAAATCATATACTGTACTTGCGTTTACGTGTAAAAGTCTTTGTTATGAGCTGATTCGTGTAAACAACAATAGTGAAAACAAATGTTTAGTGATTTATCGGATAAAACGTGATACATTCAAAACTACCATCACTATTGTTTTCACAACTCTTGACATCGGCAGTTGTAGATGATGGTAGTGATGATAACAGTGAAGCCCATAAGAATGACATACACATGTATACTTAAAAAAACCTTCCTAATTCGAACCACCTAGAAAGATTTCAAAGTATATTTCAGCCAACAACTGATTTTAATTTTCCCTCGAGCGGTTCTTGAAAATTTAAATTTCAGCATCCATGGTTTTGTCGCTGGAGTTGGTTGGCTTACTCCAAATATGCAAATGGACCTTATTGTAAGTTCAGCGTTTTTTTAGCTCTGCTTATAGCGGCATTGCATCTCAGCCTCTTCGTAATTTACGGCACAAAAAGTTTTTATTAAATAAATTTACCCCCCCCCCCCCCCCCTTTTACTGTGGCTCTTTTATAGTCAAGTTTTTTTAAGCAATTAGCTTTCGAATTAAAGATGTGATTCTAAGTCTTATTTAATTTTCAAGGAATGTTTGAAGTTAGTCATGAGCAGGGAAGACAATTATATGCAAATGCATATAATATATGCTTTTGCATATTTGGACGTTTTGTTAATAATTTTGCATATTTATAACGATTGTTATTTGTGCATATTTTTACATATTTTTAACTTTTAGAACAGATTTTAGCTTTTAATCGGGCAAATTTTGATACTTCCTTCACATCTGGCAACATTGTAATTTCTTTGATATTATATATATTTATAACGAGATATTATATTATATATGTATAAAAAATATTTTGTTTAAAAACTCACAGACAATGGATCCATACGCCGAAAGTCTCCTTCCGAACGAAGTCCCTTATTTTAAATGGTGCCCAACTACATCCTGCGATGTCGAGCGGTCTTTCTCACAATACAAAACATTGTTGGCTGAAAATCGAAGAAAATTTCTTTTTGATAATATAAAAATGCATTTAATTGTTCAGTGTAATCGCTGAATGTAATACACTGTTTTTGCTATAAGCACCATATAAAATAATGGACTTCGTCCGGAAGGAGACTTTTGGCATTGGCTTCGAGCTACCAAACAAAACATTCATTAAATGATTAAAATATAATTAAATTTTTACTTTATAATTAAAATTATAATTTATTTAAACTGAAATATTTACTTTTACGCCTTGAAAGGGCTATTGTTTTGTTTTTTTTATGAACTATTGAATAAAATTTTGAATAATAAAACTCCGACTTCGACATTTTTCGTGCTTATTTGATGGCATATTTTGCCATTTTTTAGAGCATATTAGCATACTTATTTTAGATTTTTTCGTGCATATTTCTGTCTTCCCTGGTCATGAGTTATAAAAAGTTGACTTACATATTTCAGAATGCTGAACCGAGGAAAAGTTTAAAGACAATCATTTAAGTAGTTATGTGAATTTTTAGGTTTTAAAATTTATGAAGAGTATGTAAAAGTTTTTCTGTCTCTAAAATTTTGTTAATTTGAGATAAATTAGATATCGTTCTCATCCCTAACATTTTTCTAAAACATACCTCCGTAATTCAATGGGCGAGATCAATTTGAATGGATGTGCATTTCTTAGCAACTGTGATCGCACAGTAACAGATATTTTTTTATTTTATTTTCATACAAAAATTTTCAAAATTCAAATAACTTAATTTTTATTTTTTTTTTTTTTTAATTTCTTACAAAATTTTTTCAGCAGGCGTTTATTTTGTAATAAATATTTTAGCTTAAGTATGTATTAATTTTAGAAATTCTGGCCATGAATGCAAGCACTCAAAACGTTTCCAACGATATCTTGAAAGTAAGGATCGCATTAGAAATGATAAAGTTATTAAAATTTAAGTGAAAATTAATTTAAAAGAATTAAAAAAAGGCACTAAAAACAGTATTATCTTTAATGCTATTGCAAAACTTAAAAATTTTCTAAGAAAAATTAAAGCTGCTACTGACTTTGATCAAATAGCAACTTAATTTAGAAGGTTTAGCATCAATTAATTAGTATAAAAACATATTCCTATTTTCTATTTCAATTTTAAGTTCTCTGCCTCTAAAAAAAAACACCCTTAATTTAGTTAAATTAGCTGAACTAGCTAAGTTTATTTTGCGTCTGTGAAACAATATTGAAAAAAGGAATATATGGTCGTCTAAGAATATGTTCCCCTTTAAATTAAATGTTTTTAACATGAGAACTAAAGTACCGATGGTGGATATATCCAAAATAGACCCAACATGTCATTCCCGTAATCTTACATTACCAATGGGAGGCTAGTTTTTTTGCATGGAGAATTAGCTTTTTGGGCTCAAATAAATGAATTTATAAAAAAAAACATTCCTGTAAGCTATTCTCTATCAAAATTATATCAAATAAAAGGGTGTAGTTTTCTCAATTTTAACTTCTTCATGTTCTAGATGACAAGGTCACAATATTACGAATAACGTATGCATTTTCTGCCATTTAATATATTTAAAAAAAATTTTTAACGTAAGTTTAATTTACAAATTTTGTGGTACTCGATCTTACCACTTTTTGAATTTCGCGCCTTTTTGCGCAAAACTAAGGCTGCCCGCATAGTAAACGCCGAAGCAGGCAGGCAGGCCCTGCGAAGAAACGAGATAGAAATAACTTTTTTCTCTCTTGTTCACATAGTTTTCCTGTGCCTGTCTGCTTCGGCGCTTACTCTGCGGGCAACCTAAGAGACAAGTATCGGTTGGACGACCTCTAAGTGTGGCTTTTTACACTATTTAAGTATATTCAAGTTTAAAAAATCCACCAGTGTTTTTGAGTTCGAAGCTCAAGTTTAATATAAAACTTATTTGTTATATTGTTAATATTTAAAACAAAAAAGTTGCGTAATATTTAAAACACTGCATAACTGTGTTTGCGGTTAGTGATAGACTAAAAGGAAAGTGATCAGTGACAAATTTTATCTATCACATACATGATAAAAACGTGCGGAAAAGTGTTTAAGTTTTCTCTGATGTTTGCGATTTTCAAATAAAGACGATTTTGTCATTCTTGTAACCGTCATTCCTGACATTAAGTGTCATTCCCGAAATCACTCGAAAAACGCAAAGTGCATACAAATCAATTTCATGACGTAATACCGTGTGGCCTCAAGCGATTATAACGTACTTTGGGGCCAAATAAGTATGAAGAAACCATAATTCTAGCTTCAAGCTCAAACAAAAGCAGGAAACTTTTGGCGGAGCTACCCATATATAATTCCAGAAGATTTTCATACACGATGTTTGAGGTATTTTTGTTTAATGAAGTCCTTTGCAATTTATTTGATGATTTCGGCAAGAATGTTTTCCTTAAGCTAGTCAATAGTTTGAGACTTGCTGGCGTAACTTTAATTCTCAAATAACCCCACAAAAAAGTCCGAAGAAGTCAAATCTGGTAACTGAGTAACTAGTCCCCATTTTTCTTCATCACACTTCCAGGGTATTTGCGTTTCAGAAACTGCATTGTTCGACTTGAAGTGTGACATGGCGCACCAGTGACTGTCCAGACCTTATAGACTGTCCGACTATTTGGACTTCTCTGAAGAAAAATAGAGCCTTGTTTCAGTGTATAGCGATTCATAGTTACAATTTTCTAAACTGACGTTACAAAAAACTGTCTCGTAATTACGCTGATAAATGTCAGTTTACCAATGTTTACATAACGACATAAAATACGGCGCAATTTGTATATTTTTTTGCTTCTTAAAACCCCTCTCAACCGCTAATGAAATACCTGTAACATACTTTTCATATACCTATACTTTAACACATAGGCCATACATTCCACATCCCTCTTAAGACCTCACATTATGCATTCAGACACGCATGCGCAGCTTATGAATTCACAAATGTCACGCAAAAGTTGTTGATTTTAAAATGAAGCATTTTAATTTATGCTCTCACGACTCATTGCTGCTCTTTACTATAATTATTATGATTAAAACAACACACGTCAACAAAACAACTTCAATAATTACAAATAAATAGGCGACTTAAAGAACTTATTGCACAAATCTGCAGAAAAAATATAAAATGGCAGATTTCATTTTAAAATAATATTAGTTTTTAATTTAACAGCAGCTGCAGCAGCGGCAGCACATCGTGTTGCAATCCGCTTGATTGTTTGGGTTATTTGCACAGCTGGTTAAGTCGTTTGACGCTTTTAATGATTGCATAATTAAACAAACTGCTGCCATCTTCTGCAAACTTCAGCCAACTTGGCCCAACAACTTTGCCTTTTTAATGCGAACACATCAATTGAATTGCTAATGAATTGACGTAAAACCACGTTAATCTGAGTTTCATGAGCATGCGCATGTGCAGCAGCTACTCTGGTCACATCCGTGAGCAGTTAATCATTACAACTTTGCCAACTTCAACTCTTTAAATAAAACTTCTCCTGTAGGATTCGCGTTCTAATCGTTTCTAGTCGTTGTTGTTACTGTTGTTGCTGTTGTTGTACAGTGCTTAAATATGGCCGCTGAGTTTTGCAATAAAATCTCCTCTAAAGTTGTTACCCATGTGTTTGTGTAAGTGTTGCAACAAAAAAAAGCTTGCAATTAGGTTTTCGATTTGTCATTAATTGGATAAATTTGCACTTAAAGTGCTAGTCAGCAACACAGCACCGCAGTAGCAACAGTCCACATGTTGCTATTGTATCGTTAGTTTATGGTGCTGCATACATAATTATGTAATAAATATTTAATTATGCTATTATTTTGTCTCACTGGGCTCATGTTTGAGACTGTAGTGCTTCTTTTTTAATGAGTCGATGATTTGTTGCATTTTTCTTTATTACAAAATGAGTTAATTAGAGGAAAAGAAGAAGATTTAAAACATCTAGCCAGCAAGATTTCAAGCAAGGCAGACAGGATATGCAATGATTTTTAACTATCATAAAGTTAGACATGATATTGTTAGCAAGTTTAAGAATATACATGAATATATATATGTAGAGAAATTTATTACTTTAATTTTTAAAGGCACGTATTAATAACATTTGAAAGAAAACCATCCAGACGTTGTTTGTTATTGGGAAAAGCATTTTTAATCACCATAAAAAATGGTTAAATTAGTATATTTAACATTTTCTTAGGGCCAATTTTTCAGTGCGTGTTTAAACTCTAGTCAAATTAGACCGAGCTTAACTCACCAAAACTGGATGTTTAAACTCGGCTTAGGTAAAAAAGAAACACATTATATTATAATTTAAGTCAAATTTACGACTTAATAAACTTCAACGAATGCTAAAATATTTAGTTAAACCGAGTTTAAACGTCCAAATTTGGTGAGTTAAGGTTTAATTTGACAGGTTTAAACTTGCATTCAAAAACTGGTCCTTAGTTTGAAAAATATACTAGAAAATATTTATTTTTTTAATTAGAATTACGTCCTACAGCCCGGATTGTATGGGGGTCTCTTTCACAAAGTTTTTTACTTTGGGGCATAGGCGTAGCGAGGAAAATTTTCGGAGTACTGGTAAACTAGACCTATGAAGAGCTATCAGAGGCTGAGCGCAATCAGATCGTTAAAGCTCACGGAAAGATTGTTCTGGCGCTAGGAGGAGAAAACTATGTACACGTTCAAGACACAAAAACAGCGTATGAAGTATGGACGAAGTTAAAGTCGATGTTGGCAGACAATGGGCTAGCGAGGAGATGCAGCTTACTATATCAGTTCACAAGCATCAAGCTGACGAATTCCACTAGCGTTACCGAATACGTCAACGGTATTAGTCCAACAGCTAACAAATTGAATTCTATCAACTTTCTCATAAGTGAAGAGTGGATAGGTTCACTTCTTCTCGCTGGGTTGCCAGAAAATTATGGTCACACCCAAAAAATATTTAGGATAAAATTACGAATAAAATCTTTGTAGAAATACAAACAGAGGATATTCGTAGAATGTACGAATGTTTTGTACATAGTACAAACGTTTGTAGTGTTGGCTGCGTGACAAAAATTTTTGAATTCTTAACTTTGTACATTCTACAAACGCTCGTTTGTAAAAGTCTATAATACATAAATTTGTGAAATAAACGAACATTGTTTGATAATATACAAAGTGGTGGCAGCAGCGCTCGTATATTCGTGCATATATATCTATATGTGTACATATATGTATATTTTTTCTAGGTTTTTTATGTAATCTTGAACAAAGCTGATTCTATTTTCAAGTATTTTGTCCATCACTTTGTATGGGAGGTTACCGTAGTTCTGTTCCGACCATGCCTATTTTTTAAAAAATTTTATGAGTACCATAAAAAACACTACAACCAAAATGTCAGCAAAATGGCTTTCATAACAATGGGGAAAATGATAAAAAAACTTTTATTATGTATAGGAGGTGGGCGTAATTGTGTCCGACCACGCCTGTTCTCACAGTATAATATTTTTATCGTTCAAGAAGTGCGTACACAAAATTTCATGGCAATATCTCGATTGGAATTTTTTTGTAACACTTTTATATTGAAAGTGAACCACTTCGCAACAGTTAGATCGAATTTTTAAATCAACTCAATCTGAAAATTATAAGTCAAATTAAAAGTATATTTATACAGAAATTGTTTGTGTTTTGTGTAAGACTTTTGTGTGCACGGTGCCAAAAAAAAATAAAAATTATATTAACCAAGAATATAAGGGAGTCTTCAACTCCAAGATTTTTTCCTGTTACTATTAGCCGCGGTCAGTTACCTGACTGATAAGGTAAGAATACTTTTAGCTTAAATTTATTTGCATCGCATCAATTTAATCCAATGGATTCAAATTATATTACTGTTATATACATATGTGCTATATTGTTTTTAAATTAATTTAAATTGGCGTGAACGTTTTCATATTGGCAACATTTCTATAATTACAGCCGACTTATAGTGAAATTCTCAAAAAATCGACTTTCATAGAAAATAAAAAAAATCGCTTCATAACGCGTTGATATTTCTTCAGTATATTTAGTTTTTTATTATAGCCATTATACGCATATTAATGGTCCGGGCGGAACGGGTATGGATTGCTTCATTTGGCAAGTGCGCTTATCAATCAAAGGTATGCCAAAACATTTTTAACTGGTTCATTTGCTAAAAGAAAAGGATACCTACAGATGCATTTTTGCTGACGATTGCTCACAATACTTTTCCAAGTTTTGTAGCCTAGGCCGCGTACCGAATTTGGCAGTTTATCAATAACCAATTCTACCAACTGCCAGGCGAATAGACAAATCGGCAAATCCTGTCGTGCACATATTAATTAAAATTATTAAAGGTAATTAAATTCGGATATTTATTAATTTTTTATGTAGCGCTAGTAATTCCATTTTCTGATTATATTTAAATCTAGACGCCAAGAAGCAACACTTTGAAGAAATACAAAATCAAACAAACCCAAAAGCAGTTGCAATCAATACCGAAAGCGCAGCATGACTGTATAGCGAGTAAATATTTAAACTGTATTTTAATAACTTCTCATTTAATATATGTGTAAATTTATTAATTATAAATGTTATTCATAATTTACTGTTTTTGCAGATATTTGTTATTTTCCTTCTCTTATGGTATTTTTTCTTTTAAATAAGAAACAGTTTTGTTAAGACTTGTTCAATGGGGAAAAAGGGTACATATTTTTAAAGTCACCCACACAACTTTGTAAAGTTTGTCACAAGCCAAGAAAAAGAATGAGTGGATATGTTTGAAACTTTTAATATTTTATGTTAGGATTAATAGACCATCAGAGTTTTAACAGGAAATATCAAACAACGTTTAAATAATCTATTTTTGAAAGAGAATTTTTTGAGCGAGAATTTTTCTGAGCGAGATATGGCAATCAAGGTTTAATCTCTATATATATAATTCGTCTGGTTTACACTTATCGAGACTTGACATCAATTCTTAGTCATTCCTTTTGTAACTTTTACCTCTCTCACGTTTGATATCTGCGTGCATGTATATTTGAATACCGATCTACCTCCCTTGGATTGTTTATATATTTTCATGAAATTAAACTCCTTTATACGGCTTTTAGGTTGTACTGGTTCATCATTTACACTGCTTAAATTTAAACATTGATCATTGATCAGTTAATTTGTCGTCATTAAAATAAACTGCACTTTTTCGCAATACTAAACAATTGATCATTCTGCCAATTTTGGGGTCTGCTTGCCTATCCCTACCTACGCTAGCAACCTCTTTTGTTCAAACCTTTTTTGCAGGGACCCAAATAAAACTCATCGCGGAAACTACCAGAAAGGACAGAAAAGCGTCTGCCGAGCCAGCTAGTTTTAAATATATTAGTGATCTTGCATATTTATTTAGTTAACATTGTACAAAGAAAAAAAATTTTATATCTTACAAACGCATTCGTTTCATCTACCAAAGAAAATTATTAAATATTACGAATACTTTTACACAATATAAGAATGCACTTGTTTCATATTTACCAACTCGTCTGTATATTGCATGAACTTAATTGTTCTGTGAACAAATGAAAATTTATTAATATTACGAATACGTTCGTGCAATGTAAAAACGGATTCGTAAATTTTACAAACGCATTCTTATATTGTGCAAAGGCATTCGTAATATTTAATAATTTTCTCTTGTAGATGAAACGAATGCGTTTGTAAAATATACAAAGGCATTCGTAATATTTAATAATTTTCTTTTGTAGATGAAACGAATGCGTTTGTAATATATACAAAGTTTTCTTTGTACAATGTACAAACGGTCATTTGTATTATATACAAAGTCGTTCGTAGGCTGAAAAGAACAAACAGCTTTGTAGAATATAATAATTGTTTTGTACATAGTACGAAGCTTTTTTTTTTAGGTGCAGATTAACGCCAGAAGCATTAGATGTACGCCATCACTTTCTCAAAGAAAAATGTGAAAATCGCGAAGTATAATTTCTTGAAGTTGGAACAGATGAGCAAACAGCACACATCCTTACAAAAAGGTTATTTCGAGAGAAGCACCAATATCACAGTAAGAATATGGTCTTGTCAAAAATTTAATTCAAGTGGGGGTGCTGAACGTCGAATTGCAAGAATACTTGTTATAAAACACTTGTTGTATTTATATTGAGTTGGCTTTGATTAATACTGATATGCAATTGTATTGAAAATATTTTAATATTTCTGTCTATATAAAAATGCTCAGCTATAAAACCTAAACTTACATTTTATCACAATTGGCTGCAAACAAATTGGCTATGCGCCGTGGTTAATATACATTAAAAAAATTAAAAGGTGCATTTTGCTTGTACTGTGTCCTTTATCCACCTTAAAACGTTCAAGTCGTTTTAGGATCTTTCTTTATAAAGCCATTCAAAAAATTTCAAAATGTGATTGAGTATTGCAGAAGTCACGCTTCGAGTCGTTAGCACATAAGATCGCAGAAGCAGGTCACGCATTCATGACCGACCTGCATGTTGATATAATGATGCTGATCGAAAGGTTTTGTCTTCAATTATTTCGGTTCGTGGAAAAGATCAATTCTCCAATCGTCCCCTTTATTTAATACCTCTTCGCGCAACAATTTAAATCAGCTTACGAAGTATTCAGCTACATGACCTTTAGAATATTGGGAGTCATTAGAATCATTAGTCATTAGACTCGAGTCATTAGAATCATCCTTACAACAGCGTGAAGCAAGAAAAAAGAGAAGCTGAATGATGAAATTTTAAACCTCTCTTAGTTTAGTTTCTTGCTGACTAAGGACCTTGCCCGAGGCTATTAAACCGATTTATGTTGATGTTAATACATGAAAACGCAAAAATATTCAAATCTGAAAATAAGAAAAAAACCATTAAAAATTATAATTTTTAAAGAATCTAACACAACATGGCTGCCGTGTTTTATTGAGAGAAGCTCTCGCGACAAGAGAGAAAATCTTTGTTTGCTTTTATATTGAACTGCTGGTTGAATGTAGGCATAAGACTATAAAATACGAAAAAATCTCAAAAAAAACCCCACTCTAATTTTAATGTTTTTAAGAAAGCAACGGAATTATTCAAAACTAGCAAATACCCACAGCTTCGCCTGCGATAAAAATATTAAATGCCATGCATAAATTTTAAATCTTAAAATAAAAGTATATACAATAGTTGTATTAAATCAAATACAAATACAGTGGCTCACAGCTTATTTTATGCAGTGCATACTTTCAATTTAAGGGCTTTATAACAACGAAACTAACATGAATAGAAAAAATAATATAGTATCATTTAAAATAACAAGATGTTTAGTTTAATAAATTAACATAATTTATTGCAAAAATATATATTAAGTTGGCTTAAAATTAAAAAACTAGAAAATACTGCTTAATTTCATTTCACAGCTTATTTTATTCAGTCGCTTGTTATTTATAAATTTTTCTTATTAATTAATGATATCTGATATTTTTATTGTTTGGTATGATAGCCCTTGTTGTCCAAAACAGATCTAAGGTGGTTTGGCATTGATGCGACCAGTTTTTGAGTGATAGGTGGCGAAATATTCGCCCAATTCGTTTTCCATATCTCTTTCAGGTGGTTTTTGTATAAAATTTGATGTTTCCGAATGTTATTTTTCAATAAAGACCACACATTTTCAATAACATTAAGGTCTGGCGACTGTGCTGGCGGCGTCATAAATTGTGGGTAGTTGTATGTTAGCCTGGTTTGCACAATACCGGCTTTGTGCTTTTGATCGTCATCCTGGTAAAATCGGAAATTCAATTTTATATCCAGAATTTTTGCACTCTGCAACAAATTGTTCTTTAGGATCTGTAGGTACTTAAATTTATAAATTGTTGTTTCAATTAACGGCAACTTCCCAGTACCAGCAGCTGACATTTAGGCCCAAACCATGACGCTGCCACCGCCATGTTTCACAGTTTGTTTTAATTTTTTTTTTTTTTGACCTCGGTATTCGGTTTTCGCCACATATAGCACATACCATCTGAACCGAATAAATTGATCTTCGATTTATCTGCAAAAATAACTGAATCCCAGTACTCTGGGGCCTTAGACATATGTTCTTTGACGTAGTTGAGTCTGCATAATCTGTTTTTGGGGCTAATAAACGGCTTATTTCGTTTTACTCGGCCATGAAAGTTCTTTTTGCGCAAGACACGTCGAATAGTTTCAGCACTACACTGTTTGCTCAGGTCAGTTTGAACTTCAAAAGCCATTTTCGGAGCTGGGAGTCTCGGGTTAGCCTTTATCTTCCGTACAATATGCCGCTCGTCGGTTGCATTAAAAATTTTGTTTGGTGCTTCTTTGCTCTTATTGTGCAATCGATTCTTATGGACGAAGCGCTCGATGATCTTTTGCACTGTAGAGGAATTAATATTAACCATTTTAACCATTTTTCGAGCTGCTATTTTTAAAATAGTATTTTAATCAATTCTCGTTGTTGTAGCGTTGTGCGCGCTCCTATTTTAAATAATCATAGAAGCAGACACTTGAAGTAAAAAAATCAGACTAAAAAGCTAACACAAAGCAATTATAGAAACAGAACGAAGGCATAGCTAACGAAGTACCGTTAGACAGCGCAGCATTAGAGTACCGTAACAGGGAGAAGTGACTGCATAAAATAAGCTGCGAGATGAGATTAAGCAGTATTTTATGTTCTCTTATGTTTTAAACAACTAAATATATGTATTCACAACTCAAGAATGATAGAATACAAAGATTGCGCCGAAGACAAGAAAATGACTACAACAAAATCGTCGTTCTGCGCATGTACGTCATAATATCAATGCTGTTTTGGAGAGCGATCACTTTGCAAACGATTTCTACACAGAAATGAAAATTGCATACATTTTAGTTTGTATAATTAAAATAGAAGAAGGTAGAATTTATTAAGTACTCCTTTGCAAACATTATTTTTACTATTATTTTATTACAGCCAGAAAACAGCTTAGTCAAAACAAAAATTTGTCTGAGAAACCAACTTTAATGAGCACTATTTTTTGACTTGGATTTTATAAAAATGTTTATTAAGAGTTTAATTGATGTAGTTTAAACGTTCCCAGACATTTTATTTCCATTAATTTACCTGTGAATTGAAAGGACAAATAAATGATATTTCCAAGTTTTTAAATAATGAAACAAATTTTGTTAAGTTAATATATTTTTGTATTTTTGTTTTCGTTTGTGTGCGTTTTCTACTATTTCTTGGTGCAATTTTTGTATTTATTGCGAACATCAGGTTTCTGAAAAATATTTGTTTGCTACTGCTACCACAATTAGCAGCTGCACACTTCATTTTTTAAATTTTAAGTTAAAAACTCTCAAATATACTTCGATATATAAATAAGTAAATAAAACACAACTGATCGCAGTACGTTTCTCAAAGAAATTAAATATTGTGACGTAGTCAACTGAACAGCTGGTTGTCAGACTCCATTAGCAGAAGTAACGGACCTGCGCAAAGCGTAATCTCCTATTCTATCATTCTTGTTCACAATTAATGAAAAACCTTTATTTAACTAGACTTATTGCTCTTTTAAATGACACCATATTATCTTTTGTATTCCTGTTAGTTTTGTTTTTATAAAGCCCTAAAGTTTAAAGTATGCACTGCATAAAATAAGCTGTGAGCCACTGTACATACGAATGATTGTGTATGTTTTGTTTAATTATGAAAAAATGGTATCAATATTAAAAAATCACCTTATTTAATTTGAATAACATTTTCTTTTACTTTTGAAAAAGTCCTGCATAACAGACCGAGAAACAATTTCATATTTTGTGTCAATAAAGTATCTGATATATGTCCGGTGCCCGTGTCCGAAAATGTCCGACCTCTGCACCGAAATAAGTGCTATTTCTGGATTACCTTGGGCAGGCACAATACACGAACGAAGACTGATTCGGGCACTCGTTAGTTTATTGTGTCAGAATATAGTCGCTCGTTTTTGAATACTTTATTGACATGATACAGACTTACTACGGTACTATTTCAGGTACCTTTTAAGGTACTTGTTGGGTATGTTTCGGGTACATTATAGTTAAGACTCAGTATAGGTGATATGTGGTATATGGCTCACTTCTTAGAGCACCTATATAAATGAATACTTATACTTATAATTACTTCATTAAAAATCAATATCTCTTAGAGTACTTCATTTTCATTATTTTTATTGGTCTTAAATTTAATGATACTTGAAATGCACAATGAAGAAAAAATTCAAAGGGTTGTTATATGTTTTTGGATTAAAAGTTACAACAAGTAGTTTTTTGTATTTATATTTTTATTTCTTAATCGTTTGGATATAAAATTTGGATATGTCATCACAGACAAAATTTGAGGGCACACGTCTTTTGTAACCATTTTGCTTAAAAGATAATGGCTCTAAATTAAATTTACCAGCAACACTGGCTTTTCCCCATAAAAATCGTATGCGAAAATTAAAAAAATAAATTCGAGACCTCTAAGCCTTACCAATTGAGACGCGCTTCACAGTGTGTGTTTCTAAGGTCAAATGGAAGTGGAAAAGGCGTGGACATCAAACAATATTTTTTTTTTTTTTGAGACACCCTAGTAGATATGTATTTTCCAGATGTAACAAACATAACGTTGTCGGCACAAGCTAGCACCCTGTTGTACCCCTCTAGTTTCAGTTTGACTAGCAGTTTATTTACTGCTTAAATCCAGAGTAGAGGTGAGAGAACAACTCCCTGAGGGATGCTCCTTCGTGCACATTTTAGAGTGAATGCCATTCCAAAATTTGCACCTGTAATCCTGACTAAAATTTGATTTGATTGATCAGTGTTATAAGTGTTACATCCACCCCAAGCTCCGTCAGCGCATTTACGATAGCTCTTGCTTCAACGTTATTAAACTCTCCTTCTATATCAATAAAAGCTCAGTAAAATAATTATATGTGCAACACTTCAAATGCAATTCTAAACAAACATAAATTCATTTGTTTTTATATTATTTTTTTATTGAAATAGTAGTAAGGAATTATATGTAAAACAAGATATATTTTATTTAAAAAAATGTTGTTATTAAAAAAATTATAATGTATTAAAAAAGTTCATAGAAAATATTTATATGTGCAGAACCGATTTTTATTGATTTTATGGAATAAAACAGAAATATATATAGATTTTATAAAAGAATATGTCTTCCTTTCTTATATATTACTTGGTTAAGCCTGAAAGGCATGAAGAACATCAACTATCTGAGGATGGAGCCATCGATTTTCTGCCATTCCTCTTAAAAAACTGTTTTCAGATACTTCTTCGGCTCGAACTGGCACCCGTTTTTATAAACTTAGACCGAAAGAATGCCCCAGAGGTTTTTGATAGGATTCAAGTCATGACTAACAGCAGGTCACTACAGTATATTTCAGATTTATTGAAAGTAATTTGTGGCTCGGGAAGAATTTGTTAGTGCGTTGTCCTGCTGAAAAGTCCAGTTATCCTGGTATTTATAGCATGTGAACTCACTAAACACATCATCTAATAACTCAATATACATTTGTGCATTCGACCTACACAAAATAAACTACAGGGGATACTTTCAAAGTATCTGAAACCGGCTGAAATCATCAATGATCCCCGCCCATGGTTACGCGCATACCTAATTTGTCGTGGCTATCGCAAATTGTGCCGGTATTTCTGGCAACCGTTGGGCCCGTCAAGGTTGAACCTTTTCTCATCACTTAATATGACATTCCCAAATTCTTTCTCACAAAATATGTATTTTTCGGCATATGCTAGACTGGCCGCAATGTGTCATGGTAGAAGCCTGGGTTGAGAGAAGGGCGATTCATAACTGACGTTGGCATTTTCATCCCAAATTTGTTGGATTCTGCTTCTAGTAACCCTTAGATCCAAATGCGTAGCAATTTCACCACAACTCATCCCTTTCTGCAACAGCAAGACGTCGGATTCGTCTTTTGTGTCATTGGTCAAGCATGGATTTTCTTTCGCTACTCTTGATTATAGCATAGTTGCCAGGGTGTTTTTTGCAAAATTTGTTATGGTGTTTCGATGATGATTTGTCCTAGCAGCTATAGCACCTACTTTTATACCGGCTTTATTTAAGCCGTTTATATTTCAACGATTTTCTTCAGATAAAGTGGTTCCACTTGGCATTTTGATTTGAAAAATAAAATAACTCTAAAATGTGCTCATATTTTGTTCCAAAAATGTATTACCGCTATGTTTATGGGCTTTCTTACTAGGATTATTAAAAAAATGTCTTTATTTCTACGTTTAAGCTGTTAAAACACAAAAACAGCAATTGTGCACATGTAAATATTTTCGACTAACGGTACTACGAATACAGGGTTGCCTATATTCAATTATGGGCATTTATGGGCCATTTTATTTTTAAATAAATCAAAAAAACCAAAATTTTTTGTCTGTTCGTCATAAATATCATTTAATTGGGTTCAAGTAGATTTGCTTACATTATTTCTTGAATATGATTTCTCGTAAATGGTCGCCATTGGCCTCTACGACATATTGTGCCCGTTTTGCAGCATTTTCCATAGTTTTCTTCAACATTTCGATGGGAATGGCGGTTATTTCTTGACGGATGTTGGTTTTCAGCTCTTCTAGGGTCTTTGGCTTGTTGACGTAAACCTTTGATTTCAAATAACCCCACAAAAAGAAGTCTGGAGGCGTTAAATCTGGTGATCTTGGCGGCCAATCGAAATCACCATTTTTTGACATCAAACGGCCAGGGAACAATTGCTTCAAAAAATCGATTGTAGTGCGGCTTGTGTGTGGTGGCGCGCCGTCTTGTTGAAACCAGTAGTGCCTGATACGCTTTCGACGAACGATTGGCATGAAAAAATTGTTTATCATATCGCGATAACGCTCCTGATTGACAGTAACTCTGTGGCCATTATCATCTTCGAAAAAGAACGGCCCAATGAGCATTTTAGCACAAACGCCGCACCAAACAGTGACTTTTGCATCGTGAAGAGGTACCTCTTGAATCTCTTGTGGATTTTCAGTGGCATAAATACGGCAATTTTGTTTGTTTACCGTTCCGTTCATTTTTTTCGTTTATTTTTTTTAAAGCACGTTGAGTTTTCACTATTGACTTGTTTTGTTGAATGTAAATTTCAACAATTTTAGAGCGTTCGCGTGGCGTGTACTGTTCCATTGTAAACATTTGCTTGGAATGACGCTTCAAACGCGGTATGTCATTAGTCGATTTGGCATCACTGCGGAAAGTTACAGTGTTGCCAGATGGGCGCTTCGAATAAGGGCTACCCTGTACGAGGAAGAGAAGAATTTTCTGTTCAAGAAATAAACTACATTCTTTAAAAAAAATTTTGGCAAACTCAAAAAATAAAAAATATTTGTGCACATATAAATACTTTACTAAGGTATATTTCTTTTGATGAAGGAATTTTGAAATTATGGAAACTATGGAGAGAAGAGCTGTTTCCGCAGATTTAGTATAAGCATGTTTGTTGTGCTTTTGACAAGGGATTCTTTTCTACCTTAAATCTCAGGTGAAAGTCGATTAATCTCTCGAGGATTTTGAAAAGATGAAAGACTAATTGGTCAAAGTTCTTTTGGATTTCCGTGTGAGCTTTTGCCTGCCTTAGATATAAAGACAACCTTCACACTACTCCAACGTTGGGGAATGTGATTAAGGTCTATACAGCTTTGGTAGCTTACCAATAACCGTTCTTCATTCATGATATTACAGGACTTTTGTATTTCAATTGGAGCTATACCGTCTGGTCCTGGTAACTTAAACGGTTTAGGCGCTTGATTGCCCATTCGAGCTTAGTTTGTGCGAGTATTTCAAGGGACCAGTAAACAGATGGTAATTGGTCTTCCTGAACTGAAGTGCAACCTATCTCTGAATATATCGGAAAGTGAGTTAAAAAATAAAACTTTGAAAGATTCCTCACTGTTGGTAGTCCATGTACCATCCTCCTTTTTCATAAATCTGTGGCTATAAGGAATTTTTGCTTGAATTTTCCATAGTTTTGACGCCTCCGAGGTTTAAGATATGTTTTCCCAAAAGATCCTCCAGGACTGTCTTTGTGCTTTTCGCAATTCATTTTTGTATTTTTTGAGAGCTATTTTATAGTTTGACCACGTATCTGTGAATCTAGTTGCATTTGCCATATTAAAAAATTTTCTAGTCTTTTTACGGAGCTCTTTTAATCCCTTATTACACCAAGAAAGCTTTTGCTTCTCCATCGGTGTTTTTAGAGGACATGCGGTATCTATAGCATTATTTACCGAGTTGACTATCGAGTGAGACTATCAACTAAGTTGTCTAAAGATTTTTCATTGGAAGGACGAGGCGATGGTCCATTTGAGAGATCTGTTTCTAATGTGATCTCATGTCAAAGTCATAAAAAACACATATAACAACACAAAATGCCCACGTTGTTTGTCACAAGTTTTAAAGGCTTGAAATTACCAATATACCTGCATTAAAAATCCTACACGGAACTGAAAATGTGCATAAAATTAGTGATTTTGTGCGTTGTTTTAATGAAAAATATTCGTACTTTTTGAACCAACGTGCACGTTCATTAAAATTTAATGAACGTTATTCATAAACTTGAAATTTAATGAACAAAACTAATGATTGCGTATAATTTAATGAAAAATTTCATTAAGGTTTAATGAATAAAATCATTAAAATAAATGAAAAAATCATTAAAATTTATGAATATGTTCGTTAAAATTTAATGAAGAATTTTATTAAACGAATGGAAAAATATAAAAAACTTAATGAACAATTTCATTTAAATTAATAAAAAGGTCATAAAATTAATGATGAAGTTCATTCAAATTTTATTAAATTTTAATAGAAATTTGAGTAAATTTTTTATTTATGAAACTGTTGAAGGAAATGGTGGAATATTTTTTACACACTTTATCTAATAAATTTAAATGAAAATGTATTGTTTTAATATTCAAAATTATATATTTCATACATTTTCATTATTTTATTAATATGTTTACATTCTCGAGTAAAAATGGCAAAAAATACGTGTTATTTTATTACATTAAATGAAAATAATTATAGTATTTAAGGAAGAAATTGATTAAAATTAAGCAAAATTAAGAAGTATTTCAAGCAAAAATTGACTGACTCGTCTGCGCTAACAATGCGATCGGCTTCGTTGGTAATACACTCGTTGGCAAAACACTCGTCGGCTGCACAGTTCGGAGCGCTAGCGCTTCTTTTTGTTTTCGATTGCTGCACACATTTGCCAATAGTTAATAAGACTCGTAATCAGAATGTTTTCTTTTAACATGTCTTTTATAAATATTAACACCACCAAACAATTGTGCACAAAATTGACAACGAAACCTGTCCTTTTTAGAAATAAAATGCAGATTTTTTATATGTTCTACAAAGATATCTATATTTTAGTATTCTTTTTTACACAAAGCACAAAACATTTTTATTCTTTACGTTAAATATTTTAATCACTGGTAAATGCACTTTTATTAATCTTTAATCTACTTCTAAGCACTTTTAACTTATTACTTTTCACAAACAACAATGAAATAGAACAATTTGTGCAATGCATTACCCACTGCTACAATAAAGCAATATTCCGTTAGACGCCGAGATTGTTTGGCAATTTTAATGAAGACTGCTCATTAACTTATTCATAAATTCATATTTTAGAGTTGCTCTGAAGAAATAGTTATGAATTGCTTTCATTAAAATTTGTGAACTCATTCATAAACTTTAATGAAAATTTTCGTAAAGTTGACGAAAAAACCATTAAAAATAATTAACTTATTCATAAAATGGTCAAGAAAAATTTAATGAACAGCTTTCATTAAAAGTTTATGAATTATATTTTTCCGTGTAGTTATGATTTCTTTTTTTTTATTCTTCTTTCGTTCATAGTACATACATATGTACATTGTACATCCATCATCGTCATAAATATATCAGCTAAGATGGCGTCGAAATAAATTGTCTTGCATTACTTCCTGCTTCAAAAATTAATGTGCGTAGCGCCCTCAAGTCTGGCTGCTAACTATTTGCCTTCTACTTCAATACGTTGTACACAACTTTGTTATAAGAACCACTAAATATATTTTTATTGGGTATGAAATAGAAAAACAAAACCAAAGAAACAAGGACCGCCTAAGAAGCTGCTGATCGTTAGCATTGGCGCTTCCATCCTCAGCCCCAGCTGCTACTGTTGCTTCTAATGCTGATGCCACTATTAAATAGTGCATCACGGATTATTAATTGCTTCTATTGGGTGCCGAGCACTCATTCATTTATTCATTCATTTGGTCTTTCATACATACATTGAATCTTTGGGCTGTCATTAGCTCAGCCATGAAGGCGCTAAGGCGAGGAGGCAGGCGCACAATTTTATTCACATTGATTTTGCTCACTGATCGTGCAACTAGTGCAGTTTTTAGCATTTTGCTAGCAATCGCCTTGTCAGATGCACACCAACGCTTTTTAGAATGCTTCTGTTGACATTTACTTGGATCTTGTAAGATCTTCTTCTGCTCCTGACTTTTTGCCCTAAAAATGTGATATGCGCTCCACTTTACTCATTTGCATTCGAGTCTCGAGCAAAGTGTTGTAATTTCTGAAGTACGAGGTATTGCTACTGTTTGTGCAGGCAGCAGACTGAAACCGTTGAAGCATTTATTTCCTTTGATATATTTTTGTTGTTTTATTTTCGTCATGACTCTTTGGAGTAGATGAAAAACTCTTTGGTCTTCTGCTGGTTCCAAATTGAAAAGTATTTTCCTTCAGTTTCGAAGCTGCTGTCTTTTTGCCTCTTGTGTTTATTTTTCGGTTTTCTTTTTGGTGTTAGTGTATATCTCTATAATTAATGTGCTTCACTTAATTTCGAGCTATGTGCCTGTTTCTTTCGTTTTGTTGTCCTCTACATCTTGAAGTGGCCTTATTAACACGACATTCTGCTGCCTTAATTACACTGTTTCATTAACAACATTAACAACAAGATCGTTTTATCACTTGAACAGAATATTTGAGAACACTTCGGAAACAATGTTTCTTTTGTCGGAATGTGTATTTTTAGTGGTGCTTGATTAATGATGACATGTGACAAACGCTCTTATGTTTCACATCCTTGCTTTCGTGGGTGGTTCCTGAGGTTGTGTCTTGATCGGTCGTAATATTAATGTAATGGGTTGAGTGAGATCATGTTCCAGAACATTGATCATATTTACGTATTTACTCCGAAGAGAACTAAATGGTTATAAAATTGAATATTTTCTTAGCTAAAAAAAGAGAGCAATATTTATTATGTTATATTTTATTCAAGAATCTTAATTGAAACCAAAAAGAAATAAAAAATTAAAAATAAAATATTTAAATGTAATGTTATAAAACTGAAGTACTAAATAATTTATTAAGAAAGTTAAAGAATTCAATCGTCATCTTTTTACACCGAAATAGTATGCATTTGTTTTTTTTGTTCGATTTATCTTACTATTCCCACTCACATGCTTGTACAGCTTAAGGGGCACAACTAGTTGGGACGCACATTAAATGCTCTTTAGGCATTTTTTGGCCACACATTAAAATAATTTTATGTTTGACATTTAGTTTACGCGTATTTAAGTTCACATAGTTTACGGGTCAGTTACATGCTTAGATGAGACCCCTTATGAAGTTAATAATAAAGTGAATGATAGTGAATATATTAAGGTCATAGTTTATAAGTAATTTTTATTATATGTATACAAATAAATAGCTTCTCTAATAAAATAACAAAACTCTTTTAGTTTTCCTAATAGGTTTATTCAATTCAATATCAATTGCGCATGATCAATGAATAATTTAATCCTTATTTATGTGCAAGTTATCTCCAATTTACCTCGTTTGCGCATGATCCATGAGCACTTTAGCAACACATCTAACGCTAGTTGCTCATACATTATGAATACTTTGGTAATACATCTAACACAAGTCAGGGTTGATATTTTCGGTACAATTGTACTTTTTTGGTACAATTTTAAAGTATTTCTACTATCCTACTACCAAAGCGTTTTCGGTACATATTATTTTACTCAATAATTTTTTACTATATGTGACCTTCTCCGAGAAAAGGGACCTAGTGTGTCAAAAAGCGGGTTTGGACTTAAGAGTGGATTCTGGTACCTAAAAGGGTGAAGAATAAGATGAAATGAGTTAGATTTCAAAATCAGCACCCAATCATAGCTAACCATACCAAATCGCATCTCCCAACTGAAGGTGTGTTCACAGTGATAATGCGTTATGAAACTTTAAATGCTTTTTTCTCAATACTTCATTTTCACACACTAGGTCCCTTTTCTCGGAGAAGGTCACATATACTGAATTTAGAGCAAAGAATTAAAACATTTATCCATAGTAGAAGAATACAGGTAGATGCACGAGCTAAGAACATACTGCCGGAAATGTCAAAACGAAGTTGACAGCTTATATAAAATATGAAAGCTGGAATTGGCAAATTGGAAATGCTAAAACTTCCATGTTGTTTTAATAAAAAATAGTAAAAATATTCTTCTTTGTGGTGTTTTTGTTAATATTAAGTTAATTCAAAAATGATTTAATGCCAAAATGTATTCAAAATTAAATAAAAGACTATGAACTGCAAGCAGGGAGCGCAGCAGCAGAAAAATTTCTTAAATACGCCATGTTCCATCGTTACCGCCTAAGCTCTTCAGCCGGAAAACAAAAAAATTGTTAAATTTCTTTATAAAGTTGATTCAGGCACAACACACACATTTCATTATAATTTATTTTAAATCAAAAAGTTCGTTGATCATTGAACTTAAAGATTCGATTTTCTCAAATATATATAAAGTGGCTCAGGGAATTCTTTCAATTTCTCATTCGTTAACAAATGTTAAAAGACTTATTTCTATTCAAATTTTAATAAAAACCACATGCAGAAAAAGATTATGAAGAAAATATTATTTAATATGAAAAAATTAATAAAAAAATATAGAAAAAATTGTGCATGAATTTAAAAAAAAAATAAAAATTACATATCATAATATATGAACATAATTATATGGAAAAATTCCAAGTCTTTTCTTATATTTTTGTAAGAAGAAATTTTACAAAAAAGTTAATAAAAAAATGAACAGAAAAATTTGTAAAAAAATGTCGATTTAAAAAAAATAAAAATTTGTTCTCTAAAATTTAATTTTATTAAAAACTGTGGTGGACGAGTTGATCAAATGTCGGACCGCTACATGAGAGGACTTTGGTTAAAATCTGGAAAATGTTAGTCGTTTTTTATTTCAAGTTGAAATTTATATTGCTTTTCTTCCTAACGTTCATTGTCAAAAAGGGCTTCTAGCAGGCCTCTTTAGAGTCGCGAGAGCGGAAGGCTTGAAAAGTTTCTCGTTTCATGGAGAAAAAAAATATACTTGGATATGAGTGTAGAAGCACTTCGAAATCCAAATGAAGGCCTGCTAGTAGTGCTTCGAATTCCTGCTTATGCTATTCCTTATTCAAGAAGATTTATTAAAATAAGCAAAAACATTACAAAAAACATAAGTACATATGTTATTCTATACAAATAAATTTATTACACAAAAAAATCGATAAGTTGACTTTTTTGTTCAATTTCGTTGAAATACAGAGATATGGTATCGAAACATGGTACAGATTAAAGGTTAATAAACACAAAAGATTTTTAAAATCTAGTAAAAAAAAGTCACAATACTGATATCAGATGTAATATATCAAATGAAAAATTTCAGAAAATATGACTGGAAGTGAAGAATTGTTTGAATGAAAGATTCCCCCATTAATTTCTTTCATTACCTTAATATAGAAAAGCCCTAACTAACATTTTCAAAAACTATTTTTGGCTGGATTGTGTCATATTTTAGTGGTTAGGTGGTTAGGGTCGTCTGCAAAGGACTTGATGTCTGCAAAGGATTTTTTTTATAGATTTTATTGATCTCATTTTATAAATATTATAAGACAACTTGCTTCTCTTTTTTATGATTATAAAAATTTTTGTGATTAATTAAAAATAAATAAAAACTTAAGTAATTTTTGCTTAGAAAGTTTATGAACAGAATGGTTTAAAACACATACTGTTTAGTTTAAATAAGAAAAAATATATTTCATACTTCCTTTTTTCATTTAGTACAATTTTTTCTAAATTTGCATACCAAAATGAAAAAGTCATTTATCAACCCTGACACAAGTTGCTCACTCCGCATTTATGAGCACAATAGCTATCCTTATGATCAGCTCATAGTCGATAAATGTGCGCTAATAGCGCACAAGCTATGAGCAAAGGGAATAATATCTGCTCCGAATTCTCTCCGTGAACTTAAATACATACTAACATATTTTATACATAGTAGTAAAAAATATGTTTATTATCACTACTGTGTTAACATATAATTAGATGGGAAGAACTAAAAGGGGATGTTGGAGAAGTTTTGGGCCTGGAATATGTATTTATTTAAGAGAGATGTTTAAAGAGATGTTGGTAGGGTCTTAAGCCTAGGTTATTTTTTTTATTTTTTTCTATTTTTATTTTTTTCCCCCCTTCATAAGTACCGAAAAGGTGGTGCACAATGGTTTAAACGTGGAAAAAATATGAAAATTTATGACTTCCTATGGCCGATATTAAATTTTTTATTTATTAGGAATTTTCTAATTAGCATGTTTCCAAAAGGTCTTGGTGAAATCTTTACAGGATTTTTGTACTCCAAACAGTCAAACTCCACAAACAGTTTAATGTCATTTTTGGTAGAGGATAACTATCTTCCGGTGTCGACCGGTGTGCGCTCGTTTAGATTAACATCATAATTGGATTTATACTAAAACTTAAAAAGAAATTAGCTGCCAACACAGTTTTTATGAATGAAAAACTAAATGCGTTTTGTGTGAAAAATCGAGTTTCATTGATTTAAATTCAAATTTTTTATAGCATATTCTTAGGCTTTGGTTGAAAAGGCGATATATAATAAATAAAAAATATATATATGGGCATTTCCAGAAAAAAGTCTACTTATTAAAAACTTTTTATTTTATTATATTTTCAAGAGAAATATTTTAATTTTATTAATTTTAGAAATGTCTATATAAATTCATTTACCATGATGATCAAATCGTCTGAAACTCAATATATTTTCAAATAAGCAAAGTCCATAGGCAAAGTGGGTTTATTATGAAACTTTACTGTTTTTCCATTATTTAAAAATTAAAAACAAAAACAAACTATATGGGAAAATTCGCTAAGTTTTATAATCTAAACTTGCTTGTAAAACACGCTTGCTTTTTTTGTCGCGTGAGTTACGCCCATATTTACCACTGATATTTGTAATTAGTTACTCGAACGACAATTTTGGTAGATCATACCATTACTATGTCTTGTAAGACATATGTACATAAGAAATTTTTTTACATTAACAACATAAACTTCCGAGAAAACGAAGCTTTAAGTCGTACGCATGTCGCGTGAGTTACGATGGAAATGCCTATATATAAATAAATATATAATACATATTTTTCTAGAACGACAACCTCTATTTCATATTGTTAAGATACAATGACACGATAAAGCTGCAATTTGTAAAAAATTTATGTGGGAGGTGGCAGTGACCGAAAATATTTTTTTTACAATTCTGCTCATTAATATACATCTCCGTACAGAGTTATTTTGAAACCGGGCCAAAATGAAGGAAAATATGGCGTTTTAAATTTTCTTATTGTATGGAAGGTGGGCGTGGTTGTGGGCTGGTGTAATTTTTTTTTGTTTTATGGTTTTATATTCTTAAACCTATCTTACATGCAAAATTTTATTACTCTACGACCATTGTTTCTATTTATTGACATATTTTTTATGGGGCCAAACCACTGTGTGGTGTGGCGTAAATAAACACTGCATTATATTCTTAAAGGAGTATTTTAGGACGAATTTAGAGAGTTGATGCGGAGGATATAGGTCTGGGTTAGTTATGATTAGTAAGAGATTCAGAAACAGCTTGCTTAAAAGAGGATTTGGATATAGAAGGTAAGTAGTAGGCAGAAATATTATTGAATTCTCTGCAGCAGCGACTGATGGATTCATTTCTTGCGTGCGTAGTTTGGTGCTGATATTCGTTTAAAAGTCTAGTATGCTTAGTACGTCTTATTAGGTCGTTGAAGGAAATCAAGCTAGAAATATATTCCCTGTCAATGGCACCATTAATAACATGACCCAAGTGAAGCATGAGCCCAATAACGACCTAATTGCAGATAACGGCATCAAACTTAGAAGGCTAAGTCTATATTCATATGATAGAAGACTATGATAGTCTCGAGCTGTACGTGTCTCAGCGCGAATAGCAATAATTGGACTCGATTCTTTCGCTTTGTGAGTCAAAAGCTGGGTTCCAAATTATGCAAGCATATTCAAAATTGGGCGCACTACATCACAAAACAAGAGGACGTGGCCACCCAGATATTTTTGAATTCATTTGCTCTTCGTTTTATAAAACCGAGCTGTTTGGTGGCCCTTGACAAAACCTTGCAAATCGAGACAACTCCAAGATCCACTATATGATCTACTCTTTTGAGCTCGATACCATTGAGGTGGCAGATATGTTTTATGACGTTGTTCTTACACGAGAAGCTTATAACATTGAATTTTTTGACATTTAGGTGTAGTTTGGTTTGGTTACACCATTTCTACAGAGGCAGCAGTTTTTACTGTAAGAAATTTACATCTTCATCTGATTTAATTATATAGTACATTTTTAAGTCATCTGCGTACATTAGATGAGGGATATCGTTCAGATCTTCTGACAAGTCGGATATGAATATATTTAAAAGAAGAGTATCAAGGTGGCTTCTCTGCGGAACTCCTAAGGAATACATACTGGAATCTGCCATAGAGATACGATTTTATCTAATTTAGTATGGACTCCGCAATACCAAATTTTTTAATTTATATAATAGAATGTTGTGATAAACTCGATCGAGGGCTTTTTTGAAATCAATATAAATAGCATCTAGTTGATGCCCTTTTTCCATTTTCACTAAAACATCCGATACCATGATCATAAGATTATCGGTGGAAGATCGTCCTTTTCGGAACCCGAATTGCTGCTGATTTAGACGTGGGTTAATGACACTTGTAAGCTTATCACTAATAATTTTTTCATAAAGTCTAGTGATGTCTGAATAAATTGCTATGCCTCTATAATTTTCAACTGATCTTATATTATCATTCTTGTAGATTGGTGAAAGATGGGATGGTTTCCAATATGAAGGATATATCCCAAAAAACAGTGATTCATTGAAAATTATGTATAACGGCAGAAGTAGTTAAGCTACACATCGAATCAAGAAGTTTTTGGATATTAAATCAGGTTCAGAACCCTGTAAAACACCAAGTTCTTTTATTGCATTTGAAATCTTTTCCTGAGTTAAATTTAAACTACCAACCAGTATAGTTGAGTTGGAAGAAGAAACTTCAAAATGCGTAGTAGGTTCACAAAAAACCGCCTGAAAATTATCCGCATATAAGTAGCTGATTTCATGAGGGTTGGAGGAAATTACATTACTTTTAAACATAGAAGATGATAGCCGGAAGATTTACGCCTCATGTTAACGAAGTCAAAAAATTTGTTTGGCTCACGGACAATTTTTTCTCCGATAAGGTTAGAGTACAACTTGTACGCTTCTTCTGACTTCATAGAGAACTCTTTGGATAGCTCGTCTTATTTTAGCATACTTTCATTATCGGTGTTTTTGAGAAGTTTGTAGATTTTTTTTTCTCTGGTTCCTCAAAAATCTGAGATTTTTGTTTAGCCATGGGTCTGAAAGCTTATTCTTTATATTTATTTTTGGCACATAATTTTCGATATCGGTAAAAATGTGCTGCTAAAATCTTGAAACATCGCTGTCCAAATCTATGTTGGATTAAACATTATTCCAGCTTAGAGCATTTAGATAACATTTTATTCTTTTGAAATCGGCGTTGAGGTAATCGTACGCAATTATAAAACTGGGTAAAAGTAATTTCGTAAGCTGTTACTGTTAAAGTTGTATGATGAACAGTGTTAGTAAATAGATTTTCTGCTTTAATGCATGAACTAACCTTCACTTCCTCGTACGAGTTAGTAAGGATAAGATACAACCTTCTGCCATTTTGTTTTTGTACAGAAGAAACTTGCTGCAGATCGCTGCCATAAAAGGTACTAAGTAATGATAAATCTATGGCAATAGAAACGTTTACAGGAAAAAGATAGTTATCATTTTCGTCGACGACAAAAAATATATTTGGACGGTTTAAGTCACCAAGAATAACAACCTGTTGTTTGACTTGAGCCGGATGGAATGTAAACGACACCTATGTACATAAAAGACTACTTCCTGAACAAACTTTAATTATGCGGACATCAAAAAGTTCATAGGTATGCGTAGCTATTAGCTCACTTAAGAGAGAATTGTGAGTTCCTATAAGAACTTCACCTCCTCGAGATAGGAATAGTCTCGATCATTTCTAAAGACAGTCCAACTGCTGTCAACAATCTCCTCGTTAGTGAAGCTATTGTTTAACCATGCCTTAGTTAATACTAGAACATTAAAGTGACAAGATTTGGCGTCAACATCGATCTTATTTAATTTGCTTCTCATGCCGCCGCAGTTATGGTAAAATATATTTAAGAAATGGTAGTTAGGAACAGTAATAATTTTTGAAGTTAGAACGTGATCTCTGTAAATTCCAGAGATACTTTGAGCTAGTGTAAGAGGCAAATGCAGTAAGATCGTTTTCTACATCAATTGGGGACATGTTAAGGTTTTCGTTTAAATTAATATAAACATTTTTCAGCTCTATTGGATCCGTCGGAAGACCTTCTTGCTAAATTGTTACCATGTGTCGGTAGTTTTTGTTGTACCCTCAATGCATATTGAGTCTGACTTTTTATGCAGATGCAAGGTACTTACAAGCGCACATTATCAAACAATCGACGATCTCAAAGACGAGACATAACATAAAGGCCTTCGCTACTTGTGTCTGCAAGATGTTTTGTTAAAAGGATCAATGAAAGACGGTGGTAAGACTGTGCTTCGGATCGTGGGTGGCGTTCACGTTTGTATATGAGGACTTACAGTGGGTACTGGATGACTTTGCGCTGTTCTTGAAGTTGTCGATATGGTTATAATTCTTATATAATCCGGGGACACAAATTTGGAAAGATCTTGGTTTCAAAACTCCAATTAGGTTCAGAGGAGCGTTGTAATGAGGAGGGTATTATAAGCTTACCATTAAACTCTTTCTGCTGTCTCCTTGGATTCTCCGTCCACTAGGTTATTTGTACATTTCCATGCTTTAGTTTAAGTTTTTCATCTAGATAATTAAACATACATGTGTATTTGCTCGGCTGTGATATCTATATATAAATAGGCGAAAACAAAACAGCTAAGAACCATTTTCTCCCGTGAGAAACACGGAATATATTTTTATAGAAATTCACCTGCCTTAAACAGATGAAATTATGTCTGATGTATTCACGATGTAATCACGCATTTCATATACACGAAGAAAATCCGAAAAAAAAAACGGTAGCAGTTCGGCATTATTTCATTAGGTTCTTATTTCTTTACACTGTGATATGAGTTTGCTTACGTTCTCACATGAATGTAGAAAGAGGAAAAAAACGATTCTATTTTTATTTTTAGTTTGCTGCTCACGTTGCGCTCTCTTCTGAGCGAGAGAGTTGAGAATTATTCTTGTTTCACTAGGAAAGTATAAGTGATGCTGAATTTTTATGAAAAGCATTTGTTTTTGACAATATTTTGTACCGAATCAACAGAGAATGTGTGTACAAAAATTCGAATTTCGACCACTGGCGAATTTAATTCGAGCTGTAAGTGAATGAAAGACACACAGTAAGCCAAAAATATATTTTTTTTTTGTTAACCTCTGAAAGGTTAACCATTGAAAATTTTACACAAGAAATTCTTCCATTAAAATCGTAAATTAAGCGTGGAGCTTCGAAAGCAAAAGTACAATAAACCAAATAGAAAATTTCTTAAAAAATCTTCGATTTTCTGAAGAGTTCTAAAAATTTGTATTAAAGGCAATAAGGCAACTATTAAGAATTTTGTAAGTAGATTTTTGAACCAAGCTCGCTTAAAACATTCATATATACGTGCAACCGCCAAAGTGACTTACATCCTTTAGTTTCAAACATTTTCCAAGCATCGTTGGATCTGAACTTAAGTATTTTGTAATTAAGTGATTTCTGGTTAAAGGTTAAAAACACAGCTGAGTATCTTCTTTTATACACAATGTCAATTTAGGATATTTATTTTACCGCTTTGAACTTTGGCCCAACAAGATTAATAAAAAGAAAACGCAACACTTGTGACTAATGTACTTTCAAGTAGTTCTCAGCTCTTTATACTCAACTTCACTCTAAGGTAGCTACTTAAAATTTACAAACAGTCTATGGTTTTAGTTTTTTTTTTTTTAAATTGTCTCGCTCATAATCTTTAGCATGCGACATCATTAGAGCGGCACAAAATCAGTGTCCCTTTAGCATATGCTTTGAGTTTGGAAGAGGGTGGCAGCATCTTAAACACCTCGTAAACTTACACTTGAATATTAATGTGCAGCATTTAAGACATTAACTGTACATGACAAAGTGACAACATTGGAATTAAGATGTTCGCCGTGATTTAGTTGGTAATAAATTTTGTGGTTTAATGTGGGGAGCAACGCGACTTTAAAACAGTTCAGAAGTTGATGGAGTAAAACGTTGGTTATTTCTTTGATTTCTACCGACAGCGTTATTAAGTGGTATTTACATGATGTGTTTTTAAATAAAATAAAAAAATGTACATAAATATTAAAAAATGCATGTATTTACGACTCATACTATGCATGTGGGGGTGTGTGGTGCATAACGGTGTATATTTTTTATTACATGTTTGAGGTTTTAGTGTTGAAAGAGCAACAACTCAGTCTAATTAGTGTTGTTTAAGCAAGGCAATCATGAGGGAAATTGTAAAATTGTTTTGTTTGGTGGAACATATGTATAAAAATTATGTCCTTTATTACAATTGCGTGAAAACTTTAGGTTCTAATTTTTTTCCAGTAATTTTAATTTTGCTGTTAAGAACCCAAATTGCTTTCTGACCTCCAAGTCAGGTTCACTGAAAAAAGGGTTTCTTTTTAACAACCCAGATTTTCTTATAGTTAGCAAATAACATTTTTACTTATGGCGATATAAGTATTAGTTAATTGATTTCTGTGATTGAATTATGTATTTCAGCCTTCTAGTTGCTACAAATGTTACATTTATCAAATCACTTAATTTTTTTTAAATTACCAAAAATGTTAAAATATATATTTCCTATTATCTCTTATATGTATATCGTCGCTGCGCCTACAAAAATGGTTATGTGAGTTTTGTAAATTATTTTTTTTTGCATATTTTATTAACACTATCTATATATCTGCATTGGCCGGCTTTGTAGATCTCTTTTGCTTTAGAAGTGATCAAAACAGCTATGTGCTCGCAGTAGTAGAAATGCTCTAAAAAAAATCAGTTTTTTTGCTCTTCTGAAAAGTTGCTGAAAAACACATAACCATTTTTGTAGTCGCAGCGACGATATATTCTTTAATAATATTTTATGTTTCATGGAGTTTTTGTCAGAATTTTCATTTTATTTTCTTTGATATAACGGTCATAATGGTCATCATTATTATTTCATACTTTCAAATAGATATATGGTATATTTTAAATCAAAACAAAAAAGTTACCGTGAAATACAATTCATTCCATTCGATTATAGTGATTGGTAGAAAAGTATTGAAAGCAACACCAATGTAATGAAATTGCTGATATAACAGGCATCTCAGACGGGGAATATGAAGTAATTTTACATAACTAAGAACTACAATACATACGAAAAAGCTATTCGAAAAGTTAGTGCCTCATTCGACAAAAAAATTAATTGAAAACAAATTTCTCGGCGTAATTTGAATAATTTAAGCAGAATAAAACCAACTTGGATCTACTTCCGTGATCCTAAACTGAAACAAGAACGTTTACAGTGAACTGAAGCAGTGAACGATCGGCAAAACAGGTTATCAGTGTTTTGGGATGCAAAAGAGATTTTGTTGATTGGTGGTTTTGAGAAAGGTAAAACAATTAACTCTTAATATTATTGCAACCTTTTATTTATTTATTTATTTATTTAATTATTTATATATATATCTACTGGGCCCAGCCCTAACAGATATCACTTAACCTAATTCCTTAAATAATATTCAAATAAATTCTTCATAAAAATCGTTCTTTTAGAACTAAAATCAACATGTTAAGCAACTATATTACATCGAGATAGGCATTTAGATATTGGTTCATTGCTACCATAATTCGTTCTATGATAATATACATAAAAAAACTTGTTTCTCTTTGAGATCTTGTTGGAGCATAAAATGGAATGAGAGCAAGCAATTCCGGACTGTCAACCTTGTTATCTACAATATCTTTAACAAATAAGACACTCTGCGTATTGCGTCTAATGGCCAAGCTTTGCAAGCCGAGTAGTTAACAATGGTCACTATACGCAGGCATATTTTCCCACGAAAATAATCGTCTTAGAGCGAATCTTGTAAACCGTTTTTGAATTTTCTCGATTCGATTTATATCGCATTCATAGCAAGGATCCCAGATTATGTTCCTGTATTCGAGAATACATCTTACCAGACTCACGAAAATTGATTTTAAGGTGAATGGGTCTAAAAATTCTTTAGAGTTTCGCTTTAGAAAACCGAGTTGTGAGTAAGCTCTTGATGTGACATATTCCCTGTGGGACCCGAATGATAATTTGGTATCAAAGTAAATTCCCAAGTCTTTAATGCATTCGACGCGTGTGAAAGTAATATTGGACTTATAAAAATAATTGTGATATATGGTTAATTGTTTGCGAGAATATGTTAAGATATGACATTAAGAACAGTTTAAATTCATTCCTTTTATGCTACACCAGGAAATAAGTAGGTTAATATCATTTTGAAAATTGTTACAGTCCTCAAAGTTGTTTAAAATTTTAAAGATTTTCAAATCATCTGCATAAAGCAGGAACTTAAATGAAGTGAAATTTTTAGATAAATTGTTTTACATCTACTGCTTTTGAAAATGATTGATTGATCTTAACTATCAATTTCCTATTTGACAAGTATGAGCCTAAACCATCTCAAAAAATTAGAGTGAATTCCCATTTGACGAAGTTTAGATAACAGAGTCTTATGGTTTAGACCAGTGTCGGGCAGCTTTGCACACTTGAGATTGTGTTTGTGCAGTAAAATATGTATTTATCTCACCTACAGAGTGATCAAAGCTTCAGTGTTCAAGCGAATTTCAAGCAGGTAAAATCTGCGCTTGCGTGTTCCTTGAATATATTATATTATATCTGTGTCGATAAGCAATAATAGCTTAAGTTGATATAAGATAGAACTGAGTTATTGATACAGTTATTATGAACACACAAAATCTAGAACTTCTAGCATGACCTTAGCCAAAGATATGACTCAAAAACAAAATAATCTTTCATATAACTAATATGGCGATTGAAAACTTTGAAGCAAGATTTCTAGAAACTTTGAAATATGACTTATAGCCGGTACACATTGACTGCGACTAGCGACGAACGCCAATTGTCAAAAAATAGAACGCATGTTTTCTTATGAAGATGTATTTTTTGAAGACGGCACGACAAAGAGAGAACACGACCACAATTGTTGCTGCCGCAGACTTCAATCTATTTCTGATTTGATAGACGACAAGAGCGAGCATAGCAGAGTTTGTTTATGTTTTGTATGAAATACAGATTATCGCTGTTGCGTTCATTATAATCAAGTCGTCGAGAATACGCGACATTTCTCGCTGACGGCAAGTTTTCGTTTTGTCGGTGGACGACTGTTGCAGTCAATGTCTATCGGCTATTAAGCTGTTATTGCGCATCAACACAAATATAACGTAAGATTACACTGTATAAAATTTAATGTATGCAAAAGTTTTGGAAGTATGTATGAAAAAATTTTTATTTTAAGAAAATAACGGCATGGCGCGGCAACAAAGAGGTAAAATTAAAAAATTATGCATAACAAGGCATTACGATAACTTGCATGGCCAAGATCAGGAAATTGTGGGGCATGCTACGGAGAAATTAATTAATTATTTAAAAGCGGCATGTCCACATATCATATCATATCATATAGTGATCAGTTCCAAATACGTATAATAAAAGCATCTTACGCTGTCAGTTTAGCCTTGGCAAACCACAATAAGCAACATAAGCACAATAAAAAACATTTTTTTTTTTTTTTTGCTATTAGTAGGCCTTTTCACATTTCCGTCTGCTTATATGTATTTCACATTATCCGTCTGTCGGTCTGTTTCCTTTTGACATTCCGTCCACTACTTATTAATTTAATTTTGCAATACAAATCCGAGCAAAACATATTCCATAATGCCTAGTAAGATTTCTGCAAAAAGCGCTTTAGCACTACTTTGTTTTCAGTGTGAGCTTTAAAGCGCTCATTAATACATACCCAAGATGAGAAAGTATAGGTGTGCAAAGCTGCCCGACACTGGTTTAGACCATCAAACGCTTTTACAGTCAGTATAGAAAACATCGATTTAAAAAATGGTATTAGAAGCTCAGCTTTGGATGACCACAGAGACCAATCCTTGGGATGAAATTACTTGCAAAGTGTGTTTTGCACATGTGGGATATATTTAAATTGCAAAAAATTAAAAAACAAAGTAAACTCCGCAATTTATATAGTTATGATAGTTATGATTTAAGAATAAATTATCAAATTACTGTTAACGTTCCTTCACACAAATTACAGCACTTTTTCTACTTCTACTCATGCCCAGACTTTTCAATAGTTTGCCAAATAATATTCGTCGCATATCTAACAGTATCTTGTTTCTTAAAGAAGTGAAATCATGGCTTGGGATATGTCTGCCTGTCCAAAGCTAGGAATAAGGGTAATGGTTAGATATTGGGTGGAGAATTCATGAAACACGGCCCATGAATTGATCTCAAAATGAGTTTATTCTTAAGGCACAGCTCTTGAATGATTCATTTTATTTGCGTAAAACACAAGGTCCACATTGAACCATGGTTGTTGGTGCAAATCTTGGAGAAGGCATGGTTTTGGTGTTAAGTTATCATAATATATAGAATTGTAATGCTGTCGATGGACGACCAATCCAATATGACTTGAAGTACGAGGGCAGTCATCCATCAAGACGAGGAGACCTGATCTATCGTTGGCTGCAGACCTTTGTTTTAGAATTAGGGTTCTATGTAAGAAACATAGTAGTTCTTGACCTAGTATAGGCCAATGATATACTACGGTACGCTTCTTAGTTTTCTGCAAGAGGATTTCAAGACTCCTTAATAAAGCTAACGAAGTTGCGTAAATGGGATTGTGGTTCTCTTGCGGTATTAAATTATCGGGAAACCAATAGTTATTTTAACCTAGACATGAACAATTCTAGTAACTATTTTTCACAGTCAGATATAAATGTTCTAAGAACTTTTAGTCTGTAGACGGGATGTTGAAGAGCCTTGTCTGATGGAACCATTTGCCGGGTATTGACTGTCATGTGCTGTGGTCCTTCGGGGGTACCGTACTGGTTGTGGTTGGAGACCAGAAAGGTCAGTGCGGGTTACACCATGTTTAATTCGGGCTGGTAACTACCGTAAATTACTAAGAGAGTGATGGTAGATAAAATTTTCGATAATTTCAAACAATAAATGTTAGGAAGGTAAGAATCTACCGGATTAATAAATTGTTACTTTTGGAATTTGAGGACAGTTGACGGGGAAACCTAAACAATCTGAGTAGGGTCCATCAATTAATGGGGAGACCTGACTACATATGCGACAGTACCATAGGTCTTGAGGTATGGTACCACCTCTTAATTTTTCATGACAAAGATCTGCCAATTCTTTGATCATGATAACGAAGTTGCGTGCCAAAAACATGGGTAAAATTATCTATATTAATACTCGATATGACCCATGAATATTTTTTAATAACCTACACCCAAAAAAAATGTTGTAACATTAAAAAGATTTGTGTGCCTATTTAAAAATCTTTTATTTTTGACTCCAAAAAGATAGCTTTTTAATGCAACAAGATAGGTTTTGTTAAATATAAAAAGAGAGAAGGAGCAAGCATTTTCAAACAAAGAAAAATGGTTCTTATTAAAGACAGTTTTGTAAATAGTAAAACAAAACATAAATATTTTTTTGACAATAGGGAGAAAAATCACACTTAAAAAAGTAGTAATACAATGATTGACAACATTGTTTTTATATGAAAGTTTTTCTTTATTAAAACAAAATAAATATACAAAGAATTTAAAGAGAAGTATATCTTTATAATAACAAGCATGTTGTAACTCAGAAAAATAGCAAATCTTTATATTAAAGACATTTTTTTTTATTAGCAAGAGTCAGGTAATATTAACGAAAATTTTTAAATGAAATTTAACAATGCTGCTCTTTTTAATAATACAACAATATTTCTTTGGGTGTAGTTATGTACAATTTTAGTGGCTGAAGTTGTCACGGTCATGTACATAGTTTAAATTAACTTTTAATTTTGGTCTGTGCTATGAAACTAGGGGAACCTATATGATGGATCCTTTATATTCCGCAAGGGGCGTTGGCCGACGCTAAATATTGGTCCCATGCGATGGAGCACTGTAGAATTAAGACTTCACGGCAGGGGTCTACGTTGAACACATAGTGTCTCATTATAATATTACTTTTCACACTGTGGCTGAATTTTTGTATCGAATTATGTATACTTCCAGTCTTGTTAATAATTTCAACTGTCATTGCATTATGTTTTATACATTTTGTATATTAATGTTTCAACGACCCCAGAAAAATAATTTAAATTTTGTTGTAAGCTTGTAAACTGCATTCGCCACTTTGTACAACAGAACAACAGTAACAACAGAATGTAGCATTTGTTAATCGAATTTGTATCTTATATATTTTGTATTCGTACTTTTTAGATATTAAGCAAATTATTGCTGTTTGTTAAAATAAAAATCTTTCCTATGCACTCGATGCTAGGAAATTGGTAAAAACACTAAAAACTCTACCCAACTCCATTGGCGTCGGAAGCGGGGGGCAAGGTGGGCAGTTGCCCCCCACTTTTTTAGCTAGATAAACAATTTAAAAGGAAAAGTTATTCAAAATATCAGTTTTTTTACAACGATAATATTTTTGTATTATATATTTTCCTCTTCTTTCTCTCTTCTTCATGTTTCATGTGAAGAAATTTTGGTGAACTTTTTTAGCACCACCATTTGTACTGCCCCCCATTTGTTCTGCCCCCCATATGAAATTCGCTTCCGACACGCTTGCCCAACTCCCATACAAAGTGAGGTTATCAAATAGTAAAACCATCGTAGATTGAAAAAAATTAATGTTTACTTGATGTTTACTTGATGTTTGAACTTGATATTTCGCAAAATAAACTTTAATAATAAAAAAAAATGAAAAAAAAAATCAGAACAACCCTGAATGTGAGGGTTTTGTCTATATTTCTCCCAATGAGCGGCGTTTGCGTGTTTTTTCAAAAGTTGACTATTTATCTGCAGTGTCATTTTTAATGAGGGTTTTTGATTTTAAGACATTTATAAGTCCAAGGATTCTTATCAAAGCTCGCAGTTTAATTAAAAAAGAATTGCAATTTTTCCGTTATGCTGCCAAGACTGATTGTCATCTGAAATCTTGTGTTGCCGACATAAATAAATACTAATTCATAAATCATCTGCTGCATTTGTTGACAGATATCATAAAAGAAAATACACATACCTAATAATTAAACATCATAATTTGCGATTCAATTAAAAAATGACAGCATAAATACTGCTGCTGCTGCTACTAGCATATGAGTACAATCGCAACATCAACCACATGTCAACATCATAGATGCACACATTTACACGTAGTATCATGATTGATTTCCAACAGCTTAGATTTTTGCAGCACACGGCTTTTGACAGACAGACAGACAAATCGACAGTTGCAGAAATATATGGAATTTATGACAGTGACAAGAATATTACACGACTTCAATAATATTTTCTTCATTCTCACACAAATGTTAACAGTATATTAGTTGCTTGTTTAGTTAGTTTGCGAGGGGAGAGAAAAATGGGCATCCAAGATTAATTGCATTAAATCAATGAAATTTTTTCTAATTATTTTGCTAGTTTTTCTCTGAACAAATATGGGAAAACAAGCAAGAAAACCAGCTTGTTTGAAATACCAGTCATTCGTTGTACAAGGATCTGATTACAAAAGATATAACACTATTGTAGCTCTACCACTTTTTACACTAAATGGTTTACTTTTGAATATTTATAGATTTGTACAAAATCGATAAAACTAAAAATCAACTTCATTCGGCAAGTTGAATTCAGATTTCTTGTCATCTAATATACAAGAAAAATAATTAGAATAACCACAAAGTTTTGGAAACATTGGACAAAACACATATTAAAAAAAAATAAACAAAATTAAAAAAAAAGATCTCTATGGTACTCTATTCAAAAACAAATTTCATTGAAACCCTACAAAAATCCAATTATAGCTTTGTGCATTTCTAATTACGTAAACTACATAATTTAAAGAAGAAATCTTATTGTTTTAAAAAGAAAACTAATGAATTTTTAAAGCTTTCTTACTGTTTTAAAAAGAAAAATGTTTATTTTTAATAAGAATATTTTTATTTTTAATGCGACAGACTTTTTATTACACAAGTGTTTTTGTTTTTTTATATAGTCTTATATACCTTAAAAAATAAACTTTCAATTGCATGTAAAATTTAGTAAATACTCAATTCTGTGGATCTTGTAGCCATTTATCAGAAAATTTTAATTTCAGAACATAATATTGTCATTTCAGAAGTATGTAAAATTCATTCAGTAACAGATTTGATGTTTCGAATAATGGCGGTTTTAACATAAACTCTTTTCTTTTGCTAAAATTTGATTTTATTTTATACAAATTTATTGGTATTCAATGGTAATTTTTAGACCATCATAATTTGCTAGAAATACAAAAAAGCACTTAATGAATTTTAACTGATTGAAAAATAAAATTTTAAATATGTAAAGAATATACATTATTGAAGTGAAAACTTCTTTTGGCGCGTTGAGCGATTTTGGTAGAGGGTAAATCTTTGGTTTGCGTCATCTTTTTTTTCCGAGGAACTCTCGTCATCAATACAGACAGCAAAGATAACAAGATAGGAAAATTAGAAAACATAACTTCAAAAAATGTTTGCATGTATTTGTGCATAAAATATCAACAATTATCGTCACTCTTGTTCTTAATCGGCCGCAAGCTCACAAAGAAATCACTTGGCAACTCCTGAAATTAATGCATATAATCTGTTTGTTAGTATATAAATACTTAAGTTAGGTTGCAATAAGATGTTTGCAACCAAAACTTATTATTAATCCGCTTTATATCGGTCTATATATGCTTTTAAAGTTTGGTGAGATATATATGCTATGCATGGTGAGATTAAAAAATGGAACTTCTTCTTTTTCTGCTATTTTCTGGTGGAACTTCGTTTGCAAACAAGAAAAATAATGTATGGATTGAGTGTTTTAACATTTTAATCTTTAAGTTGTGATAAAGGCATATGTTGAACATTCAAATAATTACATGCATGCTCTTATTGTATTACATATCGTCAAACAAAGTTTGACAATTTTCACACTTGTTGTATTTGTCAGTGGCTTTTTATTTTCACCACTGCGGCATTTTATTTTCGGAGTTGTCAACTATCATTGTTTTATTAATAAATTTTTTTCATTACACGCGGGTTACACGAGACAGTACTGTTAAGACAGTGAAAAATACGTTTTAATTGTCAAACTTTGTGTCTGTGAAAAAGAGTACAGACAGTTAGTAAGACAGTTGGCAAGACAGTAGACAAAATAGTAAAAAATTTCTACTTTATGAAGAAAATTTTTGTTAAAACTTCGAGTACACCAAAGTATTGCAAATTTTCCATTAATTCTATTACATTTTCACGAATTCTGTCACTTGATATGCTAAATAGCATTCTACTTTCCTAGCTACTGTCCCGCCAACTGTCCACCACTCATTGTACAACTAGATAAGGTAGTGTTAGGGCTGAATGTGTTCTCTTTATTAGTGACCATAATTGTCAAACTCAGCCATTTTGGTATTTTGGCCAATTTTTGCTTTCATATTGCATTCTCATTGGTTGCATATTTTGTATGAAATGTCATCTTCGTTTTGACAGTTTCGGTCACCGGCTTTCCGCTTTAACAATAACCTTGTCTAATTTTGCCATTCCACCACTTGAGATTTTGCTACCAGGCAAACAGAAAGCATAGCAAGCAGAATGCGGTTTATTTTCTGACGCCGATTCGTTCATCCCCTCTAACGTTGCGCAACCGCTGTGAACCTTTCCATTCACACTGCGTTGTTGATGTAGATTTGAAATGTAATTGTTGTTGTACAGTTAGCTGGAATTTTTTAGATTTTTTTTGTAGCTACAGTCGGCATATGAGAATTAAATTGTTTTAGATAAGAGTTTAAATTATTTTTTGAAATTTTGTATAAATGATGACTGAAACTATTTTTTTTAACTAAATGTACTACCATATCAAAAATATATACATATAATTCATATAATTTTTTTAAATTATTTCAATATTGAATTAATTTAAAAATTTATATCTTATTTATATCTTTTTTTATTTAATAACACAATATACATGCACGCTATATATAGTTTATGTTGTATATTAAAATAAGAATATGTAAGATATATATATAGTATATAAATTATATATAATTTAATATAATAAATGTACGTAGACAGTTTAACCACCTAGTGTTCTAAATTGAAAACGCAAACCAACGACAAGCAAGACACGAGAAGCAATAGAGGTTCGTATAGAAAAAGTGTTGCTTCTCGTGTCTTACTTGTCGTTTGTTTGCGTTTTCGATTTACAACATTAGGCGGTAAGAAATAGAACGCTTATGATAAGAAGACTGTAGTTATTCAATTACAACTGTAAATATAAATTTATTTTGCAGGTTTTTTGTGTAAGTGTTTTTATGTACATATATATAAAGTGTTGTAAAAATACTTCGATTGTCATATGCCGACTGTAGCTACAAAAAACATCTACAAAAAATTAAAACTAACTGCACAACAACAATTACCAAGCAAATCTACAACAAAAACGCAGAGAGAATGACATGATCACAGCGATTGCGCAGCGTTAGAGGGGATGAACCGAATTGGCGGCGAAAAATAAATTGAACTTTGCTTGCTATTTTGTATGTTTGCTTGCCAGCAAGATCTAAATTGGAGGCATTAAAAGAGACTTCACGACAATCAAACAAAATACAAATATGATAAATTTAAATTTCATTTTATTTCAGCAGTTAGCTCTGAAGTCTCTTTTAATGCCTCCCTCCACTTGAGAACTTGCTAGCAGGCAAACAGAAAATATAGCATGCAAGGTGCTGTATATTTTACGCCGCCAATTCGGTTCATCCCCTCTAAAGCTGCGCAACCGCTGGGATCTTGTCATTCTCTTTGCGTTGTTGTTGTAAATTTGCTAAGTAGCTATTGTTGTATAGTAAGATTTAATTTTTTGTAGATGTTTATTTGTAGCTACAGTCAGCATATGACATCGGACTAATTTAGAAAACAGTTTATACATATGAATTAAAGAGTATATAAAATATTGGTAAATCTATTTGTTTTTAGTAAAAGTGTTACCGTATCGGAAATACATACATACATATATATACATATATACATATTTATATATAGTTCATATATATGAACAACTTAGCTCATTGAGGAAATTTAAAGAGTATTTATGTATATTTATATAATAACAATTACGTAATAAACCTGCAAAGTATTTAATATTTTCAGTGTTAATGGAATAACTAAAGTCTGCTTATCCTATCCATTCTATTTTTAAAACTGTTTAGCATCAATTTCTTATATGAATTATATATAATTTATATGCTATAGATATTTCTTAATTTTATAATATTCTATTTTTAATACACAACGCAATATAGAAATGGTGAACATGTATATTGTGTTAGTGTCATGATATAAACAGATATAAATAAGCTTTAATTTTTTATATTAATTCAATAATGAAATAATTTAAATAAATTACTTAAATTATATGTATTTTTGATATGGTAATACTTTTGCTTAAAAGAAATAGTTTCAGTAATATATAAAAAATTTAATAAATTGCTATAAGCTCTTAACAAAAATAATTCCAATTTCATATGCCGACTGTAGCTACACAATTAGAATTCACAACGTCTACAAAAAATGTCCAGCTAAGTGCGCCAACAACAATCACCAAGGAAATTTACAAACAAGGACGCACAGAGAAGAACAAGATCATGGCGTAACTTTTAAAACTTTTTGATTTTTATCATGCATGTAGTATGAGCTGCATTATGAGCTTTCGCACATTCCTACATGTCCATCCGACCTGTCAAATCCATCCTACATGTCGGATAGTCCGAAACCCTATATTAGCATGAAAATTCTTATATAGCAGTAAGGCGGTCGTAGCAGGACAACGTCTTCCAGGGAATACTAATATTTTATACATAGGTTTTCGCTTAGGTCGGCTTAGGTCGGCCCTTCACTGCTATACTTTTTTTTTATGCAAATATTATTTACATTTTAGCAAAACATTGTATTAAAATGCAGATACATAAAAAAGATTTCAATTTGTTCTTCTTCTTCGTCAAAATATAGATTTGGTAGCCAAGGCACACAGCTATTTGATGAAGGTTTTGGTAATCTACTATAAAATGGATGATGATTTTCTGGTTAAAGTCTGGCATTAGCTGATTTTTACAGGTCGTACTTCCTTCTCCGGTACAAGGATAAGGCCAATATAGAAAATTCTAATTGCACCGGATTAAAAATTACATATTGCAATTCAGAGACGCAAAAATTAGAGTTAGTTTTACGCTAAGCCCTAGGACGCTACGCAATCCAAATGTGGCATAAACACTGAGACTACGTCTAGTTCCTAAAAATATTTTAGTTAAGCTGGGCTGAGTACCTTGAGCTTTTGTAAAGAGTCTATGTGGACAACATCTGCAGTAGAGACATACATTTCTCATTTCTTCAATGAATAAAATGCAAAAAGTCATAAAAAAACATAGGAAATGCAATGTCTAAATTTGGGAAAATAATTTCAACTTAGTTATTTCGAATTGCATTTGCCATCCGAATTATTACATTTTCTTGATTGTGATTGCTGCTTTCACATAAGCATTTCGACAATTCTTTTATGAATGGTGATTCAGGTTCAGTGCATTTTTGAATGCATTTTTGAAGTGAATGTAACTTTTTTTTAATATATTCTTGAAAATTAATGCATTGTGATAGACAGGAGTCTTCTAAATATTAAGGGTAAAATTTTTTAATTTTTTAACCCTGCTTTGATAACCTAAGTCTGCGAGACGTATGCTTTCTAAATTTTTTGGTCTCTCTCTCGTCAAATGCTTTCATTGTAAGTTCTTATTTCATTTTTAAATTAAAAAAAAATATAATAAAATGTGTTTGAATATCAAGGGTACATATTCCATTAAGTCATGTAAGTAAAAAAAATTTGATTAATTGCTATTAACATAACATTAAGCCACGAAAGCAATGACACGTCTGAAAGACGTATGGTTAACTTTTGAGCGACTTCTAATAAGATTATCAAAGCAAGGTTAAGGGCCGTTTTCTCAATGTCCGGTTAGCAAATCTCTTAACCGGGAGTAAACTAACCGTACGATAACTAAAAAAACAGTTTCGTTTTCATCAAGTGTCGGTTAAGTCATTAATTGTGAGTTTTTTCAATTGTGAATACGCTAAACTGCATATCAGCTGTTTACGCTTATTTGTTATTTTATTTTTGATATGATTGCTGTAAATATCTGACAAGGATTATATAATAAATAATTAAAAAATGCAACAGAGTGCTGAACTTCAGTGAATATGCGCATATGTCCTTTTTATATTTTGGATCGAAATCAAGTTAGAAAAAAACGAAATCCTCGAAATTCTATCCATTTTTAATTATAAAATATATAATTCTTTTTTACACTACACAGCTGTTCTTCCTATTAGCAACTAAGCGGAACCACAACTTGCCGTTAACTTAACCGACACTTAAGACCTAACCGAACATTGAGAAAATGCTTTTTTGCTAACCGACAGTTAAAGTTCCGATTAGTGCTTAACCGGATATTGAGAAAACGGCCCTAAGTGCATTCTTGGGTGCTTTTATTTTACTTAAACATCCCAAAACTTAATAATTTTCGTAAATTTGTTTATATCTGGAAGCTGTGCTTATTTTATCTAAAATTGTAAAAAGTCTCCACTCTAAATTTTTGTAGGCCCATTCATATCTCGTTGTAAATTTTTTGTTGGCCCATTCATTTAGCTATTTTACATTCAACAAATATTAGTATAAATACTTAAATTGAGTTTCAACCTGGAATATACATGACTTATATCAAAATCGAATGCAAACCACATCTACCTTGCATATAAAGTGGCTTTATGAAAACGGCAAAATCGATCTAAAAAAAAAAAAACTAATATCATTCCTTAAAATTTTGCAAAAAAGTTTTAATTATTACTATGCACTCGACGTTTGAAGTTTGGTAAAATGAAATTAAAACTCCGCTGACCCGCCATACAAATTTTGCTATATGATGACGTCACTTTGTCAAAACCTTTATAAATCCCACAAATGTTAATGTATTAACTTGATATTATTCAGATAAGCTTTGATATTCAAAGCGTTTCATTCATTTTAACTTTGGAAAAGAAACACGTCCTTAAAAATGTGGCTTAGTCAGAAAAATAAAACATTCAAAATTTCGAATAAATTTGAGAATATACAAGAAAAAACAGATCACACTTTAAGTAAAAAAACGGAATGTTCGAGAAAAAGAACACCAGTAAATCGTAATTGTTAGATATTTGAAATATTGGGTTATTCGAAGCGACAACCGAGTAGAGTTGTAATATTGTACAAGAAATAATCAAAAAATAAAATTAATTCGTGACAAAACCACCTTTCTTGAATTAAGAAATAAGTTTTTTCAATACTAACACCATAAAAGTATTGACATTAATTTAATTTCGAAATATTGTTTTTTTAGTTATTTGCTTAGAAAGTCAATTATGTGGTGTTCATTATTCTTATTTGCTTAAAAATATTAAAAAAAAGCTAAAATATAGTCTAAGTGCCCTTGTGCGGATGTTACTGGTAACTTATAACTTGGGCTAGGAATCTTATGCAAATGCATGTTTTAACTGGGCTTCTTAAAATAAAAATGGTTAAGTTATCTTTACGAATCATAAAATTCCCTTAAAAATGGCTTTCAAATGGTAAGTGCATAGTTTTGCTAGTTTTACAAAAATTTTAAATTTCCAATCATTTAAATTTTTTGTGGTGGCCGTAGCCTAACGGGTAGAGTGCGTGTCCCCTAAGCTTAGGAACCGCGGTAGCCCAGGTTCAATTCCCAACTCATACAGAAAGTTTTTCAATTGAATTAATTTTTCTGTACGGTCGTCACCTCTCTGCAGACAATGGCAAACCTCAGAGAGTAAAAATTGCATTAAACTCGTAGCTCCAGTTCTCGATCATTTGTGTTCAAACATTTAATAACACGCACAGCACAATTGATCAATAGAAGCTTGGTCAAAGTCCTTTCTAGGGCTGAAATGGCCAGTTTATTTATATACATATTTTTTATTTAATCATTTAAATTTAATGCGACATACCTTGTGAAAAGATAGCTTATATTTATTAATTTTATGTTCACTTCATATTTTTGTTCTTTTTGATAAATTTTTTTTATAAGTATTTTAAAATGAATTGTTTTTAATTTTTTTGTTGAATTGCAATATGCAATATTTTTTTTTAAACGAAAATAATATGCACTTAACTCTTTTTTTACCCGGTAGATACGTTCCTACACAATATGTGTAAAAAAAAATCGTGTAAAAAAATACAAGCGGCTTATGGTAAATTTAGGGATGTGCTCCAAATCTTTGAAAAATCTTGTAAGTTGAAAAACTTTTAAAGTTTTGCACTTAAAACCTTGCACAGAGTAATGATTTCAATATAATATGCACTCGCGCTCAAAAAAAAAGGCGAGTTAATAATTTGATTACTAATATTATTTTTCTTGAATTATAACACAGTGTGCCAAAACCATAACAAAACAAGCACATCCAAATTTTATAAAAATTCTTAAAGAAGGACATGTTGAGAGTACATCGCATTTGATTTGACCTCTCAAGGTCATCACAATTTTTTTCAACTTATTGTTACAGTTGAAGTGTTGTAAAGTTTTTGTGCCGTAATTAATTGCATTTTTACAGAAATTTGGCCTATTGCAAATGAAAAATAATATTAATTTTTTTTCAATAGAATTTTACGCAAAATAAGGCTCTGTAAAAATATATTCAATAAAATACAAAATGAAGCAATTTCTTGTACTTTTTTTTAACTTAAAAAAATGGTGTTTCTATAAATTTTAATTAGATAATATTCCACTAATATCATTTGAATTTTCACAAAAAATAATTGCATGTAAAAATACCTTTCCTTTAAACTTAAGAACATCGAAATCGGTTAAGAATTTGCTAAATGGCGGCAATTTTAACGTCTTTTTTTTTTTGTCAAAAACTGATTCCTGTGTAATTTATGTTTGCTACCATACAAACGCTCCTGTTTCATCAAATCTTTTTACATAGCCTTACTTTACATCAAATTCTATTGAAAAAAATTAATATTGTTTTTCATTTGCAATAGGCCAAATGGCTGTAAAAATAATGCCGGCAAAACAAAATTCGAACACTTCAACTTTAAAACTAAATTGAAAAAATTGTGATGACCTTGAGAGGTCAAATCAAGTGTGATGGACTCTCAACACGTTCTTCTTTAAGAATTTTTATAAAGTTTTGATGTGCTTGTTTATTTATGGTTTTGGCACACTGTGTTATAATTCAGTAACACACTCGTGTGGGCATAAACGGATCATATTTGAATACAGTATGAAAATTGTTGGTGAACAAAATTTTTTTATCTTGCAATACCGAAAAATTCGTGTAAAAAAATTTGTTGATGAACCGTGTTTCAAAATCATGCAAAAAAGGCTGTGTAACATTCAACTCGTATTAGAAACATATTTTTAACAGCATATTTTACCTGTTTTAAGCGCATATTAAGGATGGTTCTTAAGATGATCTAATGCGGAGAAAGTACGAAAAAGCCGTAGCCGAACTCTATTGTTATTTCATGTTTTATTTTAGAGTTTTAAGTGCATGTTAAATGCGCCTATTTCCGATTTTTTTTAGTGCAAGAGATTCCTAGCCCTACTGATAATGTGCCGGTGTGTTGAAAACATTTTCAGGGGAGTCCCGTATGTTTTAAGCTACCGCACAGTGGCCGAAATGGCCAATTTAGCGGAATTATATTACAGTTCTTTTTCCAGTCCTGTAAAGACCACTGCGCGTTGCCACCAAAAGTTCGATGCAAGGAGTTTCATTTATCAAATCGGCAACTTTTTTGACTTGGTTTCTGGCTGTGCGTTCCGAAAAGTTTTTAACGGGACGTCCAAAATCGGGTGAAGTTTTTTCATCCACTAAAAAAAGCGGTCCCTCCAACCATTCTTTGTTTCTCTGTTCAAAGTCCGCCTTAACCCCATTACATTCTTTCCACTTCGCAAATAATTTGTAGTTAAAATTTCTGAGTCTTCTGCCAATTTCGTGGCACTGAAATTTGCTACATTTAGATTTATCAATGACATTATCAAATATAAAGGGTGTTTTTTTATAGAGTAATACAACTTTGATTTGGCATCACTGCTTTATTTGACCACCCATTTAACAGTTGATAGTTGCTTTTTGTTAAGTTTGCTTTGACATTTCATTATGGATCGACTTACACCAGAGCAACGCGTGCAAATTGTAGAAATTTTCAATCAATATAATGGTTCTGTTCATCAAACTTATCGTGCACCTCGTCCTTTTTATGGCGTATATAATCGTCCTTCAGAGCTGCTAATTCGAAGAACAATAGATCGTTTTCGGACCACATTTACTGTTACTGATAATGTGCATCCCGTGAGATGCCGAACAGTGCGCACTGAAGAATCTGTAGCCGCTGTACAGGAAAGCATTGAAGATGGTCCTCATCAATCAATTCGTCGCCGTTCTCAGTAACTGGGGTTGTGTCCTTCCACTTTATGGAAGATTTTACGAAAATATCTTGGCTTAAAATATTTCAAGATTCAACTTCTGCAGGAATTAAATCCAAACGACCATCGTATGCGCCGCCAATTCGGCGAATGGGCTGAAGCACAAATTGATATTGAATATGAATTTCTATGGAAAATTTTATTTTCCGATAAAGCCCATTTTTTATTGAATGGGTACGTAAATAAACAGAATTGTCGTATTTAGACTGAAGAGAATCCACACTATAACATCCACAGAAAATGACTGTTTGTCATTTCATATGTATATGTCATTTCATATGTATATTGTCATTTCCATATGTATTCAAAAACGATGATGGTCAGAATGTTACTGTCAATGGTGAACGGTATAGGAACATGATTCGAAGTTTTTTCGTACCTCAATTAGCTGCCATTAATCTTGCTGATATGTGGTTCCAACAGGATGGAGCCACATGCCACACAGCGGGCGCTACAATTGATTTACTCAAGGAAACTTTTGACGAAAAAATAATTTCACGAAATGGCCCAATTAATTGGCCCCCAAGATCGTGTGATTTAACCCCATTGGATTATTTTCTTTGGGGTTATGTAAAATCACTTGTCTACGTCGATAAACCACAAACAAGTGAACACCTGAAAATCAACATTCGAAGAGTTATCGGCGAGATACGGCCGCAAATGCTGCGAAAAGTTTGTGAAAATTGGTGTTCCAGATTGCGCCTTGTACGCGCCAGCCGTGGCGGTCACATGGCCGAAATCATATTTATGCCTTAATTTAATAAAATTTTCTATCCAATTAATTCCGTTTTATTGATATAAAAAATTTATTACTATGTTTTATTATGATTTAAACTTGTGCCACTCTATAAAAAACACCCTATATAAGTCTCTATCGCTGAAAATTTCTTTCTAGGTACATCTTCATTGTGCCATATTAAAAACAATTCCTCTTAAGGACTCATATTTACAAAAAATTATAAAACTAGCACGGAAATGATCGATACGAACAGTTGTACTCCACAGAAGACTAAAGTAGGCTACTAGAGATAAGTCATCACAATGATTCACTTCTGCTACGATTTCTTAATAACTAACATGTAAGCACAGACTACAGACAATGGCAGCATTCAGCGTAGACAACAGTTGGCAACTGTTATGTAAAAATTCGCTGAATGGTAAAATTTTGGTAGCGCTTACTAAAACTGATCAGATAGCTTACGCCATTTAATCGAGTGAAAAAATTATATGCTACATGAACACAACTGTTGAGTTAACTGTCAGATGCTGCTACTGACGCTGTTAAAGTAAAATACATAGAAAGAACGAAGCAAATTTAAGTGAGAAACCTTTGCAATTGAACTAAATTTACATAAAAACTATATATAATTGAACTAAATCTAATTTTTGACGTGTAGAGTAGCAACACATTCAGAGAAAAACATCGCTTACTAAGGTAGCGCTACCATTACAGTTCACAACAGTTGTCTGCGCTGAATGCGGCCATTAATTTTATTTTAAACATACCTTTTTCATTAAATAAAAATTATAAAAGAACAATAAAATAAATGAATAAAGCCTTTGCAGCCAAGACAATGCACTACTCTAAATAGCGTGAAATATTGTGTTGCAGCTGCCAAAATATATGTAAAGTTTGAAAGCTCACAGCTTTTCACAAAAAGCTGTGTAAACATTAGTAAATAAAATTAGCCACAATTAAATATTTTCAAAATTTAAATAAACGCTGCTAGATCGGCAGTTTCGCCCTCTGTGCTCCGGCCCAAACTTGTCGAAACTGTACAAAAAATTGTAAATTTTGTTTACAGTAAGTAAAAATTGCTTTCAAAATATGCTGTATCAGAAGTAAATATCATATCTGTATGTATGTTATATATCCACTTTTTATACTGGCCGCATTCAGCGCAGACAACTGTTGTGAACAGTAATGGTAGCGCTACCTTAGTTCACGATGTTTTTTTTTTCTGATTGTGTTGCTACTCTACACGTCAGAAGTTAGATTAAATTTAATTATATATAATTTTTATGTAAATTTGATTCAATTGCAAAGGTTTCTCACTTAAATTGGTTGCGTTCTTTCTGTGTTTATTAATTCAACAGCGTCAGTAGCAGCATCTGACAGTTAACCAAACAGTTATGTTCATGTTGCATAGAATTTGTTCACTCGATTAAATGGCGTCCGCTGCCTGATCAGTTTTAGTTAGCGCTCCCAAAATTCGACCATTCAGCGAATTTTCACACAACAGTTGCCAATTGTTGTCTAAGCTGAATGCGGCCACTGTTGTTCAAATTTGGCATTTGTTTTTAGTTCTGCCTTATTTCTAATGGCATTAATATTGATCATTAAAAAACTCAAAACAGCAAATATTTCAATTAATTTTCCAGAGAACTTAACTTTAAGCGCTCCAAAAAGAAATTCTATGAAAGCAAATAACCACAAAAAAAAATCATCGCTTGGTATGTTGATGATCGGCACACTTTCATCACGAACGGTCGAACGAAAGAAGCCAACAAAACGCAATCACAGCAAATTAAATTTGGAATTTTTGTCGCTGATTAAATTGAGATTAGAAAAACGCCAAAACAAAAACAAACAACAAGAACAAAAATAAACATGACGGGCGGCCTTAGAGGAACAAATGAATGGCGCTAAGTTGTTGCTACTGTGGCATGAAAAAGGATTTTTTGCTGCTGCTGCTCGTTGTTGTCATTTACTGTTTTGCCTCTTACCTGTTTTAACGGAAGCAATGTCGGCTGAGAAATTTTATACTAATTGGAATAAATACCAAGTGTCGCACAGTAGTCATCATTGGTAGCAGAGGCAACACCAATATCAAGCATAACAACAAAGCAACCAAAGAAAATCGAAACCAACAACAGTAGCAACATTTTTGAATCGATCAGTTTGATCGTTGTTCTTCACCTTGGCAATCATTTATCGTTTTGTTGCGACATAATAATGTACGTCAATAATGTTGTTGCAATGTTGCTGCGGCTGCTGCACATTCTACTGCTTCTCGATAGAGGAGCTAATGTTGCACCCATCGCTGGATGTTGGTTGTGGTTTAAAGGCATGTTTTTCAGAGCCATTCCAATGCTTGTTGCTATTGACAACTTTTATTGCTTTATATTCGCATTGCAATTACAAATGTCATGATTATTGTGTATATATTGCTGTTAAATTGCTGTTGATCAAGTTATTTGTTGTTGTTAATGCCTCACTTTTTGTTACATTTTAGTTGCAGCATAGTTTTCTCAGATTTTTCGTTTTGTTTCATTGGCCGCATTCAGCGCAGACAACAGTTGGCAATTGTTGTGTAAAAATTCGATGAATTGTAAACTTTTGGTAGCGCTCACTAAAACTGTGAACACAACTGTTGAGTTAACTGTCAGATACTGCTGCTGACGCTGTTAAAGTAAAAACATAGAAAGACCGTAGCAAATTTAAGTGAGAAACCTTTGCAATTGAATTAAATTTACATAAAAATTATATATAATTGAATTAAATATATTTTCTGACGTGTAGAGTAGCAAAACATTTAGAGAAAAACATCGCTTACTAAGGTAGCGCTACCATTACAGTTTACAACAGTTGTCTGCGCTGAATGCGGCCATTGTTACTGCTATTTTTTTGAATGCTGTAGTTGATAAGATGACAGATGTGGCTTTCGATGAGTATAAAAATATGTTTTAATCTAAAGATGAGCGTATCGAAACTCGTGGCCATCAGCTGCAAAATTATTCTTACAGCAAAAAAACATTTTAATTAATAACACAGTGCAGCAAAATTTCTTCGTTTGTTATGTAAGTTTCCTAAGTCCATAGCATATTTTGAAGCAGTGGTGCACGTAGGATTTGGAAAGGAGATCGGTAAAATTTTTTAGATAATATACTTATACATACTTGCAAATAGTTACAATTAGTATGTATTAATTACTATATATGGATGCATAAATCTACATCTCAAGGTGGTATTATAAATTTATTCTTAATTTAGAACTACAGTTAATATAACATAAAATGTTTTAATTAAGTGTTTGTCTCTATTTTTGAGCAATAAATCGAAGTTTAATGCCTTAAAGTATAAAAATGGGTGAAACATAAAACCCACCGCTTCAAACCTGAGATAAATCTGCTCTGTTGGCGTGGTAATGATATTAATTTTGGTATTTACCCAAAAAAAAAAAAAACAATCATTGAACGTATTAGGCTATATCTTATCAAGAATTTGATAATTTTCAGTTTGCTTTCAAGATCGCTCACAAAACGAATAACGGGTTTTTGTCGACCTTTGTTAAATTTTGGTCGGGTACTTTTGTGAAAATCCCGTTATTCTCAGGGTAGTAAAACTTCGAGTCTCTTCCCTGTATAGGGAAAAAAAACTGGTCTAAGTAACTTGTGTCTTGATCTGGAAACATTTTTCCTTTCAGTTCTATAACTTTTAAGTGTTACTTTAATATATTTGTTGGTATTGTGTTAAAAATACTATTTTTTTGATGATACGCTCTTATTTTAACAAAAATTGTCTTTAAAACTTTGCTTAGAACCAAACGAAACTCGTATCTATGCAGCTAAATGTGTACCCTAGTAAGATTTGTCGCTGTTTTTGCCACAAACACCATCAAACCAAGTCATGTGTTGATATTGTCAGAAGATTAAGTTCCAATTCCGCTTAATAAAAAGTCCTTAACTGCAGCAGTAGCAGGAAGCGTCAACAATATTTCGTAAAAGCCTGCGGTCGTTTGTTGCCGATCTTTATTGCCAGATTGGTTTATTTATAATAATTAGGACCGTTTTTCGCATTTAACACAACCTTTTCACGATGAGGGCCAATTCCAGCAGCACCTTATCGAAATCTTCCGCTGCACAGTACAGGAGCATGTGTCCGACTGTCTTACTTGCTGTTTAGCCGTCTGACTAGTCTGACTAGGATCATCGTTTTGCCCCAGCGACACAAGTGCAACAATGCAATCAGATGGTCATTTAACAGTCTCACCGACTGGCTTCTGTGTGCTTGTTTATGCGATGTGTTCTACGCTGCGGCTCTGATCGTTTGTCGCCACGGTCCTGATCCTCGGTGTGGGCAGCACAACGTAGCGCAGAGCAGCAGCAGCAGCAGTAATGGAACTCGTAAATTCTTAAAGCTCGCACCTTTATTCGTGTTGGCGCGATGGCAATCGATTGATTTCTTCTGCTTTTTAAGGCCGACTCAGTACGTGGCACGGGCAGAGCCACAAGAATTACTGCTGCAGTTAATTCTTTGTGTGTGTATCTTTGTTTATACTCGTAATTTAAGCGCATTTACATCGCACAGTTTATTAAGTAACTTCAATTTGCGTTCCAATTACATGTTGTCCGCCTCTCTTTGGTATATTGATTGCTTTATAATTATTATTGCTAACAGAGGCGTTTGCAGCCAGATTGGTGTAGCGGATTGGTTGTTGATAGCCATTTATTAAGCCTATTATTCAGTTGAACCAAATTGGATTTAAGCTTGGAGAGAATTTTTTTTTTGCAATCGGTCTGAAAGTGTCTGAAAGTGTGGCAAATATATTTATGAGCCTTTGAAAAATTGCTCAATTATGAACTGAATTGAGAGATGAAATTAATCGATGATTTAATTATGATATCGTACTGGTTTTCTTTGCTTTGGTGTCTGTGGTGTGCGCTTAAGTGGTAAGGAAAGTGTTAATGATACTCAATAAATTATCGGGAGAAGCTGTGTTTTTTCTTTATCTATAGTGATGGCTCGGGTAGGGTTTATCTGAAGATTCAATCGAAATTATAATGTGAGCGTCAATAATAATCGAAATAAGATAATCCATTGGGCATGAAATGACTTTGAACTGTAAACCTGCCAGAGGACATTTGGGATGCCTGCTTGTGCTAAGCCAGGATGAAGGGTGATGGTTAGTTATTGAAAATTATTTTTGCGACTCATGAATTGATCCCAACATGACCTTATTCTTGAGACACTACTATTAAATGATTCATCTGATTTCTTTTGAACTATAAATCTACCTTGAAGCTTGGTTGTTGGTTGCCGAATCTTGGAGAAGGCATGTTTATGAAATTACATAACAATAAAATAATGCCTTCGAAATTCAAGAACGAGGTTCAAATCATCTACCAAGTGATGTGAAGTCCTGATCTATCATTGACGTCAGATTGTTTGAGAAAAAGTGTTTGGTAGTAACAGATATTGAAATCCTAGACCCTAGTGCAATGTAAAGCCTCTTCGAGGAGTCTCGTTCTGGCCGTGGTTAGAGACCATAAATTGTTGGCGAGAGTTGCGGTTTGTACAGGTCAGGAAGTAATTCCCTTTAAATTACTATGATATTGATAGTAGTAATAGTAAAAGCTCGATATTCCAACAAGTAAATGTTGTGAAGGTCTCCAACTACCTGATCAATAGAGTGGTACTACGAATTCCAATATAGAAATACAACCGTTCTATCTATGTAATTGAGGGGTCCGATGAAAGAACCGGCTAGCTTACATGAAGCTTGGAGATGATACTCTACCACTTGAAAAGACTACTGAGGCAAAATATTTAATACTAGCTGAAACCTGGCGCTTTGCTGCCATGCCCCCGTTGCCAAACGCCCATAAAATTTTATCAATGAAACTACATGTGTAAATTGTAGTCGAAAACTGAATTCCGTGAGACCTGTAGCTCAAAAGCTTTTCAATTTCTCAAATTTCGGTTACTTGGGAGGTGCCACGTCAACTTTTCTAACGCCATACAATGTTATCGGTGAAACTGCATATGAAAATTGAGTTCGAATACTGAATTCCGAGGCTGTGTGACTTATGACTCCAAAGCTATTCAATATCGAAAATTTGGGTTGCGTGGGAGGTGCAACGACCCCTTGTTTAACGCCCAACTGGTGCACACAATAGGTGCGTTTTCCTTTCTTCTGAGAAAAAATCAAAAATTCATTAAATTTGTTGCAAATTTTATAAATATGACAAAAAAGTAAATTTTTTGGACCTCTGATTAATAAGGATTTTGTTGTTTGTTTCAATAAAGGTCTATTGAACAAAAAATACATATTCACAACCTGAAGTTTTCCATGCCGTTTTAAATCATATGAAAACAAACTGCGTTGGAGGGAAGAAAAACAAAACGGATGGCGGTCGAAATTAGGCTCGCGAACGAACTTAAACGCCTGTACGTTGCTTTCCCAAATATAGTGTTTTGAGCCATAATATCATTAGTTTGCAGTTTTAATGGGTACAAATCCCCACATCAGTTATATTAAGAATACAATATTTTCCCAGGAAGTTCAGTGATTAGACGCAGTGAGAACCTTGTCTTGATGCAGTCTCAAAATCTTTTAATATATTAATGTCCTTCTAATTGGTAAATTTTTGATGAAATACCTTGTCGATTATGTAGGGTCAATAAAAGCATTTATTTCAGATTCAATCTAGGTTTTTTTTTAACTTTTTTTCTTTTCTTTCTTTTTTCCCATTTTAAAGTATTGATGATGTGACCACCACCATTGGGCGGTATCAATATTGTCCTCAATTTATCCGATCAGCGGCACTTTTCTTTTCGGTCTAAACCGTTTCTGTAAGCTTATAAAAATGTAAGCAATCCTAAAACTGCCAATTCTTCTGAATTATTCCCTCTATACCTTAACCCCCTCCTTTAGTCATACAAACTTCACAAAACGATTGTACTTCAGACACAATAAAGCCTGCAGCAAAAATTTGCTTCCAAACGAATTATATAAAGATGCACCACCGTTGATGGTGACTTAAACTCCACCTTTACTAAAAACTCATTGTTTGTATTTTAAACAAGTGACGAAGCAGCTCGAAGGATTAATCGTTGACACAGACAATGGACAATTTCAACGCGGTAGCCAATTTAGTAACGCAAACAAACACATCGCTTGCAGCAAATGGTAGCAGAGGGTGCAGAAGAGAATGAAGAGGGAGAACTTATCGTATCGCACAGTTATACATATTGTAATTGGCCCGACAAGTTTCTGCGCCCAACTCCCTTTCTTTGCATGATTTTGTCATGCATTGTCCTTCTTTTCTTTCGTTTTATATTTTTTTGTTTATTTTTGCCACAGCTTATGCGATGACAAGATCGGACGTCAAATGAGTTGGCGCGATCTTTTGCAGCAGATCAGATAAGCCAGTGGTATCAAGTTTGAAAGTAGGTTCTTAAAAACTAAAGAAAAACAACAAACACACTCCAGCGGATCGTGCCTAAATCTGCACATTTACACAGATAGGAGGAAGTTCTGAAGATTCCTCCGTGCTTCTCAGTCCACAGCCAGCCGAAGCAGTAGCAGTAGCTGCAGCACAGTAGCCGCACGATAATTTGCTATGGCATTCCAAGCGTATGTCTTCTTATCCCGCATGTCAATCAAGTACCTAATTATTCTTTTGGGTATTGTTGAATGCAAAAAATAATTGGAAGAGATTGAAAGGATATCAATTCCAATATAATAAAAATAATTGCCTTTCGCGCTGTCGCTGCAGCGGACAAGTCGTCGTCCTACTTGTGCCAGTGGAGTAGAGTGAAGCAGAGAACAACCAGATCGAAAGCTGAAGAAGATGCATCAGTTGCCAAACGTTTCAGTTTTAATGTGCTTTTAATATGGCTCGATTTTGTCGGTTTAAGCTTTCTTGCTTTCTTTGGTAAAGAAACTGCAACTGACGTTGAGCCATTGTCGTCAGTAAGTTGCTAGTATTGAAGGGTTACTTTTTTTTGGTTTGCCAAATTTCGTCATTTGTCGAGCTTTAACATTAAAAATATTGACGTTTGCAAAACGACGTTGAAATAAGGCAGGAACTGCAACAACCAGAAAACAATCCGTTGATAAAATTCATGTTTACGAGATTTGCTCATTTTTGGCGGACATAAAACGGATCTTTGTAATACAAAGTTGTAAGGCTTTTCATCTACGTTAATCGTCTATTATCTCTAAAACACATTTAATGGATCTTTCAAAGGGTTTTTTTTTTGTGAAATAAGAAAAATGTTATTCAATTAACAAGAACATCTTAAAAAATTCCATTCGGCCCTGGCTCAATCTACGCCATCTGTGCAGAATGTGTTTTTAATTTAAATTAATATTTCTGTCGATCACCATCTCTTTGCGAACAATGGCAATCCTCAAAGAGTGAAAACACTCATGTAAAGCTTCTTGAGAACATGAGCAGTTTGGAGTCGACATAAAACCGGAAGTTCAGTTCTCGATTATATGTGTACAAACGTTTATTAACGCTCACAACACAATTGAACATAAATACCTCAGTCAAAGTCCTTTCAAGAGATGAAATTAACTTAGTATTTTACACATAAGCTTTGCTGTTTGATATATGCCTACTTTGTATTTGATATTTAAAAAAAAAATTATTAAAAACCACTATTCGCCATACAAAGTAACGTCATAAAAATAACAAAAAAATTACAACTTTGGATATGTTTAAAGAAAAACACTGCAGTATGGGTACTTCGGTCCAATCGAAAACAACTCTTTGCTAGTTTTATATAGGTTAGGTTAAGTTAATCCAGATTCCTCGTGACGGAGCTTCACATAGGCTATAATACAGGCGATTCTGGTTATTAGTGGTACCAGTTACGAACAAAGGAACCTTTGGGGCTATTGCAAGTCTGTAAAGATTTGAGTTGTATTCCCAAATTTCAGAAGAGATTCAAGAAATATTTTGGATACATCTTTTAGTGACAAGAACGCCAGTGGAAGTCTCGATCTGAGTAGAGCGGAGCATGTGCATAGTAGGTGCTCCGGGGTCTCCACCGTGCCTCCTTGGACTTCCTGCACTTCCTGCACGGCACTTCTTGTCGTTGTGATGCCGTGCTTAATTGTGTAGGCTGCCGCCTTTCTATTACCAGTGAAGATACCAACCACTGTCCTTCAATCCGAACGCGGGCGTGCCAAGATAAATAGAATCCGTTTTTCGCATTGTGCATTGCACATGATTTTCGAGATTTTGCACGATGTCATATCTTTCCATCTACGACTCACTGTTTGAGTAGCTCTTTTTTCAAGGTTCTTGTACAAATCTTGTAGTGGAGTAGAAACACATTCTGTGAATTCTGATCCCAGCACAGTGCTCTCCTTCGCGAGACCGACTGCCATTTCAATCTCAATGCTATATCCCCCGTAACCAATAGTGCTGCCTGCCGCTGAGCTCCATGTGCTAAGGCACATTGTTTTATCCACAGTTGGCCACCACACAATAGTTCGATAGAGTAGAATAGGAAAAACTATCCTTACATAGATCCAAAGCATCAGAAAAGGCAAGAGACCCCAGGTGCTGCCTATCATCTTGGATGCGTCTAGTGAAATACTGGGTTTCTTTATCCTTTCTTCTACAATCATCCTCCATGTCAGCTTGCTGTTCAGGGTGACTCCTAGAATTTTGTGGGAGTTTTCGGTATGAGGCGTTCATATGTCTTTTATTTTCGGTTGTTTCTTGTACCTTTTCGTGAATATAATCAGGAGCCGAATTACAGCATCCATGATCGAGCAAAATTACGAAGGGCACGACGGGACAAGTACCTATCAATCTTGTACAATTTTGCTCCATCACGGATGCTGAAATTCGGCCGCAGATTCGTTTTCTTTGCGTTAATATTTGTATCGACTGAATTTGACTATGTAAGTATTACTTTGAGTGTGTTCTCCATTATAGAGCTTATTGTTGATAGATATTTTGTTGCTTGAGAAAATTAATGTCGTATGTGAAAATTTCCACTTTTCAGATTATTGAGAAAAATGGGGCTATAATTCAAAATCTAGCGGTTTTTCAATGTTCTGCAGAATTTCAGGCTTATTGGCAGACTTATTTATAGCCCTTTTTTCTCAAAAATCTCAAAAGTGCAAATTTTCATTTTTTCAAGCTATGATTTTCCCTACTAAAACTATGCTGATATCATTTATATAAGCTTTTGTTTTCGGGGCTCTACCTTCAAAGTTTTTTATTAGTTCATTGACAACAAGTTTCCATAGTTGGGGCGAGAGGACCACCCCCTGCGGTGTACCACTGTGAGCTTCTGCAATTCAAAATGTAGATTCTCTGTCCATAGGTTTACAGTTGGTGGTGCATCTATTGCACCTTATCCGTTCAGGATTGCCGCAGTTAATTCATTTTTGGATGTACCTGAAATGTCTGAGATGTTCTGACGTGGAGGACTTTTTCTATGGGTAATACTAGAGAGTGTAGTGCCGTTTCAAGCAATTTCCTTTCGCATGTTAGTGTTAGTTGGTTGCTAACCGAATTGCATATTTTTTTAAGTCAATCAGTTTCTCAAGCGTTTTGAGTACAAAGTAGGCTAGACTTCCGTTATATATATTCTCAAGCCACGGGACGACTCTATATTTGGCCGTTTACAACATGGCAGGAACTATACTGTATGGTCCTACAGATTTATGTCTCAAAAACAAGTTTATAGCCCACAGGATTATGTCCGACGTTATAAAATTGAGTGGAGCATGTAGCGAGTTTGTCCAGCGTCTTCGTATAGCTACAGTGTTTGAAGTTTCCGTACAGCCAGGAATGTATTTATTAATAAGATACTTTCGTTACATACCCACTTCAAGCCACATTGAAACAATATTTTTTAAGTCTTATGTTTTACAATGCTGAAGCATTTTTTTTTTTTTTTAAAAGATCAAAGAACCAAGGCATGCGTCTTATACAAACAAGGTTTGGTCTTTGACCTGAAAGGAAAGGGATAGATTTTATTTGGAGGAATTGATTGGAACCATACGTGAATTATTGATTAGGCGAAACAACCGTGAAAGACAATTTGAATTGCTTTTACCGAGGCTAGTGTTATGCCTTAACCTCGGCAAGCATTTCCAGCCCTTAGTTGTGTTTCTGTCTTATAATTCCACATTTTTCACAATTTAGTTGTGGAGTTTTTAGTTTTCCATAATCCTTTAAAGTAGGAAAGAACAAAGAAAGTGAAAAGAACCATGCCCGAAACAGGATTCGCACCAGGGACCTTTGGGTTGATAGTCTAGCACACTCTCCACTAGACTACAAAGGCCAACTTGGCGTTTGAGGTCAAGGTCAATTAAAAATAAAGGCATGAATATTTTTATTTTTGACTAACAGACTTATTCTGGCAACTAGAGAATAGTTAGGTTAGGTAAGGTTAAGGTGGCGACTGCTCAAAGACGTTAGTTCATATATGTCGAGAGGCTTAGCAGAAGTTTGCATTGCAATAGAAAAAGTGCTTTGTCCAAGACATATCAATTTTAATATGACAGAAGAAGAAAAATAAAGTGCTAAAAAACATTTTTTCCGCACTTCTGGATAACCAGGAGTTATAGGAGTCGTGGATGGAACACACATCCAAATGATACGACCGGCTGCTGATGAACACCTCTACTTCAACAGAAAGCTAAAGCATAGTAGGGGTATTCGTAATGACTTAGGTAGTTGGGTAGAATGGCAAATACCATAAATTTTGTTTTTGTAGAGTGCCCAAGTACCCATCTACCAATCTACTCTAGCTGACTCCCTGACTTGTTTTGGTAGATTGATTCTTGCCAAATTGAGTACTTCTTCATGTGTTAACCCTTTTGCTAAAATAGGCAATAATTGATCTAAAGCAGCGCTGGGCACCCCATAGCTCACTGAGCGCTCTCTGAGAGTAACTTTTCACATGTACACAAAACTCATGGCACAATTACTGACAAGGTAGTAGCATAGACTGGCTTTTTTCTCACGAGCGGCGATGGGTAGTTGTCAAAATTAGCTGTTTATGCAATTAATCAAAGAAATGTGAAAAAATAAGCAACGACTTAAACATAGCTAGTCAATCGCAGCAAACTAAAAACATTCCAATAAACTTCTCGAACAAATTTAATGAATCAAAGAAAAGTTAAAATAACCACATAGCTAGTCAATAGCAGCAATCTACAACTTCTTTAGCTGTTTTTGACAACTACCAATCGCCAAAAAAAACTGTCGCGGCTACCTTGTCAAATAATTATACCATGCACAAAACTCACAACAGTAGAGAATATAATTCAGTCGTTCGCTGACGGTGATGCTGTGAAGACCTTTGTCGGAAATTTTGTGTACACTCTTAAAAAACTAACTTTTTAGTTTGCAGATTCATAATTCTTATTTCATATATTTTTTATTTTATTAAGGTTTATTATAATTCATACATATTGCCTATTAAGATTCTTTGCATTATTTTTTTCATATTATTTGTTTTCATTAATTTTATGAATATAATTTCAATTATTCGTATAAAGCAATATTTTATAATATTAAAATAAAAACAAAACAACATACCAAAATTCTTGAATCTGAATTGGAATGTGATTTCTTTTCCGCAGAGCATCTTTCTGATGAAGCAGAATGCTTAATTTGCCACTGCAAGCAAACTTATATAATTTATTAACTTAGAATAAAATTATCGAGAAAGAAGAAATAATGAACAATACCGATGAATAAAAATAAAAACATCAAATAAAAAATATACTCATATACCTTGCCAATCTAGATAATTGTGACAACTATTTCGCTCAGTGTGCGCTATTCGAGAGCGCACCAATACTTACAAGACAAAATAAAATGTGACTGTGTTAGAATGCCCAGCCCGGATCTAAAGGCATAAAATTTACATTTGTTGTCAAGGTTTATATCTCCAATAAGAAAAATAAATTGCCACACCCTCTATTAGCGTCCACGAATCAATAATAACGTTAAATTTTAGACGAATTCGCTGTATTGGACTAAAATTTTGGTATTTAGTTCATATGCTTACTGGCGGAAACTTTACTAAAAATGGGCGTGATCGAACTAAGTCTACGTTCCATTTTCAGAGGATAAGGGGCTAAATTGCAAAGAAATTTTGCCACCTCCCTTTAACCGCCCTCAAATCAATAAAAATGCTATATTTCGGACAGTTTTGGTCGTATTAGACTAAAATTTGGTAATTTAGTTCATATGGTTACTTTCGGAAACTGAGCTAGAAATGGGCGTGGTCGCACTACAGCTCAGATATATGGCAGTTCAGATATATAAAATTACTTTTTACGATTGGCATGAAAATTCCTTTATGACAGTAAGGCGGTCTGTAGCAGGACAACGTCTGCCCGGGATAACTAGTAAATTATAAAATGCTGCGACGTTCACGTTTAAAATTACTCGTACATAAAATAACTTTTTTACGCCCAATTAATGGCCTAAATTTTTCGCACATAAAATAACAAAAAAAATTGGTGGCAACCCTCTTCCAACTGTCACTCATCTCTCATTAGCTACATAAGCCGGGGAGATCAAACAAACATGCAGACATAGCACACGGCACTGCTCAAAACTATTCTACAAAGTACAATTGCAATTAAGGGTGCTCGCAATAATCAAAAGTGCTCAATTTACATATACCCAACTACCAAGTCAGTGTGAATACCCCTAGTGTAAATGCAATGGTGGTTAGTATTTATTTCTTGAATATATGCTCTCTTTTTAACAAAATTGCTAAATCTTCAGATTTGTGACTACAACATGTTAATCAGAACTGCAAATGGTAAATTTAGAGATGCATGCCGTGACTCTCATTTTTGGAATTTACCGGCAGAAAGACGATTGCTGAAACAAAAATACGATAACGGAGAGAAAGGAATATGGATTATAAGCAAAATGATTTTAAAAGCTTACAATGTAAATTTAATTGAGTAATTATTAAGGCGACTCTGGATATCCATTAGAGCCATGGCTTCTTACACCTTATAGAAACTCATCAGATGATTCTCCAGAAGCAAAATTGAACGAGCATTTTTCGAAAGCGAGGACTTAGCGGGCATTTGGAGTTTTAAAAGCTAGATTTCGGTGTCTATTAGCTGCACGGGAGCTACACTATGCACCTTTAAAAGCAATAAGGATGCTAAATGTGTGTTGTGATTTGCACAATATTTGCATATTGTATAAAATTCCACTTCTGTCCCATATTTATCTCGAGGAAGAAGACTCATCGTTTCCCATTCCAGAATCATCGATGCAATGCAAGGATTATAGCAGCAACAATAAGAGATAATATAAGAAATATGTTCAGATAGTTGAAATTATGAGTGAAAATTAAATTGCATCATAATTTAGTTCAATATTTGCTGATCTAAATATCAGTTTTTTCATTAATACAATTAATTATATTAATAAATTAAATAAATAAATTTAATACAAAACGAAAAAAGTGATATGTGCACCAAATATCGAGTTCAATTATGATTTCATTTTACTTTCACTCGGAAGTGAAACGCAGAAACTGCCTGATAATATTGTTTCTTAATATAGAAATTTTATAAACGAAATTAAATAGATTTAAAAAGCAATTCAGTCTGTTTATTAAAAATTAAAAAAAACTTATGTCTAACGGTCTTACCAATTCATCACAAAATAAAGGCACTTCGTTTCATATAAAAAAAATAAAAACTAATACATATAATAAATTATACATTTAATTATCACATTTAATTTGTTTCGAACGTCTGTATATTAAGTTGCCTTGAGTTTTATTAGTAAAAAAAAGATCCATTTGTACCCATTTATAAATAAACCTTGATGTGTTTTATGATGATTCCCAAAATATTTTGGGATTGATTATCGTTGAAATGGTATTCACTGCTTTTATTTATTTTTATTCCTTAAGCTGACTATCATAAGAACCAGATTATTAAAAGTTTTTAAAAGATTTATAGATTTTAAAGTAACTAATTTTTCAAGTAGGTGTTCTCTGCAACAAAGCTTTTTTTGCACAAACATGATTTTTGAAGGTTTTTGCAAAATGGTTTTGCTAATTGGAGGCTTTCGTTATTGCAAAAATGCTTTGGAAATCGTCATAAAACACATCAAGGTTCATTTTTATATGGGTACAAATGGAATTTCTTTTTCAAGGCACACCTTACGGTATATACCTTAAAACTAATTATTAGTTCATGTCATTTTCTACTTTTTGCAGCTCCAGTTCGAGTCATGTTTTTTGAGTTGTAATTTTTTGTTGCCGCCGCTTCTTGCTTTTTAAATAACCATTTTTTTTGTGCTAACTCTAGCCATGATTCAATTATATATAAGGTTAAGTAACCATGAAATTGTTCTCATACAACAACAAAACTTGGATCGCAAAATGTCAAAGTAAAGCAAAAAAGTAAACAATCAAATTAAAATTTCTGACTAGAAATCAAACTATTGAATTTTAATATTAAATTTGTGTTTAAAATAATTTTTAACAATTTTCTTGGAGTTTGAGTTTTTGTTACCTCTTCAAAATGCCGAAAAGTACGCGATTCGCCAAAACTATTGGAACAAGGAAAACTTTTCCTTTTTTAAAGTGCCCAGTGACCTTCTTAAACAAAAACGCTGGATGGATGGAATTTGGATCGGCGAATGTCAAAATAAAATATAACAACACCAAACAGCTGTTTTTGACATTCGCCGACAGATATGTGCTCTTAGCTTACTCAACCTTATATATAATTGAATCATGACTCTAGCTTTTTTTTAATTTCTACAATATTTTTGTACTGCCAACCAGGGCGAGTTGCGCCAGGGGGGCTAAGGGGGTAGATTACCCTCCCTACTTTTTTAGAGTCGCCCTAATTGTTTTTTTTTTTACTAAAATTTTTTAATATATTGATTTTTATAAACAATAATTATGAACGCATTAAAGCCAGTCGTACCTTTTATTGCCATTTTCATAACAAAAATGAATTTAAGTCGGCTATTTCATTTTAATTCATACCCAAAACTATACTCAGTCGGCCAATTCACTTTAAGTCGTACCATAAACAAACTTCACTTGGCTAACTCACTTTCAGTCGTACCTTAAACGAACTTCAGTCGGTCAACTCATTTTAAGTCGTATCAGCGATGAATTGTTGTAAACGAATCCAGTGTTCCTTTGTGACAAAATGCAGAAGAAGTTCAGAAAAGTAGTATAAATTTTGTTAAAAAAGTTCGGAAATAGTAATGCATAGTAATGTAAAAGAGAGCAAAATGGACCATTTTTAGTCCAATTGTGCAACCGTGTCCTTGACCAAAAATAAAAACCTAAAATTATAGTTTTGTTTGACCAAAAAAATATTAATGATTTTTATTTAAGATTTAAAAGATAAAATTAGATTACTATTTTTATATCTGAGAAAAAACTTGAAAATCATAAAATAATGATTAATACTTAAGTTTTTGGATATAGCTTAATGATAACAGTCCCTGACACATATACCTTGTCAAAAAATTGAAAAAATAAGTGGAATAAAACAAGCCCAAACGAACAAAGGCTTACTCAGTCGCCACACATATTCCCATTTTTAAAACCTAATTAATACATTTTTGTAGAACTTTTTGAGACTGAAATTTTTATCCAGAAATACCCAACATTTGTAATAAAAAATTTTATGAGCGAAATCGGCCAGCATATTTAAAGAAATTTTCTTAGCTCAAGAACTCTGATGTAAAATCTTTAATTTCATAGACTTAACATTTTAATTTAAATACAATTATAATAAATAAATAAATAATGAATTTAAAGGATTCAGTCAAACTATTGAAAAAAGGTCCGTTTTAACTTTTAAACTCGATATGATGGCAAAAAGAACACCATTATTAAATCTAAATTCAAAATTCATTTTTTATAAAAGCATCGCTTTATGTCATTATTGATGTTTTAAACTAAATTTCCCAAAGCTCAAAGAAAATCGACAAGTGGCCTCGAAGTGCTGCATATTTGCTATCAAAACAACTCATTTCTGTGGACTTTTCTGTGGTCTCGTTTTTATGAAAAATGTGCAAGTGAATATGAAACTCCTGACTGAATCTCTTGAAGCCGTTGAACTGAATATTTTACTCAAATGCTTAAACTTAAATGCTATGAAATTTATTTCTTGTACCCTTAAATCATTAAGTATAGTACCCTTAATCAGAAAAAATGAATTCGGACTCTAATGTTGATGCTGAAAAGGAATTCTTAAATTCGCCATCGCCGTCGTCTTGCGCCGAAACGTTTCGATGATAACAATGCCAACGCGGATTATTTTTCGATGAACTGTTTTTATAGAAGAGAATTTAAACTTGTATTGGAAAAGAAAACCTCACTGATTCACTTCAATTTGAAGTATTCTATGATCTATGCGAAGGCGTAGAAACTCTATCGATTACAGCTAATATTTCAGAATGCAATAAAAAATCTCTTCCTGCAGTTAACAAAATGTCGCGTTTGCTGTGCACTGTGCCTATTACTGTTTCTGGAAATGAGAGAATTTTCAGTAAATTAAAATTAGTTAAAAATTATTTAACAACCACGCAAAGTGACTCACGTCTTAATGACTTATTAATACTTTCATCGGGAAAGGACATAGTTGATCTCATTAACTTAGATAATATTGCGCAGCAATGAGCTACCTAAAAAAAAGGAGAATTAATATTAAAATGTTATACTTAAAAATAAAGTTTGTATTTTTTATTTAAACCTCTGTTTTTTTTTTAATTTAAAAAATTAAAAGAAAATATGTAAAAGAAATTGAAAGCCCTGTTTTTTTTTAACACATCCAAACTATGAATTTTTAAGACAAAAACGAAAATAAATTTTTAAATGCGATAATTCGATAATGATGAAATACTTTTATTTTATTTTCTTTGATTGAGGGAACGATATGAAAACTGCCTTTAAGGGATCTTCTTCACTTGAAAAAGATCGAAAGATTGAAAAGTGTTACTAAATGTGGGTTAAAAATTTCAGGATTTCTTAAAACGGTTCCAAAGATTAATGAAAAAGCCATTTGAGCTTAAACTGTTTTGCATTATATTTATTATTGTAAAATCTCTAAGATTATTACCTACAATCATCTATTAAAACCTAAAACTCGAATTTTAAGAGCGTTAGAAATGTGAAAAATAGGGTAATTTTTCAATTTTTGTTTTGAAAATGGCGGCAAAAACAGGTACAGGTCAAGTAGTATCGTTTAGATGAACTAAAAAAATTTTCAATTACCTGTTGAAAGAGCTGAGAAATCGTTGCCACCTTTTTGGATTCGAAAAATGATGTCCAAATTGCGAAAAGCTTAAGATAGCAGATAAAAGGCCAAACCAAAAAAAAATTCAAAGCATACTTAATTATATGAATTTTGATGTGTTCTTATGTGTAATAATTTATATGTGTTTTTAGTAAAAATTATTACATGGTGTTTTCCTTAGCCTTTTAAATGAAAAAGACCCCTTAAGATTTATTTATATTGATCGAACAGATGAGTTACTTTATTTAATTCAACTATGTTGTATTTAAAAAAAGTCGGGACTTAAGGGTATCCAGTCGTCCGAAATACATTGATACCCCCCAATCAAAATGGCCTTGGTACGCCCCTGCTGCCTAACCATATTTTTAAGGTCACCGTGGATTACATCCAGTTTTGTTAGACATTCTTTTTGAAACTGCATTTGACCATCCACTTGTTTTTGAAGTAGCGAATCTCTTCCGCTTGAAACTGGAATGTGTCGGTTGCGCCTCCTTGAAGTTGATAGTGTTTGAATATTTAAATCGCTGTTTTCTTTGTCAGCACCCCAAAACGTACTGCGAGACAAGCTCCAACAATTGTCACTTCCATCGACAATATTTTTTCAATTTGCTCCTCCAAAGAGGTTAACGGGCAGTATCTACCTGGACCACCACCGTTCTCTGAGAGGCTAATTTTATTTTTTCGCAGCTTAGCTTTTAGGTGGATCTTATAATCTGACCACACCTTGGAAAAACATTTTTTTGTTAATTTGAATAAAAGGTACTATATTTACGATTAGCTTACTTTTCTCCATCCTACAACATCCTTCATTGGTGAACCAACGGCATTAAGGTCTTCCGCCAACCTCTTCCACAAAGTATTAGCTGTTGACTTTGCATTGCCTGTTTTTAGCAAGCCCTTTGTTATATCTGTGTGATTTTTAAATAAAATCAACCAAAATCTCGAACTGCACTGTTTTTGTGTGTATATTTTTCTTGTTTTGTTCGCTGTTAAAGAAAATAATTAAAGTTTTTACGAATATAATTGAGAATTGTACTAAATAAAACCTTTTATTTACATCGTATTTAATTTCCACAAGCAAAGCAGTTGTCGAATGAAATTCGCTACAAAGTGATTGTTTTGACACTCGCTGTCGCATTACAGAGTAGCAGGAAAATGGCGACTTTCGAATATCGAAAAAACTATTCGGTTATCGCATTACGGAGTAACAACTACGCGATTTTGCAATTTTTTGTGGTCGCATCGCAATACAGAGTGGGGCCCCTGGTTTATTGTAATAAAGAAGTGAACAAATCAGGTATTTAACTTTAACGATCGGCATATTTACTGGTAAAGTAACTCCACTGGAGTAGGCTTGAATTTTAAAATACTATAAGGTGAGAGTTAAATCTCATAAATATTTAATATTGTGTTAGATACAAAGTGAATATATAAAAATAAAAAAAGAATTCAGCTACAAAGTTAAATTTCATTTATTCTTTAAACACAGGAGATTTTAAGAAACATCATATTTCAAAAATTGCTTCAAGGTCCACTACAAATGGCTGATATTAAATAACGATAATATTTTACAAAAAATAATAGTCTTCTAAAAACGATTATGTGCAATAACACAAAAAATTTAAACTATTTTCTACATAAAAAAGAACTATTTCCATATAATTTCATAAAATATTTTTCACAAATGCCGACTTTAAAATTCATAAAAACAAAAAATTTGAGGCTTATTATGCCTCAAATTTTTTGTTTTCGACCAGCTTTCCAAATCCATTAACAAAATTTTAATATTCTTCTTTGACTTCACACAGGGCAGTTCGATAAAAGCCATAACTTCCGGCTGTAGGGTAGTATCAAGTACTGGTGAAAAAAGACCAATATAGATTATATCAGTCTCTTCGATGAAGAATTTTGTAAGTAATACCCAAAATTCAAATATACTTCTCCCAACATGCGACATACCGACAAATTATGGTTCATTTCCCATTTGGGTTTTTTTTTCTTTTCCCGTATTATTTATTGTATTAAAAACGACACAAACGTAACACTACACACTACCTTATTTTTTTGTGTGGAAAGATTGTTGTATTAGGTCTTCAGAGTTCCAGTTATGATGCAATTTTATATAAATTGCCTTAGCTGATAAACCAATTAAAATAATGAGTTACTGTTTATTAGTGAATTAAAAAATTGCATTATGGTCCATCCTGTTTTTAAACCAAAAATCTTTAAGATACTTCCCTCTTATCACAACAACAATACTCCTAACTTGTCTCGCCAACATTTTCAATGATTGGATAATTTACAATTAAACCATTCTGGTTTATTGGGTTACCTTGGGTTGGGTATTTATTTTTTTTTTTTTTTTTGTTTTCGTGATGCTATTATATTTGATGTCTGATGTTGATTTGTTGTGTATTTTTGCTGTAGACTCCGTATATTTCTGTTGTAGACTGAATATGTCTGTCAAGTGAAGATTCATCAAATGACAGCAATAAGAGAGGATGCCGATTGAATGTTGTGGTTGTTATTGCTGTTGTCGATAAATAAGATAACGATCAATCAATTGGTATTTAGCACTAAATGACATTTGTTATCTTTTTGTTGACATTCATTAGCTACTTATTATGTTATATGTTGACCGTTAAGAATTAATTGCAAACTATGTTTTATGTAGATTTTTTTTTATATGCAAGAGAAAAAACTGTCCAGAGATATGAATAGCAAAAAATTTGAATGAAAAACTCAGTCAAAAGAGTTCCTAAAAACTAACCTGAATTCAAATGTTTCCATAGTTTTCTCCATTTCCTCACGGATAGAAAAAAAATCAAGCATTCTTTGATTGAACCAAGCAAAACGGTTGTCGGTCCTCACTCATGCATAAAATCCTACTCAATTCAAGCATTGTTTTTCTTGTATTTATAAAATTAAATACAAAAAAATTAAAATATCTAAGATAAAAATTTCAAGATCAAGCATTTTCACAAGATTCTTCTTAAACAAACCTTACAGTCTTAGCAAGGATTAAAATATTTAATGGGTGCCACAATTATTTATACTACCCTCCTAAGTAAAAAAGTAATATCTCTATTTGAGTAGTTTTGAGATATTTAGCTTTGCCGTTTTTTATCTTTCTACGGCACACACTAGAAGTTACCACTTTACTTAAATTTTTTAGTCATTTGGAGTTGAAAATGGGTAATTTTAGCTTAACACAAAAAACAGAAACTCATTCACGGTTCCGAATCTGCTCTTTTCTACATTTTGAAATTTTAGCGTTTGTGACTTTCTTTCTTAGGACGGCAGTATAATAAACAAAACAACCTCATCAGGATGTTTCTGTCGAATTTTTTGCAATGTTTCACAGCAAAAAGGCGACCTCGATAGTCTAGTGGTAGCGCGCTTGAATGTCGCTCAGGGGTCCCGGGTTCGAATCCTGGCCAGGCCATGGTACTATGCTATAACCTTTCTTTTCTTATTTCTAATCAAAAGAACTTTAAAATACATCAATTTACGACGAAAAGTTGTAGTTTGGTGGTGGTAGAAAAGTTTGTCGAAAGAAACATCAACTTTGTAACTTGATTTGACTGAGGTGAAGGCATTACACTTGCTTCAGATTTAATATCACATGTTTCTACAGCTTCTGCTACATTAAGAGCATCCTACATAAAAGTTTCACTTGATTACTCTCTTCTTCCATTCTGTGGTATCACAAAGAACCAATAATATGGTCTAAGTGCACTGGTGTAAAGACCTGCCGCCACCTTAACCTAACCTAACCTAACCTAACCTAACCAAACCTAACCTAACCTGACCTAACCTTCCCTGCAACAAAGCTGTGATTTTTCGTCAATTCATAATTAAGGAATATAAGTGCATCTATCTCTACTTACCTGATATCACCTAATTTAAAGTAGTATAGTAACATAGTAGAAGAAAGCATTCAGTTTCATTTGCAGACAAGGTCACGACGTCAGTATTTTAGGATGCGAGTTGATTGATTGTACTGTTCAACACAAGAAAAAAGTTTGCATATAAGTTTAATTTTAGGGGATTTAGGCATAGAAAACCATATGACGCTTACATTCCAGGTATATGGGATATATTTCCAGGAGAAATTAGGATAACTTGACGTTTAAGTTCGTGGTTTTTATAAAAAAATAAAAGAATGGACAAAAATAAAAGAAAGAAATAAAATATGCTTAGTAGCTTTTTGTAAAATTATACAAGAAAAAATTTGTGGATTATTTTACTCTTTATCTCTTTAATATATTGTTTTTTTTACCTTTTTGTGATATTCATTTTTTGAATTATCATATGGATTACATCGAGCATCAGTTGGCAACAAAATCCGATGAACATAATTATTCTCTTATTGTTGAAATGTGCAGAGCTATAAAAAATATGTAATTAATATATTAAAACCCAAAATTAATACTCATCGTTTTATTTATAGATATTACATGTAGAGCTGTATTTTGCATGACGACTTATAGTGAAATTTTACGTAACACATTTTTTTTCATACAAACTATACCCCTAAAATCCAGTTTTGTCGGACATTTTAGCACCAATTCTGAATAAGTACGAAATTACCGCTTGATTGAAAATTACCGAAAACACTATATGTTTCATACATATGACACGTCAAAAATTGCAAATGGAGTTTAGCTACAGATGGTTTAGAACATATGAAAGTGTGGTTTTAAAATCTCGTTTGTTTTTGCGTCTGTAAATTTTTGAATTAGAGCCGTCTCTTATTTCGTATGTTTTTTCATCTGTACAAAATGTCAGTTTGATAAATTTTTTTTTTGTGAAAATGCATGAAAAAATTTTAAGGTATTTATTCAATACATTGATTTTTTTTGGAATTTTTTTCAATGAATTAATTCTTAGTTTGAATGGCCAAAGGAGGACACTTTAGAGCTTTACAGCTTACAAAAATTTCAAAAGCGGTTTTTATTTTCAAATGACTTGTCAGATAGTGTGGAGACAAAAGAAAAAAGCTGTCTGACAAAAACTTAATTTTGACACACAGACTAAATCCGGTATGTAATTTTTTTTGACATGTCATCTGTATAAAACATATAGTCTGGGGGCACCTTAAGCAAATTTTTAGTTTTGAGTTATTTCTGGCGTTTGATTATTCAGATACTGATAGTAAAATTGTATGATAAATAATTTTGTTGGACATTTTAAACCATTATATCCCCGTTTTCTGTCGAAAAAAAGAGAGGCATAAAAGCGCGAGCATGAGAAGATAAAGATTTATGGCAACAGGAATGAGGCCCAAAAATTTTTGGAAAGATAGGACGCCCTGCCGATGGTTTTAAAACCGGGGCCTCTTCCTGCAAGAATGAAAACGGGAATCTAGTGATAGATGTCCAGAGTACATTGACGTTATAGAATGAACACTTCTCTCATCTTCTAAATGGCGACGCTGACATCAATCCCGCCAATAGAGATGATATCCCGGAAACCCCAATTAGGGATGACAGCGTCGAGGTTCCGCTACCCGACTATGATGAAGCTCTGACAGCTATAGCTCGGCTTTAAAATAACAAAGCCGCGGGAGCTGATGGCTTACCTGCTGAGCTGTTTAAGAACGGAGGCGAAGCTCTACTTAAATGCATTCACGAGCTTCTATGCAGAATATGGTCGGAAGAATATATTGCGAACGATTGGAATCTCAGTGTGCTCTGCCCAATTCACAAGAAAGGCGATCCCACTATCTGTGCTAATTACCGTAGGATAAGCCTTCTTTATATCGCTTATAAAGTCCTGTCGAGCATTCTATGTGATAGATTGAAGCCTACGATGGTAAACCAACTGATTGGACTTTGTCAGTGTGGCTTTAGACCTGAAAAGTCTAACATCGACCAGATCTTCACGCTACGAAAAATTTTGGAAAAATCGACAAATCGACACCCAACATTTTTTTGTCGACTACAAAGCCGCCCAATTAGGAATCATCTATACTCCACCATGTCTGCATTTGGTATTCCTAATAAAACTAACCCATCTTTGCAGAATGACACTGAGCAACACCAACAACGCAATTAAAATTGGGATTGACCTCTCCCCACCATTTGTTACCAAATGAGGTTTTAGATGAGGTGATCTTTTCTAGCTAATGATGGAGAAGATCATCTGAACTGCTAATCTGAGACGTAGTGGTAAAATAATCTACAATAGTGTTATGCTGCTTGGGATGCTGATGACATCGATATCATTGACCATAATACCAAAGTCAGTGAAGCATTCTCCATATTAGAAAGAGAGTCAAGTCCAATTGGTCTGGCAGTGAATGCAGCAGAGAAAAAAGACTTGGTGTCAACAAACTGTCCCAGCGTCTTGGAACCCACGTTACAGTTGACAATACCTCCTTCAAGGTTCTTACTCAACCAACGACATTAGCATTGAGATCAAACGACGAATGACTCTTGCTAACAGGTGTTACTTTGGGCTTAGTAAGCAATTGTATCAAACAGCGCCCTCTCTTGACGAATGAAAATCATGCTCTATAAATCGCTCATCATGCCCGTTCTACTGTATGCATCACAAACCTGGACGCTGAGCAGTTCAGATGAAAAGACTTTAGGAGACTTCGAGTGAAAGATCCTTCAAGATCTATAGACCAATCTGCGTCAATGACGAGTACCAGATAGAATGATGAACTGTACGTCAACATTAACATAGTCAAGCGCATTAAAATCAAGCGGCTTCGCTGGCTAGGTCAGTGTTGAATTATTTGCACGTAAAACAGTGTGTTGGTCACAACTGAATCACTCAAGACTACTGAAGAGGAACTGTAGCTACTTCCGAAACAGGCTGTATACTCTCCTCTGTGATGAACTTTTACAGAGGTATTGTTGTTGTTGTTGCTTTCTTTCATAAATTACTGGACCTAAAGGTCAATATAACCTTGCAGGTCAGTTTATGTTCAGCGCATGAAAGACAATGTTCCAGTGAAGAAAATATTCGATTCGGTAACCAGCGACGGTCAACCCAGAAGAGGACGACCGCATCTTTGTTAGAAATACTAAGTAGAGAACAACCTAACGAAGCTTGGAATTTCCAACTTTTGCCAGCAGGCGAGAGACAGAAATAGATGCACATTCGTTGATGAGGTCAAAATCGACAAACGGTTGTAACGCCAACTTAGTAAGTATATCCCAGTCTTATGGGCTTTCTTTAGAGCTAAAGGGTTAAAATGTTTCAAAAAAATATAATTTTACATAAATCTCATCCTATACCTAGGGTCACATGGTTTTCTATACCAATTCAAGATTAGAATGTTCAAAAGGAGGGTTGCTAAATCCCCCTTAAAATAGAACTCAGATGTACATTTCCAAAACTCCGATACACGTATATATTTTTTGGTCCCCTTACCAGAAAATGTTGTCAGGACTTTGTTGATTTGGAAAAAAGTGTATTTCGTTGTTCAGTATTATAAATGGGATAAATGTAATCACCAATGGTTTGAACGCATGCAAAAATGTATAGATCATAATGGAGAATATCTCAAAAAAAATTAAGCTATTTTCAATGGAAAAAATTTGGTTTTTATATTTATTCCCGAAGTATATATAGCAACCATAGCTGTTAAAAAATTATTATTATATGTAGTCATTAGTAATTCGATTATTTTTTTTAAAAGGTGAAATAATTGATTAAGTGCTAGTATTTTCTATTTGTATTCGTAATCTAATAACTACGATTAGAAATCTAATAATTAGGTACTATAACAAATAATCAAAAAATAATTACGATTACTTCAGATTACGAAAATATCAAAATGAGTCAAAAGTAATCAAAAAAAATAACCTGACTACTTTTTTAAATGATTTTTGATTCGTTTTGATTATTTCAAAAATTTCTGTCTAAAATACGAAAAATTTTAACATAGATATGTATTTAATTATTAAACAAAGATTGTCAAAAAGCAAAAACAAAAAAATGCATTACAACATAAACGAAAAAAAAATAATACCTTTTACTCAAAATTACCATTTGCTTTCATAAGCCTATTGCTGCAATTTGCTGTTTATTTTGTCAAGCATTTTTTTTTCTTCTTTCTTCTTTTTTGAAAATCTTTGTTAAACAAAATAAACCCTGTTTTTTTTATTAAACCCTGGATAACCAATCATATTTCTAATACATTATAACCAATGGTAGTCGATTCGACTAACACGCTCCAAAACTCGTTGTAGAGGAGCTGTTGGTACATAAAATACATTAAAAGCTGATAAAAATGGAAAAAAAACTGTGTCTATTTTACTCGAAATCAAAAAACATTAATATTGGTCTTTGTTTTTTTTTTTATTTTTACATTTTTTCATATGCTTCTTATTTCATCAGTTCGAGATATATCACATAAGATTATTGAAAAAAAAATATTAAAGAAATATAAAAAACTTAAAAGGCTCTTCTATCATTAAACAAATAAAGCATTATTTATTATTATTTAAATAAAAAAGTTTAAATCAATTGTTTAGCACAAGAGACACTTTATTCTTACAACAAAGGAATTAACTTCGACTGTACCGAAGTTAACATACCCTCCACATCCGTATTTTAGTATATACAAAGTTGTCAATGTTGTATAATTTTGATGACCCCACTTTTATAGGGCGTGGTTTTTATCCAAATATATAAAATTTTTAACTCAGAGTTTATCCTAATTATCAAATATGATGTGTAAAATATCAAGTTTAAACCATCATTTTGTTGAATTTATGAAGGTTTTGTGTTATAATGACGCCACTTTGTGTGTGAGGTGGGCGTGGTTTTCATCCAATTTTGACAAACTTCAAATATGTGGCGAATATTTTACTCCAAAGCTAATGTGCAAAATTCCAAGTTCATATATTAATTTTTGTGGCATTTTAAGAGAAATCGTTTTGATAAAGTCACCTCGTATGGGAGGTAGGCGTGGTGTTCATCCGATTTGGCTCATTCCCGAATTTGATCTTCGTTTTTTGAATATAAGCAAATATTTTTGATTTCATTACGATAGCTTACAAATTGTGGCTCTAATAGTGTCGACAGACAGGCATATGAACAGACGGACATAGCTAAATCGACTCAGGAGGCAATACTGATCAAAAATATATATACTTTTCTATACCTACCACGTCTCCTTATAAGCGTTACGAACGGAGTGGCAAAGTTAATATACCCTTTGTGCAGTACGCGTATAAAAAGTTACGTAAGGCCAACGTTAGTCGCTTCGACGTACACTACATTTATAAAAAGATTCACACCACCCAATTAAAAAGCCAAACACATCCGAACACAACGACAGATGAGAGAAAAAAAAGTTGTAAGCAAACAAGTGAGCAGTGTTAGTCGAAACTACTTACTTTGGTTATCCAGGGTTAATAATAATATACATATCTATATTTATCTTGGCTTTGTCACTGAACTCCACTTTACATGGCTTTGTCACTGAACTCCTCCTAAACGGATAAACCGATTTTGATGAAATTTAGTGTGTGTGTGTGTGCGGCTGGGTCTGTAGATGGTTAAGGTCTAAATTTTGACCCGGCAGGTGTTGCAGTGTTTAAAGAGGTATTTTAGAGTATAACTTAGAAACGAATTGAGAAATTGTCATGATTCTTAACTACACCATAACTTTTTATGCGAACAATATTGCAATAAAAACAAAATGAATAAAAATAAACAAAAAATCTAAAGTTTTTATGAAAGAGCAATAAAAAAGCCATTTTTGGTTGTGAATATATTTTCAACAACAAATTCTTACCAAAATTTTTTGAGAAATAAGGTAATTCACTAAGGTTTTTTTAGAAAATTATAAAAATAAGAAGGAAAACGAAAATGAAAAATATTAAAACACGATTGGACGGATTAATCAAAATTTCAAACAAAAAAAAATAATGAAATTCTTTGTAACATGACCGAATTGACCAAAATGACCAAAAAATAAAATTAATATCTACTAAAAACGATTTGTGTGTTTCAGGTACGAAAATTTTTGTGGTATCAATTTCTTAGAAATTTTAAGATGCGCGAAATTTTCCAAGAGGAAACAAAATTTTTCTAATAAATGACATCTAAGCCCAGAATGTTACTTACAAAGGTATGCAATTACCAAATTGCAATAATATCACTTTAAAAATTCTTGCATGGCAGATTATTTACACTCAAAAAACAAAGTGGTTGTCATAATCAAGAAATGACGGAAACACTTAATGTGTTTAGAATACTGTTTGTATCAATCTTTTATTGTTATTTGCCTTAAATAACTAACTTATTGCTGCCAAACATTTTACAGCCAATCACAAACAGTTAAAATGTTTTTGGGACACAACTACTATGTTACTCCTATACAGTTAACATTGTTTTTGGCAAACAGTTGTTGGTTTCAACCAATTCTAATGTTAAGGTGACCTAATTGCATAATTTATGCTAAAAGTAATAAGAGAAGCAACGGATTATTTTCGATAATTTCATTTATTTATTTTGCTGTAATAAAAATAATTGAAAAACCCACTTAAATAATTATAATTACATAATAATTATTATGATAACAGATGACAAAATATAATTGTGTTGTACATCATTTAAGACTATTACTTTTGATCCTCATTCACAAGTTGTTCTTTTTCGTTAAGAGAAATACAAAATAAAAATCAAAAGAAACAACTAATGGCGTTTTCGTTTCTCGAAAAAATGCAACATTTTTTCTGCCCTTTTTGGAAATTCTATCCTCTTGAGAATAAAAATAGTGACCTCTAAAATTGAATCGTGTTCTTTACCCGAAAATGTTGACCTCAAAGAAGGAAAAATTCAGATTTCTCAAAGATGGCAGAAAGAGGGCAGAAAAAATGCAACATTTTTTCGAGAAACGAAAACGCCAAAAGAAAATATTCAGTACTAAAATATAGTAAAAGCCTTTTAAATACCTCTTTTTTACAAAGAATTGACAGCCAATTTATTTTGAATGTTAATCAAGTTGTATATTTTCTTATTAGGTAAATTTTCAAATAAAATAGACGAAAACTCGTTTTCTTCTTGTACGAAAAAAACTTGTAAATGAGGATCAAAAGTTATGGTTTCAAATGATTGACAACACAAATATATTTGATCATCTGTTTTTATTATAAATTTAATTAGCTGATAAGATGGAATCTCATCTTCATAATGTTGAAATGTAATAAGGCATCCAGATTTGTATCTTAAATTAAATATTTCTATCCAATCAATAAATGTAAAAAGTTTAGATGGCAGCTTAAATCTGTTTTTAAATTCATTATATTCTCTTAAAGCCATGCTACTTTTTATGTCTAAAGCACGAGACTTAATGCTAATTTCATTATAATTAAAAAGAATATAACAACTTTTAATTTGGTTTTTTAACGCTAAAGTGTAAAGTAAATTTTTTCGACACTTTGCTACTCTTCCAATCTCTTTGAACTCTTGATGTTTGGCTTCAAATCTCATGCAACTAATGTGAAGTAAAGGCCCAATTGTGTTCATTATGTTAGGATAATTAACACAAAAATTAAATTTTGGACTTAGGTTCTCTTTAAACAATGATATGTACTGCTCATGGTGCTCACTAATATGATTTTCTAATATTTTACAAATATTTATATTGGTTTTCCCTATATAAATAATCAATATGATTTCTCTTAAATTCAAATAAATATTCCAAAATTTATTTCCTGGTGGTACTAAGTCACCGATTAAGCAGTTGATATAAAGTATAAAATTATTCATTTCAGCAGCAGAATACCTTAACTTGGTTGCGTTTAATAAAGTTTCCTCCCTAATTTGAGGTGGCTTGCTTAACAATTTACCATAATCAAACGATTTCAATCTATCATTAAGAACATTAAGCGGAAATATATTGTCTTTATAAATAAATTGTTTTAAAATGTTTATAATATCATAGTGCGCAACCCCCTCCAGAATATCATGCATTATATCTACGCTTAAGTTATCGACTACTTGAAAAGTATGCAACTCATTAAAAATTAATTTCTCTTTAATACCGGTTAATTTCATATCATTAAGTGCAATATCTTCGGCATAATTAATTTCATTTCTTAAACCGTTTAAATTCTGCGAACACAAAGTATTAGTTATACTCTTATCGCATTTGCAAATTCTACAAAAGACGTTTGCTCTGAAACTTTCACAAAATCCTAATATTTGGTTAAGGCCTAAATTGTCACCAAGTATAAGAGAAGGCATTAATTTAACATTTTTGTAATTTAAATGATTAACATTTATACCGATGGTTTGCAACTCATTTAATTGTTTAATAAGTGGAGAAAAAATACGGGTATTTGACTCCGAGCCTAATTATTTACGCTCCGATGCAAAAAAAAGCATTGCCATATAAATTTGGTTTAGTTTGGATTGCAAGTAAGGTGGCATACAGGCGATCATAATATAAACTGCACCAATTTTATGCTTATTACTGCTAGATTCCAAAGGATTATTTGGCTCAAAATCGTCGAAATATATAAAAATTGGAAGTAGTAGCGTGTCTTCATTTGCTTAAATTTGTTCAACTTTTTTAATCCAACTTGAACTTTGAATATAATTTGTTATAAATAAATTATTATCATTATGGAGCTCATTTATATAATTAAAAATATGGCAAAGCATATTTGTTTTGTTAAAAAGTTTAGAAAATAAGTCAGATAAATTTATTATTTGAATAGTTGTGTTCTTATTTTTTAAAACATTTCCATTTAAAGTATTTTTGAAATAAATACTTGTTTTAATTAATTTTGTTTCCGGATATGATAAGAAGCCAGCTTCATTTAATTTTTTAAATAATAAAAACTCTGAGTAAAAAGTGCAGCTATTATAAAGTTCATGCAAGTACTTAGATGCTAAATTATTGCAACCAATTTTAGAAATAATATTAGTTATTTGTAATTTAAAAAAATTAAAGTGCAGTTTTAATAGCTAATTTATAATCCTTCTGGAGACTGAATGTTCATTGTATACATTGACAATAACTTTAAGCATATCTTTTTCAACAGTTGCATATAATTCATCGATATTATCTGAATTATTTGCGAAATCATTAATTGAAATGGATACATTCCGGGCAAAATCAGATCTATTTAAAGGAACAGATAAATCAGTGCTTTTTTCACTTTGTATTACAGAATTTCTTTGAGATAAAATATTTTGCTGTAAGTTATGTCTATTTAAACCCATCTTAATGATTGAATGTATGAAAATTTTCGATTACAGTTTTCGAATGTGCATACAAATACTGTTAAGTTATGATTTTTTAGATGTTTGATATAATCGTTAACTGAACTGAATTTTAATTGGCAAATTCTACAGGGAATCATTTTAAAACATTAAACAATGATATTTATTGAAGAGATTTAATTAAAATATCAATGCTTGGCAAAGAAATTATAGAAATGCTTAAATTGAAAATTTGTCTTTCAACAAATACCCAAATATGCTTAGATTTTTCTGGATATGATATATCCAAAGCAAGAAAAAAATGAAAGCAGGTTTCAAAAGCAGCTAGTGGATTTTGAAAGTATAGTTTTTTACCAGCAATTGCAATAATTACTACTAAATTGAATCATTACTCATAAAGTGTTTTTTACTGTAACAGTTGCAGCATTAGGTGATAATAATAGAATATTTCTATTAGATGATTAATGTTTACATTGATCATATGCATAAGTGTAGTGTTTTAATCAAAGTATAATTATTTCGTACAATTCATTAGTATAAATTGGGATCACCAAGCATTTAGTTTAAATATATGATTGTTTCTCACAAATTTAACTCAAACAATCAGTTTTTTGAGTGTACCTTAAACAATTAAGGTGTTTGATGAAACTGAGGATCTTGAATGACAAAAGAGGTAAAAATTTTTTTTAAATAAATTAAAACAAAATCTTCAAAAAAATGTCGATAAAATCAAGGTCATAGTAAAAACTGTTATGTGAGCTAGTTTATGAATAAAATTGTACAAAAAATTACGTATTTTAGTCTAAAATTCTTAAAATAATCAAAAGGAATCAAATATTATTTCTAAAAGTAGTCGGATTATTTTTTCTTGACTAGTTTGACTATTTCGTAATTTCAAGTAATCATAATTATTTTTTGATTATTTGTAATCGTAATCTGTTTATTTATTTTATTTTTTTATTTATTTACTAAAATTTTTATTAAATCATAACGTTTACAATATTTTTACAAACTTAAAATGATCAGAGTACTTGTCTGTAGCTATGAGGACTAGTATCGACAACCTATCTCATATGATAAGTAAATAGAATTAAAAAACAAGAGCATTCAATTACTACTCAAAAACAATCAATTTATATCAAAAACATCTCGCTCAAGGTTCTCCACAATGATTGTAATTTCTTTTAAAATATAATCTAATTAACTACTAATCGTAATCGCTATTTAACAGCTATGGTAGCAACCCTTTTATGGAATGAAGTTAGTTATCCTATTTTCACAAATTTTCAAATTTTTTGCCCAAGCTGCTGCGCAACTCACTTGAATTAAGTACTCAAATTTAGTTGTAAATGCTTACATCAAGAATACAAGAATAGTAAGGGTTCTCATCTAAGCATGTAACTGACCCGTAAACATTGTAAACCTTGTGAACTTACATGCGCGTAAACTATCTGTCAAAATTTGTATGGGCGTGAGTTTACATCATTTCCGAGCCTAGTGTAGTGTAAACTAGCATGTAAATCTGCGTGTGTGAATGAGGGTTGCCTTTGGCGCTAATCATTACATATTTAAAGTAGTTGCAGTAAATATGAACACGTTTTACTTATTTTTCTATGTTAATGAAGGTTTTTAAAAAGTTTAATACATAAAAAAGTCATAATGTTGTCGCAGCTGTCATTTTGTCGACATTAACGCTATTTACACTTAATCGTTCATTAAAAGTTTAAATGCTTTACATGTTTACATGTTCACATGCTTAGATGAGAACCCTTAGTATATATTGACACTCGTATACCTCGCTGTATGCTTGCAAAAACGTTTATTGACTTTATTAAAGTTTTATTCCAGCTACTTAAATCTGAAAACATCAAATAAATTGATTATTAGTTAAATGTACTCATAGTATTGCTTAATTCGAGTAAATTTGAATTGATTGGAATATTAATTATATTATTTCTCTCCGTGTTTAAAACCATAAACAGAAATAACTAGATATGGGATATACATAGTAGATATCGACAGTGTTACGCTTGGAAGAAGAACACCATTTTTGTGTGTGTCCGAATCATTCATCAGTCAGTCTTTTCGAACCAGATCAGTCTGTTTTTGTGTTACCGTCAATAGCTTGTTGAGACTACAGCATTTCCTGTATCATTCCAACCATTCCGAACCATACAAAAGCAATTTGCTTCAAATTGCTTTTATTTATTTGCTCCGTTTTTTTATTGAATTCACTTTTATGTTTTCCACTCATTCAAACTACGTTTAACTCTAACTATAGCGTCAGTCAAACTCCAATTCATCCATCCAGCCATCCATCGATCGATCCATCCACTCCGCCATCAACGTCAAGTTCGCACTAATGTCGCCAATCGCAATGGGGTCCGTTTTATGTTCTCCCATGGTGATACTTCGCCATCACCTGCTGTTCCACGCAACCCCACTCTTCTTTGTCCGTTCGTTCGTTCGTTCGTCAGAGCATTATTTTGACCAATAATTTAAAAATCAATGATCGACAAGTAAAATCCAATTAACTCCATAAAAGCCAAGCTGCGTCAATGTGAGCAAATTCATTGTCTCGCACGTTTTGTGGCCACTTAATGCGCGCGCGCACACCAGGAGTTCGAGTTCCCATTTGGCACCCATTTTAACTTTTTTTTTTTTTCTTAAGTTTTTGTTTTTGCTTGTGAGCGACACAAAGCGTTCGCGAATCGGACAAGTTAACGTACAATCCACAACGACTGAGTGTGCTGCATCTTCGCTACGCAGCTGAGGTAGCGTTATCTGCGACTTATGCAGTTAAAACATATTTTCTACTTTTCAGGTTTAAAGAAATTTGTTAGCTGACTGCGCTACTGTGGCTACATCTCTTCAGCTACAACTAGTGTTTGTTTGTAAGTAGCTTCTGTTGTCTCTGCAGGATTTCGTTTTATCTATGAGTGGTAATCAGCTGGACAAATACACATAAGATGGCAGCATACTTGAGCGTGGTAAACATAAACACCGATGCTGACGCAACCTGCCTGCCATCCAGCCATTTGTTGGCTATCTTGGCGCGCATTCACATGTCACGTGAGCTAACACTGAGAGAGTTAACCACTGGCTAGACTCAACGAGGCACTCAGCGATCATCTGGGCGATTCAACGAATGGATGTTTTCATTAAAAGTGCTTCGCAAACAGCACAACTTAATACTTAATATCGACAATTTAGATAAGTCGAATATGCCAACTTTTTGTAGCTCCTTCGGTGGCGTTCGGCGATAATTATAATTGTGGGTACGTTTGGAGAATGGGACATATATACTAGTGAAAGGATGATGTTATGAGATGTAGAAGGGAGCTTTTCGTTAGCTGGTCTTACTTGGGAAAACTAAATAAACTATATATCTAAAGAGCGCTAAGCAAAACATTTAGACGGCGTCCCGTTAGACCCAAGAGACTTAAATATTCTTGAAAAATATTCATCATCCAATTTAACTCTTAGTAACTTTTCAACATACGCACAATCGTTCTTCTAAAACTTGTATGTTAACAACTTATGTTAACTAGAGTTCGCCAGTCGTCGAAATTCAAGATTTTCGCATACATTCTCTGTTCATTCGATACAAAACTAATGTCAAAAACATACGTTTTTCATAAAAATGTGGCATCACTGTTACTTTCCTAATGAGCACAATGTGAGCGCCTAAGAAGTCCAGAGTACCATGCATACACGAAGTATGCATGCTGTATGCAAATCAAGGCATGCATTGCCACAAAAAACAACAAAAACTTTTTAAGGGGACAATATCCCCCCGGGATTTTAAGAAAATGAAATTTTTAAAATAAAAATTTTTTGAGAAAGGAAAGAGATGTCTTATTCAAACTTTGCATATTTATTTTTATGTAAAAACAATTATACAAATTTTTTTTTTTTATTTTTCCAGCGTGTTTTTTGGCTGCTACAGGTTTTTGAAAATAACATCAAAAAATTACGGCGGGCGTGATTTTGGCTCACTGGAACGTTTGAAAAAATAATAAAAACAGGATTTTAATCAGCATCGAAGCCGCTGAATGATGAACTAAATGAAAAATTTTTTGGCCAAAATTGACAAAATGGCGTTGTTTTTTCGAAATTAGCCGATTTTGGGACCAAAAATCCCTTGAAAACCAAAAAATACTTTACCGATAACTCTATCCGCAATTCAATCTAAAGATTTATATGTGTACAATAACATATTAAAATTTCAGTAGTTTTTTTATCACGCCCGCCAACTCAAAAAATGTTATTTCTAGAAAGAGCGCTTTAAAGTTTTAAACACCGTCTATACGGCCTTGACGCTCTGCGTTTAAAACTTTAACCATTTAACATAAAAACTCATTTCGAATTTTATATCATTAAAAATAGATTCTTTGAGGTCTTTTGAGCCAAAATCAATCATAAACAAAAAAATCGATTTTTTGAAAATTCAGGGATGTAGTTAGTGTTCCTTTAAGGTATGACCTGCGGTTCAAGCCCACAAAAATAACGTTTTTTTAAAATTGCTGTAGCTCAGTCGTTTTTCAATTTATCAACTTTGGTTTTTTTTAAGTGAAAGTAAACGAAATTTTCTAACTTTTTCCGTAATTTTTTATGTTTCGATGTTTTTTATCCCCCTACCCAGAGCTATGAAAATGGGTACATAAAAATGAGAAGCCAACGGGGTGTCGTTTTTCTTGATAACCAGATATCGTATCGAAATTCTGAGGGCTGCATTTTTTGGTAATCACATCAGGCACGTCCTGAACTAGGATATTTCCAAAATATAAAAAATTTCCAAATAAATGGCCCGATTTTTAAAATCATGTTAAAAAATTAGCTTTTTGAACTTTGAACCGCACCACTCCCCCGGTAGTAGAGTTACCCCAATTATTCAAGTTCAGGACCTGCCTGACGTGATTACCCACAAAACGCCGCCCGCCGCATCTTCATCCGACTTCTGGTTCTCGAGAAAAACGACTCCCCAGTTTGAAAAAAGTAATTTCGAGAAAAACGCATTTGAAGTTTTATTACTGCGCTTCAGCGCGAGTAAATATATGCATTAGGGTGGTCCAAATTTTTTTTTCGTTTTTCAGATTGGCCACCCCATAAATTTGTAACACGTATCCATAGAAATAACATTGTAAAATTTCAGTTGACTAGCTTTACGGAAAGAGGGTGCTCAATAGAGTACGTTTTTTAACATTTTTGTGAAAAATGCTTGATCTTGACTTTTTTTTTGTTGCAGGTCAGTTTAAAATGAATTCATCAACTCGAAAAAAGACGAAATTTTTCTACTTGGATGTCGTGATCATGAATCATTGGTCAGGCTTAACCAGCTTCCAACACTTCGCCAAGTTCTACTCCGTTATCACTACCCATTCATCACAAATCTGGTATTCCGACAAAACAACCAAATTACTGCGTTGAAAAACTTATGAAAATTCATAAGAAGTGGCTGCTTTTAAAGAAAAACAAAAAGAGAGTTTCAGAAGCCCAGAAAAAAAGAGAGCAGTTGTTTACAGAAGAGCTAGATAAACTTTTTGATATTGCCCATGCGAACGCCATGAATTCAATAAAAATTGCGGAAGACAGAGAGTTTCTCGTTGATCAAAGAGTTGAACGGAAGATGATTATGACTGCGATTGACAAGAAGCTGGAAAAGACCAAAGAACGTTCTCTAAAACGAAAAAAAGAGCTGAAGAATTAAAAAAAATGGCCGCTAAAAGCAATAATTTAACTTCAGTAGTGTCTAGTCAAGAACTGGAATTTGATTCCAGCTTCACTAGCTCTTCGAGTGCCGCTAGTGCTTTACAAGATAGGAAAGACAGTAAATTTCTGGTTCCTTTATCAAAAAAGACACAGACACGGTACCAGTGCTAATGATGTTGTGCCATCGTCTAGTCGTATATTTAAACAACATGTTACCAGCGCTCTTGATCGTAACAAAATAACCGACCGAGAAGCCGTGCGACTGATTATTCCATTGGCTGCCGCACTTGGTCGTAATCCCACTTCGCTCCCCATATCTCGAAGCACAATTCGACGTGAAAGAAAAAAAGCAAGAACAGATTTTTATGCGAACATAAAATAAACATTCGGCCCGACTCATCCACTTGTAATACATTGGGATGGAAAAATACTTCCGCATGTAATAACTAATAAGAAAATAGAGCGCCTTTCGATTCTTGTTTCCGGTAATGGAAGCGAAAAACTGTTGGGAGTACCAAAACTTACAGCAGGAACTGGGGAAAACACATCCAAAGCTGTTTTTGACACAATGAAACAGTGGGATATTACAAATCAAGTTCGGGCTATGAGCTTTGATACTACTGCCTCTAACACCGGTGCCAAAAAAGGAGCGTGCACTCTCTTAGAAGCAAAGGCGGGCCGTGATCTTTTATGGCTTGCTTGTCGTCATCACGTATTTGAAATAATGCTTTGAAAAATATTTGCACTGTGCTTTGGGCCATCAAGCTCTCCCGAGATTCCATTATTCAAGAGGCTTAGAGATGTTTGGGATACAATTCCGAAAGAACACTATGATTGTCTTAACACCAGAACTAGCACGGAACAGTTCTCTGAAAATACTCTTGAGAGTCTTACTACTGCTGTAGCTGAAGAAAAACAAGTTCGGGATGATTACAACGAGCTAATAGAGCTTACAATGATTGTTCTGAACAAGTCACCAGAGAGAATTCATTGGCGTACCCAAGGACCAATACATCATGCTCGATGGATGGCGAAACTGTTGTATGCTATGAAGATTTTTCTATTTAGAAATAATTCACAAGCATTTAAGCTTACAAAAGACAAAAAAAACAAATCGTTCGTTTTGTTAGTTTCGCCGCACTCATATACACAAAGGTTTGGATCGAAGCGCCCTTGGCAGCAGATGCACCGATTAATGATTTGGAACTTTGGAAAAGATTAAAATCTTACGAAGAACGTCACTTATGGTATTTGTCTGATGAGCTGGTTGCCTTTGCCTTGTTTTCCGTCAAGTTATCTTATGGCGAGAAATTGGCAATTGTTCAAAGAATGGATGTTGAGGGCGGTTCCCGTTCAGTTGGAGGTGACTCTGCTAAATTATGCACGGAAACCACATTAGAAGCCTTTGCATCGCAAAGAACACTGAAAACGCTCTTGGTTCTAGACATCAACAACTCATTCTTGCAATTACCTCCTGAGACTTAGGGTGGCAATGGTGATTATCTTCAAAGCAAAAGTTTCATAAGAAATTTGCGTGTGGTTAACGACACTGCGGAGAGGGGTGTAAAATTGATTGAAGATTACAATTCGATACTTACTAAAAATGAGGAAGAAAAACAGTTTTTGCTTCATGTCGTTGAATACAACAGAAAGATCGGTTCTACTGAAACATCCAAAAAAGATTTAACCAACTTAGTTTTAGGTTGAGAAAAAAGGAATGGAACAAATATTATTTAAAGTATTGCCGTGTGTTTTACGTGTATTTAATATGCTTTTTTAATAAAAAAATTACTTCTAATTTATTAAATATAATTGTTCTTTTTAAGGATTTTATTCATAAAATTCTGATATTTCATGTTCGATGATCATCCTCTTGTATATAAGATAGGGGACTGAAATTTTGAAATCCTGCTACGAATGGTATGTGTAACAAAAATACTGTGTGGCTGGACTTCTAATTCAAAAAATTTTTTGTTCATATAAGCATGGTCCACTCTAATATGCATATATATAGCTCTGTAACTCCAAAAATAATTCGAATTTTAAAAAATCCTTTTAAGGCATTATTTTTGAAGGATTTTAGAAGACATTTATGAAAAAAAAAATGTGGAAAAAATTTTTTAACCTCAGGTCATAATTTAAAACCGCTGAAATTCTTGTTTTGCCGCTATTTTATGCAAACAGTACACCCAAAAAATATTTATCTTTGTAGAAATACAAACAGAGGCTATTCGTAGAATGTACAAATGCTTTGTACATAGTACAAACGTTTGTAGTGTTGGCCGCATGAAAAAAAAAAATTTGAATTCGTAACTTTGTACATTCTACAAACGCTAGTTTGTAAAAATCGATAATATATAAATTTGTGAACTGAACGAACATTGTTTGATAATATACAAAGCGGTGGCAGCAGCGTTCGTATATTTGTTCGTATCTTTGTAGATGAAACGAATGCTTTGTAAAATATACAAATATTTCTTTGTACAATGTACAAACGGTCATTTGTATTATTTACAAAGTCGTTCGTAGGCTGAAAAGAACAAACAGCTTTGTAGAATATAATAATTGTTTTGTACGTAGTACGAAGCTTTTTTTTGGGTGTATGCGTGTTGTTTACACGTATACACAGTAACATGCATACTAAAATACGTTCGCTGTTTGGTACTAAAGAATTACAAAAATAAAAATAAAAATTGTATTAAATTCCTATACATTTTGGCTATGCCGATTTTGTATGCATGCAGTCCTGTGTCCTGTGTCCTGTGTGTGTAACGGGCTCAAAATCCTGCTTTTTATTATTTTGTCCTGTTTTTTTTTTATTTCCTCCCACTATTGCAATTTAGTTTATTATTCATACTTTTTTTAGTAATAAGCCAAAAGTCTCAATTGATACACTCACTTTTCTATTTTTGCGACCTGATTCAAAGTGTATGTGCAACTCATTTTTTAAACTTGTCGAAATGTCGAAGCGAAAGTGTGTGCTAAACAATCAATAGTTATAGTGAGGGGCTCTACTCAAACTACAAAGGAGTACCTGGAAAATCTAATTAATGTGTCATTTGAATAGGACCAAATTTTTATTTTCGTTATAGTGAATATAATTAAATATTTAAATAAGAGGATTGAATTCCATTGTTGTTTTAACAAAATCTACATACATAAAAATGGATCGTGATTTGTTCGGATGCTTAAAACTTTAAAACGACTGGACCAAAATGGATACTTCCTTCTACGGGTTTGTTCGGAATTGCACCGCGAAGGTTTAAGAAAAAAGTTGCCACACCCTCTTTCACCGCCCACAAATCAATAAAAATGCTTTATTCAAGACAATTTTGGTCGTATTAAACTAAATTTTGTTAATTAAGTTCGTATGATAACTGTCGGTAACTATACTAAAAATGGGCGTGGTTACTCAATAGCTACGCCTACTTTTAAGAAAAGATCAAAAGACTTCGAAACTACTGGTCCGATTGAGCTAAAATTTTGGCAATGTATTTGTTTCGAGTACGAGATGGTTTTAGAAAAAAATTTGTCACGCCCCCTTTTAACGCACACAAATATGTATAAAATTTGTGATATGGAATAGCTTTAGAGTTATAGGCCAAAACACATAGGGGGCTTGCATGCTTCAAGCATTTGACATTTGAGATTGCATATACATTTTCTTATAAAGTAGCCCACATCAAAAGCATGCATGCAAGCATGATGCTTGAGGCTTGCCTTAAGTTGCTCAACTTTTAACTTTTTGCAGGCATCAAAGCTTTGACAGACATAAGCATCAATTAGCTTTACTTGAAAAATCTATATTAACACATCCAATTGCATTTATTGATTGCTGGAATTATTTTAAATTTAATTCAATGTATTTCCTCGACTTTTTGTTGAACATTTTTGTTTAGTTCATCATTTTTGGCATTTTTTATATATTCGATGTATGCTTGCTATGTGTTTTAATGGACCATGCTTCACAGACATGATGCAAGCTTGAGGCATGCATGCTTTCTATGTGTTTTCGCTTTGTGGGTCGCACAGCCTCGAAATTCGGTATTTGACCACAATTAACACGTGCAGTTTCAGTGATGCCATTTTATAGGAGTTGGACAAGGGGGAGTGAACCTCCCATACAACCCAAATTAGCGATGTCGAATAGCTATGGAGTTATGAGTCGCACAGCGTCGGAACTCTATATTTCACCTTAAATAATACATGCAGTTTCATTAATTACATTTATGAACGTTGGACAAGGGGCATGGCACCTCCCATGATAGGGAGGTTAAAAATAGGCGGTGACCAACCTTTTGCTATCAAATAGCTTTGGAGATATAAGTCGCACAGCGTCGGAATTCAGTATTCAACCTCAATGTACTATGCAGTTTCATTGATTGCATTTCATGGGCATTTGTAAAAAGGGCCATGGCACCTCCTGTTTAACCCAAATTTGCGAGTTGGAATAGCTTTGAAGTTATAGAATTCAGTATAAGAATTCAGTATTCGACCTCAATTTATAAATCCAGTTTCATTAATTACATTTTATGGGCGTAGAACAAGGAGAAGTGGCGGTTCCCATACAACCCAAATTTGTGCTATCGTATAGCTTTAGAGTTATTAATCGCACAGCGTTGGAATTCAGTATTCGGCCTCAATGTACACATGATGTTTTATTGATAGCATATTATGGGCATTTGTCAAGGGGGCGTGGCACCTCCTATTTAACTGAAATTTGCGTGTTCGGATAGCTTTGAAGTTATAGGTCGCACAGCGTCAGAATTCAGTAATCGACCTGAATTTATAAATCCACTTTCATTAATTGCATTTTATTGGCGTAGGACAAGGGGGAGTGGCGTCTCCCATGCAACCAAAATTTGTGATATCGAATAGCTTTGGAGTTATAGGTCACACAGCCCCGGAATTAAGTATTCGACGTTAATTTACACATGCAGTTTCACTGATAACATTTAATGGGGGTTTGACAAGGCAATATGACAGCAACGCGCAGGGTCTCAGCCAGTTACATATAAAATAGAAGTACCTAATACTAATTGATATTTGAAGCTTATGCTGCAATTCCTAAATCCATATATATAAAAATGGATCGTGATTTGTTCGGATGCTTAAAACTTGGAAACGAATATATGCTCCGATTGAGCTCAAATTTTGGCAATGGATTTGTTTCGAGTACGAGATGGTTTAAAAAAAAAAAACATTTCCACACCCTGTTTTACCGCACACAATTATATAAAAAATTTGCGATATCAAACAGCTTTGGAGTTATGGGTCCCACAGCCTCGGAATTCGGTATTCGACCACAACTTACCCGTGCCGTTTCACTGATGACATTTTATGAGAGTTGGACAAGAGATGTGGCACTTCCCATACAACACAAATTTGCTATATTGAATAGCTTTGGAGTTATAGGTTGCACAGCATCAGAATTCAGTATTCGACCTAAAATTACAAATGCAGTTCTATTGATTTCGTTTTATGAGCGTTGGAAAAAGGGGCGTGGTCCGTACCATACAACCAAAACTTGCAATGTCGTATTATTGCGATTATTGTAATAAAATTTAATACAGCAATCCCCGCTTAAGTGCATCCTACTTAATTGATTTCCTCGCTGTAATAAACGAAAAGCTGTGTCAATATTACTCTCCCATAAGAAATGTACGGTGTTATTCCCGTTTAACTGATTCCCGCTTAATTAAATTCCCCGGTTATTTGCTCATAAAAATTTGGGCCATTGAGCAAAATGAATATAAAAAATCCCGCTTAGTTGTTACCCAAAAATGTGGCTCACGGCTTTCTGGGAAACGAAAGAAAATGTCACTAAATCCGTAATTTCATTGCCTTTTCAATAATATATGAAATATTATTCTCGAGTTTACCAATAACGAGATATTTTGGTTTATGTTGATACACTACCTAAAACACGCCTTTTTACCGATATCTCAAAATGAAAAAAATTTCCTTTGTTGTGATCACCGACCCATAAAAAATTACTTTGGTCCGAGGTGCATTTTACGTGTAACCCAGTGTAATTAAAGAAAAAGTGCAGTCAAGGAGTATTTTTTGAAGTGAAAACTTCTTTAGGCGCGTTGAACGATTTTGGTAGAGGGTAAATCTTTGGTTTGCGTCATCTTTTTTTTTCCGAGGAACTCTCGTCATCAATACAGACAGCAAAGATAACAAGATAGGAAAATAAGAAAACATAACTTCAAAAAATGTTTGCATGTATTTGTGCATAAAAATATCAACAATGATCGTCACTCTTGTTCTTACTCGGCTGCAAGCTCACAAAGAAATCACTTGGCAACCCCTCAAATTAATGCATATAATCTGTTTGTTAATATATAAATACTTAAGTTAGGTTGCAATAAGATGTTTGCAACCAAAACTTATTATTAATTCGCTTTATATTGGTCTATATATGCTTTTAAAGTTTGGCAATTTCTTCAGTTGTTGTATTTATCAACATTTTTGAAAAATTTGCTTTTACTCAAACAGCCGCTATTCATGGTGAGATTTAAAAATGGAACGATCTTCTTCTTTTTCTGCTTTTTTCTGCTGGAATTTCGTTTGCAAACAAGAAAAATAATGTATGGATTGAGTATTTTAACATTTTAATCTTTAAGTTGTGATAAAGGAATATGTGGAACATTCGAATAATTACATGCATGCTCTTATTTTATTATATAACTTTGTTTGACGATTTTCGCACTTGTTGTATTTGTCAGTGGCTTTTTATTTTCACCACTGCGGCATTTTATTTTCAGAGTTGTCAACTATCATTGGCCGCATTCAGCGCAGACAACTGTTGTGAACTGTAATGGTAGCGCTACCTTAGTTCACGATGTTTTTCTCTGAATGTGTTGCTACTCTACACGTCAGAAGTTAGATTCAATTTAATTTTTATGTAAATTTAATTTAATTGCAAAGGTTTCTCACTCCGGTGCATCAGTAAGTGCAGCAAAGTTAAATTGGCTTTCTTTGCTGACGAACGTCCTCCAAGAGCCACCACCAGGGATAGCCAGCAATGATTACACGAAAGTAATGATTATAAAAAATTACTTATTACAATTAATCATACACAAATTTATTACTTGATTACTTAAAATAAGTCATTAATAACTTTAAAGTATTCAGTGATTTTTTTGAGAAATCAGTAATCATGCAAAAGTAATCAGTGATTAATTTAATTAATCAATCACTTTCCAGTAATGAATGAATTATTCTGATTAAGAAATTTATCAGTAATCAGGCTTAACCATTCGTTGATTGCAGATTTTCTTAACTAATATAGTGTTTTATATCTGTTTTATATATGTCGTTCAACTGTAAAACTGAGACAAGTAAAATACAGAAAAAGTTTCTGAGCACTATTGTTGCCACTTCTTTAACAAAACCAATCTTACAAACATTAACATCACTTATATCTGCTTCACTAATAGCTGCTGAAGAAAATATTGTATTCATGGTAAATAGCAATTACTGGAATAATAAAATTACATACAAATTTTGAATTTTTGTTTGACGAGAAGTAATCTGTAATCACCGGAAGCTGGGTCTGATTACTGACTACTTGATTTATTAAAAAATCATGTAATTCCATGTTACGATTACTTAATTTTTTTTAAAATCATGTAATCACCTTGCATGGTTACTTTATTTTTTATAATCTCATGTAATTACCTTACCATGATTACTTAATTGGAAGTATTTTTATTTGGTTTTCAAGGTGATTTTTCTGAATATTTAGAAAAATCAAGTAATCTGTGCAATCTGAATACATGCAATCATAATCAGTAATCGTGATTTGTAATCATGGCCATCCCTTGCCACCACCAGCAAGTGCAGTGCAAAATTTGTTGCTAGCCATCATCCTAAAAGTGCCATCACCAGCAGTACAAGCAAGTGCAGCGCAAATGTCCTGATTCTTTTGCATGCCAACGTTCTCTGAGAGTCACCCGGAGCAGCACCAGCAAGTGCAGCACAATTCAATTGACTGGTCAACTTTCCAATATTTCAGAAGCACCATTAGCACTTTTAGATCTAAAGTGGAGACATTAAAAGAGACTTCACGACAGTCAAACAAAATACAAATATGAAAAATTGCAATTTCATTTTATATCAGCAGTTAGCAGCTCTGAAGTCTCTTTTAATGTCTCCCTCCACTTGAGATCTTGCTAGCAGGCAAACAGACAAAATAGCAAGCAAAGTGCTGTATATTTTCGCCGCCAATTCGGTTCATCTCCTCTAACGCTGCACAACCGCTAGGATCTTGTCATTAGGGGCCCTCAAATGATACTACATGTCCATCCGACCTGTCAAGTCATCACACATGTAGTACCGTTCGTGTGCAAGAAATCAAGGCGGATGGACATGTCCGATGGAAGTTGAAAAATTTTTACTTTTTGCTAAGTACGTCCGACATGTAGTTCCGTTTGCGTGCGCGGCCATTCAACTTAATACATTTTGCCATTTGTTGAAAATTTTCAGTGAGAGCACATCTCGCGGCATAACTGCCGAACGTAACAAATGTTATATTTTGACGCGAATTTTTTTATCTTTACCTAAAATTGTGATGTTAATTGTAAATGTTCAAAACAATTAATATTAATATTTTTAATTGATGTTGACTCTTCGGCAGCTAAAAAATAATGAAGTCTATCAAAAGTCTATCCGTCATGTGCGATGTGTGTGAGGGCAACGAGAAAAGTCCCGTTACTTTATCGAACTACATGTATGTCCGTCATGTAGTATCGTTTGAGGGCCCCTATTCTCTTTGCGTTGTTTATGTATAAATATATAAATATCCGATATATAAATATATAATTACTATATTGTAGTAATTGCTAATATATATATATATTTATATATCGGATATTTATATATTTATACATATACGGGATATATCCGATACGGTAACACTTTTACTAAAAACAAATAGTTAGAATATATATATATAATACATAGTAAATATATATATATTAGGGCGGGTCAAATTCTGGCTCAGCGAAATTCGTAAAATACATGTAATTTCAAGACTTTTTCTCCACTACAGCATATACAAATTCTGAAAAAAAGCTGTGCGGACTTTCGTAAATAGATTCATACACATACATTCATACATTCATATTTTATAATTGAGAACAAAATCTATTTACGAAAGTCCGCACAGCTTTTTTTCAGAATTTGTATATGCTGTAGTGGAGAAAAAGTCTTGAAATTACATGTATTTTACGAATTTCGCTGAACCAGACCACCAAAAAATTCGTCCATACAAATTGACCCGCCCTAATATATATATATTTATATATCGGATATTTATATATTTATACATATCTACATATATATAGATCATATATATAAACAATTTAGCTCATTGAGAACATTTAAAGAGTATTTATGTATATTTATATAATAGCAATTACGTAATAAACCTGCAAAATAATTAATATTATCAGTATTAATGGGAAAACTAAAGTCTGCTTATCCTAAGCATGCTATTTTTTAAACGGTTTAGCATCAATTTCTTATATGAATTATATATAATTTATATGCTATAGATATTTCTTAATTCTATAATATTCTATTTTTAATACACAACGCAATATAGAAATGGTGAACATGTATATTGTGTTAGTGTCATGATATAAATAGATATAAATAAGCTTTAATTTTTTATATTAATTCAATAATGAAATAATTTAAATAAATTACTTAAATTATAAGTATTTTTGATATGGTAATACTTTTGCTTAAAAGAAATAGTTTCAGTAATATATAAAAAATTTAATAAATTGCTATAAGCTCTTAACAAAAATAATTCTAATTTTATATGCCGACTGTAGCTGCACAATTAGAATTCAAAAGGTCTACAAAAATTTTCCAGCTAACTGCGCCAACAACAATTACCAAGGAAATCTACAAACAAGGACGCACAGAGAAGAACAAGATCATAGCGTAACTTTTAGAACTTTTTGATATTCATCCTACATATAGGACGGACTGCAGTATGAGCAGTATGAGCCGAAATTAAGGGTGACTTTTTACGCAAAGCAACTTTCGAACAGTTTTGAAAGCACAACTATATTACTACTTTCAATAAAACGAAAACTATTTAAATTTGCTCGGTAGGTAAATAAAATGTTATTTACAGAGTTTTAAAGTGTTAGAGTTTAAATATTTTTTGAAAACCTGATCTTTTTACCTATATTTCAATATTTTATTTATGCAAAATAAAGAACGTTTTTCGGCATGATGCTTGTTAGTAACAAAGCAAATCCATAAAGTAAGGCCATAAAAATCAGTTATTGTCCATTTAATGTCGTCGCACAGTGCGCTTTTTTTTGATTTTAGGATGACATTTGCATTATCTCAGAAACTATAAAAACTAGGGTCATGAAATTTTGTTCAAATGAGTTTTAATTAAATATAAGCACAAAAAATTATAATTCTAGGTCAACTGCAACGCCTACCTCCCATACAAAACATATTTTTTTAATAAATAAAAACACGCATAAAATTGCTTATTTATGTTTTTTAAAGAGTAATTTAGTTTATTTAACTTCACTTAACCATCATGATAAAATATTTCAAATCGGATAACTTTAAGATATATGTCCTATAAAACAATATTACCAAATTAACGAAATTTAAAAAAAATTTCAAAAATGGTTGCTAATAAAAAATAAGGTCATAACTTGTTTTAAATTATGAATTCTATTTTGTTTTTCTTTAAATTTAAGAGCACCTGCAAATTGTCTTGTAAAACAGTGCGTTTTAGGGCAAAATTTGATTTTTAAGACTTTTCAAATTAAGTGTCTTTTCTTAATAGCAGCTAGATGCAGCAATTTTTTACAGAAACAGAAGATAGAAGTATGATATTTTATGTTAGTCATAGCCTTCGACTTTAATAATGTTTAATTAGCTAGATATTTTCCACTAAATTTTTCTTAAATTTTCATTCCTTGAAATTTTCATCATTTCTATTTTTATTTATTAACATTTTTAATTGTATTCTATATTAAACTCAATGGCGATTAAGACATAAAAAAGTCAAAAAAACAAAACCTTGAAATATATTATGTGCTCGAAGTTATTATTGTTTAAACTTGACTTTATTTTTTTGGATTTTATTAAGCTTATTTTTGTAAAAAAAGTTTTAACTTTGACGAATTTTATAAAAAAAACCACAGAATACATCAAGTTTTTAATACTTCATTCATAATACATGTTTTATTATCTGATGAATAAAAATATTTTTTATAAAATTTAACAAAAATAAAACCCAAATGTCATCCTAAAATTAAAAAAGCGCACTGTGCGTCGTGATTAATGCCCCTATTATGTACGTATTATGTATGCGATGGTATGCGATGTTGACTCGCTTCAACTAAATTTTTTCCATATGACGTATTGCATATATTTTAATTGAACCATGTAGTTTGCTACCATCTATTAAGAATTTTCAAACGACGTAGTTCAACTGAAATGTATGTAAAAAGTTATACGAAAAAAAATTAGTTGAATCTAGTCAACTTAAGTTGAGTTGTAATACATAATAGGGGCCTAAGTATTGTCTTGCTTACACTGACACTTTGTTTGATTGTAGCGTTAATCATTGTTGAATTTTATGTCATACAAGTCAGTTGAATTGTATCGTTCCCTAGAGAAAACGCTACCATGACGGATATCTGTGGATAAGTATAAAAATGGAACGATTGCTAATACAAAACAATGAACAAATGATGACGATTTTATGTGTCAAACGCCGAATGCGTTTATTATTTCTATAAAAATCATTTCTTTTTCTTATTAAGGAACAACTAATAACAGTGGCAAACATGACTTTTTGCTTATGTGTTTTGTTGTAATCGAAAAATTGCTAGTTAGGCATAATTATTTATTTATTGATCTGACTAACTAAAGGTGTTGGAAAATAATTTCCAGAGATCGAAGTGTTTTTGCACCGGCAACTTCATCGTACATTAATATTTGTCTAAATAGTTCCGGCTACGTACATATTTGCACTAGTTTCATATTGCCATTTTTTTCAAAACTACTGCATAAAAATTGTAGAATTTCTGAAATTTATTCTAACCTCCTTATCTTAACCTTTGTTACGCCATTAAAGCAATTTTTACTATTAACAAATTATAGCCAATGCATTAAACATTTCTCGCTACCTTAACAATGACATTTTTCCAAAGTAAGTAAAATATGCAAATTGCACTCGTTGCTCATATAAAAATTTTCAACTTTTCAAACAAGCATGAAAAATCAATTACCTTTGGAGCGCTTCCAACTAAACGCAAGCTTAGCTACGACAACAGTAACAAAAGTTGGCGCATTATAATGCCAATTGCGGCAGCAGTTTTAGTTTTGGTATAATTACGTTGCGGTTCAAACAATCAAAAGTTAACGACCGCATTTAAGTCGTTTAGAAAAAAAAATAAAAAAATGATATGGTAAATTAAAAAACTATTACTATAAAATGCTAATTCCACACTCATGTAATTTGAATTGCATTCTAATTTTGAATTTGGAAGTAGCTTAGCACTGCTAGAAAATGCATCATGAAAATGCATGGGCTTAAGCTGATATGCAATGGTCTATGATGGCAGCGGCAAGCTTTTGGCAGGGTCACCCATGCCATACAGGCCATTGTGGAACAAGGAACAAAGAGCCATTCATTCCTACCTATATCCCCTCGTACTCACCATACCTTTCCTATTCATCCTAGGGCTGAATCAAGTTTTCATGCGACCCGTGCCGAATGTTTACTAGGCTGAAGGCCCATCAAATATAGTGCAGTCCTAAATGGAGTATATCGGATACCTGGCGACCTCCGATACTATTTAGCCTTACCCGCACACAGGGACCTCTGTTGGCACCCACTGTCCATTGTCAAATACTCGTGAGTAGACCCCACACATGGATACAGACAACAAAAAACAAAAACCTAGTGAGTCCGGTACTCCTAAAAAACCGGAAGGGAGCTCTACTTCCGTCGCCGTCAAATTGGTGGTCGTTAAAAGGCGTTAAGCTGCGGCGCAAATAAGGTGGTCTCTGATCAGTCAAAAAAATAGACCAGCACACCGAAAGCTAGCAAACCGGCCATTAAGGCAGTTTCTGGAGCAGTGGGCGCTGTTTTGAGCCCTTCGGCACAAGCCAAGGCCAGAACTAGTTCAGGCAGTGGCTCATCGAGTGTAAAGGCCCGAATTGAATCCGGTCCCAGAATAGCAGCTGATCGGCTTCCAGGTTCGCTCGATAGTAGCAAACGGGTTCATTCTTAAAAATAGGCCTGGTACGAGTTATGTGCCAAAGCAAAAGTGATGAAGGGTCAGCAAGAGAAAGTGGGGTCTCCTCAAAAAGCCGAATGTGCTCTCGCAAACAATAGGCAGAAGTTGACGGATGAAGTTAGCCGACGCTCCGACATAGCTCCGTGTAGGACAGCACGGACACTAACGAGAGGGGTGAGTCACTTTTTGATTATTTATTAAGTACCAACCTATATTGTAGATGGCCTTCTTTGCAAAAGTATTTTGGATCCTCCCTGCCAGGGCAGATTCTAGAAGTGGCATTCAATAAACACAGGTATACTGAAAAAAATCTAAGAATTTGCAAATGGTCTACTCGTAAAAATGTGATTTTGGAGGATATTTTTTCAGTAGTTGTTAATCGAAGTTTTTTAATACAGTAAAGATACTTCAAAATTGATGCCTGTATATTATTAGCATGTAAAAATAGACGCTGAATTCATTTTTAAAATTAGATTTTCAATATATATTCCATTTAAGTCCCCAAACCCTTGACTTAGTACTTTTTGTCATCTTTTGAAACGTACAAAAAGTTAAAATCGGCTCATATTTGCCCAAAAATAATTTATTTCTGTGAAGCTGGATATACGATTTTTTATTATATCGTTCTCAGAGGGATCAGAGGGTTGCTGGTAATCAAGATCTTGTAAATTTTTATCACTTGGATTTTTTCCGGGTTTTCAAAATCTTGCACATTTTCATCAATTGTTTTTTTCCGGGATTTACAATTTTCTGCTATCTTCGGTTAGATTATCTTAGGATAAGATTTTTTTCTTTTCGCTTATTAATGGACTTGTAGCTAGTTTATTCTCGTTTTTATGTTCAAATTTAAAAAGTTTAAATTTTTGCAAATTTATTTTTCTCGATCTAATTGTAATTTTCGTTTTCCAGCTCCACTTTTATATTTTCTAGCAGACATATTTTAAAATAAGATTTTCATATTTGTCTGAAAATAAAAAAGAACTCGATAGTTTTCTAAAAAAAACAGAGTGAATGAGATAACCTACGTTATATTTTCCCTCTCGTCGCATTTAAATCCTTTAAAGAGTTCATTCGAAATGATAAAAATCGATTAAAAATTTCATTCACTATTGAAAAATAAAATAAAAAAAAATCATGATTTTTAAATCTTTATACTTACTAAGAGCAGGAGATCTTTTCTTATGCTGATAACTTTCAATTATAAGACCAATAAAGGAATGGTCCGGTCCTTATAACTTTTAAGTTATTCGTTGCCAGTAAACTAAACACTCACTAAACATAGTTCTAACAATAACACAGTCTGCTGTCATCGTCACTTTGGTGACGAGAAAAGAGGTGCAGAAAAAACACAAAACTGCTTTGGGCGATAAGCGGTGGGTGGGTCCCCGTAATGAACGCACGCGCGAGAAAATATACCGACTAAAACCAAGCGACGGAGAATTCCCCGTTCTGTTCGATGGACGCGCATTGGATTTTGGGTGCCCTTTGTACACTCAGGGAATTATTGAATTTCGTACACGGCTGCCATGAAAAAGATGAGGCTGTAGTAGCCATATTAGAGTTATTATACAGGGTCCGCCATCTAACTTTTTTTTTCAACTAGTGCTTATTTCGTGAATGGTAACACTTAGCTCATGTCTGATTTGACAGATAATTAGTTTTATCCTTCCGCTGAACGAATATGGTTGTGTATACGCTTGAACAATGCTGGGAAATATTGCGACATTACTTTGAAAATCATGGTAATGTTGCAGAATGTGTGCGAAAATTGCGTACGGATTTTGGAGGAAGAGAAGCACCGTCAGCTCCGTATGTTCGTTATCTTGTGAAAAAAGTGAAAGAAACTGGCATCCTCATCGATAAACCAAAGCGTGAAAAGCCAAAAGCAGTGCGTACACCCGAGAATATTGCTGCTGTGGCAGAAAGTGTGCGTGAAGCGCCATCAACATCAATTCACCGTCGTTCTCAACAATTGAACATTTCGGAGACATTATTGAGACGAATTTTGCATAAAGACCTTGGTATGACGCCATACAAAGTCCAATTGGTTCAGGAGTTGAAGCCAACTGACCATCCAATGCGTTTTCGCTTCGCTAAGTGGGCCTGCGATCGACATACAGAAGATGCCGATTTTGCCAAAAAAAAATCATCTTTTCAGATGAAGCTCATTTTGATCTTGGCAGGCATGTAAACAAGCATTTGGTATGTAAACAAGCATTGTCGCATTTGGGGCACAGAAAACCCGCACGCATATATTGGAAAGCCGCTGCACCCAAAACGAGTCACTGTTTGATGCGGATTTTGGTCCAGAGGCATAATTGGGCCATTTTTCTTCGAAAATGAGCAAGGAGTGGCCGTTACAGTCAATGGCGATCGTTATCGGGCCATGTTGAACGAATTTTTGTTCACAAAAATTGAAGAGGAGGATATTGGCAACATTTGGTTTCAACAGGACGGCGCTACGTGCCACACAGCCGAAGCTACACTCGATGTTTTGCGCCCTGTTTTTGAAGATTGCATTATCAGCCGCAGAGCTGATGTCGTTTGGCCACCTCGGAGCTGCGATTTGACACCGTTGGACTATTATTTGTGGGGTGCCCTCAAAGATAAGTGTTACGCCGACAAGCCAGAGACAATTGACGCTTTAAAGGACAATATTCGTGAAGCCATTGGTGAAATACAGCTGCACACAATCGATAATGTGCTTAAAAATTGGACCGATCGTGTAGGCTACTGCATGGCCAGCCGAGGCAGACATTTAAATGAAATTATTTTCCGTTATTAACCGGAAGGATTGTACTTTTAAATAAAAAAAGAAATTTGAGAAAATATCTAGTAGTTTTTTTTTATAGAATTTTCAAAAAAAAAAGTTATTTGGCGGACCCTTTATATGAAATGAAGTCACCTTAGCTGAAAGTTTATTCCAAGCCCTTTACGAGAGCTCTCATAAACAGGGTTGCCACCTACTAACCACATAAATTTTTTAAATTCTGTCTTCAGATTCGAAATCAGCTACCCCTAACACTGTTAAATTATGTTTAAAACTATTAAAAATACATATTATTAGGTTGCAACCCTATTATACAAAAATGACATAATTTTTAAATTCTGACAGCGAATTCGGATTAAGCGACCCATTCTTACCTAGTATTCACGCCAGCACCGAATTCATAAAAGTACAAAAAAATTAGGTGGCCATCCACAATATTGAATTTTTAAATTCTGAGTTCAGATTCGAAATCAGCGACCCCCTAACACTGTGTTTAAAACTCTTAAAAATACATTTTACTAGGTGGCAATACTGTGGTAAAAATTTAGGTGGCAAGCCCAACCTCCATCTTAAATTTTAAGACTGTGGCATTAGATTCGAAATCAAATCCGTTGGCGGAATTTCAAAATTACAAGAATTCGCAAAAATACAAAATAATCTAGGTAGTAACTCTATCCGGCATCTTGAATTTTAAATTTTGACATCAATTCCAAAATAAGCATTCCCTAAAACTGCTAACCACAGAGTCCACAGAACCCATAAAAGTTCTACTACACTTAAGTTTTCTCTTCACAAGCTCATTGAATTTTTTGAATACTTGCTTTAAATTCAATTAATTGGATACTTGCGAGCTTACAAGCTTTTGCCGATCGTTTCAAGCTTTTAAACTTTCTGCCCGACAAAGTAAGTCTAAACAAGCCAAGCCAACGAGCAAGCATTGATATGAAAAATGTACGGAGTTAACCCAAGTTTTTTCATGAGTAAAAAAAGTTTTTAAGAAGTTAAAAACGTTTTGTCGCCGTAAAACGCAAAATGAATTGCATCAATATTTTTTTTTTTTTTGTTAATATAAAACTTTTTTGCTTCATACAACTCATTTTCAAAGCTTGGAGTAAATTAAAAGCAGTTTTAAATTAACTCTGCATCTTCTTTGAACATTTGTCCTTTTAACTCTATTAAAACTTATTGCAACCATCTATGAAGAACGTCTTTGTTTTTTAAAGCTGAAACGGAGTTATGTTTAGCGCGAAACAGAGTCTGCTCGAGCAAATATTTCTGTTGGTTCGTTTTACTTTGAATGAAGAGAAAGTACTCAAATATTTTAACAAGCAAATCAAATGTGCTGTAAGCATTAAATGTTGCATAATGATAACAAAGGTCCGTTTTTACTATTGCGAGTTATATGTTTTCGTATATCTTTATCGAAGTGAAACTTCTTATGCAGTTATTTGATATAGAGGGTAAAATTTTTCGAGTCTCGTCACGAAAGTTTTTTTTTAATCTCGTCACGAAAAATTGTGTACAAAAGCAATGATATTTTTTTTTTTGTATGGGGACTCCTAGAAGGGTGGCAGATAGAGTGTATATGTGTTTACAAGAAATGTTAAATAAAAAAAACAATAGGACCAGCTTATACATTTGACCTCCCTAGGGGTTATCAATTTTTTGAACTATAATAGACAATTTCTTCTATTTTTGGTGTCTTTTGTAGCGGGACCCCCAGAAGGGTGGCAGATAGAGAAAAGGTGAGTTCAAAAGAAGTGTTAAGGGGGAAAAATTAATAGGACCATCTCATATACTGATCCCCCTAATGGTTATAGATGTTTTGATATGAATTATAAAAGCCATTTTTTTAATTTTTTGTTTTTTGTATGGGGGCTCCCACAATAGATCCTCATAGGTGAATTTTTTCACGTTCAATGGTAATTATCAAATCACGAACTTATTCCGCATACATCGCAAACCATTAAGACCAGTATTACTAAATGAAGCACCAACCAATGACATGAAAATATTAAATAAACAGAATATTTTTTATGAAAATTTCGTATTGTATATCGTTTGAGTTGCTATCTCTTTCTTACTCTCTGTTTTTTTTACAAAAATCTATCTTATTCTTTATATTAAGACGTTTCCTTTCTGTACTGTATACACACTATACCGTAATATTTTTTAACCAGCGGTGTATTTTTTATAGAAAATTTTGGGAAACTAAACAATTTTATTAAATTTAGTATACAACTGTTGTTTTAATAAAAGTCAAGATACATTTTTTTAAAGGAATTTATGAGTTTTTTGAGCATACTAAAGTCACATATTACGATATTTTATTAGCGAAACTACATTAAACGCTAATTAACAAATTTTTAATGTATGTTTCACGACATTTAGGCAACCCTGCTCACTTAACACGAATCGCCTTGAGAATATTCTACCTATTTTTATACCAAATTTAATTATTCTAACATCATATCGGAATTAAGCCTATTAAATTAAATGCCACGTCCATTTTTGCTTTAGTATAGGAACACAACTAACTCATCTTTCAAAAAACTTTCATAAACCTAGCGTTCACCCTGTTGTTTAATCCTTACTTAATTTTGATAAATGCTTAAAAAATATCTTTTCCCTCATTCAACTAACAAAATTACAGCAATCAGTTGAAAAATCAATGCAAATACTTATGCCTTTTTTCAAATATGTTAAATACAAAAATCCCTTTTTTAAAAAATTCCCCTTAAAATTATAGGAATGAAACACCTTTGAAACAAATTTTGAGAGTTGAGCGCAATTTAAGCTCAAAAGTAAAAAAGTTTTGTTTTATAAGAAATTATAGAGATTCAAAATTGCCAAATCGTGGATAAGCTGCTCTATGAGTATGGAGAAGAGATTCTGTTTTCGGCGTTAACCTGTCTTTAATTTCCTTTTAATTCAATTGAAATAAGATATAAATAAAAATAATTAAACACAAAAGAATTTACGGTTTCTTTATTTGACTCTTTTGTGGGTGAGCTTGTTTATTTTTAAAGCTTTATGCTACATTTAAATGAGTTGCTTCTAGTTTTTTTTGAGTGAACTCAAAATTTAGAAGATCTCAATTTCTCAACCTTAAAACAACCCAAAACGGACAAATCTAATTTTTAAAGTAAATTGAACACACAAACGGAGTTAAATATAGTTTTTACAGCTATGGCAAAATACCATGCACGAAAAGAGTTAAATTGACTCCGAATATAACTTTATTTACTCCGCTTTTTTTTTTTGGGTGTACGATTACAGTAGTTTTAATTGTGATTTTTATTGATTACGATAATTGTAATCAATAGATTTTTCTATTACAATTACAGTACTCATAATTGTAATCTGCGTGTATACCGATTACACTAATCGTAATAATACTTTTCTTACATTACAATTACAGTTACGATACAATTACGATTACGATAGTCGTTAATTTTTAAAGATTGCGATTACTGTAATTGTAATGGGAAATTAATTGTAATTGCAAAATACCCAGCTCTGAAAACACCCTGTAACAAATTGGGAGACTTTCGATTTTGGGATTCCAGCTAAAACTCAAAACCAGTTGGAACTGAGTTTCAAACCCAAGATTTTTTCCCTCAGATCTCCGTAAAGTACTCGGCAGAGATCTAAAAATAGGTATAATACTCGGTGTAGCATTAAAACTCTGTGAAGAAATGGACCGTTAGAAGTATCATTTGCTACTATTTTTTATAGTCTCATTTTACTTTATTTTGTATTCATTACTCTTTTTTTACATTAATTATATGTATAAAAAGATAAAATAATAATAGTTTGTATTACCTGAAATAAAAAAATCAATAAAAAACCATTGTTTAGCAAATAAATGATTTATCAAAAATTTACAAAAAAAAATTAGGTGGCAGCCCTCTCCACCATATAGAATTTTTAAATTCTGAATTCATATTCGAAAACAGCGACCCCCTGACACCATAAAATGATGTTTAAACTCTTAAAAAGACATAGTATTAGGTGGCAATTTTCTTATTTTCAATTCATTACTCTTTTTTATTTACATTATTTATATGTATAAAAAGGTAAATAATAAAAGTTTGTTCTACCTGAAATAAAAAAATCAATAAAAACCACAGTTTTGCAATTAAGTGATTAATCAAAAATTTTTCTGACAAAAAGAAACTTTTAACTAGGTGCCAAAGCAAGAAAAATATCATTCACCAGCAAGCCTCTTTAAAAACTTTCTGACAAAAAACACTACTGCTGCGCCACTGCGTCACATGGAAGCAAACGTGTTTAAGTCTTAAAGTCATTCAACAATGAATAAACAATGAATGATTTGCTTGCAAAGAAATATAAAAAATTCTAAATCAAATTAATTGGCTCAAATGAAATCAAAAAACATGTTATACATTTTTTTAAAACTTAGAAAAAAAAAATTTATTTAGGTTCTACCGAGATTTGAACTCGGATCGCTGGATTCAGAGTCCAAAGTGCTAACCATTACACCATAGAACCTGTTGAACAAATCTTGCCAACAAATATTCAACTACCTTCGCTTGCCTATAATGTTTCAGCTTAGAGAGCATTTTATTATTTTGTATAGGAACTATCGAAGATCATAGTTGCTATCGATAAATTTTAATTATGCAAGTTCATGTTCATTATCGAATTGAAAGATCAGTGAAGAGGAATGCTAAAAATATATTACATATTTATAAATAGCTTGTTGGGTCAGCTTAAATACTTTAACGAACAACAACAAAAGTAGAAACTAAAATAATACTCAAGGCAAATAGCCAAGAAGTCAACAACAAATACAATTTTATCTGTATCTATGTTAGCTTGAAATAAAATACCTGCATACACCTAAGATAATGGCAGAAATATTTTAGCTTCTAAAAAAGAACTTAACTTGGCCGCCGCCTTAGGTTCTACCGAGATTTGAACTCGGATCGCTGGATTCAGAGTCCAAAGTGCTAACCATTACACCATAGAACCGCTCAAAACCTGTCTTTTTCATTTAAAAAGTTTTCTGTCAGCAAATTAAATTAAGTAAGTGTATACATACATAAAAACATTCATTATACATTTTTGTATTATTTAATCTCGCCAATAAAGAAAACATTGGGAATACGTAGAAAAATTTTAAAAAATTTTGTTTGTTTCTCACTACAAACACAGAACTTATACCCGTTATAAAGCCCATAGGATAATAATAAAACGTTTTGATTTGCTTGCAAATATTATTTGGCACTTTATAAAAAGAGATAATGTTGCTTTCAAAATATATTTTTGAATAATTCAATATTATACAGTACTTGCAACCCTCCTCGGCTTTGCTCGATACGGAAACAATTTTATTTTTTTTATTTTTGTTGAAACAGTGAACAACGCAAATAACGGCTTTAAATGTTTTTGAAAAATTTCAAATATTGTTGCGATTCCATTTTCATTAAAATAATAGTGAAATGATAGATGCAACAACCAAAACTATAAAAAACATGACACGAAAGAAATTTCAAAATATCAGCACATCCTAGATTAATCAATATATTTGTGTCGATAATCAATAACACAGTGCAACACGAAAAAAATAACCATATACGGACACCACTACGTGATAAAACACCAAAAAAAAGACCCCTGTCTCCCAGTTTTGCTCAAAGTCCTCCAGGTTTTTTTATGGGCCCCCAAAGATGTGGAGCCTCGGTGTCATTTTTGCAAAAAAATTATAATTTTCTCAAGCTCATATCTTGCAAACCGTTCGGAATTTTGATTTACTCTCTGAGGCAAAGTTGCAGCTCTTGTCATAAAGAACAAAAGTTATGAACATATAAAATAAAAAAACTTCATCTCCAAGGTCAAAATCGCAAAAAACTTTAAAAAATTAGCGAAAAATGGCCCAAAAAGCTTTTTTTTATTTTCCGCTTTTACGAACAAATTTACTTTATGAAAAATGCGCCAATTTTCTTTGGCCTGGTAGGGCTTACAGCGCTGATTAAAACCCCAAAGTTTTTTAAGGAGGCCGATCCAACTTCTTAAGATATAGGCCTTTATAGCTTGAGTATATAATCGCTTATATCTGACCCATTTCTTATCCGATCTGGTTGAGATGGGTATCGTTGAGTATTTGTATATAAATTTGTATATAAATATGTTTATTTTTATTAACTCATTGGGGCAAATTACAAAAAAAAAACGATTTTTTAACCTCACTTTTTTACTAAAAATCTGGTTTTCTCAAAAACAGCCCTAGTAAAAAAAACAATTGAAGTGTAAGAAAATAAGCAATTTCTTAAAAAAAAAGTTGATTTCAAAACTTTGAACGTAAATAATTGTCAGTCAGGAGGCCGAGTGTGTGAGTGCACTGTACCTTCACTGATAGTAAGTGCATTCTAATAAAAATTCTCAAGCTGGTGGGTGAGTTCCCGTGCCCAAACTGTCAAACAACTACCTGGAAACAAACATCTGCATTGAATTCACATAAAAACAACCCAAAATAAAAAAAAATACCTGGAAACACATTTTAGCTCTTCTCATAACAATTTCATGGCATGGTTGAGTGGAGGCAAACATAGTATAAAGTATTGTAAGCCGGTAAACTGGATTAATCTCCCAGGTGATCATGATGAAACCAGTTGCTATGCATGCGTACATTTCACATGTGGTCTAAATCGATATGCTGAGAGGAACAAAAGTTATAAAGCAACTGTAACAGCCACACTACCAGTGCTTGCACCTGAAAATTTTGTATCACCGAGGTCGCCAACTCCAGATCGTAGTACAGAATGTACAGGAATGACTAGAGCAAGTGGTGTTACTTATGAAGATCCATTTGATACCGATTATGAGCCCCAACAAGGAAGAGATGGACCACAACTAATAACACAAATTGAAATGGATTTCATTGTGGCCTTATTGGGACTATCGCAGCGACTTGCCATATTTTTGACAGCGTTTTAAAAGCAAAGAAAACTCACACATGGTAATGTGAACTCTACGGCGTACCGCAAACGGCAAGCTGAATTTTAGAGCCTCTACACTCTAAGGTTTCCCGCAGAGTGAGCGCCGAAGCAGACAGGCAGGCAGACAGGCAGGCAGACAGGCACAGGAAAACTATGTGAACAAGAGAGAAAAAAGTTATTTCTATCTCATTTCTTCTATCTTCCTGCCTGCCTGCCTGCCTGCCTGCCTGCCTGCCTGCCTGCTTCGGCGTTTACTATGCGGGCAGCCTCAATGATGACAATTCGTTCGGTTACTGCAACAATGTAAAAGCTTTGGTGGTAAAAATGGGAATGAACTACATCGCTAGTGAGTGGAGATTATTTATTGATGGTTCTGTTTCAAGCTTGAAAACAGTGTTGTTACATGCGTCGAACCGAAAACCTTCCATTTCGCTAGCAATGGGTATTAACATGAAAGAAAGCTATGAAACATTGAAAGATATAATGGAAAAAATCAAATACTACGAAAATAAATGGATGATTTGCTTTGATTTGAAGGTCATCAACATTTTGCAAGGGATCATCGATAAGGGCGGCTTTCCAAAATTCTTTTGTTTTCCTTGTAATTGGGATTCGCGCTCACCTCTGAATCAATACCAATGTAATTCGTGAAGACCAAGAGGAAGTGTGGAGGAACAAATGAAACAACATAAACTGAGGAATGCACCTTTAATAGACAATACTCAAGATACTTGCTGCCACCGCTCCACATAAAATTGGGAATTGTTAAAAAATTCATCGAAGTGGCCGTTGTAAATTGTCCAAACGCATTCGACTATTAGAAAAGCGTTTTCCCAAAGCGTAGCGATGACAAAATTAAAAAAGGTATTGTGGTAAATTTAAAACGAATTTTTGTTCACCTCATTGTACTATTTTCACTTTGTTAATGTTTTCTTTTCTGTCTTTATTTTTTGTCTTCATTTAACAGGCGCACTTAATGGCCCTGACATTAGAAAACTATTCAAGAGCAACTTTGAATCATCGCTTCATGTTTATAATCATTCAATGGCGTGGATTTACATTCAGCGTGTATGCACCAGAGTCTTGGGAGGGGATCGAGACGCGGAACCGGAAGCAAGAGAATGGGTGAAAGAAATGCTGTATTATTTTGAGAAAATCGGCACTTCGATGACATTAAAGCTGCATTTTCTTCATTTTCATTTTGACGATTTTATCAAACAACTCCCTACCGAATCCGATGAGCAAGGAAAACGGTTTCACCAAACCAAAATGCCCATGTAAAAACGGTACAAAGGCAAAAAACTCAACAAAAGGTTATCCAAGATAAACAACTTTGTTTTTCTTGCATAACCTTTCGCTCTGCGTAAACTTCCGGCTGGCTCATTTCGCTTGTCAATGTTGGAATCGATATTACCTTCGGATTATCTAAATTTTGATCTGCGGAAGTGTCTTCATCCCCCACTTCATGATCATTCTGAACCATAGAAGATCATGACTCAAAGTCACTACCAATATCTGCGCTTCCAGCATTCTCTTTTTCTTTTGTCTCCACTACAAGAGTATAAGTTGGACAAGACAAAGAGACTGTTTGGCTGTCAGTTTTTGCATAATGAAACTCATTTTCATGAAAAATTACGTCGCGGCTAAGAAAAACTTCTCTTCTAGCCAAACTATAGAGTCGAAACTTTTCGTTGTCTCTGAGTATCCGACAAAGATACACTTATCGGACTTAGAATCAAGTTTGCGCCGTTTTTCTTTTGGAATATGTGACATTGCCGTGCAACCAAATATTCTAAAATAACTTACATTCGGTTTGCGTCCTGACCATAATTCCTCAGGCGTCTTCTCTAGCTTCTTGTGTGGAGAGCGATTGATGATATAACTGGCAGACAGCACAACTTCTGCCCAGAAAATCTTTGGTAAACTTGAATAAGCCATCATTGCACGTGCTTTCTCCAGTAGATTATGATTCATCTCCGCTAGACCATTCTGTTCTGGTGTGTATGGTACTGAAGTTTGATGAACTATGCCATACTGCTCAAGTTCTCTTTCCATTGCTTTGCTTGAGTATTCTCCGCCGTTGTCAGTGCGTAACACCTTAATTTTTGAGCTTTGATTGTTTTCTACAACCGATTTAAAATCTCGAAAGCAACTTAAAATAGAATCTTTTGTTTTCATTGAATAAACATATACTTTCCTTGAATAATCGTCTATGAACGTGACGAAATAACGGCTTCCACCAATAGACTTCTCCTCCATCTCGCCACACACATCCGAATGAATGATGTCCAAAACCTTCGTTGCTCTTGACCTTTCTGCTGGAAAACTGACGCGATGCTGTTTGCCCTCTGCATAGGACATACAATCTGTCAACGACTGATTTTTTAGAACTACTCCATCGACGTATCCTTTAGACAGTAACTTGATGTTCTCTGCACCCAAGTTTCCGTAACGACGATGCCAAGTATCAAAATCAGCACTCTTTGATAAGAATGCGTTCTGGTTTGCTGCGACGTCTAACTTAAAAAGCCCATCTCTTTCGCTTGCTGTAGCGATGATTTTTCCCCTTTGAACTTAATACACGACATCCTTTTTGATCGAATATTACTTTATTCCTGTGATCAACAATGTTCTTGATTGATAGTAGGTTAACACCCAAAGCAGGTTCGTGCAACAAGTCATGCACATCTACGCACTTTGCACCTCTAGGAGTGGCAACCATCAACGAGATGTCACCTTTGCCTACAGCTTTCATTGTGTTATCATCTGCTGTCTTAATTTCACTAGTGACAATTGAAGCATCGCCCTTGCTGCTCTGCGACTTTTTGCTACGAAACTTATTGCCACTCTTTGTTATCAATGCCGAATTCGATGTTGATGACTCCATACAAACATCCTGCAATAATTTTATTTTAATATGGTCTGCAGACAAAGGCTTACCGCTGCTGCCTATGGTCATTATCATAGGTCTGTAGCTATCAGGAAGTCCTTTAAGAAGTAAGCTTCCTAGCCATTCATCATTGACATGAAAGCCAATTTCGTTCAGCTTCTGGCCGGTTGACATGATTTGATTGACGTAGTCTTCCACAGATGAGCATTTGCTCAGCTGCACTAAACATAGTTTCTGCAACAATCCGATCCTTGCCTCTAAACCAGAATCTTGAAACAACCCTCTGAGAGCATTCCAAACCACCTTCGACGTTTGAGCTTCTTTAACATGCACGTACAAACTTTTGTCCAAAGCCAAAATAATTTTGCATCGTGTGCTGTTGTCCTTTGAAGCATCCACAGTAACGAATTGCTAAGGCTCAACGCAGTGCCATGCGCCGTCCAGCTCGAGGTGTGTTTTCATTGCAAAACTCCATGTGGACCAATTCTCGGAGCCCACGAGTTTTTCCATCTGACTCACGCTTGAAATTACATTCATTCTGAATTGAACTGCTTGCGAATCCCTGTGTTCAAATTATTAAAACTCTGAAGCTATGAAGGGACCATAACCTATAGCAGAGTACAAAAAAAGACTTGCTTGTTTCTATGAAAGATATCGAATGAATGAAAATTTATTTTCAATATATTTTCTAGATACACATAAAAGAATAACATACTTATTTTGTTCGTTAACAAGTGTTTCCAACACAGTTCATATTTTATTATAACACCATTGACAGCAGCTCTTTACACAATAATTTGTCATTAATAAACTGGTCATATTGCTGGTTTTTAAATTCAGTCGATGACAAGCTTAACTTTTTTATTGAGAAAATTAATACTCTTTTCGACACTCATGTTCCCTTACGTAGGCGCCACGTAATAAATAAAAGTTGCCCCTGGCTTACGCAGACTGTTAAAGTAGCATTAAAATATCGGTCAAAGACATATCAAATATGATCAATAAAAAATTATTTATTTAAAATACGTTTTAAAGTAGCGTACCAACATACATATATTGAATTCTTAAACCATAAAAATTTTAAATGTTAAAGCTTAGTATGCTGTAGAAGCGAAAAAAAAAACTTCCGTAAGAACTGCATTGCGTTTTTGACAGCGAAAAGGTAGCGAAATTTTATTTTCGTTGCTTAGTACGCTGTTGAACCGAAAAATTTGTTTAATGCAGCCAAGTTCACAACCATGATTGGAGAGTTAAAATGTCGAATTTCGCTGCCTTTTATATGGCCGCACATTAAATTGGCGTGGAAATTTGACATTCAACAATAATCTTCAACTAACATATTCAACAAACAGGTTATAGTAAGTATGTGTTAGTGTTGTGTCTACACCAAAATTTCGCGTGTAGAAATAAATGCCTAAAAATTCTGGTTCCTTCAGCATACTAAGCTTAAGAAAAAATTTTCACATCCAAAACAAAAGTTTATTAAATGTGATCAATAAAAAAATAAATTATTTAAAATAAGTTTTAAACCATAATAGTTTTAAATTTTAAAGCTTAGTATGCTGTAGAAACGAAAATAAATCTTCCGTAAGAAATGCATTGCGTTTTTGACAGCGAAATTTTATTTTCGTTGGTCAGTACGCTGTTGAACCGAAAAATTTGTTCAATGCAGCCAAGTTCACAACCATGATTGGAGAGTTAAAATGTCAAATTTTGCTGCCTTTTATATGGCCGTACATTTAATTGGCGTGGGAATTTGACATTCAACAATACCCTGCAGTCCAAGGTATCGTGCACGAAAGTTTCATGCTGATTTCTTAAAGAAACTTACTGCCTGAGATGCATTTGTCGATAATTCTTGAACAAATCTGTCTTGTTATCGTTCATCGCAAACAGAATGTTTTCAAACAGTGCACGAATTTGGAAATTTTATAGGAGTTTTTCGTGAATAAAATGTGTAACCGAATCAGCATGTCTCGTCAACGATGAAGAAAAATCGTGCATGCTTCATCAAAGATTTCGTAAGACTTAGACTACTGGGTAATGTTCAGCTAACACATTCAACAAACACGTTATGGTAAGTACTTGTTAGTGTTGAGTTTACACCAAAATTTCGCGTGTAGAATTAAATGCCTAACAATTTTCGTTCCTACAGCATACTAAGCTTTAACGAAAATATTATACCTTATTTGTCATAAAAAAACAACGCTACATGTAATTTTTTGACAAAGTTAATTTTCTTCAAAATGTTTTTATAATTCTAACGCATTTTCTGTTTGCTTAAAATATCTTTACACATCAAGAAAAATAAATTTAATTTAATATACCAATGTAACATTGTGAACTTATTTTAACTAAACGATAATGTAGTTAATAATGTAATTTTGAATTTTTAGTATTTTTGCAACAAAACTAACTTTTGTGTCATTTTTTGATTAAAATATAACGATAAATACACAATTTAAAGGTTGTCCTTATTAATTTCGCCACCCACTTTACATCGATGGTTAAGCGCACAAAAGTGACAAGTGAAAATTTTAAAATTTCCAGAAACGCTTATATTTTTATGTTTTTAACTGAAATGTTTTGAAATTTAGAAACAAAATAAACTTTTCTAGACATTTAATAATGTTCATTTATCACTTTTGTGCGCTATGTATACTTTGTTAAAAAACAACGAAATATGAAATAAAAGAAAGAAGGAACATTGTATGAAACATACATAGCTTTTTCACTTTTTGTAAATTGAAGTCAAGCTAGATGTATGCTCTTACAGATATTTTTTTTCGCTGATCATTCTTCACTATTAATTAATGCTTGGTAAGGCATCATATTACTTATGTTTTTAAAATGAGTCTGTTTCTTAGTTTTGTTTTTATTAAAGGAAGGTCTTCAAATTTTCTTTCAGCAACGGCTGAACTTTGACCCGGTGTCATTAAATTTTTACAGTTTTACAGTTTTTTTCATGCAATTTTTAAAAGAAGCTACTTTTTCCTGCAATATCCAATTCGCTTTTTAGGCTAAAGTTAGAAAATCGTACTGGGATCCATTGCTTTCCCAGCTCAGCAGGGTTGTTTTTTCGTAGCACAAAAGTTCGATAACATTGAAAAAGGCCGATTATTTTAACACATTTTTGTAAGTAACAAAAAACAGTGTATCCTTTCATGTAGAATTAGGGATCTTTAAAAAAAAATTTTTTATTTGTTTCGTCTCTGCAAAAATTTACTAAAATGGAATTAAATTTCACGCTTTCACATCGAAAAAAATATTGAATTAGTAAAATTTTCATATTTTGGCAACGTTGCTGACAAGTATCCGATTAGGCCTTCGTTCGTGTGCCTGCCTGTGCCTGCCTAAGGTGTACTGACATGGGCACCGGACATATATCTGTTACTTCATTGACACAAAAAAATTAAATTTTTTCTCGGGAGTTTGACATCCGAACTCGTGTTGTGAGATTTGAGCTCTGTATAAGTTGACAGCTGCAACTGGACGACATCGCTCCGGGTAATCCCATCAATTATTTTTTCTCAAAGTATACCCTAAAAAAGCGTTTTGATATGAAATAGTACCTACTTTGCCTATTGAAATCTTTAAGACGAAAAACATTTTACTGTCGATTTTATTGGAATTTTAATATTATTTACTAAAATAAACATCAAAATTTACGTGTATCAAACATTTATTAAAACAACAAGCAAAAAACAATAAAAATACAACAAAAACCGGCACATCTCGCCCATCAGTATATACATATATTAACAATATAAAAATAGCAAATTATGGAGCCCAAAAAATTTCAAGCACAACACAAATGTGATTGTTATGGTAGCTTCCAATGTAGCTGTCCAAGAAAGTCTGCATCTACAGAATACTTTATGGAGAACATACACGACATCGCCAACACATTGGCCAACATTATGGCCATTTGTGGCATACACGAGGCCAAGGCAAAAGCATCCGTTGAAGTCATTGTCTACTCATTTTTGCACTACGATGAGATACGACATCGCATAGATGCAGTGCCACGCAAACGACTCTGCAAGGAAGATTTGATACACGAACTAGGACGCAAATGTCTGATGAATCGCATGGAGGCACAGCTCACATACTCGATCATAAAGCGGGCCTTTAAAGCCTTCTATCATGGCACCACTGAGGGTGGCGTACGTAACCGGGCTCTGGAGGCAGAGCTATTGCATACGCAGGAATGCTATTGGGTGCATGCAGCCAAACGCACCGCACAGATCTTTGCCAACTATGAAGGCATGTTTTTCTCGGCCCAAAAGACTTACGAGACCCTGATAAGGTGCGCCTATAAACAGCTATACGATCGCTTACAGAAGCGTAAATTTCCACTTAAGCCAGCAGCTGAGTGTGAATGCAAAGCTTGTGCCAGAAGCGTCTGGGATGATTACGGGGAACAGAGAAGTAAAAGAGATCTATTGATGTATAGAAGCAACATACAACTGCATCCTGTAATCAGAATAGATGGCTTGGAAGTCGGAACCTGTCCGATCGACCCGAATCAAGCATTCCTCTGCAACTTGGATTCGAACAATTTGTTGCAGGAAGAAATGCCACCCAAGCAATCCAATAGGCCTTCCAATGTCGAATTTCTTTTGCCGCGTTGTTACCAATGTAATTGCCCCAAATTGGTCTGCGACTGTGATGTGGAACGCGAAACTGGTGTACTGACCACGGATTGCAGTCAAGGCCCCTACAAGTGTCAATGGATACGTGTCGACAAGAATGATGAGCGACCAGATCCATGCATTACGATACCCGAGAATCATCAATGTCCCGTGGACTGTGATTCAGTTAGTCGAATGACCTGTGACAGCGAATGCATCTGCGATTGCATTAGTTGTGAGTGTGTGGATGAGGAGGAATCCTCTGGCTACGATGATGACAATGAGGCAGTTGAAGATGAAGCTTTCGAAGCAAATCAAGGAGAGGAGGAGGAGGAGGAGGGAGAAACCGAGTACATAGAAATCAATCTGCCCAACATTTCCGAACGTGATCCCGACGTACGCTTTGGAGGTTGTCGCGTACAGGTGAACCATATTGTGGAAGAGGTAAAAATAACCGACCATCCTGTCAGTATTGCTGCAGTTGAGGAGCACAAAAATCGAACTAGTATAATATCGGAGCCAGTGCAGCCCAAGATGCCAGCCAGCATCAAAGGAGCAACACCGCACAGTCAGGCCACAGCTAATGGTGCGGCACTCGTTAAGCCGAAGACACAACCGACAAAGAATGGCTCCAAACCTAGCCAAACGAAAAAGACCAAGAACGATAAAAGCCAGAAACCTGAAGAAATGGCCACGGAAGAGCGGCGTAGAGAGGGTGAAGAAATTGTGAAATTATTGGGTCAGTTAATATAAATTAAAACTTAGTCCATTTTTTTTTTTTTTTTATTTTGAAAGTAAACTAGCTCAAGTACAAATTCTGCAAGGTTTACCTAAGTATTTGCAATATTTTTGTATTAGATTTGAAAAAAAACTTTTCGGAAATTATTAATTGATGTTTTTGCACGAAAGACAACGTGTAGTGTTTATTAATATATTGTATTTAATAAAAATGTATATATTTAGCCAACACAAACAGCTATTTATAAAATCATATAAAAAACAACAAAAAAAAACTACGTTTAAGCAAACTAAAAGACTGACTAAAAGTTCAACTATGCGCATATGAAAGCTTTGGTTAAATTTTTGTAGACCACTTCATTGCAGGTTCTACCGAGATTTGAACTCGGATCGCTGGATTCAAAGTCCAGAGTGCTAACCATTACACCATAGAACCATTTAAAACCGTTTTGTCACAACACATAAACAATACCAAGCACACAAACAGGTACAATCAAAAGCAAAATAGCTGACCAAGCAAATGCTTTTTAAAGATACATTGGGCCTTTTTGTTTTGGTCAAATGCTTGTTATTTTTAAACACTGAGCGAAAATTTTCAAAAAATTAAAGTAGCAAAATAAACAAGCACAATATTTGATAACCATTTGAAATTTTCTATTTATGAAAATTCATGATTTTAATTTAATTTAATTAAGATTTAATTGATTTTAATAATAGCACGGTGCTACAGTGGAAATGTACTTTTGAAGTGACATAGCACAGGTTGTAGATCTGTAGTGGAATTCCCAAAAATTTAACGATAATAATCGTTGTCGATTTCGGTCATTGTGAGTGCCACGTTTATAGTAAATGACAGTTTTAGCTAACTAACGACATCGAAAATCGTCGTTAACGCGTTTGAGAATTCCACTACTGGTCGATTTTTAGGTACTCGACGCATTAAACAATCATTAACTCAGCAATTTTTTAATCGGTTTTTGATTTTAAAACGGTATTGGAGAGATTAAAGATAAAGCTTTCAAAATATCTACATATTTTAAGAACTAAAAAAAAACTTTTTACCTTTTTTTTAATTTTTTTCAAATATGAGGAATTTTTTAATACGAATGACCCTTTCTATTATTTCCATATTCGAAAATAGCCTTTTAAACACCCTAAGCTTATTACTTATATATAAACTAATCTTTATATGAATAAAGCAATATTTTAGAGTTTTTCGACTTTGATCGATATAAGGGTAGTTTCCAGAAGAAACTATTACTTTAAATTTGGTCCTAGGCAGAAAATTGATGATACAGAACAACATTTTCAGTTACATATGAGCATTTTTACAGAAAAGTCTACCGTGACCAAAAAATTAAAACTTATTAAAAACCTATTACTTTATGATATTTAGGGTATTTCGAAATCGAAAATTTACGATTTTTCAGCTCAATTGTTGTTGTTCTGGTTTTCCGAAGATTGCTTAAATTTAATCATCTATTGAGTTGATGAAAAATAATCGTCGGAAATTTACGAAGAAAAGATGTGTTCAGTTCACACAAGCAACTGTGTTTCATTGAAAAAACAACATCCTGAACGGTATTCTTCAATAAAATTTCATATAATTTAGTTATTCACTTATTTTCGGCATTTTAATTGCGAAATTAAACGACAACGACAAAGATTTCAATTAGGGTATACACTTCACTTCGTAATATTCCGAAATCGCAAATTTACGACGAGTTGAAGTGAGCGACTGCTTTTTAATTTTTTTTCCGAAATATTTGTCAAACTGACAACGCGCAAAATGTTAATTTAGTGAAATCTTTGTGGTTTCCGTTTAATTGTGAAAAATGCCGAAAATAAATGAAAAGACTAAATTATATGAAATTTTATTGTAGAAGACCGTTCAGGATGTTGTTTTTATCATGAAACACAGTTGCTTGTGTGCACTGAACACATTTTTTCTTCGCAAAATTCCGACGATTATTTTTCCTCAACTCAATAGATGATTAAATTTAAGCAATCTTCGGAAAACCAGAACAACAACGATTGCACTGAAATTTTCGTAAAATTCCGATTTCGGAAAATTACGAAGTGAAGTGTATACCCTAAATAAATTAACAGTTTGCGCGTTGTAGTTTGACAAATATTTCGGAAAAAAAAAATTAAAAGTAGTCGCTCACTTCAAGTCGTCGTAAATTTGCGATTTCGGAAAATTACGAAGTGAAGTGTATACCGTAATTATGTAAGAAAAACATTTTAATTGTATTATTTTCAGCAATTTTTTACATAAATTCATTAACCATGATGATCAAATCGTCTGCACTCTTTCACAAATGTAGTTTTTTTTTAGTAAATGTTTAGTAAATGTTTCGTAAACTTTTTGGCTTAGTAAGGCATTAGGTAGAGATAATGAAAAAATGGTTGAGGCAAGGAAAGGACAATATATTTAATTTGTTTTTTAATAACTAAATTACATTATTGCTTAACAGCCTAGTTACTTAATTACCCAATTTAACTTAATTGCCCAATTAAACTACTAAAGTAATAGAAAAAATAATCAGAGAAGATTTTAAGTTTGATCACTTGGAAAATAAACTTATGTTATTTTAAAACCTTCTAAAAAAAGTTGTAAACAAAAAGTCTTGCCCAATTCAGAGAGTATTGTAAATTTTGTAATCCTAGTCAACATTCACTTCCAGTTTATGTAACGTAACGCCAGCTCATATTTTTGCTTATATCTTTAATTCTTAGGTTTAATTGTTGTCATTGTTTTTACTTAATATAGTGCTACTTAATTACTACGTAAAATTTTAAAAATTATACTTTTTATACCCCCACGTTTTAACTCATTATTGAAAAATTATAAATTAATTAAATTTTTGATTTCAATAAATACACACGTAAGATCTCAGATGTGTGGTTTAAAAGAAAGATGCGATTTAAGTGTTATTCGAACATTTGCTTCTAATGCTATAGAAAATTCACAGGAATATAGCTCAAAGTATTTCCTTGAAAACAGTACACCTGCAAAAAAATATTCAGAGGGAGATTTTGTTGTCATACGAAATGAAGATACAGTAGTTGGAACAAACAAAAAATTGATACCCAAATATCGCGGGCCCTATATTATCTATAAAGTTCTACCTCATGACAGGTATGTGATTAGAGATATTGATTACTGCCAACTAACACAGTTGCCTTATGATGGTATAGTTGAAGCTTCACGTATACATACAAATGTGGCTTACACCAAATAAAAATAGTGAATGATCCAAATATTAAATAGACTTAGGGCCACTTTCTCAATGTCCGGTTAGTCTAGCTCTTAACCAGGACTTAGATAACCATACGATAGCTAAAAAAATAATTTTGATTTCACCAGGTGCTGGTTAAGCAACTGTCGGTTAGATGACTAATTGTGAATTTTTGAATTGTGAATACGTAAAAACATCATATCAGCTGTCTCGTTTTTTTTTTTTTTGTGTTTTTTTTTATTTTGATTTTTTTTTATTTTGTGCTGCAAATCAGAGAACTGCACAAGCCTACTTGAAGTCTATTTCAAGCGCTTGCTTAAAATACAAGTTCAAGCTAACTTGACCTTGATAATTTTGAATCAAGTATAGCTTGTAATTGAATATAAATAAGCCCACGCACAACTTGCAAGAATTCTAGCTTACAAGCGAACGGCACGAAGTTTCAAGTAAAGGAAAGCTTGATGCCTTCGGCAAAAGCTTGTAAGCCTCACAAGTATCCAAATTATTGAATTAAAGCAAGTATCCAAAAAATTCAATGAGCTTCTTTAGGGAAAGCTTAAGCGTAATAGGACTTTTAAGGATTCTGTGCACTCCGTGGTGTGAAGTTTTAGGGTAAATGATTACGAAAATGCTGTCAAACTTTAAAATTTAAGATGACGGATAGAGTTGCCACCTAGATTTTTTTTATTTTTGCGAATTCTTGTAATTTTGAAATTCTGACAACGGATTTGATTTCGAATATATTGTCACAGTTTTAAAATTTAAGATGGAGGTTAGGGTTGCCACCTAAATTTTTACCAATTTTTTCAAAATTTTATAGTTTTGAAATTCTGACGATGGATTCGGATTTAGCGACCCATTTTTGGTGTACCATTTTTTTGCCAGCCCCGAATTTATAAAACTAAAAAAAATTAAGGTGGCAACCCTATCCACCATCTTGAATTTTAAAACTGTGACATTATATTCGAAATCAAATCCGTTGTCAGAATTTCAAAATTACAAGAATTCGCAAAAATAAAAAAAATCTAGGCGGCAACTCTATCCGCCATCTTAAATTTTAAAGTTTGACAGCATCTTCGAAATTATTTACCCTAAAATGGCGCTAACCGAAACCACAACTTGCCGTTAACTTATTCAGCACTTAACTGACAGTTCAACCTTAACCGAACATTGAGAAAGGGCATTTTTTCTAACTGCTGGTTAAAGTTCTGATTAGTGCTTAACCGGACATTGAGAAAGCGGCCCTTAGAATTGTTTTTAAATATTCAAATAAGTTTTATTTTAAGTCATTATTGAAAAATTTTAAATTAATTAAATTTTTGATTTCAATAAATACACACGTAAACCTATAAGCTTTTTATTCAAAAATGGAGGTTAAGTTCGAAAATGAGCCAAACCAGATGAAAACCACGCCTACCTGCCACACAAAGTGACTCTACCAAAACGGTCAATCCACAAAAATTAATATAAGGACTTCAAATTTTGCACAGCGTCTTTAATATTTATTATAAGCTTAGAGTATGAAATTTGTAAAAATGGAATGAAAACCACGCCTACCTCCCTTACAAAGTGACTTACCCAAAATAGCAAATCTCTTTCAATTCCACAAAAACTAATCAATGACTTAAAATTTTGCACATAAGCTTTAACATTTAGGCCCTTTTTATGAGCTGCGTTCGATCTTCGACTGTAGTCGAATGGCCTGATCGAACGAATTTGCATTTGCTATTGTGAATTTCGTTCATTTTGTTTCTTCACGGTAGTATATTTCTATCAGGTGATTGCTGCTTTGTTTCAACTAAATACGATTGGTTTGAAAGTTGATTGCAAAAAATAAGACAAAAAGTTGTAACTATGACGAAAATAATTTCGTCAGAAGAGGATGAAAGCTTGACGGAACTGGCTAGAAGTAAAAGGGTTGAGCAACGCTTTCTTAAGCTTATCTTAAGCCACTTTGCTGTTCTAACTGGTGGTCCTAAGCAATTTAATTGCAGCGTGAGTTCTTCCCATGTCTTTGTCGCCTGAACTTTGGAACAAATATCCTTTGCAGTCAAAGTTTGCCTCCATCAATAAGACCAGTTTTTTTAACTGTGATTTGTTGCTCACCACCTTAGACCTGCATAAAAATTACAAAAACAGTTCAATATTAGTTTTTAGTCTTTAAAAAGGAAAAAATACTTAAATTTTTAACAATTATTGCTAAGCACGGATCGCATCGAAAGCAAAATCCTATTTGACTGAAATTTCTATGAGCAACGAACATTTCGATAGAGTTGCACTGCTCATAATAAGAATTCAACTTTCGATACTCGTTGTTCGACAACCAGCGAAGACCGAACGTCGAAAGCAACTCATAATAAGAGCCTTAATATGTTAATGTTAATGTTGTGTGGTGGAGATGCGTACTGCGACCTAAATGAGATCTATTGTACCTCCTTCTCAAAGCTCCGCTGGGTTTGCGGATTACAGAATTTCATCCAGCCCTATTTCTCTAATGAATTTGAGAATATTCTTATGTTCAAGGGATGAAACCTGCTCTAGACTCAGCTCATAATTCCCCAGTGCTAGTTTACGCCTGCGAGCCACGGCGTCGCAGTTTGTAAGTAGGTGTATTGGAGTCTCCTCTGCTTTTTCACAGAAACGGCAGTTACTATCGGTCTCTATGCCCAATTTCATCAGGTGGTATTTCAGTTTACAGTGTCCTGTAAGGAACCCCGTTAGAATCCTAAGATTCGGTTTGCCTAAGCTTATGCACAATTTTGCTCTCCGAGTGTTAAAATCTCTGAGGAGCAATTTGGATTGTCTTAGCTTTGGGAGGCTTTTCCAAAGGTTTGAACGTTTATGCCTCTCCTCCCTTCTTAGTTCTTCTTTTATAGAATGTGTGCCCAATCCGCAGAATGGTTCTGGTCCTATAAATTTTGTGGCTGCACCCTGTCGCGCTAGACCATCGGCTTCTTCGTTACCCTGTATTCCTTTGTGTCCTGGGACCCAAAGTATAGTAACAGTGTTATTCTTGCCTAGCTCGTTGAGTTTTGTTAGGCATTCCCATGTTATTCTCGATGATATCTCACAGGAAACTAATGCTTTGATTGCTGCTTGGCTGTCTGACATCACAACTATATCCTGACCTTTGTATTTACGGTCCAGATTGAATTGTGCACACAGCTGTATTGCTAGGATTTCCGCTTGGAAGATACTGGGTGTTGTCCCCATAGGTTCAAAGTGCTTGGTTCTTGGCCCGTACACCCCTGCGCCTATACCTTCCAATGTCTTGGACCCATCTGTATACCATGCTATACTATGTGGTTTCTTAACTTGCGATATCATCTCGCTGTCCCACTCTTTCTTGGTACTAAGCTTAATTCCGAAGTGTTTTTCGAAGTTATACCTTTTTACTATATCGTCTCTTGGTAGATCGATGTAGGGAGTCTGCTTTGCAATATCCTCCTTCTCTCTACTGCTGATAGTTTTACCTAAACCTGTCCCCTCTTTTGCAATGCCCAGCAGAGTTCGCTTGGCTACTCCCTCTATGACAAGGTGTAAGGGTGTTAGGTCCAGAATTACTTCTAGTGCTGCTGTAGGGCATGTCCTCATGGCCCCTGTGATGCATACACAGGCCAGTCTCTGCACCTTTGTTAGCATATTCCTCATTGTGGTTAGCTTGGTTCTCTCAGCCCATGCTATTGCACCATATGTGAGGATGGGTCTCACCATCATGGTATACATCCAGCGGAGAATTGTTGGGTTACAACCCCAGCTTTTCCCCGCCAGGCTCCTACATACCATGAGTGCGCGCGTTGCTTTGTTTATAGTTACCTCTGCATGTCTTCTCCAGAGAAGCTTTGAATCTAGTGTAAGTCCCAGATACTTTACTTCTCCTTTGAAGGGAATTTCAGTGCCATCCATTCTCATTGTTCGGAGGTTTGGCAGGCTTCTTTTGTTAGTAAAAGGTACTATGGTGGTTTTCGCTGGGTTGATACTTAATCCCACCGTGTTACACCACTCCTTTGTTACTGACAGTCCTCTCTGTATCAGGTTACAGAGTGTATCCTCGAACTTCCCTCTCGCTATTAAGGCGATGTCGTCTGCGTAACCCTGACATTTTATGCCATTCTCGGTTAGCATCGTTAATAATTCGTCCACAACAAGACTCCACAGCAGTGGAGAAAGGACTCCGCCTTGTGGGCAGCCTTTTGTTGTTTTGATTCTTTTAGTGGTGTTGCCCACTTTTGTTTCTGCAGTTCTAGTGCTAAGCATTTGGCATATCCATCTGCTGAGCATATCACTTACTCCTTTTTTATGTAGAGACTTCTTCACAGCTTCGTGAGAAGTATTATCAAAGGCTCCCTCTATGTCTAGAAAGGCACAGAGTACGGTTTCTTTGTTTTTGAAAGCTGACTGGATGTTACTAGCCAACTGGTATAGAGCAGATTCTGTAGATCTACCCGCCCTATACGCGTGTTGACATGGGTGCATTGGTGCCTTCTCCAGAATCTCAGTTCTTAAATAGTTATCTATTACCTTTTCCATTGTTTTAAGTACAAATGAGGTAAGGCTAATGGGTCTAAACGACTTTGATAGCGTGTAGTCTATTTTCCCTACTTTTGGTATGAAGGTGACTATCGCCCTTCTCCATTTCCTTGGGATATAGCCCAGAGCAAGGCTGCTTCTAGTTATTTTTACTAGGTGAGGCAATATAGTTTCTGCACCTTTTTGTAGAAGTGCAGGAAAGATGCCGTCTACACCTGCTGACTTGAATGGTTGAAAGGTTCTGAGTGCCCAATCTAGACGAGCCTTAGTACAAATGCTCGTTGCGAGTTTCCATTCTTCTTGATTTGGAGTAATCTGCCTGTCTGCTGTCTCATACTCAGTTACCGGTGTGCTGCCCGGGAAATGAGTTTCTAGAAGGTGACTGGCTCGTTGCTCTTCTCTAAGCGTATAGCTTCCGTCTGGCAATAGAAGTGACATTCTTGTCTCCACTTTGCCTTTAGCCATTGCTTTGTGTATCCTGGCTGCGGCTGGCGTGGAAGAAATGTCTTCGCAGAAAGTTCTAAAGCTTTGTCTTTTGGCTTTTCTGATTTCTTTATTGTACTCCGTTAGAGTCGCCTTGTAGTTGTGCCATTCTCCGTTGCGCTTTGCGGCATTAAAACTACATCGCACCTTCTTTCGGAGTCTGGTTAACTCAGCGCTCCACCAAGGAGTATGTTTTGTTCTTGCCTTGTGCCCTGTTGGGCAGCTAGATTCGTAGGCATTATATACTGCATTGTTTACCTGCTCTACATAGCATTCAAGTTCTAGGATGTTACTAATTCTACTCCTAGCTTTTACGCTCTGTAGGTTTTCTTTCAGGGTGTTGGTGTAGTTGTCCCAACTGGTATTTCTTGGGTTTCTTTTGGGTTCTATCTCTTGACATTTTGCCCCAAGTCTAAACTCTATTATTCTATGGTCAGACATTGAAGGTTCCGTTGATACCCTCCATTCTCTAATCATATCCCCAACCTCTGGGCTTCCTATGGTGAGATCTAAGACCTCTTCTCTAGCCCTAGTGACAAAAGTAGGTGTTACCCCCACATTGTAAAAGTCTAGGTTACTACTTAAAAGAAATTCTAAAAGGTACTCACCTCTGGTGTTGACGTCGGTGCTTCCCCAAATTGTATGGTGTGCGTTGGCGTCACAGCCGATGATTAGTGGAAGTTGCTCTTTCCTGCAGTGCTCCACTAGCCGTTTTATCTCCGCTGGGGGGATGTTTAGATCGTCCCCAGGAAAGTATGCGGATGCGATCACTATGGCGCGGTGCTTGCCATCAGTTTCGATGTTAGTCTCGATTACTGTTAGGTCCCGCGTCATAAATTCTGAAAGACAAATATAATTAGTATTTTTCTGCATTAGGATGCATGCTCTGGGATTGCTTGTTCTGTGGTCCCAAGTTACCTGACCCTCTCTGCAGTAGAGGCCACTGACTTTTCCCCTGTAGCACCAGGGTTCTTGGATCAGCACGAAGCCCAGTTGTTCTGTGGTAAACCTCCGAGCAATAACTGCTGAAGCAGCTTTTGCATGGTGGAGGTTTACCTGGGCAAATTTCGTGCTGGTTTCTGTGCCGATCGTCATAGCACCGCGCTGCTGCCCCGATCTTCTTCAGGCAGCATTGCTCCTACCTCAGTTGAAGGTTCTTTACTACCATCAATCGAGAGAGCGGCGAGGTTCATGCCCTCTGCCTGATCTCCGATTGAAGGTGTTGCGGTGATGACCGAGACGGAGGCGAACTTCTCCGTGACAACTTCACCAGTTATTTGTGTTGGTGGCGTTGCGTCTCTCCCTTCATTGGGAGTTACAGACGTAGTTTCTGTGGACGTAGCTTCTGTTACCACTATCGACGTTGCAGCTGTGGGCGCTACAGCTGTGGATGTTGCTGCTATGGACGGTTTGGTCGTTGGGGGCGATTTTGTGCCCAACACCGGAATGGTTCCAAAGCGAAAGCTGATAGTTGAGCCCCGTGACTTGATAGTTTCAAGTGACTCCCTATCTATTGAGAACGTAAGCATGTGCCCACTTCCCTCATCCTTAGAGCTCAGTATCTTCCAATACTTCGTATTGAGACCATCGTTCTGGGCGGCAATTAGTCCCATCGATCTATTGATCTCCGTACTTGAGCTTCTTGGCAAGAACATCCTAATAGTATGCCCTTTTGGAACCTCCTCCCCTAGGCAAGCCATCAGTTCTAGCCCTTTCCAGTGCTCGAGCTTTGGTGCTGATGCTCGCAGCCATTCTGCTGTTGAGGGATTCGAACAGTCGACCAGTAACATGCCCGGACGGAAGTGAATTCCCTCAAACTGTAGCTTGGTGGACCAGCCCTTCACTACTTCGCTCAGTATGGCTTCTTCTAGCTCCGAGAGCTCATCCGGACTTAGCATTTGCCGGGGGTATTCTTTGGGTAGGACCGCAATTTGTATGCCTTTTGTTATGCTGGCATAGCTGGTCCTCTTTTTCAGTGGTTCTGGTTTGGGTAACTTGGCCCCAGGTTCTGACCTACTATTACTCCCAGGAGCTATTTTTATCTTCTTGCTCTCTGGGCGTTGAGGAGGCGTTATCTCATTACAACTCCTCTTCGTTGTCTCTGGTAAGCCGGTGATTCCCCGATGCTCCAACGCTTTTTCACGAGCTACTTCGGGTGCCATGCCCTGTTCCAGGTAGCGCAGATACCATCTTACGCCCGCTCCACTTAGACCAACTCTTAGTGGGTCGTCTAGTCCTCCTGGCTCCCCACGCTGAGGAAGATGGACAAGGCGACGTCTACTATGGAAGGGCTTGTGTGTGTGCCCTTCTTTTGTTTCCCTTTTCTGTGCTGCTTCCTTGGATGTGGACGCAGTTTCCGTACATGGGATTCTTTTCGGAGCCGATGTCGTATCTTCCCGGTGTTTTTCCGGGGGCATTGTGACAGGATTATATCTCCTAGGGCTTGAAGTTTTCCTTTGGTGGCTCGTACTAGGCCTTTGATCGTTGTGGATGTTATGCTCCACTCGATCTCTGCCGTACGGGTTCCTCCTGATCTGTGTTCTGCAGTGTCTGTGATCATCTTTATGGATTTTATGCTCCACCTGATCGCTTCTGCGTGAAGTCCTATTGACTTGAGTTCTGGTTGGCGGAGGAGGATTACTCCTAACTTTGGTGCCCTGCTTTTGACCTTCTCCTTGGAATCTCTGTTCCATAAGGTCTGCTGCTCTGCTTGCAGTGATTTCCCGCAAGTCTTCTTGTTTGTTGTGTTTTTGTTTTTTGGTTGTACTCATAATCTTTGGTTCGACCGGTAGCTCGTGTCCGAGGACAAAAACGTCGCAGTCTATTTGTTATGGCTGGGAAAGGGTGGTCGACCATGCCAGAGCCCGCATACCATGGTAAGGCCACAGTTACTTCACGAGGCGGCCTGTTATCGTGAAGGCGCCGTTCCAATACAGTCGGTATACCCCCTGACTGCAAACCATCCAATGGGCACGGTACGCATGACACCCTGGATTAGGGGGGAGTAACTTTTAGTTCGCCACAAGACCAAGACTGTAGGCTCCGCAAAGCTGTAGGGTTATGCCCAACAGGGAGGAACTGCTCCCGCCGGCAGCATTGCGTCATTGCAGCTTAAGCCCCTACATCGCTTCAAGATTGTCACTCGTCGTAGGGGAGAGCCTTAATATGCATTTTTAGTATAAAATTTGTAAAATTCGAATAAAAATCACGTCTACCTCCCATACAAAGTGACTTACCGAAAAAGGGTAAAATCTCTTTCAATTCCACAAAAATTAATCTAATGACTTCAAATTTTGCACAAAACCTTTAACAGGTATGAAATTTGGAAAAATCGTCGTCCGTGGGGGTATTTTAACTTCAGCCCAGTCTAAGATAATTCCTTACTAGTTCATTCTAATTGTTTAATATTTCAATTCTCAAAAATACTTACTAAACTTTTTCCGTTTGTAAGAAACATCGTAAGTATAACGTTAACATTCTGATTTGGCTTTTCCCTTGAAAACGATTTTCAAGGCCTCGAAACAATTTGTGTCCGTAATAAACTACTCAGGCACAAAAGTATAAAGTATCGGACACAATTTTATTTTTAAAAGCTACAAGTAGTAACGAAAAACTGCGAAGTTTAAAAAAAAATAGTCGCACATTGAAATTAAGCCAAATGGAAACGAGCTTCAACGATCAGGACTCGAGAAAAAAATTGATATATTCTGTCAATAAAGTAGCTGATATGTATATAAACTGGTGAGTGCCCGATTCGATCTTCGTTCGTACATTGTGGCTGCCCAAAGGGTTCCAGAACTAGAACTTCTTTCGGTGCAGAGGTCGGACATTTACTGGCACGGGCATCGAACATATATCAGATACTATATTGGCACAAAATATGAAATTGTTTCTCGGGAGCATCTCTTGATGAAATCGTTCACCCCGTTCATCACTCAATTTACCAAGATTCTCTGGGAAAAAGTTCAAATGAAAATGCAGAAAATGAATGGACATTCTGTATCCCATTTCTCCGTAAGCATTAAAAAATTCGTTTACAACGTCAACGTAATCAGCACTTCTTTTGATTTCCAAAAATTTTTACATAAAGAAATAAGGTTCTTTAGCTACTTTGCTACTTTTTCTGGGAAATTTTTATCGTGCATAAATTTCCGAATTTTAGGTCCAACGAATATATCTGTAAATTGGCAAATAACAAATTGCGTGTAAATCGTATTTTCCAAAAAGAAATAGCATGCACCTTCTTTGATTTTGGTGTCACTTAACCTAGGAAACACCATTTTTAAATATAAAAAATAAAAAGTAAAAAATTTTTTTTAAAAATAAGCTTTTATTTAAAAAAGACGTGAACTAAAAAGAAAAAATAAATTTAAGTGACATATCTGACATGCATATACTAGGTATATTTTAGGTGCAGAAAAACACCTCTCTCTGGGTTACTCATCATCATAATATAAGCGTGCGTAAATTGGTAAGTTCTAAGGACTTATATAAATTCAGAATTTTTCAAATACATTTATATTTAAAAGCTTGAGGCACCGATGTCCGCGATCCGTTATAAGTTTTTATTACACATTACCAGTGGCATTGAATCTTTTAGTAAGCTAACCTGTATATAAACTGCGATCCATTATACAGGTTTAATACACAATAGCAGTGTCTTAAGCTTTTAAATATAAACGTATTTGAAAAATTCTAAATTTATATAAGTCCTTAGAACTTACCAATTTACGTAAGCTTATGTTATGACGATGAGTAACAAGAGAGGGATTTTTCTGCACCTAAAAAATACCTACTATTAACATAAATGACAAGTGACACTTAAATTTGTTTTTTATTTTTAGTTCACGTCTTTTTTGTAATGACCGGTGCCCGTGTCGGTAAATGTCCTACCTCTGCACCGAAAGAAGTCCTAGTTCTGGAACACCTTGGGTAGGCACAATGTACGAACGAAGACAGAATCGGGCACTTGTCAGTTTATTGTGTCCGAAGACGTGAACTATGTCTTTTTTTAAATAAAAGCTTATTTTTTTAAAAAAATTTTTACTTTTTATTTATTTTTTAGTCTTAAAGGTTTATTATTAACATATTTTATTTTCAAAACTTAGCAAATACTACAGCATTTTAATTTTTGGGTGTGGCCGAATTCTTTTTCTAACCCCCATCTTTTACTTCAAGAAAATTTACTACCAAAATTTCAGCTGAATCGAGCCAGTATTCTTGGATATATAGCGTTTTTATTGATTTGTGGGCGGAAAAAAGGGGGTGTGGCAAAAAATTTATCATAATATTGCATTATCACCGAACTTACATATGTATGCTAAATTTCAGCTTAATCGGATACCAACAAGTTTGCAAAATTGCGAAAAATGGGTTGCAAATTTTGACGGACATACGTTCATACATACTTGCATACATACATACACACAAACATACACACAAACATACACACAAACATACATGCATACGAACGAAGCAAGTTGTAATCACCCTCCAGGAAATTAAAGCATTCCCGGATATAAACAGAAAACCTTCCATGGAATGTAGGAAGCATACCCTTCCGTTGGGCACTCCATTTCTTTTTTACATAGCATGTCATTAAAGGGAAACATTCCTCTCCGCTGTTCTTAAAATGAATATGGAAACATTTCTCTCCCTTGTTATGAAAACGCCCGGCCAGGATTCGAACCCAGGACCCCTGAACGACAGTCAAGCGCGCTACCACTAGACTATCGAATTCTGTAATGAGCGGCTAGGAAACAATGATATTAATATTTTCTGTTGTCATTGCTTGACAATAAGTAAAAGTTTCAACATGCATTCTTAAAGAAACTGTTTGGAAACAACACAAATACAAAACTACCCTTAATCTTCCGAAAGATACGGTGGGGGATGTTTCTTTATCACTTTTAGATGGAAGCCTTCCGATTTTTCCTGAAGGGCAGCTTATAATCAGCCCCGTAGTTTTAAAGATATAGGATTTTTATTTATTTGTGGGTGGTGAAAGGGGTGTGGCAGCATTTTTTTCCTGAACCATCCTCTACTTGAAGGAAATTAACTGCCAAAATTTTAGCTGAATCAGCACCGTAGTTTTGGAGATATAGCATTTTTATTGATTTGTGGGCGGTAAAAGGGGGTGTGGCCAAATGTTTTTCATAAGCTCCATGCTTTATTTGATGAAACTTTACTGTTTAAATTTCATATGAATCAGCCCCGTAGTTTTAGAGATGTAGCGTTTTTATGAATCGGTGGGCGGTAAGAGGGGGAGTGGCAAAAAATTTTCCTTAACTATCCTCTACTCGAATAAAATTTACTGCCAAAATGTCAGCTGAATCGGCCTAGTAGTTTTAGAGATATAGCATTTTTATTGATTTGTGGGCGGTAAAAGGGGGTGTGGCAAAAATTCTCATAATATTGCATTGTCACCGGACTTTCATATGTATGCTAAATTTCAACTTAATCGGATACCAACAAGTTGTAGAAAAATGGCTTGCAAGTTTTGAGGACATACATAGATACATACATACTAGGGAAGTCAATACGGGATCCCGGGATCCCGGGATCCACGACGATTACAGCCCTTTTAAATCCAGGGATTGCTTTTCCTGGATCCCGGGATTATTAAATAAAAAAATTCTATTACAAATATTCATGTAATACAAATTCCCCGATATAGTGAGAAGTATCTGTACCAACTGAGCAATCACTGCAACCCATTAGCTAATTCCTTGCTAGATGAGACCAACGAAACAAGAAGACTGAAGAGACTGCCTTGATTTGCCGTTTAGATAAGTTGTCTCGCTTGTTACTTATAAGTTAACAAATAATATAGTTTTATACATAATTTAATTCTGAAACTACTTACAAAATAAAATATATATTTATATTTATTTTTTTAGTTGTACTCAATGGAGTACTCTATTATGTTAACTTTATTTCTTCACAAAGTTACTTATTGTCAAGGGACAGATTGTAAATAAATAAATTTAAAAAAAAATATTCATGTAAATGCAAACATTTCATTTTAAGTTGATATGAATATAGAATTAGAAAAAACTTTTATTACGTACGAATATTGTACAACTATTTTTCCAACTAGCATAGAATAAGAACGGTGCTTCTCATCAGCGGGTTATATTTTTAATAATATTCAAACAAAATTTTCAAATAAAAAATAAAACGGGCTGATCTGCTTAATGTATTACTTTCAAAATAACTAAAACAAAAAATTTAATTTTAAAAGTCTTTTCCAACTTTAATTTGCTTTAAACACAAAAAAGCATAAAGACAGTGTAAAAAAAGTTTAACATTTATATAGCAATACCTTAAACTATTCTGTCTTTTTTTATATTTTTTATTCTTTAACCCTTTCAATGGCTAGGCTAAAGTTAGAACAAAATTATTTTTTGAAGTAGTATTCCTATCATTTAGGTCCTTAAAAGATGAAAAAAACATACCTTTCATTTTAACTTGCGCTACTTTCGTTTAACAAGCTTGTACAAAGAAAAAAATTGTTTTGCTCCTGTTTGGCACAAAGTCTTTTTTTACTTTAGTCTTAACCCTTTAGATTTTTGTTATAAGCCATAAAAAGATAAAAAACATAAATTTGAACTTTGTCCGGTTGATTTTTTTCTTAAAAAAGTGGCCAAACAAATTTTTTTACTTTTTTTCGCCACAAAAACGAAAATCCAGCTGATTTTAATGTCAAATTAAATTTATTTTTATCATGTTGGTTCATCTTTTTTTCATAGAACCAAACGATTTGATTTAAAAAAAAACTTGGCAAAATAAATACATCTAAAAATTACTTTCTGACGTATTCAATATATTGGGCAAATAAACTTAAAGCGTTAAATTAATACAATATGCTTGTCATTAATATGTTTTATGTTTTTATGTTTTTTGTGTTTATTAACAATAAGGGTATTCACAATTGTGTGATATTGTAGTATGGTTTTTTTTGCCATAGTTGAAAACCACAATATGAGCACCCCTTAAAATAGAATTTGTGGTTGGGAACCTCCCACTATAGCTTTTTGTTACTATGCAAATAAATTTACTATCCAATTTGATATATTTTATTAATATATAGCATAAAAAAGTTTAACTTGTACTTTTAGCTTCTTTAATTTTCGAATTAGAAAATAACTGGCAGCCGATCAATTTTTTTATGGAAATTTTAAAACCACGTTCGTTAAACATATCATTGGGCTACTTAAAAATTACCACACTTTTGGTTTTTAGAGACTTCACGTAAAACACGAACACATATAAAAACCGCTATTGAAAGTGTGGTACAACACCACGGGGTTTTTTAACTACACTGAAAACCACGCAATTGTGAATATCCTTAATGTGTTTTGTTTTGGTTGCTTTCTAAATGAATTAATTTACATTTTTTAGTTTCAAGTAATAATTAAAAAAAATTGTATTAAACTTCTTAAAATTTTCAATCCCGAACTAGTCCCGGGATTATCGGGATTGAAAATCTCAATCCCGGGATCCCGGGATCGAGAAAAGCTTCCAGGATTGGACTCCCTAATACATACATACATACGAACGAAGCAAGTTAAATAAAAGCTTATAAAAAGCTTCGAATTCTGTGATAAGTCGTTTTACAAACTGCTTTATGTAACAAAGCAAAAGGATTTTTTCAGCTTGTGCGAGAGAAATGTTGACAACATTACTTTCTCCAATCATAAACAATCTTCGCGGTTTCCACTTACTGCGTTTGTAGTGATCCTTCACGCGATAGTCGAAGGATCACAAAAATAGCAGGGATACTAAGCATATCCTACTAGCATTCCAAATAGTATAGTGAGGACTTTCAGATCCGAGACGATATGCCATTGATGTTTTATGTATTCAATTACCCTCAGAATCTTCGACATAGTTATGTACGTTTAAAAGGTTATTTCCGAATAGGAAAACAAAAGAAAGGGTCATTCATATTTAAAAAATACACTTGTCTTAAAAGAAGTCATAAAAATTTATTTAATGGAACCGTCAAAGTGATGCATGAACGCTCCCATGACCCATTGAGCAATGAAGGCGTAATTTCTTATTAATAAAAAAATTTAATAACTTAGTCAATTTCCATACAATTTTACCTTATACCTTGTTGAATAGGTACTTAAATTAAGTGTAGTTTTGTTGAAAAATTTAGAAAAACAGCAAGATTTTTAGGCTATTTTTTCCAATTTTAGAGGCCTATAACTTCTAAGCCAATTGCGAGCAGTCTGCAATTTTTTCAGATTTGGTGTAAGGAGGCCAAAATCAATATAATCTGCAAAAAAAAAATTCAAAATTATAGTTGTCGCTATTCTTGAAATGTTCCGCAATTTTTAACAAAAGTTTCGGTTATTCGGCCATATTGAGGCCGAATAGCCGAAACCAACCGAAACCAGCCGAAACCAGCCGAAACTGCCAAAAAGTGCCGAAACTGGCCGTAACCGAAACCGAAACTGATTATTCGGTCGGACACTAATCCCGTGAGACGCCAAACAGTGCGCATTGAAGAATCTGTAGCCGCAGTACAGAAAAGCATTGAAGATGATCCTAATCAATCAATTCGTCGCCGTTCTCAGCAACTGGGGTTGTGTCCTTCCACTTTATGGAAGATTTTACGAAAAGATCTTGGCTTAAAACCTTTCAAGATTCAACTTGTGCTGGAATTAAAGCCAAACGACCATCGTATGCGCCGCCAATTCGGCGAATGGGCTGAGGCACAAATTGATATTGATTTTGAATTTCCATGGAAAATTTTATTTTCCGATGAAGCCGATTTTTGGTTGAATGGGTACGTAAATGAACAGAATTGTCATATTTGGAGTGAGGAGAATCCATAAGCTTTTGTCGAAGCACCATTACATCCACAGAAAATTACTGTTTGGTGCGCTTTATGGGCTGGCGGAGTCATTTGCCCATATGTCTTCAAAAACGATGATGGTCAGAATGTTACTGTAAAAATTATACTTACTAATACTTACTTTTCAGTGTTCTAAGAAGCAAATATACTTATGTTTTAATAACATGAGTTGGTAGCATTATTTATGAATATATTTTTTTTAAATTTAACTGAATTCCGGGATCCCAACATCCCGGTATTGCATCCTCTATACATAGGTCTTTATATCAGTATTATCAAAAAAATCAGCGACCGTCCAGGGCTATGATTTTTTTCAAAAAATTCAACAAATAATCGTTATTCATTGACTGATTTCATTTCGATGAAAAATTTCAATCAAAAATATAAGTTAAAATTTGAATCTTAGTTTTTTTGATCAAAAATAAATGTTAAAATTTGACTTTTAAAAATGTAAGCTTTTATATAAGAGAAAAGAAGGCATTTTTTATTTCTTTGACATGTAATGTTTTAAGGACGAACAACCGAGCTAATCACACTTAGAGATTAATTAGAGCTAAGCTAAAAATACAGGTATTTAAGCAACCGGACAAAAACTTTCAAATACATCCCGAGTACTTCCATAGTGAAGCACTAACAGCCTTTAATTTGACATCATTTTTTCTACTTTGCACTGATCTCTTGTCCAAAAATTATTGCCAACACCAGACAATATTTACCTCGATCATTGCTTGATCAAATTGTGTGCGAATTTATTGTAACTTGAAACGTAATAGAAGATTTTCATCTAAAGATAATAAGTAAAGCATCAGATACTACTCAGCGCTACCAACACAAAGTAAGCGATCATCAGAGCCACCAAATTCATGTCAGTCGCTCAATTGATTGAGTTCAATTGATCTGCACAAATCGTCCGACGGAGCAGCAACGAGCAGATAGTTTAGCTTATCTGATGCTATTAGCTGCAGCAGCTCTAAATCTGTCATTGATCGATGCACCAAAACTATTTAGTCAACAAATAAATACAAACATGCAAGCCAACTACCTATTCGATCGTTCAATCGTTGGTTGGATCGCGTTGCTGGCCATAAGCAAAGATTTCGAGCAAGAGTTCAGGATCTGTTCAGTTGTAGTCGTTGATGCTGAAACGATACTTAAACGATACGCGGTGCGGTGCGATCGCCGGACGATGAAATATACGGAAATTTTAAGCGCATCTCAAGTGTGGGGAGCGTAGAAACGGGGATGAGGGAGAGCAACGAAGCCATCCGCAACAATTCAGTGCCTAGCCAGAGCCAAAGCATTTTTATGACCATACCAAGCGCACAAACAATTGCCAATTAAAATTTCTCCACAAGCCCAACAACAACAACACAACAGAAAGGAGCAACATGTTTGGAAGCAAAAAGAAGGCTTTTTGTGTTCGACTAATTAATTGCTTTGCTCACGTTTTTCGCGCAAAATGTTTACCGGAAAGAATCAATCCAAGTTTGGCGATATGGGCTGAATGCCTGAAGACACTATGCTGCTCACTGACTCATGGTGGTGGTGGTGCCTTCTATGGTGTTAGTGGTGGTAGCGGCGGAGAAGGGACCCAAGGCGATCTTCAAAATGCTAAGTAGGAAGGAAGACTCCATTAGAATGGGTGTGTTTCGGTTGTTGTGTGGTGGTTGAGGTGCTCCTGGCTAATGTTGGCAGCAACACGATGAAGTTGTTTGCCATTTCAGAAGGCCATGCAAATAATAGTTGTTGTTGGTTGTTGTTGTTGTTAGCTGCTTTGGCTTACGCCGGATTAGCGCTTGTTTCTTTTCGTTTCTGCTCACTGCTCTAGAAGAAATAAATTCTTGCAATTGAGATAATTGAGCCTCTAGTTAAACTATTCACGCTTGTATGTTCGCTTTTGTTGTTTTTCCTTTTTGGTCTTAGTTTGTTAGTGTTGTTTTTGTTCGCTTTAAACTTACTCCTTACTCACGTTGTTAATTTTGTGGCCACTTAGGGTCATTGGAATAACAAAGTGGAGGCGTGTGGTCAAAATATTTGGAGAGCAAATCATTGCAGATCCTATGCTTTAAATAAGAGCATACATTTATGTAAAAACCTGAAACAATTTTTTACCGCTATTACCATATTAAATATATAGAGACAGTTGGTTAGTCGGATTTTATATTTAACTAAGTATTACCAGCGACTTAGCCCGAATCGGTTTGATTTTCTGACATGAAAATGTTGATGATGTCAAAATAAAGGTTTTATTTTATTATAGTTTTTTTAGGTTTTTATCTTCTTCAAAAATACATTTTAGTGATACTTCTGCGTTCTCTTCAATCTTAACTCCTTTTTTAATAATACGTACTAAATGTTAATCAATTTATAACAATGTGGCTTAAATTACAAATCGGTTGGTACCCATATCGTTCAAATCGATGCATTTTTAATATGTTTCGCATTTATTTGGCTTAGATAGTGGGCGTGGCAAATCGCACATAACCCATAACAACTAAGCTGAAGTAACAAATCGTTTCGTACCGATATCGTCAGAATCAGTTAACTTTTTGTTTTTCACATTTATTGGGTGTTGAAGTGGGAGTGGCAATTCATAGGCTGTATTACTACACGGAGAAAACTGTTTGCTAAATTTGTATTGTGGTTAAGCAAAACTTGCGCTCAGCCACTTCAAAATTATGCTAGATTTCAGCAAAAACTAATCAAAATTTGCTATTCCAGTTTATAATAACTAAGCAACTTGAATAAAGTAGAAGTTTGCTTTTGCAGTTTATTAAATTCAAGCAAAATTTTGCTAAGTTATTATGCAAGAGTAAACTTCTACTTCATTCAAGCAAAAAAGTTTATACTTCATAGAATACTTCATTCTAAATTTATATAAGTTCTTAGAGCTTACCAATTTACGTACTCTTATATTATGATGATGAACAACCAAGAGAGGGGTTCTTCTGCATCTAGAATATACCTACTATATACATACAGTGTTGCGCAAAATAATAGCAACAAAATAAGTGCGCTGCAACAAAATCGTGTATCTTTTTAAATATTGGGGACACACAAAAATGATTATAGGAATCAAAGCATATATTCATACATCATATATAAAACAAATCAAATTCAAATTTGGTTTTGTTTTTTTTAATTAAATTTCAAATTAATGTGGCTACATTCAAATTGTCTGAGAGCAAAACAAAAGCAAAAAACTTGAAAAATGTAAAAAGAGAACAAAAGTTCCAAGAATTACCGGTAAAAGTTCCGTTATTGTAAGGCACGTGTTGTTTGTAAGTCATAAACATTTAAGTTTAGTTTTGTTTTTGCGCTAGTTGTGACATTGACTGTTCCATTTATAATGGCACGTTTTAAATACTGTGAAGCTCTTAAATTGCAAATTATTTCCGAATATAAAAACGGAAATTCACAATTATCTAACGTGAAACAGTTTGATATTAATCAGTCAATAGTTTGCAGATTAATAAAGAAATATACCATCACAAAAAACGTAACAACGGTACATTAAATGCATTTGCCACATCCAAAGAGGTTGTTCGGACACTTGATTTAGATATCCATCACAGAACTGTTTGATGACGAGCCGTTGAGAACGATTAAAGAAGTTACAAACCGGCAGAGAAACCTTTGCTTACAGCTAAGCATAAAAAACAAGGTGAGGTGTTACAATTTAAACAATTCTGTCTGACAACCAGTGACAACCAGTTGCAATTTATTGTTTTCTAGACCCAGTCTTGCAAAAGAGCACCTAAATTGGACCGTTCAAAAATCGAAAACCGTTTTTTTGCGATGAATCAAAGTTCAACTTGATTAATTCAGATGGGATGTGCACGGTATGGCGCCACCCAGGTACACGACTTGAAGCCCGAAACTGCAAAATAAATTTTAAGCACGGAGGCGGTGGCATTATGGTCTGCACTTGTTTTTCCTATAATGAAGTTGAACCATTTCAAAAAATCGATGAAATAATGGATCGATTTGTATACAATGACATTTTACAAAGCAAGATGCAACCACATTCAGAGTGGAATATGTCACTTCAGCACACTTCAAAGATCATCAAAGAATACATTAGAGGCAATGGGATTCAAGTCCTTGATTGGCCGGCAATGACTTGAATCCCATTGAAAATTTTTTTGGGATTTTGAAGGTAAAAGTTTCTGGTCAAAGGTTTTCCAATAAGACTGCACTGTATGAAGCCCTGAAAGTTAATTGGGAACATATACCTAATACCAACATATCTAATTTAATAGAGTCGATGTCGCTCAGAAGTGCAGCGGTTATCAAGAATAGTGAATCTTACACCAAATATTAATTATGTTGCTTTTGTTTTGCTCTCAGACAAACTGAATGAAATCACATTAATTTTAAATTTAATAAAGAAAACAAAACCAAATTTGAATATGATTTGTTTTTAATATGATGTATGAATATATGCTCTGGTTCCTGTAATCATTTTTGTGTGTACCTAATATTTAAAAAGATATACGATTTTGTAGCAGCGTACTGATTTTGTTGCTAACGTTTTGCGCAACACTGTATATGACAAATGTCACTTAAATTTATTTTTTTCTTTTTAGTTCACGTCTTTTTTAAATAAAAGCTTTTATTTGTTTATTTATTGTTTACTTTTTTATTTGTTTAAACAAAAGCTTATTTTTTAAAAAATTTTACTTTTTATTTTATGTAATTGCTTGCAATCTTTTTCTAAAATCACACCGTGATTGAGCAAAGTTTTTCTGATTTGCTTTTAAGCAAAACATTTGCTTGATTCAAGCAAAATAATTATCTCCGTGCATAACTACACAAATGATTACATTTTACATGCAATTATTTATTAAAGCTTTGATTTTTAGCCTAATTCTGGTGATTGACAACTGTCAATTTATTGACAAGCTAGTGGTATTTTTTTGGTCCTTAGAGTTGGAAGCATCTAAAATATTTTCGCAGAATTAATTGTTGTGAATATTTTTTCTGATGTTAACAGTTTTGTCAAGTTATCAGCTTTTGTTTACATTTTAAAATGGAAATCTTTACAATTATCAATAAATTTGCAATTATCAATCACCAGAATAAGGCTAATTATATCAAAAATAAAAAAACAAGCATAACACAAACAATTCATTTTATTTAAAACAGCTAGCTTCAAATAATAAGCAATTGAGTTATATTTTAGTGTTTATATATGTTTTAATTAGTGTCCGACCGGAACCGGAACCGGAATTTTGGCCGAAACAGAAACCGAATATTCGACCGTTTTATAATATTCGGCCGAAAGCGAAACTGGTTATTAATATGAAAATTTAAGTTTTTACAAATGATTGTTTTTATTAAAAGAAAACAAAAGTACTACTAGTACAAAACAAGTATTATTTGAATATTGAAGTTTATAATAATTGATTGAATGAGATCATTTTTTATTTTCTTTTTTATTACACACCTCCGTACACACTCAAAATAGTACACACCTACAATGTACATTTTTTTACAACTACAAAGCAAAGTATTTCTGTTTTTCTCTAAGGTTTAGTATTATAAAAATAGAAATATGTATTTCATTTTTTCTTTCCTTTATTCCACACACACAGAATTCGTTCGGAAGTTTAATTATCAATTTTTGGCTTAAGTACCTATAAAACTTTAATGGTAAGTGCAATAGAGATGATAATATCGAAAATGATAGAACTCATAAAATTAACAAGAATGTTTTGCGTTGACACGATAAATCAAATTATAGACGAATTCATAATTTTTGTTTTGTACAATGCGTTGTAAATATTTTTACTAAACCAAACTTATGTATTGAATTAAATGACTGATGCAAAAAATTTTGGTATAATTCAAGAATAGCGAAAACATTCTTTTTTAATATTTTGTTGTTGGATTTTACGGTTTTTAACCTCATAAATCCAAATTTCAGGCTGCTGACAATTGGTTTAGAAGTTATACTCCTCCAAAGTTACAAAATGGGCTACAATTCTTTCTGCTTTTTTGTAACCATGTTCAAACTAGTGAATTTTGATAAATGTTTACTCCTATTCAAGGAGGTATCAAACATGAAAATTCATTCATAACTTTTTAAGATATACCTATTACTATATTTACAATTTGTCTGGAAAACTAGTGGTTTCCCTTTTACGAAAGCACGACACTAAAAATGTTTATATCTTTAAAAGTTATGCATGAATTTTCATATTTGAATTGGTACCTTGTTGAATAGGTACTTAAATTACCTTTCATATGATACCCATAGAGTTTAGTTTTGTTGAAATATTTAGAAATATAGCAAGATTTGTAGGCTATTTTTCCCAACTTTGGAGGCCTATATCTTCTAAATCAAAGGAGGCCAAAATCAATATAATCTGCAAAAAAAATTCAAAATTATAGTTGTCGCTATTCTTGAAATGTTCCGAAATTTTTACCAAAAGTTTCGGTTATTCGGCCATATTGAGGCCGAATAGCCGAAACCAGCCGAAACTGCCGAAAAGGGCCGAAACTGGCCGTAATCGAAACCGAATATTCGGTCGGGCACTAGTTATAACACTAAGTTAGATCTAATTTTAGAGTGTAAATCTCCATTTCTCCAATAAATTGAAATTCCTCATTTGGGGATTTTTTTCCTTTGCATAAGGACCAACAAATTGGGGAATTGCAAAAAAAAGTGGTAAAAGTGGTAACATCCAAAAAAGTGGTAGATCTACCACAATTGTGGTAAAGTGACACCACTGGCTGTCTCAAGACCGTAGAGCGACGTAAGTTCAAAATGAAGTTGAACTTTTTATTTGTTATACGTTTATCTTAAGGTTGTGAGATAAGATTCTGTTTTTATCTATACTGTTCTAAGCTTCGTTACATGATGCATAACCAGATACACACAAAGCCCATACAACATAAATTCATATGACATTTGCTACGGCCACCTTGCGTTGCGTTACGCGAATATTTAGTCGTGAGAGTGCAATTAAACCTCGTCTTAACATTAACATTTTCATCAGAAAAACTTGTAAAAAGACGCCTTATGGTCCAATTATGTTTGCGTAACGCAACGCAACTTGGCCGTAGCAAATGACAAAAAGCAGCTGAGTTGAAGTTTTTTAAGTAGATGTACGTCTGCATAATCAACACGAAATTATCTACGTGCAATCTGCCATTTGCTACGGCCACCTTGCGTTGGTTGCGTCGCGCGAACATAATTGGACCATTATAGTGTGCTCCAACAAACATTGCAAGCTAACAGAAGCATTCTGATCCGATATTCGTATTTCATCGGGATATCATTTATTCTTCTCATTCTTAACCCTTTCGTTAAATTTGTCCATTGTAATGGACATGCATTTAAAATGAGTGAAGCGGAATGCAAACCGTTATTTTTGATAAAGAATGCATTGTGAACAGTGCATTGATCTATTATTTCTTACTTTTTTGACTTTCATTACGATATTTGTGTTCATAACAATAGCACGTGCTGATTCCATGACAGCAGGTTGAGCCGAAAAGCAAACAACCCAAGTGAATGCAAGTTTTTTTCTTATTATATTTATAAATAAGCTTCTTTTCTTGTTTAATTTTGTGATAAAGTTTTCATCCTCCGTCACGCCCTTCCCACAAAATTCACTTGAAACTTAAAAATAATTTATTTTAAGTTTTCTATAAGAAATAACAGATGAAGCCTGATTTCAAAATTTCTTCTTCTTCTTAAAAGAATGCTAAACAACAGAATAGCATTCGCAGCGATAAAAAGCTACCGTAAACACGAAGTTCTTATTGTAGCTTTTGATCACAAATTTATGATTATATTAATTAATACACATTTTTGTGTATTAATTTTTTGAGTTATATTATTTTTGTTGTTAATAATTAACAGTAAAAGTCACATCAATTAAGATGGACGATTATAGTTGTTACTTCAAATTTCAAAATTTTCAATCGCAATATACCATGGCAGAATTAGAGAAGGTATATGCATTTCGGAGAGGGAGACTGCCGCAACTGTCAAAACGAAGTTGACAGCTCATACAAAACCTGAAAACGATGAGAATGCGATAAGAAAGCGAAAATAGGCAAGAATAGCAAAATGCTTGAGTTTGACAATTCTGGCTACGAGAAAAAGAGAGCAGTCTGAAATGCATATATTGTACCTTCACTAGTTCTTCTACCATGCAATATACAGTGACTCAAACAACTGCCATTTGTTTAATTACTCTGTATACAAATGCTAAGACCGCTTTTACATTGATCAAGACTTGAAGTCAAGTTTTTTGACGTTCTCTTTTGAACTTGACGAAAGCTTTCACATTGTTCAAGACAATTGTTCGAGTCTAACAAACTCACATTGATCTGCGAAAAATAAAATAAAAAGTACTGTCAACAACGCGAAAATAACAAAAGGAATACGAAAAATTGCCGGTACAGCTTCAAGTTTCTTTTTTACTTCCGTCGCTTCCGCTGTGCGGCGAACTGCCTACAAACTCTGAAACTTGACTTCAAGTCTTGATCAATATAAAAGGGGTCTAACAACAACAAAACTACTTATCCGATATTGCTCATCAAGCTCTTGATTTTTTGTTATTGTATTTTCTTTTAAATGAATGCATTGGTAAAACAAGCTTACTTTCAAGGCAAGCAAGGCATACTTTCGACCAGGTTCTGTCACTGTTCTGGGTGGTATCACTTCCCAAGCTCTCACTACATGTCCCACAATTCAACCAAGGAATTTGGAACACCCACTAAACTCGATTTAAGCTTACCCCAAAAGTGTTCAATCAGATTGAGATCAGGTGACTGGGGTTGCCAAGACAGCGCTTTAAATCCGATTTCTTTAAGTCTTTTTTTAGTTATTTTGGCAGTTTGATTGGGATCATGTCATGTTGAAACATGTTAAGTCTATTTCCGTACTAACTTCAATTAATTGTAATAGATTAGAGAGTGTCATTTTGCATGTTATTTCTCTCTCTCGAGCTGCAAAATAAAGCTTTCAAGCAACTTCAAGCTACTTGAATCGAGTACGGGAACAGACCTAATATCTGAGGTATATACATTAAATTTTCGTCAAGTAGCAGTAAGATTCAATGACAAATTATCAACTTAATACTTAGCAGCTATCTTTCCAACTATTCGCCGTACAGTGCGGACACCCCCACCATCATATATCCCACAACATAACACTACCGGCTGTAGCCAACAAACTTCAAACTTACCGAGCCTTTAGAGTGCTTCCTAGTTTTCGCCAAGTCTACTACCTTCCATCTGATTCCATCCAATTAATTTTGGTTTAATCAACACAATATGACCTTCTTCCAGTCCTCCTTAGTTCAATGTGAGTAGTCTCAAGCAAAATTTAGGTGAAGCTTTTGATGACGTTTTGTGAGTAGAGGTTTTTTCAATTTTTGCTCGACCTCGCAAACCAGCAGAACACAGTGTATTTTTAACTGTCGCTGCTGACAAACATAAACTATCATATCTCATTGCATTTTTGTAGATTTGCATTGCCGTCTCCACTCTGTGCTGGAGCAGATCTCGAAGAATACACCGCTCTTGTTCTGTGCTCAAGATTTTCTTCGGCCCACTAGCACAAATTGGAGGCGGTGTGGCCATATTTCTGCGCATTTTTATAAGGACGCTTTTGCTGTCGTCGAGTTTTGCTGTTATTGCACGACATCTTTTACCTTTCATTAAAAGCTGGTGAATGCACTCCACAATATTTTTCGGCAACGGACGAATCATTTTTGGTCTTAAAAATTATAAAATATTTATTGAAAATGTATAAAAACTGTTAAAAATTTATTTACCAGCTCCAAAATATTAACAATACCAAACATTCTTTAACAATTCTACCTCTGCTTGCTTTTGACTGCATTCACTGATGTACAATAATTAAACACAAAAAATCTACCACATGCATTTTTTTTACTTATTTGAGAATAAAAAACTAACGGTTTTTTTGATTGCTCACCTCATGAACTCATTTTAAAGAAAACACAATAACAAGGAAGCTTGATAAACAAGATCAGAAAAATAGTTTTTTTTTTGTTGTAAGCATTTGAATACAGAGTAAGCATGGCAAAATTAGACAAGGTAGTGTTACGGCGGAGAGCCAGTAACCGAAACTGTCAGAACGAAGTTGACATTTCATACAAAATCTGCAACCAATGAGCCTGTTCTCAGGTAAGGTGGGAAGTGGGAAGGTGACAAGTTACGTAAGGCAGCATTTTCAAAAATTTTTAAAATTTTGCGATTCATTTTGACGTCTGTTACTTTGAAGTTTCATTGTTTGTCATTTTTCTCTTGGTTCTCTTATGTTTTAGAGCAAATACATTTTTTTTGCATTGGTTGGGTTTTCACTTTTACTTATTTCTAATTGTTTGCGTGGCTGTTTAATTTAAGACTTACAAAGTAATGAATTTTCCGAAATTTAACAGCACATTTTATTGGCTGTTCTCGGAAATCAAAATAAGGCGGTCTGAAAAAAGTCGGTAGTAAGAACACCTGGCAGATGCATAGTGTCGAAATAACGCCATTACTATGGCTTTTTGAAGGCCAATGAGAACAGGGTCAATGAGAATGCAATATGAAAGCAAAAATTGCCAAAAATACCAAAATGGCTGAGTTTGACAGTTATGGTCACTAAGAAAGAGAACACATTCAGCCCTAACACTACCTTGTCTAGTTCTACTATGGAGCAAGCAAACACGTGGTCAGTTGTTCGAGTTAGTAAGTTCATTGTAAGTTATATGAAAGGGTCTTTTGATTTTGTGTCATAGCTTTGGCTGGAGTCCTTCTATAAGCTCCAGATTTTGTGTGCTTGTAGTACTATATGCTTGGAACGCAGTCACATCAATAACTTAGTTATTTCTGAAATGGACTTTAGCGGTTATTGTTTATCGACACAGAATAAATTTTAAAATAGATTTAAAATAATCTAAGATGCGATGATTGCATCGCTTGAATATTTTCGCTTGAATGAACAGGGAATTTCTTTTTATTTCATGTGTTTTAAATATTGAACACACTTTAAAACAGATTTTATTTAATTCCCCTCCAAAATTCTTCAGCTGGACCATTGTGTTGCACTTGAAAGAACTATTCATATTCAAAAACTATTGCAATGCCGTTAATTTTTGTTGCGCCATCTATTGTCTAATAGCTTTATGCAAATACTCATACCGACAACTGACTTACCGACACAGTAGCTATCTCTTTTAAACACGTTGTGTTTGTTGTCAAATAAGTTGTTTGACGTTTCCCTACAAGTGATTTCTCCTTATTTATCTATCTCTTTTATGCTTATCGCACAGCTGGTAAGGAATGATCTACGTAGAGCGAGATAGCTTAATGTTTTGATAATGTCAGACCACAAATTGACAATTTGCATTATTTGCTAATTTTCTCACTTACAATTTCCAAATTGTTGAGAAAAATTTTTGTGCGAAAGTTTGTCTTATTAACTGTGTAGGACGTAAGTTAAGAAAAACTGAATGAATTCGTGCACAGGTAAAACAAAAGAGTGACGTGTGCTCACCCAACTTTACGCGATTGCTTACATTCTGTTTTGTAAAGCAAGCAAAACAAAAACAAGGTCGAAAATATTAAAACTTGCAACTGCTAATATAAAAGTAAGCTGAAGTGTGGAAAATTTCGAAACTAGCGTTTGTACTAACGTCAAGCTTCCGTCGACGTCGCAGCAACTGCAGATCTGCTGCAAAGTGTAAAGTTTGCGGCAGATCATAGCAACGAACGACGGACGTTGACACCACGTTGACAACTGACTGAGGGTCGCTGCGCGACTTAATACCATCCAGCGCTACTACAAATGACATTGTGCTACCCCAGTTGTATTGCAGTTTCATCCTCTTTCCATTGCCAGCCCAAAAATAACTGTTCTGGGCAACCTGCCAGCTGCATCTCTGCAATTGCAACTCAACAATCAAGTCAAGTCAACCAACAGTCAGTCATATTCTCACAATGTCGATACGCACTAAAGTTTTAGGACTGGTCGATGTGATGATGCGTGTTCCTCCTATTCTGGTCATCGATGAGATACTCAAAATCAGCATGGGACTTCCAACACACATTTATACAACTAGCAAAGATAACGACTCTGTTGTCAGGTCAGATGCCGCTATGAACACAGGGATTGGAAGAGCTGATGATTCAGTTAATACGCCTTTGCAAGCGCTACTCGAGAGCACTTCAACGCTGATCAATGCAACTGTCAACAATGCGTCTGCAGCGGCTAATGCAATCTTAGAACAGACAATTGATAACGCCTCCGAAAGTGCTGCCAGGGGAGGCATTCTGAGCGGATCGTTTGGTGTGCTAATGGACGAGTTGACGCAAGACTCAAACATAGCGGAGATTATGACTATGACATCAGTTAAATTTGTCGTATGTTTAGTGGGTAAGTGTTGTGGTTGCGGGTTAGTGTGTGTGTTTGAGTGGGAAACTGGCCACATGTTGCACTCATTGTTGTTTCAAAAAAATTGATTTAGTTCAATCAATGCTTGGTAATGACATGCAATAAGCCCAATATAATTTGTTCGCTTCCTTCACTAAGTCCCCAGTTAAAGCCTACCATTAAATTGTTTAATACACCATAGACACAAGCATCTTCAGTTCTTAGTCAAACTAGAAAAGTAAACCTTCGTTAAGAGCACATCTGAAGTCAAGTAAGGTCATTTATGAGAAGAAGAAATGTTTAGCTAATAAAAGTATACCAAAGCATAAGAGATCAGAAAATTGTTTTAGAAGTTATAATTTTATAGACCCCACCGTCACTTTGTTGTTTTTTAAGTGCAGGGATAGACTTTGTACCATCCTAAGGTAGATGAACGCTCAGCCATTGCAGATTGTCTTAATTTAAAATCCCATAAGTTAACTAATTAAATGTAATATTTTCGCTATCAACAGTCTAGCAATACCTGCTCAGCCCATAAGTGAGTGTGAGTGTTCTAATCTAAACTTAAATAACAATTAACATAACATTTTGCACAGCCATCACAATAATGCAAATCATTGTTGCTTGTACTATTTCGAGAATATGTAGTGGGAAAGGTGTACTATTTCATCGATTCATTATTTACAGGAGCGACACTAGATGTCGACATTCTATATCCACTAAATTTGTTCTTATCAAATTATTTTGGTTTTTAATATTAAAATCGAATTAATTACGTTTGATTGCTTGCTATTTGAATTGATTTGTTTTATTTTTTTTCGGTTAAAATTTCTTCGTCACTTATCAAAACCTAATCTATCTATCTATTATATCTTATATATATTAATACGTAAACATCGAATGTTGTCGTGAATTTTTTTAATATTTATTTAAGAATAAGGGTATTGAAACGTATATCATTCAAAAGGTACTGCACCATAGATGTGCCGAAACATGTTCGATTTTAAATTTATGATATATGACCCGAAATATGAACATTGAAAAGGGCTAGGAAAGAGGTAGAATTGTGAATGAGGTATCGGATGAAAGGTCTGGGTTTGATATGAAGGCAAGAAGAACATTTATTAAATAAAACCTAAACTATAATAGATAGAAGAACATGATGTAAGACGGAATTTTAGACATTGCTAAGATGCAGACACTTTTTGCTATCTCTTACGGATAACCTACAATAAGCATTTTTCGATGTAGCATGTGTGAATATATATTGTGTTGGTACAATTTCTTATGTATAGTACATTATCCAAAATCCTGTACTTTTGACATCAAAATTATTGCGATATCTCGAAAACTGTAGATGTTCTCAGTACAACGTATTTTTGTATGAAAAGTCGTTGATTAAGAAAAATAACAGAAAGCTTTTGAGTATAACTTTTTACAGATAGTATGTTAAAAAAATCCCGTTATTTTGACATCAAAACTGTTGCGATATCTTGAAAACTAAAATTTTTTTAGTATAACGCATTTTCTTAATGCAAGGTCATCGCCTCAGAATGAGAAAAAACTATTGAAAATTCTAGTTTTGATTTTGTAAGCAAATATCTCCGCTACTTTCTAATTGATTTCCATCAAATTTTCTTTGATTAAAGTTTATTTAAATCACTATAAAAAAGTAGTTATTGTTACCTCACCAATTCTATGTTATTTATTGTTTTGAAAAAGTCCCCAAAATATATATTAAAACTTATAAAATAAAATATTCGCTAAAAAATACGTTAAAAGTTGTTTTTGTTTTATTTTTCTTTTTTTAATTTTAATTTATCACGATCTTTCATGTGACATATAATTTATACGCAAAAAAATCCATTTTGGCAAAAAAGTCGAAAAATTTTTACTATTAATAAAAATCATTGTCATTGGCCCGGATTTTTTGGCCAAAAATTAATTTTTCAAAAAGTTGTTTTAACATCTTTTATAAAGTAATACAGATCCAAAAAGAATTGTGGTGAAAAAAATCCAAAAAATCTCTTACCAATCAAAAGCTATAAATAAATGTTATTTTCAAACTATTTCACTGAGCTGTAAAATCGCCATTAATATTTAGAATTTTAAGTACAACTGAATAACGACATAATGCATTTAATAAATGCAAATTTGATTTATAAGTAAAACTTTTAAATCACATTCACTTTTAAAAAATGATTAATAATCCTTTCAGTTATTCATTTTTGCTATTCAGAATAATGAATCAATTTTTTATTCATTTGAATGCTATTCACAAAGAATGCAATTCACAAAGAATTTGAGAATTTTTGATTATTCTTTTTTTATTCATTATTAATTTTTTATTCGTTCTCAATTTTGTATTCATTATTAATTTTTTATTCATTATTAATTTTTTATTCATTGTTCTTCTTTTCGTTATTAATTTTGTATTCATTATTAATTTTTTATTCATTATTCTTTTTTTATTCATTATGATTTTTTTATTCATTATTCATTTGTTATTCATTTTTTATTCATTATTAATTTTTTATTCATTGTTCTTTTTTTTATTAATTTTGTATTCATTATTAATTTTTTATTCATTATTCTTTTTTTATTCATTATTAATTATTCATTGTTCATTTTTTATTCATTATTAATTTTTTATTCATTATTCATTTGTTATTCATTATTAATTTTAGTACTAAGCCATAAATAAAAAATTAATAGCAAATTAATAATGAATAAAAAATTTATAATGAAAAACAAATGAATAATGAATAAAAAATGAATAATGAATAAAAAATGAATAATGAATAAAAAATGAATAATGAATAATGAATAAAAAATTAATAACGAATAAAAAAGAATAATGAATAAAAAATTAATAATGAATAAAAAATTAATGTTGAATTACATGAATTAAATTGCAAGCTTTAGATCAAGTAAGTTTTTAAGAAGAATTAAATTGCGAGCTTTAGATCAAGTAAGTTTTTAAGAAGGAGTAGTCTAAGCGTTCAGTAGTCTGAGCGTTCAATTTGTTCTATATAATTCAAATGAATGAATTCCTAAATGTGTGAAATCATATACAAATTTAAACAGTGAGTTGATCACAGCTTAATCACTCAAAGACTACTGAAGAGGAATATGTAGCGATTTTCGAAACAGACTGTCTAGTCAGCTAAGTGATTGACTCTATACAGAGTTGTTGTTTTTGTTGTTGCCTTCTTAAAAACTTACTTGATCTAAAGCTTGCAATTTAATTCACGTAATAATTTAATAGATCATAAAATTAATTAATAATGAATAAAAAATTTATAACAATCGAATAATGAATAAAAAATGAATAATTAATAAAAAAATTAATAATGATTAACAAATGAATAATGAATAAATAATGAATAACGAATAAAAAAGAATAATTGAAAATTCTGAAATTCTTTGTGAATAGCATTCAAATGAATAAAAAATTGATTCATTGTTCTGAATAACGAAAATGAAAAATTGAAATTAATAATTAATCATTTTTTAAAAAATGAATGTGAGTTAAAAAGTCTATTTATAAATCAATTTTTATAAATCCAAATGGAATGCATTCTTATTTCGTTATTCACTGATTCACTTTTTTGTGAATAAAATCAAATTGAATGCAATCTTTTGCAGCTCTGCCATTTCATTACATCAAAATCTTTTTATTTTATTAATATAAACATACGTACGCTAAGAACGAAAGCTGTCGTAAATTTTTTTAGTATATATTTTAAATAAAGGAATACCAGAAAAAAAATAAACTGGTGACTTATGATTCGAAATAAAAGAGTTAAAAAAATAATTAAATTTTGCTTTCTTAAAAATGCTAAGACTGAGTACCTAAAATTTGACTGCTCTAAGAATCACCTCCGGTGTAATAACAGCTATGAACTGTTTTCGGAAATTTTTTAATTTATTGAGCTTATGTTGACGATCCCAAAAAGCTGACTGAAAGTGGGTGGATATGTTTGAATGAAATGTTGGTAGGGTTAATAATAGAACTTGCTCATATATATTACTTTTCTGGATGATAATTCAGGAGAGATATAAACTCTTTAGTCTAAATATTTTGGAATTTATTATGAGCCGCGTGCATTCTTCGAATGGCCTGATTGAACGAATTTGCATTGGTATTATAACGTGCTTTCGGCAAAGAGTAGCGCTTTTGTGAATTTCGTTCATTTGGTTTGTTCACAGTGTTCTATCAGCTGATCGTAATAATTACATTTTTAACAATTATTGCTCAGCAAGCATCGCATCGAAAATTCTATTCGACTGAAAATTCGATGAACAACGAACATTTCGTTAGAGTTGCACTGCGCATAATAAGAATTTAGCGTTCGATACTCGTTGTTCCATAACCAGCGAAGATCGAACGTCGAAAGCAACTCGTAATAAGGGTCTTAGATAAATTAAGGAGAGAAATTTTTGCCAAGCGGTTCTTCCAGCTATGAAATAAAACAATTTGCGTTAATTTTTATGCGATAATAGTAAAGGGTGTAAGTTTGTGTTTGCGTTCAAGTAAACAAACTTCAACGGTACAAAAATGACAAACGAGTACTGTCATCTACGATATGCATCTTTAATGTTCTGTTTTCTCAAATCTTCGCTACAGTGTCTTAAAATATGCTGAGTTAGTTTTAATTTTTGCTCAATGCTTTACATAAAGTTGGTCGAATTTCGACCGCTGGCGATACTAGTATCTATTAATCTTCTATGCAGGGTAAGTCTCTTATTTTGAGACATCTAAATATCTAAAAAAGTAAACAACAGCAAAAAATGATTCGGAGGAAAGTTGCAAGGCTTCATGGTGACCTTGAGTTAAACTTTTCAGGTCAAATCAAGGTCAACTTTTCTTTTTTAAATTCGCCTTTTTTTTTGTCTTTTTCGTAATATCCAGACAAAAATAAACATACATACATTTAATTTTTAAGACACAAAAATTTAAAATGAAGATTCTAGTTCCGACGATGAATGACTGATGTTTAAAGTATGTGGTGCACAAATTAAATCGGGCAATTTTTCGATAAACTTTTTTTACAACCAATCGCAGAAAACTGTTTTCAATATAAAAACACTACAAGTTTTAGTTATGATTTCGGCATGTATAGATATAAATAAATTTTGGTGGCTTACCACCCACAAATTGGCCATTTCAACCCCTAGAAAGGGCTTTGACCGAGCTTTTATTGATCAATTGTGTTGTGTGTATGTTATTACATTTTTTAACACAAATTATCGAGAACTGGACCTACGAGTAGCTGGAGGTTCTTCATTTAGGAACCCTAAGGGAAAATTTATATTCATTCAACAGTAAACGACCAGATCTGTCTCAAGACAAGCTCATTTAAATGTTTTTTAAACACCTTGTATTTTGCTTTACATATTACAGTATTTTTTCACTTCAATTAATTTTTTTTTTAACCGAAAATCTAATTTTGAAAAAATTAAAATTTTTAACAAATGTTCCACAGATTACGGTTTTATATAGATCAGCCTTGAGGCGGATTTGAGCATTACATGCCGTCTCCACAGGACATAAAACATGTTAAAACAACTGTAAAATTCAATATCTTATCATGAATATGTTTAGCAAATTTGTATACGTGGGCATTCTATGTTATAATATTCCATATTGAAATGAAATGAAAGATGAAGAAGCGAAAAATTACAGCTCGTTGCATAAGCTTAGTAAGCTGTAGGAACGAAAAAAAAAAATTTCCATAAGAAATACATTGAGATTTTTGACAACGAACAGGCAGCGAAATTTTTTCGCCAGCTAGTACGCTGTAGAAGCGAAAATTATTGCTACACCAAAATTTCTACACCAAAGTGTAGAGTTATATGCTCAAAAATTTTCGTTCCTACAGCATACTAAGCTTTAACATGAATGTTAAAAGATATCGCAAGGCATTTATTTCAGAACATGGCAACTTTTATAACATGATTTATGTCTCATGTGGACTGCGTGTTAGAGAGTTAAGTTTTATATGATATGACACTTGTTCCAATAAACTCATCTAAAGCATATGACGTTAAAGCAAAGGGTTCTATTTTAGGTCAAGCCTCAAATTCTGCCAGGGATTTTGTCTGTTCTAGCTGACTCTTCCTTTTCACTATTCTTCTTTGAAGTTCAACAAATTTGCCGAAATGCACCAATGAATTGTGAGGGTTTTTTGTTTTTGATTAATTAATTAGTTTAACATTAAATTATTTTTTTATTTGATCGTGCTCTACCACAGAAAGTTAATTTTTGGTAAATAATTGTGATCTACTCTTTGAGTTTTTACATGATTGTAATTATGAAGAAAACATTAAATTTTTTGCCGACACTTGCGAAGCCGGGTTAATCAGCTAGCATACATCTATACTTCTATACTATTTTATAAAATTTTTGTGCAAATTTAAAGTTTAGACTTTACTTTTAAAAGCACTGAACCGATTTTTATGAAAAAATTTGTTAACTATCTTATTTGTGATACAGATTTATTTAGGGGTATTTTTCATTCGAAATTTTAATAATAAGAATATTTAATGAAAGTATTAAGTTTTTTAAGAAATCATCCCAGCTGCCACGCATTGCTTAGTCGTTTTCTTTTCACGTTGTTGTCTTGGGAGAGCTTCAATTGCTCTCTTCTCTTTTCTATTTATGCTCAGCTAGCACAGCGCAACCATAGTAGAACTAGACAAGGTAGTATATGGCGAAGACCCGGTGACCGAAACTGTCAAAACGAAGTTGACATTTCATACAAAATCTGCAACCAATGAGAATGCAATATGAAAGCAAGAATTGGCAAAAATACCGAAATGGATGAGTTTGACAGTTATAGTCACTAAGAAAGAGAGCGTCACGTCACTTTTCAACTAACGCCAATCTACTTATTGAAATGACAGTTACCATCAGCATTTTTTATCAATTTAACAATTTAACAAGGTCATATAGAAAATCTTTTATCAATTTAACTTTAAAGATTTTCTGTTATTTTTGCATCGAAAACATTCACATACATATTATTAAAAATTGTAGAAATTCTTAATACAACTTTAAAAAAAAAAACCAAAAATTGAGAAAAAACAATATGAACATTAAAGTTTTGACTTTGATGCAAATAGCTCCGGTTTAATTTTTAATGTATCGCTCATTTGTTCGAATAACGACTGTATATATAAGAATTTTCCTATCTTAAGTTTATTTATGTCATAACAATAACTTTGGATATTAGCTCAAACACTAATTGACTGACAGATGGCTCTTCACGTTACTATAAAATAGTATCCATTCTGTCTCTTTTTATACCTTTACGCATCTTAATATATATCTTAATATATAAAAGGCAACCACGCTGCTCCGTGTCCAATATCTCTCAAATTGCTAGCCTGAAAATATGCACATCTTAATACATAAAAGGCAGTAAAGTAATTTTACAAGACACTGTTTTCAAAAATGTTCAGCCTGAAAGTATGCACAGAAAATATATTTGATACTTATCAGTGACAATATTGGGTTTTTACAATGGTACGTTTTTGATCTAACTACCTCTTTTTTCATCCTTTTATAAAAAAGTTACGACGAAATTAATGAAATTCTTTTGAGTCGATTGTACTTAAAATTATAATTATATCAGCCGCAAAATGACACTCGAGTTGCTACGTATATGAAGGTTGCAAGGCCAGTTTGTAAAGTTGTGTATGAATTCGATTGTTACCAAACTCGACTTTTTGCACTTTTACACTTGAACTAATATTTCAACACTGCTTTAATACGTAAAGTGTTATTTAAAGTGGTACATTTGTATTTTGAAAAAATCAAGTGTATAAAAAATCAAGGTTTAAAAAGAGAAAAAGTGCTTTCGGCAAAAGACTCCAAAAGGAAGTGTGCGGAGGAACTGTCGTAGGCTTTTATAATAGTATGTTAATAATTACGCACTTCCTGTTGCTTTAGTTTTAAGTTTAAGTTAGTTCTCTTCTAAATAAACACTTGTCAAGGTAAGACCATCTACACAAACCTCCGTGTGGCATTCCTTTCATCCACACATTTTCTATTCCAAATCTCAAAACCACCTCTGGCAATTTGGAGATCTAGAATTTCTACGCTGCAAATTCCAACATTCCACACATCTTCAACGACATATGTAACTCAAAAAAGTAATTTTGCAGAAAACTAATATTAAGTTTTCAATTTAAGTCACACCTTGTATAAAATGATAGAGGCATATTCTCTTCTCACGCGGAGAGTATTCAAAATAATGACAGGAAATTTTTACACAATATGAAGCATTAAATATAAAAAATTTTGCATCATTAACCCAAAAATCTTGTTTTTTGAGTTATTTCGTTATTTGAGCAAATGTGCTATATGTCTCTGAAATATCTTTTGTTGCAAAGTTTCATAAAATACTTGAAAATACCATTTACTCTCTATATTAATCAAACTCACTTTTTGTATTTATGATTCGATTGAGATAATTTGTAAATATAAACGGAATATAAAGAATTGTAATACTTTCATACATTTGGCTACTCTGGAATTCGTTCCTAGTAACACGGACTATGTCAATCCCAAACTCGACTTCCCACTGGTGTCGAATGGTGCAATGGGGGACCTGATCTAGTCTTCCATGTGTCCTTCTACATTGATGGCTCCAATATGGAGTGCGGAGTGAGAGCTGGCATATACTCTGTGAAACGGGGGTGGAGGAGTCGCTTTTCGTCTGCCAAACTCAGCAAGCGTCTTCCAGGCCGAGCTTTTAGCGATAAGAGAAGCTTGTCACGCCTTAAGTATAGCCAACACCAATCAGCGCAGCATTTCTGACGGATAGCCAAGCCACCATTGAAACGTTAGCTACAATCAGTACCAACTCCTGGTAAGGCTGGTGTGTATGAACTCGCTCGGCTAAGTCACCAACTTAAGATTACCATAATCTGGGTTCCCGGCCATAGGAGCATATATGGTAATGAAAAGGCGGATGAACTGGCTAAGCAGGGTTCCTCCCTTGACGTTTCAAGAGCGGAACCAGTTGAAGTTCCACTGAACACCGATAAAGGAGGAATTCACTCTTACTACTTGACCTAATAGCCTGTCGCAGATGGAGAAGACTACCAACTTGCAACACATCAAGAAAGCTATGACCTCTTTACAACCTCTTTACAACTAAAGAGATGCTCTCAAAACCCCGGAAAGACATAGTCAGGATCACGGCTATTATAACGAGTCGCTGGTGCATCGGAGTACAAGCTGAAAAAATCGGAATGCCCTTCAACACTCACTGTCGCAGCTGCGATGATTCAAAAAAAAAAATAAACACTGACACTTTCTTTGCACCTGTCCGACCCTGGCCAGGTCTAGACTAAGAGCGCTATGCCAGCCCTTCTTCAAAAATCTAAAAGAACTCTCAAAAACAAGAATCAACAGTCTTCTAACGTTAATTAACCGCACCGAATGGTTATAACCTAACAATGCGATAATCACTCAACTTACAGGAACACGAGGTTATGGCATCAAAACGGCTCACTAGAGCTACTTGGATCCTACTTCTATGTAGCATCATCATCTAAACCAACCATTCATTTGGCAATATCTTTTTGTCTAATTTAAAATTGTGTTGATTTTTAAAATCAGCGACCGATTAGAAATTTGGTTGTTTCATCCGTGGACGAAATTTTACGCTTTTTGTAGGGGACCCCAGAAAAAAGGGGATGGGGTGATTAGATATTTCAATAAACTTTCATTATCAATTCAATTCATTATCAATTCAATTACAATTTCACATCTACCAAACTGCAGGTGTTAAAAGGTACCGAGTAGCATTTTTGCAACGTTGGTAGGAAATGGGTTAGTTCTGGAGCATACATTTTTAATTGAATTTTTTTTGTCAGTTTCGGCAAAAATTATTGATGGCCCTATTTAATTACAATTTTGTATTTTAATATAATTTTTTCAAATTATATTTGAGCTTTATGCTAAATAAGTTCATGAAGCAGTTGTAACTCTTAAATTTTATTTTAATCATACTAAAATGTGTACTTTACGTGTATGTACTTTGCAGGTTTCCTCTGTGCAGCTTCTATATTTATGTTATGGACACGGCACTTAGTATTGGTTTACATGTTTGTCATCTCACTTGGTTTAACATTTCTATCGTATTGGTCGAATGTTTCGGCGCTGGCGCTAATGGATAAAAGTCCGTGTATGCTTGAAGACATTTTATCACTTAATACAACACGGCTTTTAGAAACAGGTGGTGTAGCAATGTCACTAATGCCACATATAATCGCACAATGGTTTATGGGTATGCTTTTTGCCTATATTCATCTTGGGCCACGTTATGCCATGTTGCAAAAAGCAATGCCACTAATATTCGCAAGCCCAATTTTGTGTGGTATGTTGCCGCTACCGCCACATGTGCTCAAATATATACCGGTCATAGCTGATATCATCCCTTTGATACTCACCCAAATCACATTAATGAGCAGTGCCATGGAAGCTGGTAAAACTGTTTATAATGGATATCAATATGCTTTGAATTTCGTTTCCAATTTTGGACTATCGGCACTGATAGAAAATGAATGGCAACGCTTGAATGTGCCAAGTGTGTTGCGAGTTTTCTGGACCATAAGGTAAGCAAGGATTAATTTTTCCATTTTTTAAATTGAATTTAATTTTATTTTTGTTTGCAGAATAACACAGGAGTTTTTCTCGATGATGATGAGCGGCACTATAAGCAGCTTGAATTTGCTGCCAACCATGCAAAAGCTACTTGTCGATGGTTGTGAAACGCTCACCGCAGTACTAGGCATGACCTCAGTGGTCTCTATTACATGTCATTATATTGGCAAACTGTTCCAATGGTATTTGCTCACATTCGACAATGATGAAGAAAAGTCTCTGGGCACTGTTTCAGCTGTACTATTCTATATATTAGCTTTACAAACAGGATTGACCTCGCTATCGCCGGAGAAGCGTTTCGTGCGTCTTTGTCGCAATCTGTGCCTTTTGATTACGGCACTGCTTCATTTTCTGCACAATATCGTATCGCCGATACTGATGTCACTGAGTGCAGCTCGTAATCCATCGCGCAAACGTCATGTGCGTGCATTGACCGTTTGCGCATTTCTTGTAGTTGTTCCCATATGTTTGCTGACAGTATTGTGGTCAAGGCATTCACCGTCCACATGGCTTTTGGCAGTAACTGCTTTTTCGGTGGAAGTGATTGTAAAGGTGAGCAAAGGCAATTTCAAACACATACTCTTCATTCATATTCCGCCTTGAATTTCCATTAGGTTCTTGTCTCTCTAGCTACATATACTCTGTTTCTTTTGGATGCACGACGTCAAACATTTTGGGAAAAATTAGACGATTATCTTTATTATGTGCGTGCATTTGGTAATTCTGTTGAATTTTGCTTTGGCATTTTATTGTTCTTTAATGGTGCTTGGATTTTATTATTCGAATCAGGTAAGTGTCGGTTTTAGTTCCTAAGAGTTTGCGATTCACTTCATTCAAAATGATCATTGATGCATTTCTTTGCCGAAAAGTTTACTAAGCAAGATAGTGAAGTAGTGTGTGTTGAAAGTATTTCTTCTTTCGGGTATGTGAGTTATTTTGAATTGATTTTCACTTAATTTGGCTTTTATTTTCAGTTTTCAATGAAACTCCAACATATTTAGAAGTTCATAATTCGAATTGCTTTTTATAGAAAAATTCCACACTAACTACAAAATGAGTATGACTAAAATTTAAAAAGTTTTTAGTTATAATGAAGATATATTTTTCACGACAAAACTTATTCAAAGTTTAAAAAAAGAAACAAAATATCCCAGAAGGAAATAGGGAATTGTAGATATGTAACTACAATTTACAAATTAATGATAAGGAAAATTAGTAATAAGAAAATGAGAATCATGGGGGAATCGAGAACCTTTGAGAGAAAAGGCCATTCTGATCATGATAAAGGTATAAATTGAAACAGAAGTTAGTTGAATAAAAAAAATATGTTTTCAGTAGACGAAGAAGTAATTCGTAATTTATATTAAATCATTAAATAGAGTCTGTTATACTTCAACTATTAGGCATCAAATTTTAATAGATAAATCGTTAAATCGTTCTGCCATTTGATTGAATATATTGAGCGTAAAAAAGTTGAAAAAGTTTTATAAAAATAATTTTTTTTCGAAATAAAAAAATAAGCACCATCAAACTATTGTTACAAAAGTAAGTTATTCTATTATTTAAGGAACGGGTTAAAGAAATTTTCGAATCTTTTCTCTCACCAGATTTTTTAATTTTAGTATTTAGGCTGCATTTCCTAAATTATTTAGGAAGCACTGCCAATTTAGTTTAGGTTGCATTTAGATCAATTCGCACACAGCCTTAGTACTTAGTACTTAGTAATTAGTACTAAGTACTAATAAAAAATAATTCGCACACAGCCTTAGTACTTAGTAATGCAATTAAACGATTGTGACAAATCCAATGCTATAACGCTATAACAGCTTAAAAAGTACTGATTTATTAATTTGCTATATTAATAACCTTTTTTTTTGTTAAATCTAAATAATTGTTGTGCAAAAAATGTTTTTTATCTCCTAAAACGTATTGCTTACTTAGTTGGCACTACAACAGTAGGTCTATGGCCTTACTTAAGAACACGTGTCAGCTAGTTGAAAATTCCAAGTTTTGCCAAGTTGTCTTCTTCTTAATCTTTTTAACAGACATGCGTTCGTTCTCTTCTGCGTTGATCGCCGCTCGATACTTCGGATCAAATATTTTCTTCACTGGAGCATCGACTTTCAGGAGCGAGCAAAGCTGCAAATAAATGTGAAAAACATTTAAAGTAAACCACTGAACCGGTTTGGACGATATAGGTACGAAATGATCCACCATTTGAGCCAAATTGTTAAGGAATATGTCTCCTAAAAGGGGAAATCTTCCGAATGCTGCAGCCGCTGAATGTCACACGATTTTTTATGTACCGTATGGTGAAGTTATTCGAGGATACTGGTTGAAGTTTAAATTAATTTAAAAAAACTCAATACCCAAGAACGCAGTCATATTTTATTCAACGCAAATTATTAATGAAATCAGCTATTAATATCGAAAATCGAAAATAGTTGCGAGTAACCAAAAATAAGCGCCCTTTTTAAGTAGAGCTTCCACTTGTAGTACATGCTGTCGTTTAATAATTACATTGTATTGTAATTACAATAATTATTAATTGTGGTGGTTGCGACGATCATAATGAAAAAAAGCACTTACCCACTTCTTATGCACTCTCCTCGCCCTAGCCAGGTGTCGATTGAGTACGCTAGGTAAGCCTTTTTCAGCAATTTAGACAAACTTTAATCTATAAAAATAAACAACCCGTGCCTCGCGGAATAACGGAAAACATTTGAACACGTACCTATTGAAAAGGAATGGCGCTACTCTAACAAATTGCAGCTTTCACGTTATTTGTTGTGCGGTATTTGAACTGAAAGGACCTATTTGTCTCGGATATTTTATTCGATATTAGCTAATACCCGGCGTGCTTCGCTTCGATCCACGCGTATCAACGTTTTGAAGGCATATTTTTTGAAGAAGCAATTAATATGTCATACGCTAATTAAAAAAAGAAATAAATCTTAGCGTAAGCACGTATTTACGACGAAAAATAAATTTTCTTCACGAAGTTTTTTGTGGCAACTTTTTTTTAACTATAGCTTACTCGAATAAAATCTACTGCCAAAATTTCAGGCCAAAATTTTAACGATTTCTGAAAAAATGGCGTAGATATTGTGCCATCACGCTCAATTTAAGTACAGTTAAACCATACGAACTTTATTACCAAATTTTAATCTAAGGCCTTTTCCACACTTGGTCAACGCAACTCCGACACTAGTTGCTAGCCTGTGTATTTATACCGGAACCTGCAGATTAAGAAACTTGCACGCAACAAGTTCTCGACACGTTCTCAACCTGTTCAACGCAACGTGGCTTTCCGCATTTTTCATCGGCGACTTGTTGCATCAAGAGCGTGAAGATAAATTCGTCAATCCGACGCTAACTTAGCAAAGACTCAAACCAAAATTTTTGCTCCGCAAAAAGTTAAATTCGTACTTTTTGCTAAGGAAATTTCCTCCCAAAATTAAATTCGTTCTTTTTGCAAAGTACGAATTTAACTTTTGGGAGGAAATTAAATTCGTTCCTTTTACAAAGTACGAATTTAACTTATGGGAGGAAATTAAATTCGTTCTATTTGCAAAGTACGAGATTAACTTTTGATTCGAATTAAGCTTTTGGCACAATTTTGAGTGCACAATTAAGACTTTTGTCATAAACATTTTTTAAAAGTAGTGAATGTTAGGTCCAAAGTACTAATATTCCATGCAGAATTTCTCAAAATCTGTCTGGACAATATTTTTGTTATGCATATCATTTTACAGGTAATTAAAGCACCTTTCTAACGATATATAGCCTATAAGTGCACAGTTAAGACTTTTGTCATAAACATTTTTTAAAAGTAGTGAATGTTAGGTCCAAAGTACTAAGATTCCATGCAAAATTTCTCAAAATCTGTCTGGACAATGTTTTTGTTATGCATATCATTTTACAGGTAATTAAAGCACCTTTCCAACGATATATAGCCTATAAGTGCACAATTAAGACTTTTGTCATAAACATTTTTCAAAAAGTAATGAATGTTAGGTTGAAAGTACTAAGATTCCATGCAAAATTTCTCAAAATCTGTCTAAACAATGTTTTTGTTATGCATATCATTTTACAGGTATTGAAGCACCTTTCCAACGATATATAGCCTATAAGTGCACATTTAAGACTTTTGTCATAAACATTTTTTAAAAGTAGTGAATGTTAGGTCCAAAGTACTAAGATTCCATGCAAAATTTCTCAAAATCTGTCTGGACAATGTTTTTGTTATACATATAATTTTACAGGTAATTAAAGCACCTTTCCAACGATAAATAGCCTATAAGTGCACAATTAAGGCTTTTGCATGGAATCTTAGTACTTTCAACCTAACATTCATTGCTTTTTGAAAAATGTTTATAACAAAAGTCTTAATTGTGCACTTATAGGCTATATATCGTTGGAAAGGTGCTTTAAAAAATTTACACCGGTGAGCGGATATTTACATTTTTAATTTACACCGCTTATTCGGTGTGAAATGATGAACTTATCCGACCGGTGTGAAATAAGAAAGACAAAGTAGTAGAGCAATATTGAAATCACATTCTCATTGATAAGCAAATTAAAAATTTTAATTTTCAAGACTGAAAGTCATAATCAAGGTATATTCAACATGGTAGTGTCGTCACAGAGAGGTGGGTACCGTAGCTGTCAAGCATAAGAAGATCGTAAAAGACAATAAATAAAAGCTGAGAGAAAACTGTCAAATGTGTTCTAAAATTTATATAGTTTTAACTTTTGTGCGTGCTGAAAGTTTTTTTTTTTATTTTTCGTAAAGCTCTCATAAAAAAACTATTGCAAAATATTTTAAACTGTTCGCAAGTATTTTAATGACTTTTCTTTTCGACTCCATTTGCCGTGTGTCATCAATTTTTTTAAATTTATACAAAAAATCTATAACCATGAAAAACGACTCCGGATACTCTGTTGATTTGTACTGCCCCAGAAAGTGTTCTGCATCCAACTGAATCACTCCTGCCAAGGACCACGCTTCTGTGCAGTTGAGCATCGTCGACGTTGATGCAGAAACCGGCCACATGACTGTTGGTTCCAAGACCTATGCCATCTGCGGCGAAATCAGACGCATGGGTTAATCCTATAATTTCATTTGCGTTTGGCCAAGAAGGACGGATTAGACAGAACTTCTAAAGTTGTTAACAGTAAAGTTGCAAAAATCAATTTATTTAAATCAATTTAAAACACAACATAATTCTATTTATTGACAAATTTTGTTATTTGATTTGATTTTGTTCGTAAACAACTGATTTTGACAGCTCAGGTACCCACAACAAGAGAGAATTTTATCTACTACCACTATCTTCTTATATATACCTTGGTCAAAATCTTGATTCAAGATTCAAAAGTAATTTTTTAACATATTGTGTTTGAAGTCCAAACAGAAAAATTTAAATGGTCTTGTTTGGTAACGCCCTCACCAAATACCCGCAGTATGCGTCAGTGCTAGAGAAATGTTGGCTCTTATGCGCACATTTGGGTAGGGGCTTCAAAGGCCTCATTAGAACACCTGGAAGGAACTCAACGTAGTGCAATATATTTGATAGGGGATGAAAGAATTTCCTCCTCTCTCACTTCTCTTGGGCACCGTCGCAAAGTTAGGTGCATAAGCCTTTTTTTATAAGTACTTTAATAGGAACTATACAGGGAAAATACACGACCTGATACCACTAGCTCGTATGTTTTCTATGTTCACTCGGGCGGTCCATCAGACCTATCACTTTAGAATTGCCTCAGTGTTCATTTTGTATAGTAAATAATTTATTCACCATTCGAATAAATAAAAATTGTAAAAAAATCCTTTCGAATAGTTAAAAAGTACACCGTTCGGTAATAAAAATAAATTATCATTTTGCGTATAATAAATAAACACCTTACAGGATACAAAACAAACAACCTTCTTGATATTTACTTTTTACACCGATCGATGTGAAAAAAATATACCCTTTCGGATATTAAACTCTAGCACTTTGACATGGTTTTTTTTTAGCACCGAACGGTGTAGGACTACCTGGAGCACCGATCGCTGTAATAATTATATACAAATTTTTAAGTGTGTACTTAAGAGCTGGATAGAAGCCTTTAAAGATAAAATGTACATTTCAGTAAAAAATGGACAATTTTCCAATTAAGAAAAAAGTATTTGTGTTTATTGGGAAATGTTCTTCTTTATATAGAGTGCCCCAAAAATGTATACGCACTACCGTTTACTTGAATTTGCTACAGGAAAATGTCTTGCAAAGTATTCGTTAGTAGTTTGAGAAAGAAGAGGATCATCGTGATGCGGGAACTTATCTCAATGAAATTATGGCGAACAGATGGATTGAGCGAAGAGGGCTTCCGCGCTCTCCAGACCTCACGCCACTGAATTTTTTTTTTTGCGTCTCGTCAAAGTTAAGTTTTATCTGTCAAACATTAGATCAATTGAAGACGTAAATTGATAGAGACTGCAACGAAATTTCGAATGAAATGATTCACCACATTTGCGATTCCATTGCATCTCGTTATCTGCAATGTTGGGATTAAACTGGGCGTCAATTTAAACATGACGTAAAGTGTGATATTTAATGTATCAATCCGTTTCTTAAATAAATATTTATATTATGTTAAACGAGATAAAACGATCTGCAATTTCAAACGCTTCAATGTCCCAAACAAGAAAAGGCGCGCGTTACAGATAAAAAAAATAAATAAACTGGCCATTTCAGCCCTTGGAAGGACTTTGACCTAGCTTCTATTGATCAATTGTGAAATTATCAATAAGTGGACCTACACCTACTAATTTTATGACGATTCCGATCGGCTTACGTTCTCAAAAAACTTTACATGGCAATTTGTACTCTCCGAGGTTTACCATTTGGCGATTTTCTTTATTAATTCTAAGCGACGAGCGCGTACAGAGGTGGCGGCCCAACAGAAATATTAGTTCAACTGAAAAAACATTCTGTTTGAGCTGGAGTTTGAACCGGAGTTCTTTAGCTTGCGGGCCAAGCACTCTTCCAGTAGGCTACGACCACCACTAAAGGTTACAGATAATCAACAGGGTTCGGATTTTGATGACCTAAAAAACTGAAAAAATACCTACAAAATGACAAAAATTACCTAAAAACTGCAGAAAATTACCTTAAAACTGACAAAAATTACCTAAAAATAAAAAATAAACAAAAAATAAAGCGTTAAAAATACAAAATTACTAAACTTAAAATCTATTTTATATAATTTTTATACATAAAATTTTATAAAATTTTATTAAAATTGAAAGAACGTTGATTGTCTGGCAAAATGTTTTTATAAACAGAAAAACTTCTTTCTACTTCTCCACTGACGAGAAGAACATATTCAAAAGACGATATGTTATCGGATGTAAGTTCCTACTCTAATTTCATAGTATTACAATTTTGACCCCCTAATATTTCAGCAATCTTATATATATTACGCAAAAGCAAATTTTGTATGGCGTAAGCCTTTTTAGTACAAGTCCAATCTTAATAAATTTAGTATGGTTTGGTAGGTTTAGACCTGTAGATGTGCAAACTGGACTTTTTATTACTTAAAAATTTATATTTTTTAAGTTGTAGCGAGTTAAAGTTTGCATATAATTGCTGTTATGTTGCTTTTTCTCTTCTTATTTTCAGCATATGCCTAAAAATATGTGAAGTATTTAGCGCCCACCACCTAACAGCTAATAGCTATGAAACTGTTATACTGAGGAATAATCTTTTATAATTTTACAGCTATGAATTGATATATTCAATATCAAAGTGATACTAGAATGATATCTTACAGTTGAAAAAAGATTTCTAAACTGTTGGTCGAAACATTTTTTAATTTTTAAAAATTGACACAAAAATTTAATAAGAAATTTGGAAACTGGTAATGAAACATTTTTGTTCAAGCATTTTTCCACTGAAAATCAAGAAATATTCTTACTCCTATATATATAAAAGAAATTTGGGTATGAAATTAAATATGCATTATATCGTCGTTACGCGTGCATTGCAAAAAGGCCAAAATTAATTTCATTTAAATTTTGATCAGTTGAAAATATATTCAATAGCTTCAATCAAAATCTAGGTACATTTGGTTTTGGCGTTTTAACGCCACACGGGCTCACTAGTAGAATATAAAAATAGAGTTAATAAAAACTAGCATATCCTGAGTTTTTATTTAACTCTTGTTTCATCTTTCTACATACCCTTTCGTCAGTTTCACCTCGCGCAGAGCTTTTTTTTCATCGAGGTCTAAAAACAAAGCTACTCCTTTGTCGAGAGGTAATGCTTTTAATTGAAGGGACTCTATCTCTAAAAGAATATGTTTAAAAATAGATATGCATTTTTAAATTTTTTAGTACGAAAACTAGCGAAAAAAATTCTTTTAAAATTACACAAAAATTACCTAAAAAACCGAAAAATGCTCTTATAATTAAAAATGTCAAAAAAGGACAATAAAATAACTTAAAAATCGCTTAAAACTACCAAAAAAATGCCCATAATCTAGTAAAAATGACCTGAAAACTTAAAGCGATAAAAAACTATGAAACATTACGAAAAAATCATGATTCAATCATATAGGTTATGCAGGCATTTGACGTTTACTCACAAAAATGAACTTAGATACCCTAATATCGCGAGGAGAGCAAAAGAGTAATTTTTTTTATTTCAAAATAAGCACTTGATTGATTGCATGAATATGAAACTTTTTCATTGTACGAAATATCGAAAGGCACATTTGACTACTACGTTTTATACTACATTTTCTATAACTTATTTGTTTTGACCAGGCATGCACGTTAACGTTAATTTTAACGTTAACCGAAATTTTTATTTCGTTTCGTTGAAGCGAAATCAAAAAACAAAAAAAAATAACGTTAACGAAAAAACGAAAAAAAAATTATTTTGTTTCGAAGTTATCAATAAAATATTTTTTCGTTTTTTTTCAAATCAACCGTTGAAAATAACGTTAATTTCAACAAAAAAATTTCGTTTTTTATCGTATTGGAAATAAATTTGTTTGTGAAAGTTTGAACTGTTTAACATGGGAAGAAAAAAAGAGTGTGATTTTGTTCGCGAGTTCTATTCTTATATTCGCGAAAACGGCAAAGTGGCATCAGAGTGTAAAATATGTCATTTAAAGTTACAAAATGAACACCTCGGTAATATGCGCAGCCACCTTTTGCGTAAGCATAAAACCGCATATGAAGAAGAAAAACTAAAATATAATCAAGAAGATCCCACCGCTCAAATAATTGCAAAAAAAAGAAAAATTTCATTCGAAACGTCCGCGGAAATATCGAAAATATTTGTGCGGGTTTCGTCACAGAATGTGGACTGCCGTTAAACTTTTTTAATTCAAATCCTTTTAAAAATTTAATGAGCCCTATATTTAGCGCACTGGATATGAATACAATAAATCGCAATAACATAAATTTAATAATAAGTAAAAAGTATGACGACGAAGTGAAGGCAATTAAATCTTTCCTGAAGAATAAAATATTTTCGGTTAAAATTGACAGCGCCCAGCGCTTCTACCGCAATGTAGTGTGTCTTCATTTTTTTAATAAATATTCATCCATATTAATTTCGCTTAACACCCAATATATTGCACTACTGACAAAAATACGCTTCGTCTTTTATTATAGAAACGAAAAAAAAAAGTTTTTTGATAAGCAAGAAACGAAATTTTATATTTTCTGATAATTTCGTTTTCAACGAAACGAAATTTATTTTGATAACTTTTTAACGTTATGAGAAAAACGAAATAATTTTGATAATTTATTTTCAATGATCAACGAAACGAAAAAATTTTGTTGATTTCGTTGTGCATGTCTGGTTTTGACTCAAAATTATATTACGAGTTTTTAAAAAAAGATTAAAAGTAATATGTGCACAACACAGTACACAGAAAATTAATAATCCTTGCATGCGAATATTTCCAAAACTTTAAGCTTTGAATTAAAGAATGTACTGAAAACACGGTTTTCATTATAAAATTTATGCAATTCAAACTTTTTGTAGTTCTTTGTTACAAACAGTATTAATATAGTTATTTAAATATAAATTAAATTAAATTAAGACTTACTTACTTACTTACTTAGTTGGCGCTACAACCGTATGTCGGTATTGGCCTCATCTAAGAATTTGCGCCAGCCATTTCTATCTTTCGCTTGCTGGCGCCAGTTGGAAATTCCAAGCTTCGTCAGGTTGTCCTCTACTTGATCTTTCCAACGAAGATGCGGTCGTCCTCTTCTGCGTTGACCGCTGCTGGGTACCGAATCGAATGTTTTCTTCACTGGAGCATCGTCTTTCATGCGCTGAACATGGCCAAGCCAGCGAAGCCGCTCGATTTTAATGCGCTTGACTATGTCGATGTCAGCGTACAGCTCATACAGTTCATCATTCCACCGTATTTGGTACTCGCCATTGACGCAGATTGGTCCGTAGATCTTACGAAGAATCTTTCTCTCGAATGCTCCTAAAGTCTATTCATCTAAACTGCTCAGCGGCCAGGTTTGTGATGCGTAAAGTAGGACGGGCATAATGAGCGATTTATAGAGCGTGATTTTCGTTCGTCGAGAGAGGGCTCTGCTTCTCAATTGCCTACTGAGCCCAAAGTAACACCTGTTGACAAGAGTTATTCTTCGTTTGATCTCAATGCTGATGTCGTTGGTTGAATTAATGCTGGATCCCAGATAAACGAAGTTCTTCACAACCTCGAAGGAGGTATTGTCAACGGTAACGTGGGTTTCAAGACGCTGGGACTGTTTGTTTGTTGACACTAAGTATTTCGTCTTATCTGCATTCACTGCCAGACCCATTAGACTTGACTCTCTTTCTAATCTGGAAAATGCTGCACTGACTTCGCGCGTATTATGGCCAATAATATCGATGTCATCAGCATACACAAGCAGCATAACACTATTGTAGAATATTGTGCCACTACGTCTCAGATCAGCAGCTCGGATGATCTTTTCCATCATTAGGTTGAAAAAGTCTCACGATAAGGAATCACCTTGTCTGAAACCTCATTTTGTAACAAATGGTGGGGAGAGGTCCTTCCCGATTTTAACTGCGCTGCTGGTGTTGCTCAGTGTCATCCTGCAAAGTAGTATTAGTTTTGCAGGAATACCAAATTCAGACATGGTGGAGTACAGGTGCTTCCTTATTGGGCTGTCGAAGGCGGCTTTGTAGTCGACAAAAAGATGGTGGGTGTCGACTTGTTTTTCTTGAGTCTTCTCCAAGATTTGTCGCAGCGTGAAAATCTGGTCGATGGTGGACTTTCCAGGTCTGAAGCCACACTGATAAGGTCCGATCAGTTCGTTTACAATGGGCTTCAATCTTTCACATAAAACGCTCGACAGGACCTTATATGCGATATTAAGAAGGCTTATCCCACGGTAATTGGCACAGATAGTGGGATCGCCTTTCTTGTGGATTGGGCAGAGCACACTGAGATTCCAATCGTTCAGAATGCATTCTTCCGACCATATTCTGCATAGAAGCTCGTGAATGCATTTAAGTAGAGCTTCGCCTCCGTTCTTAAACAGCTCAGCAGGTAAGCCATCAGCTCCCGCGGCTTTGTTATTTTTAAGCCGAGTTATAGCTGTCAGAACTCCATCATATTCGGGCAGCGGAACCTCAACGCTGTCATCTAAAATTGGGGTTTCCGGAATATCATCTCTATTGGCGGGATTGTTGTCAGCGTCGCCATTTAGAAGCTTAGAGAAGTGTTCCCTCCATAACGTCAGTGTACTCTGGACATCTGTCACTAGATTCCCGTTTTTATCCTTGCAGGAAGAAGCCCCGGTTTTAAAACCATCGGCAAGGCGTCTTATTTTTTAAAATAATTTGTTGGCCCTAATTCCTGTCACCATACATCTCAATCTTCTCTTGCTCGCGCTTTTCTGCCTCTCTTTTTTTTCCGCCTGAAAATATGTCTCTCTTCCCTCCTCTTTTCTTTGTGTCGCTCCTTAGCAGCGCGCGTTACAACCGACTGCAGGGTGGCTTTGTAGGCGGCGTCTTTCTCTGCAGTGGCGTCGCGACACTCCTGGTCGTACCACTGGTTTCGGCGAGGGCGTTGGTAGCCAATCACCTCTTCAGCAGCCGCACGCATGGAGTTGGAAATGTGTGTCCACTGCGCGCATATATCATCGATTGGAGGAGTGCTTTGAAGTAGGATTGAGAGTCGAGTGGCGAAAGCATCGTCTGTCTGTTTCGATTGCAGCTTGTCGACGTCTAGCTTTGCACCACGGATCGTGCGTACATCCAATACACTGGAAGAGTGCCTTCCGTCGATCAAAACGTGATCAATTTGGTTCTTGGTTTTTTGATCAGGGGACATCCAGGTGGCTTTATGAATATTAAGATGCTTGATCTAGTGCTACTTACGATTAAATTAAGACTTACTTCTTCATATATTTAGTTTTAATATAAAAACACTGAAACTAATCTATTATTAGTTATATTTGCACAGCGAACAGGATTCCTTACTTAAATCAGAATAACAAAATATTACAAAATATTAAAAGAGAATTTAGGTAAACCATTTAAAAAATTTTTTTATTTTTTTTTTTTTTTTGTTAATTGATTATTGTTGTAAAACTATTCAAAACTATGTAAAAAATCAATCGAATCAGCTTATAATTTAGATTCTACAATGCTAAAAACCCGGTGCGCCAGAGTACTTTTAACTAACTAGAGTAACTTTAAACGAGTTTTTGTTGAAACATAGTTTTTTAAACAGATTTTCATTTTAATCTGTTCGTAATGTAATTCTACATAACTTTTACCAAAATAAGCGTTTTTGTAAAATTTGTCTAGTTTTTACACGCAACAGTATTCTTCTTCTTAAAAAATGCTAAACGACAGAATAGCATTCACAGCGATAAAAAGCTACCATGAACACGAAGTTCTTATTGTAGCTTTTGATCACAAGTTTATGATTATATTATTTTTTGAGTTATATTTTAATTGTTGTTGTTAAAACGGTATGTATTAGGTTTTTTTCCAATATTGTTGTTTTAACGGAATATTTAACAGTAAAAGTCAAATAATTTAAGATGGACGATTATAGTTGTTACTGACCTCGCTTCACGACCTCGCTGTTTAAACGACGCGAGTGGAATCCACGCAACAGTATTGTTAAAAATAATATAAATTTTACTACTTTTATCGCTTTTCTTCATTTTCTTTCCATTTTGGTAAAATATGTGCAGTCAAAAGTCGAAATGCATATTTTTTTGTTTGTTTAAAAACGATTTTGAGCTGCGCTATGATGTTGGTCGATTTTCTCCATTTTTTAAGCACACAAACTTCAGCGCCATCTTTATATATACAGAATATATGATAGAAAATTTTGTTACTTAAACTGATGATGTAAAATTAACACGCAAATAAAGTTTTTCGAATATATATTATACTTTTTTAAAAAACATCTTCCAAAATTACCTTAATTTTAAGAGATTTTGCCTACAATCTCCCTTAAGTGTAATGAAAAAAGCAGTATTTTTTTAAAAAAGTAGCAAAAGAAGAACTACTTTTAAAAAAAAAGACGCACCAAATCACTGAAATGATACTTTTTTTTTGAGAAGACTACACAACCCCGTTTGTCATTAATTTCAGAGAGAGAATATGTGTTTGTTTACATAAAATAAGGATATGTCGAATATATACTTAACCTTATTCTGATTGAATCATGCGAAAAAATTACCAAAAAAATTCCTTTTCATATTGAAAAAACGTTGTCGTTGTTTCTTTGGAAAGTTTTGTTAAAACAATTAATTCTTCTAACTTTGACCTAAAGCTCAATGAACGATTTTAAACTATCAAACATTTAGAATTTGTATTTAAATCACATAAAATCAACATAATAAATAACAAGGTCATTTAGAAAAAACTTTAATCAAATGGTAGAGCACGACCAAACAGAAACAAGCTAAAAATGTACCAGCAAAAATCTAAAAACAACTTCAGTAACCATGCTTTGTTAGTGGAAGACTTCCAGCAGACTGTTGGATTCCATAATAATACCATAAGCATAAAGACTAAAGTAAAGCAAAAATACAACAACAAATGTGAGAATGTGAAATGGAAGAAAAACTGAGAAATTGACGCTTAAAATCTCATCGCCTCTGTGGTGCAGTGCGCTAGTGCGCGCTTGCACGGCTATTACAAAGATTTCTGATGAAGCCTTTAGCAGGGCCGAAATTGCAATAAAATCAGCTAGTGATTTTTTCCTTATCATAATGAAAAAACGTTGTTGTTTTTGTTTTTGTTGTTGTTGTTTCTTTGGAAAGATTCGTTAAAACAATTAATTGTTCTAACTTTGACCTAAAGCTCAATAAACGATTTTAAACTATCAAACAACTTGAATTTGTTCAGAATCCTAGTTCTGGTAATCAATAAAACCAATTGGTGCAAATTCGTACTAGTGTGTCATTTAAGATATAGAAAATAGAGTGGCATTTATGGGTTAAGATAAGTCTAGCTATTCCAATTTATTATATATATTTGATAAACGCATTAATATAATGACTACTAAACCACCGTCTGCTCTTTTTTAGAGTACGATCAAAACTCTTCGATATTGCAAAGTAGAACTAAATCCACAGAACTAAGAGCAGTCACAATAATTCCCTAGTAATAGTTTTCCTTCTGAGATATTTAAATTAAATGTGAACTATTGCTATCTGATATATAAGAACTCTTAAAATAAAAAAAAATGGTTGACACTTAAAAGTTACATCATAAATTTTACTTTCTGGATTTTTAAAAACTTTATTCTGAATTGTTGGAACATGTTTCCCATCTTTTTCTATTGCTTTCTACCTTTTTAACACCTTTCCCAACACATTCCCATGTCCTTTTTTCATTGATTTTCATGTTTTTGTCATTTTCACTAAGCCAATTTATTTTTGGATAAACACCACAAAATTATTTAAAGAAAAAATGCGTGTGTGCATGAATTTTTATTTGGTTGATTTGTACCGTATAATATAACTTGATAGCCAAAAATGTAACAGGCGGCGCAATAAGGGCCATCATGATGTGCATTCATGCCTATTTCAACATTTGGTGTGAAGCGCGGGCAGGCTGGTCAGTCTTCATAAAACGACGTTCGGCGGTGCACAAAATATCGGCGCTACCAGAAGCAACACCAGAACAGTTAGCAGCTTTTGATGATGTGTGTGCCATTTGTTATCAGGTACAAAGTTGTCTTGTTTATTTTGCACTTAACAATAAATTAATTTAATTTTGACTCGATTAGGAAATGTATTCTGCAAAAATAACACGCTGTCGCCACTTTTTCCATGGTGTTTGCCTGAGAAAATGGCTGTACGTGCAGGATCGCTGTCCACTGTGCCATGAAATTATGATGTATACTGATAAGAGCGATGATAGCGACACAAGACAAGCAGCTGAGGCTGCTCCACCAATGCAGATCTATCCAAGAGATGTATAGTTTTTTGCCTTTATGTAAATGTGAAAAATTATTAAAAAATACTTTTTTCCGCAGGACGCTGTTCCCCAAGAAGCGCATCGAAATTCGCCTGAGCGGCTTATTGCAGCTGCTGCCGTCGCAACTGCCACACAAACTGCAACGACTGTTGATGCGGCGGTATCCACTTCAAGCATGTCGGCGTTACCTACACCAAGCAGTTCCACGACTTCCTCTGGCGACACAACGGCCAACACCCAATCAACAGCAACTGCTGTAGCGACAGCAGCTGCTAGCAATACGACGGCACACACATTTCGCCTACCACCAGATGTTGACATACAAGAATAAGTTGTAAAAATTAAATACCCATTTTTGTGTACTTATGTAAACAACATCGTCGTTATAAATTTGTTTACAAAAATGTTCTGTTGAATTTACTCTACAGAACACATACTACTTCATACATACACAAAGAAAACACTTTCAATCCTTATGCCTTTATTCACAAATGAACCAAACAAACAAAATAATGTAGATCAAACACATACCTATTTCTTTAAAAGCGCATAAAACTTATTATTAAAAAAAAAAACTTGTAAATAAACCTTAAAAAAGAGTTGTTTTAAATAAGAAAAAGACAAACAACACCAACACACTTAAAATTAGTTAAAAGTAAAAGAAAACATTATTAATATATTGATAAAACTGTAAAAACAACATGCATCTTTTTCTACCGCAATCAACAGGCATTGTTTACAATTATTTTGAAATCTATTTTGTACTCTGATGGATGCAATTTTTGTCTTAAACCACTTTTGTAAAGAAGATTTCCACATGCAGTTTTCGAAAAACTTTCAACAGAACTAAAGGTGGAGGTTTCCAGAAGATTGAGAGTTTGCCGAATGTTCTGAAGTTGCTATTTTTCTTTTATAAATCCTTTTTTTCAAATTTGGAGTCTCCATGGGTTGTTTTATCGAAATCCTAATCAAATTTTATGAAGTTCTATCAAACCTGTCAAAAATTTTAAGTTCGATTGCAACATTAAAAAAATAAGAAGACTAATTTTTGATCTTAATAAATTAGTTAAGAACTGAATTATAACTGATTCTTTTTCTTTATATAAAAATCAAAAGCTCGCAAATAAGTTTATACTTTTTCCCCACTTCAAATTCACTTTACAAACTCAGAAGTTTTCATTTTTAAAATTGCCGGTTTGTTAAGTACTTTTAAAACAAGTTTATTACGCCAAAATATTTCGATAAATTTATCTCAAAACAAAATGTTGACCAACATTTAAAAAATACACCAAATTTGTATACTACTTTTGCCTTAAATTTTCGTTAAGTACCATCATATCTACGTTTGTACATTTAGAGAGCAAAAAAAATAGTGTTCGTCTTTGCGAAGCACATTTTAGTCTAGCGAATGATTAAAATACTATTAATGTATTAACACGAAATCTGTTTTTTACTCGAAAAGGTAAAAAAAAAGACAAAAATTCTTAAATAGCTCATAATTGATGTCGTGTAAAAATTTCAACGAGAAGATCGCAATAAACTATCAAAAATTTAATTCTTTGGTTCACTGGGTAGCAATCATATTAAGCTTACGAAATAGAAAAATTTATCCACTTGTGCAGAATGCGGTCATACCAGGAAAAAATTTCGCCTTTGTCTGTCTTCATCTTCTAAGCACTCGTTTTTTTATTTTTATAAACATGGCTATTTTTTATTATTTTTATTAAAATTTATTTTTAGAAGAATTTGTAAATTATTTAAAATATTTATATTATAGCAATAAGGCTGAAAAAAATCGCTCAACTGATAGTTTGTTGGTTTTCATATAGTCATAGTCAAGTGAAAAATCAATGGCAGCTAGAAGACTAAAGCCGTTTTATGTGATATTCTACAGCTTGCTAATCATTTTACTTACTTTTTCTTACTACAACTCAGGCTGATCTAATGTTAAGGTGGATTCACTGACCATCTTCAGCAAGTTCTTTTATATGAAGTTTTTGCGCCTTATCTCTTCCACACTCAATGAGAGAGTAACAAAAACTTGCTACATGCTCTTTTACTTGATACAAATAATTTAAATTTTTGCAGAAAACTTACTAAAGGTGATCAGTGAATCCTGCTTAGCGATCGTAAAAAAATTAACTAAGAACACATTTAACATCATTTATACATAATTAAACTATACACCTATTATAAAACAATAATGTACATAAATTCATAAATATATGTGTGTAGTTTAATTTATTTTTAATGTAAAGAATGCTTACATCGTGAACAGAAAAATAAAAGTTATATAATAAATTGTGAATATATAAATATTTGATATATATTAAGATTATCATTTGACTATAAAATCAGCACTTTATTATATTAGTAAATACACTTTTTCCTCGATTATCGGCGCTCTCCGCCGATTTCAGAAGAAATGTGTGATAATATTTATATCGGTGTTGTCATAATAACTTGTGTTAATTGAGAGGTTATTGTAAAATGTACTTGCATTAAAGACCCATAATTCAAAATGTCTTAAATGACTCAGTTTTAAACTGAAAGCAAGCTACTTTTACAAGCAACCCTTTGTCTTTTTAATTAAAAATTAAATCATTGTAGTTTCTTAGCAAATGGTATGGTGAGACGCGGCAACATGTAGTCGTACGCACAACAGTTGTTCGGTCGGCACGTTCAAAGTTGGCTTTAACCGTTTCGTAGTAACGTCCATCACTGCAATGGAAAATAACTCAAAATTAACCACACTGCATAGCATATTAAATGGATCGCAAAGTACCTCAAAACCATGCAACGCAACTTCAAACACTTCACTCGCAACAAATCAATGGCCTTTTGACTTTTATCCGAAAACCTCAAATTATCCGGATCCCAACTGAAAATAGAATAAATTTAAAGAATACAAGTATCTATCAAATATGATTTCAAATCAAGCAGTCAACCGAGTGTTATCAATGATCAATGACAAAATACATTATTTTAAATAAAAAGTATTTATTATATATTAATTATTTATAGATATTTATTCATTAATTTTGATTGAATGTAAATTATGAAAAAATTAGTATAAATAGTGTATTGGTATTGTGAAATGAGAAGTTTATGTAAGGAACACGTCAAACCAAATATTCGACTGTTTAACAAAAACATGTCCTTTTGGTTTAAACATAAAGTCTGACCTGCCGACGAATATTTTAAATTTCCTAGCAAAATAAATAGGTTTTTAATTGAAGGCTGTAATAAATGATTGGACGAAACTGTGTACTGTTTAATTTTAAATTTCTATAGATTTTTTTTTAAAGCTGAAATTTATTTAAAAGACGAGAGCGGACTGAACCTACAAAGCTTTACATATTATTTAAATTAAGTAAATAGTCTATTATTTTTAATTTAAGGGGGTAAGGATTGCAACATTAAAAAAACACTTTTTTAGAAATATGGATAGAGCAAATTCATTGAAACCTTGTGTACAATATAAGGTCTCAGTTTAGTAACATTCTGTCATTATTTTATGCAAAAGTATCGGCAAAACACCCGGTGACAAAGCTTTTCCTCGTTGGAAAAAGACGATTTGAGGTGTTCGCTGTATCTCAGCTGAAAATTATCTGAAATCAAAGAACATTATAATTTAGTCGAAGTATTATCAAATCCTCTCCCAACGTTCTCTGATTATCGTTTATTTCATTTTTATTTTTTATAATTTTTATAATTTATAATGGGTCTTTTATTATTTCTCTTAAAGAAATACCTTTCATCTGGGGAGCTAAGTTTATTTTTAGCTACTGTACGTTCTTTATTCCATATTCTCTCATCTTGTATATAATGCTTGATTATATCGTGCACTGTTGATTTACTTTTTAAGGCGATTTGTGAAATTTGTCGCTCGGATTTTCCTTTCAAATTATAATCTATCACGATCTGCCTTTCTGCCAGTGTTGATTGATTCACTTTTCGAGAAATGTTTATTTTTTTAAGTTTTGCGGTTGACTGAAGTTTTTCCAACAATAGTAAAAAGTTGTAAGCAATAATAACGGTTTAAGGACCACAATTTGCAATTTTTCTTTACCCTCCCGACTTTCAATATGAGCTCGTTTTTATAGGTTTGTTTTGATTTAAATTTGTTTCACCATTATGTTATATTTTTTTAATTATGTTTCTGTTTAATTTATTGCACCAAAAAATAACGTTTTGAAAAAAATGTGTATTGCAATATTTTTCATACATTTTCATTTCTGAAATCAATGCGAAAGTGCTAAGAAATGCCTGCCCAGCTTTCATTGTGAGCCACTGTAACTTCACCACTTTTAATTGTAATTCAGAAAAGATCCATTGAAAATCAAAAATTGCATATAAAATTCTAAAAAGATTAATTGGAATTCAGAAAATATCAATTTGAATTTTTAAAATATCTATCAAAATTCAGAACAGATCAATTAAAAAATAAATTTAAAAAGAAATCATTGTCCAGCAGACATTTCTTCCATGGTAAGTGCTTTCTTTTAGTCTGTCTGAATTTCAATTAATCTTTTCTGATTTTCAAATGATCTAATCTGAGTTTCAATTGATTTTTTCTGAATTTCAAATATAATTTCTGAATTTCTATTGATCTGTGCTGAACTTTAAATGGATCTTATAAATATCAATTGATATTTTCTGAATTTCAAATTATTTTTTCTGAACCACAGTTGGAATAGGTCTAGTATTATAACGTTTATAAGACAAATTTGAATATGATCCATCATACTACATACTAAAGAACAAACAATATATTATCTATCATTAATTACAATTTAAACATTTTTAATTTCCAAAGAGAATTCAGTTGTTTCAAAAAAGTTGTGACAAGTAATGTGAATGAAGACAAAATACAAGCAAAAAATTGGGGCAGACCATAAAATTATCCACCCCCAATACAAGAGTATGAAGAAGAAGCTCGAACATGTTCCTCTCCTTGCCTACGAAGGTTCAGAAATGGTATTTTTCCTGTATTCTTCCTTTGAAGGGAGTCTGTGCGTAGAAGAAGAGAATGTTGGCAAGGGATTCATCGACAAATGGAACAAAGCTATTATTGGAACAAGGTTTTATACATTTTTGCAATCGTTTATTTATTTTATTTATTCTTTCTATTTTGTTTGTTAATTGTAGCGTTCATTGCTGTTTAAAGGCAGTTCTTCTTGCTGAGTGGTGCTCTGAAGAAACTCACTGAAGAAACATATGTTGCCAAGGACTGGCTATACTCTGAATCTTTACCCAAAAAAAGATAAATATCTACGTTATTCGTCTATAAATCAAATATGCTTTACTGCATCACTGTCTCAACAAATTAAAAGTCCTGGGCTCTAATCACGTATGACGACAATCGTTTGATGATATCGTTTCAACGATACTTTCACGTAGCCTTTAATTTTAAGTATCTTCTAAACAATATCGTTTTGCTAGCTTCATGTATGGCAAACAACTGTCAAATGATATCGTCGAAACGATTGCTTGGCGCGAAAGTAGTTGAATATGGGATAGTATCGTTCAAACGATAGTCGTTTTAGAAGTTACTAGATTAGAGCCCTGGTGGCTACCAAGTTTATTTACAGCAGACTTAAAACCAAGCAATTGTGGATACCATAATTATAACATGACATAAATACCGCAATTCCAGACGTTCCAAGTTTCCACAATTTAGAGCAATTGCATCCATCAATTGATCAACATGAATATTTACACCTAATTTTTCCGATGTACCCATAACAATGATTCTGTAAAGCAAAAATTATCAAACATTACATATAGCTCATCAAGTACTATTCGAAAACATACTTGGCATTAGCCAGAACAGGCAAGATACTCATCCACAGCTGGTCGGTAATATGAGGCATGCCTGATAAACAACAGGCGCCCAGCTGAGCACCATGGCGTTGTAGAAATTTTTGCAAGGCATCATCAGTTATATTATCCGATGAATCCAAGTCAAGCGATATCAAAGATCTTCAATATAAATGATGAAATACTATAAGTTAAAGAATTGCACAATTATTGTTCATCATACCTTGGCATCCCCGATTCCATCCATTGCTTCAGCACCGAATCGTTGAAACCATTAATTTGCCCAGCGGACAAAAATTTCAAATTTGGTATTCTGGTTAGTAAATCAATGAGGCATTCGGTGGATAAGTCCGTGGCTGTAATGTCAAGCTCCTGCAAAGCGCATTTATCCCATTCGGCTTGCATGACAAACTCTGATTTGAGACTAGTGCCATTCATTAGCAAACATGTTAAACGCTTAGAGCGTTGAATGAGTGTCTTGAGTGTAGAACCAGTGACCTTGTTGCAAAAATTTACCGCCAAACACTCCAACTAAAAGATGACAATATAATATTGAGCAATCAAATAAAGTAGTAAGTCAGCCAACCAACCTGAATGCAATTCGAGCTAAAGGCATCGATGTGCGAATCGTCAATAAAATTTATGCCGTATAAATTAATTACGCGTAAATTGGGTGTAGCCGATTTCAGTTTGTGCACATTTATGACTTCATAGATTTCCTCTTCCTCCTCCTCGCACTTCTCATAGGTGCCAATCAGATGTAGCACTTCCAAGCCATTGATGAAGTTATAGATCTTCCGCATAAAACCCTCCATAAAGATGACCTCCGACAAACAGATGCACATGTAGCGCAATTTTGTGGGAAACGCCTGCATTTCACTGAAATCGTGTAGCTGCATAGCTGGGAGTAGAAAATAAACGAAAGAAAAGTCAAAAGACAAAACAACAGAGTATTTATTAAAACTACCCACCTGTCGAGAAGTCCAACAGCATATGCGTCAGATTGGGACATTTTCCGGATAGCTCGTGCAATACCGTGTGCGTTATCAGCTCAATCGGCAACTCAATATAACGTAATGTTGGTCCAAAACGCACCGAAATCAGGGCCAACAATGACTCCAGTGAACCAACATGCAAACCAGAAACTTCCGGACGCAGTGACACATTCTTCCAGAGACGTGTATCATATGCAATTTGACGCCAACGACGACAAATGCGTGCCAAGCGACAAATCTCACGATGTGACAGGTAAGAGAAAATGTTGAGCAGCACTTTGTCAGGAAGTTTTTCAATTGTCTGAATTAAATTAAATAAAAAAATATCTATTTTAATATACAAGGGAAAGTGTTAAAATGAATATAATTGTTTTTGTCACAAGAGTTGCAAAACCTAATATTTCTCTCCTTAAGGCAATATTTATCTCCTTTCATATTTTTTTTCCTCCGCACAGTATTAAGCCGTTAAAAGTTTCAAACGATCAATAGCAAAACCGATCAAGTCAATTATTGTGGTCGAAGGTTCTGAAAAATCAAAATGAAATCAGCGTTTATCTTTACTCAAGTTGCGCAACGCCAGAAACGCTTATAAAGAGACCCAAGAAAAAATCGAATGCTATGTTCAAATTATTTTGAACACGAAAACACATCGCTCTGCTCTTTAACTATCGGTAAGCCATTCTTTCATTTCAATGATTCCAAGAGATCATGGTTTTTTTGCCCAAAGATACCATTTTTTAGCAGAATAAATTATTTGGAGTACTAAATGTCTGGAGTACATCTCGTAAGCAATACAAGAAAACACATTTCATTGAACTAAAATGGTGAATAAAAATTAGTTGCAATATTTATTGGATTCATAGTCCGGTGGCAAGGGTCCAGGAGATAATGTTAAACGACCGCCAAAAATGTTACTTTGTTAAAGAAGTGTCCAAGAAGTGTCCAGCTCACAAAATGGAAATGAAATAAGCACGCAAAAAATTACGAAGCAATAAAATAACACCTCAAAAATAAGTAAAATGTTGCCCAAAAAAATTTTATAGGCCCATAAATTCGCAGGTATATTAATTAAACAAGACCCAAAGAAAATAACAAGTTTTGAATTATTCGTAAATTGTAAAGGGTGTCGCAACAAGAGCGCAATTTTTAAATTTTAAATAAAACACAGATATTTAAAAAAAAATCGTGAAACTTTATTATATCGTAAAGTAGACAGAATTAGGTTATGTATGGAACAATATATCGTGCAGATGGCCGCCGCGGCTTTGCTGGCATACACGCGATCTTTTAATGAAATTTTCAATGACCGTTTTGCATAAATGCTGCGGTATTTCATTAATGCAGCGTCCAATTTCCTCTTTTAAGGCTTGAGTCGTCGTCGGCTTATTCGCGTAAACCATCGACTTCAAAAAACCCCAAAGAAAAAAATCTAATGGTGTTAAATCGCACGATCTAAGCGGCCAATTCTGATCTCCAAAACGCGAAATAACACGACCGTGAAATGACTGATGAAACAATTGAATTATTTCTCTGGCTGTATGACATGTGGCGCCGTCTTGTTGGAACCACATGCCCTCCACATTCATTTCTTCAATTCTAGGAAAGAAAAAACTGGTTATCATTTCACGATACCGAACACCATTGACTGTTTGCGCTTGACCTGCCTCATTTTCATAAAAAAAAGGTCCAATGATTCCTCCAGCCCAAAAACCACACCACACAGTGACACGTTGTGGATGCATTTGCTTCTCGTGAATCACTCGCGGATTTTCCTCACCCCAAATGCGACAATTCTGCCTATTGACGAAGCCATCAAGATGGAAATGGGCCTCGTCACTGAAGATGATTTTAGCGGCAAAATCAGCATTTTCATGTTGTCTCTCCTATACCCAATTAACGAACTCCCTTCGCTGTCCATGGTCAGCTGGCTTCAGTTCCTGAGTCAATTGAACTTTGCATGCATGAAGATGCAAATCTTTCGTCAAAATTCGCTGCATAGTGGATTTGGAGACACCAATTTGCTGAGCTCGGTGTCGAATTGAGGTGGATGGAATTGAGCGACATCATCACGTACAGCTGCGAAATTTTCGGTCGATCGACCTGGTCGAAGGCGCGTTGTTGTCTTTACATCACTAACAGACCCAGTTTCGGCAAATTTATCCATTAATCTCTTTACAGTTGACTCTTTTGGAGCATTATTGTGACCCCAAATTGATCGCAATTTACGAACTGTAGTCGCAAAACTTTCACCATTTTGGTAAAACAATTTCACAATGGCCGCATTCAGCGCAGACAACTGTTGTGAACTGTAATGGTAGCGCGACCTTAGTTCACGATGTTTTTCTCTGAATGTGTTGCTACTCTACACGTCAGAAGTTAGATTCAATTTCATTTTTATGTAAATTTAATTCAATTGCAAAGGTTTCTCACTTAAATTTGCTGCGTTCTTTCTGCGTTTATTATTTTAACAGCGTCAGTAACAGCGTCTGACAGTTAAGCACACAGTTGTGTTCATGTAGTATTGAATTTGTTCGCTCGATTAAAAGGCGTTTGCTACTTTATCAGTTTTAGTTAGCGCTACCAAATATGTACCATTCAGAGAATTTTTACACAACAGTTGCCAACTGTTGTCTGCGCTGAATGCGGCCAATGAGAATGCGTTGTTCATTCGTGTAGCGCTCCATTTTTACTAACCTCGTACCTTCTACTAGCAAACAATAACAATTGTTCAAATGTCAAACAATGACACTTTGAATGGCGCCAAATTTAAAAATTGCGTTCTTGTTGGGACACCCAATATATTGACTTGGTCTGTGATTCCTTATATAATAAAGCCAGGTCTAGCATTATAACGTGTTAACGTGTTTATTCTATGGATTAGTCAGATGAAACATAATAGAGAAACTTATTTATGTGAATATGTAGAATACACCCCGTCTCAAAATTATAACCGCACTAGATTTTTACTAATATCTTTTGTTGTGGGTATTAGAACATTTTTCTACTTTGCCGTTAGACATGTTTCTACTTTTACCGTTACACAAATAGTTGAACGGGAACAATTGTACTTGATTTCAAAATTTAATGAAATTATCGGAACGGCTAATTTGGTAATCAAATCTTTTGGATAACGTTGAAAAAAGTAAGAGCTTTTAAAAAAATGACGAAAAATTAAGCTCGAAAATACGAAACTTTAATCACATAAAATTGATAATATCTTAAAAATCTCCAAGAATTAGAACTATAGGAAATTACGATGGTATACTTTTTTATTGATTTTGAGAGTTTTTTGTTACAAAATCGGTCACAATAACATTTATATACGTACTGAAAGATTTTAACTGCATTTTTTTTTTAAAATTTTGATACGCTATCGACTCAGTGTAGCAGAAACACATAGCAGCCAGTCTGTAAAACGAAAGTTATGAGTTAAGAAAAACTTAAGGGTGCAGTCTGGTGCTCGAGTTTTAAGAAATCGATTTTTATTTTTGTATGTTTGAATTGAGATTAACTGTAAAAATTTCAGACCAAAGTTCAAAATATTAACTAGGCACATAGTCGAGACCGCCTCATGACTGCGCGCTGTATGTTATTCTACACATGAACTGAAATTTTCATTTGTTATTCTACTCGCCAGTTGCTTTTGCAGGTAATAGGATTGTACATTTTTAATAAATTTTTGCTACTTTTTCTCCTGATGTTCCACAAAAAAGATGTGATTTTTAAAATTTTCTATTTAGTTGTCTACCATTATGTTATTTTTTAATGAAAACGTTTAATTCTGCTACCTGCCAAGATAACAAGCGTACAAAAAGATGACTTAAAGTGCCGTTATACCCGGGCCAACAACACACCACTGTGTCCACTTTGGACGTAAAAAATAGTAAAAAAAAATTTTTTACAGTTTAAGATGTTCATAATAACATATAAAAATTTAAACAATTATATTTTATTTAGGTTAGGTTAGGTTAAACCGGATGCCTTTGTGAAGGCTCACATAGACCAATTCAGGTCCTTAGTGGTACCGGTAGCGAACAACAAGGAACCTTTGTGTTTGTTTTTAAAAGTCTTTAAAGATTTGCGTTGAGTTCGCAAACCTTAGGAGAGATTCTAGAGACACCCTGGCTACATCTTTAAGCGACGGGAATGTCGATGAGCCTAGGTATTTTAGTCTCGATCTAAGTAGGGCGGGGCATGTGCATAGCAGGTGCTCCAGGGTCTCCACTGTGCCCGGTTCCTTGCACTTCCTGCAGTTGTCATCCGTGGTGATGCCCAGCTTCCTCGCGTGGGCTGCCGTCATGCAGAGACCAGTGAGCATGCCCACTAGTGTCCTGCAATCTTTGCGCGGGCGTGCCAGGATGAACAGAGTTCGTTTTTCGCATTGTGCATTGCACATGATTTTCGAGATTTTGCACGATGTCGTATCTTTCCATCTACGATTCGCTGCTATTGTGGCTCTTCTTTCGAGGTTCCTGTACAACTCTTGTAGCGGAGTAAGTACATGTTCTGCGAGTTCTGATTCCAGCCCGACGCCTTCCTTTGCTAAACCATCTGCCATCTCGTTTCCCTCAATGCCCTGGTGGCTAGGGACCCAGTAGATGCGCACTCTTTTCGAAGCGCATAGTGCATCTAGTGCATCTCTGCCAGCCAAGACACTTTTGGACTTGATGCCAGCGGAGCGCATGGATTTGATCGCCGCTTGACTGTCAACGAAAATGTTGATGTAAGAGTGTTGTTGAGGCCTATCTTAGCAGCCTTCCTTCTGGCAAATATTTCCGCCTGGAAGATACTGCAGTGGTACGGTAGTTTATATGGCTGCCTTATATTAGGCTCTGCGCAATACACCGCCGCACCTACCCCCGTAGGCATTTTGGAGCCGTCGGTAAATAAGTTGACCGCCTGCTGTGCTTGTTCTATACCTTTGCACCAGTCCTTTGGTCCCAGAAGAGTTCGTACTTTGGAATTGACTATCGTGCGAGGCACCATGTAGTCCGTGCTACTAGGTAGATCCTTTCCGATTGTACAATGTCCAAAATTTTGAATGTGCATGTTGCCTGCTGCCGTAAGGCGTTGTGCCGTTTTTCCGGCTATTAGTTTTGCGTGTATGTCCAGGGGGTCCATACTTAGAATGGTTTCAAGCGCTTTAGTTGGAGTTGACTTCAGTGCCCCCGTGATGCATAGCGCTGCCTGCCGCTGAGTTTTCTTCAAGTGCCTTAGGAATGTTGATTTGTTCATAGCCGGCCACCACACAATAATCCCATAGAGCAGAAAAGGATGCACTACCGTTACATAGATCCAGTGCATCAGAAAGGGTGAGAGACCCCAAGTACTGCCTATCATCTTTTTGGATGTATATAGTGCAATGGTGGATTTCTTCACCCTTTCTTCCACGTTGGTTTTCCATGACAGCTTGCTGTCCAGGACGACTCCTAGATATTTTGTGTGAGTTTTCGGTATGAGACGTATATCGTTCAATTTCGGTGGTATCCACTGTGGTATCTTGTACCTTTTCGTGAACAGAACCAGATCCGTTTTCTCTGCATTAATACTAAGACCGACTGAATTTGTCCATCTAAGTACATCTTTAAGTGTGCTCTCCATTATGGAGCTTACTGTTGATAGACATTTCCCTACTATTATAATGCTTATGTCGTCTGCATAGGCAGTAATCCTCGGGGCTCTACCTGCGAACTTTTCGAGTAGTTCATTAACCACAAGATTCCATAGTAGTGGCGAGAGGACCCCTCCCTGGGGTGTCCCACTGCGAGCTTCCCTTACCATGGATTTAGTGCCCCACTCAGCCCGCACCTTTCTGCAGCTTAGCAACTTGTCTAACCAAAGGTTTATTGCCGGTGGTGCCTCTATTGCACGTAATCCACTAAGGATTGCGGTGGTTGATACATTGTTGAATGCACCTGAGATATCCAGAAACGTCCCGAGTGCGTATTCCTTGTGGTGGAGGGCTTTTTCTATGTTTACTTCTAGGGAATGCAGTGCCGTTTCAACCGATTTCCCTTTCGTGTATGTGTGCTGGTTGGTTGATAACTGGATTGAATTGTCTCTTAGGTGCAAGTCAATCAGTTTCTCGAGCGTTTTGAGTACAAAGGAGGTCAGACTTATTGGCCTGTAGTCTCTCGGACATGGATGGCTGCTCTTACCTGCCTTCGGTAAGAATACAACCCTCGCTGTCCTGCAGGCCACAGGTACATAGTTTAGCCTGATGCATCCATTAAATATATTCTTCAGCCATGGGTCGACTCGCGATTCAGCCGTTTGCAACATGGCAGGAATTATACCGTCTGGTCCTGGAGATTTGTATCTCGAGAACGAGTTTATAGCCCATGCGATTCCGTCCGACGTTATTAAGTCGTGTGGAACCTGTAGCGGGGTTGTCCTGTGCCCTCGTATTGTAGCAGTGCTAGGAGCTTCGGTACAGCCAGGAAAATGCGCCTTTAAAAGCACCTCGAGGGATTCCTGACTGCTCTCCGTCCACTGGCCATTGTCTTTGCGTAGCTGGCTCTGAATGGAAGGCTGCTTTGAGAGTAGCTTCCTGAGCCTTGCTGTGTCCGCAGTTTTTTCTATGTTTGAGCAGAAGTTCTTCCACGAGTGTCTTTTTGCTCTGCGTACGTTTGTTTTAAAAAGTTTGAGCCTACATTTGTATTCCCCCCAAATTTCCTCTTGGTCAGCTATTTTAGCTAGTTTAAAGAAATCTTTTAGGTCGCGTCTTTGCTCTGTAAGGTTCGGACTCCACCATGGTGGTCTGATCTTATATTTTATTTACTGATGAAAAAAATTCACGAACTTCCGGATCATCGGACTACATCCTTAAGTTTAGAATATTCTCGTTTTGGGTACATTATTTTAGACTTAAAATTGGTATCGAAAGCATTTTAATTACCACTTCAATTTCTCTGAAAAAATTATTACCCACTTTATCCTCATATTTGTAATATAAATACTCAATAAAACTTATTACCAAGAACCCAACATTTATTTTCCATACATTCAGTCTTTTCATACATTCACAAACTGAACAAATTAAAGCAATATCAGCTGTAAAAAGAGATTTTATGTTGTATGTTTTGGTAGCATTGTTGATCGGAGAATTTACAATTATAGAGGGGGAAAATTTTTGCTTTGTAAGAAGTGTCGTATAACAGAAACACATATTTGTTGAAGTTCGTTTCTATAACTCTTCTCGAATGATTTTCTCGTATGCTTTTCTCGAGCTGACGTCACGATGACGTTATTCTCGTGTGCTCTATTTCTGCAAATGTGGTAAATCGAATCTGTCAATCGAGTTCATTCTCACTTGGTCTTGGGCAAGTGAGTTTGAGCGCTGAATTATAAAATTCGATTGATTTTACGAATTTCAATTGGTTTTGGCAACTTTTACAGCTATGAATAAGGTAAATTAATTTCCTTTTTTATTAAGATAAAAGTGATGGCGAGTTTTTCAAGCAGCAGAAACACTAATACCTGACCGAACGAGTTCGACCATTCGAGAATTACTTACGTCACTTTCCTTCGAGTACTTCTCGAATGATTTGTAGAAACGAGCTATTGTTGGTCTCTTTTTTTAGGCAATATCGCCAAAAAAATGTTGAAACTTCCACGCAATGAGGTATTTTATAGCAAAAGTAAGCATTAAAAAAATTTTAAAGGTACATATAAGTGTTTGGTACCCTCTGAAAGAAACTAAAATTCTGCATCAATAGGTGAAAAAAATGTTGAAAAAAATTGTACAATTTACCGGTAATGCACTTTGAAAGTCATGATTTTTTTACTTTTTATCTCTGCAATTTTGAAAATTTGTTTTTCGTACATTATTTTTAAAAGTATACATAAACTATGATATAACCTTATTTTAATTTTTTATTAATAAAGTAGCTGATATATGTCCGGTGCCCGTGTAGTAAAATGTCCAACCTCTGCACCGAAAGAAGTGCTAGTTCTGGAACACCTTGGGCAGGCACAATGTACGAACGAAGAACGAATCGGGCACTCGTCAGTTTATTGTGTCCGAATATAGTCGCTCGTTTTTGAACACTTTATTGACATAATACAGACTTACTGCGGTACTATTTCAGATGACTTTCGAGGTACTTGTTGGGTATGTTTCGGGTACATTATAGTTAGGACTCAGGCCAGTTTCGATACACATCAGATACTTTATTGACACAATATATGAATTTTTTTCTTGGGTACTGTTCGCTGAAGCCCGTTTTCATTCGGATAATATCAATGCTCAATTAATTTTTTTTTTATACACTTCGCAGTTTTTCGTTACTACTCGTAGCTTTTAAAAATAAAATTGAGTCCGATACTCGGGACTTTTATGCCTGAGTAGTTTGGTACGGATACAAATTGTTACTCGGAAGTGTTTCAATACATTTTATTTTTTAATTTTAATTTGCCTTTAAAAAATGTTAATTTGTACGATGTTAATAGAGATATAGTTGTAAATTGAGTAGAATTTAGGAAAACTGTTTTGAGTATCTTAAACTATGGACATTCTAGTAACATTTTATAAAAAAAAAAGTTGCGTCATTGCTGTTCACTTTCGCGGTATTTCAATTTTTTTACTGTAACTAAAAAAAAATAAAAAAATAAACTTTCTGCCTGAGCTGGTATTGAACCCGGGCTACAGCGTTTCTTTAGCTTAGGGGCTAAGCACTCTATCCACTAGGCTACGGCCGCCACTATAAGTTTTACTCTATTTTCGTGTCACAAATCTATGATTTCCTTAAGAAAAATAAAAATATATAAAAAGTATAAAATAGATTTTGTTGTTTACTCAGAATGCATATTAAAAATCAAAACTTGTGTGCAGAATTTCAAATCCAATTATCAATTTTTATCGAATTTTAAGAGGTTTTGCAGTTTTGATAAAGTCACTTTGTATGGGAGGTAGGCGTGGTTTTCATCCGATTCGGTTCATTTTCGATTTTTTTTTTATTTGGAGCCATTCTAACTAAAAAAAGTAAAAATTAAATTGGTAGCCATTTTCAGGTTTCAATACCCCACTGTGCGCCACTTTTCCCATCATCTCGCCTGAATTCGAGACGCAGAATTCTTCTCGCCAAAGTGGTCGTTCAAATCGTCAGTTTGGAAAGATATCACCATATCTGGCATCACTGGTTGCCCTATTCACTTGTTAAGGTATTTAGTGAGTCAATGACTTTTGTTAATTGCAATTGTTGGCTAATTTGATCAGTTTTATACGAACGAATTATACGATCCTTTTTCGGTACTTATATATTATTCGGAAGATTTTTGAAATATGTTTTAAATTAAATATTGTTTTATTTTGCGCTGTTCACAGTCATCAAATCGTTTGTCAAATCCAATAGAACAACGTGGGAATTCCATGGAAACTTCACGTTGTTCTATTGTATTTGACAAACGATTTGATGAGCGATTTGAAATGTGAACACCCCTTTTGTTTATAATACTAAGGGCCACTTTCTCAATGTCCGTTTAGTCTAGCTCTTAACCAAGACTTAGCTAACCATATGATGGCTAAAAAAATAATTTTGATTTCACCAGGTGCTGGTTAAGCAACTGTCGGTTAGATGACTAATTGTGAATTTTTGAATTGTGAATACGTAATAACATCATATCAGCTGTCTCGTGCCTACATATTTTTTGATTTTGTGCTGCCACCTAATTATATGTCTTTTCAATAGTTTTAAACGTCATTTATCAGTATTAAGGGGTCGCTGATTTCGAATCTAAGGTCCGAATTTTAAAATTCTAGATGGTGGATAGGGTTGACGCCTTAATTTTTTTTAGTTTTATAAATTCGGGGCTGGCAAAAAAAATGGTACGCCAAAAATGAGTCGCTGAATCCGAATCCGTTGTCAGAATTTCAAAATTATAAAATTTTTAAATAATAGGGTTGTCACCTAATTATATGTCTTTTCAATAGTTTTAAACGTCATTTATCAGTATTAAGGGGACGCTGATTTCAAATTTAAGGTCAGAATTTTAAACTTCAAGATGGTGGATAGGGTTGCCACCTTAATTTTTTTGGTTTTATAAATTGGGGGCTGGCAAATTTTAAAATTCTGACTTTAGATTCGAAATCAGCGACCCCTTAACACTAATAAATGACGTTTAAAACTCGTGAAAATATATATTATTAGGTGGCAACCCTATTATTACAAAATTTTATAATTTTGAAATTCTGACGACGGATTCGGATTCAGCGACCCATTTTTGGTGTACCATTTTTTTTTGCCAGCCCCGAATTTATAAAACTAAAAAAAATTAAACGTCAACCCTATCCACCATCTTGAAGTTTAAAATTCTGACCTTAGATTCGAAATCAGCGACCCCTTAACACTGATAAATGACGTTTTATAATTTTGAAATTATGACAACGGATTCGGATTCAGCGACTCATATTTGGTGTACCATTTTTTTTTTTGCCGGCCCCGAATTTTTAAAACTAAAAAAATTAAGGTGGCGACCCTATCCACCATCTTGAATTTTAGAATTCTGACTTTAGATTCGAAATCAGCGACCCCTTAACACTGATAAATGATGTTTAAAACTTTTAAAAATACATATTATTAGGTGACAATACTGTGGTAAAAATTTAGGTGGCAACCCTAACCTCCGTCTTAAATTTTAAAACTGTGACAATATATTCGAAATCAAATCCGTTGTCAGAATTTCAAAATTACAAGAATTCGCTAAAATAAAAAAAATCAAGGTGGCAACTCTATCCGCCATCTTAAATTTTAAAGTTTGACAGCATCTTCGAAATCATTTACCCCAAAATGGCGCTAACCGAAACCACAACTTGCCGTTAACTTAATCAGCACTTAACTGACAGTTCAACCTTAACCGAACATTGAGAAAGGGCTTTTTTCTAACAGTCCACCCTAAACAAGTGCGCGTGCGTGGTTTAACTGTCAAAATCGGCTCATGCACATACATTTTGTATGAAGCCTACCGAAACACGGACCGGACTACCGCAACATGAATCGAATTTCCAATTTTGACAGTGCGTTCGGATGTGAAGTTGGCTGCATAAAACCAAAGTATTAGAACAAAGAGCAATCAGCTGCTATTAATTAATTAATCTCAATTGCAAATGAAAGTATTTGCAATATTAATAGATTTTTACAAAATACTAAAAGTTTTTTAAGATTTTTAAACCATCAGACTGAGCTGGTTCGAGAGCAGCAGTTCTTTCCGCAGCGCACTTGTTTAGGTTAAGCGTAAAATAAACATACATGGGCACACTGCAGTAAATATTTACTGCATTACTAGAAGCAGTAATCAGTAAACTTTTACTGATAATGAAATTCAATTTGCATTACCAGTAAATTTTTACTGATTACTGGAGAAAATTGCAGTAAAAATAAATTTTTACTGATTACTGGGAAAAAATTGCAGTACAAATAAATTTTTACTGATAATGAAATTCAATTTGCATTACCAGTAAATTTTTACTGATTACTGGAAAAAATTGCAGTAAAAATAAATTTTTACTGATAATGAAATTTAATTTGCATTACCAGTAAATTTTTACTGATTACTGAAAAAAATTGCAGTAAAAATAAATTTTTACTGATTACTGAAAAAAATTGCAGTAAAAATAAATTTTTACTGCTTACTGAATAAAATTGCAAAAATAAATTTTTACTGCAATATTTTCAGTAATCAGTAAAAATTTAATTTTACTGCAATTTTTTTTAGTAATGCAGTAAAAATTAATTTTTACTGATTACTGAACAAAATTGCAAAAATAAATTTTTACTGCAATTTTTTCAGTAATCAGTAAAAATTTATTTTTACTGCAATTTTTTTCAGTAATCAGTAAAAATTTATTTTTACTGCAATTTTTTCAGTAATCAGTAAAAATTTATTTTTACTGCAATTTTTTTCAGTAATCAGTAAAAATTTATTTTTACTGCAAATTTTTTCAGTAATCAGTAAAAATTTACTGGTAATGCAAATTGAATTTCATTATCAGTAAAAATTTATTTTTACTGCAATTTTTTCCCAGTAATCACTAAAAATTTATTTTTACTGCAATTTTTTTCAGTAATCAGTAAAATTTTACTGGTAATGCAAATTGAATTTCATTATCAGTAAAAATTTATTTTTACTGCAATTTTACTGGTACTGCAAAGTGCCCATCTATGAAAATAAAGTTGCGTGGCGCTTGGGTACGCAGCGCAACGCGCACTTGTTTAGGGTGCACTGTAAGTGCTGGTTAAAGTTCTGATTAGTGCTTAACCGGACATTGAGAAAGCGGCCCTAAGAACTGATTTATTTTATTTATTTATTTTTTTGAGCATAACGATATCTGTATTTATATCAATTTGATGGACCTAGTTAAGAAAATACTGCGCCTAACAAAAGGTTAAAGGGGGAAACCTAAGCAACTCACTAAAAATAGGCACATTTTATTTTTATTTTTTTTATATTAGTTTACTGACAGATGAAAGATATATTGATCATATTATCCAGAACTTAGTATACATACAAGGTAATATATATTACAAAGTTAAACCTTAACTTTAATTATTTAATCTTGCAATGATTGCTTAAATAATTCCTTAGGCATGGAAAAAATTAGGCATGGAGTAATTGAAAACAAATTATTGTACGTTTTAAGTTCTCTAGTAATGGGTTGTAAGCTCTGAGATAAAATGGAGTTAAAATGGTAACGCAAGGTTCTTGAAGGAATATTAAAATTTATACGATCGAGAAGCTATGCGCAATCAATATTATCACTTATTAAACCACGAATAAACTCTAGGGCCTGAATTGTTCTTCTGTCTTTCAGTGAGTTTAAATGCAATAATTTACAGCGTATACTATACGATAGAGGCTCGGTAAAATTCAAAGCTCTAAGTGCAAATTTCAAAAATCTTTTCTGAATAGACTCAAGTCTATTAATGTGAACATCACAGAAAGTACTCCAAATAAACGAGCAATATTAAGCCTAGACCTTACAAAGGCGGAGAACAAATATAAACGCGTATACGGATCATTAAAATCAGAACTTTTACGTTTTATGAAAGCTAACATCGAAAAGGCTTTTGGAATGATATAATCCAAATGCTTAGGGAAAAGGAATTTAGAGTCGAATAAGACACCTAAATCACAGATTTGATCATTAAACTTTAAGGAATTATTTTGAATAGCATAGGTAGAAGCAATGTTATGGAATCGTTCAGAAAAAGTAACATGTAATTATTTTTTAAAATTAAGTGCAAATAGGTTTTTATCTCACCAAAAAACAAGAATCGATAGATCAATCTGAAGACTGTCAATATCCATAAGGGAACGTAACGACCTAAATAGTTTTAAATCGTCAGCAAAAAGCAAGTAGTTGTAATTTTTAAAACAACTTTCAATATCATTAATAAATAAAAGAAATAACATTGGTCCAAGGATACTACCTTGAAGTACTCCTGAGATAGCAAGAAGGCATACGAATCGATATTTCCAATAGAAACCACACAACAACGGTTTGAAAGATATGAATTTATCCATCTCAGGAAAGTAGAGTGAAAACCCATCTTATATAATTTAGCAATAAAGGCATTATGACACACCTTGTTTTTGGCTCAATGAAAAAGGTCAATCAAAAATCTGTAAAGTACGTTCTATAATATAAGTATGTTTTATAATATTACAAAATGTAATTTAAAAAACATGTCGACCGTAGCCTAGTGGGTAGAGTGCGTGGCCGCTAAGCTCAGGAATCGCGGTAGCCCGGGTTCAATTCCAGCTCAGACAGAAAGTTTTTTCATTTGAATTAATTTTTCTGTTTGGTCGTCACCTCTCTGCAGACAATGGCAAACCTCAGAGAGTAAAAATTGCCATGTAAAGCTTCTTGAGAACATAAGCCGTTCGGAGTCGGCATAAAACACGTAGGTCCAGTTCTCGGTCATTTATGATCAAACATTTAATAACACGCACAACACAATTGATCAATAGAAGCTAGGTCAAAGCCCTTCCAAGAGCTGAAATGGCCAGTTTATTTTCTATTTAATCGATACAAAATGGCGGCTGTGCAGCATTTGTTTGAAGGCGCCTAGTTTTTTGAAAGGGGTCCATGGCTGGACACCTAACGTATTTAATTTTTGATCTGGAATAAAAAACAAAATTTGGTCAGTTTTTATGCATCAATAGCTACCGACACACAGGATTTTTTCGATATATTGATTTTTCGCGAAATGGTACGCGATCGAACAAAACAGTTACAATTTTCACAAAAAAAGTCACACAATTGTTTATAAAACAAAAAGTAAGCAATATTAAAAATCCTTCGTGTATCGACAGATAAAGGTATTTTGAATATACTGTTGATATTTCAAATCGATCGATGAAGATTTTCTCGGTGAAGATTTCAATAAAAACGCTTTTAAAGTTTTAAATACTAAAAATTCGTATAATATTTTCATATGCCTCTAATGATAAACAATTGTTTTCCGTCTTTTTGTTTTTATTTTGAAAGGATTGAGAAAATGTCTTAATTCGAGTACATTTCATTTGATTAGTCAAAAAAAGACAGACTCATATCGCCGAAAATTCAGCTTACTTCGAGTAAATTGAAAGCCATACAAATGGCATTTTTTGCCAAACCAAAATACTTCCGAAATATGTTTTCTACATACTGAGTTTTTTTTTATGTATATCAACTTGTTGATCATAGTTTTGTTTACGCGCCACATTTTTGCATGCTGCATATTTGTGTCCATCTATTTATAGTTTAAGGTTTAAATACTACATATGTTTTTAGTCTATGCAGTCACACAATTACTGCATATTCCTTCCACCCACAATTTTGTGTATTTTCAGCGCAAACTTTTTAAAATCCAATCTATTAATTTTTTAATTTGTTTTTTTCCTACCGTGTCAGCAAAGGGACTTCGAACTGTGCCATCTGACAAATAAACTTGTGAAGCTTCGACAGCCAACTGTCCCCAAATATCGGTAGAGAGATCCATTTTGAAAAATATGCAAAAAAAAACAACAAACTCTTCAGTTTTTTGTCTATTTTTTACAAACGATTTCTCAAAAATTAATTTTTACACTAGTTTAAACGAAATTGCAAAGTAGTTCTTTATTGTTTTAACCACTTTTTACAAGATTGTTACTAATTTTCAATTATTTCTATTAAAAATTATGTAAATATTTTAGATAACAATGACAAAAACGAACTGAACACGACGATTTGTATTAACTTTCTAATAAGAATTTCCAAAATATCCACTCACAACGCATGGGAAATTTTATTTTTAGCCCATTGAGAGATACGTGAACATCTAAAGTTTTCATCATTCTTCTTTGATGCTATCTTCGAGCAGACGAATGACAGAACGATCAGTCGCAGAGAATTTAAGTTAAATAAATTGTTTTACTCGAGATTATTTGATCGGGGGAGGATATCTAACTCAGCTGTAGCTTGACGTAAATAAAACTCTCGATGCAGCTACCCAGAAGGAAATTTGCTGCTTACAATATCAATGCTGTGCTAAACACTTTGAAGCACCAAGCGCTTCAAGTTCTAATGCAACTTTCCATTACTTTACTGTGGGTTAAGACCGCCTGAACGAGCGAAAAATTTATTGCGAACAATTTATTGCAATTAATTCTTCGTTCGGAGTACTGTTTAGATCGCACAAACATCAATCGCGAACAAACATTGGCCGCCATCTTGTATGTTCAGGCGGTGTAAACAACAATTTGTGCATTTTGCCGAAGATCAATAAATGCAGGGTTGATAACTCCTTATTTTTATATTAGTGCTAAAACTTGAGCTCCGTTTCTCAACAACAAATGGTTTGCCACTCCATAACAATATATTTCTCGTATTATTTATCATATAAAAGACTTGTATGTAATTTTTAACTTAAGGACCCGTTTAAGTTTTTCGACAATCAAAAATTATTTTTTTCACATTTTTCGTATGTATAACGTCGTAAAAATGATCTCAGAAAGTTTTAAGTCAATTAAATAACTATTGTTATAGTTATAAGCACAAACTTAAAAAAGAGAAGACAATGAAAACTGTACATGTAAAAACTTTAAACGCGTTTTTCTCGAAAAGTGCTGTTTGAAACCGATCGACAGCATTACTCGAACACTAGCCTAGGATCGCTACCAAATTGTATGCATTTGTTAAGCAAATACAATTGGTACTTTTAATCGCTCGATTTTTATTTAAATACTTTAGAGAAATAGCCATAACTTTAAAAAATTACTTTTAGCCAAAAATTGGGTTTTTAACTACCATTTTAGTTAACATAAACATTTTTTAAAATCTTCGATTAAAAACTCAAAAAGTTTCAGCAGAACCTAAGATATATTTTTAATTTTAGATTAACTCCACTACGAATTCCTTCTATATTAAAAAATATTTGCTATCCATAAACTCAAAAAATTTTCATTAAAAATTATATAATTATTATTTAAAAAAAAAACTACCTAAAATAAACACTCGCTTTGAAATGAAACTTTTAATACAGTGTTTTTTCGCTTAAAAAACTTTAATGGGACCTTTACATAACACGATTATATTGCTGCGAAAATGAACAGAACACTTAAATAAAATAATTCATAAATTACTTAGTATTTTGGTACTTCTCATGATTTATTCTCTTAAGCTACTCCTTTTTGCTACTTTCCTATTTCTAAACACAGCGCAACACTGGATTCGCGCAAAAAAATCGAACGTTGTTCGATCAGAGCGACCGAAGGAATCTTCGTTCGTTCGCCCTGTTCTTACTGTTTACACCGGGCAAACAGTGTTCGCAATAAATTTATAGCGAACATTGATTGTTAGGGCTTAGTGTTTAAACCGAGCGAACGAACGAAAGAAACCTCGAACGAAAGAAACCCGGTGTAACAGTAAGAACAGGGCGAACGAACGAAGATTCCTTTGGTCTCTCTGATCGAACAACGTGCAATCTTTTTGCGCGAATCCAGTGTTGCGCTGTGTTTAGAAATAGGAAAGTAGCAAAAAAGAGTAGCTTAAGAGAATAAATCATGAGAAGTACCAAAATACTAAGTAATTTATGAATGATTTTATTTAAGTGGCAGGCGTTCTAAGCCCACAGTTACACAGCACTTAGCCGCATCAGAATTATTGGCCCATAGCCATGGTCAAAATAAAAGTCGACTTTAAATTTAGTATAAGCATTTTTGACAGTTTTTTAACATAAAGTGTTGTCAAAAAGCTTGCACTAAATTTAGAGTCGACACATTGGCCCCATTCAGCGGAAAATTTGCTACGTAGCTGTTCCACAACTTTCGGGCTGAATGGAATGTATCATAATGCGCTCAAACAACATGTTCCCCGAGTGGTCGCCATCTTAGGTATCGAAAAAATTGCTACTTTATGCTACTTTGGTTGAGCTTGATACTTTGCCGCAAACAATGGCCGCATTCCTGCCGAAAAAGTGCTCAGGTAGCGATGTAGCATAAAGTGATACTTTCTGCTGAATGGGTTTTTTTTGCGAAACGTCAAACGGCAAACAGCTGTTCGGCATTCGTTATTTTTTTTAACATCAAAATTTGTTTTTACTAATGTGCATTCGTTTCACACAAGAAATCATTAATTAACAGCTTTATTGAAGAATGATAGAATAATCTTCTAATAATTATCAATTTTTACTTCACAAAGTATCTTTTCATTTTGACAGCTAAAAAAACATGGCTGCAAATTGTTAACTGTTGCTAAGGTTGTGCTGTGAAGTAAAAATTGATAATTATTAGAAGATTATTCTATCATTCTTCAATAAAGCTTGTCTAGCATGGCAATAATTTTGCCATGCATAGAACAAAGAAAAGCACAGTGACAGCTTAAGCAAAGGCGGAAAAAGAGTGCATTTCTCTCAAGTGCCACAACCTTATAAATGAACCTTGACCATGGTGGTCAAAATTTGTTCCCTCGCTCACTCTCTCAAATTTCCCATTTACATTGAAACAACAACAATTCATGACCGTGACGTGCCCGTGGCCGCCACCATAACATAGGCAAAAAGTAGTGCTACGGAAGTTATGGTCCAGTTAGCCTCGCATAGCATAGCAGTGCATGGCTTAACAAGCGTCACATCGAAATCTGTTTAGTGGGATTTGTGTGTATCTGATTATGCACAAATGGCAACGCATGGCAATGCTCAGATAAAAACAGAAATGCATCTCTGACTACATAGATAAACATGGAAGATCTATTTCATTTTAATTTCTGTGTAGTCTTCTATGTATTTGACGTTTTGGCAAAACAGATGTGCAGTTGTAAAATTGTTTAGCCAAGTGCGGTTAATTTATTAAAATAAAATCGCTGTATTATTTTTTATTGGTTTATTTTGACTACATGACTATGCGTTGCACAATCACCATTTATTAGTTTGTATGCTAGCTGCTTATCTGAGTTGCATGCGCTGCTGTGCCATGCGAGGCTAACTGGACCATTATGTATAAACCATGCAAGATACTATCACTGCCGTTCTAAGAAAGCAAGTCACAAACGCCAAAACTCTTAAATGTAGAAAAGGGCAGATTTGGAACCGTGAATGAGTTTCTGATTGTTGTGTTAAGCTAAGATTACCCATTTTCAACTCCAAATGACTGAAAAATTTAAGTAAAGTGGTCACTTCTAGTGTGTTTCTTAGAAAGATAAAAAACGTAAAAGCTAAATATCTCAAAACTACTCAAATGGGGATATGACTTTTTTACTTAGGAGGGTAGAACAGTACTCAAGCAATTTCCTTCTAAGATACTTTGTTTTTACAACATTCATCTTTTCTTTTTTTTTTTTTTTGCTGGCTTTTATGCTTACCAATTTCTCTTTAGACACCACGGTAATTCCATCTCGTCCAATTGCCGGTGATGATGTTTGGGCTGTCAAAACATTCCAATTATCCATTTTGATAAGTTGTTAAAAATGCTATTGTATCGTTTTTATTTATATGTATGTACAGGACTATGCCAGCAGTTTTTGTGTAGATAACTAACTGTACAGCAATAAGTAGGCGCCAACCTTTCTAGCAAAAAAGGAATTCGTATTTAAAAGTTCAGAAATTGCATTCCCGATATTTATAGCGTCGTTTTGAGGCATCACAGCAGCAAACTGTTAATATTATTAGAGTTTTTAAACAAATAGAAGTGCTTCTGTAATGCCTCCATGAATAGTCCTCAATTGCGAGTGAAGGTGCCACAGTAAAACGGTTTAAATGTAATTTAAAGGTTTTAAGTCGATTGAAACTACTTTTTCATAACACAGTGCGACAGCCAAAATGTATCGGAGAAACCACTACTTCTTTCAAGTAGAGAAGTACTCCCAAAAACATGACCTCATACTACGTTTATTCCGTAGAGGGTCTCAATTTTTTTTAATTGGTCAATTTATTCTGTAGTAAAAAAATAAAGAAGCTTGGAAAAGATTCATTTGCCAATAAAAATGTGTGGAGGCAATCCTAAATTCTCCTGATCCACCACTCTTCACACTTGTCAAATATGTTAATTTTAAATAGCATTGCTTAGTCATGGTGGCGGCCGTAGCCTAGTGGGTAGAGAGTGTGGCCCCTAAGCTAAAGAACCGCGGTAGCCCGGGTTCAATTCCAGCTCAGACAGAAAGTTTTTTCAATTGAATTCATTTTTCTTTTCGGTCGTCACCTCTCCGCAGACAATGGCAAACCTCAGAGAGTAAAAATTGCCATGTAAAGCTTCTTGAGAACATAAGCCGTTCGGAGTTGGCATAAAACACCAGGTCCAGCTCTCGATCATTTGTGATCAAACATTTAATAACACGCACAGCACAATTGATCAGCAGAAGCTAGGTCAAAGTCCTTCCAAGGGCTGAAATATCCAGTTTATTTTTTTTTAGTCGTGGTCGCTCCTACATGTGTATAGTAGAAGACGTTATGCTTACGCATAGAGTAATAAGTTCCAGATCTAAGTAATACGTTCATATTAAATATACGTTTTTTAAGAATTGTAACTAACTTGTATTGTTCTTGATGGAAGCACTTTCAGGATCCTCGCTACTAAAAAATACTATTCAAGCTAAAAATTAAAAAAATAAATAAAATATATATGAGTAGAGTGGTGGATCAGGAAGAATTGGAAATACCTCTCTCTTATTATCTGAACATTTTAATTGGGAAAATGAATCCCTTACAAGCTTCTTTATGTTTTTCTTTCCCATTTTAAATTATAATAAAAATTCGAAATGGCCCTACCCGCAGAATGAATTTGCCATTTAAAAAAATTGTGACCCTTTACGGCAAAACGAAGTATGAGGTCGTGTTCTGGGAGTACTCCTCTACTAAACACAAGCAGTGGTATCTCCGATACAAAAAAGTTCTGAATTGTTGCACAGTGTAATCAATAAACGAATGAAGCTTGAAAAGCTTGAAAATAGGCTTTTATTCCCCACACCCCCCACCCCCCACCTCCCACCAATACATGAAAATGTCAAAAAAGCCCTGCTTAAATAAAAATATAGAGATTCAAGAATTTGTTTATGTAAAACGAAACGAAGGCTGAACGTGGTGCGAGACACGGTAAGCAACACATTTTTCCATATCAAAAAATATTGTTGCTCCTTTATTTCACGACGTTCAGCGTTCGTTTCGTTTTACATAAACATGCATGTAGTCTCTAGAAGAAATTAATTTAAAACAAAATACTTCAAACACCACATTTTATTAGTGCCACTAAAAAAGTTCTTGGCGGAGAAAAAATATGAACTTTAAACACAACTTCATAACACAGTCCAACAGCTAAAATAATTACCGACTTTGATCAACGGAATGTGGTACATAGTATGGTTGCTCAAAGTTCCCTATGGACGAGCAAATTATTGCAAAAACAGTTGAAAAACTGGTTGATAATTTTTCCTACGAGACCATAGGTTATCGATATCAGTTTTTTCAGTTGAAAGCATCGGGCAAAAATAACTAAAAATGAGCGCAAATCCAGTTATTCGTACAGTACATTAAAGTATGCGTACAAGCATCCATGGTTTATAAATAACAATAAAAGAGATGAAGCAATAATCAAAATTAACAGTTAGAATTTTTTTAAATAACATAAAGTGTGTTCTCCAAAAACCATAAAAATTAATAAAACAACTTCCTTAAAAAATTTTGACTTAAGGGGGATTTTACACTCAGAACTTTTTTCTTCTATCTCAATATTCAAATCTCAAGAATATGTAGTTAAAATTTCAAGTCGATATCTCGAGAAATAACAAAGTTATAGCCTAGTGAGTGAACTACATTCGAGAGAGGATTTATTAGCTTTGAAATTTTCAAACGCGTTTTTCTCGAAACCATGTTTTCAAAGTCGGTGACCAAAATTTCTCGAAACTCAGTGAACCGATCGTTTTAATTTTTTTGCAAGCATATCATATACATAATAATCTAGTACTTGTTGTATGATTTTTTTTCGTTGCTTCGTTCATAGGCATCACTAATAAGCAAAATAATAACGAATTTTTGGTCGAAAATCATTACTTTACGTTCGGAAGTCCGCCATTATGTCAAAAATCGATTTTTTTTAAAATCGGCTACGACAAGTACTAGTTTTAAGTATCTAGTTTTATAATCTTTTTCTTTTTTTTTTTGTTTCAGGTGAATTTTAAAGGAGCAGTCTTGGTCATCGCTTTTCACCTTTTTTTCACAGCGCTCTATAAAAAATGCTGTATCTACCTTAATGTTTAATTTTTTTTTTTATTAAAAAACTCTTGAATGTGTATATTTTTATGTATAAAACCCTCATTGAAAACTACCCCTTAGGCTTCCTTAAAAAATTTCACAAATATGGCCTTTGTTTTTCGTCTACTGGGTGTATAATCCCCCTAAAAAAAGTCTGCATACATTTGTGATTAATAAATATTCTTGAAATATAACACTAGTGAACAATTTGGAAAACAATTATTGCGCGGTGATACTGACATCACTAGTTCGATTTAGTATTGTTTCTAGATAATAAAAATCACTAGACTTTTCCAAGTTGGTGCGGATTTTTTTAGAAGGAATTTCCGATTTTTTCAAGTTTTGAAAAATATGCCCTTAGTTACGATCCTATAACTCCAAAAGTATTTATTTATATTACAAATTTTATGCATATTTACGAATGGAATTTTATGCATATTTAGCTAAAAACGTACAAAAACATTGTTTGTAAGTAATAACTTTAGTTAAATTTATGATAATTGGGTTTTAGAAGTTTGAAGAATTTTTTTAGTACGAACTCATGAGTCGATTTTACTGCAGGTAATTTTGAGTATTTTCACTAAAACCACAATTAGTAAAGTATCCAACCTGCTACAAACATACTTTGTGCCTGAAAATTTTTGTAAAAATATTTTTTTTTTTGTAATAAAGAAAAAACAAAACCAAAATATACATCAAAGTTATATTTTTGTGTACTTTAAAATAGGGAAATGCAAAAAAAAAGGTATTTTTAAACTCTTTCACAAACGTAGTATTCAGAAAATTAATAATACTACATATTAAAAAATGAAAAAAATAAAAATTTAAATGAAAGGTATAAATGTCTCATTTGTAAATATGTATACAATTTGTAGATAAATACTTTTGGAGTTATAGGATCATAACTGGGGAAATATTTTCAAAACTTAAAAAAATAAAATAACTCCTCTTAAAAAAAAATCCGCACCAATTTGGAAAAATCTTAATGATTTTTATTATCTAGAAACAATACGAAATCGAACTAGTGATGTCGGTATCGCCGCGCAAAAGAGTATTCATCTTTTTTGGACGCCCTGGTCTTTGTTTTGGTTCAATAGTACCAGAATAAACGTAATTTTTTTTTTAGAATTTTTTGACTCCTTCCAACTAATTCAACAATTTCTATAAATAATAACCGTGTTTCTGACGGTATGTCGCAATTTTTACGAATAACTTTCACTTGGTTCATAACATAAAAAAAAAGAAATGGGTGTGTACAGTTGAGTAATAAATTTTGCAACTAAACGTAAAGAGAGATCGAAGAATGATCCATTGTAAACAAGATATCATGAATTGCGGTATTTTATTAAACGCAGTTGAAAAATGTATTGGAATGTACGCAGACTTTTTATGTTCACTTTATAGTTGATCTATTTTTATGTGAAACATCTAATGGCGCGATGTGCAGATTGAGAAAAGTTGACGTCGTCTTTTCAGGCGACGCTCGGCTGTGTGCGACTGTGCAGAAATCACGAGCGCCTTGTCACGAGTTAATGTCTTGTCGTTTGTGTTTGTGGTGTTGTTTTCAATATGAATTTTTATTTTTTACTTTTTGTGTATGTGTTGGCAGTATTAAGGGATCGCTGATTTCGAATCTAATGTTAGAATTTCAAAAAGTTTTTACATCAGGGTGGATCCTACAAATGTGTTTTTTTTACACTCTTAAGTTAGACCAGGGGCCGAATTACAGCATCCGTGATCGAGCTAAATTACGAAGGGCACCACGAGACAAGTGCCTATCAATCTTGTACAATTTTGCTCGATCACGGATGCTGTAATTCGGCCCCAGTTTTCAATCCAACTTGTTAATCAATTCAAGCTCCATTCGAGGAAGATGATTACTGTTCAAAGCTCGACGCCTTGTTGGGTGATGAAACAAGCATCGTTGGCAACGGTTACTGCCTATTTTTATATATAATAAGAATTTTACACCTTAATTTTCAATAAATATAAATGTATTTTTTTAAAATATTAAATTAAACTTTTTGATTTGATTGTTGTTCATGCCTTGGAAAAATTATATAAAATTAAAAATAATGAAAAAATATATACCCAACAAACAAAATTATTCACTTATGATATCGTTTACAAATCACTTTCTCCAACATTTCATTCACTAGCAATTATCATATACGATTGGTTAGTAATATCACGGGCGGGAAGGATTCCTCCTTCGTTAACGATCCATTAAAACTGACAAAAGCAATTCGTGAACGAGTCGTCAAAACTAAAAAATGCATTCGCTAACGAATCTTCACATTTAAAAGAAGCAATTCATTAACGAATCGTCATGTTCAAAAATGCAATTCGTTAACGAATAGCCAAAATTCAAAAAAGCAAAAAAAAAAATCAAAAATCTAGAAAAATTTAGGTTCCTCATTTAGTTATATATGTGTTACTTCAGTTATACATGTGTGATTTTTTATTTTGTTTATAATTTAATTCTTTCTCGATTCTATCCTTCGCATTTTGAAAAAATTTCTTGGACGTTTCGTCCACCAAGTTTAAAGATAGATTATTTTTGTACGCATACAAACATCGCTAAAAATAAAAGTAATGACTCGTTAATGAATTGCTAAAAATGAGGGAAATTAACGAATTGCTAGCGAATCACTGAAATTGAAAAAATGATTCGCTAGCGAGTCACAAAAATGTTGAAAGGCGATTCGATAGCAAATCGCTGAAACAAAAAAAAAAGAAGTAGTGGGAATAAACATTTCGGGGGGACAAAGCATACTTTTAATTGGTGTTTTCTTTAAGCACCTCTGAGTAAGACAAAACTAAACTATTCGAAAATAATACGAAAAAGCTTTTTATAAGCGATTCGTTTACGAATCACACCTCGCCACAATGTTTATTGGGTAGAGGAACTTCGGGTATTATGGTATAGGAGGATAATGTGGTATAGACTAATATCTCCGATTCCGCTAAACTTATTTTTCCGCAATCTTGCTTAAATTTGTGTAAACTAATAAAAAAGAGAATAAGGTTCAAGAAAATCAACGAAACCTAACACGTTTTTGATCAGATAAAAAAAACATATGAAGGCGTTTGATCGACTTTGTTTTTGTTCCAAAGTCAGTGAATTTTTTTAAGGAAAACATTGAGTTATTTATTATTGTGTAATTTCTGCATTTAAAGTAAGTGTTAGGCTCTGATTAATTTGCGATACATTTTGTTAGTTCTCAACACTATTCAATTTAAAATTTTTTATACCTGATCGTATCAAATCGGCTTTTGTGGTATACATCTTGGCGGCTAATATGGTATCATGATTATGCATGTGAAAGCATAATTTAAAATTTTTTCTTAATACTTCTTAACTTGCGCACGAGCAATTCTCTTTATTTTAGGTTTCAACGATACCTAATGTAATGAGTTTGTTAAGCAACCCTGTTGTCATTATTTTTTCATTACTTTTTCTTATTTATTGAATTATAAACGTTTTCTTTTGTTAAATTTGAAATATTTAATTATAATAAATTTATAAATTAAAATCCCCTCAAAACAGTCCATATATATAAAATAAAATTTTTTTTAAAGATTTTTTAAAACCAATTCACTCAAAAACAGTATACCACATAACACCTATGTTGTGTACCATAATACCCTCCAAATTTTTGGGAAGGAGGTTTTTGGGTTTTTTCAAACTTTTCCTAATAACTTTTTAATGGGTTATCATAAGATTCTTATTCTATGCTATTTTGTTACCAATGCTTCAAGCATCCAAACAAATAACATTTGACAAAGAACACACTTATAGTTTTTTCACAAATCGCAGAATACAAATATCTATACCACAATACCCGAAGTTCCTCTATATACAAATTTTATTTCGAATTACATTCGGAGCTGAAAAAAAAGCGCGAGGAACTTCGTTACTGAGGGGATCCCCCGACGGTTCCCCTTTTTTGCTCTTGTTCCTTAAATTCCTGATATCCCATTCTGTATTTTTATAATATAATAAAACGTTGTTTGTTTTTTTTTTGCCAAAAGGGTCACAATGTATTTTTCTTAAAATTTAATTTTAGGTTCGTAAACACCGCAACTATTCATTATATAAGCACATTTGCTGAACTTAGCTTAAATTTAAAAGCCATACGAAATACGATATTACTCAAACATAAACTTTTAAGACACCAATACACGTGTAAGTTTGTTTTGTCTTCTATGTGGAGCGCTCTACCAGAATCCGTTGATCAAATCTGTAATTTGTTAATTATTTTTGTAGAGCCGTGTTTGCAACATATTAAAAATTGAGTTCCATTTAATTTCCGTCCTTTATATTACATTCAAAAAGTGTTTAGAATAAGAGTGTTTAGAATGGAGTTAATAATGTTATGGAAAAAGTTTAGTTACTCATTTTGTTGATATGTTGTTATCAGTTAAATGATGCTAGTTTTTCAATGCTGTGCCTAAAAATATGCCACGTTTTATATCCAATGTTGTTTATTTTGCAGCAGTAATTAATTTTAAATTTTTAAAATAAACCACAAATTCATTAGTAATATTAATTAATTTAATGAATTAGTAACAAAAAGTGCAGTTAGTAGTTTAATTAGTTGTTAACTGCTGTTTAAGATTTACAAAGAAAAAATATTTCCGTTTTGACACTTCGTTTGCATAAAGTTAACGCTGTTTTTTACCGCTGAAGGCTAAATATGGCCTCTCAAAACTGTAAATAATTTTAACTATGCACTTTTTTATTGTGTGTGAACCACAATCTAATAACAGAATCTAATAACAGATTTGCTTTGATCTTGCCACACAAATTCCAACACAAAATATGCCACAAATTGCAAATCTTCTTACAAATTAAATGCACGTCATCAATATCATAAAATTTTGCACTGTTTATGATATCGTTTTTAAAAATAGCACAACCCCGGAAATGCCCGCAAACGCACGCCGCCCCTCTTTATGCGCAAAAATGAATTTTTAAATGAAAAACCCTTTGTTGAGCCTCACAAGACTCAGTTAAAGTAATTTTGACAAGTTTTCTTCCTGCGAACGACGAATGTTGGTCACAGCAAAAGTCTTGAACAACTAAAATCATTTGCATTCAAAAACTTGGTTTTCGAATTTTCGAAAAAAATTTATCAAATTGTTCAACCGCCATAACAAAAAAAACATGAGAGAACAGAACAAATCGAGCCAGACGAAGAGGATTGTAGCAGACGCTATAAACCCTTCAAAAGAGGCTGACGACAACAGCCAAAACGCAACAACAGATGCCACATCACACCGACAACAGCATGTTTGCAAGCAATGATTTCATTTCAATTATTCTCGTTTTGATAGAAGACAGAAATTTTGCAAACATGTTCCGAGCGCGAGACACCATCAAAAGAGAATTTTCGAATAAGCAATTTAAAAAGCAACTACAACGTGCTGTAAAAAAAACAAACAAAGATCCATATAATACTACTACGTATCTATCTATATCTATATATTTTTGAACATCTACAACCAAAAAAGAAAATGCAAACAAATAATTGAAATTGTTGTTGAGTGATTCCGAGGTGAAGGTCGACCGTGTTTTTAGGCGCCCTGACGAAATTCCAACAAATGTCGAACACTCTAGTTTAATTCAATTAAAAATTTCGACTGCATAATGCAGATCATATTGACCAATTAATTCTGTGTTCACATGCAATAATGGCTTAAGTCGACTTAAGACAAAACTGAGTTATTGACGTAGATGTGTTTCTGACGCATATGTCTTTATAAACACACAAAATCTGGAGCTTCTAGCATGACCCTAGCCAAAGTTATGACACAAAAACAAAAGACCCTTTCATATAACTCATATGGCGGCTGAAAACTTTGCAGCAATTTTTCTCGAAACTTTGAAATCAGACTTGAGCTGTTATCGCTTATCGACACAGAATTACATACATTCAACTTGACTTGACATTTTCAAGTTGAATCCTAAAATTTGGCTGTGATTTTTAATGCAAAAATTTACACGTTGATAGAAAAGTGTTGAAAGCAAAACTAAAAGAATGTTAATTTTTTAATTAAATTAGCTTGACCCGGCGAACTTCGTTCCAACCAAATTCGTTAGTGAAATGAAAATAATAATTCCGAGCATGCACATTAGTGTGGTCCAAAAAAAATTTTTTTTATTTCTGATTGGCCGCCCCTTAAATTTGTAACACGTAGGGTGCGGTGGGGTGAAGCGTTACGGTGGGTGAAGCATTTCACCTGTGAAATTTTGACAGCGCGCTTACATCCCTACAAGAAATAACCAGCAAAAAATTTCAATGCGCATTACTTGTAAGCACGTAAAGAGCGCTTCATTCTCCTTGCAAATAGTGCTGTTTGTATAGCGTTGTATTTGTAGCACTTTCCGTAACGATAACGTTGCACTTGAAAAAGTATTAGATTTTAATGTCAAAAAAAATGAATTTCAAAAACTTTAAAAATTCATCAAATCGTTTTAAAAATATGTTTTCTGTTTTTCCTTCATCAAATGAAAAATCTGATAAAATGCATAAAAATCCATACCTTTTTATATTGTCGCCCTAATTCTAATAGGATGTTTGTCAAAATTGGGCAAAGTTACGTTTATTAGCAGTTTAGGTAAATTGGTAAAAACTGCATCTATGTCCTTTTTTAGTTTTTAATGCTTGAAACAATACATTATCGTATGAACGTCATACAAATAATAAACAGTTTTCTTTGCCTCAGGAACAATAGCTAATTTTGACTACGTCGTATAAGAACTAGGCCGATGATATGAACTATAAAGGAAACAAAGCCCTCGCGGTCCTTCAAACGTTTTTATATCAAATACAAGCAGAACAAAGCGCTCGGCTCTCGCTACGATTTTATATTTTCTATAGCGGGAGCGGAGCGCATACATCTGATGACATGACTATGTTAAAAAATGCGCTATACACAAGGAAAATGAAGCGCTCAACTGTTTTATTGAAACGCTTCAGGTGCGCTAATGGAGCGCTCGCTTCCTTGCTGGGTAGCTAACCAAAACTCTTAACACAATCACATACATTTTTCGGTTTACAACTACATTCTCATACTCATTTCAGTGTCAAAAATTGTGAAACAAGGAAAAATATAAAAATTTTTGCAAGCCATTGTAGTTTACCATTTCAGGTTTCGCTAACAACAAAAACCACCAAGTTGTGCAATAAAAAAATTTAAATATCTTTTAATTGCTTACTGTTTGAACGCTGCTGCCCAACAACGACAGATGAGCCAATAAGCACGCTTGCCAATATCAAAATGCAGTGAGCATATCAACATTCGCCACATCTAATTCCACTCCCAAAGTCGTCGGCACAGAAGTGGCTAGCAGCAGCAGCAACAACAACAACAACAACAACAATAAAAAATGTTATAATAAATTCAAAACATTTGTTTCAAGACACCAACGAATTGCATGCATTTTTAAGAAATACGTTAGATAAATCTGATTCTTACGTTATATCTAACGGTTACATATAACTGAGTTTTCGGTTAGATGTATCTGGTGAGATTTGGTTACCTATAACCTGTATTTATGTTAACCCTAACTCGAGAGAGAGCGAGACGGCTATATTTCGATGGTATTGGATATTAATACGTGTGAAAAAGGGATGCCATATCACACGTATACACGAGTTTCGGTTAATTTCTTCCCGAGGCTCTTGCTAACATAACCGAAACTTTGTATGAAGAGGTAACCGATATTTCAGCTTAGAAAAACCGTTTTTGCTTAGTTATATAACCGATAGTCTTCTTGTAGGGACCGTCACGTATTGCTTTCATTGCCGCACAGTTTCATGATACAGCGAAGAGTTCAGACGTACATTGTGTTACTCTTCCAAAACAGTGGTACAAATTTTTTCTCAAAAGTTTTTTTGATCGAGTGAATTATCGTGCTTTATGCCAACTACTTAAATGCCCAACTAAGTTATGCTTAAGCAAACAAAAGTTTGAGAGCAAAAGCACGCATTTACACAGCAATATACATGTATGTAGTCGTCCAAGTTTTGTCTAAGCATTTCTTTCGTTCAGTTTTTCAACTTACGTTTACTTTTTGAAACTCGAGAGAGAGCGCTTGACATCGTAGTTAGCAGAATAGGGTTGTTAACAGTATTGAGAATGTGTTTATTCAAAATGTTTTTATTTGTATGCCAAATTTTTCAATGAAAAATATTGTTTTTGTTTTTGTTCATTTAAGCAAATTATGGAAAATTTGTATCTTTTTGCTGTGAAATTTTACGTTTAGCACAGCTTATTTTTATTAATTTTATTATTTACAGCTCTTTTTCTTCCTGCAGTCATGTTTACTGCAGTACGAAAGCAAACGAAATGACGAAAGATTGATCTATCAACCCCTTACACACATCCAGCCGCTTGACCAGCATTGCAAAATATCTAAAAATGTAGATTTTGATCAATCAATCCATCAACGTGTCTGTGTAACGTATACAAACAAATATTTACTAACACATTGACCTGATTGACGTCAAATGATTGACCGTGTAAGGTGCGCATAAGCTCTTAAACTCAGCCTCATTAGACTAGCTTTGATGCAGTGGTCATTCAAAACTCAACCATCATTAAGTAAGAAGCTTGTAAAAAGTGCTAAAGAGTAAAATAGCTTTGTTCTAACTGTTCAAGTTAAATCAAAGATCTTAACAGAATTACCCAAAGTTTAATTTTAATTAAATCTAAGTTTAACTAAAGTAATCAATTTAAAATTAATTACTTTGCGATTGTGTAATGGTTCTGAAATCAACGTTGTAAGCATAAAGCGTAAATTGAGCTATTTTAAAGTAAATTCCTAAATAGAATTTCTTAAATCCTAGTGGCTCTTTATGACGCACATAGTCTGCAAGTTACGGAAAGTTGTGCAGAAAATATTATTGAGTTTAAACAACTAGTGAACACTTAAATATTCGGAGCAAGTTGTAAAAATTATTTTTTACAACTTTCGGAGGCTTTTAGGCGCTGCAACGAGCATTCCAGAAAGCTTCAACATAAAAGAGCTTCACGTAGAGAAAATTCGACCAGCGTGAACCATCGCTGATAACGGTCCCAGACAGTGTTGCCATGAAAAAAATTGTACAGCGTAACTTTTGCACTCTGCTCGTCGGATTTCTCATCGTATTTGTGAAACTCTGAAAACAAGAACTAAAAAATTTTCAGTCGCATTTTACAACAAAGAAGACAAATAAAATATTGCATTTTATTAGATGTATGACGTATATTTAAGGTTTATTTATTTAAATAAATCACATTTTTTTTCAAAAGTCAATTCAATCATCATTATAAATATAGAAAATATATTATAATAACCCTATAGGAACAAACTAACTTGTTTTTAAAAACAACTAATTAAAAAACTAATTTAAAACAAACTAGTTAACTAACTACTTTGAATTATATTAAGGCGCCATCCACTTCAATTTTGAATAGTTTTTATTGCATTATATATAAAGTAATTGAAAAACTAGTTCAAAAACAAACTACTTTGAATTTTATTAAGGCGGCGACTACTCTGATTTTGACATGTTTTTATTGCAAATTTTTATTATAATACAACTTTATATAGCTATATTCAACTATGCTATTTCATCAAATATTATTAACTTTAGGCTTTCACTAATATAAATTAATGTATTTTTTTTTAAAACAATAAAATAAATGATCTCTTTGATGCATAGAAATTTAAAATTTTCACGCTTTTAAATTCATCTTCAGTAAGTGGAATATTAACAAGTTTTGAATTGATTTATTTTAAAGTATTTAAAGAAATAATTTAAATTTAACTAATTTAACAAGTAGTTGAAAATAAATGCGGTTTTCAATTGATTTATTTTAAAGTAGTTAACAAAATAATTTAAATTCAACTAATTTAACAAGTAGTTGAAAACATATACAGACGAAAGTCAATTGACTTATTAAGCGGACATCACCATACAAAATATGTTAGTTCGTTCTATGGATAAAAGTCAGAATTTCAACTAGTTGTGGTTGACAAAAAACTACTTTTTCAACCACTTTTCAATTAGTTGATTTTCCTACAGGGAAATTACATTTTGAAAATATTTATGAACACACAAACAAAGAGTAAAAATCAAATTAAAAATACATTTGCAACACAGTTTGGTTTAATGTAGATCTCTTAAATCGGTAAAAATTAAATGCATAAACCTATAATATATAATTTTTCAATTTTAACTCTATAAATGTAACGCTTTTGCTTTAAGTAAATTAAAGAAAAAATGTTGTTTTAAGCCAGCAAAAACTACAAAAAAATTAAAATTTTGTGAAAAAAATATGTGTAAGAAAATATAGTTTTTTCGAAGTCATTGCTTCTTTATCAATTGCAAGACTAAAACAGTTAAAATACTTCATACGCAGACAATCTTTTGTATGCAGAGTTTCTTCCATTGTTTCTAACTCTAATCTATTGCGAACTTTAGTTTTATTAATATTTATTTGACATAACGTTCGCTCAACGTTAGCTGAGGAATTCGGTAAGCTCAACAATTCAAAAATAAATTTTCCCATTGTTGGAAATGCAGGAGTACTATCGCATCTTTTTATTTTAAAGTTGCCATCAATTTCATTATACCTATTTATTTTTCTTTTCATGTTCATATGTCTATAAAATATATGCAAAGTCGGACGCCGGATCTACTTTTTCTGAAATCGTAACATTTTGAAGAATTTTGGTCAAATATCGGAACGTCGAATTCAAGTATTAAAATCGTAACATATCCGATATATCGGACCATATGGCAACGCTGGTCCCAGTGACCTTCTCTTTTTAAGTCGCAAGTTTTAGAAGACAGTTTCACCAGAACATAACTAAATGATATTTAACTGCTCAACTTAATTTCTTTAACTTAATAATTTTGAATTAATTTCTTAATTATCTTTTTTATTATCTTAATTATCAGATAATACTTAAGAATAGTAGCAAAAAGTAAAGTTAAGGGTAAGGAAAAAATAATAAAATAATATAGGTAGTTCTATAGTAAATCAGCAGATAATTAGTTCAGAACTTAACCTACATACATTAGGTATTTGTTCATACATACCTAATTATTCTGCAATTAACTAATATACATATAAACTTATTTATTTTCACTTAAGAATAAAGTACAACAAATCTAATAATATGAGAAAATCTAAAATAGTCCAAAAACAAATAAAATAACTTAAAAATTATAATTTGTCCTTAATTTAAAAATTTTCTTACGTACTAACGAACATTTAGATAGCTAAGATTAACTGAATTTATCTATAACGTAACCCGAACAATTTTTACTATAAATAATGCGCAAAGAATAGATACGCAAAAACAACAACATGGAAAAATCATCGTCGCTAGCGCATCGATGCAGATTATCAAGTAAGTTCATTTCATTCCTAAGCACAATAGTATTTTTTAAGATAATTCAGTTAATTTAAGCTCCAATTTTGTTTCTTTTACACAACTCTCCGTTCTCGCGTTAATACTAATTTCTAACTCAGCAGAAGTTGCAATTTCGATTTGTACCAAAACCGATTTTGTTTTCTTTTCTATTTTTTTTAGCATGCATTTTGTAAAGCTTAAGCTCTTTTGCAAGAAGTAATAAGCTCGATTTTAGTAACAATTTAAGTTATGAATTTTGTATGATTGACTCGGTGGAATTTGAAACATTCTTTTCTATAATTTTACTAATTATATTTTTAAATTATGATAATCTTAAACAATAACTTAAACTTATGAATTTATACTGAATTTTGAAACTACTTTACTACCTAATAAACTGTGAAATATATGTATTATAAATTAAAACGAACAATACTATAATGGTGTGAGTTATATCTTCAGTCCATGGCAAATTTAAACACGGTGTAGATACAATCTAGTAATTCGTTAGGGCAATTAACAATCGTCCTTTAATTTCATGGTAGGGTGGGTGCAGGCAAGAGGTCCCAATAACATGAAGGGTACCTTAACCAAGTCAGCTAATGGTAATTTTACCATTTAGGTTAGTTTCTGGTTTTCTTGTATCTATCAAAGTGCACATAAATTTAATGTTATTGTGTCTAGATATCAAAGGATCGGTAAGATCCCCGACGAGCTAGCAAGAGCAGAGTTAGATGTGCACCACATCCGAGTTCTTTAGATGCAACCCAAGAAGACAACACGCTACAGTTGGAGAAGTGGGTGTGGCACCTTCAATACAACCCCAATTTGCGATATCGTATAGCTTTAGAGTTATAGGTCGCACAGCCTCTGAATTGAGTATTCGACCTCAGTTTACACTTGCAGATTCATTGACAACATTTTATGGTCACAACATGCCAGCAACGCGCTGGATTTCAGCTAGTAACTACATAAAAAAGTTGTTTTCATTTTTCTATTAGTAAATAGTAAAAGTTAGAGCAAATGTAAAATCTATATTAAATATTACTCACTTGTAATCCTCTAAAACATCGATACACTAATATCATAACTTTTTTGTATCTTCTGCCGAAATCCATTGATCGAAATCTGTAATTTGGGATAAGGTTGAGAATTGTCAAATAGTGTTATTAAAAAATGCAGAAAAAAAATAAGTCGCTTAGACACAATCTGCATCGATCATGAAATAAAATTGACTTCTTGTCAAACTTAATATTCAAAATATTTTTGAGATAAATAAACAATCAAAACATTACCACATATTTTGTAGACAACCCTACAGGTGTCATTGTGTTAAGATCCTACTTTCAACTCAACTTTTAAAAATATATATTCCGATATATTATCACCACTATTAAAACTGCTACCAAGTCGATTTAACCATATCCGTCTTTCTGTCCGTCGGTCTTTCTCTTTCTAATCACGATTATGTACGTCATAGTTTTGAAGCTATCCTTATGTTTTTAATACATACACTTATTTCTTAAAAATCAATGAAAACTACGCACACCTCTCATACAAAGTAATTCAAAACAGTAAAATCAAAAACCACTCATACAAATAAAAAGTGTAGGTATATAAAATAATACAAAAAATTTATAGAAAATACTTTATGTTTTGATGCAATTCATGGCCACTGAACTATTGACCTAATATTTTTAAACCTAATTAAACTTTAATTAAAATCCTAGTTTTATTTAATGGGTCATGATCAAACTTAACTATTTAAAGATGGATTGCTTTTTTATCTCTAAGGCTGCGTTCATAGTAGACGCTTTTAGCTTAGCCGAAAGGTTCAGCTGAAAAACGCTTTGTGTATAATCATATGGAAAAAGCTCAAAGTGTTCATAGTGCCAGCATAAAGCTAGCATAAAGCTTATTTTCAAATGCTTTTCAGCGCTTATATCTCATCTCGCTTGCTCACACAGCAAAATAATTTTGTTTCTATGCTTTGTTGTAGAGAATTCTTAAAATTCTATTCGGCACTTTATTCTTGTTTGATCACATAGTTGCGTTGTTGTTGCGTTGTTTCATTTTGTGGTGCCTTTGATTTTTATGCACTTGTGTATTCTATCTCGTTTGTTAACATAGTTTTCGTTGTTCTTGCTATAGTTGCCAACCATGATTCAATAAGAATAAGGTTAAGTATATATTTGACATATCCTTATTTTATGTAAACAAACACATATTCTCTCTCTGAAATTAATGACAAACGGGGTTGTGTAGTCTTCTCAAAAAAAAGTATCATTTCAGTGTTTTGGTGCGTCTTTTTTTTTTAAAAAAGTAGTTCTTCTTTTGCTACACTTTTTTAAAAAATGCTGCTTTTTTCATTACACTTAAGAGAAATTGTAGGCAAAATCTCTTAAAATTAAGGTAATTTTGGAAGATTTTTTTAAAAAAGTATAATATATATTCGAAAAACTTTACTTGCGTGTTAATTTTACATCATCAGTTTAAGTTGAAAAATTTTCTATCATATATTCTGTATATATAAATATATACAGATATAAAGATATAAAGATAAAGAAAAATAGAGAAAATCGACCCACATCTTAGCGCAGCTCAAAATCGTTTTTAAACAAACAAAAAAATATGCATTTGAAAATCGACTTTTGAATGCACATATTTTACCAAAATGGAAAGAAAATTAAGAAAAGCGACGAAAAAGTAGTAAAATTTATATTATTTTTAACAATACTGTTGCGTGGATTCGACTCGCGTCGTTTCAACAGCGAGGTCGTGAAGTGCGACCAGTCAGTAACAACTATAATCGTCCATCTTAAATGATGTGACTTTTACTGTTAAATATTCCGTTATAACAACAATATTGGAAACAACCAAATGCATATCACTTTAATAACAACAATTAAAATATAACTCAAAAAATATAATACACAAAAATGTGTATTAAATAATATAATCATAAATTTGTGATCAAAAGCTACAATAAGAAATTCGTGTTCATGGTAGTTTTTTATCGCTGTGAATGCTATTCTGTCGTTTAGCATTTTTTAAGAAGAAGAATACTGTTGCGTGTAAAAACTAGACAAATTTTACAAAAACGCTTATTATGGTAAAAGTTATGTAGAATTACATTACGAACAGATTAAAATTAAAATCTGTTTAAAAAACTATGTTTCAACAAAAACGCGTTTAAAGTTACTCTAATTAGTTAAAAGTAATCTGGCGCACCGGGTTTTTAGCACTGTAGAATCTAAATTATAAGCTGATTCGATTGATTTTTTACATAGTTTTGAATAGTTTTACAACAATAATCAATTAACAAAAAAAAAAAAATTCTAAAAATTATTTACCTAAATTCTCTTTTAATATTTTGTAATATTTTGTTATTCTGATTTAAGTAAGGAATCCTGTTCGCTGTGCAAATATAACTAATAACAGATTAGTTTCAGTGTTTTTATTTTAAAACTAAATATATGAAGAAGTAAGTCTTAATATAATTTAATTTATATTGAAATAACTATATTAATACTGTTTGTAACAAAGAACTACAAAAAGTTTGAATTGCATAAATTTTATAATGAAAACCGTGTTTTCAGTACGTTCTTTAATTCAAAGCCTTAAGTTTTGAAAATATTCGCATGCAAGGATTATTAATTTTCTGTGTACTGTGTTGGCACATATTACTTTTATTCTTTTTTTAAAAACTCGTAATATAATTTTGAGTCAAAACAAATAAGTTATAGAAAATGTAGTATAAAACGTAGTAGTCAAATGTGCCTTTGGATATTTCGTTCAATGAAAAAGTTTCATATTCATGCAACCAAGTGCTTATTTTGAAATAAAAAAATTACTCTTTTGCTCTCCTCGCATTATTAGGGTATCTAAGTTCATTCTTGTGAGTAAACGTCAAATGGCTGCATAACCTATATGATTGAATCATGGTTGCCAACCACAATTACCACACAAATTTCCTTTTTTCCACATTTGAATTTCAAAATTCCCACAAGAATTCCCATGGGAAAATACAACAGCAAGCAAAAAATACCACAAAAATACCACAGCAATTAAAAAATCCCACACATAATAAAAAATAACACACAACAAATCTCCACAACTCTTGACAAACACCGCAAAAAGTCGAAAAAGTTCAAAAGTACTACATTAATCTCACAAAGACTAAACAGAGTTATATATTCAATATGTGTATAAAGCTTATAAATATTTGTAATATATAACACACAAAATATCTAAATTTTATTAATGGTATAATAAGTAAAAAATTAAATTACAAAAAATATTTAATAAATGCATTTTATAATTATGAATTGAATTCAAATTTGGTGATATGTAATTCTTATACACAAAAAAATATAAAAAAAATCAATATATTGAGATCTTCATTTCCGTTTTAAATTGTATTGAATATTTACATATTCAGTATTAGTTTTGAGTCAAATATATATTTAAAACACACTAAACAAAAAATTTTTAATAACGTGTGAAAAAATCCCACACAAGGTAAAAAATACCACGCTGAATTAAAAAATACTTTGAGAATCCCTTTTCCCACTGCAATTTGAAGAATACCATGAAAGGGATTTTTTCCCACAAAGTTGGCAACGTTGGTTCTTGCATACTTTTTAGGTACTTTTTGTGCTGAACTTTCCACCGTTGTTATGCTTTGTGTTTTCAAGTTCCTTTGAACTTTTGTTTGTTAAGTCCATGGCAAATAATAAGGTAGGGTAAGTAGCTTTGACAAGACCTATCGATAATGTTAAAGTATGTTTTAGAGATGCCAGTTTTCTTTATTAGTGTTATTTCTGGGATAAACACTTGCAAAATAAATTTTATGAAGGGTAAATATGATTAAATGTCTTTATTCCACGTTGTCCGACAAACTGCTTAACTTCTTTTTGCTATGTTTATAATTTTAAAAGTTATTAAAATATATGTAACTTCACACAAAATTCTCTATGAAAACCACAAATAAACGCTTATAAAAACAAGAATTAATTTGAACGGAAGGCTCAAGCTGGATTATAACATACAAAAATATTTCGCAGAATAAGTCCGCTTCAAGCTTGCCTAAAACAAAAAACCTGTACTTCCCCGTTTTGAAGTATTGCTAGTAAAGGATTTCATCAGAAACGCCAAGACAAAGTATGGATTTTTCATTGGATTTGAATTCGTGATATGGCAGCACTATATTTTATGATTTTGACGTTAACAATAGGTCTTGTCAAGGCTACTTACCCTACCTCATTATTCTGCCATAGTTAAGTCTACATACTCATTAAACAAAAAAATCTTTCATTTACTTTGCAAAACGCAATTGAGGGCACTATTTTCCAAATAGACAAATAAAGACAAAGCATCTCAGCCACAAGCATGAAGCGCGCACTATGAACACCAATAAGCTCAGTAAGCTACTTTATGCTTCGTTGAATAAGCGTTCACTATGATAGAAAAGCTCGACAAATCAGCTTTATGCATCAGCTTCAGCCAAAGCGTCCACTATGAACGCGGCCTAAGAGATCAGCATATGGCTGAGAAAGCGATTTCATAATCATGATGTAAATATCTATTATTACTAAAATGTATGTCAGACTGTTATTGCAATGATGACTCAGAAGCACATGAATATCAACTTTAGTTCTAAGACTACCGAGCGTAAAAATTAAAAATTGAAACCAACGTCATTGTTAATTGAATTTATTATCTAAAAAGAGTTGGTGACTCTCAATTAGAGCGATATCGCTCTCGGTAAGTAGATATTTGCATCGATAACAGTGGGTCAGAATAACTAAAATGGGAAAAAGTATTTTGAGTTTAAAAAAAAAGTACGAATTGGCCATTTCAGCTCTTAAAAGATTCTTATGTCCAATTTTATTATGCATTAATTGAATTATATGAGTATTAAATGTTTTCAAATGACCGAGAATTGGACTGACTGGCTAATGACCATGTTATTAAGCTGCTTAAAATGACATTAAAGAGTCTATGGAGTGTTTATTGTTCGTCAAAAAGGTGATGACTAGGGCTAGGAGTCTCTTGCACCTAAAAGTCGAAAATATGCGCATATGACATGCACTTAAAACTTTACAACATGCGCTTAAAAGAGGTAAAATATGCATTTAAAAATATTTTTCTAATACTTTATTACAGGCCCAAAATAAATAATGTACGTAATTTATAAAAAAAAAGTTAGAGAAATTTATTTTAAAATACATATAAAATAAAATTTATCAAAAACCATTAAAAATATAAAATGAACATAAAAGTAATAATTAGTATAAGTAAAATATAAGTATATATTATAGTATAAGTATAAGTAAAATATGTTGCACTAAGTTTAAATTGTTGCAAATAAAAAAGCGTCGATAACCTATATCCAGCAGATGATCAAAACGCTTCCAACAATACCTCATTTGTCACATTATGATAAGTAGCTTAGAAGTGAGAGTGGAACAGATGAACGTAAAAACATACCGGTCAAACACAAATACCGCTCCTTTTGCTTCGCCGTAGTCGGGTAAAAAATAGGGTGAGGTGGGGTGTTCTCATGGCTTTTAAATATTTTGAGAAGTGCATGAAGTAGAACAAAAATGTTAAGCATGGCTATTTTGGACTTTTTCAAATCGGTGCGGTGATGTGTAACACCAACAAAATGTTGGTTAAAAGACCAGAAACTTTAATTTTTTATGTTTATTTTAATTTTTATTATTTAGTTAAAGTGTTATTATGAAAACTTCATGAAAAATAAAAAAAAATTAAGAAAAACCAAAGTAAAAAATGCAAGAACTTCAACACAAAAAATTATAATGTCTAAGATGTGTTACACATCACCCTAATGTAAGGAATTTTTTGTCATTGCCCAGTGGAAAAAACCACCCTTCTATAATGCCTTATAGCTTACTTACTTTTCGTCCGCGGGGCATGCAATCGTCCCTTCCGAATCCCCATTACTTTTACAAAGGCATGGCCGCCTCTAGTAAGCTTCTGTCTGTAAAGTATAAATAGCATCATACGTACTTACGTTTTCCTTTTCTAAAATAAAGTGCAGGGAATGTACTCCTGACGATCGGAATCTTTCGTGTTTCCATTCTAATACACTTTATTTAATAAGTAGGATATATGCATGAAAACGTGAGGTACCCGTAATGTACGACGTGTAAATAATCCATTTTAACCTTCTCCACAACGGAAATTGTAAGCATTGCTTACGTTTTCACTTACAAGAGAAGGCGAACGTAAGGCGACGGATCTAAATAAATAAATTTTTATAAGGAAATACATAAGTTTCAATATTTTAATGCCAACAATTTAATAATAGATGAGCATCTATTAGATGTTATTCGAGACTTTATTTATTTTGCCTAAAATGTAAAAAATTTAAGACATTGATTATAATATGAGCTAGGAATGATATCATATTTGCATATATTTACGCAAAATTTAATGTTTCCGCACCGGCGATCAGAAGACGTTTGCTTTTTGTATTAAGTGTATTATTTGCTGTACTTTTTTCTGCACTTCATGGCTTTTAAGCAGTCGTTAAGAACCGCTATGTCGTTATGCCGCTGCATGACTCCTTCATTAAAAAAGAATGTATATGATCACACGAAGAGACGATCGGCTCAAACGTGCATTCCTTTTTTATTTGAAATCGTAAGCGAAGGCGTAAGGTGCTCTAAATTTAACAAATAACATTAGAGGTGTCCACTTGGAAAATACATCGATGTTTTTTCGATGTAATGCATCGAGACAGTGCATCGATACTTTCCAATATATCGTTGAGAAACATCGATGTTTTCTAAAAATCAAGTACTTTTTCTAGCATTGCATTGCAATACTAAAGTCAGCCCCTTCCCTTACTATTTTTAATTTAACTATGACATTAACTAAACATTATTATGACTATTTTAATTTATTAAAAGCTCCTACAAAACCACTGTCCTTGTTCGCACGCCTTTTATCAGAAAATGTGCCTCTACACTATATGTTTCATACATATGACTCGTCAAAAATTACAAATAGTTTTTAGCTACAGATAGTGTGGAACATATGAAAATGTCGTTTTGAAATTTCGTTTATATTTGCTTCTAATTTCGTATATTTTTCCATCTGTACAAAATGTCAGTTTGATAAATTTTTAATGTGAAAATAGAAGAAAAAGCAAATTTTAAGATATTTATTCAATAAATTGATTTATAATGAATTTATTTTTAGTTTGAATGGCCAAAGGTGGACACTTAAGAGCTTTACGGTTTACAAAAATTTCAAAAGCTGTATTTTGTTTTCAAATGACGTGTCAGATAGTGTGGAGACAAAAGAAAAAACTGAATGACAAAAACTAAATTTTGACACACAGATGAAATTCGATAGGTAATTTTTTTGACATGTCATCTGTATGAAACATATAGTCTGGGGGCACCTTAACTAAGGAAAATAAAAACAAAATTTTTTACTATCATTGTCTGATTCAGTTGTTGTTTATTAAAAAAAATAAACATAAGAGTATTGGTTATTCTAAAAAATAAAGTCAATATATAATAATATCGGTCATAATTATTACAAAAAGTAAAAACGAAAAAAGCCTCCCCAATCATAGAAATTCCAGTATTAGTGTCTTATTTCCAGTGTTTTTCCTTTTTAATTATTTTTCTTTATATATTTTTTTATATAATAATATCATTAGGTGGTTAAAATTCATTCGATGTTATATGGAAATACATCGATCCATCGAGTATATCAAAAGCTTTTCAAAACAACGGATCAAGTCGATGTATCGAATTGTGAACATCAGGTAAATCCGATGCATCGATGTATATCGAATATCCCTAAATAACATACTTTAGTATGATTCTATTCTTATCTTCATTAGCTAAAGGAAATCATGCATTAGTTATTAAGCACCTTACGATTTTCCCACTGAATGATGGTATTTTACAACAATGTGAAAAAATGCGAAAACATTTGTGATATTTATGATATTTAAAGATATTAAACAATAGCACATTTTACTTCTACTCACTTTTAAAATCTAATGAAATATTATCCGAAACACTTTTTAAAAAAAACTTTTTGACAACAATTGTTCACGCTTTGAAAGAACTCTAAGAAAATGATGTATGCATACTTCCAAGACTTACAAAAAATTAGATGATGTTAAAAGAAACAGACCACAGTTGCTTATTCACTCATATGTCATCATTTGATATGAGAAATTGCCGTGTTACACATCACCCCACGGTACACATTTCCCCAGTTCACAATATTTAAGATCAATGGAAATCGAAGATACCGATATTTCTTTTTCGCCTTTTGAATTTTTCAAATTTTTTCGTTTTAGGACCTTTTGTTATGAAAGAACTTCGGACGAGCTTCTATTGATCAATTGTGTTGTGCGTATTAAATGTTTGAAAACAAATTATAGAGAACTGGACCTACGCATTTTATGTCGATTCCGAAGATTACAGCTGCAATTTTAAAACTATCGTATTAACATTGCGAGAATGAGCAAAATCGGATGCAAACCACGCCTACCTCCTTTACAACGTGACTTTACCAAATTGGTAAAATCTCTGAATATACCACAAAAATCAATGTAATGACTTGAAATTTTGCACATAAGCTTTGGTAGCAAAAATTCTCCATATAATTGAAATTTATTATTATGAAATTATATGAAACCACATCTACCTACCATACAAAGTAGCTTTAACAAAATGGCAAAACCTCTTTAAATGCCACAAAAGCTTATATAATGACTTGAAATGTTGCTTGGGTCTCAAATATTAACCATATATTTCAAAATTGCCAAAATAGTATAAAAACCGCAGCTATTTCTCATACAAAGTAAATGTATGTAAATGATTAAGTCTCCAAAAATTCCACAAAAAATTTATTTAGGGCCAGTTTCACGACCATTAGTTAAACAATTGTTTAATTGTATAAATCAGCTGTTAACAAATAGTTTAAACCACCACCAATAGTGGCTTAACCTCTAGTTAACTTTGATTGTGAAATTGATAGTTAAATTTAGTTAAATTTGGCAAAATCGTATATAAACTCGGCCAATCTCTTATACAAAAAGACATCATCAAAGTAGCACAACTTTTATAAACTCCTCAAAAATATATGTATTAACAGCATATTTAACACATAATCTTTCATATCTTAATCTTCAAACGCTTTTAGTGTCGATTTGACACTATTTTTAAAAATAAAACCTTATACTTGGAATTTTGGCTCATTGTAAAAGTCATGCCTAAATTTTTATTTTGCCAAAGAAAAATTTCCAAAAGATGTCGTTGTTAAACTGTACACAAATGGCATTCAGTGTTATATTAACACTTAGCTAAGAATATAACGCAAATAAAAATAAAAACTATAACTCTAAATATTTTGTTCGTTCAAATCACCAACTGCTCAGTGACCGTCAAAATCGTTTCCGTAGGACTCGCTCTACTAGTGATCTTATGACTTTCTTAACCGAAGAGCAGGGTTGTTGCTCTTGATATTTCAAAAGCGTTCGACCGGGTGTGGCATAAAGCGCTCGTGTGAAAACTTGTTGCACATGGTTTTTCGTAACTTTGCTCAATGGATCACGTGTTTCCTCAAGGTAAAAACGATTCGGGTCGTGGTTGACGGCATTTTGTCCAACAAGCACCCCATCAACGCAGGAGTACCACAGGGTTCAGTCCTATCGCCCACCTTGTTTATGGTTTTTATCAATGACCTACTGTCGTTGACGCATAACCCAATACATTCGTTTGCGGACGACATCAACATTTGTCATTCATATTCATTCAAAAAATGCCCAAGATCTATGGAGATTGAGAAAAAGAGGCAAAATATGAATGGCACACTCCATAATGATCAACAAAAAAATCTCCGAGTGGGGTCTTGCTAATAGAGTAGAGCTCAATGCAAGCAAAACCAGTGCTGTCTGTTAACCCACAAGCGTGTGGATTGGATCGAAAATGGATCGAATTCAACGTCGTGCGATATATTTGATAGGGGATGAAAGTATTTCATCCTCGCTCAACTCTCTTGGGCGTCGACGTAATGTTGGTTGCCTAAGCCTTCTGTATAGGTATTACTATGGGAAGTGTTCAAGGGAGATACATGGCCTGACGCCACCAGCTCGTGTATTTGCCAATTCGACTCGGGCAGTTGTCCAAGCCCAGCCCTTTACCATTGCATCGATGTCCAATAGAACCTCGCATTACCGTGATAATTCGTTCTTTAACCGCACGGTTAAGTTGGGGAATAGTCTCCCTGCGAGCGTGTTTCCCGGCAGTTTTGAGCTGTGCAAATTTAAAACAAATCTTCACCGACACTACTCCATCTATCCACCCTCCAACTAACTATCACCCATCTTTCGAATCAACACAATGCTTTTTACAGGGGTAAAATGCTTTAGCTCAGTGTAAAATTATGAATAATTTTAATTTTATAGTTCTAATGTGGCAAACAAATCTGAAATATTCTTTTTTGAGTTTTTTTTAAACTAATTATTTTAATACAACAATATAAACTGAAAATGCGTTTGAAAGTTAGACGTGTTCTGCATTTGAGTTTTGCCAAAATTTGATTAACATCGCGTCCATTCTCACGAAGTGACGTCATCGAACGTTAAAAACATGCATAACTTAAAATATACTGTGGAGGTATCTTTAGTTCGACCCAGTCGATGATAATTCCTTACTAATTACTTTCTGAGGTTGGCCGTTGGCTGCGGAGAGGTGACTGCCGAACAGAAATTCGGTTCTTAAGCGGTTCTTAAGCATATGGGCCATGCACTTTTACCAGCGTGCCACGGCCGCCCCAAATGATTTTCTTGGGTTAAGATATTTACAAAATACTTTTTGATTTGTGACAATTAAATTATTAATTTTTATTATGCATATTAATTTTGACTGTCCCAATTCAACGCACTCTTAAAAATTCTTCCCTGTATATATCCGAAAGAAATATTATTTTTTAATAAAGCCAAATTTGTGTACACTAGAAATTCGAATAAAATATTGAAAATATGCTGTTTGTTTAATACCTTAAATTTCATAAAAAATAGAAAACTGACCCTAATAGAGCCCACTGTACTACTTTCGACGTACCATGCACTCAACGCCTAACTATTGAGCTCTTCATTCTTGATCATAATCATTCATTCATTACGCGAAGAAACGCTTTAACGACAAGTTTAACTCGAGTTCTTTAATGTTGCTCGTTTGGGTGTAAATTTAAATTTTGTGTTTACATTATTATTGAAGAGTTTCTTGATCATCTTTGTTAAAAAAACGTTAACTAAGTTTCTTACCACTTTTGTTTATTAGAAAGAGTGCGCAGACGAAGAGCCAACTTTTCTCGATTAGATATACGAATACTAACACCGTTGCAATTGTAACTACGATTAAGGTGTGTCTCTGAGCGCAATATTCTAGCTTCAGGTGTTTTGGTGTTGGTGTAAAACCAACCGACGCAATACTAACAACTTTGGCTACACGTTAGTTACTACCTGAGCACTGAGCTGATACCAGCTCGAGAGATTTCATTTGAGTACTGTTGTTTGTTATAGCTGAATATCTGACAGATACCACTTATACCAATTCAACTTAAGACCAACAAAGCCGCGCGTTTCTTTCACTTTTTATTTTGCTGCAGTTTTTGTTATTATTTACAGTCGTGCTACAAGAAAATAAAAACCAACATTAAACCCGACGAAAACAAAAGTAATTCCATAATTCGAAATAAACTTATAACAATCTTATTAAAGTTTCGAGAAAGTTAAAATAAGAACATTGTAATTCCAACGCTATCAACCCCAATAACAAGCTGAACGCTGTGTAAGTGATACATATTAATCATGTCGCAATATGGTGCTGAGAAGGCTTTGGCCTATTTGTACCCATTCGTCATAACTACTTCCGTAGTTTGCTGCATCACTTCGGCTGTGGCTTGGTCACATTGGCGCTATGTTCTCAACGCTTGTCCGGAGACCAATTGTGGCTGCTATCTGCATGGTCGCAGTACCTATACAAGTTTCGAAGGTGGCCACATTGCCTACTGTCACTTTGCCACATATGGCTTGTTGCTGCCACTGATCTTCGCCATTATTTTGGGCATCTACCATGTTTATAGGGTATGCATGGGCACCGCCAAAAGAAAGACAGGCACAACGACTATCAAACAGAGGTAAGTAAGTGTTAAATGGAAATTATTCAGCAGTCATTAAATGAAAATGTTTTGGTTTAATTTACATTCTAATTGCCTCTAATTAGGCCAAAGTCGGAAATGAATTTAAATTTGAAAATTGTCAAAGGTTAACTATGTTCAGTTAATGTAGTTGTGGGTGCCTTCGTAGTTTTTCTAAAATTTGTACTTTAAGAAATTTTCATTATACGTAGTTTGTTTATCACTGCACTCACTAGCACGATCAGTACACGGAGAAAAAATTGTTTATTATGTGAACAAAAATTTTATTTTAGCTGTTATCATCCAAAGTTTGAATTTAGAAAAACTGTTGATTAAGTGTATTTTTACATAAAAACAGACATTTTAAATTTGGACGATTACAGCTCCGATAAAACAAAAGATACACATTTTGTTGATATATCGTTGAATATTCTTGCGATTTTAGCTCCGTTGGTATATCGATATTTTTCTAATATGCAAAATATTCTTTCTTATTTTATGGTGAGTAATTTAGATTCTAGATCAATAATGCTAGGCACGTGCCGAAAACGTAAAACACCCTGTATCTTGAAAAATTTTCGATATAGGAGAAAACTGAGTACAGGTTTGGAACGAGTGTTGAAAGTACATATAGAAATGATAATGGATACATATGAGTATTATTTATTACATATTTGAAGTATTTATTGAATTTTTATGCACGCAACACGTTCAGAAAACGAAAAGAACATAAACTGACTTAAAAAATTGACTAGCAAGAAAACAAACAACGAAAGTATAAAAATAAAAATTAAGTGCCCTTTGATTCCTATTTTATTTAACTGAGTGGAAAATAAAACAAATATCCAAATTGATAAAAAAACAATATTATCCATCTGATGAATAATATTACTACACAAGTGGTGTTAAAAATAATGTTTGATTGGTGTTTTTTCAATTCACACCACATTATTAATTTAGAGTGTACTATTATTTTGCAAACAGCTGTATCTATCTATCTATTGTATACAAGCTGCCCCAGATATAGCATTAATTTCCTCGGGTGGTGATTATCCTTGATTAGGCGAGTATAAAACTTTGTGGGTGAGGATCAGCCCTCCTCCTCTTTGGAGCAAGAAAGTGAAAACTTTAAAATATGTGTCATTACGTCTTACTCTAAATCAGTGGTTCTTAACTGGTGGGGCGCCAGAAATTTTCAGCAAAGAATCTTTTGATTTCTAACCTTAACTCCCTTTTGTCAGAAAACTTACAATAAAAGTTAGTTCGTGACCCATTAAGTGAAGAGTAATTCATGTGCCAAAGGTTTCTACCAAAAATATAAATTTTTTTATTTTGCGTCAATAGTGAATATTTAAGTAATATTTTTGCAAGTGTCTGTTTGAGTTTTGACATTATTACTACAAAAACTCAGTTTAAAAGATGTTTCATTTTGAGTTGTGACGATTTTGCTACAATATGATAACATACTTTTGAGCTAGAGAGATGTCACGTTTTGAGTTGGTACTTTATTGCTACAATAAATATAAGGTTACTTGCTCGGGTTTTTATTAAAAAATGGTTTATGGCATAAGTCGTTGTTGTTGAAAAATTATGGAGAAATTTCAAATATATTTTGGTATAAATTGAACGTTATTGCTACAAAAAAGTGAAGAAATTAATAAAACTCAAGACAACACAAGTCAATTAACAGCAAATCGGACTGGAATTCACTCAAATTTTGAGTTGTGACGATCTTGCACGAAATGAGCGATGTGTAAAAAGTACTAAAACCATCGCGAACTACTGCGATACTTTTTAAAAGCAAAAAGTACTGAATTCAGTACTCAGTATTCAGTACTTTGGTACTCAGTATTCAGTACCTTAGTACTGAATCTTACCACACTGAAAGCTAACTGTTTAGGGGCCGTCCAACGATACTACATGACGGACGTACATGTAGTTCGATAAAGTAACGGGACTTTTTTCGTTGCCCTCACACACATCGCACATGACGTATAGACTTTGGATAGACTTCATTATTTTTTAGTTGCCGAAGAGTTAACATCAATTAAAAATATTAATATTAATTGTTTTGAACATGTATTTTTCTGTTTTTTGCTTTAAATATTCTAAACCATCACAATTTTAGGTAAAGATAAAAAAATTCGGGTCAAAATATAATATTTCTTACGTTCGGCAGTTTTGCCGCGAGATGTGCTCTCTCTGAAAATTTTGAACAAATGGCAAAATGTACTAAGTTGGATAGCCGCGCACGCAAACGGAACTACATGTCGGACGTACTTATCAAAAAGTCAAAATTTTTCAACTTCCATTGGACATGTCCATCCGCCTTGATTTCTTGCACACGAACAATACTACGTGAGTGATGACTTGACAGGTCGGATGGACATGTAGTATCTTTCGAGGGCCCCTTTTTGCGTGTGGTAATTTAAAATTAAAATTGAAAAGTAGTTGTGTTTGCATTGAGTACTCAAGTACTATGGCAAGATCAAAAACCAAGTCAATAGAAAACTTTTGCATAAAAAAAATTACATCATAAAAATTACCAAAAAAATTAATTTAATATTTAAGATATTTATTTTCAAAGTTTTAGAATTTAGTTGCTCATAACTTTCTTAGCTCTTTCAGTGGATTTGCCCAATATATTGGACACGTCAGAAAGTAATTTTTATTTTATTTTGCAACGCTTTTTTTAAATCAGTTCGTTTGGTTACATGAAAAAAATGATGAACTAACATGTTTAAAATAAATTTAGAGAGACATTTTACATTAAAGTCAGTTGGATTTTCTATTTTGTGCCGATGAAAAGCAACAAAAATTTTTTTGCTTATTTTATAAGAAAGAATGATACGGGCAAAAATCAAATTTATGTTTTTTTATCTTTTTATGGCTTCAATTAAAATAATATTAAGAGAGTTTAAAAAACAAAGATCTAAAGGGTTGAAAAACCTTCAAGGGATTAAAAAAAATGTTTCTGCCGAATAGGAGCAAAACAATTTTTTCTTTGTACAAGCTTGCAAAACGTAAGTAGCGCAGGTAAAAATCAAAGGTTGTTTTTTTCATCTTTTTAGGACCTCAAAACAATTATTTTGTTTTTAGTTTAGCCTAGCCATTTAAAGGGTTAATGGTGACTTTATGCAAAATGTTTTATAAACAACTTAATGTCGATATGATTTTCTATTCAAAAAGTTATAAACTTTGGAAATCAGCTAAGAAATGCATAAAATTCAGATTAAAATGTTATTAGCAGAGCTAGGATTTTGATGACTTAAAAAACTGCAAAAAATTACCTTAACAAAATTACAAAAAATTACCTAAAAACTGCATAAAATTACCTAAAAACCGCAAACCATTACATAAAAAATAAACAAAAACACTACTGAACTTTAAAATTCGTTTTATTTAGTTTTTATACATATATAAGTTAATCGTTTTCTTAATTTCGACAAAATTTTTTTCAAGCAAAATCCTATTAGAACTGCGCTATTGATAAATTTCGAATATTTCTTTTACTTTTCAACAAAATTTTAAAATTTCAGACTTTATGAAATAGTCTCAAATTTAACCTTTAATCATAATCATTTAGTATCTAAGAAATATTTATTTTTACAAGTAAGAAATTCATATTTTTAACCAATTAAATTTGTAAAATTCTTCTATGATAAGATAGGAGTGTTTTTTTGGCATCGCTATATTCGCTTAACAATATTTTTCATACAAAAAATTGCTTTGCTAAGACAAGATAATTATGGGTGTGTTCGGAAATGTATCATGATGCACAAACTGCTTTTTAGCACAAGCAAAATGTTCGAAAAAAGACAAGTTGGCAGCACTGCAAACGTCAAACATTCTGAAATGTAATTTTTTTATCATTCGCATCAAAATATTCAAACTTAAATTTGGACGCTTAAAAAATTCCAGTTGTGTGCTACTGCAAATCGTGATGCATTTTCGAACAGACCCTTTATCCGCTTAGCTCGTGTTTCGACAATCGAATGTCAAGCACAAGAAAATAAAAAAGAGAACGTGTGTCACACACATTGGCTGCATTCAGAGAAGTCAACTGTTGTGAACTATGGTAGTGATAAATTAGTGAACTAGGGATGGCCACTTTTAAAAAAAAAACCTCCTTTTCGAATAACCGGTTTTGTAAATTTCTATTTTCCACCTAAACTAAAAACCGAAGAGGTTTTTTGCATCTTTACCGAGTGACTGTATTGTAGATGTTGGCGCAAGTTTTAAGTGCTACCTCCTATTTTCAAACTTTTAATGCAGAGCCTACACTCTGCCAAACCATTCTCCCTTTTTTTAAAATATCGCCTTCACTCTTCATTTACGTTTAAATTTTCTTATTTTGTTCAGTTTTTTGCAAGTTTGCAATGTTCATTCAGCATCGCCGTCTTTTTGCCAGGTTGATGAGTTTATCCTCAACTACTTTTCTTGTTTGTGAGTTTGTATGCTGAGAAATTTTAAAATAGCAACGTCGTGTTGAGAGATGTTGAGTTTTCATCGCTCGTGAATTTTGAAATGATAAACTCATTGCCCCATTATCATAGTCAAATAAAAGTCGACTCTAAATTTAGTATAAGCATTTTTGACAGTTTTTAATATATGTTGTCAAAAAGCTTGCACTAAATTTAAAGTCGACTTTATTTTGACTATGGTAATTGGCCATTGAATCGCTCTCTTTCATTTGATGCGAAACTTTAGTTAAACACTTCGCACATAATAAATTGAAACGATTCAAATCAGTAATATTAAGTATTTTTCTTAATAATATATTTAATTAAGAAAACTTAAAAAATCATTACATTTTATGAAGTTATAAGAAACTGAGACAAATAAATAAAAAAAGAACATTTTAAAAATGTATTAAGTACATAAATATTTCACTAAAAAACGCAAAAAATATAGGTCATCATCAAACACGTATTTATTTTTAATTTACAAGATCACTCGTTGATAAGTCAATAAATGAGCGAATATAAAAATTCCAATGAAATGAGTTTATCTTTGCAAAAACTCGCGAGCGAGAAACAATAAATGAATAACAAAGACAAGGCGTTGTTCAACTCAGTTTTTTCAGAAGAACATTCTGCGAACGAATACTATGAAAGAGTGAAGAAAAAGTTTTGATCACTTTGAATATTTAACATAAGAGCGCTCCAGTTTTTTTTTCTTCACTAATGAGGAAAGCAAAATGAATCAATCGTTCGTCAATTGAATAATATTGATGAAGAGAAGTGCAATTTTTCTCTTCAATTAAGAGTTTTTGCGAACCCTGATTTTAACAATAAGCAACACTAGTGACTGCTGCCAAGTTTTGAAGAAAAATGTTAAGCGCCAATAAGCCTGTAGCTCGTTCCTGTAGCAAAATCGGCAAGTTATCAATTTGTGTGAGGTCAGCCGTTATCGATCTCTAGTTATCGATTTCGTGACAACTAATGCTTCTGTACGTTTAAATCGGTAAAAATTCGGACCGTGATGAACACGAACATAAATCGAGAAAAAACGTTGTTAAATTGAGTCAAATTACAAGCAGCGTTTACTCGAATATATTATTTTATGTGCGCTAAGACTTGATAAAAAATAGGTGCTTGTTTTGTTATTAAAAAGTGAAAATTTGCAGTTTAAGAAAATTAATTATAATAATCAACAATTATGAATGTAAATAATTTGACACTTAGTGCTATGCAACGAAAACTAACAAATATATGCAACCGGGTACTTTTTCATAGCTTAAACATTTATTGTTTTGCTAAAATTTTTAACTGCTATGTAAATAGGCATTATTTCTAAATTGCATTACCTTAAAAATTTAAAAATTTTATAATAACAACAAAATATTTCAATCAGTAAAAGATTCCATTTAAATGAAAGTAACCATTTTTAAAGGTATATTTCGAGTACTTATAAATTAATAATGCACAACGTTACTGACATTAACTAAATCCGTAGACTTGCCGCAAAGCCAGTGAGAAAAGTGACACATTTTTATAGATTCACTTTTCTTACAGAAACACTTTTTTAAAAGGTTCCATTGAAATGAAATTGGAACATGTGACACATTATCGACTTGAAACGAACGTATTGAAAATAAATCGATTCAGATTCGTACAAAAACATCAGAGAGTGACATCAAATCGGTAATATGAGTCGGTCGCTACGAGTTTTTTAAAAGGTTCCATTGAAATGAAATTGGAACATGTGACACATTATCGACTTGAAACGAACGTATTGAAAATAAATCGATTCAGATTCGTACAAAAACATCTCAGAGTGACGTCAGAGTGACATCAAATCGGTAATATGAGTCGGTCGCTACGAGTTACAGGAACGAGCTACTGATAATAATATTCATCTAAACGCGCAAACTTCAATTGGCAATTTTTAGTGGCAGCTTTCTTGAACGCAACTTTATTTAAAGCATTTAAAAAATGTGTCAGTATTAAAAAAAATAAAAATGCCAAAAGAAAACGAAAAAAGCAAATAATAAAACTAGTTAAAGAAAAATTTAAATTATTTTTTTTTTCAAGATAGTTAAAATCACAGAAGAAAAAAAAAGAGCTGACATACTTATAAGGTTTGGGCAAAAGGCTTACCATATGATTTTTGACAGCTCATTTGCGAAGTGGAAAATTGCGCAGTATACGAGGGTTTTTAGCGTTTATATAAAAACCCTTAATATCTCCAATATATTTATTATAAAATATTAGCTATTTAGACATATAAACGATATTTTAAAAACTTTATACACAAACCAAATCCATTTGATAATAAATTTATCTTTAATAATATTTTTTAGATCTGGTGACATGATTGTCGTTACAACAGAATCGGAACTAACAAATAATGGTATCTCTCCCTACTATTGGACTCCAGCTAGTGTCATAGCATGCGTCATGTCCTTGTATACACTTATATATGCTTCAATTTTTACCGATGGATATGAAGAGACCTGTAAACAATATCGTGAATCTTTACTGAAAGAAATCCAAGGTGTTGGTAACATTGTACCCGTCATAAAAGGACGTCTATCCTGTGCTGCAATATTTGATTTTATGGACTACTTAGTTGAAAGCATTTCTTATGAACGACGTAAATATGGTCGCATTAACAGTTCTGTTTGCTTTCATATGACACTAATATGTGGTTGGATAGCAGTTTTCTCCTGGATATGTATTGCTGTCGTTAATATTGTACAGGCACGGCGCACAAGAACAGCTCGAGTTTGAGTATATTTTTCAGGCTCAAAATGAAAAATTGCAAGCTTTAACAAAAATTAGAGCTTACAAAACAAACAATATTGCCATTAACACTTTTTAATATATAAAATTAAACATTTTTTCAAACGTTAACACACATATATTATATAAGTTTATCTAGCATGAGATATAAATTATCTTATAAAAACTGCATACAAAACATTTATGTACAAATACAACATAACAAAATATTTAAATTTAATTACATTATTAAAACGAATGCTTTTTTTTCTTAATATTAGATTCAGAGAATACGAAATAAACATAAAATGGACACTCCGTTATTGAATTAAGGACTGAAAATTATCTAAACGGGGGAGGGGGGTATAAATATCAACTTAAAATAAAAAAATTACTCTGACCATTTCAAGACTTGAACACACGTTCTCTGATGTGCTTGTCCAACACCTTATCCACTCATGGATCGCAGTTGTTAACAATGTTTCGCTTATTTTGCATCATTTCAAATGCAAGTAAGCATTTCGAAACGTGGGCTCGAAACCCTCGGACAAAAAGCCTTTTTTAAAGAATTCAGATTTTTTTTACATATTTTTCTGTTAAGGGACATTTTACCTTATTTTGTCGAAATTTGAGGAGTTTTTTAATTAAGGGTTGTGAAATTTTTTTTTACATAACTGTCTGACCAGAATCATGTCGTTGTCGTGTCGGTGAGAGAGAATCGCTAAGAGTTGGCCCAGAATTGTAGCGTTGGCTTTGTCGTTTTGCTTTTATTCAATCTGCCATTGTTGATTTTCTTGAACTTGCTTCAGTGTTCTCATCGTACTCCGATTGAACTAATAATTACTCCACTTCCATTTATTACACTACTTTTTGCAATACTCTTCATATAAATTTACTGCATTTTCAACTGAAGGCTACTCCTATCATTATAAGAGCAAGTAGGAACACTGTTTACTCGCTACATTGGTTGACAGATTCTTCAAATTTTGTTAAAATATGGCAACATTTTTAGAGAGAAGCTGAGAGAGCTATCAAATAAACGACAAAGTCAAAATAGAAATAGAAACATTTCTATCTTGGCGTTTTCGTTGTCGTATTCTGCCGCAATTTTCTCCCATAAGGTTTGCATTGTCTCTGTCAGCGTTCTGCCTGCCGACACGACAACGACATGATTCTGGTCAGACAGTAAGTATTAAAAATTAACAAAAAACAAAATTTTTCGTGACGTCGCTTCCGCGTCACACGTGCGTAGATGAAGCAGTAAAAAACGGTGTGCAGGATATCTCGAGTTTGGCCTATCTGAAACAAAAAAAAAATTGGTGAGAGTGGCTGACTAAGGGCCAATTTTTCAGTGCGAGTTTAAACTCTAGTCAAATTAAACCTAGCTTAACTCACCAAAAGTGGACGTTTAAACTCGGTTTATCTAGATATTTTAGCATTCGTTGATGTTAAATTGACTTAAAATATCATATAATGTGTTTCTTTTTGCCTAAATAGAGTTTAAACGTCTAATTTTGGTGAGTTAAGCTAGGTTTAATTTGACTAGAGTTTAAACTCGCACTGGAAAATTGGCCCTAAGAGTTTTTGAAAAAAAATTAATTAGAAACAAAATGGCGCCTACGGAAAAATTCTATATAAAAACAGGCCTAACATTTTTAGATAAAAATAGCTGTAAAAATGTTTTGATGATTTAAAAAAACTCGAAGTCAGCCCCTCACAAATATATTTTTTAATTACTCAACAATTTTGAAGTAAATTGGATTAAAGAGCTGCATGAATGTTTTCCGGGTGTTTACCATTCTATACATTCTATGAGAGTATTCCATACTCTCAAACAATCGCGTCGGAAGCGAATTTCATCTGGGGGGGCAGTACAAATGGGGGGGGCAGTACAAATGGTGGTGCAAAAAAAGTTCTCCAAAATTTCTTCACATGAAACATGAAGAAGAGAGAAAGAAGAGGAAAATATATAATACAAAAATATTATCGTTGTAAAAAAACTGATATTTTGAATAACTTTTCCTTTTAAATTGTTTATCTAGCTAAAAAAGTGGGGGGGCAACTGCCCACCTTGGCCCCCCGCTTCCGACGCCAATGCTCTCAAACCATTTACAAAGCGGAACGAATGAGCGCGAAACATCAATTTTACGGAGCGAATAAACGTGATCAAGGTTGATTAATATAGGTTAAGTCACTTGAGAATTTTTCTCTCTTTTTTCGCTCTTGTTCAAACTGTCAACGTAGCTGTTAGCTAAAAAATTTTACAGGTTCAGGATTTTTCTTAATTTCCTTTCATCCATTCTGACACTTCAACCGAGCTTCTCTCAAGTGACTTAGCCTGTATTAATCAACTGTTGAATGTGATATTCTGTTTGAGAGAGTTTTAATCATATCTAGTAGTTTGTAGCTGTTTTTTATGGAGTGTATTCGGAGAATTGCGAATACTCTCAAATGGTTTTCATGAATTTTGAATTTTGCTTTAGTTTTGTTTGCTTCTGATCATTTCAAGTATTTTAGTTTTTGAGCAATTTTTATTTAAATTATGCGAGTTACAAATGAATACGAAAATATACCTTATATTGTGATTTTCTTCGTATGATTTATTTTGTCTTAAATATTCAACTTCTGTTGCTGGTGTTAATATCATGCAAGAAATAAAAGAAAATATTCTAGCCGGCACATATAAAACTTTTTTATGCATTCCTCTAAGTATTTCTATATTAAACTAAAAATAAAACAATAAGAAAAAACAAAGATAAATCTTCAGTTTCGCTTATTTTATTTAAACGACAAATTTTTTGGTCAGTCATTTGGGAGTACTCTCAAACAAACACTCTCAAATTGAGAGATTCAAATTCCATGTTCACAAACGCCACATTCCATTCCATTCTAAGCGCTTTGTTTGCACTCTCACTGCATTCGTTCCATTAATGTAGTTGCTAGCATTCGTTTCATTCTTATGAAAATGCTTGGAGAGGGCTCTTAATAACAGTTGTGCTATTTTATCAGTATAATAGTTATTGCGCAATCTTACCCACCAATTTTAAAAACCTGTTGCCAGGTGACGCGAAAGTGACGTCACGAAAAATTTTTTTCGTAATATTAATATTAATGTAAAACAATAAAAAACATTTACTCTAATATCTCGAGCCGTTTTTTCAGAATCCTTACTGAAAAAACTCCTAAAATTTCTACAAAATTAGGTAAAATGAATCCAAACTTAAAAATTTTTTTTAAATTTCTTTATACTATTCTTTATACTATTTCTTTATACTATTTATACTATTCTTTATACTATTATACTATATGTTTTCATACAATATGAAAACATATATATCATACATATGTAATGAGTTAGAATTCGGAGACGTGGGTTTGACACCCAGCTCGGAAAAAAGTCTTTTGTTCATTTTTAAACTAAGATGTTCTTACAAATTTTGCTGTGCATTATAATTTTTTCTAAATTTTTTTTTAAACTTCTTCGGATGAAAAGACTAAGAACCTGCAGAAGGTAGCTTAATTGCCCACTGGGCTACGCCAGTGCCTGTCAAAAATAAAAATGAGCGTGAGTTGGTGAGCAGAAAAAATCTGCACTGAAAAAAGTCCATTCAAATTCAAATATTTCTAGCTAAATTTGTACAGTGCAACTACCAATGGTATTGTGGGATAAAGGTAACGCTGCTATTGTTGTGGCTCTTTTGCTATTAAGTTTTTGCAAAACTATAACGCAAATATATTTAATAAGTAAAAAGGCCTACCTTTTTTTACAAAATCATAACTTATTAATATCGATAATATCATTTTCAATTTGCTTTCAACTGAGTTTTCTTTAATTTCAGAAACGCAATTCTTTACAGGCAAAAGAAATAGCTTTTTCTCTTCATAAAGTCTTTGCTTTTCTACATCATCTAGTTGCTGAATATTTTTATGAGACAAACCAAAATAACTTTTTACATTACTTCTCTTCATTCTTTGGAACAAAACATAACAAAAAACGCATTGCATTCCTTGAAAAGCGTTTTAAATCATAAATACTTTTAATACATATTTTTGCTTGCCGTTTTCATACATTAAATTTGTCGCCGTGGAGTATCATAAAAAGCGCTCTCGATATTGTGTTCAGTAAGTACATTCATGCATACAGCATTGATGATGTATGCACACGTTGGATGTTTTGTATGCATGCCAGCATAAATGCAAGCTCATTCCAATTTTCCATGGTGATATCATACATGAGCATGTGTACAGTACACCCGCACAATTACTAATACCGTATGCATAGGAAATTAGTAGAACTCTATGCATGCATTGTCATTAATACTGTAGTACTATAATAAAAAAATTGCTGTTGTCATTAACTAACACTCGCCCGAGCAAGCTTTTTGCTTATCTTATTTATTTTTTTTTTCTATATGACCTTGTTATTTATGATGTTGATTTTATATGATTTAAATACAAATTCTAAATGTTTGATAGTTTTAATCATTCTAAACACAAATTCTAGTTGTCTATTAAACTATCAAGTTTAAAATCGTTTATTGACCTTTAGGTCAGGTTAGAACACTTAATTGCTCTAATGAATTCTTTTCCAAAGAAAAACAACAACAACATTTTTAATATGAAAAGGAAAACATCAATTTATTGCAATTTCGGCCCTGCTAAAGGCTTCATCAGAAATCTTTGTGATGCCGGCGGGAATCGATCAAATGTTAGAGCCCGACCAAAAACACACTGAAACTGCCTAAGATTTTGTCAGAAAATCTAAAAAACTACTTCAGTAACCATGCTTTGTTAGTGGTGAATTCCAACAAAATGTTGGACTCCATATAATAACATAAGCATAAACTAAAGTAAAGCAATTAAAAACAACAACAAGAAAAGGGAGAAAAACTGAGAAATTGAAACTGAAATCTCACCGCCTCTGTTGTTGCATTGCGCTAAGATGCGCTTGCACGAGGCAAGCACTGCCCGGGATCGATTCCCGCCGGCACCACAAAGGTTTCTAATTTACTTTTGTTTTTAAATTGTATTTTGTTGTTACATAAACACATAATAGTTACATTTATATTTTAGTAATAAAGTTTTACAAACGCACTTCTTAAAGTCTTAACGCACAATCGGAGTTCATCTGTTTTAAACAGAGCTAAGTATGCATGGTTCATGCTTCAGCATAGATACAGCATCCATATTTTCGTATCCATCATACTCTGTACGAACTACTCATATACGGTATGCATACAAAATCGGCTTAGCCAAAATTTATAAGAATTTAATTCAAGTTTTTTTTTAACTACGCATGCTCGGTAAATTTTTTACTACCAATACAGCATGCATATTTTAGTATTTTAATTATCAAATTATGTTAACTATCGTGAGCAAAGTCCCTATGCTCCTCTATTTATTGGACTTGAAAAGTTTGTTCTTTTGTTACACATTTTCTGTAGGCGTCCAAAAAACACAATTTTAATAAATTAAATTAGGAACAGACAGTAAAACATTACTAATAATTAAAATGTACATTGTTTTAATGCTTTTTTAATGCACCTAAAATTTTTTGATGCTAAAAACTTAATAATTTTAGCAAATTAAAAACACTCAGAATCCAAAATTTGCTACTTTTTAGCAATAAATGAATGTCAAAGTCAGTTGTTTTTTATTTGGTTTATTTTATTCATGGCTTTATTTATTTTGATACAAAAATAGGAGATGATTTGCGGTCAGAACCGCACATGTAGCCAAAATTTTTTAAAAATGATTTAAGCCCATTTTACAAAGTGATAAAGTTTATTTAAGCTTTGCTTGAAACTAAAATTATACATTAATTATGTGTGTGCCTGTTGCACACAAGTTAATCAATTTTACTTGTATTTGGTACAAGTAAAAGTTTTTCTATTAAGAACTTGTAAATTCAACATGATTTCATGCACATATTTTTGACAGTGTATATTAAAGCACCCCTGTTTTTCACAGCTGATCATGAATTTTATGCTGTTTACAGCAACTGTTAAGGACGTCAATTTGCCGACAAAAATTAAATTTTTGAATTTTTGGATTTAATACCAAAAATAAATCAGTACTAGCGTTCCATAAGATGTCGCACCCTGTCGAGGAGGCGTCCCAAGTGCGCAAGTATCCATTTGTTCACATGCGAATAGCGGACCATACAGTGCTGGACACTATAGAGGGACGACATTTTTGTACACAGTGCAATCGATCTAGGAAGTTTTTCTGCTACAACTGTTACATACCAGTCGGCAACCTGGGTGAAATTTTACCAAAAGTTAAAATACCTGTCAAAATTGATATTATCAAGCACAAGAAGGAGATTGACGGAAAAAGTACCGCTATACATGCTGCCATTTTAGCAAGTGAAGGTGTACGTATCTTTACATATCCCGATATACCAAACTATGCTCAGGAAGAGGGTGTAGTGCTAATATTTCCAGGCGCCAAAAGTCTCACCGTACCACAATTGTTTGATAGGAAAGTACGCCTGATGACTGAGAATAACTACGGTATGCCGAAGGGTCACAACATAGGCACTATGCTGCGCTGGCGTATCAAAGAAATAATTGAAGAAGATGAGCCAACAATAGACAAAGACAGCAAGCAGCAACACTTCGACTATTCTAATCTACCCATTAAGCGTGCAGTGCTAATTGACAGCACTTGGAACCAGAGTCGTGGTATTTATAAGGATGCGCGCGTGCACTGTTTGCGACCAGTCGTTTTGCAGAACCGTAATTCTCAATTTTGGCGTCATCAAAAGGGCAGTCCCCGCTGGTATTTGGCCACTCTCGAGGCTGTTCATCAATTTCTTCTGGAGGTTCATGTGAATGCATGGGGCCTCAATCCGTATTATCGCGGTTTGGATAATCTAGAAATCGGGCAAGGTTTCTATGACACCGCTCGACTAGTATCTGCAAATGTTGAGAACACAGATCGGGAAGCTCCATACAATGGACAGTACGATAACTTAATGTTTTTCTTTGCTAATATGTATGACCTCATACATAAATACTATGACCACAATGAGCTAAAATCGTATCGCAGACCCATTTAAAGCTTCAGTGGACTTAATAAAATCATTATTTTTACTTAGATTTATTTCAGTTGTTTCTTTACCGGTCGAAAAGAACTTAATTTTTTTAATAACAATATTTTCGCCAAAGTATTGTCGGAATGTTTACACTTCGTAGATTTATTTTTTCTTTTTCTTGCCTTCGTCCCCACCATTAGTGCTGATAGTTTCGGGTCTTGGTTTTTGCCAGTTCAGTGGGCGACGTCGGTATATGGGCCATGGAGGAATGGTCAGCTACAAGAGATTGAATTAAAAATAAATTCTTATTGAGCATATTGAGTTTACCAATGAAGCCAGCAGAAAACCAGCACCAAGAATATAAACAGTTTGCGAAAATTGCTGTATGATGGCGCCCCAGATTAATCCAACAATGCCGAAGAGCGTTATGATGAAGCGTGAAAACTTTTCTGCCTTGTGTTGACCTTCAAAGTCCTGAAATTGAATTTAGAAAAATTTATTGGTGTGCTCATATACAAAAATTTTATTTTTACCATGTGTGTTTGGAAATTAAACATGCTTAACATTTTTATATTAAAAATTGCAACAGTCGAAAGTTACTTCCAACGTAGTCAAATTTTAGAGCATCCCAGCCAATTTCTTGTCAACACGTCAACAGGGGTTTTCGGACGATCCGACTTGTTATCCAACATGTCCGACGACAAAATAGGGGGTTTCGGACTATCCTACATGTAGTATGGGCATGTAGGACGGCAGAATAACGGAAAGTCTGTTCGTGCTTTCGGACTATACTACATGTCGGCTGGATTTCATTATTTTTCAGCGCTCAAGACGACAGCATCGTGCAATGGCAAAACAATTTTTTGCTGTTTTATAATTTATGAAGTTTAGTTCTATAAAGCTTAAGTAACTCCTTTCAAAAAACAGTATGCGAATCACCACCTACCATTTTTATGTATTCAAGTTTGCACTCTGTTTACATTTTTCTCTATATGTTCACTCTACGACGTTTTTTTTAGAATAGGGGCCCTCAAACGATACTACATGGCGGACGTACCTGTAGTTCGATAAAGTAACGGGACGTTTTTCGTTGTCCTCACACACATCGCACATGACGGATAGACTTCATTATTTTAGCTGCCGAAGAGTTAACATCAATTAAAAATATTAATATTAATTGTTTTGAACATATATTTTTATTTTTTTTTTTTGTGCTTAAATATTAAAGCCATCACAATTTTAGGTAAAGATAAAAAATTCGCGTCAAAATATAACATTTGTTACGTTCTGCAGTTTTGCCGCGAGATGTGCTCTCTCTGAAAATTTTCAACAAATGGCAAAATGTACTAAGTTTGATGACCGCGCACGCAAACGGAACTACATGTCGGACGTACTTATCAAAAAGTCAAAAATTTTTGACTTCCATCGGACATGTCCATCCGCCTTGATTTGTCCCCTTTCACATTGGTCAAGAATTCCTTTCAATTTATTTTTTACGTTCTCTTTTGGACTTGACGAAAGCTTTCACATTTGTCAAGAATTGAATTCAATAGCATGTCATCTATGCTTGCTTTCTTAAAAACAAAAGCGATTGCATCAACAGCTTAAATTATTCGTAAAATATTAATTATTATTCATAAGCGCTGGAAATATGCTTATTATAAATAAATATCGAAAGTAATTCAACAAAATAACTTAAATTCAAGTTTCAGTACAACAAATGCACGCCGATACACAAAAAAGGATATGAAGCAATATGGAAAAAATGAGAAAAGAACAAAAGGAACACAAAAAATTGACGGTACAGAGACACCGGTACCGTCAACTTTTGCTCCCTTTCGTCGCTTCCAATTTGCGGCGAATTGCCTACAAACTATGAAAATTGAATTCAATTCTTGAACAAAGCTAAAGGGGTCTTTCTTGCACACGAACGATACTACATGTGTGATGACTTGACAGGCCGGATGGACATGTAGTATCGTTTGAGGGGCCCTAATGAGAAAATGTATGGGGGGTTTCGGACGATCCGACTTGTCGGACAGATATGGCATGCTTGACGACAAGTCGGATAGGGGCTTTCAGACCATCGTACATGTGCGATGACTTGGGCATGCTCGACGACATGTACGATCATTCGAAAACAAATGAGACCGTCGGACCGACATGTCGGATGAAAATCAAAAATTTTTGATTTTTCTGCCGGTCGGACCGACATGTACGATGTTATGAACGCAAGTCGGTCCGACTCGCTGCATTTTTTCATTTCATTAAAAGCGTCAGCGGGTGAACAGCAACGAAGCGGAAAAAATATTAGAGAAAATTAATATGAACAACGTTTGAAACATTTTATAATTGTTTATAATTAATTAAAATTGATAAACAATTCTCTAAATATGAAAAATGACTGCTAAATCATAAGGTCATCAAAAAATTGTTCAGACATTACGCCGATGTGCTCTATTTGAGAGCCAGCAATGAAATGAAGTCGTCGCACATGTACGATTGTTTGAAAGCTCAACAAAATAGTCCCGTTAGTTTGTCGTCGTACATGTCAGCGTACAAGTACGTTCGTCTGAAACCCCCTGATCATTCGAAAGCAAATAAGACAATCGGACCGACATGTCGGACGAACATCAAAAAGTTTTGATTTTTCTGCCGGTCGCACCGACTTGTTGGGCATGTGAACGCAATTCAGTCCGACTTGCTGCATTTTTTTCATTTCAATAAAAGCGTCAGCGGGTGAATACCGACGAAGCGGGAAAATATTATAGAAAATTAATATGAACAACATTAGAAACCATGAATTATAGACATAATTAATTAAAATTTCTCTAAAGTATGGAAAATTACTGGTCAATTATAAGGGCATCTAAAAATTGCTTAGCTATTATGCCGATGTGTTCTGTTTGCCTGCATTCAGCGGAAGGAACTGTTCCACAACTTTCGGGCTGCAATGGAATAAAGTCGTCTTACATGTCGGACTGTTCGAAAGCTCAAAAAAAATTGCTTTGTTAATTTGTCGTCGGACATGTCGGATGGCAAGTCGGATCGTCCGAAACCCCCTTATGAAGTCGGATGAGTGAGCGTTCGCACATCCTACATGTAGGACGGGCCAGCACAAAAAATCAAAACTTTTTGATTTTCATCCATGTACGCCGGGCTGCAGTATGAGCTTTCGCACATCCTACATGTCCATTCGATCTGTCAAATCCGTCCTACATAAGCGGGGTTCACATGATCCTACATGTTGTCACGCCTGGCGTGATGGCCTTGAAATTGAAATATTTAAAATTCAAGATAACATGTTGTCGGTCGGCTGCATCGAGCGTTCGAACTTTCAAATACGAGGCTTGTCCTACAATGCGTGACAAAATGTAGGACCATGTGCACCCCACTATACAGTTGTGTACTTATTAAAGTTAATACTCAGCTTACATAATTATTATTACCGATTTTTCTTAATACTCGGTATTTTCGAAAGGTTCGGGTATTAAATTCTGTTATTGGTAAGGCTGTTTATGTTTGCGATATTAGGGGTATTCACGATTCAGTACACTTGCCTATGCAGTTAAGGACTTGAGGATTTGTGCACTGTACGAAAACAAAATGTACGTGTGTCAAAATCTGCACAAGTGCATTTCTACTATTGCCTTAAACTTGAGCACTTGAGCAGTTGTGCACGTGTGTACATTGAAAAATGTTGACAGCTTTGAAATAGTGATGGTGGTGTGTTCACGAAAAATTAACTGCACAAGTAATCAACTGTACAGACATTCGGTGAGTCGGTTGAGTGAAGCTAGTGTAAACTGGCACTTAGTGAGCGATTTTTGTCTCTGAATGTATTGCTACTCTAAACGTCAGAAATAAGATTTAATTACATTACATTTAATTTTTTATGTAAATAATTCAAATGCAAAAGTTTCTCGTTAAAATTTGCTGCGTTCTATCTGTGTTTACTAATTTAACAGTGTCAGTAGCAGCGTCTGACAGTTAATTTAACAGTTGTGTTCATGTAGCATAGAATTTATTCGCTCCATTTAATGGCGTCCGCTTCCTGAACAGTTTTAGTGAGCTCTGCCGAAATTGTACCAATTAGCGAATTTTTACACAACAGTTGCCAACTTTTGTCCGCGCTGAATGCGCCCAATATCAACAAACAGACGAAATGTTAAATACCAGTGACGTCTTGGATTTAAGTAATACTAATAGGTCTGTTCGCGTACTTTTATGGTTAAAAATTTAAAACGTCAAAAGGAATAAAATTAAGAGATAATTAACTTGAACTTTAAAAAGTAAACGAACGCTTTTCTGGTAAAATAATGAAAAATGTCAAATACGTCAGTTATATATAAGAACCAGCTACCATTTGACAGTTTTCATCTTTTTACAACATGAAATTCCTCTTGTAAAAACTTTAAAAATTTTTAACGGAGAGAAAATGTTATTTTCTCTCTATTACACAATTCTCTCAGTAAACGAACACTTTTCAGGCACTTTCTAGTAAAAACTAGAAATATTTCGTTTGCATTCGACTACGCGAACAGACCTATTTTAACTTTACCTCAACAGGGGCTTTCAGACCATCGTACATGTGCGATGACTTGAGCATGCTCGACGACATGTACGATCATTCGAAAGCAAATGAGACAGTCGGACCGACATGTCGGACGAAAATCAAAAATTTTTGATTTTTCTGCCGGTCGGACCGACATGTTGGCCATGTGAACGCAAGTCGGTCCGACTTACTGCATTTTTTCATTTCATTAGAAGCGTCAGCGGGTGAACAGCAACGAAGCGGAAAAAATATTAGAGAAAATTAATATGAAAAACGTTTGAAACATTTTATAATTGTTTATAATTAATTAAAATTGATAAACAATTCTCTAAATATGGAAAATGACTGCTTAATCATAAGGTCATCAAAAAATTGTTCAGCCATTTCGCCGATGTGTTCTATTTGAGAGCCAGCAATGAAATGAAGTCGTCGCACATGTACGATTGTTTGAAAGCTCAACAAAATATTCCCGTTAGTTTTTCGTCGTACATGTCAGCGTACAAGACCCCTTTTACATTGATCAAGACTTGAAGTCAAGTTTTTTTGACGTTCTCTTTTGAACTTGACAAAAGCTTTCACATTGTTCAAGACTTGAATTCAAGTTCTTGTCTTCTTTCCTTGTTTTCTAAAAATAAAACGAGATAGGTAGCAAGCAAATGAATTATAGTTTATAGAAATTTGCAAACTGAATTTTATTTTTTTACCACGATGGAAGTTAACAAAACGTTTTTGCTTAAAAATTTAATGCAAAATTAAATTTAATGCAACCGAAGTCTAGCAAACTCACATTGATATGCGAAAAATAAAATAAAAAGCACTGTCAACAACGCGAAAATAGCAAAAGGAACACGAAAAAACCCGAAAAATTGCCGGTACAGCTTCAAGTTTCTTTTCCCCTTCCGTCGCTTCCGATGTGCGGCGAATTGCCTACAAACTCTGAAACTTGACTTCAAGTCTTGACCAATATAAAAGGGGTCCAAGTACGTTCGTCTGAAACCCCCTATTAGGGGCTTTCAGACCATCGTACATGTGCGATGACTTGGGCATGCTCGACGACATGTACGATCATTCGAAAGCAAATGAGACCGTCGGACCGACATGTCGGATGAAAATCAAAAATTTTTGATTTTTCTGCCGGTCGGACCGACATGTACGATGTTATGAACGCAAGTCGGTCCGACTCGCTGCATTTTTTCATTTCATTAAAAGCGTCAGCGGGTGAACAGCAACGAAGCGGAAAAAATATTAGAGAAAATTAATATGAACAACGTTTGAAACATTTTATAATTATTTATAATTAATTAAAATTGATAAACAATTCTCTAAATATGAAAAATGACTGCTAAATCATAAGGTCATCAAAAAATTGTTCAGACATTACGCCGATGTGCTCTATTTGAGAGCCAGCAATGAAATGAAGTCGTCGCACATGTACGATTGTTTGAAAGCTCAACAAAATAGTCCCGTTAGTTTGTCGTCGTACATGTCAGCGTACAAGTACGTTCGTCTGAAACCCCCTATTGAGCAGACTCCAGAATCAGGGTTGCTCTTAGCTTTTCACATGGTAAAACTAGACAAGGTACCATGTGAAGCCGGTGAGCGATACTAGGTCTGTTTCCGTACTAATTTCTCATAATAATAGTACTAATTGTAATAGAATAGAGAGTGACATTTTGCATGTCATTCTTCTCTCTCGAACTTTAATAATTTGTAAAATAGCACAACTTCAAGTTACTTGAATCGAGTAGGGAAACAAACCTACTGCCAAAACGAAGTTGAAAACTTACACAAAACCTGCAACCAATGAGAATGCACAAGAAGGTTAAAGTATTTTTTAACCTTCATCGGCTCTTTTAAGTTGAATTTTCTTTATGACAAGCTCATCAAATCGAGCTGGGATCTTGGCTCAATGCAAAAACCGTTCGTAAAATTTATTTTTCCGACATATTTTTTCACGGTAGATGTCTCTGCAACCCTACACAGACAAACAGCAAGGCTCCTTTTCCAAGTGGGAACATCGATTAAGTTAAATATAATACGAACAAGATAAAAAAAAATAGTGATAATCCCTACACACAAAATATTATCCTGATAGATTCCTGAGTGTAATAGACCTCACATACAAATTTTCGATATCGAATAGCATTGGAGTTATGGACAGCCTCCCATAATCCCTCCTTGTACTACGCCCATAAAATGTTATCAGTAAAACGACGAATTTCGAGGCTGTGCGGTCTATAACTCCAAAGCTATTTGATATCACAAATTTTGGTTTTATGAGAGGTGCCACGCGCCTTGTCCAACGCCCATAAAATGTTATCAGTAAAACAGCACGTGTAAATTGTCGTCGAATACTGAATTCCGAGGCTGTGCGAATTATAACGCAAAAGCTATTCGAAATATCAAATTTGGGTTGTATGGGAAGTACCACTCCCCCTTTACCAACGCCCATAAAATGTTATCAGTAAAACGGCACGTGTAAATTGTGGTCGAATACCAAATTCCATGGCTGTGCGAATTATAACGCAAAAGCTATTCGAAATATCAAATTTGGGTTGTATGGGAAGTACCACTCCCCCTTTACCAACGCCCATAAAATGTTATCAGTAAAACGGCACGTGTAAATTGTGGTCGAATACCAAATTCCATGGCTGTGCGAACTATAACTCAAAAGCTATTCGATATCTCAAATTTGGGTTGTATGGGAGGTGCCACGCCCCCTCGTCTTACGCTGTCGTACTACGACTAAAACCTACACATGAATGCGAACAGCAGATTTGGAAAGTTTCATCGCGATGAACGCTGTAGAAATGTATTCAAGACACACGAACAAACAAACCAACAAACGTACATTAATTTTTATATATATATAATTTTAATTTCACAAAATTTTAAGAATAATATTCATCTGCATTAAATTGTAATACATAATGTAAGTGCAGTTGAATGCATAAAAGAGTCAACCACTAAAGCACACTAAAGCTTGTCCCCAAATGGTAATGTGAATGCATCCTAAAAAGGTGTGCTCGAGGTGTAACGAATTTATTTTTAAATGTTACCATTTAGAAAGAATTTAACTAATATTATTATAGTTACAGGATTCAAAAACTGTTCAAGACTAACTTATGGCATTGGTGATGCTTATCAACCAACCCGATTAGCATTGAAGCGCTTTTTTAATAAAGTCTTCTGCAGATTTTAACGTCATTTGTTCTTTAATATCAAGTACGCAAGTATTCAGTATCAAATCGAAATCATTGAATACTTTTGCTTGTAAACACAAAATCAGATATTTAAAATTGAGAAATTATAATTTTTAAATCAAAAACTAGGACTTTAAAGGAATGATTTTCTTTTTTATTAATTCTTAACTTATTATATTCATAACATACAACATAATAAGTTATTTGTCACAATTACAATTTTTCATCACCCTGAAATTCTCCTCAAATTTTGTCAAAAAAATGGGAAAAATAGCAGCATTTAATGCAGTTTATGCAAATAAAATTCATTAAAATTAAGTTTCAATAACAATTTAACGGCATCAACACAAACAAAGGCACAACATTGTATTTTTGAGTGAACACTATTGTAATGTGTTTATTTTGCTTATTACACAGTACGACAGTGGTTGGTACACATGAGAAATGTTAACAGAATATGAAAATAGGCTTAAAATAAAGAAATACGTGTCTCGGCGTTTTGCTGTAGCACGTCAGAATTTTGAGAAAATCGATTTTTTAGCTTCGAAGGACCGTGGAGGTACACTTGTAATCAGGGTGCGGAGAACGTTTGAAATACGATTGTTCTCAATTATCGTTCTCCTCATATAAAATTGATCTCGCAAATTATCACGAACGAATGGGGAACTCTCTGCTGGCGTCGTATTGTTTATCTCTGAAAAATTTGTCAGTTTCAAACTTATTCGATCGAATTTTTCACAAAACAATAATAAGCAGCGAACGTTCGTTTTTAATTTTTCATAACAATTAATCGTTCAAAGAAAAATTCAGGAACGTTCGTTTTTTAAAAAATGTTATGTTCCGACTGTCAGCATCCACATTGTCGAGCGAGGATTCTTTTCAGTAGCATCGAGCGCTGTTTGAGTTGCTGTTGAATAATTAACATTTATATATTAATATCATAAAAAACACAAAAAAAAAATTGATTTGACCTTGTAGATGTTATCACCATTCCGTACAAGGGCGAATAAGTTTGTCATTATATCTTTGTCGATAAGCAATAATAGCTTAATTCGACTTACCACAGATCTAAGTTATTGATGTAGCAGTGTTCTACGCATATAGCACTATAAGCACACAAAATCTAGAGCTTTTGACATGACCAAAAACAAAGTTATAACACAATAACAAAAGACTCTTCCATTTAATTTATATGGCGATTGAATATATGAAAAACTGCTTATTAAGCGGTCATTCAAATACAATTTTTGGGAATATGGCCTCTTTTTGAACGAAAAATTTTTAATTTTGGATTATGTTTATTATTTGTAGTTTTGAATTACCAGAAAAGCACGATAAATAGCACTTATAGTATTTTTCAACGATTGTGGTATATTATCACGTTATTTTGTGAGAAAAATCTCTCGCGTGGGTAAAAAAATACTTCAAAACACCACAAAATACCTCAAAACACCACAAAACACCACAAAATTACTAAAAACTACTCGACCTCAAATTACTACAAAATACCACAATACCTCAAAATAACTCAAAACCCCTCAAATTACATAAATTGCATGGTAAAAATACGAATTAAGGGAACGTTGCGTTAATTGAATTGTTCAAATGACCGAATGCACTTGTTTGTGGTGGTTTGTATGTATCTATTTTCTTTTTGCTTTTTTGAGGTATTGTGGGATTTTGTGTTAATTTTGAGGTATTTTGTGGTAATTTGAGGTATTTTGGGAGTGTGGTAATCTTGAGAATTAAATGCGAGAAAAAGGCAATTTTGGTGGTAATTCCATCTTGTGACATTGTCCCTATCATGAATAATTTGTCGCCCTTAGGGCCGTTTTCTTCACTTGATGCTAAAAATTGTTAAAATGGCAATTTCAGGGCATGCTTGCTTAAAGCGAGCACGTATTCTTAGCGAGTCAGAATTCATGCTAAACATTTCGTTTTCTTCACTGCATGTTCGCTGAGAATGCATTTTTTAGCAAGCATGCCCAGTGCAAGCACCAAAATTCTGTTTTTCTCAATTTTAACTTCGTTGCTATCTTAACGCTAGTCATTCTGTGAATTTGTTTCAAATACAATTTATGTTTGTACAAGTTACAATGGAGTATTGCATATTACGAAATGAAGAGAACGGATCAGAATATTCTTCCACATCAAACAAAATTTTTTGAGCAGCTCGGACGAACTGTCACAATGGATGAAAGGAAATCACAAAAAAAAACTTGAATGTGTCAATATAATTTTTTTAAAACAACAACAACAACCAATAACTGCAACAACAGTTTTATTTTTTGTACTTTGCAGTAGATGACAAATCTTATTTTTATTGTATATACACACTAAAAATTTTCAAAAATAAATTTACACCGGTGAGCGGATATTTACATTTTTTACTCGGAACGGTGTTCATTTATACCGCTTATTCGGTGTGAAATGTTGAACTCATCCGATCGGTGTGAAATAAAAAAGGCAAAGAAGAAGAGTGATTTTGAAATCACATTCTCATTGATAAACAAATTAATAATTGAAATTTTTCAATTTTATTTGTTCAATTTCATTTTGTAAATCTTGATTAAAGATTTAAATTTAATTTTTGGCACCACGAAATGGACCCCCAAAAAATTAAATAAGTCCTAAAAAATGTCCAGACATTTTTGGGTGTTACTTCATATGAAATAACTCCCAATTTTCGGAGACTATCTCATAAATTTTGGGAAATATTTAATTGTTTTGTTTGGGTCTTATTTCGTTATGAAATAAAGCCCAATGAAATTAATTTGACGATTAATTAATTTAATGGCAATTTTATAAAAATTGTAAGAAACATCCTTTCGAACAGTTAAAAATTACACCGTTCGGTGTTAAAAAAATAATCATTTTGCGTATTATAAATAAACACCTAACAGGGTAAAAAAAAAACATCCTATCCGATATTTACTTTTTTACACCGTTCGGTGTTAAGAAAATATTCTCTTTCGGATATTAAATTCTAACACTTTGGCACGGTGTTTTTTAAACCGAATGGTGTAGGACTCACTGAAACACCGATCAGTGCAAAAATTCTATACAAATTTTTAAGTGTGTATGTATATACAAGAAGTAAGATAAATTTATGTATAGTGCAATTTATATATATGATTTGAAATTTGGTTTGAGGTAAAAAATTGATTTTTATTAAGTTAAAATAGGTATATATGTATGTCTATTATTTACAAAGTTTCAGCTAATACTCTTCGGAAATATTGACTTACAAAGTTCATTCGTACATTTCTCTTATTTCTTCCTGGTTGCTCTAGTGCTTCTTCAAAGTTCACTTCAGCTGTTCGCTGAAGCACTTCGTCAAAGCCAATTATTTCCGCTCTTGGTAAAAAATTCCGCTCGTCTAAGGCAATATTATGCAGAACACAACACGCCAGTATTACTTCGCTTACCGTTTCCAATTTAAGTTGGATGCCATATGCCAGTACAGGGAAACGACGCTTCAATACCCCATTCGAAAGTTCGACCACATTCCGAGTGCGAATTTTGCTTTCATTATAAAGCCGTTCCACTTCGTCGCTTGCCTAGAGAAAAGGCGTTGCCAAATACATCGTATTTCGATAGCCTCTATCGCCTACCAAAATAAAATTACCGAAATGTCCACTTTCGAAGCGATACTTTATCCGCGAACCATTGAAAATAGTTTGATCGTGTGTGGATCTTGGCCAACGATCACCAAACTAAAGATTTTCAAATTTGCCGAGGACTCCGTCTGCACATTGATGGAAAACCAGCCTTTTCGATTGCGAAACACTTCTGGCTCATTGCCACCTGGCGATTGAGTCCGAATGTGCGTGCAATCAATAGAGCCGATGGTCCGCGGGAATTTTGCAATATCATAGAACTCTTCCAAAGAACCACGAAATTTCAAAGAATCTTCAATCAATATTAATACGGTGGCGACTGTTCTTTTCTTCAAGCGAAAGCGGTATACGAAGTCGTCTTCATCTCATTTATCCATATAATTCTAGGCTGCATTTTATATTGACGTCGTTCACGTCCCAAATAGTCGTCTACAATCTCTTCAAAGTGATGAAAACGATTTTGCAAATTCTGCAAATAATCCATATGCTCTATAATTGTACAGAAAAAACTCGGTAGCACTCACTTTGAGAATGACGTGAAGAAATTAAATGCACATTAAAATTGCGGAAATCTGCATGCTAAGGCCTCTAGCAACCCAATTTTGGCTTGCTCGCTCAGATTGCATTCTCATCGAGAATGCATTCTTCGAGAATTCAAAATTTGCCATTCTCGCCGTTAGCATGGATTGAAGAAAACGAAATATTGCGAGCATATATTCTAAACCGCAGCGAAAATCCATTCTCGAATTAGCATCAAGTGAAGAAAACGGCCCTTAATCTCCCTAGTATAACTGATGAATTGGCAGATTCCCGATCGGTACTTTCATCATATAAAGGTTTGTATTCAGCCCTATCATGAATAATTTTTCACTCGAAATCAAAAAAGGGAGTCTCAAAGGTAAATCTCAAGAACATTTTGGAAATTTTTTATGCAAATTTGTTCATCAACTGTCAATATTCATGAGTGTGAAAAAGGAGTGTCTTTACCTGCTATATTAAAAATGAAAACACACTTTTTTGATTCCGGAAAAATTTTGATTCATGAAAAATTATTCATGATAGGGCTGAATAAGAAAATCTCCAAAGGAAGAAACCTTTATATGGTGAAAGTGCCGATCGCGAAACTGCCAATTTATAAGTTATACTGAGGAGAATACGATAACTGGTGCGCCGCGATTTGACAATGGATTCGTGAAGACCTTTTAATAAAAATAGGAATGGCCGATAGAAAAAAGGATGCATCGATTTGTTTTCGAGTTATCAATTTTTTTATTTGATTATCATTAATCTTTCAATTATGATTATCATTAATCTTTAATCTTTCAATCAATAATGGTAACGATATAGATATTTTATTGAACAGATCTTGTACCAAGCAACAAAATGTTAAATATAGATAACTAGTTGAGGTATCGATTTTTTGTTCGAACAAAAATTTTTTTGTTATGAAAAGAACAACACTTTCTAATCGCGGCGCCCCAGTTATCGTATTCCTGATTTTCAGTGATGGGTAGAGTATCAAAAATAGACAAAAAATCTCTGGTCATCTATGACAAAATAAGTAACATTTCCAAATGTCTCTTATTCGCAAAAACCTCTCATGGGATGCATACTAGGGAATATCAAAAGGCATTACGAGAGTGTGCACAAACATAATTTTGACGATGCTTCATCATCAAGATCATCAAGAAGTAATCATACAATCTAATCATATAACAACAATCATAACAAACCATATTTTTTCATTTGATTGGGCAAATCAAGTTTTTTACCTTATTATAACATTATTTTTTCCTCATATGCATATGTGCAGTCCATATCTGTATTTTGGTTTCATCTTTTCATGTCAGCAAGTGTACAAAAATACAACAACAAATTTATATTTTGTCTAATAACTCTACGTACAAACGAACGTTCGTAAATTTTTTCTTCAAACGCTCATTTTTAATGAACAATTACAAACGAACGTTTGTTGCTTTTTGTTGTTCTGTGAAAAATTCGTTCGAAAAAAAAACGACGCAAGCAGAGCGTTCCTTTTTCGATTGCGAACGTTTGTCTGCTTTCAAATTTTTCGTTTGAAAAATTCTCACACACAGCAAAAAACGAACGATAAGATCGTATTTTAATCAATTGCGAACGAATTTTTCCGCACCCTGCTTGTAATGTAATACTATTATAAAAATTTCTATAAAAACAGAATGGGTGAACCGATTTTAATGCTTGAGCCAGTTTTGAAAAGGGAATTAAATTTGGATTGTTTTTTTATCAAAAACATGATAAATACATGAAAATAATAACATGAAAATTAAAGCGCCATCTAGTGGAGAAAAATTTGTTTTTTTAATAAGAAAAAATCCAAATTTAATGCACTTTTCAAAACTGGCTCAAGCATTAAAATCGGTTCACCCATTCTGTTTTTATAGAAATTTTTATACTAGAATTACATTACAAGTGAACCTCCACGGTCCTTCGAAGCTTAAAAAATTGATTTTCTCAAAATTCTGACGTGCTACAGCAAAACGCCGAGACACATATTTCTTTCTTTTAAGCCTATTTTCATATTCTGTTAACATTTCTCATGTGTACTCAAAAAAATTTGATTTTGTCGTACTTTGTTATGTGTAATTTTTAACTAAATGGTCTACACACATGCTCACAAATAATGAGCAACATTTTTTATTTAAATCTAACTTTCTATAAACCCGGTGCGTTGCTGCAGAAGAAAAATTTGTTAAAATATCGTTCAAAATTTGAAAAAGTTGTCATGTTTATATAATTTAGTTTTTAAAGATCACTTTTAATTTATATTAGATTTTAATAAAAAACTTCTCATGTTTTATTAAAAAGTACCTGGGCGACCGAGCTTTGCTTATTTGTTAATGCCTTAATTAGTGACGCCAGCAGTTATTCCAATCCTTGGAGTTTTGGAATCAAACTTCGGGTGTGAACACTTTTTGGGATGCACAAAAGTCCATTTTATTAAACACAGACTTGATAAAAGAATTTTTGGCAGTTTAAAATAGTGTTGAATATGTCCCAATGGTCGTACAGGGTTAAAACCAAATAACAGACTTGCATAGACACTATTTTCCGAATAAAATATTTTTGGCTTTTGAATTTTTTTTGCAATGTTGAACAGTGTTGAATATGTCCCAATGGTCGCAAAGGGCTAAAATTAAATACCGGGGTTCACATGATCCTACATGTTGTCACGCCTGGTGAAATGGCCTTGAATTTAAAACATTTCGATCGATCGAACGGTCAACATGTAGAACCATGTAAACCCCTCTAATAATAGACTTTAATAGAAACTATTCACCGAATAAAATAATTTTGGCCGCCTAAATCGGTCAAATACCCCAATACTCGCTGCTAAAGGATTTTTTTTGCAATGTTGAATAGTGTTGAATATATCCCAATGGTGGTACAGGGTTAAAATCAAATAACAGACTTGAATAGAAACTATTTACAGAATAAATTAATTTTGGCTGCCCAAATCGATTAAATACCCGAATTTTCTCAGAAATGAAACCTAGTTAGATCGATTTTTCGCCCCGTTAGCCCCAATACCGAAAATTTCATCGAAATCGCTTAGGCCGTTTTCAAGAACTCAATTACAAACAAACATAGTATAAGTTTGTAATAGTAATAGTATAAGATAAGATAAGATAAGATAAGATAAGATAAGATAAGATAAGATAAGATAAGATAAGATAAGATAAGATAAGATAAGATAAGATAAGATAAGATAAGATAAGATAAGATAAGATAAGATAAGATAAGATAAGATAAGATAAGATAAGATAAGATAAGATAAGATAAGATAAGATAAGATAAGATAAGATAAGATAAGATAAGATAAGATAAGATAAGATAAGATAAGATAAGATAAGATAAGATAAGATAAGATAAGATAAGATAAGATAAGATAAGATAAGATAAGATAAGATAAGATAAGATAAGATAAGATAAGATAAGATAAGATAAGATAAGATAAGATAAGATAAGATAAGATAAGATAAGATAAGATAAGATAAGATAAGATAAGATAAGATAAGATAAGATAAGATAAGATAAGATAAGATAAGATAAGATAAGATAAGATAAGATAAGATAAGATAAGATAAGATAAGATAAGATAAGATAAGATAAGATAAGATAAGATAAGATAAGATAAGATAAGATAAGATAAGATAAGATAAGATAAGATAAGATAAGATAAGATAAGATAAGATAAGATAAGATAAGATAAGATAAGATAAGATAAGATAAGATAAGATAAGATAAGATAAGATAAGATAAGATAAGATAAGATAAGATAAGATAAGATAAGATAAGATAAGATAAGATAAGATAAGATAAGATAAGATAAGATAAGATAAGATAAGATAAGATAAGATAAGATAAGATAAGATAAGATAAGATAAGATAAGATAAGATAAGATAAGATAAGATAAGATAAGATAAGATAAGATAAGATAAGATAAGATAAGATAAGATAAGATAAGATAAGATAAGATAAGATAAGATAAGATAAGATAAGATAAGATAAGATAAGATAAGATAAGATAAGATAAGATAAGATAAGATAAGATAAGATAAGATAAGATAAGATAAGATAAGATAAGATAAGATAAGATAAGATAAGATAAGATAAGATAAGATAAGATAAGATAAGATAAGATAAGATAAGATAAGATAAGATAAGATAAGATAAGATAAGATAAGATAAGATAAGATAAGATAAGATAAGATAAGATAAGATAAGATAAGATAAGATAAGATAAGATAAGATAAGATAAGATAAGATAAGATAAGATAAGATAAGATAAGATAAGATAAGATAAGATAAGATAAGATAAGATAAGATAAGATAAGATAAGATAAGATAAGATAAGATAAGATAAGATAAGATAAGATAAGATAAGATAAGATAAGATAAGATAAGATAAGATAAGATAAGATAAGATAAGATAAGATAAGATAAGATAAGATAAGATAAGATAAGATAAGATAAGATAAGATAAGATAAGATAAGATAAGATAAGATAAGATAAGATAAGATAAGATAAGATAAGATAAGATAAGATAAGATAAGATAAGATAAGATAAGATAAGATAAGATAAGATAAGATAAGATAAGATAAGATAAGATAAGATAAGATAAGATAAGATAAGATAAGATAAGATAAGATAAGATAAGATAAGATAAGATAAGATAAGATAAGATAAGATAAGATAAGATAAGATAAGATAAGATAAGATAAGATAAGATAAGATAAGATAAGATAAGATAAGATAAGATAAGATAAGATAAGATAAGATAAGATAAGATAAGATAAGATAAGATAAGATAAGATAAGATAAGATAAGATAAGATAAGATAAGATAAGATAAGATAAGATAAGATAAGATAAGATAAGATAAGATAAGATAAGATAAGATAAGATAAGATAAGATAAGATAAGATAAGATAAGATAAGATAAGATAAGATAAGATAAGATAAGATAAGATAAGATAAGATAAGATAAGATAAGATAAGATAAGATAAGATAAGATAAGATAAGATAAGATAAGATAAGATAAGATAAGATAAGATAAGATAAGATAAGATAAGATAAGATAAGATAAGATAAGATAAGATAAGATAAGATAAGATAAGATAAGATAAGATAAGATAAGATAAGATAAGATAAGATAAGATAAGATAAGATAAGATAAGATAAGATAAGATAAGATAAGATAAGATAAGATAAGATAAGATAAGATAAGATAAGATAAGATAAGATAAGATAAGATAAGATAAGATAAGATAAGATAAGATAAGATAAGATAAGATAAGATAAGATAAGATAAGATAAGATAAGATAAGATAAGATAAGATAAGATAAGATAAGATAAGATAAGATAAGATAAGATAAGATAAGATAAGATAAGATAAGATAAGATAAGATAAGATAAGATAAGATAAGATAAGATAAGATAAGATAAGATAAGATAAGATAAGATAAGATAAGATAAGATAAGATAAGATAAGATAAGATAAGATAAGATAAGATAAGATAAGATAAGATAAGATAAGATAAGATAAGATAAGATAAGATAAGATAAGATAAGATAAGATAAGATAAGATAAGATAAGATAAGATAAGATAAGATAAGATAAGATAAGATAAGATAAGATAAGATAAGATAAGATAAGATAGATAAGATAAGATAAGATAAGATAAGATAAGATAAGATAAGATAAGATAAGATAAGATAAGATAAGATAAGATAAGATAAGATAAGATAAGATAAGATAAGATAAGATAAGATAAGATAAGATAAGATAAGATAAGATAAGATAAGATAAGATAAGATAAGATAAGATAAGATAAGATAAGATAAGATAAGATAAGATAAGATAAGATAAGATAAGATAAGATAAGATAAGATAAGATAAGATAAGATAAGATAAGATAAGATAAGATAAGATAAGATAAGATAAGATAAGATAAGATAAGATAAGATAAGATAAGATAAGATAAGATAAGATAAGATAAGATAAGATAAGATAAGATAAGATAAGATAAGATGAGATGAGATGAGATGAGATGAGATGAGATGAGATGAGATGAGATGAGATGAGATGAGATGAGATGAGATGAGATGAGATGAGATGAGATGAGATGAGATGAGATGAGATGAGATGAGATGAGATGAGATGAGATGAGATGAGATGAGATGAGATGAGATGAGATGAGATGAGATGAGATGAGATGAGATGAGATGAGATGAGATGAGATGAGATGAGATGAGATGAGATGAGATGAGATGAGATGAGATGAGATGAGATGAGATGAGATGAGATGAGATGAGATGAGATGAGATGAGATGAGATGAGATGAGATGAGATGAGATGAGATGAGATGAGATGAGATGAGATGAGATGAGATGAGATGAGATGAGATGAGATGAGATGAGATGAGATGAGATGAGATGAGATGAGATGAGATGAGATGAGATGAGATGAGATGAGATGAGATGAGATGAGATGAGATGAGATGAGATGAGATGAGATGAGATGAGATGAGATGAGATGAGATGAGATGAGATGAGATGAGATGAGATGAGATGAGATGAGATGAGATGAGATGAGATGAGATGAGATGAGATGAGATGAGATGAGATGAGATGAGATGAGATGAGATGAGATGAGATGAGATGAGATGAGATGAGATGAGATGAGATGAGATGAGATGAGATGAGATGAGATGAGATAAGATAGATAAGATAAGATAAGATAAGATAAGATAAGATAAGATAAGATAAGATAAGATAAGATAAGATAAGATAAGATAAGATAAGATAAGATAAGATAAGATAAGATAAGATAAGATAAGATAAGATAAGATAAGATAAGATAAGATAAGATAAGATAAGATAAGATAAGATAAGATAAGATAAGATAAGATAAGATAAGATAAGATAAGATAAGATAAGATAAGATAAGATAAGATAAGATAAGATAAGATAAGATAAGATAAGATAAGATAAGATAAGATAAGATAAGATAAGATAAGATAAGATAAGATAAGATAAGATAAGATAAGATAAGATAAGATAAGATAAGATAAGATAAGATAAGATAAGATAAGATAAGATAAGATAAGATAAGATAAGATAAGATAAGATAAGATAAGATAAGATAAGATAAGATAAGATAAGATAAGATAAGATAAGATAAGATAAGATAAGATAAGATAAGATAAGATAAGATAAGATAAGATAAGATAAGATAAGATAAGATAAGATAAGATAAGATAAGATAAGATAAGATAAGATAAGATAAGATAAGATAAGATAAGATAAGATAAGATAAGATAAGATAAGATAAGATAAGATAAGATAAGATAAGATAAGATAAGATAAGATAAGATAAGATAAGATAAGATAAGATAAGATAAGATAAGATAAGATAAGATAAGATAAGATAAGATAAGATAAGATAAGATAAGATAAGATAAGATAAGATAAGATAAGATAAGATAAGATAAGATAAGATAAGATAAGATAAGATAAGATAAGATAAGATAAGATAAGATAAGATAAGATAAGATAAGATAAGATAAGATAAGATAAGATAAGATAAGATAAGATAAGATAAGATAAGATAAGATAAGATAAGATAAGATAAGATAAGATAAGATAAGATAAGATAAGATAAGATAAGATAAGATAAGATAAGATAAGATAAGATAAGATAAGATAAGATAAGATAAGATAAGATAAGATAAGATAAGATAAGATAAGATAAGATAAGATAAGATAAGATAAGATAAGATAAGATAAGATAAGATAAGATAAGATAAGATAAGATAAGATAAGATAAGATAAGATAAGATAAGATAAGATAAGATAAGATAAGATAAGATAAGATAAGATAAGATAAGATAAGATAAGATAAGATAAGATAAGATAAGATAAGATAAGATAAGATAAGATAAGATAAGATAAGATAAGATAAGATAAGATAAGATAAGATAAGATAAGATAAGATAAGATAAGATAAGATAAGATAAGATAAGATAAGATAAGATAAGATAAGATAAGATAAGATAAGATAAGATAAGATAAGATAAGATAAGATAAGATAAGATAAGATAAGATAAGATAAGATAAGATAAGATAAGATAAGATAAGATAAGATAAGATAAGATAAGATAAGATAAGATAAGATAAGATAAGATAAGATAAGATAAGATAAGATAAGATAAGATAAGATAAGATAAGATAAGATAAGATAAGATAAGATAAGATAAGATAAGATAAGATAAGATAAGATAAGATAAGATATAAGATAAGATAAGATAAGATAAGATAAGATAAGATAAGATAAGATAAGATAAGATAAGATAAGATAAGATAAGATAAGATAAGATAAGATAAGATAAGATAAGATAAGATAAGATAAGATAAGATAAGATAAGATAAGATAAGATAAGATAAGATAAGATAAGATAAGATAAGATAAGATAAGATAAGATAAGATAAGATAAGATAAGATAAGATAAGATAAGATAAGATAAGATAAGATAAGATAAGATAAGATAAGATAAGATAAGATAAGATAAGATAAGATAAGATAAGATAAGATAAGATAAGATAAGATAAGATAAGATAAGATAAGATAAGATAAGATAAGATAAGATAAGATAAGATAAGATAAGATAAGATAAGATAAGATAAGATAAGATAAGATAAGATAAGATAAGATAGATGAGATGAGATAAGATAAGATAAGATAAGATAAGATAAGATAAGATAAGATAAGATAAGATAAGATAAGATAAGATAAGATAAGATAAGATAAGATAAGATAAGATAAGATAGGATAGGATAGGATAGGATAGGATAGGATAAGATAGGATAGGATAGGATAGGATAGGATAGGATAGGATAGGATAGGATAGGATAGGATAAGATAGGATAGGATGGGATAGGATAGGATAGGATAGGATAGGATAGGATAGGATAGGATAAGATAAGATAAGATAAGATAAGATAAGATAAGATAGGATAGGATAGGATAGGATAGGATAGGATAGGATAGTATAGGATAGGATAGGATAGGATAGGATAGGATAGGATAGGATAGGATAGGATAGGATAGGATAGGATAGGATAGGATAGGATAGGATAGGATAGGATAGGATAGGATAGGATAAGATAAGATAAGATAAGATAAGATAAGATAAGATAAGATAAGATAAGATAAGATAAGATAAGATAAGATAAGATAAGATAAGATAAGATAAGATAAATGCTAATCAATCTCACTCAAAAATAACATTCTGCGCATACAACTGTTTTAATTTTCTTGGTCACTATTGTTTTCTTTTTATTCTCGCGGAAGTGCAATAAGTTGACAAAGTTTAAATAGTAAGTTCGTACTGATTTTCACTGATGTGTGACTTATTGTTCACGCGTATAGCAGTCCCGAAAATTAGGGCTGCCCCTCCATAATTTCCGTCTCAATACACTCAATTCCGTCTTGAATATGGCATTTTTGTTGATTTGAAGGCGGATAAAGGAGGTGTGTCAACCTTTTTCTAATCTATATCTTATTCGAGTAAAATCTACGCCCAGCAGTAAATTTTTATATTTTCTGAAAAAGTGTTCGAAGATATAGTTTGACCACGCTCAATTTTAGTTTAGTTCCCGACTGTAAGCATTCGAACTAAATTTCCAAATTTTAGTCTCGACCAAAACCGTCTGAAATATAGCAATTTTACTGATTCATGGGTGGAAAAAAGGGTGCGGCAAAAAAATGTCTCGTACTCAGAAACAATCTACTGCCAAAATTTCAAATCAATCGGCCCAATAGTTTTGGAGTCTCAATGAATTCTTAAAAGTGGGCGTAGGTATTGTGCGATCACGCCTATTTTTAGTACACAGTTACCGGCAGTGAACACATAAACTAAACTACCAAGTTTTTATGAATCAATCAAAATGCTATATTTCAGACGGTTTTGGTCGTATTCTTATATATGAAATGAAATATAGCAATTTTATTGATTTGTGGGTGGGAAAAGGGTGGCGTAGAAATCAATCCCTTGAGTCGTTTTTTTTTTTTTTTAAAAAAAGATCAAAGAACCAAGGCATGCGCCTTATACAAACAAAGTTTTGTATATGTTTGTGGGCGGTAAAAGGGGGTCTGGTCACATTTTTTCTAAATCATCACCACTGCCAAAATTTGAGCTAAGCCAGAGCAGTAGTTTCGAAGTCTTTTGATCTTTTCCTACAAATAGGCATAGTTATAATTTGTCCACGCCCATTTTTAATTTAGTTACCAACAGTCATCATAGAAACTTAATTACCAAATTTTACAATAATACGACCAAAACCGTCTTAAACATAGCATTTTTATTTATTTGTGTGCGGTAAAAGGGGGTTTGGCAACATTTTACTTTTCTTTAACCTTCGCGTAACAAACAAACTTCGCGTTACAAACAAACCCGAAGAAGGTAGTTTCCAATTTGGTCCAGTCTTTTTCAAGTTTTAATCATCCGAACTAGGGTATCCGATTTCGGGACGTTTCGACTACTTTGGAACTTCATATTAAAAAAAAAAAAAAAAAAAAAAAAAAATAAACTGGCCATTTCAGCCCTTGGAAGGACTTTGACCTAGCTTCTATTGATCAATTGTGTGGTGCGTGTTATTAAATGTTTGATCACAAATGATCGAGAACTGGACCTACGTGTTTTATGCCGACTCCGAACGGCTTATGTTCTCAAGAAGCTTTACATGGCAATTTTTACTCTCTGAGGTTTGCCATTGTCTGCAGAGAGGTGACGACCGAACAGAAAAATTAATTCAATTGAAAAAACTTTCTGTCCGAGCTGGAATTGAACCCGGGCTACCGCGGTACTTTAGCTTAGGGGCCACGCACGCTACCCACTAGGCTACGGCCGCCACTGGAACTTCATATTACGTCTCCGAAAACATTAATTTTCTAAAGTTTGTCAATCCCGGGTCTAATTGCGGGAACCCGGGATTGTGTTTTTCTAATCCCGAAATCCCGGGATTGACAAACCTTAGAAAATTAATGTTTTGGGAGACGTAATATGAAGTTCCAAAGTAGTTATGCCTTGTTTTACAACACAAATCAATGCAGAAAAACAAAAATGACTTCTTAAACAATAAACAAAAAATTAAATAAATGAGATCATTCGGAAGGCTCATAAAATTATTTAAAAAACAATAATATAATAATTTTAGTAATTCTAAGTACGAATTTCGTAATATTTTGTACAGCTTGTTTAAGGAAGTTTTTTTTATTTTTTAAGGTCACATTTAAGTTTTTTAAGCTAGTATTTTGTAATATTTTGTAAGTTTAGTTCAAGAATAGTTTATATTTTTATATTTTTCATGGCATACTTTGTACAGATAGTTACAAAATATTTTTATTTTTGTATTATGAAAATTAGATTTCAGTATTTCTAAGGTATTATCTTGTGTTTCTCACATTGTCTTATTTTGTTCAGATATTTTGAGAAATGTTTTTATTCAAAAAAATTTTTAAATCACATTCAGGTTTTTCTTAGGTAGTATCATTGAACTTTTAGGTGGAATTTTTTGGAGTTTTTTTTTTTGGTGAAGGCGATCCCGTGATCCCGAAAATCCCAGAATTTTAAGCCTTGCAATCCCGGGACTGTTGGTACTAAAAAAAGTCCGGGACACCGGGATTGGATGCCCTAATCCGAACAAACAAACCAATATCCATTTTTATATGAGAAATCGTATGGGCGAAAGGGGATCCACTATTTTTGCAATATCTCGAGTGCCACTCATCTGATATTGTACAAATAAGTTTAAATCCCGTACCATGACAAGTCGAACACACCCTAAAAATTTTAACAACACCATTGGAATGGTTCAGAAGTAATGGATTAATATACGGACACCATTCTATTTTTAACCGAATTCAAAAAGGAGGAGGTTGTCAAGTTGGTTGGTTTTTTCTTTTTAAATTTATTTACATCGATAACTCCTAAATACTTGCCCGATTGCCACAATTTTTTGTCAACGATAACTCCTAAAGTACTTGCCCGATTGCCACAATTTTTTGTCAACAAATAGAGATATCAGACGCAGAGGTGTCCGCCGAAAAAAAAAATGGACGGTATTCGACACAGGGGCGTGGCAATATAAGAAAAACTTTGTATATCGAATAATATTAACACTAGAGTACTGAAATTTAGTACAGAGGTAGGCACAATTATTAAAATTTATGTTAAAAAAAGTGGGCGCTATTCGATAAAGGGCGTGGCAATATTAAAAAATGCTCTGCACTCGAATAATATTGACACTAGGGTACTGAAATTAGGTACAGGGGTGGGCATAATTATGAAAATTTACTGTGAAAAAATAGGCGTTGTTTGACAAAGGCGTGGCAATATTAGAAAAAAGCCGTAACTCGAGTAATATTGACACTAGGATACTGAAATAAGGCACAGGGGTAGGCATAATTATGAAAATGTATGGTCAAGAAAGTGAGCGTTATTGGACAAAAGGACGTGGTAATAAAAGAAAAATTCTGTTTCTCAGATAATGTTGACACTAAGGTACGAAAATTCGTAACAAAAATGGGAACAATTGTTATCATCTATAGTAATAAAACTCATTTTCTGTTTGTTTGGACTTTATACAAATCTAAACGGCTCAACGGATTTCACTCAAACTAGGTATACATATTAAATGCATTCTAACTTAAAATGTTACATAATTAGTTTTTGCCACGCCACCTCCGAAATTTTTCAACTAACGGTAATTTTGTTATCATAATACTTTTTTCTATAGGAGTTTTTTGTGTATTAAAAAAATTTCTGTTATTTTGACATCAAAAACATTCACATATATTCAAAATTGTAGAAACTTTCAGTACAACGACTTTTTCATAAAACATCGTTACCTAAGAATGAGAAAAAAACGACATTTAAAGCAAAGTTTAGTCTTTCGATGCAAATATCTCCGCTGTAATATGTAATTTTAATATATTTCATTCAAATTTTTTTGTTCAAAAGTTCAATAAAATGACTTCACAAAAATAGGTTGAACTGTACCGTTAAGTCAGTGTAACTATATCTCAATTATCTCAAAAAAAGGTCCAAAATATTGACTTCTTACTCAAAGAAATGACTCAAAAATTGTTTTTGTTGTAAAAATTAAATCAATTAAAAATTGCACATCTGGCTACCTTTCATATGACATAGCATTTATTTGCAAAAATTCTTCCAGCTAAGCGCAAAAATTATTTTACTGTTTTTGTCATCAAAACAACAATCAAACCCTTTGATTTTTTTTGCGAAATTTATTTTTTCCAAAATGTTGTTTTTATATTTTTTACAAAAGTCAAGTCTCAAAAATAATTTATGTGAAAAAACTACCCCAATATCTTTTTCCAATCAAAAGTTATGGCTAAAAATCTATTTTTTCATACCAGACTATTAATAAAACTGAGTTTTGCTTTAAAATTCTCTATGTAATTTGTACGTGCCCATTTTATCTCTAAGAATGCAGTTGTGTGTCTAGAGTAATAACAAACATTTTGGTTTATATAAATAAAATTTCCTTATAGTAATCTACTTACTTTAGCCTCCCACCCCCCCCCCCCCCTCTTGTTAAATTTGCTTTGTTGTGATGGCTCTATTTTTTCTCTCTTTTGTGTAACCGTTGTCACTTAGTTTCATATCAATGGTACTTAAAATGTTGTATATTTATCACCATTGCATCGAAAAGATGACTGTGAATAAGATTGCTGCAAAAGTTAATATTTTCATTTAGTCAGTTTCAGCTATATGGCTATATAATAAGACATATGCGCATCTGGTCAGCACAATTATTTCATTAGTTTTGATCTGTGCGTTAAATTCACAGATAGATGGCACCGCATTTGTAAGTGCTGCGGGTACAAACTATACACCCTGCGGTGAATAGCCGAAAGATATCTGCCAAAAGATTCTTCAAATTTAACCCCACACGTTTGGGTTTACAGACAGGTGGCGCTATTTTCTGCTTACAGAAGAATATCTGATGTTCTTATGTAGCTAGCAGATAAGTTTTGCGAAATTTTTTCGAAAATGCTATTGCTACCAAACTTTTAAAATGTTAAGTAATGCAGTACTGCCAGTTTTTTCAGTCGCAGCGTCATCTACCCATCAATAACGGCTAAGTGTTGTCTACTTTTACAGTTGCGCTTTCAACACTTAAAAACATAGAATTGGATCAATTTAAATGTCCAGCTCACTTGCTGGATTTTTTGTTATTTTTGCTTTGCTTGCAAATGCGATGATATGATCCTGATCTCCCATGAAAAAAACACAGCTAATATAAATTTTAGTACAATCATTTTTAGTACAACGAGTTTTTCATAAAACATTGATAGTTAATAATGAGAAAAAAATTATATGAAAATCAAAGTTTATACTTTTAATGCCAATATCTCCGCTGGTTTTAATATATTTCATTAAAAATTTTTTTGTTTAAAAGTTCTATATATTTTTTAATATAAATCTTAGTTTAGACTTAAAAATGTCCATATCTCAAGGACTCATTGAGTCCCACCATAATTTTTATATTGTTGAAAAGGTAATTTTGAGATTAAGTAAATATACAAATAATTTTTAATTTGTAAAATATGTTTTTCGTACCTCTTCTTTGAATTCAATTACCTCACCGCAAGAGATGAAACCATCAACAACAAAAATTTTTCAAACTTTTTTGGATTGAAGTTCGTTCAATTACCTTTCTAACGGTAGCTTAAAAATAAAATTCAACATGTTTTTCATTATTCCAGAATTTAAAAAAGATTTAATCGAGAAGTGTATGTTAAAATGTTTATATAAATGACTCTCGAGTAACACCGGGTACATCAGCTAGTAATCTATACAAAGGAAGAAATAAAAACTTTTTAACAAAAAAAAAAAACCATCTTCAAAACCACTACAAAGCAAAAAATATTTTTAAATTACTTTTGACATTAATCCTTGGTCAAATTTGTTAATTTATTTATTTATATTATTAAATTGGAAATCTAATAAATTTATATTTACTATAACTTTTTTCTTTTTTTTTGTATTATTATCATAAATATATTAATTTCTCCATGAATATAAAACCTTTAAAGTCGGCGCATATATAATCAGACTTTTATAAAATAAACGCTACGGCTTTAAAGGTTTTATATTCATGGAGAAATTAATATATTTATGATAATAATACAACATAAAAAAATTTATAGTAATAAGATTTCCAAATTAATAATATAAATAAATAAATTAACAAATTTGACCAAGGATTAATTAACGTGAAAAGTAATTTTAAACTATTTTTTACTTTGTAGTGGTTTTGAAGTCGGTTTTTTTTTTTTTTTTTGTTAAAAAGTTTTTGTCATATATATATATATAGAGATGATAACAATTTTACTTAGAGTATGAAAAAATTCAAACTACATTTTTAACCCTAGAACCCATACGGGGTGCGTAGGAACCCCATTGAAAATTGAAAATGTCTGTAGTTTTTGTTTTGAAACCTTTTAAAAATTTTATTTTAAAACATGAATTTTTGTCACTTTAGCTGTGATTTGTTTGTGTTTTATTTTTTTATTCTTTTTTAAAATGAACTAATTATAAATAAAAAAATATATTTATTTGTATCTTAATTTAACGAAATACCGCTTTAGAGTTAGTGGGGTGTATCCCAAAAAGTTTAACGCGACAAAAAACAAGTTATGGCTTTTAGAGTTAATTCTGAAATAAAGTTTGCGAATACAACATACAATATAAAGATTATAAACGATATATTATATATCGTAAGCTATTTTCATAAAATATGAAACTAATGACAGTTTCTATCATTCAAATAATTCATTCATTAAGTGTCAAAATGCTTTTAACTTAAATTTATTAATCATTTTGAAATTGCATACACTCAATTTGACGCTTAGATAATTCTTCAGCTGAAATACAAAGCTTACCTTTTAATTAAGCACACATAAACATACAGCAATTATGACCAATTTAATTTCAAAATCAAAGCAGCAACAACAAATACACTAAGTTGTTTCATGTCTGTGCACCAAAATGCATTACAACAATTGTGGAGCCAAGAATAAACCAGCAAGACTTAATTAGGTTTTCGCACATTCTCCCCGAGCATCCAACGAAAAAAAAAATTGGCCGCCCGCAGAGGGTCACATAATAAGTTGCTTGATTAAGCTGACTAAAGATAAATCGCAATCAGTTTTATGCACACTGCCGCGTAGTATTTACATGGAATTCAAATCTAACGGTTGCTTCAACTTTTTAAAATAAAAATATCAATACTACGAAATGGATTTTGATGAGGTACTTAAAGAGGTTGGATCCTTTGGCATGTACCAAAAGTTAATTATTTGTTCGGTTCTATTACCAGCTGCGCTACCGTGTGCTTTTCATGCCTACAGGTACACGGGAATATCTTTAGTGCGAAATGTGGGATACAAAATTTTACGTTCTTCCACTTGTAGCCAATTATTTATAGCAGCAACGCCAAAGCACTGGTGTCGAATACCTGAACTGGAGCCATGGATTCGGGAGTATCCAGAATTAGTGAAAAATCTAAGTATTCCACTGCATTTGGGTAACAACAGTTTTGAGTATGACGGCTGTATGATGTACATTCGAAATTACTCGGATATTGTTAGATACCTTGAGTACCGCACCCCATATGAACTACAATACGACAGAGTCTGGGAGATTGGCGATCCCAAAGGCTCAGGAACTATTAACTGTCAGAATGGTTGGAATTATAACAGGAATGTTTATCCGAGCACTGTTGTTACTGAGGTACACAAGCTACAGCTTTTTTAAAAATTAATGACCTTCCTCACTATAACTAGAAATCGGTAATTTTGCTAAAATAGCGACCAAAAAAAAGTGACATGGTGAAGCTTACAAAAACACTGACTTGGTAGCTATTTTATTCAAATATAGTGAGGGATGGGTCAGCGCAACAGCAAGGTAAATTTTAATTAACGTTCTTCCTCTGTTCAGTGGGATCTAGTGTGTGAAAAGAGTTACTATGTTACCCTAGCTCTTGTTATTTTTGGCGTTGGTGGCTTAATTGGCAACTATGCATTCGGATACCTTCAAGACATATGGGGAAGAAGACCATCCTTTTATGTGTACCTTCTTCTCGAGATAGTAGCTTGCGCTGCGAGTGCCTTTGCTTGGGACTACTTCTCCTGGCTTGGAATACGGTTTGTCGTAGGTCTAACAGTGCCAGCAATTCTTGCCAGCCCATATGTTCTAGGTAACTATATTAATGAATTTTTTTATTGCTGGCGAAACGTTTGCGACATTACATTCAATGTTAATTTATACTTGAAAGCAATTGAATTGGTCGGACCAGAGCGTCGAGTTTTTTGTACGATCGTCTCAAATATAGCCTATTCATGCGGCCTTGTACTATTGTCTGGCATTGTGTATGTGATTCGAGATTGGCGGTACTTAACGCTGTCGGTATCGCTGCCGTTATTATTGCTGTTTTCATGTTTCTTCGTACTACCCGAGTCGCCACGTTGGCTTCTAGCCGTCGGTGAAACAAGACGCGCAGCCAAAATTCTAAAGACAATTGCTCGTGTAAATGGCCAAAACATACCACCTGACTATGTTTTGTTACTCGAACAGAAGCTTTCTAAGGATCAGGTGGCAATGAAGGATGTTGAATCGTTGTTTGGCATTTTAGACTTATTTCGTAGCAAAAATATGAGGCGCAAAACTTTAATTATTACTCTTATATGGTTTGCCAATACCAGCGTTTATGTTGGGCTCAGCTACTATGCCCCAGCATTGGGTGGCGATGAGATATGGAATTTCTTTCTTGCGGGTGCCGTGGAACTACCAACGTATCTATTTTTATGGCCGGGTTTGAATTATTTTGGCCGCCGTTGGATCCTGTGTATCTCAATGTTGTGTGGTGGTGTTGCTTGCATTCTCACTTTTCTTTACGAACAGGATCCGGAAATTATGCTTGTTTTGTATTGCATTGGAAAAATGGGCATATCATCAGCTTTTGTTGTATTGCCACTGTTGGCATCTGAACTCTACCCCACCGTAGTACGTGGTCTTGGTATGAGTTTCAGTTCGGTAGTAGCAATGATTGGACCTATTGTTATTCCTATCATAAACCATATGGTAAGATATTGAAAAACTTTTATGAAAGCAATTTGGTGTTATTTTATGATGAATAGGGTGAGCACATGCTTGTTTTGCCGCTTATCGTCATGGGGGCTTTGCTTGTTGTTGGTGGATTTGCAAGCCTTTTCTTACCGGAAACACGTGGACAAAATCTCCCTCAAACAATAGAAGACGGCGAAGCTATACCACTTAGCTTTTTTACTTGTTGCTGTAAATCTAATAAAAGGACTACTCGAACGAAAGGCATCCAAAACCAATCTGCAAAGCAAGGGGAAAACCAACGTCGCATAATATGTAGCATTTGTAAACATGAAATAAAAAATATTCACTAAACTATTGAAAAAATTGAATGACCTGTTTTACTGTTTCCTAATATGTTTCCACATTTAAGAATATTTTTTTACAGATTAGTTCACTTTTATCAGCATACTGTTTTTAGTATTTTACTAACCCTTAGCTGCCGAAAGTGGTGAATATGTACCCCAGGCAAAATTAAACTTAATTTAAGTTAAACGTATTTGGCGCACCATTAATAGGTTGTCGAAAAAAACGTTCGAGAACGAGAATTGAGCTATGAACGATAAATTTTGAAAGGTGCGGTACTTAATCACAGCAGTGTGGCCGCAACAGCCAAATAGTAATGTATTATTTGAACAAACTTTCGCAGATTGCGGGTGGTGTTATTTGTTAGAAACCATCACGTAACACTGAGATGGCTATGTGTGTATGCGTGCGAGTATCGAGCAGACTACAAACTAGTGCTCTGTATGTCTCTCTCTCTTTCTCTGTGTCTCGGTTTCTGACACATAGAAATTTCGTTGAAACGCATTTGTTATTTTTATTTGTGTGTTTGTTTTAAATCATACGTGAGAACCTTTATTGCAATTAAGTTTTAAAAAACGGAAACTGCAGTAAATGTGTGTAATACAGTGTAATCTGATGTTAGAATATAATTAAGTTTATTGACACTAGGGTGGTCCCTAAAAATTGTGTTTTTATTTTATACTTTTTGTGTATGTGCTGACAGTATTAAGGGATCGCTGATCTCGAATCTGATGTTAGAATTTTTAAAAAATGTTTGGCAGTAGGATGGACCCTAAATATATGTTTTTTTTATTTAATTTTTTTTGTGGATGCGCTGATCGCTGATTTTGAATCTTATGTTAGAATTTTTAAAAAATTTTTACACTAGGGTAGACCCTAAAAATGTGTTTTTTGTTTTAAACTCTTTGTATATGTGCTAGCAGTATAAGGGGTCGCTGATTTACCTAGTGATAGGGTTTACCTAGTATTAAAGGGTGGCTAATTTCGAATTTTGTGCTATAATTGCAAAAATTGTTTGACACTAGGGTGGACCCAAAAAATGTGTTTTTAATTTAAACTTTTTTAAATGCGCTGGTCGCTGATTTCGAATTCAATGTAAGATTATCTAAAAGTTTTTTGACACTAGGGTGGATCCTTAAAATGTGTTTTTTTTTAATTCTCTTAAGTAAGTACAGTAGAGTACAGTTTTCAATCCAACTTTTCATTCAATTGAAGCTCCGTTCGAGGAACATGATGAATGTTCAATGCTCAACGCGTCATAAAACAAACATCGCTGGCAACTGTAACTGCCTTTTCTCATCTCTAATAAGAATTTTAAATTTTTTTCTTAAATATTAAATTAAACTTTTTGATTTGATTATTCACGAAAAAATTCCTTAAAAAAATTATAAAAAATAAAAAATAATAAAAGTATACAGAATTTATTTCAAATTGCACTCAGAGCTGAAGAAAAAGCGTTCTCCGACTGCACCACTTTTTTCTGAATCAACGAATTTTCGTGTCAGGAGATAAAAAGGCAATAATATTTTAATAATTTTTATAAATTTCATTCAAAAATATTTATGAAGTAAAAGTATTTTTACGTAGAATTAAATAATATGTAAGAATGGTACTAGTGACTATATTTTTAACGTACGTGGTCAATTTATATTTTTCGAAGTATGTATTTTGACAAAAATATAATATTGAATATATTTCTTATAAAAATGTTTAAAAAACTTTTACCATTAGTGTATACAATTTTTTTAGTGTTGTTCTTTTGAATTATTTGTTAGTTTCATTCTGCAAAATAAATATAGTTTTTTAAAGAAGCAGCTACAGCATAAATTGTATATTGTTGTGCTGTGTATTGAGCGTCTAGTTCTATATTTTTAGCCCTTTAATTTCAGTAAAAAATTTTTTAAAAAGTATTTTTTCCTGACTTTGCGCACATATAATTTTTTTTTTTTAATTATCTTGATATTGTCAAAACATGTCTCAAAATGTTAATGAATTTTTTATAGTCTCAATATCTTAAATTTGTCTTTCTAGACCGATTTTTTTGTGCTATGTTACGGGAGCAAAGTGTGGCCACCCTTAACGGCCACACAAATTGTTTGGATTAATTAATGAGCGGTAGATACTTATAAAATCTAGACAAAGTTTCAAGTTAAAGCTAACTTGTGCTCTATTCAAAGTGTAATAAGTTAAATACGCTCAAACGTTTTCTTAGCGAAAAATTTGACCGACCGAGATGCAGAATTTTTTCATTTTGACCTGATTATCTATTCCTCCACTCATATTTAAAAACAATGTTTCTTAAATTAACAAAAATTGTTTTCAACTGAGTTTATTAATAGAGGGCATAGGGAGCTCCGATATTTTAAAATTGCAAAAGATCTTATAATTACTAAGAAATAATTAAAACATCAATTAAACAATAAATGAGCCAGAGAATCAAGGTTCAAATCCCATCTGGTTTTTTCAATTGAAATCAATATTTCTGGCGTCATGTAAATATTTAAAAATTACTTTATTTAGTTTGAATTACCTTCTTTAAACGGTAATTGTTATGATGCTGCTTAATTTTAACACACAATTCAATAAACAGTTTCTATCAATAAAAATCATTGGCGTAGGCCCCCCATATGATTTTTTGATGAAAATTGTTTTGTTCAAAATGTTGTTTTTATCTTTTTTCTAATATTCTACAGCTTAAAAGAAATGTCTGTAAGTAAAAAATTTTAAATAATTCAAAACATTCCAAAGTTTTATACATAAAAATATGTTTTAAGCCGTTTCCTTATCTTATATTTATAGTGGACCAGACAGACGTTGTCCTGACTCAATTCAATGAATTGCTTTATAATCGTTTTGTGACTAACTTAACCAACGAACAACGCATGCCAGACGTTTCCTTTTGAAGCATCAATGCATAACGATCAAAACCTTCTGATAGCATATTTATTAATTTATAGTATTCCCCAACAGACGTTGTCCTGCCACAGACTGCTTTACTGCCATATATGAATTTTCATACTGTTCGGAAAAATATGTTATATTCAAAATTTTTAGTATATTTGCCGAAAGTAGCCATGTGAACTTAATTACAAAATTTGTTGGCGGTTGGGGGTGTGGCAAAATTTTTTTCGTAAAACCATCCCGTACTCGAAACAAATCGACTAACAGAATTTCAGATCAATTTAGATTAACCAAGCGTGCTTTGCTTAACTCCACGCTTATCCTCCGAAAAATGGGCGTAACCAAAGAGGGACACGCTAATTTTGGTGGTAAAGGTTTTCTTCCTAAACCATCTTATATTCGAAACAAATCAACTACCGAATTTTCAGCATAATTTAGTAATAACTGACGAGCTTTGCGTCACCAAATGTTGAGGGTAAGCAAATAATAGAACCGGCTTATACATTTGATCCCTAGAGTGGGATCTAATGGCACGACTACGATTTCCGTGGATTTCCAAGATTGGCTTTTTTCTCAAAAGCGGCGATGGGTAGTTGTCAAAATTGGCTGTTCATGCAATTAATTAAAGAAATGTGAAAAAATAAGCAACGACTTAAACATAGCTAGTCAAGCGCTGCAAACTAAAAACATTCCAATAAACTCCGCGAACAAATTTAATGAATCAAAGAAATTTTAAAAATAAGCACATAGCTAGTCAACAGCAGCAAAGTTCAACTTCTTTAGCTGTTTTTGACAACTTCCAATCGCCAAAAACTGTCAAGGCTACCTTGTCAAATAATTATACCATGGTCAACACTACTTTGGTAATTCTGCTATGGCACAGATAATCGCATTAAATTTCAATTGATACCAATATTGACAAAAAAATCGTCTTAAATCGATTATGAGCTCTGATTAACCGATTTTCTTAGAACGCTGAAAATAGTCGAAAAAAAATCCATGATCAACTTTTGATTTTGACTACCCATCACTAATTAAGGGCTATTATCGGAATTCTACTCCCAAAAGGGCCCCTCAAACAATACTGCATGTCCATCCGATCTGTCAAGTCATCGCACATGTAGTATCGTTCGTGTGCAAGAAATCAAGGCGGATGGACATGTCCGATAGAAGTCAAAAATTTTTGACTTTTTGCTAAGTACGTCCGACATGTAGTTCCGTTTGCGTGCGCGGCCATCCAACTTAGTACATTTTGCCATTTAAATGGCAACAAATTTGCTATAATAAATGCTATATTTTGACGCAAATTTTTTTATCTTTACCTAAAATTGTGATGGCTTAGAATATTTAAAGCAAACAAAAAAAATAAATACAAATGTTCAAAACAATTAATATTAGTCTTTTTAATTGATGTTAACTCTTCGGCAGCTAAAAAATAATGAAGTCTATCCAAAGTCTATCCGTCATGTGCGATGTGTGTGAGGGCAACGAAAAAAGCCCCGTTACTTTATCGAACTACATGTACGTCCGTCATGTATCATCGTTTGAGGGCCCCTTTTTACACGATGCTCGTTTGCTCGGCGTGCACATGGCCGTGCAACATGGCAGAATAACCAGATAGATGCAATTCGGAGAGCAAAAAACGAGAAAAACGAAAGCAAAACATTGGCTTAACTATAATGTTACTATTGAAAATTTATGTTTATTCGTTCAGCCATTGGGATGTACAATTTACTTGTAACCGTGAAAATTACTTGAGTACCCAGATTTTATGTATGAACATGTAAAAACTAAACAAAAATCTTAAAAATTTCATAAAATGAGCCGTATTTTAAGATATAATACATAATTTATTGTAGTTTGGCCTTAAATGAAGCAAATGAAAGTTTACTTTTAATATAATTTTCATTCAACTACTTATTTCGATTGTTCAGTAACCAATTTATTTGTGTAGCTATGTACGGCTGATTTAAACTGTCAAAATATATTTTGATCAGTGAAATTGCTGTTAGAAAACATAAAATTTATTTAATGAAATCGACGATTGTTTGCTAATTTTATCGTGCTGGAACAGAAGCTAACAATTAATGAACTGTTTCCGAATTATCGCGACGGGAGGAAGTTATAGGCAGTACAGAAAATCCATTGTCAAAACTGAATATATAAGTAATTAAAAATTTATAACATTTTCAATACAGCTCATTTTGACGTTATGGTTACGCCTTTGTTATTGGCCACATTCAGCGCAGACAACAGTTGGCAGCTGTTGTGTAAAAATTCGCTGAATGCTACAAATTTGGTAGCGCTAACTAATACTGATAAAGTAGCGAACGCCTTTTAATCGAGCGAACAAATTCTATGCTACATGAACACAACTGTTTGCTTAACTGTCAGATGCTGTTACTGACGCTTTAATAAACGCAGAAAGAACGCAGCAAATTTAAGTGAGAAACCTTTGCAATTGAATTAAATTTACATAAAAATGAAATTGAATCTAACTTCTGACGTGTAGAGTAGCAACACATTCAGAGAAAAACATCGTGAACTAAGGTAGCGCTACCATTACAGTTCACAACAGTTGTCTGCGCTGAATGCGGCCATTGTTTTGTTGTCGAAGAGAGCGTATTTCTAGTGCATCTACCTGGCTATTCTGCCATGGCCGTGCAATAAAGTTGTTGTTGTTGTCGCTTAATCAGTGATGGGTAGTCAAAATCAAAAGTCGATCATAGATTTTTTTTCGACTATTTTCAGCATTCTAAAAAAATCGGTTAATCAGAATAGATTTATGTCGACTTTTTTGTCAATATTGGTATCAATTGAAATTTAATGCGATTATCTGTAGCTTTTGTATGCCACTTTTATTTTATACTTCATAGTTCGTAAGTTACGACATTATTATTTTTTGAAGTGAAAACTTCTTTAGGCGCGTAAAACAATTTTGGTAGAGGGTGAATCTTTGATTTGAGTCATCGTGATTTTCCGAGGAACTCTCGTCATCAATAAAGACAGCGAAGCGAGTAGGTTTCTAAATGACGCTCTTGGATCTTGACTACCAGGCGCTCAGCAAATGTAGCAAGCAACCATCAATAAGTTCCTCTGCTGACGCATCATTCTTTCCCCTCCCTTTGCTCCGCTGCGAAACATTAGCTGCGTTTTATTCGTTCTGGTTTAACCAGTGAACGAATAGATCGCATTAGTTAAAGTTTTGTAAGTTTTGTCTTAGACCGTTTGGGGCATTGTCGCCAAATGATATGACCAAACGGCTGATTGCAAAACAATACCATTACTGCTTCTGACCGCTTGGGGCATTGTCGACGATGATATGACTAAACAGCACAGATGTTTCTTTTGCCAGCATTGGGTGACTAAGAAGGGTTGTAAACCAAACTCTTACTTGCGAGTGCTGCCACAAACTAAAACAAATAGCGACATCTATAGAGCCGTAGCGAAAAAAAAATAGTTCAACGAGATGAACTAGCTACTGAGCAAGTTCATCTTTTTGTTAGGTTTCTGAATGTTATTTAGAACCTATTTGGTTTAACCAGAACGAATAAAACACGCCTATTAGCTGCATTCCCGTGGCACTAGAACAGATCAAATCTCAGTAAAACAGCGTTAGTTCAACTTTATGTCAATTTGTCATCACAGTATTGAAACAGCTGTTTTAAGAACAATGACAAAAGAAAACAACAATACCAAAACGCAATACCAAAAAATAGGAAAATGAATAATAACTTAGATTTGCCAACTATGTTCGTTTTGATAAAAAATGCTTGAAGTTTGGCAGCATTTTAAGATCAGAAATAGAGCTAGAAATCGATCTCGTTTTAATTTTTGTTTTAGTTTTGTGAATAAAATAGAGCCACGGCTTAGAACAACGACCACGGGAATGCAGCTATTGAATGTAACTGTTCTTTTCAATGTATATGTAGAGCTAGCTGTAGGCTAAAATAAAGTAAATTTAAAATTTTTGATATTTGCTTTTTGTTTGACTGGCCATGAAGTCTCTTTTAATGCCTCCACTTGAGATCTTGCTATCAGGCAAACAAAAAATATAGCAAGCAAAGTGCTGTTTATTTTCCGCCGCCAATTCGGTTTATCCCTTCTAACGTTGCGCACCCGATGTGATACTGCTCTTCTCTGTTCGTCGTTGTAGTAGATTTGTTTGGTAATTGTTGTTGTAAATGTATTTTAGTTCAGCTGCAGATCTACATATACATTGACAGAAAAACAGTAAATATCCTTCATGATTTCTTTTTGAAGGAACGATTTGTCAGCAGATAACTTGTCTAATTTTGCCATGCTTGCTGCATTTGCTGAGCGCCTGGTAGCCAATATCCAAGAGCGTGTATTTGAGTTTCATGACCAACATAAAAACATTTGAAGTTTTATAAATATCGCCAGCATATTCTCTGACTGGGACCATGATATGATAAGTAATAGGTAGGAGTAACATTTCGTGTTTCGACCATCGAATGTCAAACAAAAGAAAACAAAATAGAGAACGTGTGTCACACACATTGGCCACATTCAGAGGAGTCACCTGTTGTGAATGGATCATTTAACTGTTTAAAAAAAAACAGTTGCCAACTATTGACTCCACTGAAAGCTGCCAATGTGTGTGACACACGCACTTTATATTGTTTTCTGTTGTGTGAAGTTCGATGGTCGCAGCTCGTGAGAAAATAAGTAGTTGTCAAGGCTACCTAATAATAATTTTATCATGAGTGGGACTGCATCGTCCAAAATTTTTTTATTTCTTATTTCAGCTACCATAAGCCTATAAGCTACCTACCATAAGCTACCAAACAGTGAATATAATGTAAATGAAATTCAATGAAATTCATGTATATACAAATTTTATATATGTATACGTATTTTAAGTGTATATTAATTATTTCAATAAGTTTAATTTATATTTTTGTTTGTGTTTTACTTTGTTTTTTATATTAAAACCCATAATTTAAAATATACTGAAATGATAAAAGATGAAAATAATGTGGGATGTACGGATGAACCGAATTGGGGCAGAAAATAAACTGCACTTTTCTTGCTATGTTTTCTGTTTTCCTTGTAGCAAGATCTCAAATGCAGGCATTAAAAGAGACTTCAAGACCACTCAAACAAAATATCATATATAAAAAAAAGAAAATGGATTTTATTTAAGCTACAGCTCTACATATACATTGAAAGAAAAAAAATTAAATATCCTTTTTGAGGATTATTTTTCATTCAACAATGCTCCCTGTATTTTATTTTTATATCAACAATATTCAATTTAAATGTAATAATATAGTTTGGTGTTATTATAAAATTAAATATAAAATTTTTTTCGGATTAGCATGAAAATTCTTATATAGCAGTAAGGCGGTCCATGGCAGGACAAAGTCTTCCAGCGAGCACTAATATTTTATATATAGGCTTTCGCTTCGGTCGGCAGTCCCCTCACTGCTATACTTTTTTATATAATTAGATCTCTCAAAACATTTTATGTATGGATAAGTTCGAAAATGCATCATGATGCGTAAACTGCTGTTGAAACACAATGTTCGAAAAAGGCCAATTTTTCATCACTGCAAACGTCAAACATTCTAAAATGTAATTTTCTATCAAGCGACACTCATCATTCGCAACGAAGAAATTCACGGTGCAGTTTGGACGCTTGAAAGAGGGCAGTTGTGCGCATACTGCAAATCGTGATGCATTTCCGAAGAGAACCTACATCAAATTTAGCACATAAGCTTTAACCTTTTATATAAACTTTAAATATAAAATTTGTAAAAATTTAATTATACCAATGCCTACCTCCCATCCGAAGTGGAAATCAGTAAAAATCCTTAAATTCCACAAAAATTATAACAATGGCTTCAAGTTATGCAAATTAATTTTTTTCTTAACTATGCGCTCGATGTTTGAAAGTTTGTTAAAAAATCGCGCTCATGTCCGAGACAAAGTGATGTCTTCATAATAGCAAAATCATTATAAATTAAAAAAAATAATGAATTAAGATTGTGAGCTTTAGATCAAGTAAGTTTTCAAGAAGGCAACATCAACAACAACAACAATAAGTTTTCAAGAAGGCAACATCAACAACAACAACAACTCTGTATAGAGTCAATCACTTAGCTGACTAGACAGTCTGTTTCGGAAATCGCTACATTTTCCTCTTCAGTAGTCCTTGAGTGATAAAGCTGTGATCAACTCACTGTTTAAACTAGCATATGAATGTGCAGATTTTGGAATTCATTCTTATGAATTGTATGGCTGCTAATCATATGACGTTTCAAAGCAGTAGGCTATTTATAGATCACCGCCATCAACTCTATCAAGGGTTGCCATCTGTTCTAGTTGCTTCTTCATGTATTTCAATATTCATTGGTGTTCGATAGTTTGTCGAAATGCACCATTTATAGATCATCCAGCTCACAATCTTCTGACGACTTTGTAACAATTAACTATTTTTTATTATTTACACGACTTAAAAAAATTCAGTAATCCTTGACAGATTTGCACTGCTTGATGGAGGGGATTGCAACGACGATACAGCGATATCCCAGCAACGGCCTAAGGGGTCCAATTATAATAGAAGTAACGTAATGTGGTCTAATGTCAAGCAGTGCGTTCTTTCACTTTCTTATACAATTGATTACAATAAACGTAACGTAATGTAACGGGAAGTAAGGATCCGTTGAATTTTGCAACTAAAGTTCAGAGAGCAACTAAACATTGAGGTTAGATTCGACTACGGCGCTATTTCATATTGTTGAACTACGCTTTTTGTTGAGTTTTCGTTATAAATATGATAGTTCTATACATCCAAAGCTATGAATGACGAAGTTTTTATTGAACTTGTACGGGAACGTTTAATTATTTACGACAAACAACTGCCTGGCTACTGCCTATTATAATGCTACAACGTATTCTTACATTTCTTCCCGTCCTGATGGCAGTTGACAACATTTCGTACATTATATTACGGCTATTATAATTCTACCTTAACTATTAAGCTGGCTTTCCAACCCAAACAGCATAACGAGATCTCATTGAAGACTTTTCCAAATAAATTTCAATTTTATTTGTTCTGCTGCTTTGGTATGCAAAAATGAGATAAATAAAATTGTTCTGAATATTCGTTGAATGATGTTTATATTATCTGCAATCCATTGCAAAACAAAATAAAGTTCTACTGACGCGATTGTTTTCAATCGACGCGATTTTGCCAATTATTTCAAAGCTAAACTCGATGTCAAATTACTAGATAATTTTGGGAAAAAGTCGGTTTTCGATTATATTCGAAATCGATTTACCCATCACTACCTTAAAGAAATATGAGCTGGCAGCATCGCTTTGCTGTTTTCTTTTTTGACAGCTTGGGTTGTGTGCTCGTGTTGGTTCTAGATTTGGAGTGTCTAGATTTGTAGTTTAAGTGCATCCTGGTCAAAATGTGGGACTTGTCAGAAACAAATATCGAAGATATAGAAGATCTTATATCAGCCGACGATATCAAACCCCGCGAACGATATGAAAACAAGAAAAATGTGATGATGAGACCTAAGAAACGTGCCCAAATCAAAATCAATGGAGACGCTGAATCGCCAGCAGCCACACAAATTCAAACCGAAAAAATAATACACGAAAGCATTATTCCGGGCACTCAAACGGTGTACGTCAAAACCTGGGGATGTGCACATAACAATTCGGACTCTGAATACATGGCTGGGCAGTTGGCCGCCTTCGGTTACAATCTAACTAGTAACAAGAACAATGCTGACCTATGGTTGCTTAACAGTTGTACCGTCAAAAATCCTTCAGAGGACACGTTCAGAAATGAAATTGAGGCTGGTGTGCGAAATGGAAAGCATGTTGTTTTAGCTGGTTGTGTGCCGCAAGGTGCGCCCAAGACAGACTATATGAAGGGACTTTCGGTGATTGGAGTGCAGCAGATTGATCGCGTTGTGGAAGTAGTAGAAGAAACGCTCAAGGGACACAGTGTCAGACTGCTGCAGAACAAGAAACAGAACGGAAAACGTATTGCTGGTGCAAAGTTATCGCTGCCCAAGGTGCGCAAGAATCCTTTAATTGAGATCATAGCCATCAACTCAGGTTGTCTAAACCAATGCACCTACTGCAAAACAAAGCATGCACGCGGTGAGCTAGCAAGCTATTCACCGCAGGAAATAGTTGATCGTGCGCGCCAAGCATTTGCAGAAGGATGCTGTGAAATTTGGCTCACATCCGAAGATACTGGTGCCTATGGTCGCGATATCGGTACATCGCTGCCTGAACTTCTGTGGCAGCTGGTAGAAGTTATACCAGAATCTTGTATGCTACGTGTGGGCATGACTAATCCACCCTATATACTGGAACATTTAGAGGAAATAGCTAAAGTGTTGAGTCACTCACGGGTATATTCATTTCTGCACGTGCCCGTTCAGAGCGGAAGCGACAGCGTTTTGGGTGAAATGAAGCGTGAATATTGCCGCAAGGAATTTGAGCGTGTTGTAGATTTCTTGCGTGAACATGTACCCGGCGTAACGATTGCTACGGATATCATATGCGGTTTTCCCACAGAAACCGAGCAGGACTTTGAGGAAACTATGACATTATGTGCAAAGTACAAATTCCCCAGCTTGTTTATCAATCAATTTTTTCCAAGACCGGGCACGCCAGCAGCGCGCATGGAACGCATACCTGCAAATTTGGTAAAGACACGCACTAAGCGCCTTACAGAACTATTCAATAGCTACGAGCCCTACGCTGGTCGTGTGGGTAACACTTACACTGTGCTGGTAACTGAGATTTCGCACGATCGCAAACATTTTGTGGGTCACAACAAATTCTACGAGCAGGTGTTACTACCTATGCGTGACAATCTGTTGGGCAAGTCAGTGCGTGTACGCATCACAGGCATTACCAAGTTTAGCATGAATGCGGAGATTCTGGATGCAGAGTCTGAATGGACACGGTGCAGCGTACCCGCGACACAGCACCCACGGCAAAATTGGGATAGTAAAACTTCACGAATAACTCAATATCTAGGCTATGCAGTCATCATTTGCTTTATTGCCTTCATTTTACAGTTATTGAAAAAGTTTCTCAAGTAACGAAATAAATAAAAAGAACAGTTTTACATTACATCTTTATACTTTTATTTGTTAATCACAATATCATTTAGTTAAACTTTTATTTAAATTTAAAACAAATGCGAAAGAAAATTAGGCTTAAATAAATTTTTAAATAATTTGACTTGATTTGAATAAATTTAAATAAAATAATTCAGCACGCGGCCTAGCTGATCATGCAAAATAAGTAGTCGTAAAAGCTAATTCTTTAAACTTTCTAGTCTTAGGCTGAATGGACAAAGTGGAAGCAGTCGGGCGCAGGCATGCTTCCCAGCCATACACTTTTCATTAAACTTTGCCACAATTACAAGCAATTTTAAACTTAATTTATTGGTTTTAAAAATAATCATCCGATGGCTCTGTGCCGAAATATCGATCACCAAAATTACCAATACCGGGTATAACATAGAATTTGTCATTGATCTCCGGATCTAGGGCCGATGTCACGATTTTAACCTATAGAGTAAAAGTAAAATTTAAAATAATTTCTCTTGATACACAGAACGAGGAACTCACTTTTGGAAAGGCATAGGCAATCGAATGCACACCTATTTCCGCCATCAGCAAAGAAGCTAGTATTATATTTTCTTCCGGAACATCGTGATCGAGCAGCACACGTATGGCCATCATAGCTGCTGCACCCGTAGCTACAGTTGCATCCATAAGTATGACCTTGTAGTCTTTGATGTCCTTCGGAAGACGCAAGTAATATAGTTCGGGCTCGCCAGTTAATTGATTTGTTTGAATTAGAATCTTTCCAATCCGTATGTCTTTGCAGACATCACAAACAGCCTGCTCCATGGTTTCGCCGGCACGTAAAATTGAGACACCACAAATCTTTTTATGTGACATGCGTTTGCCTATAATAAAAAGAAAAAAGAAAAACGATTCAGCATACATACATTTTTTTTAATAATTACATATTAAAGTTTATTATTATTATTGAAATTTCATATCAATCATTTTTGGAATCAAATTGATCTTAAGATACAATTTTTGACGTGACAACGAAAATTAAAAATTAACAAAGAATAGGTGCCATTAAATGTTAATCTATGAAATGTTGGTTAAGGCCCTTGTCTCGCTATTAAAGAAAAAGGCTATTAATAGTTGTTTGGTAAATAAAACATATTATTGAAAATTTTGAGCGGTGTGTTTTACACTTTTTATATATGTACTATAGGCTGGGTCGATTTGCAAACCTATGTTGCCTGGGCGATTTTCGGATCGAGCATGAAAAGTTGGGAGGCGATAGGGGTGTACTTTACCCAATCTTCAATTTTCTGAATTTTTTTTAATAATATTTTTTAGAATTCGTGCCATTCATTACTTTTTTTGGTATTGATATTTTGATATTGATAATTTTGTGAATATAAGGTGGATAGCTTCAGTGGTTCAGACGTGGTCAAAAATACATACGCGCCAACGTTAAGATGTATTAAAAATTTTGTGCATTTTTTTTTCTTTAGGAATTTTTGACGACACATTTTTGTATAAAAACGCATAAATGTGAGACTGGTTTCAGGTTGAATCGGGTACGAGGATTTCATTTCTGGCATCAGTTTTGTTCTAGCTGTGCATGTTTATATACAAGAATTTTTTTTAAAAAAATTCCTAAAGAAAAAATTTACAAAATTGAAGATGTGATAGGGTAAAGTACAACTTATCGCCCATTTTTTTTAAATAATTTTTCATGCCGGATCCGAAAATAGCCCAGGCAACATAAATTTTTTTACCTCCATACAAATCGACCCAGACTAATCTTATATATATTACGCAAACGCAAATTTTGTCCGGCGTAACTGGACTTTTTATTACTTAAAAATTTATATATTTTAAGTTATAGTGAGTTAAAGTTTGCAAATAATGTTGATTTTTTATGATTTAAATACAAATTCTAAATGTTTGATAGTTTAAATCATATTTGATTTTATATATAAATTCTAGTTGTTTGATAGTTTAAAATCATTTATTGAGCTTTAGGTCTTTGGTTTGCAGACAATTGTTGATGTTATGTTGCTTTTTCTCTTAACTTCAGCATTTTTCAACTTTAAATCAAGAAATACTCTTATTTCTGTATATTAAAAATAAATTTGGGTATGAAATTAAATATGCTAACATTATATTGTCGTTGCGCGTGCAATACCGCGTATATTGCAAAAAGGCCAAAATTAATTTCATTTAATTTTTATCAGTTGAAAATCTATTCAATAGCAAATAAAATCTAGTATGTTTGATTTTGGCGTTTTAACGCCACACGGGTTTACTACTTTTTTTTTTTTACTTTTTACCTGTCGAAAGTCGAGAGAGAGAAGAACATGCAAAATGTTACTCTCTATTATATTATAATCACTTGAAGTTACCACGGGAACAGACCTACACTCAGAAAAAACTAATAGTGAAACTGTTAAATCCCATCCAACAGATGAGTTTTTGAAATGAACAGTCTGGACTGTTGATAAAATAACTGTTTTACTCAATTCTCATTTGAATTTTTAATTGTCCTGCACTAGGATGGCTGATATCAGTACATATTAACATAAAAGAAAAGAAAATTCAGTTAGGAATTGAGTAAAATAGTTATTTTATTGACAGTTCAGACTGTTAATTTGAAAAAACTCATCTGTTGGATGGGATTTAACAGTTTTCACTGCTAATCTCTCTGTTTTTTCTCTGAGTGTATTAACAGTAGCTCCTATTTTGGCAAGGAGCTGTTGTCTTATCGTGGTCTTCAACCCCTGGTACTCATCACAATTCTATTTTTAAAACAGGTTTTTCAAAAAATGATAAAGTTAAAAATATTTTTAAAAATAACAGAGTATTGAATTCAACGAAAACGCTTTATCTGTCGATGTTATGTGAATAAAAATTGTACATGTGCTGATATGGTCTAATTCAAGCATTTTGCAGAAAGAGCAAGAATGTTATCGATCGGAGAATATTGACGACAGATTCTGTTAAAAATATTATTTGGAAACTGTCCACATAGCCTTTTTTAAACCGATCCAGTTTCCAGTACCGAAATCATATACACCTAATCCTGATTTTACACGGTCTTTTTTTACACGATTTTGAAATAACACGGTCGACAGAAATAAACTTATCCTGTTTTTACACGTTATTTTTAAAATAACACGACAAAACTTATCCTGTTTTCACACGTTTCTTTTTAGACGGACAAAAGACTCCTGCGGGAGTTTCATTATTCGGTCTGTATTTCAAATTTTTTCTACATTTATTCAAGCTCGAGACCATTTTGAAAATTTAATATGAAGCTAATAAATGAAAATTCATATTAGAACAAAATGGTCTTGAGCTTGAATAAATGTAGAAAAAATTATAAAATGATTATAATATGTGAAATAAAATGAATATGATATACTGAAGAACAAAATATGTGTTTGTTTTACCGAGTTATTAATTTTTGTAGTCTTTTTGAGGTTGTTGAACCAATCTAATATTTTTCCATTAGTGTGTGTTTTTTTTTACACGATTTTTTTTTACACGATATTTTCTGGAACGTATGTACCGTGCAAAAACAGGATTAGGTGTATATTAGAATGTGTAGATGCAACCGTTGTGAAATATTAATACAGGTACTTATAGGAATTTTCCTTAGCAACCTGTAAGAAGTGATCAGGTTTGGAAAATGGGGTGTGGTAACAAATGAAAATGCGTTATTTCGGAAAACAAGTAAATAACCAATTGATTAATTTTTTGTGTTATAAATATAGAAATTGGGTTTGTTCGGAGTAGCGCAATATTGTGCAAGCAATGCATCGTTATTGCTTTTCTGCACTGCACATGCACTGCAACTTTGTTTCAATGCTTTGCCAATGCACAGTAAAATAGTTTTGTAGAACAACCGATTTGAAAAAGAAGAAAAATTCTAAAATTATATTTGAAACCATAAGAAAATATCCATACGATGTTTTTTTTTAGTTTTTTTTGAATTAACCGCTCACCTAATCTAGTAAATTCCGCTCAAATAAATTCAACTTTGTATCTTTCATTTACAGCGAAAAAATTTACATTGCGCTATTTGTGCATGTAATGCAAAAATTATTTTCAATGGAACGCTTGACGCTTCCAGTGTTGCATTGAATTCCTTCATAGAATGTTATCCTTTAGTACTACTGCAATGTTGCAGACGTATGACCATGCCGAAAAAATCTCTTGTCACGTCAAAATACCCAAAACTGTGTAAATATTTAAAGGAGATTGCATACTTTTTTAAATAAGATTTAACTTCACAATAAAATAGTTTTCAACAATTTCAAAGAGCAAAGTCCTTTGAAAATTATTACCTTCGTATAATACACCCTGTGGAGTCTCCACAATGGTCTCTTTGAATGGAAATAAACTGAGAGCGTACTCTATAACTAAGCGTATAAGTCTTTTGGAATAAAAAATAAACTCATCACGTGATGTGTTACGACAGCGGATGAATGTGTGCAAGCCTTTTATTTGTGGCGTTGGATGCAACAAATGCAGCGACTCGGGCATAGGTTGATCTTTGTAAGAGTTTGCAAGAGTTTCACGTAGCTTAAATCCGCGCTGAAAAAGAAAAAAAAATAATAGTTACAGGTCCTTAGCGATTTTTTAATTGAAGCATTACCAATTGCAACTGAGTGTGTACATGTTGAACAATCAAGTGTATGGCTACTTTATTCTCGCCGCCACGAGGAACTATAATATCAGCATGTGCCATAGTGGGCGCAATATAATTGGCATAGGAGGGCTTCACCATATTGAGATACTGTTTTAGCACACCTTTGAGATCACGGCCACGTTGTGAAATATCTCTGTAGGTAATGGAATAATAAGCAGCGCTTTGATTTATCAAAATGCGGCTTAAGATATATCAATTCAATTGTCTACCTTTTCAGACGCCTGGCTAAGCGTATATCATGATCGGTATCTACAAAGATTTTCATATCGAGTAGCTTGAGTATCTCTGAGCTATGAAACACGAGTATGCCTTCAAAAATAATCACATTTGCACCGTACATAGTTTTCTAGAGAGAAGACGAAAAAGAAGTAGGCATAAAATTTATATTCCTAAAAACAAGTAGCAAGACTTACCGTCTGTGTTTCCCGAGAGTGTGTGACAAAGTTGTATATGGGCACCTCCACTTTGCGCCCTTCTTTTAGCTTCTTTAGCACATCTACCAGCAAATCAATATCAAATGCATCCGGATGATCAAAATTGTATTCATTCATCAAAGCTTGCTCGTGCTGCTTTTCATTTAAAATCTAGATGAATGCCAAAAGCAAATATAGGCATTACTGAAGATAACTTTTGACATAACAAAAGTATGATTTTACTTTATAAAAGCAGTCCATGGAAAGCAGTGTAACCCATGGTACATCCAGACTTTCTATAATCTTCTGAGCAACTGTTGTCTTGCCGGATGCGCTGCCTCCACAAATTCCTATAAACACAATAAATTTTTTACATTAAATAAGAATGTTTGTTTATAAGTTATGCCTACTACGCACCAATGACAAACGGTTCAACTTGCTGACCAGCGCAATTGTACCATGGTGGACGTCCGGCAGTATAGATGGTACGATTATTTGCACGTATTATACATTCTGATGTGTTTGCAGTTGTCTGATTGTTAACCGATGTTGTGCGTTGACGTCGTCCTGGTCGCACCGGCACCGAGCGCACTGGTGAATCTGATGAGTTGGAGCGTGAAGTTTTTGCCGGCACTGTTGTAGGAGAAGCCGGACAGCAAATATATTCCGAACTACCAATGTCAGCACTAAGGCTGGGATCGATAAAGAGTTGATCCGTTAAGTCTAAACGATCATCGCTGTAATGATCAATAAGATTTAAACATTTTAAAGCACTCTAAAGTAATATGACCAGATATAAGCAACCAGTAAGTATTGTAAATATATAGCCAATAATTTGAAATATCATGGAGAATAATGAAAAAACCAAAATAATACAATAATCTAATTATTATTTTCTGAAGGTCGTTGTTAATTTGTTGCTATCAAAATTAAAGGTGCTGATATAAGTAAGAACCCTCTAACCAATATTACGCAAAAAGGTTATCACAAAAAAAAATATTTCGGTATTTGACGTAACACTGAACCTGAACCTCAAAGTAAGACGAAAAGATTTGTGATTGAGTAATAAACCGAGTGAACGAATTTCTTATCGCTAGAATGTGAATGGGCTCAGTGCTTATTTCTATGTCTCCGCTACGTTCTTTAAATATGTATTACTAATACGCTAATATAACTATCAAGTTCGAGTAGCTGTCATAGCTGTAACCAAATAATTCAAAATAAAACCGTAAATTTCGCAGCATATATTGCATAGGAACTTCAACCAGTTGTTATGGTGTTCGAGAATTAAAGCTGATAATAAACGAGCCTCTCCATATCTCAGCATTTGGTAGGTTTTTTTGTTTGTTTTATTTTTCAGACTGATTCATAGTTTGTTTTGATAAAATTTTTAAAAAACGTCGAAGCTCTAAGTACCCTGCAGTTACTGGCACTAGTACAAAACTAGTGATTTCACTAGCCCCTTGGTAACCGGTACTAGTTTCACTTCAATCTACCTTCTTTGCATTCAACTGGTAAATTTTACACACCTATTCCCTAGTTACTTCATTAGTCATGAAGAGCTAGCTTTTTCGCAACTTTATATTTTAAAAAACAAAAACGTAGACAGAGTGATTGATATTCTTTAATCAATATATTAATTAATATTGTTTCATCCCGATATTTTATTTATGTTGCTTTATACTTCATGTTTTCTCGAATAAATTACTTTAAAGTATGTTCATCAGAATGAATTTTATGAGTTAGTCAAGACGTTAAAAACTTAAACAAGAAACCAATGAGCTAGAAATTGATTGAACTCACATTTTGATTATGCATGGGTCAAAAAAGTAGCTAGTGCGTATAGAACTATTGAAGTAGTTAGCGTGATACTTTCGATACTGGCGGGTATACTCTCTAAATTTAAACATAGTTTTCGATAATAGATTTTTGGTTTCATTTATTTTATTCGTATATTTATTTTATTGACAGTCTTGTTAAATAATTTACTCAAGAGAAAATAAAATCTTAATACAAGTACATTCATTAATAGTAAAAAAGGGTTGTTTATTTAAACAGCTGAAAGCTTAATTTGACGAATTAAGTCTAAGCAAAACAGATAATGTCTCAGTCTCAAAACTACGCCTTTCATTTTCAGCCATCTGATGAAGGTAATGTATTTTATGACATTTATTGCATCTTTATGTAAAACGAAAAGAAGGCTGAAAGTGGTGCGAGACACGGTAAGCAAAACCTTTTTCCATACCAAAAAATATTGTTGCTCGTTTCTTTCACGACGTTCAGCTATCGTTTCTTAATGCAGTAAAGATGCAGTTAATCCATAAAATGTTAAATACCGAGTTGCTAAAAATGTCAGAAAAGGACAAAACAATTTAGTTATTTACACATATATAAAAAATGGGTACTTGTGTATCGATTTATCATTTAGACACTAGACTTATGTCTAACATAATTATAATCTTATGCGAAAAATGCGACTTATTTGAAAATTTTTTTTTTTCGAAAATAGAAAATAAATTCAAAATTAAATCTAAATAAACTATTTATGAATTATTACTAATACGCATAGCCGTAGCCACGCGGGTGCTAGGGGCAGGTGAGCACCCCCAAAAAATTTCTGAGCTCCCCAAAAATGATGCAACTTTTCAAAATATAAACAGAAAAACTTATTAGGGCTATTCCCGATTACGGGCAAATAGCGTGGCATTTGCAAAATATGATGGCAAATATTTTCAACACAACAACAAAATGTACAGACTTGCATTTGCCCGACTGTGTCAAATTTGCAACACTAAAATCTCATTGCATACAGTCGAGCATGGGCAAAACTTATTTGCCAATTAATCAGCTGTCACATTTTAACCAAACGCCGCTAATAAAACAAAATTAACAGACTCTGATATGGAACTCATTTTGATAAATAATACACTTTGATAAATAATAATGAAAAACACCACAAATACTGTTCGTGTTGTTTTTTTTTCCTCCAAAACAGCTGTGAGTTTTGTTTGCAACAGTGTTCTAAAAAGTGTGCTCACAGTTGATGGCAAATATTTGGTAGGGCATGCATTTGCAAAGCTATTTGCCCGTAACTGGGAATAGCCCTATTAAATTTCCAGCTAAGCATAAGCTGCCTTTTCGAGGAAATTGGAATGCTGAAAAAAAGACTCAGGACTGTTTTACAATCTCTTTAAACACATGCTCAAAAAGGACGAAAATTTGAAGAAATGTCAAGATGCTATGCCTACCAACGCTGTATATACATCACCGCAAATACAAAATGAAATCATTAATATTATTGCAAATTATCTCCGAGAATTATCATGTAGAATCTATATATATAAAATGGAATGTGTGTTTATTTGTTTGTTTGTATCTTAAAGGAGACCAAACCTCTGGACCGATCTTCTTGAAATTTTCACAGCATTTAACTGGGACTCTGGCATGATTAATAGGATACTTTTTTCGACCACGCCCACTTTTACGCCCACTTTTTTAAAATTATGTAATTGCTCCCATATAGTTTTTAACAGATTTACTTCAAATTGTATACACATTATACTCCAGGCGAGGTAGAAATAAACATTTCTTACGCCACGTCCCCTTTCACGCCCCTTTTCATGCCAAATTTAAGTTTTAAACTTTTTGTTCTCTGTATAAATTTGTTCCTTCCAACGGATTATTTTTTATTTGGTAGTATATTGCTCTTAATACTATTAACGTCGCCATATTACTATGAACCACGCCCACTTCACAGCCGCCTTTTTTTAATTCAGATACTTACTTATGCCACTAACAATGTTTGCTTTACAAAATACTTTTTTGTAATATGTTTTTACCTAAAGTTTTATATACTTTTTATCTACAGGTAAGGTAGCCATAGATTTTTTTATTACCAAATCTCCCTTTTTCGCCCCATTTTACTTTAATTATAATTAATCTGCTTTCAATCTATATATATAAAAATGAATGTCTGTCTGTCTGTTTGTTTGTTTGTGCTTTACAGGAGGCCAAACCCTTGGACCGATCTTCCTGAAACTTTCACAGCATTTTACTATGACTCTGGAAAGAATAATAGGCTATATGAAGTTTTTATTGGACAAAGGGGCGTGTGACTGCCCATATAACCCAAAAATTTAAATCGCCATATTTTGGGAATTTTTTGACCTACGTTGATGCTATTTGGTACATATGGTATTGGCATAATTAGGAATACGTACCAGGAGAAAAGTGGGTGGGACCACGCCCTTTTTTAGGAAAATTAAAAATCTAAATATAGTCTTAACTGCTGGATCGTCATTAAATTTTCACAATAGGATATTCTTACGAAATAATAAATTCTTGACTATATAAAGTTGTGAGTGGACGAAGGGGCGTGGCCTCGCCCATATAGTCCAAAATTTAAAATCGTCATATCTTGGGCATTTTTTTAACAACGGCGGCAGTATTTGCTATATATGGTATTGGCATGAATAGAAATACGTACCAAAAGAAAAGTGGGCGGAGCACACCTCTTTGTTTGCGATATATTGGAAGCTGGACCTGATAACCGATCTTAAATTTTCACAGCGTTCAGCTTTGACTCAGGAATACTTATTACATGATAATATTTTTCGACCTGCACACTTCTGCACCTACTTTTTTACTACGTTTATTAACGGCTTTACCACAAATTTAAAATACATATTAATTAAAATAGTGGGGTAGCCCCATTCTCTTTCTTCCACCACTGTCTTCAAAACAGCTGATTTTATAATACGTGTTAATTAAAATAGAGAGTGGGGTAACCCCATTCTCATTCTCCCACAACTGACTGCGAAACAGCTGATTGTGTAATTGCTGCTTTTTGATTGGTCTAAAAATAAAAAGGGGGAGCATGAAGCAAATTACATGCGATTCAGTGCTGAATTCTAATTGGTTTACAACAAAAAAAGAGGCGAAGAATTGCAATAATTAAATTAAATAAATAAATTTTTTTAAATATATAAATACTTTTAATTTTATTTTATACGAGGGGGTAGCGAAGCCCACCGGTTTCAGCTAGTAAATTTATAAAGAGGTAAATGAGTCGTTGTATTTAACATTGATGGCAGAAAGTACGACAGATAGGAGTGGAAATGAGATATTTTCGCTTGCATTTCGGTACATTGTTCGTTTCTTTGCTTTAAAAAAAGCTGATGAAATCACTATGATGGTGCTGCTGTAAAGAGTGGTCGATTGGATGGATTGTTGATACAGGACATATTTTCATATTTTCATTACCGACTTTTTTCGACAATACCAACAAATTTAAAAAATTTTTCAGTCGCATCAACGTTCGAAAAATGTAAATGTGGCAACAGTAACGTTGGACAGGACACTACAAAGCAATTGATAAGAATTGAGTATGTAGTCCATCCATCAAAACGATTTATTTTTATAAAACACAAATAAACATAAAACATCTAAAATTATGACGTTTACACTGATCATACGCCTTAACCCGATAATTTAGAATTCGATGAATTAAAACCATTAAATGAACTCGAATTGTCATTGCCGTTCCCAAAAAAATTTTCCGCTGTCAAAACTTTTATGACCAACAAAAAATGCAAACCTAAATTTCATGAAAACATCGAGAATCGATTCGATATGGCGTTCCTCAATGACCCATCAACATTTTTCAGTTTTTTGTTTGTCAAAAGTCTGTATTCTCAAAATGCTGCAGTTTTGACAGTATTTTTAAAATACTGTTTGTCTTAAAACCTGTATTTCAATATACTGTTTTAAAAAAATTTTATACAAAATGTTTTTTACGAAAGTTCGAAAGGGACTACTAAAAATAAACTAAGGAACACAAACATTCATCCAACTTTGACAATGAACAAATTTTGGAGCAAGAGACAAACTACTGGAGATGATACACTTTGGAAATGCTCCACATCATTAACGTTCCACAAAAAAAGAGACACAACTACAAGACTGACAATGACAAGTATATAGAAAAATTCACTTGACAAGTTGACGAGAAAACATGTAGACGTGGTTCCGTTTTTTTTTTAAATTCTAAAATTGTGAATTAATGTTTAATGTTTTCAATGTTAAATGTAACTCGTTTATTTTAAAAAATTTTTGAAAAATTATGATTTTTTAATGTAGTTAGTGCTTAAAATTGTTTGTTAATTATTGTTAAAAATTTGTAACAGTTCCTGATGATGCTAGACGACGGCGAGCGAAATATTGAAAATAAAATTTTAAAAATTTAAACAAAACGTTTATTTTTAACCAAGAGATTATACCTTGAGCCCTTGAGTAAAATATCATTTATTATTTTTTAAAAAATTTTTATTTTTATTTTATAGATCAAAAAAAATTTTTGCTTAAAATATGTAATAATAGCGAACTAAAAATAAATAATTTATTTTTCAAAATGTTGAAAAAAAATTTTACATGGAAATGAAAAAACGAATACGGGATCTCGGATTTGTTAACGAGATCGTTTACGAATCGTTCTTCTTTTGGTGTTTATTGGGTTTCTACTGTTGCCTCAAACTTAAGGACGTGAGCAGCTGTGCACATTGAAAAATTAGACAGCTTTGAAAAAGTGGTAGTGGTGTGTTTATGAAAACCTAACTGCACTGCTAATTACACTCAATCGTGAATATCCCTATGGTTTTTCTTTATGATACACACATTGTAAAAAATCAAAAGTATATTTGTATATTGTAATTCGATGATGGACTTACACTCACGCGGCCGAGGTTCCAATCTCTGGATGGTGGTAATTTTTAAATTTCATTTAAATAAGGTTTCCGATTTTTCATAAGAAAAAAAATCATAATTCTCATAAGATACAAGACATAAGATAAGGAATGGTGATTTTCTCCCGTTCGCGTATTCGGAAACGGTTCAGGGAAATAACGCCCAATGAAATAACGCCCAATGAAATAACGCCCAATGAAATAACGCCCAATGAAATAACGCCCAATGAAATAACGCCCAAAATTTTGGGCTTTATTTCATTGAAACTGGACTTATTTAATTTTTCTATTTTGGGCTTTATTTAATTTTTTATTTGGGGCGTTACTTCATTATTATTCAGATATAACTCTTTTTATGTGAACTATTTGTCATTAAAATGTTAGATCAATTTCAAATTCAATTTAGAAGTACTGTAGACAGCGAAGCCGGTGTTGGACTTACTGAGGGTTGTAATCTCTAAGCAGCGGCCGAAGGCCGCCCATTAAAAAGAGAATTATATCCAGAAGTACTGTAAAACGAAAAAAGGGCATGTCCGTATAAATCCCAAATGGTTTTTTTATTTATGATATAACGATTTGCCCTTATACGAAATGTGGTTTTGAAATTCCGTACAAGGGAAAACCATTTTATCGGCCAAATAACATTTTATGTGGTGGGGCAATATTTCACATTAAAAAAAGATCCCGAATTCGGGCCCTTATTTAATTTTTCGTTTTGTGTGCATTTTTCCAGAAGTTTAGAGCCTTCCCTGCTTGCTTTTTGGTCGCGTTCAGAAGAACCACAATTGTGTTTTTTTAATATTCTGAAAATTAGGACTTAATTATTCATTTCCGTTTAGGTTTTAATTCATAATGTACATACTCCTAAATGTCAGGTTTTATTTCATCTTTTCTTTGGGTCTTATTTCACCAGGAATTAGGAGTTATTTCAACGTTAGGAATTCTTTCATTTACTGTTAGGAGTTCTATCATTAGGAGTTATTTCGCGGAGCCAAAAATTTTCCCAATTTTTTTCGAAAAAGGTTTGGGTTTTATTTTCGGTTTGGGCGTTAATTCATTTTTTTTGGGCTTTATTTCATTTTTGATTTTGGGCGCTATTTCATTTTTGTAAGCCCAAAATATTTTGGGTCTTATTTCATTTTCAGTTTGGGCGTTATTTCATTTTTTGGGCTTTATTTCATTTTTGTTTTAGGCGTTATTTCATTTTTTATGCCCAAAATGTTTTGGGCTTTTTTCCATTTTTTATTTTGGGCGTTATTTCATTGGGCGTTATTTCCCTGAACCTTCGAAAACGATTCGAAAACGATAATCGTTAACGATTAAAATATCCTAAAATGAGGATTCGTTTCAAATTCGTTTGGCTTATTGGGTTATTGTTATTTTGATATACATATGTACTTTGTATATGCAAAGGTGTAAGTAATTGTCAATATCACATTGAAAACATTGTCAATAGCACATATAACTCAGCTAAACACTGGGTTTGCAACCCGGGATATGGCAGTCACTTAACATATAGATATGTATATATAATTCGAGGGTGGGGAGTTCAACTTTGTTTTTTCAGATTGGCTCGCCTTCTCGACAAAATTGGTTTTTTATTGATTTATTTTATTGATTTTTCTAATTTGAAACATTCTAATAATTGAAGCAACTCAAATGTGAATCGGGGGAAAATTTGGTTGTTCCATACTCTAACCATATTTTTTGGTACCTTTAGTAGTTTTTTTGATACGAGCATTTACAGATAAAAAACACTTTTTTTAAGTTATTTAAACAAAAAATTAAAAATACTTTGACATCATCAATTAAGTATTTATGTAAATTTTAATAAAAAAACTTCATATTGTCTAAATCTGATATTTGGAACTACTTACTTTGGCGTTTCTTTTTTTTTTTACTTTCAAATTAGTAAGAAATATCATTTCCATTGCAGTTTTTTCAAAGTTATGATTTGACTATTTTGATGATGTCACTTTGTAAGGGAGATAGGGGTTGTTTCCATAAATTTTCTAAAATTCTAAACCCAGATGACTTTCAGCTTATGTGCAAAATATCAAGTGAATTTGTGGATTTATGTGAAATTTATGAAGGATTTGTTTTTTTTATGAAGTCACGTACTTTAGGTGTACTCCTCATTCGATTTCGTTAAATTTCATACTGAGAGTGGAAATTGGAAACTTATGTGCAAAATTAAAAGTTATTAAATTAATTTTTGTGAAATTGTAATAAATTTTACAGTTTTTTTAGCAAATTACAAAGTTCGACTTTATATTACAATATAAATCAAAGCTTATGTTCAAAATTTAAAATCATAGCACTAATTTTTGTAGATTTTTGTATCAACCGTTTTGATAAAGTCACTCTGTATAGGAGGTAGGCGTGGTTTTCATCCGAAAAGGCTCATCTTTTATTATTTTACTATATCATGGACTCGTGAATGTTACCTAATAATCTAATAAAGTATCTTATATATGTATCTAAAATATTTAATAAAGTTTAATATAAAATTATGTTGATTTTTTATATGATTTAAATGCAAATTCTAAATGTTTGTTAGTTTAAATCATACTTGACTTTGAATACAAATTCTAGTTGTTTGATAGTTTAAAATTATTTATTGAGCTTTAGGTCAGATTAGAACAATTCATTGCTCTGAGTTTTTCCAAAGAAACAACAACAATGTTTTTCAATATGAAAAGGAAAACATCACTAGCTGATTTTATTGCAATTTCGGCCCTGCTATAGGCTTCATCACAATTCTTTGTGATACGCCGTGCAAGCGAAGTTTAATATAAAAAGTATAAATAAAACGTTGTTGTTATTCGGCCTTTCTGTTGTATGTTACTGTTTTTAAGTTGGGCTTTGGCCGTAAATAAAAATTTAGAAAATCAAACATATACAATAAAAATAATTACGCACTTGCAACAAAATCAAACAACACTTTAAAAATTCTTCACAGCAGGACCAAAAGTAAAGTAGAAGACATGGACAAATGCAATCTGGTTTACGAAATACAATGCACAGGTGACGGGTCTGACATATGCAACAAAGTATATGTTGGCACAACAAAATTAAAATTAAAAACGAGACTAGCATTACACAAATCTGACTTAAAGTCCAATCATGAACACAAAACAGCGCTTGCGGCCCACTGTTTGCAAAACAACCACTCACAGAATTTCGCAACTACAAAAATACTGCAACAGGAGACGAACTACGCGAGGAGGTATACACTGGAAATGCTCCACATATTAAACACACCAACAATAACACGATTGAACTATAAAACGGACACCGACAATTGTTCTCATATTTACAAATATTTGACTAAACATAAACACGGTGGATGATGAAGGTGGCAAACATCTGGTTTCGATGAGGCTTAGGGGTCGTCCATAAACTACGTTACTGATTTTCCGGTTTTTTTACCCCCCCTCCCCCTGCGTTACTTTTCGTAGTGCTTTTCAAAACCCCTCCCCCCCATAAAGTAACGTGACATATGTATGAAATTAATTCATTCGAATGATTATGTATTTTGACTAGCTCTGACAGTTTTCACTAGTATTAGTGACTAGTATGACTAGATACATTAAAGGAACAATTGGAAAAAAATCAGTAATTAATATTGTCTGTAAAAGCTATTCCATCTGCGATCCAAGATTCGATGCTCTCAATCACTGGGATAGAAGAAGCTGGTAGCTTTGTTGAGGATTCTTCAAAATAGAATTTTTTACGGATTCTATGTCGACCCATTCAGGTGAATCCTCATTTCTAACGCAAAGAAATTCACCTGGTCTTTGACAGAGTACCCTTAAAGGCTGCACCCGAGCTGCACCAAGTTCTGTGTTTTTGTGTAAATGCTTTCTGAAAATTGATTTATTTAAATAGTATTTTTTATTCCGATTTATTGTAAACGATATAATACAAACTTATGGCAATTCATAGAAGTTTTAAAAACGAAATACAAGCCGCAGGTAGGACACGACCTTGAACCGATTTCTTCTTTCTGAGAAGGACAGTACATGTCATACGGTATCTCCTTTGATCAAGAACATTCAGGCCTTAACGTCAAAGCCTGTCGCAAAAGCAAAGACCCAAATTTTTCAGACGTGTGCTGAGATGGTGAAGGAATACCATAAGGTTCCTGTGTCGAGGGAAAAGGTGGTGGAAGAAATCGTTGTTACAAAAGTTAACCATCAATTTAGACAATCAAACATAAATATGTAAGGTTAAAATTTTTTGAAATGATTGTTATTAATTAGAGGTTTTTCGTCGATTTTTTTAATTGTTGGTAACGTTACAATATCTTAACACCTCCCCCCCTACCGTTACTTATCGTAGTGCATTTCAAAACCCCTCCCCCCCTAAATTGGTAACGTAGTTTATGGACGACCCCTTAGCACAATAAGCTTTTTCAGTTCTTAAAAATAGTTAAAAATTCGTTTGCGATGTTTCAAATAAATAATTTATAAATTTTTCACGTTTTTTATGGTAATTTTTGTGATTTTCTTGTGTTTACATTGTGATTAATGTTATGCGTTTTTCTTGCATATTTTATAGTCCTGATGAAGGCCCACAAAGTGAGCCGAAATATCGTGTAATAAAAACAAAAAAAGATAAAATTAATTGTCTTTTTATTTACGGCCAAAGCCCAACTTAAAAACAGTATAAATAAAACCTTTTTTAAATCCACAGAGAAAAATTTTGCTGAATTTTTTGAAAAATTCGAGTTTACTGAAGTTAAAATATTTATTTAAAAGATAGGATGGGTACATAAATTAGGTGGCCTCGAAAGTCTAGTGGTAGCGTGCTTGGCTGTTACCCAGGGGAACCTGCTTCGAATTTTGTGAAAAAGATCGCTTGATTTGACTGAAGAAAAGGACTCATAACGTCCGATTTCTTCACCGAGTATTAGCGCTACAACACTTCCCTCAGATTCAATACCATATGTTAATACTATTTTTTGCCACACTAAGAACATTCTTCACAAAAAGTTTCACTTGATTTCTTTCTGTACACCTTCCAACTAACTATCACCCATCTTCCAAATCAACACAAGATTACACATTTAAAGGGGGCATCCCCCGAACGTTGGTTCAATCTCAACAAAAAATCTTCGAATTTGGCCATTATTTTTTAGATATGAATAAGCGAATTTTATAGCGATAACTTAAAAATTACTACTGCAATCATGTTCAAAGACAGACGGGCGAATCAATTCAGTAATGCGGCATAAAAATTATCCGATCGAGATAAGCAGTATCTATTAATTTGGGTAATAAAATTTGCAATAACAAAAATTAGTAGTAGTAGATGTAGTTTTTTTCATTTCTGGCCTGATAAAGTTGCCAGAATGACAAAAAATTAAAAAACAGCAATTTCTTTCAAATTGTCTTGGATGTAGACCAAAGCAGCAGCTTAATTTTAGTTGCTGATAGCTCAAAGTGTTTTATTTGTTCTTCACTTTAATACCCAATAATCAAATAAAATGTGGTGGTCCTAACCTATTGGAAGAGTGCGTGGTCCGTAAGCTAAAGAACCGCTGTTCAAACCCCAGTTCAGACAGAATGTTTTTCAATTGAATTAATAATGGTATTCAATTAACGACGTAAATATACTAAAAGCATAAAGCTATAAGTTTATGCTAAGCGCTCCCACGAACCCACCCTGAATAAAAACCAAGTAAATTGCTTAATTGTATTGAAAAAAAATTGCCGTAACAAAATTATTTTAAACTTTACAGAAATTTTAGATTCATTACTAGTAAGTGCATTTTTTAATTTTTTAAATTTTTACCTTAAGCTGCGTATGTTTAATCCCTTTCAATTTAGTATTTGCATATTACGCTGCTGTAAGCTTACCGAACATACGCTGTTTACATCAACAATACGGCATTCATTGAATACCACAAATATTTCTGTTCGGCCGCCACCTCTCTGCAGATAATGGCGAACCTCAGAGAGTAAAAATTGCCATGTAAAGTTTATTGAGAACATAAGCCGTTCGGAGTCGGCATAAAACTCGTTGGTCTAGTTCTCAATAATTTGTGTTCAAACATTAAATAACACGCACAACACAATTGATCAATAGAAGCTCGGTCAAAGTCCTTCCAAGAGTTGAAATGGCCAGTTTATTTTTATTCTATAATCAATTTAGGCATTAGGCTCTCTAACAGCACTCTAACACTCTAACAGCCCTATTCTGGCAAATTAACAAATTGTTAACCAGTATTTTGAATATTTCCATGTGTTTGTTGTTTTCAATACAAAATTTAAAGCTCAAAAAACAAAACTTTTCAATGAAATTGTCAATAACTGAAAAGTAGTTGACAATTTTTATCAACATTTTTTATTTTAGAGCTTCAAATTTTGTTTTGAAATAAAAAAATTACAACAAACACATAGATATATTTAAAATACGGGTTAACAATTTGTTAATTTATCAGAATACGGCTGTAAATATATTCGAAATTATACATAATAAGTGAATACATAATAATAATAAACTGCAAATAAACTCAGGACATCACTCACTTTAGTAATTCTTTCCGTTGAGCTAATCAATAGCAAAAAGTTTATACCTAATACCACTAATATATAATTAAATGTAAATACCAACAGTAATGATAGGAAAACCTTAAAGCAAAATCTGTTTTATTAAAAAAATTATAATTATTTAATTATTTTGATAAAACACGACGTCTGAGAAAACAATTAATCAGTGGCGAAATATTCAATGATATGTCAACAAGTTTACTGCTAGTTTTTACCAAGCAATCTAGCTTCATTTTGAAATCTGCAAATATAATATGTTTTGTTAGCAAACAATTTGCTGTTTAGATTCATATAATTAATCGTAACCTACATTTTCTCTTCAGTAGTCTTGAGTGAGCTTTGACCAACCCACTATTTAGGTTCCATGGTTGTTGTCTTCTTTCATAAATTACTTGACCTAAAGTTCTAAATTTGCTGTTTAAATTTTTATTGGCTGTACATTTTTTATTTCTCTTTTAACAAAAAAGTGTTATTAAAACTCAAAGCAATAGTGCGCATTTTGTAGTTATAATGCGTATCCGTCGTTATAGAGGCTAAAATGGATTAAATTATTTTCTATGTTATAAACTGTAGCGACTACCTCAGTTCAACACTCAGTTCATAAGTTTTTTGAGATGAATGTCAAAAAACAAGATAGTTGTATCACTACAGTTTATACCAAAAATAAAGGACAGGACGAAAAGTTATGGCCAAACAACTTTTTTTAACACAAAGATGCATTCATGGTTTGTTTAAAGGCTGTATATAATTGTTCTTAATTAATTAAAAGTTTATTCTGTTGATTAATAATTTAATGTTGGTAAATCTTAAATACAGTGAAAACTAATAAGTTGTCTTTTGTTATGAGCTCATACTGGGATTGGATAATATCCATAGGGGATTATTCGGTTGAATGAACCTTACTAGATATATAGGAATCGAGCCTCAAAGGTTATATATATATGACGACGAGGAAAGGAGTAATGCTGTGTCAATAACAGCTAAAGTCTGATTTCTAAGTTAAGAGAAATATTGCTTGCTTTAAAGTTTTCAATCGCCATATAGAAACTCCAGATTTTGTGTTTATAGTGATATATACGTGGAATACAGCTACATCAAAAACTCAGTTCTGTCTTAAGTCGACCTAAGTCGACTAAGTCGACACAGAATTAAGAAAACTAGTATCTCCTACAGTCGAAATTCGGCCAGCTATCTGTAAAGTGAGCAAAAATTAACACTAACGTAGCGTATGTTAAGGCACTCTAGCGTACCTTAAACAGATTTAAGAAAACAGAACATTCAAGATGCATAGCGAGATGACAGCACTCGTTTGTCATTTTTGTAGCGTTACAGTTTGTGTACTTTACTTAACATAAGCCCTTTACTATAATCGTATAAAAATTAACACAATTTCTGTCATTCCGTAGCTGCACTGGAAGAACCGCTTAGCAAAAATTTTCTCAAAAGAGCTTATATCGTTCCCGAATTAACCTACAAAGGAATAAAATGTATGAGCTTGTTCTATTATAAATCCTGCCAATATTTCTTTCAAACATATCCACCCTCTTTCAGTCAGCTTTTTGGGAACCCCACTCCCCCAAAAAACTCAATAAATAAATAAAACCCCCAAAAATAAATAAAATAAATAAACCTCCAGAAGAAAATTGAGTTCAAAGTTTCGCATTTGTACTGAAATCTATACTACGTCAAGCTTTGGGAAGAAGTTATTTTTTAAAATAGCCGCAAACATGGTTGTCGAAAATGCGACATTTCACCTTCATCCGCTCATCTTTTCAGTTCATAGCTGTTATACTCCAGAGGTGATTCTTAGATGAGTCAAATGTATAAGGGATGGCTATTATGTTTTCAACCTCAACATTTATTTTAAACACATATCTACCTCTCATGGTTTATCTCATGATTTAGCATTTTTCAGAAAGCAGAATTTAATTTTTTTTCTGGGTTCATTTTATATTGTTGAAAAGGTAGTTTTGCTAGCTTTACCTTTTGCCTTTAAATTATTTTATTTTGAATTTTTAAATGATGTTCTTCGAACCCCTACTTTAAAATCAATTACCTTACCAAAAGGGGTGGAACCCCCAACCACCAAAATTTCTCAGAATTATTCTTAGATTTAAGTCCCTTTAATTACCTTTCCAACGATAGCTTAAAATTAAAATTCGGTGAAGAAACTCCTTTGTTAATAAAAAGAACATTTGTGTTTAGATCTTTAAATGATCATATCTCATTAGCCCATTAATATTGCTGAAAAGGTAATTTTACCAGCTTTAAGAAAACAATTATTTAAAATTTTTTAATGGTATTCTTCAAACCTCTACTTTGAAATCAATTACTTTATTACCACAAGGGATGGAACCTTCAACAACCAAAATTTCCAAAAATTATTTTTAGAATAAAGTCTGTTTAACTACCCTTTTCAACGATAGTTCAGATTTTACAGTCGTTTAGAAATGTTTGAGACATGAATTTTCGTGAAAATCAATTTTCGACTTTTTGTCAATTTTGTGCACAACCAAATTAAGTTTGTTATTTCAGTCAGATGGTCATAAGTTGGCCGTAATTTTTTATTTTACGGTACGTTTAAAATGTAATTGCGGTAAACCGTTATTTTTCTTAATCAACGACTTTTCATAAAAAAATACGTTGTACTGAGAAAATCTATAGTTTTCGAGACATCGAAATAGTTTTGATATCGAAATAACTGGAATTTTTCATAATTTACTATTTGTAAGAAATTTTACCACTACAACATATATTCACACTTGTTACATTAAATAAATTCTTATTGTAGGGTATCCGTAAGAGATGGCGAAAAATGACTGCATCATTTTTTGCACATCTTATCAATGTCTAAAATTCAATCTTACATCATGTTGTTCCATCTCTTTTAAGAAACGCTCTTTTTACAATTATGGTCACCAATCTAAAATCCAATTATACTGTGCAAGCCTTCTCAGCCAGACTGAAATTTCTTACTGAAATAAAAATATAAGTTCAATACTCATATTTCGGCTCATGTTTCTACACATCTATGGTGCAGTATCTTTCGAACGTTATACGTTTCATTATACTTTTTCAAGACCAAATAAGAGACATAAACCATTTTAAATAAAGATCATAGCCTTTATCATATATGCTCACAGAAAATTTTTCCATCAGAAAAGTGTACTCAAATTGCCACGAAAGACCAAATAAAACCTTATATTTGCAAAACAAGAGGTATCTGTAGTAATTCAGAAAGTGTAATGACCTGTTTAATTTGTCTTTTCTTCCAAAAAATACTTATTTGCAAAGAATCAATAACTTATGATGCGCAAGCATATTAAAACTATTTGATACCTCTTTTTTCACATTAGCATGCATCCTAAAAACCTCCATATTAGCCACGTTTCGCACTTAACGCGCAGCCAACACTGCCAACGTAAAACCTACTCATTACTTCTACATACAAATCGTACCTCATTCCCAGTGGGCAATTGGAGGAGTCCCAAGGCCTTCTAGAAGCCCTGTGTTAGGTCTTTAAAGGCCTTCCACACTCCTTGCAAACACCGTTTTATTGCTTGTATGAAATGGGAAAATTTGTTAGGCCCTCCGCTCTCCTTGCTCAAAAGAGACTTGCTAGAAGCGCTCTTTCGAGCAGTCACGTTAGAAGGAAAAGCAATATAAATATCAACTTGGAATAAAAAACGACTAACAATTTCTGATTTGAAACATGGTCCTCTCATGTGTCGGTCCGACATCTTATTCACTCGTCTAACGTGGTTGTTAAAAATCAATAGCTTATTTTGCATTAATACAAATGAAAGTAAGCTTTCGGGAGCCCGGCTTCGAGAACCAACTCGGAAACAAAAATTTTTTTGTTGTTTTTTTTAAATCTACATTTTTTTACAAACTGTTCTGTGTATTTAAAATAATTTTTTAATTTTTTTATAAATTTTCTTCATACAAAAATATTAGAAAAGACTTTGGAGTTTTTCCATATAAATATTTTCATATTATATAATATGTAATGTGTTAGTTTTCGGGAGCCCAGGTTCGAGACCCAACTCGGACAAAAAAATTTGTTTGTTGTTTTTTTTAAATCTACATTTTTTTTACAAACTGTTCTGTGTATTTAAAATTATTTTTTAATTTTTTTATAAATTTTCTTCATACAAAAATATTAGAAAAGACTTTGGAGTTTTTCCATATAAATATTTTCATATTATATAATATGTAATGTGTTAGTTTTCGGGAGCCCAGGTTCGAGACCCAACTCGGACAAAAAAATTTGTTTGTTGTTTTTTTAAATCTACATTTTTTTTTACAAACTGTTCTGTGTATTTAAAATTATTTTTAAATTTTTTTATAAATTTTCTTCATACAAAAATATTAGAAAAGACTTTGGAGTTTTTCCATATAAATATTTTCATATTATATAATATGTAATGTGTTAGTTTTCGGGAGCCCAGTTTGTTGTTTTATTTAAATCTACATTTTTTTACAAACTGTTCTGTGTATTTAAAATTTTTTTGGAATTTTTTGTAAATTTTTTCATATAAAATAATATGAAAAGAATCAGAACCTTCAAAGGGTAGGCCTTACAGAAGTACTCATCAATGCAGTGATCATGGAAGGTGTATTGACGCCAATAATAGCAGTGCTAGCATGCCTTCTTTTGCGGAGCACTTGCTAAAATGCCCACTGGGTTGTCGCCATACGAATCGACTTGATACAAGCGATAAGATAACAACGAACCGCCACTATAGAAATCCAAATTATAAATACAAACAATACAATACAGATACATAAAAATGGGGCAGAGAGAAGAGGTAGTTAAAGGTGGCAAAACAATGCCAGCAACTAACACAGAAATCGAAAATTAAACTTAAATGGTAACAAAAAATTAAAAAGTGTGAGTGAATAAATTACATGAGATGACCGTTGTTGGGCTTGGCGGATGTTAGACCGGGTGATGTTGAGGACTGCACCGATGATGACGACGACGAAGATGATGTTGCTTGTTTCGCATCATTCGCAGCCGGCGGCATCTTATACTCAGATGCAGGTGTTGAGGAAATATTTGTTTGTACTTTCAGCAATGAAGATCCAATCATCGACGAACCGTAAACTTTATAGTTTTGAATATAGGTCAAAGCAACACCGTAACATATGCCTCAATGAAAGAGCACTAACCAAATTGAAGGTTTTATAACTTTTATCAATTGGCGTTCCTTTTAATTTAACAAGCGATGTACTGAAGCGTGAGTGTAGAACAAACGTGATTGAGTTCAGATCGTGTACTCATGTTCCGCCGGAGTAGTAGTTTGAGACTGACTGGTTGCCTTATTAGCTACAGACCGTGGCTAAGTTTGTGACCTGTGCTGTGTGATTTCGTTGTTTCGTATTGAATTGGAAGCGACGTTGTTGCCTTGTGATGTTGTGTTCGTGTGCGGAACAAAACTTGCAGACTCGTTGATTTGTTTTTAATTACCAATTCTGACTGACGTATACCTTTAAATTTTTAGTTTGATGACAAAGCTAACTTCGTTTATGGGATTATTATTTCATTCATGCTTTTGGATATTTTCAAAGAATATCTCCGTACTTTAATACTTTTATTACTTGTTGAGACTGTGGGGGTCAGTGCCACCTCATTTATATACAGACTGTGTGACCAAACGAATTTAAACCGACCGAAATAGATTTAGAAACTGCGTGGTTTTTTTTCACTGCAAGCATGGATTTTACCTGTCTGAACTGGCCGAGCTGGATGGATTGTAAAACTTGATTTGTTTGTTATGTGAGGCGGGTGTCACTGACATTTTTTACTCCTCAGTGGAATAATTTCACGTGGCTTATTTTATGATGGTGCACTTTTCAGAAAATTTTCCACACACTTTGAGGTTGTAAGTTCTGTGTAATAAATTTGAGGGAAAATGTGCAAAATTTCAGTCAAGCAGAAAGGAGACACAGAGATACAACGAGAAAAACAACGAGTGAGCGACGAAATCAGTGATGTGATTTTCATTTTACTAGAAATTCCAAATCCATATGTAAAAATCCCTTTTTTGCTCAATTTATCCATGGTGTCAGAAATAGAGGTGTAAGTGAGTTTAAGGCTGTCCGCATAGTAAACGCCGAAGCAGGCAGGCAGGCAGGCAGGCCCTGCGAAGAAACGAGATAGAAATAACTTTTTTCTCTCTTGTTCACATAGTTTTCCTGTGCCTGTCTGCCTGCCTGCCTGCTTAGGCGCTTACTCTGCGGGCAACCTAACACTTCTCTCTCAAAATGATAAATTTATGTTTCCTTGCTCTGGTCAAAAACAGCTGATGATGAATTGCAATTAAAACAAATTTTGTTAAATTCGTGTCTTTCTGCAAGTCTATAAGATTTTCACTGAGATTAAAGTGAGAATAAAGTGATATGGAAAACAATAAAATATATATGAGACGCTGTGCGTTATGGAAAAAAAAAAACAACGATGTGAATTCAAGACAATTTGCATGCTGGCCAAAGCCTCATGTCGGCAGCACCTTCCAGCAAATCGGCGAAGACAACTGCAATAATTTTTTGTCAACACAACACGGCACAATTAATTGCATTACATATTTATTTATACTTAATTCGCACAATAAACTCTAAAGCACATCATATAGCAACTCAAACAAATAACACAATTTGACAACTATCAACAGTTCCGCTCTTTCGCTCACAATTTTTTGACAGAAGCAAAGAAATTCATGGTGTTTTCAAAAACTCACTAACACCTGGTTTTCTTACACCATGATGCAGGTACTATAAATGAACTGTCAGTCATAGGAGTATAATGTCAAACAGAGGAAATGACAATAACCAATGTTGCTTCTGTACTCAAAACAAAAAAAAGGGGCATTTTATTTTTTAATGGCACAACGAATTCATATTTATTTTCAAGATTTTGGAATTGTTTCGAAGAAAATCTTTGCAAATTGAAAATTTCATTAACCCTATGGCAATTTATGTGTTCATTATTTAAAATATTTTTTTCAATTAAATAAGGGTTGATGCAAAATGCAGTTGCAAATATGCGAAATTCAACATTTCGCACTATTAACACATCAAGCACACCGATTAGAAAAAAAATCAATATTTAAAACAATAAAAAAACTGCAAACTTAGGAAAAAATGTATTAAGAAAAGTTGGAGCTAAATTTTAAAAATTCCCTTATTTGTTTGTGTGAACTTACACTACTTGGTTTTGACATAAGACTCCTAAAATCCGGCAGCGCAGTCGCATCTTAATCGTACCTGGGTTAATATACCTTGCAAAACAATTGGGCAATTCACAGTTCATTGTAATGTTTTAATATATTAATATTTTAATGTACTAATTTTTTACAACTGTTAGCACAACTTAAGTGAAAAGTATTGATTTGCAGTTTCAAAACAGCGCTGGAATCTTTAATATGCAGCTCAGATGTTTTGGATTTTATCAAAACTATTTTTTAGTTTGGATTTTTACTACATGCCATTAGTTGATGATCAATCAGCGTTTTTAGAAAATAAAATTAGGTTCCTTTTTGAGAAATACATACCTATTAAAACTAAAATCATCAAGCATGATCAACCACCCTGGTTTTCAGGCATGATTAAAAATTTAATTTCGAAACGAGACAACGCTTACAAACGCTGGAAGAGGTTTAAAACACCAGAATTGCTTCAACTATTTAAGGAGTGCAGAAAAAATGTAGTCAAGGCTTGCAATAATGCTAAATTATCACACTTTGAATACAAATATAACTCAGCCATCGGTGGAAATCAGACCTGAACACCCTGAATAAAAAATTTATTGATATTTATGTACCAAAGCCAATAACTAATCCAATCACTGTATTGGGATTTCAACAAGATCAAAGCGAATGCTTTAGTTTTGAAAGTGTCAGCCAAAATTAAGTTTTTCAGTGCTGCTTGAAAGTAAAATCCAATGCAGTTGGTTTGGATAAGATACATCCTAAATTCCTGAAAGCAATTCTTCCCAAACTCCTTCCGTTTGTTACACATCAAAGTATTCGAATCCTTAATTCACAAGCAAATAAATCAACACCTTTTGAGAAATGCATTACTTTCAGATAGACAATCCGGATTCCGACCTAAACGAGGCTGTGTTACAGCATTGCTAGATGTGTCCGACGAGATTCGAACAAATTTTGATCGCTCTAAAGTATTCGACACCGTCGATCCCAAAATTCTATGTGCTAAATTATCAAATACGCTTAAATTTTCATTGACTGCCACTCGTTTTCTGTCGACGTATCTCTCCGGGAGGTCGCAATCGGTTAATTTTCCGATTCGGAAATATTTGTTCGGATTCCTTGCCAGTTGTCCGTGGTGTTCCTCAAGGCTCCATTATGGGACCTCTTCTGTTCTCTATGTACGCAGACGATGTTCAGCTTTATATAAGTTGCCCATTAAGTAATATTAGCAAATGCGTTGACAGGTTGAACCACGATCTTCAGCGGGTTCACACTTGGGCTTGTGCAAATGGTCTTTGTTTAAACCCAAAAAAGTCAAAATGCCTTATAGTCAGCAGGAAAGTCACCAATATCTCGCCAATTCCAAAAATTTCTCTACATGATTCCTATATTGCGACTGTGACTTCTACGAAAAACCTAGGCATTATCTTCAATAGCACGCTTACATGGTTCAATCATATAAATTTCACGGAAGGAAAAGTTTACGGGATGCTCCGCAACCTTTGGGCAACGCAAAGATTTACACCGCAAAGGATTAGAATTCTTCTGGCAAAGGCATATCTTGTGCCCACCCTCTTGTATGGGTGTGAAATGTATGCATGCTGTGATGTTGCAAGCAAGAGAAAAATGAATGTAGCGTACAACAATATTGCTCGGTACATATTTGGGCTTAAGCGTACCGATCACATATCGCAGCATACAAAACAAATTTTCAGTCTAACCTTCGATAACCTGCTAAACTTGAGAACTCTAGTATCACTTCATAAAATCATTAATACTAAAGAGCCACATTATCTATTTGAAAAGCTTAAATTCTTGATATCTAACCGAGGAAATAGTTTATTGCAACCAAAATTTGCCTGCTTCATGTGCGAACGTCAATTTTATGTAAATGCTATACGTCTTTGGAACTCGCTTCCCAATAATATTCAGTGTATTAGCAACGCAACGCTATTTCTTGTTACTTGCAGTAATTGTGACATTCAACTTATAACTGTAATTTTTGTTTTTTGTTCTTATAAGTTTGTTCTTGTAGATTAATTATAATAATTTTTATGAAATGTTAATTATCTTATTTCTATTCATGTATAATTTTTATTAATGTTCTTACTAAAATTTTGCATCTATGCCTTTTATTTAAAATTCTTGTTAGGTCTTAGACTAATAGTTATTTGTTCAAATCAGTACTAATGTTATTTTCAACTTGGCTTTTATGCTTACTTACAAGACTAAGTTCTTGTTAGCATAGAAAATTGGATTAAATAAATACAAATACAAATACAAATACAAAAGTTAAATAACTCAATTTAATATTCAGTTTTATTGAAAACTTCATCAAAATTATTTACCAGGCAACTCTTTTTTTCATGTAAAACAGCTTTTCACGAAATAAAACATTAGGGGTATTCATGATTCAGTACACTTGCCTGTGCAGTTGAGGACTTGAGGACTTGTGCAGTTAGGTTTTCGTGAACACACCACTATCACTATTTCAAAGCTGTCAACATTTTTCAATGCACACAAGTGCGCAACTGCTCAAGTCCTCAAATTTAAGTGCAGATTTTTGACGTACGTACATTTGGATTTATGATGATTATCTGCTGCAATAAAATTAATAATTAATAGTTACTTAATTTGCAGGTTTCCTTATCCTCTCTTCACATGACGTTGGCTAAATTAATTGAACGCAGCACAGGTTGCAGAGTGACTACACAGAATAGTAGCATAAATATATACCAGATAAGTTTTAGAAATAAAAGTTTAAAAAAATAAACAACGTGAATTTTTTACACCCCCCCCCCCGTGAAACCTTGTGTTTCACTTTGTCGTCTTTATCGGTGCCAATTTCACTGTTTGGACGGAGGTAAATCCCTTTCGACGTCTGGATTATCGCTGTCTTACTTGGCCATCCTTTCCCGGATGCATTTCCAAAACTCTCGCCTTCTGCCACGTATTTGCTTGTTGATTTGGATCGCAAAGAATCGCCAACTTGACGCGATTCTGTTAGGAAGAAATTAGATCGGCATACTTGTGATTGATTTGGATCGCAAAGAAACGCCAACTTGAAGCGATTCTGTTTGGAATAAATTAGATCGGCATACCAGATCTGGTAAAAATTCCTGTACCCATCTCTTCCACAGATTTTCTTAGAATTTCTGAGCTGTTAAATACTTTTCTTTTAAACACATATCATCAGCAGGAACTGCTCCGACCGACATCACTCCATTGCTCGACCCCAGCAAAAAATGGTTAAGGGTTAGCACCTCTCCTTGATCGCTATTGAGAGGCAAGTAGGTGAGTGGTCGGGAGTTGACCATATTTGCTGCTTCATCAAGGCACGCTTTCAGTAATTGGTCCGTGAAATTTCTGTTAAGAGTTACAGCATACAAAGCTCCTCCCATGTGGGGAGCGGGAGGAGGGTTGAAAGCCCAACGAATGCTCTCTACCTGGAACTTGCTCACTATCATCGAAGTATTGACTATTTGTAGCTCTTCTCAAAGCAGTTTTTCGGTGACAATGAAGTTCGCTACTTTTTCGCTATAAATTTCAGCCGGTTGCTCCGCATCAGTATGAACGTACGCAAACACAACACACAAGAATCTGTATCCAAGCCGTGCGTCACTTTGACGTGAATGACTTTTGTGACCAAGCACGTAAAAAGGACGGCCCATCGCTTTTCGGTCAACCTTTTGACCGTGACGTAAAAGGGGCCCAAGTAATCGACGCCCGTGTATTTAAATGGAGCCTGATGGCAGTGCACAAATTTTGGATTGAATTATAGTGGGGTACTTATTATTACATTCGAAACATAGGCACAGCTAATTTCTAATTTTCAAGGCCTATAAGGTCTGCTAACTGGTTTAAAAAAATATACGTTTCAAAAAATAAACAACGTGAATTATATTTTTTCAGTCAAGGCTACCTAATAGATTGTTATATCATGCATCTACCTGATTATTCTGCCATGAGATGGACATCTTTAACAACTTAACTAACACAATCACTCAGCGTTAGCCCAAACAAAACTGAGTTAGTGGTTTTCAACAGAAAACACATTTTACCTCCAATTAGTCCTTCTAAACTGGGAAACACAAGACTTAGCTTCTCAGAACAAGCAAAATACCTGGGCCTTATACTGGATAGAAAACTAAACAGGAAGCCAATCTGCTAGATAGAGATAAAGAAGCGAAAATTGCCCTGTTCTCATTAAAAAAGGCGGTAGGTAGCAAATGGGGCTTACAACCAAGCGTTACTCATTGGCTATATACAGCAGTTGTAAGACCAATCTTGTTATACGGTGCTATTGTCTGGTGGCATGCACTCGGAAAACAGACTCACCTAAACCTTCTCCGTAAAGTTCAAAGATCACCGGAACTGTGCATCAGTACAGCCCTACGAACCACTCCGACAGACGCATTAGACATAATGCTCCATCTTACACCACTTGACATCCCAGCTAAACAGATGACCGCTAGTACAGTCATCCGTCTAAAAGCCACCTCCCTGTGGAAAGAAGGTATACTAGGACACTCTTGCATCAGAAAATTTCTCCCTCCCATACCGAGGTCCATCGACTACATCACACAAAAACTATCCTTTGAAAGGAAGTTCGATGTATCCATTACCTCTCGTGAAGAGTCTACTCATAAGCATTTAGCATTAATTTAGCCTTCAGGCTCCCTGATCATTGCAGTGAATTTCAAGCTAAAAGCGCTGCTATACATGAAGCGTTAACTTGGCTTCAGGTAAATGAGATATCTTCCATGGATATTTGCATACTATCCGATAGTCAAGCCGCTTTGAAAGCCCTAGGAACTGTTGAAATAACATCTGAAACAGTTCTCAACTGCCGCAGATCTCTAAGTGAGATGGCAAAACAACTCAGAATCTTTCTATGCTGGATTCCTGGACATAAGGTTTTTCTAGGTAACTGCAAAGCAGATGAACTCGCTCGTACAGGTACTACCAAACAACTATCTTTAGATAAGGTAAGCCTTGGTATTGCTGTCCCCACATGAAAACTCCTTACACATGAGTTATCCGGCATCAAAACCAACAACAGATGGTCAGCAGGTAAGACGTGTAATATAAGGCGGCAAATCTGGCCAAGCGGATGTCGGATTCGCCGTGCAACAAAATACATGAAAATATATGCAGCCGTCAAAAATGAAACCGCCGTAGAAAAGCGCGACGGGAAAACGCCAGTATAGAATCTATTCTAATTTCTCTCTGACGGGTGGCGTATCTCTCTCTGAGTGACTTAAATGTTGCCATATTTTTGCTAAATGTTGGGTACGTTCAGTGTTATTTTCTTAGTTTTTACTATGATCTGACATTCTTTTTTTGAGCCTGTTTTGTGAGAAATTAATTCATGTAAATTCAAAGCAAAATATAAAATAATTTGTATCATTCCCAAATAAAATGCAACCGTGATCCGACAACCGCCACCGTTACAATTCTGGACGTGTTCTCAGCGGATTTTTGCCGAGAGGGGCCCGCCATCCGACATCTGCTTTGGTTCTGTTCGGGCTCTTAACCGTTCAAAAGCACTCATTTCTCTCAGTAGAGACCACATCAGCACCATGGTAGGGATCCTTATTGGCAGGCACGCTCAAAGATTGAACATACAACAACTTCTGCAGAAGCTTTAGAGATGAGGAGGAGGAAAATTCTACAGTACATTTCCTGTACTGGGCACTTGACCATCGCTGGCCAAAAACGCTTCCTCCACTTAGGAACCTGGTTCTTCAATGACCTTGACGAACTCTCGGAATCTTCGGTTTACCGAATCCTAGGCTTATATAACAGTTCAAATTGGTTTAAATAGAGATAGGAAAGATCCACCCTTTAGTATCACAATGGGCCTCATTGGCCTAAGAGTGTCTCGTTTGAGACAGCCACACTAACCTAACCTAACTAATACAATGAAATACAATTTTATTTCCCTAGTACATTTATATGTTCTGATGTTGTGCTAAACAAGGTAAGTTTTATATGTGCGTATATCTTGCTCTTTTACGGCCAAATATATACTAAACGAACAAAATAATAAACAAACCAAAAAAGAGAGCAGTGCAATAGAAAGGAAAACCAAATAGATTTCTGTGAAGAATTTTCGGTTGCCTGAAGCGCTTTTTCATTAGGCAATTATCGAGCATTAATTGCCTTGGCCATAAGCAGTTTGTGGCTAATTCGCCGCATCCTGGGTTGACGAAAGAAAAGGACAATTTCCGCAACGGATTGACCTGTACTGGGAATTCTTGGGCAATTTTTGTGTGTTCCATTTCAATTCTTGTATAGCGTATACGCTCTTTTCAAATTTTTGGCTGTGTGCTTCATGTGTGTGCGTTTGTGAGCCATGAAAAAACAGTTATACAAGAAAATGAAGCTGCAGACGTCAAATAATTGCCAGCAATTAATTGCTCGTGAATTGCCCATGAAAAAACCCTCGGCAAGTTCAAAAGGAAACATCACATAATTGCCAGCAATTTTTCGCCGCAGAATTGCGTAATGAAAAACGGCTCCAGGCCAAGAAGAGTATCAAAAAACCAAGAATCAACAATATTATTAGCAACAAGGTTCGCAAATATAAAAGAAATTAATTCAAAAATTGTGTTTGAAATTTTTTAAAAATCTAGGCCAGAATTCTGGTCAAGGGTAAGCATGATACAAGGGATTGGGGGGAGAAGAATGCAAAGCTGAATTTTTATTGGTGTAAGCCGTTCAAGAACATGTTTTTCTAATGGGTAAAACATGGGTGGCAGACTGAGCTGCCAAATCACACGGATAAGAATCACAGATGCAAACCTTGTTATACATTCACCTACCGCTAGAACAAATATAACATATTTAGACTTTTTCAATGTAAAAAGTTTTAGTTTTGTGGACATGTTTGTAATTTTGTACACGTTTTGATGATAAAAAAAAGATAGAGTGAAAAACAGCTGCTGTCATTTCTCTTTTGAATTAATTGTTTGCATGATACATCAGTTATAGGTAGAAGTGACAGTTCGTGTTCTGAAAATCGAATGTTAGACAAAACAAAATAAAAAAGAGAGCGTGTGTAACACACATTGGCCCATAGTATAATAATACAAGTAATTGTGACAGTTCTAGCTGCGATCATCGAATGCCAAACAAAAGAAAATCAAAACGAGAGCGTGTAATGGCATCTCATACAAAATGGAGGCATAAAAAATGTTTTGTGCCAAAATGTTTTTTGTTTTCTTTTGTTTGACATTCAATGACCGCAGCTCGTGAGGAAATGATAACGGCTCCGGTAAAATAAAAGATACCAAATTTGTTGATATTTCGTTGGATAATTTAAAAATTTTAACTCCGCTACAGCACATGACACGAAATTGGTTGGGATATTCTTGGAAAAGTTGATATATTTTCTAAAATACAAAATATTATTTTTTATTTTATGGCAAGTAGTTTAAATCCTAGATCAATAATACTAAACACGTGCCAAAAACGTAAAACACCCTGTATCTTGAAAATTTTACAATATAGGACGAAACTAAGTACAGATTTAGAACCAGTGTTGAAAGTACAAGTAGGAATGATAATGGGTTTACCGGATCCAAAACTTGTAAACTAGTAGTATTTATCCAAACATGTCTGAATATAAGACAACTGCTATTCTTTACAACTGCTATACTGTATATGTTTTAACAAGGAGTTTACTGATATCAGGGGCCGAATTACAGCACCCGTGATCGAGCAAAATTGTATAAGATTGATAGGCACTTGTCTCGTCAGGCCTTTCGCAATTTTGCTCGATCACGAATGCTGTAATTCGGCCACAAGTAATTTTGAAGTGAAAACTTATTTAGGCGCGTTGAATGATTTTGGTAGAGAGTAAATCTTTGGTTTGCGTCATTGTCTTTTTCCGAGTAAATCTCGTCATCAATTCAGATAACAAGATAGGAAACTTAGAAAACATAAGCAAGCAACCATCAATAAGTTCCTCTGCTGACGCGTCGTTCTTTCCCCTCCCTTTGCTCCGCTGCGAAACATTAGCTGCATTCCCATGGCGCTAGAACAGATGAAATCTCATTAAAACAACGATACTTCAACTTTATATCAATTTGTCATCACAGTCTTGAAACAGCTGTTTTAAGAACAATAACACAAGAAAACAACAATACCAAACCGCCCATTGAGCGGTGAAACGTCAAAATAGGAAAATGAATAGTTATTTAGATTTGCCAACTATGTTCGTTTTGATAAAAAATGCTTTAAACTTGGCAGCATTTTAAGATCAGAAATATAGCTAGAAATCAAGCTGTTTTTAATTTTTGTTTTTGCTTTGTGAATAAAATAGAGCCACGCTCTAGATCAACGACCACGGGAATGCAGCTATTGAATGCCAATGTATTTTTCAATGTATATGTAGAGCTAAAATAAAATAAATTTAAAATTTTTGATATCTGCTTTTTTGATATCTGGTAACCGCATCGGGGGCAGAAAATAAACTGCACTTTGCTTGCTATGTTTTCTGTTTTCCTTGTAGCAAGATTTCAAATGCAGGCATTGAAATGTACTTCAAGACCCATCAAACAAAATATCATATATAAAAAATAAAGTAAATTTATTTTATTTTACCTGCAGCTCTATATATACATTGAAGGAAAAAAAATTAAATATCCTTTTTGAGGATTATTTCTCATTCAATAGTGTTCCCTGTATTTTAGTTTTATATCAACAATATTCAATTTAAATGTAATAATATAGTTTGGTGTAGTTATAAAATAAAAATTCTATCTGAATAAAAAATATTTTGAAAGAAATAATCAAAGGTTGAGGGGTTGAGGGGTTTGATAATATCAAAATTTTTTCCGATTAGCATGAAAATTCTTAAATAGCAGTAAGGCGTTCCGTGGCAGGACAAAGTCTTCCAGGGAATACTATTATTTTACATATATGTTTTCGCTTCGGTTGGCAGTCCCCTTGCTCTTTTTTTTTTATTTAATGAAAATATGTTTTTAATTATAAAAAAACAATTTAATTTTTACTTGTTTTGCTGAAAAATTAGAATAATTAATTTACTTATGAACAAAATCTTTAAAATTATATGGAAACTGCAGAAGAATCAATCCCTTTATTATACTAAAGTAGCAATCACAGGTATTTTTCACTGTGGTTCACTGTGAGTAGCAGTGACTGCAAAGTAGTAGTTTTTGCCATGACTATTAGTCACTGAACGAACACAAGCCACAAGTCGGATCATTCGAAAGCAAATAAGACAGGTCGCTCGAAAATCAAAAAGTTTTGATTTTTCTGCCGGTCGGACCGACATGTTGGGTATGTGAACGCAAGTCGGTTCGACTTGCTGCATTTTTTCATTTCAATAAAAGCGTCAGCGGGTAAACAGCGACGAAGCGGAAAAATATTATTGAAAAATAATATGAACAACGTTAGAAACATTGAATTATGCATATAATTAATTAAAATTTTTCTAAAGTATGGAAAATAACTGGTCAATTATAAGGGCATCTAAAAACTGCTTAGCTATTATGCTGGTGTGTTTAGTTTGAGAGCCTGCAATAGAATGAAGTCTTCGTACTTGTCGGACTGTTGGAAAGCTCAAAGAAATTTTCTCTGTTAGTTTGTCGTCGGACATGTTGGATGACAAGTCGGATCATCCGAGACCCCCTACTGACATCAAAATTGTTAGTGATGAGACTTCGTTTTTTATTGCAATTGTTATTATCAATAGGGGGTTTCAGACGAACGTACTTGTACGCTGACATGTACGACGACAAGCTAACGAAAATATTTTGTTGAGCTTTCAAACAATCGTACATGTGCAACGACTTCATTTCATTGCTGGCTCTCAAATAGAACACATCGGCGTTATGGCTGAACAATTTTTTGATGACCTTATGATTTAGCAGTCATTTTCCATATTTAGAGAATTGTTTATCAATTTTAATTAATTATAAACAATTATAAAATGTTTCAAACGTCTTTCATATTAATTTTCTCTAATATTTTTTCCGCTTCGTTGCTGTTCACCCGCTGACGCTTTTAATGAAATTAAAAAATTCAGTAAGTCGGACCGACTTGCGTTCACATGGCCAACATGTCGGTCCGACCGGCAAAAAAATCAAAAATTTTTGATTTTCGTCCGACATGTCGGTCCGACTGTCTCATTTGCTTTCGATTATGCCGTGGTTATGCTAGCCAAACATGTTCGGTGTTCATTTTTGTTAATTTGTTCTCTTCGCTGAAATGTTTGTTTGGTGGTTATGCTATGATTGGTGGCACAGTTGCATTATATGTAATAGTATGTCAAAACACAAAAAAGCACAACCCTAATTTGCATTTTTGTACTTAAATTAACAAATTAAAATTTTTATTATAATATCTTAAACAAAATGGTTTGCATATATCTGACATGCTAGCTAGCTGTTTATGTTAAGGGTTACTTGAAGACACAATCAACTTCACTTTTTAATACTTTTACCTACTTTTTTGATGCTATTATACAAAATGATTACAGCCAACACTGGAAAGTTCGGCATGTTTGGCGTTTCAATCAGCAATCAAAATGTTCGGTCCGAGAGCGAGAAAATGAATATGAGAAAAGTTCATTTCTTCATTTTATACGTGAAACAATAACAACAAAAAATGTTCGGCAATCATGTTTGGCTAGCATAACCACGGCATTGGGGGCCCTCAAACGATACTACATGACGGACGTACATGTAGTTCGATAAAGTAACGGGACTTTTTTCGTTGTCCTCACACACATCGCACATGACGGATAGACTTTGGATAGACTTCATTATTTTTTAGCTGCCGAAGAGTTAACATCAATTAAAAATATTAATATTAATTGTTTTGAACATTTATTTTTATGTTTTTTGCTTTAAATATTCTAAACCATCACAATTTTAGGTAAAGATAAAAAAATTCGCGTCAAAATATAATATTTCTTACGTTCGGCAGTTTTGCCGCGAGATGTGCTCTCTCTGAAAATTTTCAACAAATGGCAAAATTTACTAAGTTGGATGGCCGCGCACGCAAACGGAACTACATGTCGGACGTACTTAGCAAAAAGTCAAAATTTTTGTCCATCCGCCTTGATTTCTTGCACACGAACGATACTACATGTGTGATGACTTGACAGGTCGGATGGACATGTAGTATCATTTGAGGGCCCCTAATGATCGTACATGTCGTCGAGCATGCCCAAATCATCTCACATGTACGCTCGTCTGAAAGCCCCTAATGCTTAGGGGATTTCCTGATAATGTGAAAGTTGTAAAACTATTACCTCTGAAAGCATTCCCCAATTATGCTTTGAAAACGGTTGTAAATTAAACTTCAATTAATCTTACTCAAGCATTTTTATAAAAAGCTTAATTATATCATGTTTCGATAAAATTTTACAACACAACTTATTACGCATACAAGTATTTTCAAAGCATGTTTGGAAAGGGCTTCAATTCTATTGTGGGTGAGCTTATTCCAAACACTATTGCAGAATGGCTGATTGGGTAGATATATTTCTGTAATACATATTAAACTACCTCAAATTTGTTAGTAACTTTTAAAAAATAGTACTTCTTCATGTGTATGTAAGCAAAACGAAACCTGAACGTGGTGCGAGACATGGGAAGCAATAAATTTTTCCATATCAAAAAATATTGGTGCTAGTTTCTTTCACGACGTTTAGCCCTCGTTTCGTTTTAAATAATCCAAATTGTTCATATCTGGATATTTTTATTCAATCGAATTATTCAGATTACTTAACTGTCTTAAGGGCCTTATTATTTAGGAAATCTAACAAGCTGATCAAGTACAATATTTTCATATAACGATTATTGAAAAAGTTATTTTATGTGTAATTCCAAGCATACATTTATTTTTTACTTTAATTACATTATCTTTCTTTTAAAGTAAGTCAATATTTTCAAGTGTTTGTGTAATAAATGAGATACATTTCGTAACGCGTAAATAACACAAAATATATTTCTAATTTAATAAGCAAGTTTTCATAGTTCTGATATATTTATAGTTTTGTTCTAAGATTGTTTAATCTGTTAAAAATGTGTAAAAATAGAGGATCCATTTCCAGATAACATAAGAGGAAAAGTTTGACAAAATTTGTTTAAAAAATTGACAGGCTTGGCATAAATCCAAGATAAAATCAAAAGCACATAATCACATTCTTACTGTTTTTTTCGTTTTAAACTCTTTCCCATTGATGCATAAGCGAATACTAAATTTATACGGTAACCCACATAGAAGATATATCAACTTGTAACGATCGATAAATTATAGATCATCAGCTAATTCTAAAAACTGGGTACAGACGTCGCGACTGCAATCACCCTTACTATTAAAGACGAATTTATAGTAATGACCATCGGCGCATATAGCTGCAACAAATAGCAAGTAAAAAATGTCAGGAAGTGAGAAATAACACATACCTATAACCGAATTGGAATCAGAGCCGAATGCACATATACAAGGCGGTCCTTGTGGTATTGAAAACTTGACGAAACTCCATTGCGAAGAGAAATATTTTGGTATAATGCCCAGAGTTGATTCTTTGGGCTTCGGATCATCAAGATTGAAAACGTGAATAGTGCCATGATCGGAAGAAACAACCAACATGGTGGACTGATGGTTAAAGTTGATGCAATAGATATTAGCCTAAAAAAATAGTTTGAGAAGATACAACATTTCAAAACAAGATCAAAAAAGCAGGAGCGGTCCGAATTGCTTGAAGGTCAAAATCTTGAAACAACCAAAATCTTGAAAAAAATAATCTTGAAGAAAAAAATCTTGAAAACGAAATCTTGAAAAAAATCTAGAAAACACAAAATATGCATAAATCTTGAAATTTTAAGAAATATTCTTTCGAATAAAATGTCTGAATTGTTTCGAAAAAAACGAAAGTGTCTAATTTCGAAAACAAGTGTCAAATTTTGGCAAAAATATAAATTTTTTAAATATTTATGGTCCCACACTTAGCGTCATCTGGACAAACGACGAGGACGTGGTGGTTATTTTGAATTCTTATTTTTAAAATGACATTTTTTTGCAAAATTTGCTACTTTTCGAAATTTTGCACTAAACCAAAATGAAATATATTTTTTTGCAAAACTTGTACCTTTCGAAATTTAACACTTATTCAAAATTTGAAAATTTTTTAGAAAATAGGTTTTTCAATATTTTTTTCAAGATTTTCGTTTCAAGATTTTTTGAAGATTTTTTTTCAAGATTTTGAAATTCGGCGAAAAAGACCCAACCCCAAAAAAGCACCTGGTTGCTACCACGTCGTAACTCAGCGACTTTTTTTCCATTGTCGGTATCAAAGATCCGTATGAGTGTTCCTTTCTCACTGGCTGTTGCCAAGCGCGTACCTTGCAGATTCAGGGCAATGCAACTGATGGCTGCTTCATGGGCCACTACTTCTAATGGAGCGCGTTCCGTATTAGCCAAGTCAACAATCTATATATTAAAAAGAAAGATAATCAACTTAATTTATTACTGTCACAATATGATCAATGTACCTGAACGTGTCCGGTACGTCTTCCGGGAAAGGCTAATAAACTCTTGTTGCTATGTGGACATAGGACACATAGACCAAGACGATTTGTGCTAGTCTCGAAGACGTGCAGCTGCTGTGGTTGTTGCGTAAATGTAAAGACTTTAATGACACCCTCGAGCACAACAACTATGCGATCACGACGTAAACGCACAGCTTTCACCGGTTGATTGAAGTCAAGCGATATAGCCGGAGCCTTCTTCAAATCGTCCCAGACAATAACTTTATTTGGTGGATACAAAGGACGTATGCCACCACCTACTAAAGCCAAATAGTTACAACGGAATAGCATCTCAACATGGCTAAGACCGCCTTCTGGAAAGTGCTGACGTTCTTTTTCCTTCAACGGATCGCAATTATAAACACGAAAGCCTGTATCAGTCGCGCAAGCAAAACATCCTACGATAAGAAAAAATTTTAAATTAATGAAGACAATAGTTTTCAGCGTTCTAATTACCCTGGTCCTGATTAAAGCCTGCATAGAGCAGTCCATTTCCGTAGGCATTCAGTTCTGTTAAATTCATTGTGTTTTCCTCTCCTCTAACAGCTTCAGACAATCCAGAACCGTCTAAAAGTTAATCAAAAAGAGTTGATGGTTTATTGCAGGGGTTTGTAGATGTGACCCCGTTGTAGTGATCATCAGTTATTTGGATGTTTTTCAATCTCTTATCGTTTTTTTTCACTTTCTCTGCTTATATACACTTTGTCCTGTTCAATTTAATTAATTTACAAATATACAAATATATAAATATATATATATATATGTACACGCACCAAAACAATGTCTAACTCGGCATATTTGTATACTTTTCAGGTTGAGTTTTAGATAAATATAAAATCCATAAAGTAATTTTCATTAATCTATATCCGATGGCAAATAACTTCTTCAAATAAGTACTGGTTCGAAGATATTTCGTGCTGCATTTACTTCACTGCTAAAATTGAAAATTTCTCAAAACATGAAAAAAACTACGAATGTGTAAATTAAAAGAAGCAACGAAAAATGTGACGGCAAATTGTAATAGAATAGTTTCCACGCACAGGGTGCAAAAGATAGCTAAAAATGCAGAGTATAAATTATACAGAGATGTCAGTTCGAAGTTCACTCAAGTTTCGTTGCACAAGCGTCCGGAGAATAGAAATAACAAAAATGATTATGCTTTTGCCTTAGCAGTTGTTTCATGCGCACCTATAGAAAAGTATAGGCAGCGTCAAAACGAACGCTGAGGCAAAGCATAATTATTTTTGTTTTGTTTTTCTATTCTCCGGACGCTTGTACAACGAAACTTGAGTAAATAGCATTTGAAGTCGAACTGGGACCTCTATACAATTTATACTCTCTGAAAAATAACTTTTCACTACATACGACCCTGTGGCAACATGTAACTTCGAAAGTTTCCAAGTTATCGAAAGTCGGTATGTTGCAACACTTTCGACAGGTGATATTTGCGATAAAATATTACTTTGATTTGGTAGCAGTGATCTAGAAGCTAGTGATGGGCGCAAAACAGATTTGAGGGGAGTTTGAGTGAGTTACTCATTTTAAAAAATGATGTCCCTCTACAAACGAGGTATGAGTGGACTTAATTGAGGTTATAACATTTAAAAAGAGGTTGTGAGGTTGAAAGTGCTATATGGTATTAGGAGTTGTTATGAGTAGAAGAAAGAGGAGGAAAATAGAAATGTAACTATATAAATGTAAGATGGTTCAATATATTTTTTTGAGGTGATGGTACAATTTGAGGTTGCTGTATAGGACATATGAGGTACCTCATGTATGAGTTACCCAACACTGCTAGAAGCGAAGTAAATATTTATTTACGTAATAATTATATAGCGAAGGTTTTATTTATTATTTATTTATTTAACACAGAAGTCTTAAATAACGATTTCATGTTATATTAGTTATATTGTTATATCAGTTAAGTTATTTTAAGTAATAAAAATAATAAAAATATCGGCTTTAATTATTCAAATTAAGTTTTATTTTTTGCCAAACAATGGTATTTGTTGAAAATAACTAATTTATAATTTTTAGTTTAATCTAAATTTTTTCATAATAACCTTTTTTTATATATTGATTCACGTTATAAACATAACTTCGAAACAAACTAAATCGCCTGTAGAACGAAAATGTTACAACATACTGCCACGTCGAAAACTTTCCTTCGACGTTCGCTTCGACAGTGAAGTTACAACATGTCGCCACTGGCAGTATAGGGATGGATAGTCGACTTTCCCATAAAATTTTACGACTTTTTGTAAGAATTCGACTTGTGTCGTTACAACGGTGAGATTTTGAAGCGCAACTAGTCATTTATAATTGAAATCGCCCATACGCTTATGCGGCTTTTTCAATTAACACAGATACACGAATAAAAGTTATAAGAAAACTTGAACAGTTTTATTAACAAAAAGTGTTGGGAGCTACAGTATGAACTTTGGGTTCATGGTTACTTTTTACCGCTGCAAATGCTATATATGGTTTGTGTAGAATTAGTTTATAAAAAGAAGAAGAATATTTGACGACACGCAAAACGAGTTGAAACGAATTGTTACTATATATTTCTGCCGAGCCACTGCAATTGGATTCAACAGAATAGCTGAATATTATTAGTGATATTAACGATTTAATATTTTGTCTTTATAGTGATTGTAGATTCGACTCACATTGTTTCAACGGTGAGGTTGTGAAGTGCAGCCAGTAATTTATAATTAAAATCGCCTATGTGCGGCTTTTTTAGTTAATACAGTTACATAAATAACAGTTATAGAAAAACTTAATAAGGTTTTTCTAACAGAAATTGTTGGCAGCTACAGTATGAACTTTGGATTCATGGTTCCTTTTTGACGCTGTTAATGCTATACATGACTTGTATAGCATTTTTATCAAAATAAGATATTTGACGACACGCAAAACGAGTCGAAGCGAATTGGTACAACATATCTCCGCCTAGCCGCCGCAAATGGATTCCACTGGGCAGCTGAATATTTAGTGATTATTGTGAAATGTAATATTAATTATTTGATATTTTGCCTACATAGTCATTGTGCTTTTTAAAAAATTCAATTTTTGATAGTAAAATGTGTATGATGTCAAAATGTATGCATGTATTTATCTTTATTTCCCAGTTATACATTGAGTTATTGTATATATGAAAGTAGCACGTTATTGTGTATAGTAATTTTGTATATGGCTCACCATGTACAGGTGTTCGTTGTCTCTTTCACCCTTATATTTTAGGACAATCACCAAAAGCAACTGTTGTCGTACTCTTTGAGTAGGAGTAAAATAGTCCGTAATAATATTGTAGCCATGGGCATTCTATTTATTAATTTACTAGATAGTGTAACAGATTAGGCAGGCCATACTTTACAGCCGATAAGTTAACAAATAAGAAACTTCTTATATATCTTGTAATATCGTTTCATTAAAGACGCATTAAAATACTAATACTACTACTTAATAGTGATTGTGTTTTTTTAAAATTCAATATGTGAACGCAAAATGTGTATCTGATATTATTTATCAAAATGTATGCGTTTATTTGTCTATATTTCCCATTTTTACACTAGGCTATTATAGTAAAGTAATAGCTCGTCCATGCTAGGGAAAAAAGCAGCTTTTTGTACAACGCAACATAAAAGCAGTTTTTTCCCATACGAATAACACTAGAAAAAAAGCAACTTAATGAAATTTTTATTCTGCTTTTTTGTATGCATCACCCCGTGTTTCAACGATACTTCCGAGATTCGAAGTTAATTTTTTTTCATAGGTCAATTGCCCTGTTTACACTCATCAAATCCAAAGAAGTAAAAAATAAGGAAATGGTGTTGCTTGCTCAAACAATGTACGTGTACTGTCGCACCATTCGTAAATTGTGCAAGCCATACGAGTTTTTTTGACATTTCTGAGTACCCTGGCATCTGATTGGAAGACTCCTCAGCAAAATAGTTAAAAATAATGTAATTTTAAGCATTTTTCACTACTTAAAAAGCGAAAAAATCAAAGAAATAAACCCTAAAAATAAATGCAACATGAGTTGTGCGGTTAAAAATTGTAAAAGTTCCCGAAAACTTAAAAACAATGCGCTTTCGTTCCACAGGTAAATATGTCCATACGGTTTGAATTCTTTTAACAAAAATGCTTTATTTAGTTCCTTACGACAATTTATTAACTTATTTTTATTAGAAATGTATATATATGTCTTATAAAAAACGGTTTAAAAATGCAAATAAGACCACGTTGAATTTGCGCCAGTTTGATCAAACCACATCTGCCAAAACACAAACACTGCTTCAGTGGCGCAGTCTTTTTTCAAAGTTGAATATATTTTGGTTGATAAGAGGGCACTCTTGTTTTCAGCATAGTGAATCAGATTTAGTACCTGTTTGTTAAATTGTGCTGATTTCTGCGCAACAACTAGGCAGAAACACTCAAAAACAAAATAAGGATTTTAAAAAATTAATCTTATTATCTAAAAATCTTGCTGTTTTTCTAGTTTTTCAACAAAACTAAGCTTTATGGGTATTAAAACAAAGGTAATGCGCGTATCTATTCAACGAGGTGTATAAAATTCCATACATAACTTTTTAGTTGACCTAAATATCAATAAACGATTTTAAACTATCAAACAACTAGAATTTGTATTTAACAAGGTCATATAGAAAACTTTCAAAAAGTTTTTAGATATAATTTTTTTATAATTAGGATTTGTCTGAAAAACTAGTGGTTTCCCTTTTGCGAAAGCAATACATTAAAAAGAGAATTATTAAAAATATACCTACACCCAGAAGTAATGTAGACAGCAAAGGCTGTGTTGGGCTTACTGAGGGTTGTTATCCCTAAGCAGCGGCTGAAGGCCTCCTGTTAAAAAGAGACAACTAAATACATTAAGATTTTTTTATTAAACTTGGAAAAACCTCGCGATTTTAAGTAAAAAAGGGTTGTATCTGAAATGCAGGTATTTTTATGTATTATCTTTCTTTTTATACCCATAAAGTTTAGTTTTATTGGAAAACTTAAAAAATCAGCTAGAATTTTAGCCCATTTTTACCAACGTTGGATGCCTAAAACTTCTTATCTAATTGCGAGCGATCAGAATTTTTTTAAATATTAGAGTTGTTGATATTCTTGAAATGTTTCTAAAGTTTTAATGCATAATAAACTTAAACAGTTTGGGCCTTCTTTTACGATACAACCGAATACGGCCCTGTGTGATTGCTTCTGTATTTGTGTGAACCAACACCAATATAGAAAATACCACACTTTTCTACTATTCTGCTATTTCCTTATGTTTGGTTGATTGGGTTCCTTATATCCTAATCAGCCAAACAAGCTTAGAATAGGCTTGTAGTAAGCTTGCAAGCGTAGGCATTGTGCTTGGAAAAAGCTTGTAAAAATGGTTGTAATATGCTTTCAAGTAATTGTAGAATAAGCAAAAAGGAACCCTTGGAAAAATAGTCCTTACTGCAATATTATTACAATCGTTTACAATTCAATTGGATATAAGTGTTGTAAATAAGCTTTCTACAATACTTTCTTTGCAATTGGAAAAAAGTGTTGTAAAAGTATTATTGAAAATAATTATTAAATAATTGGAAGTTATTTACAACTGTTTATAAAAAATTGGAAAAAAGTGTTATACAAATATTATTAAAACATATATTAAATAATGGGAAGCAAGTATTATTGTAAGCTTTTGACACCTGTTTTTAAGAAATCTTATGAGCTCGCAGTTAACATAAGAGCACAAATTCATCTTGAGTAAAATAAATCCATACGAAAGATCATCACATCCAAATCTATAAGAAATTTATCTATAATATACTGTCGACAAACACATTTTCACTTAAAAAAAGGGAATATAAATAAAACTATTGGTATAACTAACATTGGTGGCACATTGGTGTAACTAACAAAATATTAAAAATTATTTAAGTATAATGAAATTCTAAAAGAATGTGTTGGAATTATCACTGAACACAAGGTACTAACATCAAAAATGTTAGTGATGGAACTTTATTTCTTATTGCAATTGTAATTTTTAGTGCTTGGGGAATTCCGAATTCCACAATAATGTGGAAGTTGTGAAACAGTAACCTCATACTTTGAAAACGCTTGTAATTTAAACCTCTACAAGTATTATTATAAGAAGCTTACTTTTCTTATGTTTCGATACAATTTTATAACACGACTTGTAAATTTATAACGCAGACAAGTGTTTTCAAAGCATGTTTGTAAAAGGCTTTCATAATTCCATTGTAGGTAAGCTTACTCCAAACACTATTACACAATGGTTGATTGGGATTTTACTTTGATCAAATCGTTTGTCAAATCCAAGAGGGGGTTTCAGACGATCGTACATGTACGCTGAATTGGGCATGCTCGACGACATGTACGATCATTCGAATGCAAAAATTTTTGATTTTTCTGCCAGTCGGACCGACATGTTGGAAATGTGAACTCAAGTCAGTCCGACTTCCTGCATTTTTTCATTTCATTTAAAGTGCACAACAACGAGCGGAAAAAATTTTAAGGTCATCATAAGGTCATCAAAAAATTGTTCAGCTTTTACGCCGATGTGTTCTATTTGAGAGCCCGCATTGAGATGAAGTCGTCGCACATGTACGATAGTTTGAAAGCTCAACAAAATATTCCCGTTAGTTTATCGTCGTACATGTCAGCGTACATGTACGTTCGTCTGAAACCCCTAATAGAACAACGTGGGAATTCCATGGAAATTTCACGTTCTATTCTATTTGACAAACGATTCGATGAGCGGTTTGAAATGTGAACACCCCTAATAACAAAAATTATAAACAAAGTCAACAAGTATAGGATTGCAATGCAAGGAATAGACGTTGCAACCGTTGGTACAATTCGGTACAACTCAGTTGGTAATCAAGTTGGGCGTTTTGCCCACAGACAATACAATCTCATTACAATTAGCCAAAAATCAAAATATTTTAATTTTTCGCACAACCTAAGCTGTACCAACGATCGCAACGTATATTCCTTGCGTAAGTATTTCTAAATATTTAGTTAAAACATTAAATAACAATTCTATTCATTATGTTAAAATATAACAGTAGAGCATGAACATGGTATAACACGTCATTATATATAGTATTTTTGTGCTTGTATCGCTATGTACAGGCTGACGTTGTCTCTTTCACCCTTGTATTTTTAGGACAATCGTCAAAAGCAAATGTTATAATACTCTTTGAGCAGGAGTAAATTATTCTGTAATAATGTTATAGCCAAGTTACTTTCGATTTATGAAGATACTGGATAGTGTACAGTACTGGCCTAGGTCCGTGAGGCCCGGACTAACAAAATATTAACAAGGGCGGCAACATTTTTTGGGCGGCAAAATTTTTGTGGGCTGAAAAATTTTAGAAAAAAATGTTACAAACGGAATTTATTTGGTTGCAGCCGAATTGACAGGGCGGCAAAATATTTTCGTGGCTAATTTATAAAGAAACTCAATATCAATAAAATAGTTTGACGAGTTTTGTAAATTTTTGGACGGCCAAATGTTGAGCGACAAATGTTTAAGAAAAACTAATAAACTTCTTTTCGTTGTATCGCTGTCTGTTTCGATTGCAGCTTGTCGACGTCTAGCTTTCTCTGTGTAGGGTTGCGTGTATTTTTAGCTGCGCACAGACGTGTACGGATCTTGGCTGCAACAAGATAGTGAGTACATCCGAGTCAATGTTTGCACCACGGATAGTGCGTACATCCAATGCACTGGAAGAGTGCCTTCCGTCGATCAAAACGTGATAAATTTGATTTTCGGTTTTTTGATCAGGGACATCCAGGTGGTTTTATGAATATTGAGATGCTTGAATCTAGTGCTACTTTCGACCATGTTTCGTGCTGCGGCGAAGTCAATCAGCCTCATTCCGTTATCGGAGATGTTGTTGTGGAGGCTAAACTTTCCGACTGTTGGACCAAAAATATTTTCCTTGCCCACCTTAGCGTTGAAGTCACCAAGCACAATTTTAACGTCGTCACGGGTAGCGCTCGTAAGCATTTTCCAGGCGTTCATAGAAAATTTCCTTGATCTCACCGTCCTTGTCTTCTGTCGGAGCGTGCGCACATATTAGGCTCATATTAAAAAAATTTAACCTTGATGCGGATTATGGCAAGTCGTTCGTTCACAGGTATGAGTCGCTGGACGTGGGGCTGTAGTCTCTTGCCAACTACTAGCCCTATTATGATTTACAACCAAACTGAGTTGGGTTGTCTACAACTCAACTCAACTTAGCACACCACTGGAATATTTGTTGGTATTATGGCTTACAACCATTCTAAGTTGAGTTGTATGGGATGCTTTCAAAAATTGTAATAGAAAGTATACAATAACAGCTTTTTTTATTTTCACTGTTTTTATCTATTAATGCAATTGAACAGGGTTTAAAGAAAAAGTTTCAAAGAAATTTTTCAAAATTTCTATTTGGTTCTTTGTTTGTGTTTTAAAAGCATTGAGACGCTCTTCCTCAATGCTGTGTACTTTGGTAAATCACCCACGGCTGGGATTTGGAACAGTTTGGCTAGGTTGTGAAGATTGGCTAGGATTAGTAGGCGATCGGTGATGCTGTAAAGATGGACTTGTATATGTAGGAGAACGGTTTAGATGTGCAGGAGATCGGCTAGGATGCGCAGGAAATATGTTAGGATGCGCATGAGATCGGCTAGGATGTGCAGGAGATTGGCTGGGAAGAAGTGGAGATCGGCTTGTGGTTTGAGCACATTGATTGGGCAGTTGGCAGTTCAAGTGGTTATAATCATTTTCCCTTTAATCAGCATTTGAGGATTGAAATGTGAAAGTGAGAAATTAAAATGTGAAATAAAGCCCTGCAGCGAACCATCCGTTCTACTTGTACAAACAGATATAACAAGTAAAAACCTGATAATATTGGTACAAATACAACAAGGAGTAGAACAGAACATATGCTTATATGCTTTGGAATGAGCAGAGAGCTTATCATCTCTTTCTCTGGCTCTCATTGTAGTGTAAGCTTTTTTTTCTTTATTTGTTGCACTAAGTGGAGTATCTGTTTTAACCCTTTTTTAAATGGATATATCCATTCAATATGGATATTCCAGATCGTTCTCTTTGTATTGATGTTGAGTTTTTCTATTTCTATTCTACTAAGGGCCATTTTTTTCACAGAGAGATAAATTTATCCCCGAGTTAATTCCATGATTTTTCCAGTTTTTTATTTGTTCACAGTGAGTTAAGCATTTAACTCTTCAAGCTGGAGATAAAAATGGTGGCGAGATAGCTTAACCCCAGAAATATTTAACTCGTGAAAATTGGTGAGATAAGATTTTTAATTCGCTCTCATCACTCTCATTTTAATATTTTTTATTTACTTGGTGTCAAAATATTGAAAATACAGATTTTTAAGCATATGGAAACAGTATTGGGGGTTACTGATTTCGAATCTGATGTCAGAATTTTAAAATTTGGATAAGGTTGCCACCTTAATTTTTTATTTTTACGAATTCGGGGCTGGCGCGAACTAAAGGGTAAAAATGGGTCGCTGAATCCGAATCCGTTGTCAGAATTTCAAAATTCGAAAATTTTTCTACACATAGGGTTGCCACCTAAAAATGTTTTATTTTAAGAAATTTAAACATGAGGGAACAGTATTGGGAGGTTACTGATTTCGAATCTGAACTCAAAATTTTTAAATTCATGATGGTGGATAGGGTTGCCACCTTAATATTTAAAATTTTACGAATTCGAGACTGCCAAAAAAAAAATGGTAAACCAAAAATGGGTCGCTGAATCCGAATCCGTGGCCAGAATTTCAAAATGATAAAGTTTTGAAATAATAGGGTTGCCACCTAATAATATGTATTTTTTAGAATTTTAAACATAATTTAACAGTATTAGGGAGTCACTGATTTCGAATCTGAAGTCAGAATTTTAAAATGCAAAATGGTGGATAGGGTTGCCACCTTAATTTTTTGTATTTTTATGAATTCGGGGCTGGCAAAAAAAATGGTAAATAAATAAAAAGGGTCGCTGAATCCGAATCCGCGGTCAGAATATTAAAATTATAAAATTTTGAAATAATAGGGTTGCTTTTACTTTTGAAAATACATATTATTAGGTGGCAGCCCTATTATTATAAAATTTCATCATTTTGAAATTCTGACCACGGATTCGGACTCAGCGACCCATTTTTGTGTACCATTTTTTTGCCAGTTCCGAATTCATAAAAATACAAAAAATTAAGGTGGCAACCCTATCCACCATTTTTAATTTTAAAATTCTGACTTCAGATTCGAAACCAGTGACTCCCTAACACTGTTAAATGATGTTTAAAATTCTTAAAAATACATATGATTTGGTGGCAACCCTATTATTTCAAAACTTTATAATTTTGAAATTCTGACCGTGGATTCGTATTCAGCGACCCACTTTTGATGTACCATTTTTTTGCCAGCCCCGAATTTATAAAAATACAAAAAATTAAGGTGGCAACCCTATCCACCATTTTGCATTTTAAAATTCCGACTTCAGATTCGAAATCAGTGGCTCCCTTATACTGTTAAATGATGTTTAAAATTCTAAAAAATACATATTATTAGGTGGCAATCCTATTATTTCAAAACTTTATTTCTTTTTTTGTTGTTTATTTCGCTCTTTAATCTTTATGCTTGCAACGTCACATACTCCAGATATTCCAAATAAAGATAACAGTATTATCGATATATCTGTTTGTTCTGTATGTGCTCAAACTAGTATTTTTGATACTTGGTAATTTCACTCTCTCATACCTATTCCATCGTTATCTAAATGCGAAATATTCCATGCATACTCAATGCTTAGAGAGCGAAACAGTAGATATAAGAAAAAATAACAACACACAACTGGTGTACTTGGATGGTTCTTTGCAGAGATTTAATGTGAAAGGTCTGCCTGGCGGTGTTAAAGTATTGTGGAGTTTAGTCCAATCGGCAACACTTCAAATGGAGTCAAACTAATCTCTTGTGATGGACCTCCTCCTGTTGCGGAAATAATTTGTTTGTTGTTTATCAAATTTCTTTTCAAGTTGGTATAGTTTTTTTTTAATTTTTTTTAAAAAATAATGTTTTTGCAAAATTTTCTTTTATTTATTTTACTTATAAACAAACCCTTTGCCATTCCTGTGGTGGGCGTGTTGGAGGCCCGATGCTATTGAGCTCAACAGTAAACTTATCCCAGAGCTCATTGGTCAGATGCTTGCTAGATCCAAAATTATCTTTTACCCTAGTCACATCTGGATACTTCTCTAGCAACGAAACCATCCTATCAAATTGTTTTTTGGTAGTTACTTTCCTAAATATTATTTATATTAATTAAAATCGGTTTTTATTAATAATTGTTGCAACTTACAAGTTCTTTGCCACTTTTCCTTCATAACACAACCAGCAGACAACCTCACAAATGCCGTTGTAAAATTTTGACACTTGACACAACCGCATTCAAGTTCGGTTGTAATTCATAATGCCAAAAAGTTTACATACACAACTGGAAAGACAACTTTGCAGTTAGAAGTTTGGTTGTGTTGTAAATCATAATACCGATTTTTATTTGACAACTCAACTTTAAGCAAAGTTTTAAACCATAATAGGGGCATACAAATCTGCATCCAAACTCGTGCTTCTCCGCATGGCCGCTGTAGTAGATATCACAGGGTGCATGCCTAATGCAACCCTGTCCCTTCCATCGCATTTCTTGGATAGCAGTGATATCAGCTTTGAATCTTTCCAAGACATCAGTCAGTTGGATAGAGGCACCTTCCCAATTAAGGGTTCGGAAATTCCAGGTGCATATCCGTAAATCATTATCAGTTTTTTGTTTGCGGTAGTCGTCATCAGATTTGGGGATCATTTTTCTTCTTTTCTTATTTGCTTTCATTGAAATGGGTTTTTACGGGTGGGCTTCAAATCCGACGCACAACTTATTTTAAGCCTAGGGGGGCCCGCCGCTCAGATTAGCCGCCAAACTAACGGTTGTCAGTGTTGGCGTTGCCCAGGAAACACCACGTGGAGGTTTGAGTCGACTTGAGGCGATTTCACAAAGATTATGCTGGCTTCGCCAGGTTGAGACAGTCAGACATGTTACATTGTAAAGGTTCGCCCCCAGTTTCCCAGTTTAGGTAGCATTTAGATCAATTCGCACACAGCCTTAATACATAATAAGCAAGCATTCTGCTTCACACCTTAATTATTTTTTGTTATTATTAGCTGCGTTGCTTTCGCCTTAATATAATCGCGATGAGAAATTTTCTCAAAGGAACGGCAAGGAAAACTACTCGTAGAGGCACTACCGTTGCAGTCAAAATTAAATTCAAACAAGCAATCATGATACAATTACTATTAGGTGTCATGAGAACGTATGTCGTTCAAAACTGTTGTGAATATGCCGACCCCATTTCGCTGATTTTTTTCATGTGAAATGCCAAAAATTGTGATTTTTTAAAATGTTTGTATGGGGAGCCCCAAGAGGTTTTAGGGGGTGTGCCACTGGCATGGGTGGATCGGCCCTCCAAAGTTAGTGGGGATCGGTCACACATTTGGACTCGATTGGGGCACTTTAAATGGGTCAAAGATTGATTTTTAAAAATTTGACCCTACGGGATAAAAGTCAAAAGTTGGGGCATTAGAATTCGTTTTAGAGGTATAGTTCCCCGGGCAAAGTTTCTTATTTTGATCCCAAGAATACGATTTTCATTGAGCAATGGGCGATTTTTTTGCCTCCCCACAAATCGACCCGGCCCGGCTAAATTAAAAAATTTTCCGAAATATTTATATCAATTTATTAAATATAACTTTAAATTACATTTAGTTTAAATAAAAATGATCAAGAACAACAAATTCATTACTAAAAATATCAAGCGAAAACTTTTTATATATCAAAACAAATTTGATTTTGAATAATTTTTATTTAGAAGATGAAATGCTTTAAAATAGTTTTGAAAAATATAAATGAAAAAAAAAAGACTTTTTCTCTATTACTGTATAAAAAGGAATTCTACGTCAGTACTTACTGTGTTTTTTTCTAAGTTTTTATATTTTTTATTCTGTGGTTTTATTTATAACTAGCTTAAGCCCGGCAAGTTGCTGCCACGCCCCCGTTGCCAAACTTCCATAAAATGTTATCAGTGAACCTGCGTGTGTAGATTGTGGTAGAATACCGAATTCCATAGCTATGCGAATTATAACTCAAAACCTATTCGATATCGCAAATTATGGGAGACTACCACTCCCCATGTACTACGCCCATAAAATGTTATCAGTAAAACTGTGTATAAATTTGGAAAGTTTTATTGCGATCGTATTCGATATCGCAAATTATGGGAGACTACCACTCCCCATGTACTACGCCCATAAAATGTTATCAGTAAAACTGTGTATAAATTTGGAAAGTTTTATTGCGATCGTATGAACGGTATAGAAATGTATTCGGACACACAATTAAACAAACAAACAAACTTACATTAATTTTTATATATATAGATTTACTTATATTTTATTGGTGGTATTAATTTTGTTTATTTGCTTATAAATATAGTTTTGTAGCATTTTTTTAACTTATTTCTCTTTATATATAAAATTCATCTGTACATGGCCTTGTCACTAAACTCCTCTTAAACGTATAGACCAAGTTTGATGAAATTTGGTATGTGTGCGTCTGGGTCTGTAGGTGGCTAAGGATCAAAGTTTGTCCCGGTGGCGCTGTTGTTGCTGTGGCAGTGTTTAAAGGGGTATTGGAAAGTATAACTCAGAAACGAATTGAGAAATTACCATGATTCTTTCACTACACCATTACTTTTTATGCAAACAAAATAACAAAAAATAAAATGAATAAAAAAGATCTTAAATTTTTATAATAGTTTGGCTTGATTTTTCGATAGTTTAGATAGACTTTCAATCAACCCTACACTTATGCATACCATATGAAAGAAGATTAAAGAAGCCATTTTTGGTTTTGAATAATTTTTCAACAAATATTTTTACCAAAGTTTTTTGCGAAATAAATACGTTAAGGTTTTTTTTTGCAAAGTTATAAAAATAAGAAGGGAAACGAAAATAAAAAAGAGTTTTTATTATTCTAGTTTTCGCACAGTTGGCGTAAATCGACAAGCTATAATACATTTTTGATAGAATAAAAGCTCTAGTTACATTTATAAGAGTTGAAGTCTAGAGATGACAATGTTTGGATGAAAAATATTTGAATTCGTTTAACCTGGCAGCTAGATTTTTTAGTTGAGTACAATGTTCTTTAAACTTAAGTCGTTTATTAAAAATTATACCTTAGAACTTAAGACTATTTGTATTTACAATATTTATATTGTTATAAATTAAGTTAAAGTGGTTAATTTGAGTTTTTTACAAATATGGAATGACTAGCATTTACTGAACAAAATATTAGCACCCAATCTTAAAAATCTTTTTTAGCCAAATCTAAATTTCTTCATTTCGAAAAAAGTTATAAATAATCAGCGTAAGTTATATTTGAAATATGTTTGTTCTTGAAATAATGAAGCTTATTTCATTCATAGTGTGGTTACCTTGGGGTATACTGTTGTGTAGAACATAGGTATTTGAAAACAGGTTATTGACTTTAATTGTAAATTTACGATTAGTTAAAACAGATTTAATTATTTAAACATTTTTTACACCAATGCCCTAACACTCAAGTTGGCGCAAGACAATATGCACCTTGACTCTGTCAAATGCCTTTTCAAAATCAAGGCTCAAGGAAGAGACATGGAAAAACTAAAAATAAAAAATGCAAAAATAAAAAAAATTTTAAAAAAGGGGTTCTTTCTTTTTTTACGTGGTGGACCCTGGAAACTACAAGTAAGTAGGCTAATTGCAAGCTTTTTGTTAAATAGTTTAAGTAAATGTATAATATACATACATATGTATCTTAAATCACTACTCTTATATTATATCAAGTGTCTTTAAGGTATTATTACTGTTTGTCACGAAAAAATCTACAATTTTTTTAAGTGTTTGTATCCTCATTAATATAATCCCAAAATTTCAGGTTTGAATTCAAAGAGATAAAAAGTAGCAAAAATATGCTTCATCCTCAATTTCGGTTTTAAGATATGGTATTTGAAATTAAAATCCATTAATTATCTATCAGTTTAAATCTGATGAAAAAAATTAATACTTGGTCCACGCCAACGAACGTGTCCAATTTAAGATATGCACTTCTTAAATTTAGAATTTAAGACATAAGATTCGAAATGATTGGCATCCAATTCTTTCTCAGTAAAAATTAAGTATCTTATATTAAGAATCTAATGAAAAATTAAATCCATGGCCCACCATAACAAACGCGCCATCTTGAATTTGAATGTTCTGCCAAGATTATATATATATATAGCAACTACTTATCTTCCAATGTATCCAGTTTTGTGCAATTCTGACCATGTAAAACCAAGATGTTGCGTTTTATTTATTTATTTTATTGATGAATGTAATGCAAAGAAGCATTGTTAGCCAAAAATAACTATTAAAGTGGCTGTGTTAGAGTTTTAAGAACTAAAAAAAATAAAAGATTAAAAAAATAGCTTTCCTATTCCCAACTTATATGAAACTAAACATTATTTATTAGAGATAATTGATTTGTATATTGCAGAATCTGACTTCATAATACTTTCCACAACTTTAAAAAGTGCGGGCAGTATTAGAAGAAGTGTTTCTTGGAACAGGACTCGCGCAGAATTCTATTAATTAAATAAAGAAGCTGATTCTGAATAATAGGAAAATCAGTTTTACAAATATGATAGGAATTTTATCATAGCCCATCACATTTGATTTAATACCAAAATGGCTTTTTCAAGGTCATCCAAAAAATATTTTTAAAAGAATAACAGTTTCCAACTTCTTGGTTTGCGCCGAAGTCAAATATTTCAGAATTATTTTTTTACTCTGGTGATTAAGAAAATGAAGGTTTATTGAATTTGCATCATAATCTTCTATAGTGCTTGGAGAATTAAGGCAACCATTGTTTCATTGGGCGATTTTCTTTATGCAAACAAAGTAAGGCGCAAACTGTGAAAATAACTGCTCTTGGTTAATTTTTTGTTTTGAGAGAACCAAATTGGTGTTTATTTTTTCATTTTGAGCGCGCTCAAGCCCTACTCTACATGCACCTACTCATGTGATGGATTAAATTGAGCGCAGAACAGAGTACATAAAAAAACCAATGAAATGAAAGATATAAATCAAATTAAAGTTATTATTTAAAAGATGCTTCAGATTATCTGAGAAAACATACAACTTCTCGTAAGATCTACTAAATAATGAAGTCCGATAGTATAAACACAATTTTATTTGCTGTATGACTTATCTAACAACGAAGTATACGATTTTTTTGGCATTAGAATTGTTTATATTTCTATCAGAGAAGTCGGATAAAAAGTTTGTTTTTTAATTTCGAAGACTGCGCCATAAAGCTCTTGGCCCATTATCATTGTCAAAATTAAGTCGACTTTAAATTTAGTGCAAGCTTTTTGACAACATATTATATTGAAAAACTGTCAAAAATGCTTATACTAAATTTAAAGTCGACTTCATTTTGACTATGATAATGGGCCCTTGTGTTTTATTTTTTTTCAAACGGTTATCCATAACTATTTAAGCCATTATTCTGCTTAAAATTAGTAATTTTCTTTTACCAGTATCCATTTTAGGTTCTGCGTGTCAATTTTCTCTGATAGAAAGTCTGGTAGTGCAAATACATTTATCAGAAAATGCTATGAACTGTCAGATGATTTGAGAACTCGAACGAAAAAAGTATACAAAAAGTTATATGATTTCTCTGATAGTCTGAAGCAGCTTTAAGTGCAGTGTTGCGATGGCGAGAAATAATTTAAGCATTTGATCAGGTGGTTTGTAAAATAATATAATTTATTTCGACAATTTGAGCTCAATGCGTTTCAAAATGAGTTCAAAACGCACTACACCTTACCTCTTCAGATCAGTTTTTGAGTGATTAGTCTCTGCGCGCTCGTCGCTTTGAAATCACATTCTGAAATTTCTAGCCCATTGTGCATTGCTATAATTTCAAAGATACTTGGCAGCCCTTAAAAATGACAAAAACAAGTTTTCTTAAAATTCGTTACTCGCTTGCATAGAAATAAAATATAAGGAAGTGGTGTTATACTCACACACACTATACGTGTGTAGAAGGAATTTTCGTCGCTGAGGAAGAGAGATAGAGCGTCGTTATTTGACAAAAGCTCTTCCCGAGCAAAAAAAAAATCTGTTTGTGAGGAAGAACATCTGTCAAAACACAAGTTCTGCTTCATGAGCGCATTCATTATTTAGGGTGGCAAGGGCCTTAATTTTTTTTTCTTATTGGGATAAGCTTTATAGTTATTTATTTGTTTACAATTTCTTTGAAAACTTGACATGAAATTAAAGTGGATTAGCAACCTAAGGTTACAAGCTATAACTAGGTATTTTTATATAAAAAACTAATTAAAAGCCCACAGTTCGAAAAAAACTGCACAAAACTATTTATTTTAAAAGAGTTTAATTTGGTATGTATTTTAGTTGTTTAGTTTTTGTGTTATTTTAATATCAATTAAATAGTTTATAAAAAATAGTTTTTTTAAATGAATTCTTCAAAAATCATTTAAAGTAACTTTTGTCGTTTCAGTCTCATTCTGAGTTCATGTCTTTTGCATTATTTTAGCAATGCTTTTCTCTGTAAAAAAATTGGTAACGCAACATATTATATAACGGTGGTATATAAAAATTCCATAGTAAGCATACATCTAAAAAATAAAAAATAATTTACGCCTTTATTTACTACATAAATGAATGCGGCCCTGTTTGAATGTTTTAGTGTTTGTGTCAACTTCACTGTGTTTGTAAAATACTTCATTCCACTTCAACTACCAAGGTTGCACAGGTACGTACTTTCGTACCATTTTGGACACGTTTTTATTCTTCACGTACGAGGTACAACATTTTCCGTACTAGTACACTTTTATTTTCATCGCTTTTCTGTGTATTTTTTTCTTGGTGTGGCCACACTCGTTTTTTTTTGGTTCGCATTATAGCGATTTGGCAGCACTTCTAGCATTTGGTTGTTTGTTTACGTATGAAGTGCAAACAAACAAAAAGTGCGAATCACATCTGTGGTGCGAATGGTACCAAGGTACCAATGGTACTCGTACCTATAAGCTTGTATGAAAGTTTCATATAAATCAGAGGGTACTAGTACGTCGGTACTTTTGCTTTATGTTGGTATTCATAACAATTTGCCATGGCTTTATTTTTCAGTTTGTTTACAAATAATTCGACAAAAACAAAAGCTTCCTTTGTTTTTAGTATAGCTTGGCATTATTTCTGGTACGAAAAAAAAAACTGAACTGAACTTTTATCTTCCGATTTGCTTTTGTGCAAGATGTATCGTTTGTCCATCCGAGCACCTGAAAAATCTGTTGGAAATAATCTAATCTTGTAAACACTTTAGATAAATCCCTTAAAATTATCATTAATTTTTGCTAAAGATATGTTTTGTATCCTTTTACAGCTGAAATCAGTAAACTTTGTTTTGGACAGCAGCAGGGCTGAAAACACTTTATAAGGTGGGCTCAGACGATACTACATGTTGCCAAGCCTGGGTGTACGACTGAATAACTAAAAATTAATCTTTGCGTCTAAGCGATTCCATTTGTTGTTGAACCTCATGAAGCTTAAAAATATCGAATGGACAACAGGTATAGCGTTTTGGCAGCAGTGGTGATAATAAATTAATTATTAGAAGATGAAGATAATTTTTAAAGTTAACTGTTCCTAAATTAAGCTGCCAAGAGTGGTAGATATATGAAAAAAAGATGTTGCCATGTCATTATGTTAATGTTCTTAATCAACTAGGGCGAAATAAAAAGGGATGCTATCTCATTGGGTTTGAGGTTGAAATAATGGTTGCTTTTTGCTTCTGTGGTGTAAAGTATACCACAGTATAAAATTTTTCTAAGCGTATTATTATTGAAATTTATAATGTATTTTAAATTCTGCCTTTCTTCTTATCAAATCTGTTCTGAAATTAATATTATGCATTAATAGACATTTGAAATTGCAAATGGTTGGCATTTAAATTAATGGAAAACAATCAGCATTTTCTGTGAAACTTTAAGTTCGGTTTTTCTTCTTATCAAATTAATTCTGGAATGAATAAAAGAGGGGTTTCATGTCAGCCAGCAAGTGTAGAGCAAATTTTCTAATTTGCTTTACATTGACATACAAAAAATAATTCCTAGGGCAAAAAAAAGGAACCATTAGTTTGGATTGCAATTATAAGTGATCAATTAAAATTTCATAAGTTTGTTTATAAAAATTTCGAGAAAATGTGAAATAGCGAAATAGACTTGATTCAGATAAAAACAAACTAAAGAAAACAAAATAAAAGATTGACAGCTAAAAGAATTATAAAAATGTTATCGATGTGTTTCTAACGCCTTTTTAAACACTTGCTTTTGTAATTGGATTTAGTTATAGTTGTTATACCAAACTAAAACGGAGCGTAGTTTGAAATAATTATTTAATTCTCAGCTAAATGGCGAGAAAACCGTAAATCTATTTATAAAAATTTGTGATGCGAACATTTTAATAAATGAAAAATTCAATTTTTTGTTATAATGGGACATGGAGTGACAGAATTAATTTTTTATATATATGTATGTATTTAACAATGAAAAATGTTGTTGTTGTTTCGGCCTTCTGTCATTTGTTGCTATTATAAATTGGGCTGTGGTCGTATAAAAATATAAACTGCTTTTTATTAACTTTTTGCTTTTTTATTATCCTATTTTTCGATATTTGGCTCACTTTGTGGTCCTTCGTCAGGGCATGAAAGAATAACAAATTATTTCTTTAACACATTTAAGAGATTATATAAAGCACAAATGAAAATCTTTACATAAAAAGTTTAAAAAAATAGTGAATCTAATAGCAAAGCTTAACAGATGGAATAAAATCACGATAAAACATTTGATATTGATATGAATTTTTTTTAGGTATGTTCTGTTCTACGTTAAGTGAGGATGAATGTTTTATAGGAAGGAAGAATAGGGAATTACAAAAAGGATATTTTGTCGTACTACACAAGAATTTTTTATATATTTTGTAGCGATCTTTTTTTTTTGCTTGTTAAACTTGTATCTTTGTTTAGAAATCCCCACATTTTCATTGTCTGTTTCGACCTTTTTATATTTTTCATATATATTTTATTATTTTGAGAGTACTTTTTTATTTTCTGCCGATGCAACCCTGTCAACTACACCGCTTCCTTATATTTTACTTCTATGCTCGCTTGTAGTTGTCTCGCTATATTTTGTGTCAAATAGTTTTCTTGGTTCGCTGTGCGCTGTTGGCTTTTTAGTTTTATGGGTTTTTCATTATTTTCTTTGATAATTTAATAATTTACTTTCATTTTCCGACATTAAATCTATCAAAATCCAATGAAATACTTTAAAGAAAATCAAAGTTTACAAAGAAATGGTCGTAGCGCGTGTGTCTTAAAGTGAAATTTACGAATCAAAAGTCGGGAAACCAAGAAGTTGCAGCAGAAGAAAAACTTATTTATGAGCGCAACACCACCGCCTTCTTGAAACGCGTTTCTTGTGGAATGGTGCGCTGAAGTGAGACGGCAGAAGCAGAAGTATCGCGCTGTGGTGAAGCTTAAACTACAAGTTTGGGAACTGCGGGAGTGCCAAAAACCTGCGCGAAGCATAATAGAAGAAAAACTGACTCAATCACTGGAGAACTGGATTAGCAGTGAAAAACTGCTAACTAAACTTGGTTGTTGCAAAAGGATAGTTATCAAAAGCAGGAGGATTGGGGGACCTATTAACTGCATAAAAGAGCAGAGCAGCCAAAACAAAAATAACTACGCAGAAAAGCGGTTAGAAATAGAAAATGTTGCGATTTCTTAGTCGTCGCAAGGTGCGTAATAATTATGCGGATAGTTGCAGCGGAGCAGGTGGTGGTGGCGTCAGTGGAGGTGGTACGAGTGCCACCAACAGCGCTGGCGGCAGCTCACACATTAAACCGCAACGAATAGCAATCAACAAGAATAAAATCGATTGTCGCGTCATTCTCTTGGACAACACTGACCTCTCCATCGAATTATCGGTAAGTATGAGTGCGCTTTTAAAAAGTAACTAGGATGAGTGGAGTGGAAGTGGGAGTGGAAATGCAATAAATTACTTTAAAAATTAAATTATTCTTGGAAAATTAAATTTAGCTATTATTAAGAAATACTTGCCAGCAAGCTTCAAGTGCCTTCCTAACATTCAATGCTACATTCTATCTCAATTAAACATATGAATTAACTTATTTTAAAACAAGCATTTTGCTATTCATGTCATTCTCCATGTAGTTCCATTCGTAGTAATTCAGTTAACTTCAGTGACAATCTGCTTTTTACCAATCTACCTGTTTTAAAACGTCTGTTAATATGTTTTTATGTCTTGTAAACTTGTTATATTCCTCCGTCGCTGTGTTGTATTCACTTATATGTTTTTTTATTTTTTTTTTGTTTTTGTTTACTTTGGTCTTTGCTCTTAAAGTAGTTTAGAAATTTAATTAATTGTTTCTTTCTTCATTTTCTGCAATTCTATTTGGAAAGCGGTTTTTACATTAAAAGATAGTTGGCAGTTTCTGGTGCCTTGGGTATGGCACAACACAAAATACAATTCATTGACAGACGTTTTTGGGTCTGTTGGGCATGTGTTTATTGCTTGCGTCGGTGATACTTTTTCGTTTTGTGTACCTTTTATAATATTCATTAATTATGTGACTTGTTGTAATTTAATTAAACTAGCTCGCAGTTCATAGCTTACTTCCTTTCAACTTGGTGTATCTGAAAATTTATTACTGTGTTGATTCTTTTTTTTTGTTGTACATAAATATAAATATGTAGGTCAGTCGAGCTCCTTTACGCAACTTTACGCTCCTTAAAAGTATATTCACATCTTGGAATTTGCTATGCTAATAAAAAAAATTGTTTATTATTATGCCATACATTTTTACATCCAAGTCATGAGCTAAAATTTAAAAATACATCGTGTGTTTGACAACAAATTAATTTGCTTATCAAAGCGTTTAACCTAAACAACAATCAAATAAAAGTAAGGGGTCGTCCATAAATTACGTTACAGATTTTCCGGTTTTTTTACCCCCCTCCCCCTGCGTTACTTTTCGTAGTGCTTTTCAAAACCCCTCCCCCCCCATAAAGTAACGTGACATATGAAATTAATTCATTCGAATGATTATATATTTTGACTAGCTCTGACAATTTTCACTAGTATTAGTGAATAGTATGACTAGATACATTAAAAGAACAATTGGAAAAAATCAATAATTAATATCATCTGTAAAAGCTATTCTATCTGCGATCCAAGATTCGATGCTCTCAATCACTGGGATAGAAGAAGCTGGTAGCTTTGTTGAGGATTCTTCAAAATAGAATTTTTCATCGGATTCTATGTCGACCCATTCAGGTGAATCCTCATTTCTAACGCAAAGAAATTCACCTGGTCTTTGACAGAGTACCCTTAAAGGCTGCACCCGAGCTGCACCAAGTTCTGTGTTTTTGTGTAAATGCTTTCTGAAAATTGATTTATTTAAATAGTATTTTTTATTCCGATTTATTGTAAACGATATAATACAAACTTATGGCAATTCATAGAAGTTTTAAAAACGAAATACTAGCCGCAGGTAGGACACGACCTTGAACCGATTTCTTTCTGAGAAGGACAGTACATGTCATGCGGTATCTCCTTTGATCAAGAACATTTAGGCCTTAACGTCAAAGCCTGTCGCAAAAGCAAAGACCCAATTTTTTCAGGCGTGTGCTGAAATGGTGAAGGAATACCAAAAGGTTCCTGTGTCGAGGGAAAAGGTGGTGGAAGAAATCGTTGTGACAAAAGTTAACCATCAATTTAGACGATCAAACATAAACATGTAAGGTTAAAAATTTTTGAAATGATTGTGTTATTAATTAGAGGTTTTTTGTCGATTTTTTAATTTTTGGTAACGTTACAATATCTAAACACTTCCCCCCCCCCCCCCCCTAAATTGGTTACGTAGTTTATGGACGACCCCTAAAACATATACATACCAATTGCTGTGTCAAGCAGCAGCTTCTAATTGATGAGCAATTTAAAAATTAAATTCAGGGATGCGGTCTAATTTTCTGGGAAAACTAACTGAGAATCCGGTTTCAGTAGATATAAATAAATATTTTTAAATATCTGCTAATGATTTGTAAATTTTACATCAAGTAAATTCCTGTTACGAATTTAGATTATTTTAGAAAACAATAAAAAAGTAACATTAAGCAAACAATATTTTTAAACTAATTTCGAGTTGCTAAACAATTATATAAAATTGAAGTAAAAATTTAATGTACTGGGCCGATTTTTATGAAATAATTTTTAAACTATGAGCATTTCCAAAACTGGCGCGCATTGGTCTAAATATTCAAATAGCTGGTCAAAATAGAAAAAAATGAAGGTGGCAAAAGTAGAAAAATTACTAAGCACATCAATTACAGAATGTTTGAAATGCACGAATATTTATGAAATTATTACAGTGGGCTCCACAATGCAAGATAAAACTAGTTTTTTAAATTGTGATTTTCTTACAAAGTGTAAAAATTCAAAAAAATCAGATATTTGTTAGAAAAGTGCATATATATACTAATTAGTTATTATTGAATTAACTTTAGTATAACGATATATCTATATATCAATATCTAAAAATGGCCACCGAGCGCCGCGAAGATATTACACGCAGAGTGTTTTATAATGTTTTCGCTAAAATATTGCGTCTTAAAATCCTTTCTTGAGGTGCCTTTGAAAAAGTTATTTTAATCTAAAACTTCTTATACTATTCCTTAAAATTTATTGAACATTGAAGACATAACCATGATGTCTAAGGGCTCCGTGTTTGTTCTCCGGAGCAATTCTTAATTTTATATTGTTAAAGGCTAGGAAGCGCGAAGAAAAATGTGAAAACATCAGTTTACAAAGACCAGTAGTGGAATTTCCAAACGCGTTAACGACGATTTTCGATATCGTTAGTTAGCGAAAACTGTCATTTTCAATGAACGTGGCACGCACAATGACCGATAACGACAACGATTATTATCGTTAAATTTTTGGGAATTCCACTACTGCATTAACGTGGTTATAACTTGAAGTACTGATAGACCATTAGTTTAAAACAATCCAACTTTAGGGTAGGCACTGGGATTTTATTTCTAGTTATACTGTCGGTTAACCTCTCCATCGAATGGCAACCCATAAGCAGTTCCCGTGAACGTTGTCAAATGCCTTCTCGAAATCGATTAAAATTAAACTACAGAGGGTAAATTAACCAGAGGTCTCAGTTCAACTTCGAATGCTCTTTCACTCAAGTTTCGTTGTATAAGCGTTCGGAAAATAGAAAAAAAGAAAAAACAATTATGCATTTGTCTCAGCGTTCGTATTGACAGTGCCTTTACTTTTCTATAGGTGCGCATGAAATAACTGCTGAGGCAAATTTGATTTATAGATAATAGATTTGACTATATTAGATTGTATGGGAGTGTTTTTTTATCTGATTAAGTTCATCCATTCAGAGAACATTGATGCCAACAATACATACTCAAGAACTATTTTTGTTTATTGTGTGATGTAAATTTTCTGAATTACGACTTTCTCGAGACGTTTTCCGATTACGCCCATTTTTTTCGAAAATACGCCATTATTTCGTATTTTGGCCACTTTTTTTAAATTTTAGACCACTGTATAGCGTTAAGTACAATTTGTACGAAAAAATATAAAAAAAAGAATGAAAAAGTCTAATTTTTAAAAAGGTTATATTTGCGTAGTAATTAAGTAGCCCTATATTAAGTAAAAATAATGGCAACAATCGACCATAAGGATTTAAAGATATAAGCAAAAATACGCGCTGGCGTTACGTTACAAAAAACGGGAGTGATTATTGACTTGGATTACAAAATTTGCAAAACTCTCTGAATTGTGCAAGACTTTTTGTATACAACTTTTTTGAAAGATTTGAAATAATATAAATTTATTTTCCAAGTGATAAAATTTAAAAATCTTCTCTGGTTTTTTTATCGTACTTTTTGATCTGGCGTGACGTTACTGGAGTTATTATTATTTATTTTTAATCATCATCAGACAGAGCACTTAACTCTTACAAACTAGATACTAAAAATAATCAAACTATAATAATTAGTGGCGGCCGCAGCCTAGTGGGTATTGTGCGTGGCCCCTAAGATAAAAGAACCGCGGTAGCCCGGCTTCAATTCCAGCTCAGACAGAAAAGTTTTTTCAATTGAATTAATTTTTCTATTCGATCGTCACCTCTCTGCAGACAATGGCAAACCTCAGAGAGTAAAAATTGCCATGTAAAGCTTCTTGAGAGCATAAGCCGTTCGGAGTCGGCATAAAACACGTAGGTCCAGTTCTCGATCATTTCTGATCAAACATTTAATAACACGCACAACACAATTGATCAATAGAAGCGAGGTCAAAGTCTTTCCAAGGGCTGAAATGGCCCGTTTATTTTTTTTTATTTACAATAATTAGTATTGCGAGCTTAAGGTCAAAAATTAATATTTCTACTGCTCAATCTTTCTACGGCAATCATCACCAGAAAAAATATTACAAATTAAAGCATTTAGAAATTAACGAATTTTTCCATTAAACACAAACTTTACCAATTTTACAAAATTTTACAAGTATGATTTAAACTATCAAACATTTAGAATTTGTATTTAAATCATATAAAATCAACATAATTTTACAGAAACTTCAAGACAGTTTGACAAAAATTATATTAATATCTACTTGTTTCGAGCCACTTAAGGTTCAACCAAGTTATGCTTAAGCAAACAAAAGTTTGAGAGGAAAAGCACGCACTTACACAGCAATATATGGAGTCGCCCAAGTTTTGTCTAAGCATTCATTTCGTTCAGTTTTTCAACTTTCGTTTACTTTTTGAAACTTGAGAGAGAGCGCTTGACATCGTAGTTTGCTAAGCAGAATAGGGTTGCTAACAGTATTGAGAATGTGTTTAATTAAAATTTTATCATTTGTATGCCAAATTTTTCAATGAAAAATATTGTTTTTTTTGTTTGTGTATATTTAAGCAAATCATGGAAAATGTGTATATTTGCTTAGAAATTTTGCGTTTGCCACAGCTTATAAGCCAAGCAGCACAATAAGCATGTTTTTGTGTTAGCTGATGGCAACCCTTTTTAACATATCTATATAAATTTTTTTTAATCTGTCAATTGAAAAAATTACGTTAATTTATTTATTCAAAATTAATGCAGATCCTAATTTTGTTGATAAACTCGTAAAAAATTGCTAAAAAACGTAAAAAACATATATGAAAGACAGGCACTATATCAAAAACTTTTTCAAAGAACTTTTTTATTACATTTTTGTCAAGATTTTGTAAACGTTTGACATTTTGTTAAGCATGAAATCTGCCAACTTGGGCGACTTTTCTACTTAAGGCCCAACCAAAATAGACGAAACGAGACGATAGCATTTTGACGAACGTCTGCACTCGTTACGGATTTAACCCAAATGAAACGATTTGCTCAACTCGCCTGAACATTGGCGACGGAAGCGGGGGGGGCGAAAGGGGGGCAGTTGCCCCCACTTTTTTAGCTAGATAAACAATTTAAAAAGAAAACTTCATAAGTTATTCAAAATATCAGTTTTTTTACAACGATAATATTTTTGTATTATATATTTTCCTCTTATTTCTCTCTTCTTCATAAGCATGCTTGCGGATAACCATTTTCTTTCTCTGTATTTGCAAAAAGATAGAACAAAATGTAGAGTTTCTACTGCAAACCCACCACTTCAGTTTAAAAGCATCCTTAAGTATGTAGCTTAATGCTTGTTAATTTTGCAACTCTGGTAAGAAAAAATTTGACATGTTCTTAGGGGCTTTCCATATTGGACGACATGTTGTACGATAATAGCCGATGCACAATGACTGCAACAGTCGTCTACCGACAAAAACTTGACGGAAAACTTGCCGTCAGAGAGAAATGCCGCAGTATTCTCGACGACTTGATTATAATGAACGCAACAGCGACAATCTGTGTTTCATACAAAACATAAACAAACTCTGCTATGTTTGCTCTTGTCGTCTATCAAATTAGAAATAGATTGAAGTCTGCGGCAGCAACAATTGTGGTCGTGTTCTCTCTTTGTCGTGCCGTCTTCAAAAAATACATCTTCATAAGAAAACATGCGTTCTATTTTTTGACAATTGACGTTCGTCGCTAGTTGCAGTCTATGTGTATCGGCTATAAGTTAGATGGAAAACTAATGGGACTATTTGATTGAGCGTTCGAACGATCCAACTTGTAAAGCAACATCATTAATTGCAAGCTCTCAAGCAGGACACATCCGGTTAATAGCTAAACAACTTTTAGATGCCCTAACAATTGAGCAGTAATTTTACATACTTGTACAATATTGTACAATCGGCAGAAAAAACCAAAAATTTCGACTATCGTTTTAGCTTACGCATGGTACTACATGTTGTACAATCTGACATGTTGGTCCAATGTTTTATACCATGCAAAAGCCCCTACTGTGAATTAGCTGATGAAAATCCACCTCGACGCTTTGAACAAACATCAAATCCGGTTCCTTCAGTACAGTTGCCATTATATGATCGGCTACGAAAAGATTATTTCGAAATTTTTGATCTTCTCTCAAATGAGATAACGGCTAGATTCGATCAAACAGGTTGATATTTGACTTATCTTTTTATTTTTGCATGTTTACACCAGCTTCACTCAACCGACTCACTTTGATTTAACATTCGGTGAGTCGGTTGAGTGAAGCTAGTGTAAACTGGCACTTTGTAAATCTTATTGTACATTTAAACAGATCTTGACACTCTGGAATCGTTGGAAAATCGAAGCCTTCAACGAAGCCTTCAACGGAAAAGTGCCTTCTGAACAAAATCGAAAAACAAAACTAGATCTTTATGCAGATGACTTTGATGTGAGGGACCTCCACGCGCAACTTAAATTGCTGAAGCAGTTGCCTGGCCAAACACCTTCAAATTGTAGTGGCATTGTATCTCAATTTGCAAAAAATTCGGATACTGTAAAAAAACTATTAAATGAAGTTGAAAAACTTATTGCTTTGCTTTTGACTGTGCCTGCTTCAGCAGCTTCATCTGAGCGTTCTTTTATTGCACTAAGACGACTTAAAACGTATCTTCGAGCAACTATGACACAAAAACGACTCACTCATGCGGCACTTATACACATTCACAAAGATTAAACTGAAGAATTTAATTCGATGGAGGTGGTGAAAGAGTTTGTTTCTCGCAAGGACAGATAGAAGCATTTTGGAATAATTTAAATTGATATAACTTTTTGTACCTTATTGCATTTGAACCATGTAAAGATATACCTAGTCTTGCTTTATAAAAGCAACAATTATTTCTTATATTTTCATATTACCATATGAAAGATACTTTAAAGAATGATCTCTAATATTGAAATTGAAGAACTTTTAAAAATAATGAAATTTTAATATTTTTTGTATATTTTTATATATTTTTTATTTTAAACTAAAATAAAAAAGTTGTTTATTCTGTTGTTTATTCGTCTGAAACAACTGATCAGTAGGCAATCGAGTATTATTTATTTATATAGTGCATTTTGTAATTTTTAATAAAGATTTGTGAAAAATGAGTGAAATAATGGCGAAGTTGAAACAAATTGATGAAAATAAAATAAAAACGCACTCTGCACAGCTGTTGTTGACGAGTTGCTACGCTAGCAGTTCGGTACTTACGGAATAATACGTCTTGTCAAACTGTTTCGTTTAGTTTCGTTCAGTTACGTTTGCTCATTTTGGGTAACAACATTAATATGCATTTAACCGAACACTTACGTTTTTTCTCGTTACGGATCAAGACGTCTATTTTGGTTGGGCCTTTAATCATACTTCCCAGATAGACACCTAACTGTTAAATATTCCGTATATATGGCATATACGTAGCGACCTTGACGTAAAAGTCATATAAAATACTCCATACATTGTGTGTTAAATTTGTTCTACTATGATGGTAGATATATAGACAGACGCTCATCTGTGCGATCTGGTATCTCTGTCTGCCACTCATGTTTTACCGATAAGAAAAAGTACATCTGAACTGCTCACACCAATAAAAAATTCAGCTGTGCCTACTTCTCCCCCCGCCGTTGTATGATGCCCCTCCTAACCAGAGAATAGAACTCTGACATGTTGCTTAAATTACAAAAGACGATTTGTGTATGAATTTCCGAACCGTCATCCAGCGGTTTTATTTTAAAAATCACTTTTTCGCCAAAAATCACCGGTTTTTCGCCGTAAGTTTTTATCAATCTAAAATAACTACCCAAAAGTTGGGAGCAAATGAAAAGTATCTTGGACCCCAAGGTTGTAAATAGGAAGATGGTTAGATTCAAGAAATTTTTTAGTGAAACAGTGTTTAGAATTCGGTCAACATTTTGGGTATTTTTCACTAAAATCGCTATAAATTTGCCATTTTTCAATAAATTTGAAAAAATTAAGTATTGTTCAAAAAGACTTGGGCCCCTATTACGAATTCATACGATACAAGATAAACGCTTGCATCTGTTATGTGGTATTACGAACTTACATTTGTCGTATTAAATCCGACAGATAGCGTTTATCGTTTATTGGAAAGAAATGGTATTACGAAACGATACGTATCGGATCAGCTGTTCAATTTGATACGCTTGCAAGCGGCTAAATATTCTTGTACGATAGCTGAAATTAAATAATGTATTTTAAATCTTTATTCGAAATATGTTAGTATTAAAGTGATAGAAATAAGTTTTTGAACAGGATTTGAGCAAAATCAATGCGATCTTTTTTGGCCAAGAGTGTGAGCTCGAAAACTCAATTGGAGCGTCTTGAACTTTTGAACTTTGAACTTTTAATATCTTGAAGTGAGAATTTCAGTTGTTTTTTCTTGAATTCACAGTAAAATGTATGCTGTAAAATCACTGCCATTCACAATAGCATATCTATCGGGCGTATGAAAACGATAATTCGAAAGCTTGATTTTTACGATACGCTTGCAAGCATTTATCGTCTATCGTATAGAAATTCATAACAGGGGGTTGGTGATATATAAAAAAAAAATAAAAAAATCAAAACAGTGGATTTTTTTTTTAAACTTTTTTGGAAAGTATTTTTGAAAGGGTATTTTTAACAAAAATCTATAAATCCACTAATTTTCAGTAAATATTAGAAAATTTACTATTTTTAAAATGGTGTGGCTTTGAAGAGGCTTAACCTTTCGTGGTGAACAATAAAAAATTAACATATTTATAGCGAATGAACAGCAATTTTATAGCGATTTTAGCGAAAAGTACTCAAAATGTTGACCGAATTCTGAACACTGTTGCACTAAAAAATTTCTTGAATCTAAAAATCTTCCTATCTACAACTTTGGTGTCCCAGATACCTTCCATTTGCACCCATTTTTTAGGTAGTTATTTTAGATTGATAAAAAGTTACGGCGAAAAAACCGGTGATTTTTGGCGAAAAAGTGAGTTTTTTAAATCAAAACCGCTGGATGACGGTTCCACCGATTTCGAGATCCTTTTGGATTTAAGATCTACTTGAATCCAGCTCCCAGAATATGAGAGTCGAAAATTTTTTTTTTTTTTAATATGTATATATGTGCAGAATAAAAACAAAGTGATTTCCAAATAATGGGAATTTTCAATTGACGGGGTTTTGAACTAAGATATGTTTGAATTCACTTCGGTAAATAACGACGCATGCTTTATATGTAGTCTAATAGAAATATTTCTTGCCATGCACTTTCATCAACATTTTTGAAAATTTGCCTGTGCTACTATGCCGTGTTTGTTATGTTTAATAGTTATTTAAAACATTATGAAGTTCTTTAACAATACAAAAAAAAATTTTATAATTTTGATTATGATCTACTATTAAGCTATGAATTGGCTGGACCGTTAATGCGTTTTGTTCATTAATAAAATTTTACTAGTACTGTCCATACTAGTACATTATATAATGCTAATTTTTCTTTAATCACGCTTTTAACACGCGTTTTTAATATTTCTCTGTACCAACTTAACTCTAGAGAGGTAATCTACGTCGATTTGATGTAGATTGCGTATATATTTTAAATTTTCTCATTTCTGTCTCTTCGTTCTGCTTTCTATTTTCACACAGTTTTAGTCGTTAATGTGCTCTTGCAATGTGCAAACGTTTTGCTTAGCTTGGCGCAGAGCAAGTATTTTTTTAATGACAAAACTAAAAACACACTACATAGCTGCGACGTATATTACTTTTTAAGTGATTTTTTATGTTTTGGTGCTTATGGGATTTTGATATATTTCATTACTTTACATTATTACTTTACAGTGTAAACAGATTTAGCAGAGTGCGACAATAATGATTTTGAAAAGCTGAGTGAGAAAGAGTCTCTTGAACTTACCGAGCGACCACAAAAGAGAACATCCCTGAAGTTATTACTGATAATGACACTATAAGTGTCAAAAATGTAAAAAAAAAACAAAAAACCAAAATATTGTAGGTATTGTCTATGGTTTAACTAGACAAGTTAGTGTTATAGCTTTGACACATTGGCATAGGTAATCTTGGTTATCTTTTGTAGTTTAAAATATAACCATTGGGGATGACACACTCAATATTTTTCTTAACTAGTTTAAAAAAATAACGAAAAATATAGAAGCAATGGGAGAGCGAACAACACTATAATCGTAAAATTTCAGCATGTGTGCTTGAGAGAGAGCACAGTAGCTATCAACGAAAGTGTAGAAAGAAGAAGTGATCAAAATCAGCTGTTAAAACTCGTTTAGCTGCGATAAACGACTTTCGGAAACTAGTTTTGACTAAACGAATTCTAAACATAGTTTATCAGAAAATAAATCTAGAAAAGCGATTTAAACAAGTTTAAGTCTGCCAGTGTGTCACAGGTATTGGGGCGGAGAGCCGGTGCATAAAAGTGTCAAAACGAAGTTCAAGGCTCATACAAAATCTGCAACCGACGAGATTACGATGGGAAAACAAAAATAGTCAGAATGTAAACACAGTTAAGAAGTCAAAGTTCTAACAAAAAATAATTAAATCACATAAAATCTAATTGTTTAAACTTTGTTGCCACTAAACACACAATGTTCAATTCAATTAGTCAAAGATTTATTTGTTTTCCTCTTCTTCTTTCGCAAACAGCAAAATGTCTTATTTTGACAGTTATAGTCACTAAGAAACAGCACATTCAGCCCTAACATTACCTTGTCTAGTTATACCAAGATATTGTTCTCATATAAAACGACGAATGTCAAAGACTGCTTGCAAGACATGCGATTCTAATATATGAGGAGAGCACAAAGTTAAACTTTGCATTTCTTGCTAAAATTAATATATTTTTTATTTTTTATTTTGTGAATTTAAACTAATTAACAGGTAATAGCTATTAGGTTAGGTTAGGTTAGGTAATGGTGGCTGAGCCCATAGACGACTCGTACACTTAGGACAGTGCAGGCCCGTTGTGATACCACATGATGTCTTTAAAACCTAGTAGAGATTTCCCTCCTCAAACCAGTTCGAGCGGATAGTGAATTTAAGGATATTCTTGATTTCCAGGCATGAGACTTCGGCAAGTCCATTTAAAAAGGGATGGCCCAGAGTTACCATTCTCCTTTTAGCTAGAGCCGGACATTCGCAGAGGAGGTGCTGAAAGTTTTCTACCTCCTCCTCACATCTGCAGCTTCTGCAGAAATCGTTTTAGCTATTAAATGTAATCAATTTCATGAAGAATATTTTTATGTTTCTGTTTTAAATAAAATTACACTTTTTGACGAAATGCATATACGGTTGCATAAATGCATAAAAATTAAATGAACATCACAAATTGGGGTTGAAATTTCAATGTTTTTATTTTTATAAAGCTCTAATACTGTCTCATTTTAAATTTATTATTATATTATATATATTATTTTATATTATTTTCGAAAAAAGGTTTAAAACTGGACTACGTCGATCCGACTTAGTTTACTTACAACGTGTATAAAATAAGATTGCCTCTCTAGGGTTAAACAGCGTATTGATTCCAAAGCGCCCACTGCGTGCTCTTGAAAAATAAAACAGTAAAAAAGACCCCCAACATTTAAAAATACCTTTTATTACAGCCTATCTTATCGATTATTACAATTTTATGCTTATTTACTAGGTATAATTGCTTCCTTTTGTTTTTTTCTTAAGCTATTATGATATTGTGTATACATAAATTGGCATTGAAATTGGAAGTTGTTGTTATAATTTTGTTGTTCGTTGAAAAAAAAGCAGATACTAAATTAAAATAAAACAAAATTAAACACAAAAACGAGACTTTACGAAAAGAAAATAAATGCTTACATCAGCAGCGTTAATATCCAACTAGTTGGCTTCAGTGAGCAGTGACCGACAATCACTTAGTGGAGCTCGTGGTTGGGGTATGCCTTTAATTATGACATACATTGCAAACAACTTCACAATTCTATAAAATGGTTAACACGCAGCGGCATGAAAGTTTAAGTTTAAGTTGTAAACATAAGTTATTAATTTTAATTAGCAAGAAACTCTTTTGAAGTTCGGTGCGGAATTTAAATTATTTGTTTTTTATTTTATTTCATTTAAACATTCGAAAAAGCTTAAAAGTCTATACAAATGTACTAGATATTATTTTATGTGGCGGACAAATCAATTTTTGATTAAAATAAAGAAAAATGTAGATTAATTAATATATACATGACAGTTTCATTTCAATTAATGCTTTAATCAAGTTCAATGTATTCATTCATATAGATATCTTAACCTAAAATCCTAACTAAATTATAACTACAGTGGGCACCAAAGAAACACGAAAGACGGCCTAAAAAGTGGACTAGCCCAGTTCGCAGCAATATTTGAGTATAAGTATTTTATTGAATTTCAGCGGATGAATTAAATTTATTCGATTTTATTTTATGCAGCGTTTTCCAGAGAGATCAACTTTATTTATTTATTTATTTATTATTCATGTGTAATTCAGAAAGCCTTTTGATTTTTTTTTATTTTGATTTGATTTGATTTTGAAAAAACTTTAGCTGATGTAGTATGTGAGAAAAACTACGCAAGTGCACTGGGACAAGGTTGCCAGTAATGTGGGAAAAATCCCATTCATGGTAATTTTTAATTAGTCTTGGGATTTTTTTTTGGAATTCCCATGGTATTTTTTAATCAAGCGCACAAAAATAACAATAATAAAAAGTATTTGCAAGGTTACTTGTAGAATCCATTGGTTTTCAATTATCTTTAAAAATGAAAATTAAATCTTAGTCGCCATCATACGCTCTACTTGCACCGCATTGTCGTAAGCTGCGTATGTAAAATCCCTTACATTTTGTTGTTGCAAAATACGCATTTTTTATTTTTTTATTTTAAAGATCAAAGAACCAAGGCATGTGCCTTATACAAACAAGGTTTGGTCTTTGACCTGAAAGGAAAGGGATATATTTATTTATTTAGAGTAATTGATTGGAAACATACGTGAATTATTGATTAGGCGAAACAACCGCGATAGACAATTTGAATTGCTTTTAACCGTGTTTGTCAAATTGCCAAATAAAAGTGTTATGCCTTAACTTCGGCAAGCATTTCCAGCGCTTCAGTTAATAATTTTTCTTATGCTATTAAAATCACAAATACGCCGTTTTTTGAATACCACTATTGTTTCTTTGTGGTATTTCTTATTTTTTTAAATTTTTTATGCATTTATGGATTTATTGTGGTATTTTTAATGCGTACGGGATTTTTGTGGGATTTTTAAATGCATATGGGATTTTTGGTGGTATTTTTAAAACGAGTGGTATTTCCGTGGTAATTTTTAATGATCATGGGATTTTTTTTTGATATTTTTTAATTGCAGTGTAAATTTTTTTGTTTACCTTTACCATGGGAATTTTGGTGGTATATAATTTATGGGAAAAAGATAATTTTCTTGGGAATTGTTCCGAATTTTGACTGGCAACCTTGCACTGGGATTATATTATTACATATTCTACAAAATGTTTTTTATTGATTTATAAAAAATAACAGCGTACGTACAGATGCATAGTTGTAGAACGAACACCCAAGATAGCTGTGAACGTAGTTGGAAGTTTATTCTCTCAGACGAAGACTATACACAAAACGAATCAACCCATTTAAACATTAAACATTTCGTCAGTCGATCGAAGTTTAGGTTACTGGTACCAGAAACTAGTTCCAAACCATAGTTAAAAAGTGGCATTAACAGAGCATTTATGATCTTAACACTGACATCAAATGGTAAATAATAACCAATTTTATATAATCTACGTAAAGTAAAGCATACTCGTGAAATCGTTAAATTTATTAGTGTTCTAAAACTTAAGTTGTTATCCAGACAGATTCCCACAGATTTGCAATGTTCTACTAGGCATATTGCAGTATCATTAGTTTTGATTTCAAGATGGGATCAGTATGGGTTTAAAGCAATTGTATTAGTCCTAGACCATAAGTATATTTTTTCAAGATCACTGTTGATATGGGATTGAAGAATGGTGCGATTATTATATAAATCCAACGTTATTAGTTGCACATCATCAGCATATATATGCATATATTTATTAGGTGATAAAAGTTGTTTAGGCATAAATTGTATACATTCATCTTTAACTTGAAGTCAACGGAGGCGCAATTTTAAGTCTAATCAAAATTTGTTTGACTTTGTGTTGAAATTTGTGCTTTGTTTACAATTGTTTATCTAAATTCTCAACTAACACCTCTATACATCACATAAATCACTGGCAAGTAAATTTGTTTTTTTTTTGTCAGAAAAAGGCCATGGGAAGTTTTCTATACGAACAGGTTTTCTATGCTTTGGACATTATTGAGAAGGATTACTTTGGCTTGCAGTTCACAGACGCTAATCACGTTAAGCACTGGTTGGATCCAACAAAGCCGATTAAAAAACAAGTTAAGAGTAAGTAAAAAGCATTTATGCATATGCTATTAATATTCTTGCATTTTGGCTTATTACAAACTGTGTTGTGATTTTATAGTTGGTCCGCCATACACTTTCCGTCTAAAAGTGAAATTCTACTCGTCTGAGCCGAATACGCTGCGCGAGGAATTGACGCGCTATTTGTTCTTTCTGCAATTGAAACAAGATTTGTTGGAGGGGCGTTTGGAGTGTCCGGACGATAAAGCTACTGAGCTTTGTGCGCTTGCATTGCAGTGTAAGTTTATCGAGCATAAAGTTAGCTCCACCATATTTTATTAATTATAAAAAATACCGATGTGTGCTTTCATGTGCTGCATTGGAAAACAAATCATTCTATTGGTACGATTTTCAGTAGGTACTTCGTTTTACATGTTGAGTAGGCGCCGACATTTTATTCTTACATTTACTGTTATGTGTACTGTTATGTGCTCCAGTTGCGTTATAATTTGTCTTAGAGAGATTATGAGGTTAAACTTGCAGACAAGCAAACTTTAATGAATCTCTTTGCGGCACATTACAGCATAGTACGTGTACAATTCAGCACAACCACAACATTTCTGAAAAGAATGAATGGCGGAGCTAACTTAACATTAATGAATAAACTCTACCTTTAAAAATCATACCATTAGAGTAAATTGCAACACATTATTTGTCAATATTAATCAAAACTGGTACAGTTGAATTTTTGTTTATTAGGGTGGTCTTTATTTTAGAGATTGCTGAGCACCCGGTTTTTTTTTACAATAATAATAACACATGTCACTCGTAGCATGAAGTTTACGCAGAGGCAATGCAACTGAATGAGTATTATACAATAGTTTTCTCACCCCTAACCACCAAAATATCCCAAAATTATTTTTGGATTAAAGTTTAATTTTCCACCTTTCTAACGGTAGTTCAAACTTAAGATTCGGTTAAGAAGTGTTTGAGTATTGAATTTAAGTAAAATCTATTTTCGACGTTTTTACCGATTTTTGTCAATTTTGTGCACTTTGAACTCCGCCAAAAATCAAACTTTTTTCCTCCACATTAAGTTTTTATATCTGTCAGTAATGCTTCATGCAAACTTCACCCAAATCGGAGATAGTCATTCCGTAAGGCCGGTACGTTCCAAATGGAATTGCTGTTTTATTTTTTTTTCTCATAGATAATTTTTTGAATTTCTAGCTCAACGCGACACGTGCTAATTTTTTTTAAAATGTTTATTTTTACATTTTAAATGTATGAAGAGCTTATTGCCAAAACATGACAAGCCACATAAAAAATATTTTTAAATAGTCGTCTCTAAAGTTTTGAAAAAATTTATTTTTGTATGAAGAAATGGAATTGAACATGGAAACTTTTACATATAGCTTAGAAAATTAATAAGAAATCTCTTCAGTGGTTGTTGGCAATGCATTGAGTAATGTATTCAGCCTAAAAATTTGATTTTTTAGATCATGTGGCTTATCACGTTATTTCAATAAGCCCTACATATAGGAACAAAATAAAATGGTGCTGCAGAAAAACAAACAAAATTTTGTTTTTCTCCATACAAATAAGGACCAGTCTAATGTTCATGCTATTTTTATTATTCTGTATAAGCTATGCTTTCTACTTGCGCTTTGATTTCAGCTGAACTAGGAGATTATGATGAGCAAGTTCATACGGCGGCCACGGTTTCAGAATTTCGTTTCGTTCCGGAGCAAACGGAAGAATTGGAAATTGCCATATTGGATGAGTATCGAACATGCCGTGGATTGACGCCTGCACAGGCGGAAACAACCTATTTAAATAAAGCCAAGTGGTTGGACATGTATGGAGTGGATATGCACACAGTCTTGGTAATATAGAGAGTCAAAGTGCTGGCGAAGTGTGTGTTTTTATAAGATAAAATTTTTGTGATATGAAGTTAGCCATTAATTTTTTAAAAAATTCGTAAGTTGTGCTGTAAAGTTTTGCTACAATTTGCGGCAAATATATTTTAAATAATTGCATATTTTTTAAGTTATGCATATTTTGAACTATGAAATCTATAAGGATATCAATCACAAAGAAAATGTTCCTGATGACATCAGTAGTCACTTTTCTGAATTTGTTGAGATTAGCGCAAATGGCAAAAGCATAAAATGTGCCTAAATGGCCAAAAACGTTGCTTCTTATGGCATATAGACGTTTCTCCTGAGCCAACTGCAGCAGATTTTTACACAATTTATGATTTTAGCTTCTTCAAATTCGTTAAATTTTAATTATTAATTTTTTTAAGTTATGTACGGTAAATAGCAGCAAAACCTGAGCATATTACAGCAAAATACTAAAATTTTTGAGAAGAATAAATGTCAGAGCAAACTTTGTATTAAAAAACACCTTGCATTAAAATCATACCATAAATATACGTTTCTTTTCCAATGTGGCTCATTATGTTTTTTATAAAAAACTTTATGCACTTAAATTTTCATATTTTCTTATTCGCCATTGCATTAAATGTTTGTTTCTTGATTTTCCCCAGGGTAAAGATGGTTGCGAATACCATTTAGGTCTTACACCAACCGGTATTTTGGTTTTTGAACGTGATCAAAAAATTGGTCTCTTCTTTTGGCCGAAAATAAGTAAACTTGACTTCAAGAAGAAGAAACTTACTCTCATTGTCATTGAAGATGACGACGAGGGCCGCGAGCAGGAACACACATTCGTCTTTCGTCTCTACAATGAAAAAGCTTGCAAACATTTGTGGAAATGTGCTGTAGAACATCACACCTTTTTCCGACTACGCGCTCCGGTCAAGGGCCCGTCGGCGCGACAAAACTTCTTTCGCATGGGCTCGCGTTTTCGCTATTCAGGACGCACTGAATTCCAGACCACACAACAGAGTCGCGCCAGGCGAACTGTGCAGTTTGAACGACGTCCATCGCAGCGTTTTGCTAGCCGCCAGTCGCATCTGTTGCGTGAACGTCAGAAGGCATCCCAAGAGGCAGCCGCTTCAGCAGTAGCCTCAGTGAATGCTCGTGCTGCAGCTGCTGCTGCTGCTGCCTCGAATAGTGAGTCTAATGCAACGAATTCTACGATAGATTCTATGCTTTCCTCACCAGTCGGTGGCTATCAGTCTTCCATTAACACTATTACACCTTCACCGTCCGTACAAACTGTCATCCACAATCCAGCAATAGTCGACGATTCATCATGTACGACCTCCGTCAATTCCGGTTCAAATATGAATGCTTGCTCCTCCTTGGGACGCAATTCTATGAAGTCTAATTCCAGCGCTGAAGATCCGGGCTACACAAAAATTGGTTCTTTTGACAAGAGCGGTCTGACTGTTAAGTAAGTTTGTCCAAATCTTATATCATAATTTTTGTTGCATTCACAAACCTTTTTTTTAAATATATAGAATGGAACCTGATGGCGCCATTGCTTGCGGCTCAACCTCTTATGCCACAAACACAACCAAGAACTTTGAGGAAACTAATCCATTCAGAAATACAACCAATTCGCATCATGGCTCATTTGGCAAAGCATCAATTAGTTCAGGCTACAGGTAAGCAATGTGCTAAGAATATTTTCATCGATCTAACATAAATTTTTTATATCGCATTGCTTTTAAACTCGTAGTCATTTATCGTACTCTGTAAACGTTTCAAATATTATTTCATCTGTGAAATTGTCTGCAAATATGTGTGCGTTTTTAGAATTTGTGTGTCGCATTAAAAATATTCATATTTAATCATTTGACACTGCTAAATAGGGTACACGACAAGCACTGACATCTTTCACTGACTGCTTGCAATTTGTTTCGTTAAATATGAATGCCGTTTTATTTGAATAAATGTATTTTGATCAGTTCTTAGAAATTTTGTAAATTTTTACAATTCTGCGTGCACGTTTTGGTTTATTGTTTTTTTAATGTAAATAAATAAGCTTATTTCATTGTAATGCTCCGATGTTTTTCTGGGGTTTCCAATTTTTTCAAGGGCGTAATTTAGTAAATAGATTTAAATTTTGCATAAAAAATATTTAAATTTTGCTGATTTGATTGTTGACATTAGCAGAGTTATAAAAAATTAAATTAATAAATAATTACTTTTAAAAATTTCAAGCTTAAAATTAAAATAAATATTGCACAAATAAATTTTTAAATTGACACAGAGCAGATTGAATTTATTTTTAAGATTCAGATTTGTTTATTATTTCTTGATGAAGCAACCTCTAATTCTCTTGAAAAGATATAATATAATATAATTTCTTTACCAAGTATCAAATCGAGCTGGTACGAATTGGGTTTCAAACTAATTCTCGGTTGAGAAAAATTTAAGTACTCGCTAATTTCTTCACTTATTTAGTTCTCGTATCATTTTGAAAAGAGAGTGTTAGGCATTAATACTCGGATTGAGTTTATACCAATTTTATGCTACTTTCTATGGCAGATTGTCAAAATTAATTTGTCAATTTATTCGTTTTTATTAAAAAAATATTCGGTGGTCAATATGAAAACATTGGAGAGAGTTCGAAAGGACAGATGTAAGATATAAACTCGTTTTGTGGAGTTGTTTGTTTATTTAATTATATTTTGCCCAGCCATTGTCAAAGCTGTGAACCTTGTTATGTGGTTGGTTACCGCCGCAAGCTGGGCAAGATCAAACTAAAGTGTTTGGTCTTGCACTCTTACACGCTTTTTCTATAAGCAGTACTTAGATTCAAACAGCTTCGAAAAAAGCATAATATTTATTTTCTACCGCATGTAAAGTATTATAAATACTTCACGTTCAGTCACATATAAATATAGTTTTTACATATAATTTTACTAAATTACCACAGTAAAGGGGCATACTTGCTTGCTTGCTTAGTTGGCGCTACAACCGTATGTCGGTCTTGGCCTCATCTAAGAATTTGCGCCAGCCATTTCTATCTTTCGCTTGCTGGCGCCAGTTGAAAATTCCAAGCTTCGTCAGGTTGTCCTTTACTTGGTCTTTCCAACGAAGATGCGGTCGTCCTCTTCTGCGTTGACCGCCGCTGGGTACCGAATCGAATGTTTTCTTCACTGGAGCATTGTCTTTCATGCGCTGAACATGACCAAGCCAGCGAAGCCGCTCGATTTTAATGCGCTTGACTATGTCGATGTCAGCGTACAGCTCATACAGTTCATCATTCCACCGTATTCGGTACTCGCCATTGACGCAGATTGGTCCGTAGATCTTACGAAGAATCTTTCTCTCGAATGCTCCTAAAGTCTTGTGGGTATTAAACGACGCGCCGAATATAGTTTTATAGTTTATTATAATTTATTATTTAATCTATATTTACAACGTGATAGTTCTTATTAATACCTACTATTATTTTTCTACGGTTTTGCGCAGAGTTAGTCCGTTTTCTTCGCGGCGTAAAAACTGACTAACTTCTAAGGCAACATGGCCCAGAGACCATGCCACCACAACGCGTCGAAGATATATCTAAGAGCTAAGTATGTGAGCGCGGCAGCACACATACATAGCGCGACAAAAACCGAATTTCCTATATGCATTTTCGCGATAGAACAATACAGTGGAGCTCTGCACTGGCCTTTATAGTCGCTAGCCCTGTTATCAGCGCTAATAACAGTGCTAGAGAAAGGGTGCGGTGGGGGCTGACGCAGCGTATGCCAATCATCGTATTGGCAGCGCAATTGCATGAACGCTGGTTAGCTAAGCCAGCGTACAAGCAACAAGCGCTTACTCAGCTAACGTTAAGGGTGTTTGTTGTACAATACGAGCGAACAATTACAACAACAACCACACTAGCTTAGAACCTCTTGGTATTCGTCATCAAGGCAAACCGATGCGGCTATACAACAACAGACCCACAACATACACACACATCCCGATATGTTGAATCGTCACAGGCAGCGAGCCTGCGTTGTTGTACAACACACAAGCGAACAACAACCACACGCCGTATCACTCGAGTAGCCAACCGCTTGAAGTGGCTGTTGACGAACCGTCACATGAAACCGTTGCCAGCTATAAACGAGGCTGACGTTCTGTCTACGCGGCGAGACAGAGCGTCAGCTCAACCGAACGTCAGTCCCACACTTAGCTCACGATCACATTACCACAATGCCGTCACAGAGACGACGACAACTTTGTCACAGTGGAATGTGCTTAGGCTAGCAAACGCGCGATAAGCTAGCCTACACTTTGTTTATCAAATCGCAACAAAGTGTCGCCAAATAAAATTCCTAAGACCGCACAGAAACACGATCACTAACAGCAGTGGCATATGGCCACTGCTCAGTAGGGTAAACGGTACGCTCTACGGCCACGCCACAGTACTCCCCCCTTAGTGTTTCTGTCGCGATTCTAAAAATATTAAAGTACCGATTTTTGACTCAACACCAACACGACGGAGGAAAATTACACCGAATAATTAACGCCATATTCAATATCGCGACCCGTCTTAAACGCTATTCTTACTTACAAGCTAAGCAATTTGATTACAAATTTACAAAACTTCAAGTACATAACACGAAATACGTCATCGCCTCCGTCACCATTTTACCACCTCCTCGGGGCCTTCACCTCTCTACCGCTTCTCGTAAAAGAGTTCTTCCTTGACCGCCCATGAGTCAGCGGCGGGCCGGAAACCTTTATCACGGTTGGTGCGACTGATTTCCGATGATGTTTACTCCGTACCACGTTGTCCAACGGTGGACCGGAGGAAGTTGTCACGGTCGGTGCGCTTGCTTTACTACGCTGCTTAATTTTTCCAACGGCGTCCAACGGTGGACCGGAAAAAGTTGTCACGGTCGGTGCGATTGATTTACGGCGTTGATTTATTTTTCCAACGGTGTCCAACGGTGGACCGGAAAAAGTTGTCACGGTCGGTGCGATTGATTTACGGCGTTGATTTATTTTTCCAACGGTGTCCAACGGTGGACCGGAAAAAGTTGTCACGGTCGGTGCGCTCGATTTACGATGTTGATTTCTTTTTCCAACGGTGTCCAACGGTGGACCGGAAAAAGTTGTCACGGTCGGTGCGCTCGACTTACGCTGACATTTATTTGCCGACGGCCCGGTCTTATGTGGAAGTTCGGCAAAGGTCACCACTTTTCGAACCGGCGATGGCCTCGCCTTTGATACCACGACATCACGGTAGCTCTTCTTAATGCTGGCTGGTCCTCCACTTTCCTTCGGTGCTGCCGATGACCGCCTAGGCGACATACCCTTTTCGACCTCGCCCTTAGGTAGGAACGCCGCCTTCAGCCTATCTATTGATATCCTGGTCGACCTGCCCCTCGTGCTTAACACAAAATACTTTTCTGTCCTCTCCAGTACCTTGAAGGGCCCATCGTATCGCGATTGGAGAGGTCGCTGTACCTTGTCGACTCGAACAAATACGTGGGAACAGGTTGCCAAGTCCTTCTGAATAAATACCTTCGGAACGTCGTGATGGCTGGCTTGCGTAGGCGTGATTTTCGACATCATTCTCCTTAATTCTTTCACGAATTCCGTCTCGTTCGGCTTCTGTAAAGACGGAGAAAGTAACTCACCAGGAAGCTTGAGTGGGGTTCCGTAAACCAATTCTGCCGGTGACATTTCGATGTCTTCTTTGACTGCGGAGCGAAGGCCCAGCAGCACCAAAGGCAGTATCCCACACCAATCCTCATTATCGTGGCAAGTTATGGCCGCCTTCAGTGTACGGTGCCACCTCTCTATCATCCCGTTCGACTGTGGATGATAAGGAGTGGTTCTAAAGTGCTGGATGCCCAAGAGATTGTTAAGCTGCCGAAACAACTCGGATTCGAACTGCCGCCCTTGATCTGTCGTAATTTTGAGTGGTACGCCAAATTTGGCAATCCAGCCCGATAGCAGACTTCGTGCTACCGTTTCTGCTGACATATCTGGTAAAGGAATGGCCTCGGGCCACCGCGTGTATCGGTCGATGATCGTCAGGCAGTAGCGATTATCCCTGGAGACCGGCAGAGGCCCTATTAAATCCACGTTGACGTGCTCAAACCGTTCGCTCGGTCTGTCGAAAGATGCCACCGGTGCCTTATTGTGGCGCTGAACTTTGGCGCGCTGGCACGCAACGCAGCATTTAACAAAATCGCGTATATCCCTTTTCATGCTTGCCCACACGTACCTGTCCTGGATCAACTTCGTTGACGCGCTGACCCCAGGGTGTGCTATACCGTGCATTTTCTCCATCACCACCTTTTTGAACTTCTCTGGCACCAAGGGTCGGACCCTACCTGTTGACGTATCGCAGTAGATTGGGCTCGAGGCGTCTGGCATCGTGAGTTTTAGCAACACCAGCGATGATTTTGATGGCGACTCAATTAATAATTTCGTCTCTGCATCGGTTGCTTGCTCCTTAGCCAGCTCTTCGAAGTCGATAACAGGCCTTGCTGAGACCGTCGACTCGCACAAAACCTGCTCTATTCGTGACAAGGCGTCTGCCACCTTATTTTCTGCTCCGGGAACGTGTACGATGTCCGTCGAGAACTGGCCTACGTAATCTAAATGGCGGGCCTGCCTTGGCGAAGCTTTGTCTGGATTCTGCTTAAATGCGAACGTTAAGGGCTTGTGGTCCGTAAAAATTGTGAAAACTCGCCCTTCTACCATATATTTAAAAAAACGTACCGCTTGATATATGGCCAACAGCTCTCTGTCGTATGTGCTGTATTTTCGCTGCGCCTCCGTCAACTTTTTTGAATAAAAACCTAACGGTTGAAGAATACCCTTTACTTCCTGATGTAGCACGGCGCCTACCGCTACGTCGGAAGCGTCTACGTGCAGAGACAGCTTTGCTACGGGCGAAGGGTGGAAAAGCAAGGTCGAATTCACTAAACTCGCCTTGCACATCTCGAATGCTCTTACTTTTCCGTCGTCCCAGGCCAATGGTGTGGTATCGTTTTTCTTGTTGCCCACTATCATCCCCTGTAAAATCGACTGGATACTCGCTGCGTGCGGTATGAAGCGCCTATAGAAATTTACCATTCCCAAAAATTGCTTCATCTCCTTCGCCGTTTTTGGTTTCGGAAAATCGCTCACCGCCTGTACTTTTTCGTCACATGGCTTAATCCCGTTTTCGCTCACGGTGTGGCCTAGGAACCTAACTTCCGTTTTCCCGAACGCACATTTCGACACATTTATTGCCAGGCCATTCTCTCGCAGAAGTTGCAGAATGCGCCTGACATGCTTCTCATGCTGTCTCTTGTCTTCTGAAGCTATGCAAATGTCGTCTATATAGACAAATGCATACTCCGACTCTGACGCCAATATACTATTAATATGGCGCTGGAAAGTTTGCGCTGCGTTTCGAAGACCGAAAGTCATGAATTTGAATTGGAACAGTCCAAAAGGCGTCGTAATCGCTGTCTTCGGTATATCTTCAGGCTCGATGGGAATTTGATGATACGCTTTCTGCAGGTCGAGTGTCGAAAAAATTCTTTTACCATGCAAGATGTGAGTGAAGTCCTGCACGTGTGGTATCGGGTAACGATCCGGTACGGTCCGATCGTTTAGCGCACGGTAGTCGCCGCAAGGTCTCCAACTCCCATCGGATTTTTTAACCATGTGAAGTGGACTTGACCAATTGCTGTCGGATGGCTCGCAAATGCCATTCTCGACTAAGAAACGAAACTCGTCTCTTGCCGCGACTAACTTCTCTGGTGGCAGCCGCCGAGGCCTCGCATTAACGGGTGGTCCATTCGTCACTATATGGTGCGTGACTTTTGACTTCGCTGTCGGCTTGTCTTGACGAAGTACGGTTACGTCGGTGAAATCGGACAAAATATTTGCGAAGGGGTCGTTAATATTGTAAGTAAAAATGTTAAACTCACCCTTTTTTGCCGAAATGCCGTCTGCATGCGCTTGTGTCGTGCTGTCGATGAGTCGATTGTTGCGCACATCTACCAGCAGTGCGTATTTCCTCAGAAAATCCGATCCGATGAGAGGTGACTTCACCTTTGCGATTATGAAGTCCCAGGCGAATGATCTCTTCAGCCCAAAGTTCAAGATGACTCGTCTGGTACCGTACGTAGGAATTGATGATCCATTTGCTGCGAACAGCGTTAGTTCGCTTTGTGGTTTGCGCTGGTCGGCGAATGTCGATGGAATGACCGATACGTCCGCTCCGGTATCTACAAGGAACTGTCGGCACGTTGTCGTATCCTTGACGTATAACCGGCGGATCTGTTTCTCGCCGCCCGTCCCTGCGCAGACTGGCGACGAGACATCTAGTTTTTTTGGAATCTCGGCGGGTTGCGTTTTGGGCCATACCTGCAACCCTCGTGGCACTTCCTTGCCGCCCCTCCGTAGATGTAGTGGTACCAGCAGACGCCGTTCACAAACGTTGGCTTTAGGAACTGCTGAGTTGCAGCTGGTTTCGTAGCCGCCGGTGCTGACTTAGGCGTCGTTCTTGTTCTTGCTACTTGCTCGTAGCCCAGATCTCTCCTCTTCTCCTTCTTCGTGCTTACCATTGGCATGCGCCCCCTGCCGCCGCAGTAAAGCATGTCGTCGTCGCTGGAGGACATCTCCTCCGCTGGTCGTACATTGCGCAACCAATTCGTGACGTTTTTGGTGTTCGCCGTTCGCGGGTTAAGCAACTCGTATAGCTGATTCTCTACCCGACATAGCCGTTTCTGATCCGCCGACATTCCTCTCATCGTTTCATTTACACCCAACTTACTCGTCTCCGGCCTAGGTATCGGAGACGCGCTAATGGCTGCAACCTGCCTTGACCGAAAGTCGCCAACCTCCATTATTCTGTCCGCCAGCGCTGCTTTTTGTACTAGAGTCTCCGTTGACACTTGCAAAATCGCCTGTACACTCGACGGCAGGCGCGATAACCATATGCCTTCTAACATCATCGGGGTCACGTTACGGCCCCCTAGTTCACGCATTTCGGACAGGAGCTGGGATGGGCGCTTGTCGCCCAGCTCTAAATCCATCATTAGCTGGCGTAACTTTTCTGAATCGCTAGCACTGAAAGCGTTCATCAACGCCGCCTTCAGGTTGTCATACTTATTCCTCTCTGGCGGATTTCGCACGGCCTCACTGACCTGTTTCAGCACCGACTGGTCTAGCGCCGCGGCTGCCGTATGGAATTTGAAGGTATCCGACCTCGTCCCAGCCAAGGCGAACTGTTGGTCCAACGACAAGAACCACATGTCCGGAGCATGGTGCCAGAACGCAGGCGCCTTAATCGCGTTCCCGCCGACCCTATTCACTTCCGTCGCCGACCCCGTTTCTCCGAGGGTCAATACGTCCAGGCTAGCAGTGGCGGCTTCCGTGCCGCCGACTGCCCCTTCGACATCGCCCGCACTTTCTAGGTTGTCTACCGAACCTTTATTTTCCTCACTTTTACTCATATTTAATTTTATATATTTCTTTTACAAACTTTACTCGCGTTTCGCACAAAAGATTGTTCGAACTTATTCACCTATTTGCGCGCACTTTTCTCGGGGTCACCAATGTGGGTATTAAACGACGCGCCGAATATAGTTTTATAGTTTATTATAATTTATTATTTAATCTATATTTACAACGTGATAGTTCTTATTAATACCTACTATTATTTTTCTACGGTTTTGCGCAGAGTTAGTCCGTTTTCTTCGCGGCGTAAAAACTGACTAACTTCTAAGGCAACATGGCCCAGAGACCATGCCACCACAACGCGTCGAAGATATATCTAAGAGCTAAGTATGTGAGCGCGGCAGCACACATACATAGCGCGACAAAAACCGAATTTCCTATATGCATTTTCGCGATAGAACAATACAGTGGAGCTCTGCACTGGCCTTTATAGTCGCTAGCCCTGTTATCAGCGCTAATAACAGTGCTAGAGAAAGGGTGCGGTGGGGGCTGACGCAGCGTATGCCAATCATCGTATTGGCAGCGCAATTGCATGAACGCTGGTTAGCTAAGCCAGCGTACAAGCAACAAGCGCTTACTCAGCTAACGTTAAGGGTGTTTGTTGTACAATACGAGCGAACAATTACAACAACAACCACACTAGCTTAGAACCTCTTGGTATTCGTCATCAAGGCAAACCGATGCGGCTATACAACAACAGACCCACAACATACACACACATCCCGATATGTTGAATCGTCACAGGCAGCGAGCCTGCGTTGTTGTACAACACACAAGCGAACAACAACCACACGCCGTATCACTCGAGTAGCCAACCGCTTGAAGTGGCTGTTGACGAACCGTCACATGAAACCGTTGCCAGCTATAAACGAGGCTGACGTTCTGTCTACGCGGCGAGACAGAGCGTCAGCTCAACCGAACGTCAGTCCCACACTTAGCTCACGATCACATTACCACAATGCCGTCACAGAGACGACGACAACTTTGTCACAGTGGAATGTGCTTAGGCTAGCAAACGCGCGATAAGCTAGCCTACACTTTGTTTATCAAATCGCAACAAAGTGTCGCCAAATAAAATTCCTAAGACCGCACAGAAACACGATCACTAACAGCAGTGGCATATGGCCACTGCTCAGTAGGGTAAACGGTACGCTCTACGGCCACGCCACAGTCTTTTCATCTAAACTGCTCAGCGTCCAGGTTTGTGATGCGTAAAGTAGGACGGGCATGATGACCGATTTATAGAGCGTGATTTTCGTTCGTCGAGAGAGGGCTCTGCTTCTCAATTGACTACTGAGCCCAAAGTAGCACCTGTTGGCAAGAGTTATTCTTCGCTTGATCTCAATGCTGATGTCGTTGATTGAGTTAATGCTGGATCCCAGATAAACGAAGTTCTTCACAACCTCGAAGGAGGTATTGTCAACTGTAACGTGGGTTCCAAGACGCTGGGACTGTTTGTTTGTTGACACTAAGTATTTCGTCTTATCTGCATTCACTGCCAGACCCATTCGACTTGACTTTCTTTCTAATCTGGAAAATGCTGCACTGATTTCGCGCGTATTATGGCCAATGATATCGATGTCATCAGCATACGCAAGCAGCATAACACTCTTGTAGAATATTGTGCCACTACGTCTCAGATCAGCAGCTCGGATGATCTTTTTCATCATTAGGTTGAAAAAGTCGCACGATAAGGAATCACCTTGTCTGAAACCTCGTTTGGTAATAAATGGTGGGGAGAGGTCCTTCCCGATTTTAACTTCGCTGCTGGTGTTGCTCAGTGTCATCCTTCAAAGTCGTATTAGTTTTGCAGGAATACCAAATTCAGACATGGTGGAGTACAGGTGCTTCCTTATTGGGCTGTCGAAAGCGGCTTTGTAGTCGACAAAAAGATGGTGGGTGTCGACTTGTTTTTCTTGAGTCTTCTCCAAGATTTGTCGTAGTGTGAAAATCTGGTCGATGGTGGACTTTCCAGGTCTGAAGCCACACTGATAAGGTCCGATCAGTTCGTTTACAATGGGCTTCAATCTTTCACATAAAACCCTCGACAGGACATGATATGCGATATTAAGAAGGCTTATCCCACGGTAATTGGCACAGATAGTGGGATCGCCTTTCTTGTGGATTGGGCAGAGCACACTGAGATTCCAATCGTTCGGAATGCATTCTTCCGACCATATTCTGCATAGAAGCTCGTGAATGCATTTAAGTAGAGCTTCGCCTCCGTTCTTAAACAGCTCAGCAGGTAAGCCATCAGCTCCCGCGGCTTTGTTATTTTTAAGCCGAGCTATAGCTGTCAGAACTTCATCATAGTCGGGCAGTGAAAACTCAACGCTGTCATCCAAAATTGGGGTTTTCGGAATATCATCTCTATTGGCGGGATTGTTGTCAGCGTCGCCATTTAGAAGCTTGGAGAAGTGTTCCCTCCATAACGTCAGTGTACTCTGGACATCTGTCACCTGATTCCCGTTTTCATCCTTGCAGGAAGAGGCCCCGGTTTTAAAACCATCGGCAAGGCGTCTTATATAGTTTTTACATATAATTTTACTAAATTACCCCAGTAAAGGGGCATACAACACATGTTTTTTCTACAAAGTTCTGAATACATATATAGTAAAGCGTCTGCCAGCACCAGGAAATTTTTATAATTGGTTCCTTCAACTTGAGAGATTTGCCACCGTTCAGTGTGTGTGCAATGTCTCCGTGTTGGAATTAATTACAACCCACCATATTTTTGCAGAGTGCAATAAGATGGCGTATGCTCATCTTAAAAAAAGGAACGGGAAAGCAAGTTGTCGGAGTTAAGAATTTGGTACATCAATTTGTAAACCTACCGGTAGACAAAGTCCAGCTAGACGATTGTTTGATAAATAATCTTTGCAATTTTGGATTGTCATTTGAAATGTGTGTGTTTGTTTAAAAACATTTTTGTTGAGTTTAAAACTCAGAAGAGTGCTCATAAAAGTAGCACTTACATAGGTGTAGAAATAATTCACTTCACTATGAAATAGGAATACCTTTTCTATCATTCAGAAGGCAAGAAAAACATTTTCTAACTTGTGTTACTTGAACTTGGTTTTCTCCTTGATTTAAATAATGATGTTTCGATGTTTCGAAAAGTATTAATTTAATTGCTATAGTCGTTTATAAATGCTTTTCCCATTATTTTGTTGACAGAACTAGATTTTTCCGAAAAATATGGGCGAAAGCCTAATACCCTAAACCCAAATATACATATATACCAGTACTAATACCAAATAGTTATAAAAATCTACTTTTGCAATCTTATCATATTCTGTTTGTGCATTTTCAATTAAAAATTTTAGTTTCAGTACTAATTTTATATTTAAATTTTGGAATAATATAAAAATAAACTGGCCATTTCAGCCCTTGAAAGGACTTTGACCTAGCTTCTATTGATCAATTGTGTTGTGCGTGTTATTAAATGTTTGATCACAAATGACCGGAGAACTGGACCTACGAGTTTTATGCCGTCTCCGAACGGCTTATGTTCTCAAGAAGCTTTACATGGCAATTTTTACTCTCTGAGGTTTGCCATTGTCTGCAGAGAGGTGACGACCGAATAGAAAAATTAATTCAATTGAAAAAACTTTTTGTCTGAGCTGGAATTGAACCCGGGCTACCGCGGTTCTTTAGCTTAGGGGCCACGCACTTTACCCATTAGGCTACGGTCGCAAATTTTGGAATATGTTTTACATAAAACAAAGGTGTGTGTTTAAATAAAGCTGGATGACAAAAGAATTGGTTTAATAACTTAAAATAGTAAAATTAATTAAGTTATAAACAAATAAGAATAGTGAAAAGGTAGAGGCAACTAGAACAGACAAAATCCCTGGTAAGAATTTCAGGCTTGATCTAAAAATAAAAAGTCATATAAACAGAAACTTCATATATTTCAGGCGGGTTTATTCGAACTAGTGTTAAATCATATAAGACTTAAACAGTCTGAAACAGACTTAAACAGTCTGTCTAGCCTGCTTTGTGATTGACTTTATACAGAGTTGTTATTGTTGGCTTCTTCAAAACTTACTTGATCTAATTAAAATCATGTTATAAAACAAAGTTTTTTAAATGTGCCTTTAATATACGTAAATAAGTAATTAAAAAGGAAAAATTGATAATTTAGGTTCTTGAAAGGACCTTGACTTGAGGTTCTTGTGATAAATTGTGGTGTGTGTGTGCTAGTGTCCGACTGAATATTCAGCTTCGGTATTCAGCACAATCGGTAGATTTTTCAACCTTTGGTTTCGGCTAAAATAACCGAATATTTGCCGAATGTTTTGGCTTTGTAATGCAAATCTTCGCAATGTGAATATATTCCATTATTGGCATTCCTCTAACTTTTTGCATATTAAAAAAACTACCGAAAAATATTTATCTGCTTCGTCAACGAGCGTGGCCTGTGAACAACTTTTTAGCGCTGCTGGGTAGCTGTATATGAATTAACGAACCAATCTTCTTGGGAAAAATGCTGATAAGTTGCTTTTTTAGCTTACACTATAAAGCTTTTTAATTATAACTATTGATTTTTTTATGATTAATAATAATATCATTGATTCAATGATACCTGTCATTGATTACCTATAAAATGAATTGTTTAGTATTTTGTCTTTCTTATGAACTGAAGTGTAAGGGCCGAGTTAATGCCAGAAATTTTCTGCCAGATTTCAGTCATTACTGCATTTATGTTGTTTTTCTCGACTAGATCGAAAATCGATTCTGTTCTTTTCATCGTCTTCCTGACGTCACTAAATCAATACAGAAACATACGAATTGATAATTTTGCATCTTTGCATCTTTTTTGCATAGATATTGCATCTATTTCTTTTCTCACGTTCGTCTAGAAATACCCAAATTATTATACCTAAAATTTCTTCCTCCGTGTTTGAGCGATCATTTCTGATAAGAACTGCACGTTGTTGGAACAAACTTCCATTAAGCTTACGATGTTTTTCTGATTCTCTTCCTATATTTAAGGGGAAACTCCTTGAATACTCTTTAACTAACCCACTTTAGTTTTTAAGACTCCTTAAAGCGCTACCTTAGCATGCTTAATGTGATTAGCTACTAATTACTTATACATCTTTTTTTCCCCTCTGTCGCTGCAATATGGGATTGATGAAATTTTGACCTCTTATTTTCTATAGAGTTTTTAGTCTTTTATTAGGAAGGCTGATATGAGTTTGTGCATCATATATTATATAAAAGTATTTATTTGAAGTTGTTTTTACATAAATATTACCTTGAATTTTTTATTTGTTTAGTTTGCTCAACTAGTACTTATACTTGTAATATTATTATTTGGCCAATAGGCTTTTGTATTACACATGAATTAATAAAATAAAATAAAATAAATAAAAATAATAACTGCAAAATTACATAAAAAGGAATTGAATCAATTTTATCTCTAGACGAGAAAAGCTACACAAATGTATTACTGACAGAAACATGGCAGAAAAACTCTAGCGTTGAACACGATCTTAATGATTGCCGTTTTTTGTACTGAAATTAATTAATAGATAGATAGATAGTTAAGTGAGGAGGGAGCTAGTCACCTAGTTAGTGCAGCCTCAATGGCCTATTGTAACAAACCTCTATAAGTTATAGTTCATCCTTAATCGTTCAGTTCGTTAGGAACAGTGCAATGTCCTTGGGTGAACTATCCGCTATTTGGCGCGGTTATATTTACAATGAACCTAACAATCGAAGTCGGGTCCTATTTAGACCGTTACAGTGACACAAAATGTGCTCTGCTGTTTATTTATCTTCGTTGCATAATCTACACAGATCTTCCTGGACTGTACCCATGCTTGATAAGTGCTTATTTGTCCTATTTAAAGCTTATTTAAAGTAAGGAATTGTTCCGTTCTTTGGAGCGAAGTTGTTGGCATGAATGTTTTTGCCTGTCTGTTACCTTCGGTTTCCCTCCAGTAATGAAGTGCCTCTCTGTTTAGCCACATTTTAATGTTATGGCGCATGGTGCCCCATGGTAGCCCACAGAATGGTTCTAGGCCTATGAAGGAACTTGCAGCTTCTTTCCTGGCTAGTTCATCCGCAATCTCGTTTCCTAAACAGCCGCTATGGCTTGGTACCCAAATGAGGTGGACCCTGTTATGGGTAGACACTTCGATAAGCAGCTGTAGGCAGTCCCATACGAGTTTGGACGTGATTTTATATTCGCTAAATGCAAGAAGAGCTGTCAGAGTCAATTAAATGTTTTTGTTCCTAGTGGGACTGTTTATTGGGGGTTGGAATTAATTTTAAAGGTTTTTTTCGGTTTTTGAGCGTTTATTTAGAAACAACGGTACAATGTATATTATTCAAAGTATTGTCCATCGTTAGCTACAACATTTTCCCATCTTTCTGGCAGCATATGGATTCCGCGCCGGAAGAACGATTCGTCTTTTGAGGCAATCCACGAATCGACCCATTTTTTGGTATCCTCGTAAGAAGTGAAGCGCTGCTCAGCCAAGCCATGCGTCATCGATCTGAATAGGTGGTAGTCGGAAGGGGCTATGTCTGGGCTATAAGGCGGGTGGGGTAGCACATCCCAATTCAGAGCCTCCAACGTTTCCTTGACGGTTCTTGCAACATGTGGCCGTGCGTTGTCATGTTGAAAAACCACTTTGTCGTGTCTTTTGGCATATTCCGGCCGTTTAACCTTTAATGCTCGGCTCAATTGCATCAATTGTTGTTGGTAGCGTTCCCCAGTGATGGTTTCGTTAGGTTTTAGCAGCTCATAGTACACGACACCCTTCTGATCCCACCAAATACACAGCATAAGCTTGGCGCCATGAATATTCGGCTTGGCCCTCAATGTTGATGCATGGCCGGGTGGTCCCCACGATTTTTTTCGCTTAGGATTATCGTAATGGATCCACTTTTCATCACCAGTGACAATACGATGCAAAAAACTCTTCCTTTTATGCCGTTGAAGCAGTTGTTCGCACATGCAAAATCGCCGTTCAACGTCTCTCGGCTTCAACTGGTACGGCACCCAATTTCCTTGCTTTTGAATCATTCCCATGGCCTTCAAGCGTTTGCCGACCGTTGATAAGTCGACTCCCAATGATTCTGACAATTCTTGAAGGGTTTGACACGGGTCTTCATCGAGCAAAGCCTCCAATTCCTCATCTTCAAACTTTTTCGGCTGGCCCGGACGCTCTTTGTCTTCCGTATCAAAATCACCACTTTTAAACCGACGGAACCAGTACTCACAAGTAGAAATCGATGGAGCATAGTCCCCGTAAGCCTCAGTAAGCGTGCGTTGTGCTTCAACCGCTTTTTTCTTCAAATGGAAGCACAAAAGTAAACCTTCCCGTAAATTGCGTTTTGTTGGAACGAAAGTCGACATGTTCACAGAGAAAAAAATATATGTTGTTTACACTTCAGTGGAATGACACATACTGAAAAATGAAGCTTAGACAATGTGCTTTGAAATGAATGTAGTCACAGGTGTGCCCGATGCGATCTATTGATAGTTACGCCATCTCTTAGAAAACCTTTAAAACTAATTCCAACCCCCAATACATACTCTCTTAGGCAGATATCAATTGCATAGACTTCAGCTTGGAAGTCTGAGTTACCTGTGCCAATGCTGGCATATATAGATTTTCCCTGCCTTGAGCACACGCCTTCATTTGTCTGAGCCATCAGTATACTAGGCTTGATAATCACCAGTAAACAGTAGCCTTTCTGTTTCCCACGTGGTTCTGTATGGAAAGGAGACTTGAAAGTTTTTGCAGAAGTTGTATTTTGGGAGGCAGAGATCGCAGAATAATAACCTTAGATTCTCGTCCTTAGTTATTTTGTCTAATAGCGCTGGTTGAGTGTTATTTGGTATATAAAAATTGTTGTCAATGATGAGCCTGATTGTGAAGATTAATAAATATATATAGAATTAATATATAGGATTAATGTCCTTTCAACTCACTCAGCATATGATAGCATGAATGCTTTCAAGATCTCAAAATACATTTTAGCATCCATGTTACCTTTTATCCAAAATATCGGGTCTATGCTGTTGTAGGAGAAACATCCTAAAACGTTTATCTTTGCGCCGACGTACTTAATAGTCCTAAGAACAAATTTGGGGTTCCCAGTAGAAAAAGCAAGTAGGTAAAAGCAATTATAGAAGTACTTCTAATGGAGGTAGAAAACCAACTCGATTCTTTCCTTAACTATTTTTTAAATGAAACGAACCACAATGCAAGGCATTTCATTCTCGCTTCTGCAAAAAGAATTTGTAGAAGTTGTTCCATGCAAGGGCTTCAGGAGCTCTTATAAGAGGTATTTTCATAATGCGTTGCAAAGAACAGCATCCAAAAGAGCTTATATTTAAGCATTTCCACGTAGAAGATCTTATGTAAGTAGTTAAGTGCAATAAATTCAGAAACACCTGATTTTATCGAAATTAAATGATTGCTAAATTTTTTGTTCTTAATTATTCATTTCTTATATACTCGTATTATGACTTCAAAATTGATAAAAAATTACAGTAAATAATATAAAAAAATTTAATAAGTGTAAATGTGAGGTTTTGTTTAAAGTTAAACATGTTTCTTGGTTGTTTAAAGTAAAATTAAACATGTTGAGGTTGTGAAGGACTTCGTCTACAACCAACGACATCAGCAAACGCACCAAGATATACACTGACATAACGCTACAGTTCAAAATGTTTTTGATAAGTCTCTTTATTGGCCTCCTGAACAAACAAAAAAAAAAAACATTTGAATTGTGTATAATTAAAAACAGCGGAAATGGAAAGTCAGAACTTTGATTTTCAAGTTGTTTTATCTCATTCTTAGGCTACAATGTTTCATGAAAGAGTCGTTGTACTAAAAATTTCGACAGTTTTCTGAAGGTTTCACTTCCACCATGCATGGCGCCACACACATACTTTTTTGTAATTTTTTGCTTCTTATTATTTGAAATGTCAGTAACTATTCTGTTACTATTAAGAGATTTTAACTTGTTCACTATTTAGAGCAGATAGTCCGTGTAAAAAAGTTCACTATTTCGAGCTGTTCACTATTTCGGGGACTCATTATATCCAGATTTGACTGTATGAGAATTGAAGGACTCGCGCTTTTGTTTCTAATATTGGCGACAAAAAAATATAAAAAATTTCTTAACAGTGCGCATAATAGATGACATGACTAAAATTGCTTTTACGACGACAGCAGTGTTCCCCTCTAATGATTTATTGTATTGTAGATGTATTGTATGTTTTGTCAAATTATGCATTTGTTAGAAGTACAATTAAAATTAATTCATGCAAATTACTTCATGCTTACATTTGTATTAAGAAATTAAGTCATACAACTAATAAAATTTCCTCTTAATTTTTGTTTAATTTTATGTAAATTCTCTTAACTCCTACTCGTTGTGCAGCATTAAGAGTGGCTTTTCGGATAAAGATAAAGAGCTAGATTCACTGCTTAAGTCTATTGTTAAAGATCCATCCCCATCCATTTTAGCAACTGAAGCTATTAACGATGCTAACAGTATCAGGTAGAGAAAAACATTCGTATTTTTATTAATTTTAACAAATTATTTAAGTGTACTTAATGTGACATCATTTTGTTTATCTTGTTATAAATATGTGTCTAAGCTATTTTTTTAAAAATTCATTTTTGATCTCTTTATACAATTAAAATAAAACAGAGTTACTATTAACAAAACCTCTGATATGGAACACAACACAGAAACTTTAAAGAGACTGTCCAATGTAGCCGAGAAACCGAACAATCAAGTTAAGTTAGCTAATGTTGCAGGTGCAGCACTACCACCAGGTCACATAAAGTGTAATATTTTGAAAGGTGAGTTGATTGGAGCACTCAACAATTGCTTTATCTGATTGAATTTGTTGTTTCTGCTTTTTTAGCACGTGTTGAGGAAGAACTGGGTGCCAATAATTCTGCCAAGTTAACAAATCAAATGTTTGTGCCAGCAGCAAGTTCTATTAACAATAACAACAATCATCAATCACATTCTATAAATCATTCTGAATCAGGTCCAGATTCCTTGAATGCTACTTATATATCTGTGGTATGTTATGTATGAATTGTATCAGATATGGCTTAAAGCTAGTTTTGATTGGAATAAGCTTTATTTTAGTTTTTACCTTTGTTTAATTTTTTTTGTAGTTGATTTTTTAACCTACATATATGTTTTGTTTTTTGTGTTTTTTATTTAAATTTAATTTGTGTTATGTTGCTACCAACAACAACAACAACAATAACATCATCAACCATAACCACAACCATAAATAATGACAAAAGGGCGGCGATAAACTCACTTTAAGCATCACCGAACAAAAGCCAGCTATCTTATCGCACCATGCTGGTGGTGCATCATCACCTACATCACCAACAGCCACAACAACAAACAACACTTACACATTCATATCAGATTTCAATACAAGCACAAACACAAATTCGGTAACAATTTCACCTTTCAATACTGTTACCAACATTGCATCCACATCCCCCTCCGGTTTGTCTTCTTTACCGTCTATTACATCAACACCACAATTATTATCATCGTCGTCAGCAAGTCCTAATTCCTCCACCTCCAACAAAAACAACAACAACAATAACAATACAATAAACAGTGCTTCAGCCACTCTTACAACCATCGTCAACACACCGCCGATAACTTCACAAACAACTACTACAAGCAGACCAATTTATTCACCACCACCAACACCTACACATAAAAAACCCACTCCTACACTAAGCACATCGGCTGCGGAAATGTTAATTAATGAAATATTCATAAACAACATTATCAATAATAATAATAATGCGAAAAAGCCTAGACCAGGAAGCGTAGAGAAGCAGGATATGGAAACGATCCTGCTAGCGACACCGGAACGCACCTCTACTACTGCAGCCCCATCTGTGGGCACATTGCTATTCTCAACGCTCAACGAGCAGGAACGTCAGCAACAAAAGCAACAAAAGCAACAGGACTATAACAAGGAGCACAAAAAGGAAAGATTAATTGAAAATAATCGCGATAGAAAGGTTTGTTTTATGTTTGCTTTTTGGTTTGAAGTTTTGCTTTCCTCACACTTGTTTTTCTGTTTTATTGTCGAATTATTATTTGTTTTTTTTGTTCGTTCAAATGCATCTTCTGTTGCTTGTTGTTGTTATCAAAATTTATATGAATATCAGTGTTGAGAGGCTTTATTACTAAATAATGAGTTATACATAGAATCAATGATTGATATGATGGTGCATTTATATAACAAACTTCAAAAGAGAGAATTATAGTGATAAAATATGTAAATTTGTATGAGTCAGTAGCTAGGGAAGCTAGCTAGAACAGGTAGAATTTAAAATTTACAGATTTTTTAAAATCTTAGTTCTTGACTGTAAAGGATTGTTTGTGTCGATCCACTGTGGATCACAGATTAGCTTACTGATAATAAATATACAATTTCATTAAATTATTTTTTACACATTAGGACTGTTTTTTAATAGTTTTTACAAAAAAATTTAAACATTTGTCAGATCTTGATAAAACACATCAAAATCTTGACAAAAAAACCTACCTGTGTTCAAATGTGAACGGGACTAGTCACCTTAAACTGTGTGCGCTTTATAAATACGGCTAAATATTTTTTAAGTCGGTAGCATTGTCTTTGGCATCTGTGTTAAATTTCATGGAATGATGTTTAGTGCGTTACCATTAAGCCCTCATTTTCGTGAACAACAAACAGAAGTTTTTTTATTTTGTAAAGTGTGATTCCGCTGGTCAAAGAAAATGCATTCTTTGCACGTTTTACACTTTTGATTTTTGCAGAACAATAGAAAAAACTTCGCTTTGAAAGGCAAAGAAAGGGCCAATAATTCTGTTTTGATTAAACAGAAGCCGTGCGTATAAGCTTATCAAAGTGGATGGACTGCAGAAACAACAGAAGACTACTGAAGAGCTAGAGCCCGAACAGAACCAAAGCGAATGTCGGTTGTCGGATTCGCCGTGCAACAAAATACATGAAAATATATGCAGCCGCCAAAAATGAAACCGCCGTAGAAATGCGGTAATAGAATATATTTTAATTTTTTTTTCTGACGGCTGGTGGATCTCTCTCTGAGTGACTTAAATGTTGCCATATTTTGCTAAAGATTGGGTATGTTTAGTGTTATTTTCTTAGTTTTTACATTTTTGTGCCTGTGTTGCATTCATATGAATTCAAAGCAAAATATAAAATAATTTGTATCATTCCCAATATGAAATGCAGCCGTGATCCGACAACCGCCACCGCTCCAATTCTGGACGGGTTCTCAGCGGATTTCGCCGAGAGATGCCCGCCACCCGACATCTGCTTTGGTTCTGTTCGAGCTCTTATGTAGCGATACACTCTAGTCTGCTTGGTGATTTGTTCTGCAAATAACTTTTTTGTTGTTGCAACCTGTTGCTTCATGAACTTACATATATGCTCAAACATAATGCTAAAAAATTATATGTTAAGAATTATAAAAACAATAAATAAAATGCGTTATGTTTTGCTTGTGGAAGGGAATTTGCCAGAAATTAGAATTATAACGTTTCGCCTCCGATTTACCTCAGTGTGGTTTCTGGAACACTCAAAAAAGCGCCTGGGACCAGGGTTGCCAATTCATTTTATGGTTTTCCCCGCAGTGGTTACCAAAATCCCCGATTTTTCATTAATTTCCCCTCAAAATTTTTTTTCTGAATTTTCTTATAGAATTTTTTAATTGAATACTAAAAAAATTAAGGAATTTATAAATTTTATGAAAACAATTCATTTTGATAAAAAAATAACACACTATAAAAATGAAAAAAATTAACTTTTAAAAAGGAAAATGTGTTTTCGAGTTGAAACTATGAAGCACAATATGTCGATGGCCCGATTCCAAAGTATGTGAAGGGTGGTTTTACGCAAACAGTTTTTTGCCTTTGCATTTAAATTTGATTATTGTTGTACAACTATTCACAAATATTAAAAAAAAATGTATAAATCAATCCCGCTTATAATACAGTTTCTCTAGCGCTTAAAACCCGGTGCGCCAGAGTACATTTAACTAACTAGAGTAACTTTAAGGTATGACATGCGGTTCAAGCCCACAAAAATAACCCCGAGAAACAATTTCATATTTTGTGTCAATAAAGTATCTGATATATGTCCGGTGCCCGTGTCGGTAAATGTCCGACCTCTCTACCGAAAGAAGTGCTATTTCTGGAACACCTTGGGCAGGCACAATGTAAGAACGAAGACCGATTCGGGCACTCGTCAGTTTATTGTGTATGAATATAGTCGCTCGTTTTTGAACACTTTATTTACATAATACAGACTTACTATGGTACTATTACAGGTACCTTTCCAGGTACTTGTTGGGTATGTTTCGGGTACATTATAGTTAAAACTCAGGCCAGTTTAGATACATATCAGCTACATTATTAACACAATATATACATTTTTTTCTCGGGTCCTGTTCTCTGAAGCTCGTTTGCACTCGGCTTAATAACAATGTGCGATTAATTTTTCTTCATAAACTTCGCATTTTTTCGTTACGATACTCTGGACTTTTGTGCCTGAGTAGTTTGGAACGGACACAAATTGTTTCTCGGGAACGTTTTTTAAATGTGCTGTAGCTCAGTTGTTATTCAATTTATCAACTTTGGGTTTTTAACCTGAAAGTAGACGTAATTTCCTAACTTTTTCCGAACTTGTTTATGTTTCTATGTTTTTTATTCCCGCTCCCAGAGCGATGAAAATGGGTACGCACAAATGAGAAGGCAAACGGGGTGTCGTTTTTCCTGAGAACCAGATGTCGTATCGAAATTCGGCGGACTGCATTTTGTTTGTAATCACGTCAGGCAGGTCCTGATTAAGGATATTTCAAAATGCCTAGATGACGCGATTTTTAAAAAAAGTTAAATTAGCTGTTTTTTGAGAGCTTTTTGCTCCACCCCTCCCCCGGTAGTAAAGTAAACCCAATTATCCTAGTTCAGGATTTTCTTGACGTGATTACCTAAAAATCGCCTCACGCCGCATCTTGATCAGAGTTTTGGTTTTCGAGAAAAACGACACCCCAGTTTGAAAAAAGTGATTTCGAGAAAAACGCATTTAAAGTCTTGCAGCTGCACTTCGGCACGCGTGTGTATATACATATATAGCTCTGTAACTTCAAAAATAATTAAGGCATAACTTTTGAAAGATTTTAGAAGACATTTATGAAAAAAAAAACCTAAAATTTTTTTTACGCGCAGGTCATAAACGCGTTTTTCTCGAAACATACTTTTTCAAAACAGGCCGCAATACTGCAAACAAAATAATAGACCGATTTTTTTTTAAAAATCTATTTTTATTGTAATTCTACACATCTTTTACCAAAATAAGCGGCATTGGTAAATTTATCTAGCTTTAACACGCAACAATATAGTTAAAAATATCGTAAATTTGTAAAATTTTTTCCACGCTTCGTAATTTTCTTTATTTTAAATTTTTTTATTCCATTTTGGTAAAAAATGTGAATTCAAGGGTCTAATTTTGAATTCATCTTTTTTCAGATGATCTGGAGCCGACTATGGTGTGTTCCGATTTTGACTTATTTTTAAGCACACAAACTTTAGCGCAAAAACAAAAATGGTTATGTGATTTTTGTCAATTTTTTTTATTGCATATTTTATTAGCACTATCTATTGTCCATATTTCTGCGTTTGCCGTTTTTAATATTTCTTTTAGTTTAGAAGTAATCAAAATAGCTATGTGCTCGCAGATGTAGAAATGCTCTCAAAATATTCTCTTTTTTTTTGCTCTCCTGAAAAGTTGCTGGAAAACATATAAATATTTTTTAAGCGCAGCGACGATATGTTAAAATTTTTTTTACTTATACTGATGATGCTGAATTAACATGCAAATGAAATTATTTGTATGTATAATATACTTTTTTAGATAACTTCTAAAATATGCCTTAATTTTAACAACTTTTGCCTTAAATCTCTTTTTAGTGAACTTCGCACATTTATGATGTTATTGAAATGCAAATCGAAGTGTACAATTTTTTTTCAATTGTGCAATACCTACCGATATAAACGAAAATGCATTAAAAATTAAACAAAAAAGTATTATTAAAAAATTAATTTGGCAACAAGGATTGTTTGCTAATGTTAACAAGAAATTTTTCTAATGTTAGAAAAACATTGTATCATAAAATTTAACATAAAATCAAATTCCCCGCAAATATGAGATAAAATGTTAAATTCTCCGTAAAAATAATTAAAAATTAGATGAAATATTAAATTCCCCGCATATTTGAGCCCATTCCCAGATCAACATTAAACTCTTCGCAAATCGGGGAATTCCCCACCAGTTGGCATGCCTGCCTGGGACACCGCTTTGACCCGATCGCGGAGATAAAAACCGAATCAAAAACTTCTCTTTGTTGTTCACTAAAACGAGCTCTGAACTTGTAAACCACTGAACATAATGGCACGAAATTTGACAGATATTCAAAGACAGTGCTTCCAATAAAAAAATAGAGTGAGCCGTAGCTATAAAGCGCACGCAATTAAAGGTCCCGTTTACATTTAAACAGTAGCAAGCTGCCAGAACATGGCTCAATAAATTTGTGCCTAGGTCTTTGTAATTCACTTAAATCAGTGTCGACCAAACACGAGCTAACAAAAACAAACAAGGCTTGCTATTCATGCTCCCATTTTCAATTTCTGAAGTGATGTGAGCCAAAACGAGATATAAAACTATTTGCTTGATTGTCAGACATACACTGACTGAGCTTGCGGGCAGAGTACGTTTGATTTACCGAGCATTTAAAAAAAATTTATTTTTTATAAATAAATTATTAAGACCATATTTGTTATAACAATTTAAATTCATCCGAAAGTTAGTAATTAAAAAAATGTCTATTAAAAATTTAAAGTCCATCGGTTATTTAGTTTTTAAGTTATACTCCTTGGCGCGAAAAATTGACGTTTTTGAAGTTGAACAAACTAAATATAAAAGTTTACAACTTTGCATTTTCTTAATAAATACACGTAGTAAAGTTAAAAATAAACAGACAAGTTTAGTTTTTTTTCAATAAACTCATTTTGCTACGCAGCTATACCGAAATTCATAACAAAATTTATAAAGTTTTTTTAAAAAGTTACGACATTTAACTCCCATAAGTCAAATTTTATAAAAAGTAATGCTTCCATATATTTATGTAGGTTTATGTGGAAGTTTAGGAATGAGAGCGTTAACAATAAAATATCTCGGTATAAAAAAATCTTGAATCGTCTTTGATGTTGATGAATTTATATAATAAATCTTTGCTATTGAATTTTTTATTAATCCATCATATTTTGTTTTCAGCATTCCAATAATCATGTCAATCATAATCCGTCCAACAATGAAATGGTCTCACCTTGGTTGGTTTCTTCCGAAGTTGTTTCAGCGCCTAAAGGTAAGGAGCCAACGATTATACGGAAATCTGTTATTACAACGCAATTGTAAATGTTAAGGATTAATTTAGTTTAATAATTAAAAATAATGTGAAAAAATTTAAATTTAAAAGTTGTATTTTTTATGTCATAAGGAAGTCTATGATTCCAGGCGAAAGCTTAGAAAACAATGTCTTGGCAATATTTTATATTCATATACATTAAAATATGTCTGTTAACTTGTTAGTATATAAAAACCAATTAAATATTTATTTATTTAGTTTTAAGTAATGAACGAACCAATTTTAACATTTACATTTCCAACATACCTAAATATTGCAGTATGTACATACTTTCTTAACCGAATCAAAACAACCAAAACCATGTAACGAAAAAAGCATCGAATATGTACTATTAAAATATTTATCTAAAAAGGTTAAACTATTAAATTGAGGAAAACAAATAAAGTGCCTTAAATTTAATTCAATTAAATATCTTACTAAGCTAACAAGAAGTTTATAAATAGCACCTTTACTATAAATAAAAAATTTAAACTCTGACCATTTTTCTAAGTTAACTTTAATACAAAAAAATTAATTATTGCTGCTCAAGATGAAATATCCTTCTTCCTTAAGTAAAATTGTTTGGATTTTAAAAGAGCATGAATGCATTCCGCATAAATTTGACTGCATTTAATTGTATAATTAAAAATCTGTAAAATTAACCAAACCTTCTAGCCATTAATATGTAAATCCTTGTGTTGCTTTTTGTATGGATCGGTGTGACCTACTGCCAGATAATTTAATTATTTAAAATAAAAAGTTGTATCTTTGGAAAATATTATCCAGCGAATGATGGCCCAACAATATAGAGACACATGGTACAGCAATGAACTTAACTTAATATTGGCAATCATTCTTACTTTATTCATAATGAACAAATAACTTATAGACTCGTATTATTCTTAAAAAAGATGCATTTCAAAGGCAGCTATTTTACTTAAATATTTTCGTAATGCTTATTTGTATTCAAAAGTAACACAATAATAAATTTCAACATTTATTTGAATTAAATTAATATAGTTAGAAAATATCGATTATATAAGTATTATTGTTAGTATTAATTATTGTTGTATATTATGAAATGAAAATTTGCTTAAAAAAATCAAAACATAGTTTGAACCGACTACATAATAACCGACTATATAAATATACATATTTGTATGAACTTATACAATATTTACAACTTCACTTACAAATTGGTTTCATTAAATCAGCAATACATCTACATTGAATAAGGCTAAGTGTTTGTTTTTGGAAACCTGATAATACATATGTACTATAATTTGTCGTTTATATATAAAGCAAAATTATGACACAACCTTAACCCGCCGTTAGTGTGGTGGGGTAAGTATAAGCCAGATACCTTATTTACTTCCATATCTCGTTAGTAGTATTTGTAGGTTTCAATAAAACTATTTTTTGTTTAAATTGCACCGCACTAAAAGTATTATTTTTTAATAGTTATTCAATCAAGAAATTAAAAGCGATCTGAATTTTTGTAATATTTATACGACTTTTACTTTTGGGGTATGTCATACTAATGGCATGACATTTTTCCACCACACTAACGGCGGGTTAAAGGTATTTCTAAAAATTGAAAATCTTTGGAATTAAAAATACAAAACAATAGGGAAGAACTGGATATAATAACACTGTGCATGTTCAAATATCAAACAAGCGGGTGCTAAATAGGGTACATAGGGTGCTCCTAAGGATGCTAAATTTAATGGGTTTTACCGCTTTTTTATCCTTCGGCCCGTTTTCGAGAAATTGAAGGTTCAAAGTCAAGTACATGTTGATGCAGTTTTTTTTTAGAAAAACTTTTCCTCATTAACTTGATCGACTTTATGTCAATGAGTGAAACATTAAGAACTACTTGGAGAATAAATTCTTAGAACAGTTTAACACTCGAAACCCATCCCTCATTGACCTCATCAATCAAAAGAACCCGTTTTTTCGTATAAAAGATTTGTTCAAACATAAACAACCTATTTTAACCTATATTTACGTACATTTTGGGTTTATAATCTTAGAGTAAAAAAATAAATGAAATTTTCTACAACGAAGTTTTTCAAATAAATTTTCGTTATAGGCATTTGGTTATAGGCATCAGATCGTAACGAAATTTTGCATATCTTTAGTTTATCGTTTTTTCAGTTGATTTGGCCCTAATTTATAACGATTTTTATGATTTAAAAAAAATATGCAATTTTCAAAAACATTCCGGAATAAGAAGATGACCTTGTATCAGAAAAAATTTCATAAAATCAATAGTTGGATAAGTACATATAGCTTAATCTTAAAATCTTTGCAATATATTTTTTTAAGTTATGTCATTTTTAAGGATGTCTTAGAGCAGGAAGATATTATACGAATAGGAAGAAATTTTATGTGCCTCCATTTCATGTTTGTACCAACCGAACCACTTCTTAAGATTTTTCTTACCATTAGTTTTTAAAAAATGTCCTGATCTTAAGAACAAACCGGAGCAGGAAGATGCAATCAGATCGAAATGAAATTTTATACTTTACATTTTTGTTACAATACCTGTCAAATGTGCCCCGAGCCAAATCGATGCTATGCACTTTTGAAATTCGCTCTGGCCTAATGTATATATATGTTTTAATACCTTTGAGGTCATTTAAGGGACACAGAAGGTTGGCTCATTTGGATTAATTTGTAATTTCACTTAGCGTCAGTATATCAGGGGAATATTTTTCCATCAAAAAGTTTTTGTTTTTGTTTGAACAAAGCTTTTATACGAAAAAACTGCTTTTTTTATTTATGAGGTCAATTTGGAACATAAGTTTTGGGTTTCGAGGGTAAACTGTTCTAAAATGTTATTCTCCAGGTAATTTTTAATGTTTCATTCATTGACATGAAGTCGATAAAGTTAATGAGAAAATACTTTTGTTAACAAAAACTGCATCAACATGTTCTTGATCTTGAACCTTAAATTTTTCGAAAACGGGCCGAAGGATTAAATGAAATCAGCGTCCTCGAATTATGCTGAAACGATATTTTCCAATTTTTTTTTTAAAAAAGTGACCGATTTATGCAAAGTGTAACTTATCAAGATTGAAAATGCTTTATTTTTTGGTGAGAAAATTTCGTTAATTTGCTTTTTTTAGCACATCTGCTTCATTACTCAATGTGAAAAGTATGCGTATCCATACAGAATTTTTTTAAAAACCACTAAAGTATGGACTAGTTTATTTTTGAATTTGTTCATAAAAAGAAATTAAAATTGCAATATGTGCTCGAAAATATTTGCAGGAAATGAGCATTTGAGAGCATAAATCCGTTTATTATGTTCAAGAATTTGTAATTACTAGTATCGCCTGAGGTCGAAATTCGGCCAACTGTCTATAAAGCAGTGAACAAAAGTGAACACTTTAGCGTAGACTTGAGAAAATAGAACATTAAAGATGCTCAGCGAAGATGATAGCACTCGTTTGTCATTTTTGTAGTACACAAACTTCAACGCAAACAGAAACGGAAACATAAACCAAATAGTATATATGTATATCAAGAGGTACTGAAAAAGAGAAATCGCTCTTTAAAATATTTTCAAGACTGTCAGTATTGGGTTCTGCCGGAAGTCTGTTTCGGGCTGTAGTTAGAATTTTGTGTGCACAAGCGAGCTGATATCATGGTTGTTCTTTTTACCATTTTCTTCCTATTATGTAGAATTGCGATCATTTGGTATATTTAAGTAATTATGAATGAAAGCAACATTTCCTTGAATTTACCAATTTGCAAATATTCTAATGTAGTTTTGATTATCAAGTATGCCCGAAAATTGTTAACTTTGTTTTGGCTGCTTTTTGTTTATATTTTTTGCAAAATTTTTAAAAGTAAGACTTAAAAAGTTAATTTTAAAAAATATCTATGCAATTGCAATTATATTTTTTTCAGAATTTCATAATGTCTTCTAGATCGATCATTTGGTAAATTGAAGGAAATCTTAATGAAATAAAGCAAAACGGCTTTCTAGTCTATAGTTTTATTTTTCACAATTCTGAAGCATAACACCTCTATTTCTTACACCATGGTCAGTATTCTGGAAGTCTGTTTCGGGCAGAGCTGTAGTTAGAATTATGTGTGCACCAGAGAACTGCACAAGCCTACTTGAAGTCTATTTCTAGTACTTGCTTAAAATACAAGTTTAAGCTTGCTTGAGCTTGATAATTCTCAATCAAGCATAACTTAAACTTGAATATAAATAAGCCCACGGAAGCTTGCGATTTGCAAGTATGCTCGCTTACAAGCGAACGGCACGAAGTCCCAAGTAAAGGAAAACTTGATGCTTGAAATTGAAGGCAAGTATCCAAAAACTTCAATAAGCTTGTGTAGGAAAAGCTTAAGCTTATAAGGACTTTTGCTATAAGGATTCTGTGGACTCCGTGGTTGGCAGTTTTAGGGGGTAGCTGATTTCGGAATTTATGTCAAAATTAAAAATTCAAGATGGTGGATAGAGTTGCCACCTAAATTTTTTTTTGTATATTTGCGAATTCTTGTAATTTTGGAATTCTGACAATGGTTTTGATTTCGAATCTAATGTCACAGTTTTAAAATTTAAGATGGCAGTTAGGGCTGCCACCTCAATTTTTACCACAGTATTACCACGTAGTAAAATGTATTAAGAATTTTAAACGTCATTTAACAGTGTTAGGGGTCGCTGATTTCGAATCTGAATTCCGAATTTTTAAATTCAATATGGTAGATAGGGTTGCCACCTAATTTTTTCTTTTTACGAATTCGGTGCTGGCGCGAACACTAGGTACAAATGGGTCGCTGAATCCGAATCCGTTGCCAGAATTTCAAAATTTTCTTAATATAGGGTCGCCATCTAATAATATGTATTTTTAAGAGTTTTAAACATCATTTAACAGTGTTAGGGGGTCGCTGATTTCGAATCTGAATTCAGAATTTTAAAATTCAATATGGTTGCTAGGGTTGCCACCTAAATTTGAATTTATTCCTTAATCCTAATTTTTAAATAAAAAGCTTATGTATATTAAATTTCGTTACGATAGCTCTTAAATTACGGCTGTTATCGTGATCACAGACAGACCGACATACAGACAGACGGACATGGCTAAATCGACTCAAGAGGTGATTCTGATCAAGAATATTTATACTTTTCTGTACCTGCCTCGCCTTCTTATCGGACAGACGCACAGACGAACAGACGGACATGGCTAAATCGACTCAGGAGGTGATTCTGATCAAGAATATATATACTTTTCTATACCTGCCACGCCTCCTTATCGGCTTTAGAAACAGAGTAACAAAATTAATATATCCCATTATATGGGGGGGTTATGAAAAAAATCCCAAAAATCCAAATTTCACAACAATTTCTATGAATGTTGTGGAAATATTTTCTTTAACTGTACCCAATACAAGTACAAAAGATTGTGCAATTATGTCGAATAACCTGGTCGTTATGATTTTTCTTTTTTAGGATATGTACTTTTTTTTAAATTTTCGAGTTTGAGTTATTTCACAAAAAAATAAAACCACCCAAAATGCAAAATATAAAAACAAATAACACGGACGACTTTGGCATAGTCTCTAGTTTTTTTTTTTCTAAAAATTTAAAAAACCAAAATTTGGACAAAAAATTAACAGCTGTTGATTACTTTTAATCATTTAAGTGCATTTTTCTAGCCTTTTGAGCACAAAAACGTAGTCATAAAAAATCGAAAAACATACATTTCTCACTCTTTGAAGAATTTTTGTTAAAAATCATAAAATCCTATCTTTATGTACTTGTTATTAATATATTACACAAAGTAGAGGACAACCTGACGAAGTTTGGAATTTCAAACTGGCGCCAGCAAGCGAAAGACAGAAATGGCTGGCGCAAATTCTTAGATGAGGTCAAGACCGACATACGGTTGTAGCGCTAACTAAGTAAAGTACGTAAGTAGTATTAATATATTACAGAAATTCTCATAATGTAGGCAATATCGGTTGGTTAGTCTTACGGCCGATTTCTTCACCGAGTATCAAATCGAGCTAGTCCAAGTTCTGCTTAGAACTCAGTTTCAAACTGATTCTCGGTTCAAAAAAAAGTTAGAACTCTGTCATTTCTTCACTTATATAGTACTTGGATAATTTTCAAAAGAGAGCGTTAGACACTAATACTCGGATCGAGTTTATAACAACCCTCCAGGAAATGGAAACATTGCCAGATGTAAGCAGGAAACATTCCATGGAATGTAGGAAGCGTTTCCTTTCGTTGAACACGTCATTTTTTTGCACATGATGTCGTTAGAGCGAAAAATTGCTCTCCGCTGTCTTAAAAATGAATGTGAAAACACATGAGTTTCAAACTTTAAATAGATTATCAGCGAAGTGCTGGATCAGCTTACTAAGGACAAGAGTAAGTCCTGTTTGAATATTGAAGTTTATATATGATATATTTTCGGTTTTTGTCAAAGCTACCCTACCAAGAATTTCATACTAAACGGTCCACTAGAAGGGCATTTATTCGCCGGGTAGAGTTAAGATGATTATGGCAACCAATTAACCAGGCCCATTAGACCTAGGGGTTTAAACTGAACAATTTTAAATGCTAAAAGATCGTTTAAATAATTTTTATGACTGATTAGTTTAGTAGTTAATAAAACGCGGTAGTTATATACAAAACTCACCAAATAAATATTTATTTAAAATTTGTCATTTTATTTGAAGTTTTTGTTTTAAATAATAAAAATTTACAATACTTTAGGTGCTGGAGGTGGAATTTTGTTTCCGTCTCTGGAGTCTCGTAGGTTTTCTCCTCCTTTGGCTCAACAACAGACACATAATTAAGCAATGGTTTCCTAGGACCAATCTTGCTCTTGGGATCGTAAGGCAACATGATATTGATCTTTATACTCAACACATTCTGGCGCAATAAGACGTGACGAGTAGCAATTTTCACATAGTCGTTGCACGGATCACCAGACCATCGACGACTTTGCAAGTTGACCGCGAAACTTGCCAGAGACTACGTTCTCACAACCCTTTGCTCCAGATTCAAAAATAAAACGGAGCACATCATAGCAAGCACGTCGCGAAGTCAATCAACTAATATTGTAGCGCAGTGACTCGGATCGAGCAATGGCGAAAGACCACGGGTTGCGACTATCAGCATATAACTCAATACGGCCGGGTTCAAAATCGAAACGCCTCTGTAGCATTGCAGTTAACTATCGAATGCGATGTCCTTTCTCTCCCAGCAGGTTTCTGTTGTCATGATGATGATTTCAGTGCGCGATGGTGTGAAGCGCACCTCAACTCCGGAGTTACTATCTTCAGCAAGTTCGCGAGTGAGGAACTCGTTGAATTTAGACTTAAACATGCCATCGGCAACGAACTTGGTTTTTTTTATATTTTAAAGATTAATTTTTTTAACATAACTAACACAGAACGTAATTTAAAAAAGAAAAGAAATTATAAAAACAAATAATTTGTTTAAAATATATGTTATTATTTAAATCAAAAACTTGACACAATAGTCAAAACAAAGTTATATTTTTTGATGTGAAGAAATAAAAAGAGCGCAAGACCGAGTTTTAAAAATGCTAGACTTCCGATTTCGGGGTTCCAGCTAAAACTCAGTATCAGCTAGAACCGAGTTTCAAATTGAAGTTTTATGCCTTAGATCTCTGTGAAGAAATGACTAAGTACTCGGGAGAGAACTAAAAATAGGTTTAGTACTCGGTCTAGCATTAAAACTCTATGAAGAAATCGGCCGTTAAGTACGCAAACGATTAAAAATAATTAAAAAATTATCTAGTTCTGAATTTTGGTACAATGTAAAATACATAAAAAGTGATTTTAAAGAGCCGATTTTCACCAATTTATATAAAATTGCTTAAGGAATTCTTTTAATTTCTCATTCGACAGCAAATGTTAAAATAACATTTTATTTTCAAAGTTTAACACAAACCAATTGCAGAAACAGACTGCAGATTGCAACAATATACTAAATTTAATTTAAGCAAAATATTTTTTAAAATCTAGTGAACTAAATGCCACAATATTTTGATATCAGAAGTAATATATCAAATGAAAAAATTTCTAAAATTTGACTGAAAGATTTTCCCATTAATTTCTTTCGTTATCTGATCATAAAAAGGCCTTGACTAACATTAAAATTTTTTTTCGGCTGGATTGTGTCAGATTTAGGGTGGATGGGGTGTTGACTCAATGGCATCTGCGAAGAAACTGATTTAAAAGAATATTAGTGGCCTTTTTTTATTAAGGTAACGAAAGAAATTCGCACATTTAAAGAAATTTTTGTTTTTAATTTATAAAAAGACCTCTAGACTTTATGTTTACATTTTTTGTGTTTTTTTTGTGATTAAACACATCCACTTTAATTTATATAAAAACTAGCAAGGAATTATTTTCGATTGGGTCAAAGTTTAGATACCCCCCACGGTATATTCTTAGTTATGCATGTTTTTAAAGTTTGATGACGTCACTTCGTATGGATTGCGGTCGTGGTGTTCATCAAATTTTGCAAAAACTCAAACGCAGAACGCGTTTAGAATATGGAAGATGGATTATCTGTTAAATATGCTGTTAGTACACACATTTTTGTGGAATTTGTATAAGCTATGCTACTTTGATGACGTCACTTTGTATGGGAGACTGGTAGAGCTTATATAAATTATGCCAAATTCCAAACTCAAAGTGATTTTTAATATTCTTAGCATATGGTTCATAATTTTAATTTATTAAATTAATTTTTGCGGAATTTTCAGAGACTTAACCGTTTTCATATAGCTACTTTGCTTAGGAGGTAGGTGTGGTTTTTATACCATTTTGACAAATTTGAAATATGTGGTGAATCTTTGAGACCAAGGTTTTTTATTTTACCATTTTGCTAAAGTCACTTTGTATGGGAGGTTGTTTCGTTGTTTTTTTATGATTTTCAAAATTTCAATTATATGGTGAATTTTGCGGCCAAAGTTTATGGACAAATTTTTAATCATGACATTTTTGTGTCAATTTTAGATCTTTTAAAGATTTGATAAAGTCACGTTGTATGGGAGGTGTTCGTTGTTTTTATCCGATTTTAAAAAATTTCAAATATATCGTGAATATTTTACTTTAAAGCTTATGTGCACAATATCAAGTAACTGCAAAAATTTTTGTGGCGTTTTTAGAAATTTTATTGATTGATAAAGAAGGCGTAGTTTTCATCCGATTTTGCTCATTCTCGAACTTGATCTTTGTTTTTTTAATATAAGCACATATACCAAATTTCAATACGATAGCTTTAAATTTTCAGCTGTAGTCGTGTCGACAGACTGACTTAGCGAAATCGGCTCAGGAGGTGATGCTGATCAAGAATATGTACACTTTTCTATACCGGCCACGCCTCCTTATCAGCGTTACAAACGGAGTGACGAAGTTAACGCAGTAAACAAAATTTATTCCAAACATTTTTTTTTTATTTAGTACCATTTTTTCTAAATTTGTATACCAAAATGAAAAAGTCTCATTTATCAACCCTGAGCAAGAGCCTCATTATGGGTCAGGAGAAGTTTTATAGGTAGAAACTGGGGCCTAAGCCCCAAACTAGCCATGTGGATGTATACTTCCATTACGAGAGCTATCATCTTATATGCTGCACCAATATGGTGAAGTAAGACGATCCAAAAAACAGCTCAAGCCAAGCTCAGCAAGTTGCAACGACTAACTTGTGTCTGTATCACACGAGCGATGAGAACTGCTCCAACTGCTGCTTTGTAGATTTTTCTTGGTATACCACCACTACATCTTCTTGTCAAGAAAGAAGCTCTTAATCTTCTCAGTTAGGCTCATCACCTTTTTTATTTTTTTTTAAATATCAAAGAACTAAGGCATGCGTCTTATACAAACAAGGTTTGGTCTTTACCATGAAAGGAAAGAGATAGACTTATTTAGAGGAATCGATTGGAACCATACGTGAATTATTGATTAGGCGAAACAACCGTGAAAGACAATTTGAATTGCTTTTCAGCAAGGGCAAGCATTTTCATCCCTTAGTTTTTTCTGTCCTTCAATTCCACATCTTCCCCAAATTGTTGTGGATTTTTAGTTTTCCATAATTCTTAAATGTAGAAAAGAACAAAGAAAGTGAAAAGAACAATGCCCGAGCTCGGATTCGAACCAGGACCCTCTGGGTTGATAGTCTAGCGCACTCTTCACTAGACTAAAGGCCGAAAACAATTTGTATATACCAAGTAACACTCATGCCAACCACTTCGCTCCAAAGAACGAAACAATTCCTTACTTTAAGTAAAACATCTATCAGACTTGTCACAGGATTCCTAACTGGACATTGCAAGGTAAATATGCACTTATCAACTATGGGTATAGTCCAGGAAGATCTGTGCAGATTATGTAACGAAAATTAAGAAACAGCAGAGCACATCTTGTGTCACTGTAACGGTCTAGTTAGGACCCGACTTCGCTACTTAGGTGCATTGTACCTAAAACCGCACCAAATAGCGGATAGTTCATCCAAGGACATCGCTACGTTCCTAACGAATTTAACGATTAAGGATGAACTATAGAGAATTATATGAACTTATAGAGATTTGTTACAATAGGCCCTTGAGGACGCAGTAACTAGCAGGTGACTAGCTCCCTACTCACTTAACTATTTATCTCTCTAAATCGAACCAAACAACAGAAATAAACGGTCAATAAGTTACAGCTCAAAGTGGTACAAGTCTATTTGTGGCTAAAAAATCGTTTATTTTCTTTAATTACACTATGCAACACATTTTTCTAACGGAAAAGCGGATAACACAGGATGATAGTACTAGTGTATAGTAAGCAAACACTAAAAGGAATTTGCAAAGTTAGCTCGCTTTTAAAAGATATAGACATTAAAAGTTTGCTTCTTGCAGAGTATTTTTTAAAAATAAAGTGCTCATTAAGGCGTATCAAATTGCAATTTTTTCGAGTTTCGCATTCAAGATCTACCAAAAAAAAAAAGAGAAAAAAGGATGTCTTCCTCTTACACAAGGACAAAGTTGTAAATGCCTTGATTTTTGTAAAAAAACTACATATGTCTTAAAGCAAAATTAATACAGGCTTTAACTAAGAATATCTCGCCAAACAAGATGCAACTCTCGATTTCTACCCTCATTGTCCTGTGTGAGAGATACTCGAATCCAAAGGTACACTCGAAATAGCACAGAACTTTTGATTATTATTTGATTGTCTAAATGTTGGTGTTATTGATTGGAGTTTGGTGTTATTGATTGATTGATGTTTTCTTTAAATTTGGCGAATTCAATATTTGCATATTTTTCGCAAATGCATTTTCTTGTTTTCGAAAAATGTATTTTGAATGCAATTTTTAAAGTTATTCAAAAAAATTAAGATAAGGTTTTATATATTTCTGGCATGTGGCAAGTGGTTGCGATTTTTGTGAATTTGGATTCTTTACTTTACTGAAAGTATTTTTTTAAAACACCAGGTTAAGACCACGATTCTTTTTTGTATTTTGTATTTGTATTTATTCATAAGACATTAGTACAAGTTAGAACTAAGTTCTTTTACAGTACAACAAGTAAAAATACCTATAAATAAGTAAAGATAATAAACAAATTGTTTAGATATAACAACAAATTAATAATAGTGACTAAAAACAAGATAATGAATTACATTAGATAATAATTAAGAGGTTAATAATAATAAAAACAAAATAAAAAATATTGTATCAAAAAATATAAGAATAATAATATGAATTATGAATAAGAAAATGTAAAGAAATAAGAGAAAGGATAGAAAAATAAATTAAGTTGAAGAAATTAAGATGTTAAGAAGTGAGTTAAAATAGATTACCTAAAATTTTCCGCCCGTTCGATTTCTCTTAAGTTACGTGGTAACGCATTCCACAGTCTTATGGCATTAATGAAAAAGAAAAGATTGGAAGAAGTAGGAGAGCCATGTCTTGGAACTATAAGTATCTTGCATCTTCTAGACAAAGTACTGCAGTTTTTCATATAGGTAATAAGGAGTTTTACTATGTATTATTTTATGAAGGTAGAAACAGTTTCTAGCATTTAAAATATCAACCAAACTGCACCCAAGTAATGCATTTCTGAAATGAGAGAGGTGCTTAAACTTTTTTGAGCCGAAAACAAACCGCGTGGCATAGTTATATGCAATATTATGTTTTAGCAGGCAAGATGAGCCGAGTTTACTGTACACCACGTCAGAATATGTTATAACAGGTAAGACAAATTGCTTCACTAGCAGTCGCCTTAGATCAAGCGTACAAAGATAAGCAACACTTAGCTTATTTGAGCCAATGTAGAGGTCAGGAATGTTATTAAGGAAAGGTTTGTTTTTACAGATAGGGGGAATATAAGATTTGGCAGCATTTAGTTGGAGTCCATTGCTATTTGCCCACTGATAAATGTTTCTTAGGTCCTCATTAATTCTGTAACAGAGGGTATCTAGGAGATCAACACTACTTGAGTGATGAATCTGAATATCGTCCGCATAAGCATGCATAGAAGAATGATTACAAACGGAAAAAATATCAAATTGAACAAATAAATTGTGTTTTGATTTTTTAAAAAAAATTTCTGTTTAGCTGAAATTTATTATTTCATCAAAACTCCTCACCTCATCATTTACCAAAATGTTAAACTAAAATTTTGAGTTTCTGAGCCTGCCATTCGATGAGTCTCAATTGATTTAACAAATGCTTTTAAGATGTGTTTTAAAAAAAAAATTATTTTACCACTTCTGATGCCTGAGATATAAAGCCTTATATTAATTTTTTTCAAAAAGTTGAAAAATTGCGTTCCAGTATGCTTTTCTCAAAAAACAGTAAATGCATAGGCAAAAAATGTGCAAGTTTTAAATACACCAAATATAAGGAAAACGTAAACACTTTAATAAATACCACTAAAATGAACACAATCAGATAACAATCAAAAGTTATGTGCTATTTCGAGTGTACCTTAACATTCGAATATCCTGTTATAATTTAAAACACGAGGGTCTTAAGAACGATGTGGTTTATTCAAGTATTCAGCAGAAGTGAAGAAAATTATATTGAAAAAATAAAATTCAACAGAAATCTTTCAAACAGAATATTTGATTCGAAACTAATAAGTACATAAAAATTAAGTTGTATTGATAGTATAATAATTAAATACAACACGTCTCCTCAACTTTAATTCTTTTTCAAATGCACGCCCATAGATTGAATACAGAATTCATGCTTGATCTTAGGTAATGGCTTTGTGAGAACATCCGCTATCATCTCATTTGTAGATAAGTAATCAACTTTCACACTTTCACGATTTTCAATTGCTTTACGTATGAAATGATACTTGTAATCGATATGCTTGCTCCTCGAATGATGGCCTCCAGACTTAGCTATTTCAATCGCACTTTGGGAATCACAGTGAATTGTTGTTGGTTCCTTGTAACTGAACCCGAGCTCACTTAGCAAGTAGCCCAGGTAGCATGCCTCCTTAGCTGCCTCTGCAAGTGCGATGTATTCAGCTTCAGCGCTTGATGTTGCAACTACACGCTGCTTTCTGAATTCCCATGATACTACACCACCTGCGAGTAAAAAATAAAAACTTGATTGAGATTTGCGATCATTAATGTCAGTGGCCCAGTTGGAATCTACATATCCAACTAATGGCTGTCCAGTCTTTCGGAACGTCAAAACAAAATTCTTTGAAGTTTTTAAATATCTGATAATCTGCAATGCTGCATTCCATTGTTGTCGTCTTGGGTCTTGACAAAATTGCGATAGCATGTTTACACTACATGTTATGTCAGGACGGCTAAATACTGCAAGATGCAAGAGACAACCAATTAGCTCCTGATATTTCGTTTTATTGATAACTTCTGCTTCACCAGTAATTTTTGGATTCTTTTCTAAAGTTATCTTTGCCTGCATTGAAATATTTGTAGGTTTTGAATTTTCTTGTCCATATTTTAAGCATAAGTTATTTATATATCCGGGTTGTGATATAGCTAAGGAGTCCTTTATAATTTTTACTTGCAAGCCAATGCAGTATTTTGGCTCACCCAAGTCTCGTATATCGAAATGTAGCTTCAAATTATTTACAAAATTTTCTACTATACTGTCATTATTTGTTGCAATAACTAAGTCATCCACATATAGCGCAACAATTAAAATGTCAGAGCTGGTGTTAAGGAAATATATGTATTGTTCAAAAGTGGATTGTTGTAAACCAAAGTCAGTAATAACTGCGTGAATCTTCTTAAACCACTGTCTGCCAGCCTGCTTTAAGCCATAGATGGCTTTATGTAACTTACACACTTCCGCGTCTTCTCAATAAAACCTTTAGGTTGCTGCATAAATAATTCTTCTTCCAAATCTCCGTTTAAAAATGCAGTTGAAACATCAAGTTGACGCAGTTTAAGATCGTTTTCTACGGCTAATGCATAAACTATTCGCAAAGAGCTTTGTCGAACAACTGGCGCAAATGTATCCATATAGTCAATGCCGTGCTTTTGAGAGTAGCCTTTAGCCACTAGCCTCGCTTTTCTTTTCTCAATTGTACCATCGGGCTTAAACTTCGACTTTAAAACCCACTTGCAATCGATTGCGGTTCGACCTTTCGGTAAATCAACCAATTCCCAGGTGTTATTCTTAACAAGAGAATCAAACTCATCTTGCATGGCATTTAACCATTCTTTGGAGTTTGGTGATGACATAACATCATTATAATTCTTGGGATCAACATAGCTTTCAAAGGATGCTTTATTGATTTATGAAAGTCCATGATCGTAAGCGTTCTTTTAATGAACTAGACGGTTTATCAGATTGAACTTCTTCCCCTTTATCACTTTCTTCCTCTTCGCTTTCTATTCGGTTTGTACTGTCCACAAACAGTTCGTCTTCTGATTCCGGAATGATTTTTGTTTCTTTTTCCTTATATTCAGGTTCCTTTTGAAATGCAAATTCATAAAATCCTTCATTTTTAATTTCAACTTTAGTTTTATCAATATCAGATAGTCTTTCTATAAACTTTACATCTCTGCTCTTTATAATGCATCGTGAACCTCTCTTCCACAAGCGATATGCTTTTGATTCGTCGGAGTAGCCAATAAGTACATACTCCTCGCTCCTAGGTTCCCATTTAGACTTTCCTAGTTTCGTGTTTAAAACAAAAGCTTTGCTGCCAGTTTGGCGAAAATGACGGACAACTGGAATGTTACTTGTCCACAGCTGTTCAGGTGTTCGTATGTAATTTACATTTGTCGGACAACGGTTTCTTATATATGCTGCAGTATGAATTAACTCAGCCCACAAAAATTCCGGCAATTTGGCCTCTAGCATAATGCATCTTGCCATTTCTACCAATGTTTTATTCATTTTTTCGGCAATAGTATATTCGACTGTTAATTGACGCATTATACCACAAGACTTTAGATAATTTGAAAAATCGTTTCCTACTAACTCAGCCGCATTGTCACGACGTATGCATTTGATCTTCCTGCCGGTATTTAATTCAACTTTCCTTTTGAAATCTTTGAAAATTTCTAGATATTCACTTTTCTTATGTAAAAAGTAAACAAAAACGTTCATAGTGAAATCATCGATAAACGTTGCAAAATACATTTTCCTGCTTAGAGACTCAACCCTCATGGGGCCGCATAAGTCGGTATGGATCAACTCCAACTTTTCTTGTGATGATTTGTCCTTTTTAATTGGAAAAGATTCCCTTATCTGTTTTCCTCGAATACATACTGGACATTGAACATTTCGGTTTTTGAATTTCGGTAAGCCTTTAACCATATTTTTAGATTCTAGCTGGCCTTTACAGAATTTAGATGCCCGTACCTCTTATGCCTTTCTGTGACTTCTTTGCAGTATTGTACATAAGTTTTAGTCGATTTAACCAAAAACAACCCTTTCTCTTTTCTACCTTTTAGCAAAATTTCACCCTCTCTTGCAACATAAATCAGGCACGTACAATGTATTAAATAAATGCATTTTCCTTCGATTATTGTTTATTGCAATATTTAATTCACATGAACCGATACCCCTTATTTTTAATTCTCTTTCATTAGCTACTCGAACTTCTCCAGAATAGCTACGATCAATGTTAATAAATGGTGTTTCTGAGCTACACATATGGGACGTCGCACCACTATCTATGCACCATATATCGAAATCTTCAGCTAACCCATTGATCTCAGTTTCTTTGCCTGCATCGCTACTTTTAGCTGTAGCTACAAATCCAGTAAACATTTCGGCGCAATTTATTTGTTCTGTATTAAATATTTTACAATTCTTTGCCTTATGTCCTTTCTTTCCACACTTATAACAGTTATAAGGAAAAAAATCGGACGTACCTGGTTGGTTTTCATAACCATTGTTCTTATTTTTCATCCATTTTCTAACCTTTAATGCATTGTCTCCATCATCTTCTCTCGCTTTGTCTCCAATCTCCAACAATCTCGAACGTAGGATTTTAAACGAAGGAAATTCGTTGGCAGTGTCAAATGCAGCGCGTACTTCCTTGTACTTCATTGGCAAACCATCAAGTAAAATGACTATAAGTAGGCTTTCATCTATGTCGACATTTATCTCAGTCAAGCATGAAACACAGATATCATACTCAATTAGATACTGCGTTATGGACTGATTAGGTTCCATTTTAAGACTTAACAACTTACGGTTATTTTCTGCCTTGCGTCTAGTTGATTTTCGGTCGTACGCATCTTGTAAATACAGCCATACTTCTTGAGCTGTTTTCAAGTTCTTGACCATTTGGACTATATTTGGCTCCAGCGCAATGATGAGTTCCGATCGTGCATCCATGTCCTTATCATCGAACGCTTGCTGCTGTTCCAGATTGCTTTCATACGCTCGTTTCTGCGCCTCTGTTGCTGTTTCTGGTAACTCTTGGTCTTCTGGCCTTCGCTCTTCCCCGCGAACCATTCGTAGCAATCTTCCTTTGTGCAATACTGCCTCCATTTGAGGCCTCCACGTTCCATAATTTGTTCCACTTAGTAATGGAATCCTTCCCACTGCTGACGCCATGTTTAATTATCGTGAATATTTGAGTTTTTTAATTGCGAAAAAATAGTGCTCTTTTGTTAGGGTCTGGGCCCATAACCTGTTATAATTTAAAACACGGGGGTCTTAAGAACGATCTGGTTTATTCAAGTATTCAGCAGAAGTGAAGAAAATTATATTGAAAAAATAAAATTCAACAGAAATATTTCAAACAGAATATTTGATTCGAAACTAACAAGTACATAAAATTTAAGTTGTATTGATAGTATAATAATTAAATACAACATATCCTTCACACAGGACACTGAGTAAAAATCAAGAATGACATCTTGTTTGGCGAGGTAGTGATAGTTAAAGTCTATATTTACTTTTGCTTTAAGACATATGTAGTTTTTCTGACAAAAATAGCAGCATTTATAGATCGTTAATTTTTATTGTTTTTTTTAAAAAAACAACTTTGTCCTTGCGGGAGAGGGAGACATCCTTTTTTGGGAGACCACCCTATGGAACTTTGAAGACCTTTTAGAATGAGAAATTAAAAAATAATTTTCAATTCGATACAACCTAATGAGCACTTCATTTTTAAAAAATACTCTGCAAGAGGCAAACTTTCAATGCCTATATCTTTTAAAAGCGAGCTAACTTTGCAAAACTGTTTTAGGGTTTTGTTCAGTACTTTAGGGTCTAGATCAGTACCATCGATCTGTGTTGGTCGCTTTTTCGTTACATTCCATGACCCTTTAATTGTCGCATAGTGTCATCATATAAATTACTACTGCGTAATAAAATTTGAACGATAAATAATGCTAAAAACATAAGTAAATAAATATTTGACATTATTTTTATGTTTTATCGAACGCAAATCTTTAAATTTCTCAATATATACAAAAATGGACTTATTCCACTTTCCAATATAAAGATTCATTTTACAATGTATATTTTGAAAATTATTGGTCCTACGTACATTTTGTCTATGATATTTTTTGAGTAAAAATAGTTACATAACAACTTCACAATACACCAGATATTTAGAAAACTCCCGTTTTCGCGACTTTCAATCTAAAATGACATTATATCACATACGAATTCGCAAATTTTTCACTCTTTATTTATTATGCCCACATAAAGATTATCCCGGTAATCACACTTCACTTGGAAAAAATATCACAAAAGACGAAACAAAAATCTATAAAGTAATTATGTAGCAAACTAAGTACAACCCTGATCTCCCCTAATAAAGCAGTTAGATGGACCAACTGCTTGTTATTTTCACTGTTTCAAAAACAATCTCAAGTGACACTTTGGCAGATGTAATTTTTTTAGCTTCCGTCGTCAGAACCAATCTCTTTGTAATAATGATGCAAACTTATGTAAATATATATGTATGCCCAACAATAACAAGATACAATTTTGGAATTCAAGCATTAAAATAGTTTAGATCTTACGTAAACGTAAACTAAAAACACATGAAGTTGTCTGCAAGAATAGAAACTACAGAAACTACAGAACATTTTTATTGCCAGCAGGAACAACAGAAGATGAGACGTTGAAGCACTAATCTTCAGGGGAGTAAATATCTAATTTTGGAATTCTGAGCGGAAAATCGTTTGCGCAGATCTGCATATGATCATGCACCCGCACCGATTACTTCTATGGAATACTTTATATCTGTGAGATACGCAGCTGTATCTGTTCGTTTGGTAGTTTATATTTAGACTGTTTGTATAGGAGTAAAAACCATCAGCGATGAATGTGCAAAGTAGAAAATATAACAGCAATTAATTGAGTTCATGATGAACATGAATATATCTATAAGATAAAGATTATATAGATATAGTCTTTCTTAAACTTTTTCTAATTTTTTTCTTCAATGCAAATGTGCTTCTTCTTCATTTATCTCATAAATATATATTTAGTTCGACAGTAGCGATAGTATCGATAGATTTTTATAAATAACAACAAATAAAATTAATTTTTTATAGGTGTTTTTATCTATTTTAATAAGGTGTTGTTTTTTTGTGTGTTTACTTTGGTTTTTGTTTTCGTTTTAAAAAATGTTCTCGCATCTAATGTGTTCGAATTTTTATTTTAAACTTAAAAATAAGAAAATATTCATGTTGGCATTTTTTTCGCTTCATTGCTAGTGTGTTGATCGTGTCGATGTTTATGTTTTTGTTTTGATGTGTTTTTGTTGTAGTTGTTTTTAGAATAATTGTAGCATCATCATAATCATTATCATCGTTATAATTATTAACATTATTAAAAAGAATTATTAAAAAAATAATATTTAAAGTTATAATAGAATTGTAAAAATTATTAAAGAAATAAAGTTCACAAGCAGTATGTGCGGGTGTGGGCGTGGCAACTGAACGCTTAGAAGCACTTGCGGTGAACAATGCCTGGGCCGGATTCGTCGTATTCCTGCTTGGAGATCCACATCTGTTGGAAGGTGGAGAGAGAGGCCAAGATGGAGCCACCGATCCATACGGAGTATTTACGCTCTGGTGGTGCGATGATCTTAATCTTAATGGTGGATGGTGCCAGGGCAGTGATTTCCTTTTGCATGCGATCAGCAATACCTGGGTACATGGTGGTGCCACCGGACATGACAATGTTGGCATACAAGTCCTTACGGATATCAACATCGCACTTCATGATGGAGTTGTAGACAGTCTCGTGGATGCCGCAAGATTCCATGCCCAAGAATGAGGGTTGGAAGAGGGATTCTGGGCAACGGAAACGCTCGTTACCGATGGTGATCACCTGACCGTCAGGAAGTTCATAGGACTTCTCCAAAGAGGTGGATGCAGCGGCGGTGGCCATTTCTTGCTCAAAGTCCAAAGCAACATAGCACAGTTTTTCCTTGATGTCACGAACGATTTCACGCTCAGCGGTGGTGGTGAAAGAGTAGCCACGTTCAGTCAGGATCTTCATCAGGTAATCGGTCAAATCGCGACCAGCCAAGTCCAAACGGAGGATGGCATGGGGCAGGGCATAACCTTCATAGATTGGTACGGTGTGGGAAACACCATCACCGGAGTCCAAAACAATACCGGTGGTACGACCGGAAGCATAAAGAGAGAGCACAGCTTGGATGGCAACATACATGGCTGGGGCGTTGAAGGTTTCAAACATGATTTGGGTCATCTTCTCGCGGTTAGCCTTTGGATTCAATGGAGCTTCAGTCAACAGCACTGGATGCTCTTCTGGGGCGACACGCAATTCATTGTAGAAAGTGTGATGCCAGATCTTTTCCATATCATCCCAGTTGGTGATGATACCGTGCTCAATGGGGTACTTTAAGGTGAGGATACCTCTCTTGGATTGTGCCTCATCACCGACATAGGAGTCCTTCTGACCCATACCGACCATCACACCTTGATGGCGTGGACGACCGACAATGGAGGGGAAGACAGCGCGTGGTGCATCATCACCAGCGAAACCGGCCTTGCACATACCGGAGCCGTTGTCGACGACCAAAGCAGCAACCTCATCGTCACACATTTTGAATTGGTTTTTGTGTTGTTACTAAAGGGGAGTAAAGAGAAAACGAACACTGTTAAAGTTACAGAGAAATGTTATAAAAATGGAGAACAAAAGCCGTTGCATGTAAGTGAGAAGTTTTTTTGCCAAGTAGCATTTACTCCTTGTACAGTAACCAAAAGTATGATTCGTGTAAACTTTAATTTGATTAGACTCGTGATAATTATATAAATGGAATAATATCAAAGTGTTCGCAATCTTATCTTTAGTTCGCAATCTACGAGTATTTATAATTTTTTCTTATTTATTTTTTATTTTTATTAGTTCCGTCAAAACTTAAAAAAATATGTACTAAAATAAGGATGATTATGTAAAAGCGACTTTGATGAATTTTACAGAATGATTAACAAATGACAGAGAATTATTTTAAAATTTCGGTATTTTTTCGCTGTATTGGTGTTATGAAAAAATTGAAAGAGTTTAAGTGTATTTTCATTTATTTTTGGTGCAAAGTAGTTTGCAGAGTGTCATATATAAAAAAGGGAGTGTATTGCGACCTTAAATTATTATAATTTAAAGCAAAGTTTACGCGAAATTGATCAATTTGTAAACTGGATAATTTTAAAGAAAAATTGCCTATTCTTTTATCTTTTTTTTTTGCCGTTCAAAATTGATATTTAAGTTTGTATGGCTCGTTAAAATGTGAAAAACTTTAATTTCAAGAGTAAAAAGTTCAATTTAAAGCATAAAAAGTTATATTTGATTTTTTAAATGTTTAATTTGTAGCATTAAAGGAAAATTTAAATGAAAAAAAAAACAAATCTTTTAGTACTTCAACAAAACAAATTGAAGTCAGTCTTCCTGAAAAACTGATTACTTTCAAAACTTTAAAGGCCAAATGTATTGAGGTTGTATTTCATCTTCTACAACTATGTTTTAGAGCTCAGTAAGGCTTTGGTCAAATGAAAGCTAGTCATCTTAAAAAAACTCATCATCATGAAAACCTAATGAACCGAAAATATGACTGCTAAAGCCGATATTTGTCTAATTCTACACTTAAAAAAATGTACTTTAGTTAAGAAAATTTTACTTCATCTAAGGAAAAAGGGACAAAGGATACGTTTTACTTAAAGTAAGCGAAACACACGAGTTCGGAGTTGGTATCAAATTAGACTCGTAGGTCCAGTCCTCGATCATTTGTGTTCAAACATTTAATAACAAACACAACACAATTGAGCAAAAGAAGCTCGGTCAAAGTTCTTTCTAGCGTTGAAATGGCCATTTTTTTAAGTAAAACACATTTTCCTTTAAATCAGTAAAAATAAATTGTTTTTACTACAATTAATTTCCTCAGTTTAAAGAAGTATTTTAAAAAAAGTATATTATCTTTATTTTTAATTCGCACTATACTTAAGATAAAAATAATGCTCTATACATAAAAAACCATTTTTCTTTAAAGTTAAGGGTTTTTTATTTATAACTAAAACTCAATTTCTTTATTTCAAAAGCTCTTTTACTTTATTTCTGTCAAACATATCTTAAATGATTCAATTTTTAAAATAAAACTCCTTTTCAAAAACCATTTCTTATTTTTCTATAAAATATTAATTCTTAATTAAGAAGAAGTTGTCCTTCATTTTAAGACAAGATGTTTTTGAAAAAAAAACTTTATAAACACTTCTGAATTTTAAATATTTTGTAGTAGAATTAGTTATAATTAACTAAAAATATTGTTTATCTTTGAATTATATTCAAATCAAAGTTCTATTTTTTTGAAGAAAATAAATAACTAATTAAATCTAGTAAAATTTATGATCCTCAAAGCAAAGAAAAACGGGTGTGTACTAACTTTTAAAATGACATATCTTTAATAATAGTAATTTTTTATAAATTTAAGAAACATTTTTTTAGATAAAAGACAAAAATGTGTCCTAAGTAAAAAGACACTTAATAATGGCCGCATTCAGTGCAGACAACTGTTGTGAACTGTAAATTTATTTCAATTGCAAAGGTTTCTCACTTAAATTTGCTGCGTTCTTTCTGCGTTTATTAATTTAACAGCGTCAGTAACAGCATCTGACAGTTAAGCAAACAGTTGTGTTCATGTAGCATAGAATTTGTTCGCTCGATTAAAAGGCGTTTGCTACTTTATCAGTTTTAGTTAGCGCTACCAAATATGTACCATTCAGCGAATTTTTACACAACAGTTGCCAACTGTTGTCTGCGCTGAATGCGGTCAATAATGGTACTTAACTTAAAAACGAGTTTTCTTTTGTGTAATCAAAGTCTAATTCAAAGTGAGTCTTTCATAAAAAACTGTTCGTACTAAATATCTGAAGGACCAAAAGTATTTAAATAGTGCTTCAACTCTACTCTATGTGAGAGTAGTAGTAGTTTTAGTTTAAATTAGGTCGGCCTCAGATCTCTAAACCTGATCATTATGAAATTCTGTATGGCTTGAAAGCCGAAAAAGTGACTTAACTTATCTTTTAGACAGAATTGAAGCTTAATTTTAGTAGGTATTCTCTTAAAACTTAGTAAAATAAACGCCTAAAAAACCAAAAGTGCTCAAAGGACACTTCACTTTTTTTTTTTGGTGTTAGTTCTCGCATAGTTTTTATAGAAAAAAACTGATCGTTATGAAAGCCAAAAGAAGCATAGCAATACTTTAATTTAACATTTAAAAGCGACAGGAATTAAAGTTGTTTTTGGTTTAACCCACTTAAACCGTTATTTTATCGTAGTTTTAAAACAACAGACCGAAAAGCAGCCCGATAGACTAGTATTATAGCCGTCTTCAGTCAGTGTTGTGAATCTGTTGTGAATGTGAAAATTGTTTTTAAATAATTTGACAATTATTTACTACGATCCCATAAAATATTAGAATCAGACACAAAAATATCCTTCAGTAATATCCGGGTTAATTTAGTAGTTCTTTTGTATCTTCCACAAAAAAGTTGTCCATTGTAAAAGACCTTAGTACCAATAGTATCAAAAAAGCACCTCAACTCAATGTTTTTTGAGAGTTTTCTGTAGTTCAAAATACCAGATACATCAAGATGTTACTTTAACTAAACTTAATGAGTGAAATTGTAATTCGTTTTGTGTTTAATTGATATCAATTTTCTAGAAAAAGTTATTATTTGAAAATCTAATGAACAAATAATATCAAAGTGATACTTAAACTCAACTTTTGGTGAGAGTTGAAATAGTTTATGCTTCAATTGAAGCCGTCAGACTTCCAAAAGCAATGAACATTGTGTGAGTCTGATGTATTAAAAGTTTTGAGAAGACCCATCAACTTAAACTGAATTTACTTCGAATATTTTGCTTCAAGTCAAGGTCCAGTAAAATGACTTTTGTAATAAAATTGCTCTTTTTTTCCCTTATTACACACTTTCACTTATTGCAATATTGAAAAAATCTACTACTATTGTTTTATTTTTTCTAGTTGGTTGAGGGTGTGGCAGATATCACACACTCCACAAAGAGGTCTTTTTCTTTAATGCAGTCTATTTTTATCACCATCTTCTGGATACACATTAAAGCTTCATTATGTTTTTAATATAATTTGCAATTAATTTATTTTGAAACAATACAGAGAAATGGCTCTTTATGGGTATCACTTTCTAAAATCAAAACATTTTGAAATTTCGGTTGGGAATACATTTGCTCACACAAAATCTTGCAATGTTTTTCCTTGGGAGATTTTCAATTTGAAGCATTTCAATTTGAATAGTATTAAAAATAAACTTTTTCACAATTGAGTTGAGGTGCTAGTTTCTTAAACTAAAAACTATAACTCAGGAATTTTTTTATATAATCCATGGAGGTACTGGTAATTCCATTAATCCTTATGCGTTTATGTTTAAAGTGTTATTTTTTTGTTTATATCTTTTTATTAAATCACATTTCTCTAACTGCTATAAAGTAACACCTTTTCATTTTGTTAGCAGTCTTAAAAAAAAAAACTTCTCAAATTACATCACAATCCACACAATTTAGTCAAATATAATATAATTTTACTAACCGTTTTAACAAATAAAGAAAACTAAGAGACTAATCAACACTTTCGCTGTAGAACTGCGAGTGGCTGCTGGACGTCCATGTTCAAATATTTATACCATAATCAAAATTTAATATTCGAAAGTCTCGAAACCACTCACACGTGCGCACTTTCCCCCTCTCAAAAGAACGCACACACATGCAAACACAACATTAACACACACACATGCATGCATGCAAGCGCTCCACAGCGCGCGCAGGCGGTTGACACAGGAATTTTTCATATCTTGCGCTTTATGAGCATGAAAATGAGCAAAAAGAAAAGCCTACAAACTAAAATATTTTCAAAATACATATGCACACATATTCCTCATAACCACACATACACACACACACACACACACACACACATTCGTTCCTATACACCCGCAGTTTGTTGCACCAATACTGAAGCAGGCATCAAAAATTTTTGAATTTTCAAAATAGAAAATATCCTCCAAACTATCTACAAATATATATTTTTAATATTTGCCAGCGACCTAGGGCAAGCGGCACAATCGAGTGGTGGAGATTGGGCAAAGCGTTTCTTGGCTGCTTCGTTGGATTGCGTGGAGCAAAAAACATTTTTATCATCAACGTTTCTCTGTCTTTGCCTGCCGTCGTCAACATCAATAAAAAAAATTGCCGTGGTTTCCCATCCCATACATGGATTGGGTCGGAAATCTCACGTTTTGTTGTGTTTTTTTGCTCGTTTTTTTTTTTGCAATAGCAACAATAAAACAACAACAACTGCTTCTTCTGCCAGCATGCAAATTTGGCAAAATATGCAAAAAATATCTCAATGAATGCGAAAGAGTTTATTTTATTCATACAGCAATAAAATGTTTGAACTATGTTCTAAAATGTTTTATGTTTAACTGAGATACAACTAAATTTAATCATTAAATAAAAAAATATTTTATCTTTGGTTAAGACTTTATTAAGTTTGAACTTATTTAAGTTTGAGCTGATGGAAAGGTAGTATTAAGGGGGGAGGGGGTAAAGTTTTGTTTGCTAAAAAAATACCTATTTTTTAGGAATTTTTTAATAATACATAGATTTATTTTTAAAATTAGTCTATTATACTATTAGTAATATCTATAGTAATAAAACTCATTTTCTGTTTGTTTGTTTGTTTGTTTGGCCTTTATACAAATCTAAACGGCTCAACGGATTTCGCTCAAACTAGGTACACATATTAAGTTTGTCCCAACTTAAAATGTTACATACTTAGTTTTTGCCACGCCCCCTCTGAAATTTTTCAACTAACGGTAATTTTGTTATATTAAAATTTTTTAGTATCGGAGATTTTTGTGTATTTAATTTTAAAATTTTTTTGTTATTTTGACATCAAAAACACTCAAATATCTTTAAAATTAGAGACATTTTCAGTACAACGACTTTTTCATAAAACATCGTTACCTAAGAATGAGAAAAAAACGACATGAAAATCAAAGTTTGGTCTTTCGATGCAAATATCTCCGCTGTTCATTAATATATTTCATTCAATTTTTTTTTGTTCAAAAGTTCAATAAAATCACTTTACAAAAATAGGTTGAACTGTACCGTTAAGTCAGTGTATATATGTTGTATGATTGTGTCAAAAAAGTCTAAAATATTGACTTTTTACTCAAAAAATGACTCAAAAATTGTTGTTATTGTAAAAATGAAATCAATTAAAAATTGCACTTCTGGCTACCTTTCATATGACATAGCATTTATTTGCAAAAATTCTTCCAGCTAAGCGCAAAAATTATTTTACTGTTTTTGTCATCAAAACAACAATCAAACCCTTTGATTTTTTTCGCGAAACTTATTTTTTCCAAAATGTTGTTTTTATATTTTTTACAAAAAAGTCAAGTCTCAAAAATAATTTATGTGAAAAAATTACTCCAATATCTCTTTCCAATCAAAAGTTATGGCTAAAAATCTATTTTTTCATACCAGACTATTTAATAAAACTTAGTTTTGTTTTAGAATTCTCTATATAGTTTGAACGTCCCCATTTATCTCTAAGAATGCAGCTGTGTGTCTAAAGTAATTACGGTTATTTTGGATTTTATAAAATCTGCTTTATAGTGATCTTCTTATTTTTTGCCTCCCCACCCCCCGCCCCAACTCTTTTTAAATTTGTTTTGTTCCGATGGCTCTATTTTTTCTCACTATTGTGTCACCGTTGTCACTTAGTTCTTTATCAATGGTACTTTAAATATTGTACAAGGTGGCGCAAAAGTAATCCTCCTATCAGAAATAGCTATAAATTTTGCGATTGGCCTATTTTTGCCTTATTTGACCCTAATGGCGGCCATTTACATGACATCATATTCTGGACTTGATGTAAAAAAAATTAAAAGACCAAATAAAAATAATCCACAAGAAGAATCAAAGTTTTTCATTTATTTTAAATTACAGCCAAAAAACATCGCAAGGTTACTTTTGCGCCACCTTGTATATATATCACAGTTTTATCGAAAAAATGACTGTGAATAAGAATGCTGTTAAAGTTAATATTTTCATGTAATCAGATTCAGCTATAAGGTTGCCCGCAGAGTAAGCGCCGAAGCAGACAGGCAGGCAGACAGGCACAGGAAAACTATGTGAACAAGAGAGAAAAAACTTATTTCTGTCTCGTTTCTTCGCAGGGCCTGTCTGCCTGCCTGTCTGCTTCGGCGCTTACTTTGCGGGCAACCTAAGGCGATATAATAAAACATATGCGCATCTGGTCAACACAATTATTTCATTAGTTTTGATATGTGCGTTGAATTCACAGATAGATGGCGCCACATTTGTAAGATGTGTGGGTACAGACTATACTTACACCTTGCGGTGAAAAGCTGAATAATGTTTTTTCAATAGTTTCTTCAAATTTAACCCCACACGTTTGGGATTACAGACAGGTGGCGCTATTTTCTGCTTACAGAAGAATATCTGATGTTCTTATACAGCTAGCAGATAAGTTTTGTGAAATATTTTGCGAAAATGCTATTGCTACCAAACTTTTAAAAAGTAAAATAATGCCAGTACTGCCAGTTTTTTAGTCGCAGCGTCATCTAGCGTCATAAACACTAAAAACTATAGAATTGGATCAATTTAAATATCTAGCTCACTTGCTGAACTTTTTGTTGTTTTTGCGATGATATGATCCTGATCTCCAATGAAAAAACGCAGCTAATAGAAATTTTAGTAGGTACAATCATTTTTAGCACAACAAATTTTCATAAAACATTGATAGCTAATAATGAGAAAAAAATTATATAAAAATCAAAGTTTTTACTTTTAATGCCAATAACTCCGCTGTTTTTAATATATTTCATTAAAATTTTTTCTGTTAAAAAGTTCAATATATTTTTTATTATTAATCTTTGTTTAGACGTTAAAATATCCATATTTCAAGGACACATTGAGTCCCACCATAATTTTTATTTTGTTGAAAAGGTAATTGTGCTTGCTTTAAGATTAAGTAAATATAAAAATTCTTTTTAATTTTTAAAATATGTTTTTCGTACCCCTTCTTTGAATTCAATTAGCTCACCGCAAGAGATGGAACCACCAACAACAAAAATTTTCCTAAACTTTTTTGGATTAATGTTCGTTCAATTACCTTTCTAACGGTAGATAAATAAAATTAAATAAAATAAAATTCAAATAAAATTCAACATGTTTTTCATTATTCCCGATTTTAAAAAACATTTAATCGGGAAGTGTATGTTAAAATGTTTATATAAGTGACTCTCGAGTAACACCGGGTATATCAGCTAGTAATATAATATAATACAACATTTAAAGAATATTTAAAAAAAATTTGGTACAAAAAAAGGTGCGTTTCATATTTATAACTAATGTTACCAACTATACTTACTTTGTAAGTATCATACTTATTTTCAGCTTCATATACTTACTAAATTTCCATGCTTATAAGTATACTTACTTTTAAGATTTATACTTATTCATGCTTACTTTTCAGCTCTGGTTGAACTTTTGCTTGCAAAAGCATAAAAAGTTTGGAAATTGGAGTCAACAGCGTTAAAAATACAGACACTGAAGTTAATTTTATTTGTAAAAAATAATATTGAATACAGCTGTATCGAATTTTACAAATTTTTAAAGACAAGACTGGACATATTAAAGAACATTTCCAGCCAAGACAAATACGATTCCAAGCAAAAAGAAAACAAACTAGTTAATGTAGCTGAGGGCGAATAATGATAGCATTGCTTTGATCTCTGTTGACAAATTAGGCTGGGTTGATTTGTATGGAGGTAAAAAAATTGATGTTGCCTGGGCGATTTTCGGATCAGGCATGAAAAATTATAAAAAAATGAGGGGCCATAGGGGTGCAATTTACCCTATCCCATCTTCAATTTTGAGAATTTTTTCTTTAGGAATTTTTTTCCAAAAATGTTTGTATATAAACGTGCACAGATAGAACAATACTGATGCCAGAAATGAAATTCTCATACCCGACTCAACCAAAAACCGGTTTCACATTTATACGTTTTTAAACAAAAATTTATCGTAAAAAATTCCTAAAGAAAAAAAATTCACTAAATTCAAGGTTTTTGACCATCACGGCTGAACCACAAGAGCTTTCCACCTTATATTCAAATGTGTTTGTGACCCCTAAATTTTTTCTTTTTTTAGATCCCCCTAGGTTGCGCTGTGGTCGATTTTTATCGGTTTATTAATAAAATTTTTTTAAAAATCGACCACAGCTCCATCTAGGGGGATCTAAAAACCAAAGAACGATAAATTTTTGTATTAAAACGTATCAATGTGAGACCGGTTTTAGGTTGAGTCGGGTACGAGGATTTAATTTGTGGTATCTGTTTTGATCTAGCTTTGCACGTTTATATACAAAAATTTTTGGAAAAAAAATTCCTAAAGAAAAAATTCACAAAATTGAAAATGTGATAGGGTTAAGTGCACCTCTATCGCCCCTTTTTTTAATAACTTTTCATGCCCAATTCGAAAATTGCTCAGGCAACATAGGCTTGCAAATAGACCCAGCCTAATTCATTTGAATCTGATTTTTTTATTTTATTTTTATTTCCCTACTTTGAAAGTACGTATTACTTTTAACTTTTTGTTATGCTTTTGTTTGTTTTAAAACTATTTTATATATATGAAACATACCCACCGAACCATATGCGATTGTTTTGCGTAAAGTGATAGTTTTGAGTACGTTTTCGGAAAGAAATTTTTTTTTTGTAAATTTTTGTTTTTTTTTTTAATTTGCATGATCAATGTTCTTGCTAGAGAAGATTAGATTTGTGAAAATTAATTCCATAGCAAAATGTTAATTATTAAAAAGTGCATTTTTATAGTTAGTTTTTTAACTCATTTTCGAAAAAAAGGTTCGTTTTTGAGAGGCAATTCAGTCCGGTGAATGAGTTAATGTTAAAAATTGTTAATGTATGAGTACCGAAAAATAACTTTGATGATCCTTTTATTAACTCACTTCTGAAGAAAAAAAGGTTTGCTTTTGAAAGGCATTTTAGTCCGGCGAATAAGTCCAAAAGGGTTCATTTATGAGTGTCGAAAATGAATTTTTTGTGAATGATAGTTTTGGTTCACTGTGTATATGAACTGCAAATATATAAAATTAATTTTTTTTTATCTGAAGAATTTCGGTTTTAGTTATATTGCCTACACAAAACTTTTCGAGAAGAACAAAAGGAGGGCGTGATAACACTTACGGAATATTGTGGGTTCTATTGGTTCTTATATTAATAAATAATATCAAGAAAATATTACAATTTTTTTCTAAGGTGATATACTTACTTATACTTATTTTTAAAAATTATACTTACAAATACTTACTTTTCAGTGTTCCAAGTAGCAAATAAACTTTTTTTTTATAATATGAGTTGGTAGCATTATTTATAACCCACCCACATTACGTTGATATATTTCACTCTTACGTTTCCGATATGTTATATTCTAATTAAAAGATATGTGGAAAACGAAAAATCCAGTACTCAGATCAACACCGTAGATAAGGGGGGTTCAGGGGTTCAAACCCCCCTTATCAACCCAGAATATTTTTATATATTAAATAAAAACACAAATTTTCCAAATTATTTAGTTTTGCCATACCATGAAGATAAATTAAAATTGTATTTGGTTAGCAGATATATAGTTAAGGGTAGGTTATCATCTAGGCATCCTTAAATACAGTGGTTTTTTTCCTAGAAGGAAGTATACGAACACCTTGAGTTTTTTGCAGTTATTTATTTATTCTTAAAAAATAAGAAAATAGTTCTTTTTGTGCATAAATGTGAAGTGTCAATAAGCCGTCAAACGTCATGTTGAAAAAAGGTACCCAAACGATATCTATCATAAAGCTCGTTCATGTAGTCTTATTTAAAAAAATAAAAAATGCTTAAAACCATATTACATTTTTTAGAGCTTAATAGGTTTAGCAATTAGTAATTGAAAATTACAAAAACAGCGAATATGTGAATTTTTAGTACCGTTTTTCACATTTTTCGTTCTTTAAAGAGCTCTAAAAAAATCCACCCAATTTATCTTAATTTACGTTAACGATCCAATAAATTTATCTGCTTTAAAATTAAAAAAAATTCAAGTCAATCCATTGAGTAGTTCTTGAGTTATCGTGCAGACCAGTTTAAAAAACATGATTTTTGAGAAAACGCGCTTTAAGTTTTTGTAAACGATTTTTTCGAGTTCCTTTATGAAAAAATAGTTTCCATTCAAAAGGGATAACTTTTTTATGCAATTGTTATCGGCCAAACCGCTTTGGGAACATATTCTACACATATGCTATCGAAAAATTAAAAATTGGTTGCGCTTCATGAAAACCTCCGCTTAAATATAATACTATTTCATTGCCTTACTTTATTTTTTGGCTATGTATTGTCCGACCGAAACCGCAATTTTGGCCGAAACCGAATATTCGGCCATTTTATGCTATTCGGCCGAAACCGAAACCGAAACTGGTTATTAATATGAAAATTTAAGTTTTTACAAATGATTGTTTTTATTAAAAGAAAACAAAAGTACTACTAGTACAAAACAAGTATTATTTGAATATTGAAGTTTACAATGAGTAATTGAAGTTTACTATATTAATAAATGAGATAATTTTGTATTTTATTTTTTAGTACACACTCAAAATAGTATGCACCTACCGTGTACATTTTTTTAGAACTACGAAGCAAAGTATTTCTGTTTTTCTTAAAGGTTTAGTATTATAAAAATACAAATATGTATTTCGTTTTCTTTTCCTTTATTCCACACACACAGAATTCGTTCGGAAGTTTAATTATCAATTTTTGGTTTAAGTACCTATAAAACTTTAATGGTAATTGCAATAGAGATGATAATATCGAACGCATAAAATGAACCAAAATGTTTTGCGATAACACGATAAATTAAATTATAGACGAATTCATAATTTTTGTTTTGTACAATGCGTTGTAAATATTTTTATTAAACCAAACTTATATATTTGAATTAAATGACTGATGCAAGAAATTTTGGTATAAGTCAAGAATAGCGACAACTCTCTTTTTTAATATATTTTGTTGAATTATACGGATTTTAACCTCTTAAATCTAAATCCAAATTTTAGGCCGCTGGCAATTGGTTTAGAAGATATAGGCCTCCATAGTTGCAAAATGGGCTACAAATCTTTCTGGTTTTTTAGTGTTCCGCGTTATGGGTATCAAAAGAAAAGTAATGCGAGTACTTATTTAACGAGGTATCAAACATGAAAATCCATTCATAACTTTTTAAGATATACCTATTATTATATTTACAATTTGTCTGGGAAACTAGTGGTTTCCCTTTTACGAAAGCACGACACTAAAAATGTGTATATCTTTAAAAGTTAGGCATGGATTTTCATGTTTGAATAGGTACCTTGTTGAATAGGTACTTAAATTACCTTTCTTATGATACCCATAAAGTGTAGTTTTGCTGAAAAATTTTGATAAATAGCAAGATTTGTTGGCTATTTTTTTCCAACTTTGGAGGCCTATAACTTCTAAACCAATTGCGAGCGACCTGCAATTTTTTCAGATGTGGAGTAAGGAGGCCAAAATCCGTATAATCTGCAAAAAAAAAAAATTCAAAATTTTAGTTGTCGCTATTCTTGAAATGTTCCGAAATTTTTACCAAAAGTTTCGGCTAGTTTCGGCTTTTCGGCCTCAATAAGCCCGAAACTGCCCAAAAGTTCCTAAACTGGCCAGACACTAGTCAGACACTAGTTAGAACAATTTTTGATATATTAATTTTAAGCTCCGCCAAACATTTTCCAAATTAAGTTTTTTATTTCCGTCAGTGATGCTCCATGCAAAACTTTACCCAATTCGGATATGGTCATGCCGTAATTTTAATTTTTCCGCTTTGCAAAAGGAAATTGCTGTATAACCCTAAGTTAATACATAAGAAAATTGTAATCTAATAAAAAAGCTATAAGTTTTTGATTTTTTATGTATCAAATTTGCCCTATTTTGAAATATATAATTGATGTCATATTGTGAGACATTTTTGCATAGTAAAAAAAAGGTTTCAGCACCCAAAAACACATAAGATTTTGGTGCATTTGCTTAAGTTCTTAAACACATTTTTTTTTTAAGCCTGTGTAATTAGACATACGTACAGATATTCTCTGGCAGCTGGATTTAAATAAAAAATGTTGCTCATTATTTTTGAATTTGTAGACCATTTAGTTAAAATTTCTGAACAATTATGATTTTCATAATTCTTTGGGCTGCGCAAAATAAACACATTACAATGTTGTGCCTCTGTAAGTATGTGTTGATGCCGTTAAATTATTATTAAGACTTTATTTATAGGAATTTAATTTGCATAAACTGCATTTAATGCTGCTATTTATCTAATTTTTTTGACAAAACTTAAGGAGAATTGCAGGGTGATTAAAAATTTTAATTGTGACAAATAATTTATTATGCTGTAAGTATATTAGGCAGGCAATAAGTTAAGAATTAATAAATAAAACCATTCCTTTCAAGCCATAGTTTTAATTAAAAAATAATAGTTTCTAAATTTTAAATACCTTACGTTGTGTTTACAAACAAAATTGAGGTGAAAATGGTTTAATGAGTTTTATTTGATTTTGAATATTCGAGTACTTGATATTAAAGAACAAATAAGGTTAAAATCTATAGAAGAGTTCATTAAAAAGGCGCTTTAATGCTAATCGGGTTGGTTGCTAAGCGTCACCAATGACATAAGTTAGTCTCCGAACAGTTTTTACATCCTGTAATTATAAAAGTATTAGTTCAAATCTTTCTAAATGGTAGCATATAAAAATAAATTTGTTTTTCATATTCATGGTACCTACACACATCGAGCGCACCTTTTTAGGATACATTCACCTTACTGTTTGGTGCTTTCACAGGGGACAAGCTTTAGTGGTTGACTATCTCATGCATTCAAATGCACATAAATTATGAATTGCAATTTAATGCAGATACATGTTATTTTTGAAATTTTGTGTAATGAAAAATATTAAATATAAATAGAAGACATTTTTTGAACGGAATGTTTAGAGGAAGACTGTTTTCAAAAGGTATACAGGTGTATACTTCTCTACGTCAAAATACAAATTCATTACGAAAGCGTTTCGTAAGGATGTGAATGACAGAACCGATGATTGTCACTTTGGTGTGACCTACTTGCCTTTATCAAAGTAAAACCAAAAAGTTGCAAGAAAAGGAAAAATAACCTTTTCAAAAGACCTTACAAATATTTTTGTTAAATGACATAAATAGTCGTTTACCTGTTTGAGTAAAAAAAACTCAAATAACACTATGCGCCACTGTTTTTTTACACGGCATCCCACTATATTGGGGTCTCTAACCACGAAAAAAACAAAAAAATTTTTATGGATAGATTTCTTTTTAAAAATTTTTTAATATTTTTGCCTTTTTTTTTAATATACACGCAGAGAAAAAACATAGTTGCAACAACCATGCTTTAAGAGGATCATAGTATGATTCGGATTATGATTGTTGCTAGCATGTTCTTAACCTTTGGACAAACACATGGTTCTGGCCAGGCATTTTTCATTTTTGAGCCTTAATCAAACATACTTCTAGTGTAGGAAGATACCTGTATTTCTCGGTAGCCGCCTAAAATATTGTTGGCTTTCTATTTAAAAAAAAGTATTGCAGTGAAGGGACTGCCGACCGAAGCGAAAACATATATGTAAAATATTAGAAATCCTTGGAAGACTTTGTCCTGCCACGGACCGCCTTACTGCTATATAAGAATTTTCATGCTAATCGGAAAAAAATTGTAAATTTTCACCCTCTCAATCTTTGATTATTTCTTTCAAAATATTTTTTATTCAGATAGTATTTTTATTTTATAATTACACCAAAATATATTATTACATTTAAATTGAATATTGTTGATATAAAAATAAAATACAGGGAGCACTATTGAATGAAAAATAATCCTAAAAAAGGATATTTAATTTTTTCTTTCAATGTAGCTGTAGCTAAAATAAAATAAATTTACTTTTTTTTATATATAATATTTTGTTTGATGGGTCCTGAAGTCTCTTTCAATGCCTGCATTTGAGATCTTGCTACAAGGAAAACAGAAAACAGCAAGCAAAGAGCAGTTTATTTTCTGCCCCAGATTCGGTTCATGCGTACATCCGGTTCATCATTAATGCACATTATTTTCATCTTTTATTACTTCATTTTATTTTAAATTATGGGTTTTAATATAAAAACAAAGTAAAACATAAATAAAAATATAAATTAAACTTATTGAAATAATCAATATACAGTTGAAATACATAATAATATACACATACATAAAAGTTGTATTCACATACATTTAATTTAATTTCATTTACATTATTTTCACTGTTTACGTCATTATGTTTACACTCTACCAAAATCATTGCATCATATTTTTCAAAAAACTAAAATAAGAAACAAAAAATGTTGAACGATGCAGTCCCACTCATGATAAAATTATTATTAGGTAGCCTTGACAACTACTAATTTTCTCACGAGCTGCGACCATCGAATTTCAAACAAAAGAAAACAATATAAAGTGCGTGTGTCACACACATTGGTAGCTTTCAGCGGATTTTGCTTGACATTCGATGGTCGAAACACGAAATGTCACTCTTACCTATTACTTATTATACCATGGTTCCAGTCAGAGAATATGCTGGCGACATTTATAAAACTACAAATGTTCTTATGTTGGTCATGAAACTCAAGTACACGCTCTTTGATATTGGCTACCAGGCGCTCAGCAAATGCAGCAAGCATGGCAAAATTAAACAAGGTAGTGTTAGGGCGGAGAGCCGGTGACCGAAACTGTCAAAACGAAGTTGACATTTGATAAAATCTGCAACCAATGAGAATGCAATATGAAAGTAAGAATTGGCAAATATATCAAAATGGAAGAGTTTGACAGTTATGGTCACTTAGAAAGAGAACACATTTAGCCCTAACACTACCTTGTCTAATAAGCGTAGCTAAATTGGTAAGTTATACATTTATATTTAAAAGCTTAAGGCACTAATATTTTGTGGTAAGCCTGTATAATGGATCGCAGTTTATATACAGGTAAGCTTACTAAAAGATTCAATGCCACTAATAATGTGTAGTAAGCCTATAAAACGGATCGCGGACATCGGTGCCTCAAGCTTTTAAATATAAATGTATTTGAAAAATTCTAAATTTATATAAGTCCTTAGAATTTACCAAATTACGTACGCTTATACTATGATGATGACTAAGCAAGAGAGGAGTTCTTCTGTATCTAGAATAAACCTACAATACGCATATATGATGTCATTTAAATTTATTTTTTCTTTTTAGTTCACGTTTTTTTTAAATAAAAGCTTATTTTTAAAAAATTTTTTTTTACTTTTTATTTATTTTTTACTTTTTAGTCTTAAAGGTTTATTATTAACATCTTTTATTTTCAAAACTTAGCAAATTCAACAGCATTTTAATTTTTTAGACCATTAACTAATTACAATATTAACATTATTTACACGATTTACACTACTTACGTTACAAACATTATTTTTTTTAAAGTATTTACATTATTTACACCATTTACATTATTTACACCATTTACATTATTTACACTATTTACATATTATCAGTACGTTATCACAAGCCTAACACCGATTGAAATCTAGAGTGATACCGTTTGTAAAAGTTATTAAATTCGGATTTTAATTTGGGTGAGGTCGAATTGTTTTTCTAGCCCCCATCTTTTACTTCAAGAAAGTTTACTACCAAAATATCAGCTGAATCGAGCCAGTAGTCTTGGAGATATAGCAGTTTTATTGATTTGTGGGTAGTAAAAAGGGGTGTGGCAAAAAATTTTGCTTAATTATCCTCTACTCGAAAGAAATTTACTGCCAAAATTTCAGCTGATACGGCCCATTAGTTTTAGAGATATAGCATTTTTATGGATTTGTGGGCGGGAAAAGAGGGAGTGGTGGAAAATTTTCCTTAACTATCCTCTACTCAAAGGAAATTTACTGCCAACATTTCAGCTGAATCGGCCCAGTAGTTTTAGAGATATAGCATTTTTATGGATTTGTGGGCGGGAAAAGGGGAAGTGGTAAAAAATTTTCCGTAATTATTCCCTACTCAAAGGAAATTTACTGCCAACATTTCAGCTGAATCGGCCCAGTAGTTTCAGAGATATAGCATTTTTATTGATTTATGGGCGGTAAAAGGGGGTGCGGAAAAAAAAAATTCATAACATTGCATTGTCACCGGACTTACACATGTATGCTAAATTTCAGCTTAATCGGATACCAACAAGTTGTCGAAAAATGGCTTGCAAGTTTTGAGGACATACATACATACATACGAACGAAGCAAGTTAAATAAAAGCTTATAAAAACAGTAACATTCAATAGCTGCATTCCCGTGGTCGTTGATCTAGAGTTTTATTCTGTGGCTCTGTTTTATTCATAAAATAAAAACTAAAATTAAAACCAGCTCGATTTCTGCTCTATTTCTGATCTTAAAATGCTGCCAAGTTTCAAGCATTTTTTATCAAAACGAACATAGTTGGCAAATCTAAATAACTATTAATTTTCCTACTTTGACGTTTCACCGCTCAATGGGCGTTTTGGTATTGGTTTTCTTTTGTTATTGTACTTAAAACAGCTGTTTCAAGACTGTGATGACAAATCGATATAAAGTTGAACTATCGTTGTTTTACTGAGATTTGATCTGTTCTAGTGCCACGGGAATGCAGCTAATGTTTCGCAACGGAGCAAAGGGAGGGGAAAGAACTTATTGATGGTTGCTTGCTTATGTTTTCTTAGTTTCCTATCTTATCTTTGCTGTCTGTATTGATGACGAGAGTTACTCGGAAAAATACAATGACGCAAATCAAAGATTTACCCTCTACCAAAATCGTTCAACGCACCTAAAGAAGTTTTCACATCAAAAAAATTGTAAAATATCGTTCAACACGAAGAAAACTGCAAAAAAAAGTCCCTCGAACAAACACATATGCCTGGCCAGACCCCTATACAATTTGTATGAAATAAATTATTGTTATACACATTTTGGGTTATTTTTCTGCAAATACAATGCAGATTGCAGGTTGTTTTTATGTGAATTCAATGCAGATGTGTGCTTCCAGGTAGTTTTTGTGTTCATTTTTCTCTTATTTCTTTCTTTCGTTTGTGATTTTGGTTTTGAGTTCAGTTAGTTTATTATTGAATGCTGAACATACAACATCGACAGTCCGAAATATAAATTTTTTGTGCGGAAACTAAAGTGAAATTATTACTATTGTTATGGCAGAGGATTTAGAATTTGTATACAATACGCGCTTGCGTACAGGCAGCCTGACTGATAATTTCCAACAAAAACTATCATCAGAGTTACAGCATGATTTCGCACTTCACACACAAGCATACGAAGAACTAGATTTATTTGAAGACCAAAGCGGTGAAAATACAGATTTCGTGCCCGAAGATGACGCCTCGGACATTGAATATGAATTGGAAATTGAAGCAAATAAAATATTCGACAGCGATGAAGAATCCGAAGAAGAAAGTGAGAATGCACCAACTCAAGCTGCAGACGGTTTTTTGCTTGGAAAAAATGGTACCAAGTGGAGTACAGCTGAACCCGCTACAGTGAGATTCCGCCAGCACAACATCATGCATTTCAGAGGTGGACCAAAAACAAACCTGATCACTTCGCTTGAGGTGTTCAAGCTTTTCTCTTTACCGAATATTACGTTCATCATCGTAACACAAACAAATCTATATGGAGAAAAAGTTACACGCAAATGGAACGCAGAACATGCAAACTGCACACCACGAGTATGGGTTGATATGACAAGTGTTGAGCTTGACGCTTTTATTGGGATACTATTGGCTTTTGGTGTCTGTCATAATACTATGCAGCTCTCAAGATTGATGTGGCAAACTGATGCACTTCCAATATTCCGTGCAGACTAGAGATGAGCGATATTTTTATACCGGTGATTTAGTCACGTGATTGAAAAATCACTGGTAACTGCGGTGATCAAATACTATCAAAAACCGTGATCAGTGATTGAGCTTTTGTTAATTTTTTGTCTTATTTCGTTTGCAGCGATTCGTGATATAAACAGTGATTTTTTGATTGTGCGAGAATTTTTTGTTTCTGTCTCTCAAGTACGCATACCATATGCACTTTGATATGAGTTTTAATGTTGTTTCGGTAATCTCTCATAACTACCTACATGAATATGCATTTGTTTAGTTGAAAAATAACATAATCACGGTCACCATATTAAAGAACGGCGATTTAAAAATCACGCTCACTAATAACGCTGTTATTGAAAAATCACCGGATCGCTCATCTCTAGTGCAGACATGTCATATACACGATTTGTTACTTTGAAGCGCTGTATTCAATGCGACGATAGTCGTACGCACGCATTTCGTCAACAAACCGACAAAGCTTCTCCCATTCGCGACATATGGAACTTCTTGAATAACAATCTTGCCAGTAATTTTTAACCATACGAACGTGTAACCATCGATGAGCAGCTATTTCCATACCGTGGGCGCACAAAGTTCACGCAATACATTCCATCAAAGTATGGTGGGCATGCGATGCGAAAACCAAATATCCGTTGCAAGGAAAACTGTACACTGGTATAGAAGGTGAACAACGAGAGACAAACCAAGGCGAAAATGTGCTCATGAGTTTGGCTAATCGATACGCCAACAGCGGCAGAACTATTATTGCTGATAGCTTCTCTACAACATTAGACGCAGCTAAACATCTTTCGTCGACTGGACTAGCATACGTTGGCACAAAGGCTTTCGTCTGTGTTCGGTTTCTATGATAACCTTATATCACTGTGCAGCTACGTTCCAAAGAAGAACAAAGCAGTAAATTTACATCCACTGTGCACTACACCGAGAAAGTTGAAGGCGTAGCAAAAAAACCGGAAGCTATATTATTTTACAATTCAACAAAGGCCAGCGTTGAGTCAATGGACCAAATGGTAACGCATTACTCCGCAAATGGTCAACCAGACGTTGGCCATTAGCATTTTTTTGCAACATGATAGACGTCATGGGATTAGCCGCTTACATCATATGCAATGAAAATACAGAAGCGACAAATGTTCTTGAACACTCTGAGTAAACAATTGGTGCTTGCTAATACTAAAAATCGCATGAACAATAACCATATTTTGGGACAACATTCCACCCGTTTGGCCATTGAATCTTTCTTTGGAAAGCCGTTGAATATTCCCAGCAACATGCTGCCTAACCAACAAAGCGGCCCTAGTACATTGAATTCCAGAAAAGATTGCAGAATTTGTGCCACGCAAGACGAAAAGCTGCGTAGGAAGACACGTTTTTACTGCACCAAATGCACTAATCCTGTGTGCCAACAACATTCTAAAGTTGATTATACTTGTTTTTCATGCATTCCACAAAATGAATAAAATTTTTTTTACATCTAGGTAGCTACATATATCAACAAATCCAAAAAAAAAGTCTAAAGACAAAAATAATAAACGAGCATACTTAGAAATTCAAAGATACCCTTTTTGCCATACAAATGCATAAAAACGTATTGGGGTCTGGCCAGGCATATGTGTTTCTTCGAAGCCCTATCGGAAATTTTTAAGTGCTTTATTAAAAAGCAAGTAAAAAGGTCTTCACTCTGCCTATGAATAGTGCTTTTGAAAAGTGCTTTGCTTACGCTACAAATTAAGCTTAAAAAAGCTGTTTGCCTCCAAGATTCTTCGTTCTTTTTCGTTATGTACTCTGCTGTCTAATCGTGCTCTCATCACTACCATCGCTTGTTGTTTTCTCATCATTATTCATCACTAGTATATTTAAAAAATTTAATTCGTGAAAAAGTTTTGCAGCAAAATAGTGAAAAAATAAGGTTAAAACGTTTATAAAGTGTTAAATTGTAATGTTTTCATAAAAAAGTTAACAAAATTAGTGGCAAGGTATGGATATTCAAAACGTAAATGTAATATATTACATCTTGCAAAAATATGCGCCATCGAAAATGAAGTCGCGAATGCAGGTGCGAACAAAGAAGCCACTCTTTCCGAAGGGAGAGCAAAAGGCTTTTTTGAATTGCTTTTGTAAAGTGCTTTGAAAGTGGTTTTGAAGCGCTTTGTTTCCTAAAGGGAAGTTTCAGAATATGTGTTTGACGGGGGGTTAAACATATAATATTTTTTTTGATCATGATAAAATGATTACAACAACTATATTTACAAAAGGAACTTTTTTGTAGGAACCAAAAATTATTGAAACAATCATTATTCTTTTGTTGTGTTGAAAATAGAACATTGGCGTCGGAAGCGGGGGGGCAAGGTGGGCAGTTGCCCCCCCACTTTTTTAGCTAGATAAACAATTTAAAAGGAAAAGTTATTCAAAATATCAGTTTTTTTACAACGATAATATTTTTGTATTATATATTTTCCTCTTCTTTCTCTCTTCTTCATGTTTCATGTGAAGAAATTTTGGTGAACTTTTTTTGCACCACCATTTGTACTGCCCCCCCATTTGTACTGCCCCCCCAGATGAAATTCGCTTCCAACGCGCTTGAAATAGAATGATTGCAACAACTATATTATGAATTTAATTTTAGGATCCAGAATATTATTGAAGCAATAATTTTATTTTTGTTATTTTCATGCACTCCAAAAAATTTCACAGCTATTATATATCTCCAGAGATTTGCCATTGTCCGGGCTGAACAGAAATATTAATTCAATTGAAAAATTATTTGATAACATTTTCTGTCCGAGCTGGGGTTTGAACCGCGGCTCTTTCGCTTACGAGCCACGCACACTACCAGTAGGCCACAGCCACTACTACCGCTCGCCTGACTAATGCCATTCATAAACATGGTACATTAAGTGCATTGTCCCTTAATATGTGTGACAATGCACTTAAAAATGCTCTTAAAATAGCAATATGTGTGATGAACAAAATATAATCAGAATTGCGAAATATATTTACGGTAAATAGAAATATGTTTGCTACAATTAAATTCGAAAATGTCACTTTTCTGCGTGCTGTTTTTAGGATAAGGCGATTTAAAACAAAACACAATAATTGAACAGTTGACAAACGAAACGGCACACAGCCAGGAATCGATAAAACTGATTGTGTCTGAATGAACTGAAAGTTTTTCCTGCAAACTGTTCAGACACAATAAATTCTTTCGATTTTTGGTTATGCTCTGCTTCGTTTGCCAACAATCAAAGAATAGTTCAGACAAACATTCAAAATTCTAATATGTTTGTCTCTATAATAATATTCACATTTATCATGATTGACAGAACTACAACATTTTTGTTGCAACTAATAGTTGAGGCAATCATAGTATGTTGACGATTTCAATGATGTTATGATTTCAACTGTAATGTTATTTTTGGTACCACCATTCGTAAATAATGACTTTATTAAGGCAAAAATTTGTGTTTGCAGAAATAGTACAATAATTTTAGTAAAAAAACCTCAACCACGTCTTTTCTCTGCGTGTAGTTGCATATATTTAGACATATCTTGGATACCACTTAACTAATTTTTATAATTGGTTTATCAAATTAAGCCTAATAAAATTTCCTACGTGTTTGTTGAACAAATTTTTCATTTGGATGAGTAGTTTTTGCGCTATAAAACATACTTATGTATGGTATGGTTTTAAGAAATACTTCAAATAAAAAAAAAGCAAAAATGTTTTTATTCTTTAATTGTGTATAGAAATTTAGGTTTTTTTTGGATTTCTATAACCTTTTTTGCGATGTATGATTTTGACTTTTGGGATTTTGGAAACTACAAAACTATAAAAACTTAAATTTCGTAAAATTTTCAAGGCAGCATATAACTTTCACAAATGAAAAGATATCAAATATTCTTTTTAGATTCACTTGACTGAGACTTCTGACTATAAATTTGCATACTTACTTTTACAAATTTGTGGCTTTTTTCCCAGACCTACATTTGTCCACCTCGTTACACTGAGTTGCGTTAATATAAGCTGCACCTGCCCTTGAAATTGAAAATTGAAGTGGTTTGCAACTTTTTACGCTGTTGAGTTGTAGCTGCCTTAATGCTTATACATATATTATACAGGGTTGCCCATATTCGACGGACCCATGTTTTTTTTAAAAAAATCAAAGAAAAAAATAAAAATTTGGCGGTTGGCAATCTTAATCATTTAATTTGTTCCAAGTAGATTTGTTTACATCAATTTTTGAATATGATATCTCTCAAATGGCCGCCTCTGGCGTTGATGGCGTATTGTGCCCTTTTTGCAGCATTTTCCATCGTTTTCGCCAACATTTCGGCCGGAATAGCGGCTATTTCTTCACGAATGTTGTCCTTGAGCTCTTCTACGGTCCTTGGCTTGTTAACGTAAACCTTTGACTTCAAATATCCCCACAAGAAGAAGTCAGGCGGCGTCAAATCGGGCGAACGCGGTGGCCAGTCCAAATCACCACTTTTCGACATCAAACGGCCCGGAAACAAATTCTTCAGAAAATCGATTGTTATGCGACTTGTGTGCGGTGGAGCGCCGTCTTGTTGAAACCAGAACTGCCTCATACGCTTTCGACGAATAATTGGCATCACAAAATTGGTCATCATGTCGCGATAACGCTCCTGGTTGATGGTAACAGCATGGCCATTTTCATTTTGGAAGAAAAACGGCCCAATGACCGTTTTCGCACTAACGCCGCACCAAACTGTGACTTTTTCGTCATGAAGAGACACTTCTTGAATCTCCTGAGGATTTTCAGTGGCGTAAATACGGCAATTTTGCTTATTTACGGTCCCATTCAATGTGCACTTCTCACATTTTTTAATCTTTTAAAAGCACGTTGAGTTTTCACAATTGACTTCTTCTGTTGAATGTAAATTTCAACTATTTCAGAGCGCTCGCGCGGCGTGTATTGTTCCATGGTAAAAATCTGCTTGGACTGACGCTTCAAACGCGGTATGTCATTAAGCGATCTGACATCTCTGTCAAAAGTTATGGCGTTGCCAGATGGGTCCGTCGAATATGGGCAACCCTGTATTTTTATACTTTCTGGACCATAAGGGGGGTTTTAACCCCTTAACTCTCCCCTTGTCTACAGGCCTGATCCGAACCATCATTATTTTTGTAAAAATGAGAAAACTATAACTGCATCATCAAAATTTATGTATTGCTGCAATTATCTTATGACTTAATAAAAACTTTTATTTAATTCATAAAAATTCACAATTCAGCCTCTTTTATCTAAGTTAGACACACAAAAAAAAACATTCTCATAATTGTGATTAACTCTATGAACACCATTAGTCTAAAAATAATTACAAACAAATAGCAAATCAATTTGAAAAACTACGAGTACGTTCATAATTAATGTATCTGTAGTGTGCGCTTGTATCTCAAAGATATACAGGATCTATAATGAGCAGCGATGTTTTTGCACCTACCACAGGCAGCATTTTACGCATATTAAAAATTTTTTAAATTTAAATCTCGGCATTTTTCCAAAAATAACAAAAAAAAAAAAAAAAAATCAACAAAAAAATCGATTTTCGAATATAAATATTTTCAAAATATCGAATATATAAAACGAAAGGTGTTTCGACTGCGTTGTTAGAAATAGAACAGCATTAAACACAAGAAAAATTAAATCGACAAACATACATTCACATTGGTAGTATCCATCAGCTACAAATGCAGTATTTAGTATTTTTAGCTTCACAACTAATTGAAAGATATTCAACAACAAATTTTCTCTATGTTGTATTGAGAACTGTTTGGATAAATTTTTTTTTTTTTGGTTCCGAGAGACCATTTCAGGTTGTCGATCGAGAGAAATTCTGGTAATCATTCCAATCCAAAATCGTATCTGACATGCAATTCGGCGGTACAATGATGCGTCTGTGAGTAGGCGCTAAAACTACATACAATCATACGAATCACACAGGCACAAACACAAAGCCATTCAAGCACACCCACAAAACCCACACATTCATATCTCAACACATTTGTTGCCCATGTAGTTTGGTTCTCTGTTCTTTTGTATTTTTGGAATTCAAATTTTATCTTTGTATTTCAATTTTATAATTGTAAATGTGCTTGTAGTTTGAAGAACTCTTTTATTTAAGTGCAAAATGTATGAAATTTTATTTTCTTAGTGGGTTAAACAACACCTACGCTTTTCTTGTCTACTATTTCCCTCATTCTGCAATATATTTTCGTAAATTTTATTGTTTTTAGCGTGCAAAAAGAAACTCATTCGTTCTCCGAACTCTTTTCAGATATAAACAAAAAGCAAATTTCTAGTTAAAAATTTTTAAAATTTATTTCATAACACTGTTATTTTTTTTTTAAATTTATAAAGTTTTAATAAAGCAGCGTCTGGATCTATTTTTTCATACTTGTTATTTTAAAGGAGTTGCTTAGTTAATTTTCTAAAGATATTAAAAAAAAAATAGAACAAAATTGAATATTTAATGCATTTTTTGGACTTATAGTAACACCTCAAATGAAAAAAATAGTTAACAAAAACGTGTGAAATTACTTGTAAAGGAAAAACCTTATGCTAAGAGAATGAATACAAAAGCAGAAAATACGCTAATCTTTGGTTTTTTGCAATGCAACGAAAACATCGGATGGAGCGATCGTTGCAGTTTTGTGATATACATATTCTCTACAGAAAAACAAAAGCTGAAAAATTGTGATTTGGCAAAGAACCACTTTCATTCTAACATAATCCAACAAACGAAACTTGATACGAAATAACGAATTAGCCATTTCAGGCCTTGAAAGGACTTCGATCGAGCTTCCTATGATCAATTGAGTCATGATCACAAATGATCGAGAATTGTACCTACAAGCTTTATGCCGACTTCTAAGGGCGCGTTTATAGTGGCGACTATTTTTTTTGTATATTTTTGTAAACTAGGCACGTTATTTCGTGTGGGCTTCTTGATTTCTTCAAACTAGCGGACAACAAGTGAAGGAAGATACGAGAATGCGAAAAAACGATGCTGAAACGCACTTTTTATTTTTTGACGTAGAATTACGTCTTACAGCGCGCTTTGGATGGGGGTCATTTTCACAAATTTTTTCATTCACATTTAAGAAGTTTAGTTGACACTTTGGGGTATGCCTACAGCCTTTAATATTCATCGTACAAAGAACAAATATATGCCAAAATATTAGTTAGAGTACGAATAATACAAATATCTAACTTTGGATTTTGTCACTTCTTTAATAAAGTCACAAAACAGCAAAATCTAAAATGAAAAAAATCATATATTCGTTTGAGCAATACACAAGCTTCAGAAGCTGCTTATGCTGTTGTTATTGTTGTTGTTCGTTTGGTTCACAGTAGTGTCGTTTGTTGTTGTGCTGCTTTTGTTGTTGTTGTTATAAATACATATGTAAAATGCACATATATAAATACACATTAGATGCTTTTGTTTTTGTCGTTTGTTATTGGTTTTGTTTGTTTTCAGCAAGATAATTAGGGTTTTCACAAGCTGTCGTATTGTTGTATGTCGTATTGCGTTTTCAATAAAAAATACAACAACTGTGAACATACCCTAAGGGTTTATTTTGTTGTATGTAGTATTTATACAGCTGACTGAAGAAACAGACAAATGACTGGAGAAAATAAATTTTTTTAAATGCCTAAACAAAACGAAAAGAATGAAATAATAAGAGCTTTGTGTGTAAAGTATGGACTTGATCTTGTTATGAATCAGAAAGCCACGTCAAAACTTTAAATTTCTTCTACAAACCTATTTGCCTGGCAAAATAAAAAGAAAAACTGTTATGATAGTGATGTTACTTATGAAATGTGCACGGTAATAACAAATTCGTAACAAGAAAGAACAGCACTGACAATACAACAATACGACAGCTTGTGAAAACCCTAAATGAAATGCTTTAAAATAGTTTTGAAAAATATAAATGAAAAAACTAAAGTTTTTCTTTATTACTGTATAAAAAGGAATTCTAAGTCTATAATTACGATACTATCGAAACTGTGTCTTTTTTTAAAAATATCAAAGAACCAAGGCATGCGCCTTTTACAAACAAGGTTTGGTCTTTGACCTGAAAGGAAAGGGATAGACTATTTAGAGGAATTGATTGAAACCATACGTGAACTATTGATTAGGCGAAACAACCGTGAAAGACCATTTGAATTGCTTTTAACCGAGGCTAGCGGTATGTCTTAACCTCGGGCAAGCATTTCCAGCCCTTAGTTCTTTCTATCCTTTCATTCCACATTTTCCACAATTTTGTTGTGGATTTTTAGTTTTTCATAATTCTTAAATGTAGCAAAGAACAAAGAAAGTGAAAAGAACCATATCCGAACCCGGATTCGAACCAGGGACCTCTGGGTTGATAGCCTTTTTTATGTTATTTAATGAAAATACAGTGAAACCTCTCTTGGGCAAACACTCACCGTCAGCCCATTTTTGTCCGCCCAATAGAGGTGTCCACTTAATAGAGAGGCTGAGTTTTATATCTTTAAATTTTGTTATAGATTAATGAGCAAATGTTAAAGGAAATTTTTTTCATTGCAAAATACATTTATTGTATTTATGTATTTAACAAAATCTCGCATAATATTATATCCTTTAAACGGATATGTGTTTAAAATAAAAAAATTCAGTTCATGTCATTAAAAATAGTATGTAATTGGCAAACTTCAACATTTTACATGTGTAATTCATGACTTAAGAAATTCAGAAATCGTCGATTGACGTAAGTTTTTTTGTTTCTCTTTAAAAAAAAACGATTTTGCATATGAGTTCGTCAACTCGTATGTCTATTCACTGCAACGTTCTGTAGCTCAGTGAAGCGATGGCAAGGCAAATGAAAAAAAACAAGCGAGGCGCTTTGTGAGGGAAATCCCCAATTTCATATCTGTATGCTTACACACATTTTGTCAGTTACTTTTCTCGCTCGTGTCCGCTTGAGAGAGGTTCGCGTCCGTCCAACAGAGGTTCGCGTCCGTCCAACAGAGGTTCGCGTCCGTTCAACAGACGTTTGTGTCCGCTTGAGGAAGGTTCACGTCTGCCTTACAGGGGTTTTTCGCCCAATTAGACGAAAATATACTGTCCGCGTCCGCTCAAGAGAGGTTCGCGTCCGTTCAACAGACGTATGTATCCGCTTGAGAGAGGTTCGCGTCCATCCAACAGAGGTTCGCGTCCGTTCATCAGACGTTTGTGTCCGCTTGAGGGTGGTTCACGTCTGCCTTACAGGGGTTTTTCGTCCAATTAGACGAAAATATACTGTCCGCGTCCGCTCAAGAGAGGGTCCGCTTAAGAAAGGTTAATTTGTTCGAAAAAGCGGACGAAAAACTTGGTCGTGGAAAAACTGTCCGCTCAAGAGAAGTGTCCGCTTAAGAGAGGTGTCCGTTAGTAGAGGTTTCACTGTAATAAATAAACATCCTGTAAAATAAAGCTTAACACAGGCAAACTGTGCGAGTGAGCGAGAAAGCAACAATCGCCACTCTGAATACCAGCACACAAGTTGCTTTAAGCTGCTTGTTTTGCTGGCACTATACGCACATTGAGCTTATTTCATATGATTGTATGAGCAGCGTTTTTCAGCTTTCCTTCTCGATTCGGCTCATCAAAGCAACAAGTTGCCACTATAAACGCGGCCTAACGATTTAAGTATAGATATTTGCTATTTTTTTAAAGATAATTTTTTTGTATTAAAAAAAAGAATAAACTATATAATTTTTAGACTAAATAACATAAAGTAAATTTAAAGCAGAAGTTAAGATTCATTCCTCTACATTTTATTACATTTTTAATTATGTATTATTATTGTGCATCATGGGCGTAGCATCATAAATATTAGCTTCATTAAGAAAAATAGCATTGAGCCTTAGTGATACGACAAATTTGCTGTGGTCGGAAACTACACAGTGTAGCAAAAAACCATGGCTAGATCAAAATCTTAGACATCTAAGAAATCAAAGAAATAAACTATACAAATTTGTCATAAAAGACATTAATGTAAGCGAAGAATTAAGAACAAGATATGAGGAGTTGGCCAAACTATTCTCTATAAAGTCAAAAGAAGCCTATCAACTTTATATCAACCTTATTGGTGAGAAAATTATTGAGGAACCAAAAAAATTCTTTGACTACGTTAATGTTAAGCGCAAATCCAACGGATATCCTACTTCGATGTTTAAAGGTAGTGTGATCTCCTCAAACCCCCAAGAGATTTGAAATCTTTATGCTGATCATTTTAAGGAGGTTCTCTGTGTACCTACAAACCAAAGTTGCAACCCCCATCGCTATCCAAACGTACTACCCAAGATTAATCACATTCGTCTGACACAAGATGAGATAATCAAAGCAATTAAAGAACTGGCTCCAAATAAAGGACCAGGCCCAGACCTTATACCACCAAGCTTAATTATTCAATGTTTAGACCCACTAATCACGCCTTTACTTATAATTTTTAATAAATCTTTGTACCAAGGTAGTTTTTCTTCTTATTGGAAAACATCACAACTTACACCAATTTATAAAAATGGTGACAAAAGATCGGTGGAAAATTATAGAGGTATTGCTATATTATCGACTATTCCAAAACTTTTTGAAAAGATAATATGTGATAAAGTGACATGCATCATAAATCCTTTACTTAGTGAACAGCAGCATGGTTTTCGCAAAGGTAGATCAACCACCACAAACCTAATGATCATGGTCTCTGATGTCTTAAGTAATATGGAAAAAGGACATCAAGTGGATGCAGTTTATACTGATTTTAGCAAAGCTTTTGATCGTGTTGATCATGCTATTTTGGCTTCTAAATTAGAAAAGTTTGGAATCACAGGATCCCTACTCAACTGGCTGAAGTCCTATCTACAAGGCAGGTCGCAGTTCGTTAAATTCCAAGGTATCTTATCTAAACAAATTTCCGTTACATTCGGAGTGCCACAAGGTAGCCACCTTGGACCACTTCTCTTCAATATTATCATCTCAGATTTATCTGATATATTAAAAGCTATCCCTCATCTTATGTATGCAGATGACTTAAAAATGTATTATGTCATTAAATCAGAGCAAGATCTAACTTTCTTACAGTCGGAACGGTGCACTGGTGCATTCAAAATAATCTTTGCTTAAATGTTAACAAATGCTACACAATAACTTTCTCTCGTAAGAATTTAAAAGCAAAGCAAATCTACACACTCAATAATATTGAACTTAAAAGAGTAAATCATATCGTAAATCTTGGAGTTGTCTTGGATAATAAGCTTCGATTCAATTTACATCACGATAAAATCTTATCTAGGGCTAGCAAACAACTCGGGCTTATAAAACGTCGTGCAAAAGAGTTCAAAAATGTATGGGTCACAAAGTCATTATTTTGTACATTAGTGCGACCTCTTCTTGAAAATGGAAGCATTATTTGAAACCCTGCTTTTGAATCACATAGCGACAGACTTGAATCTATTCAAAAACAATTCCTGCTCTTTGCATTAAGAGACACCTATAATCCCCGTGATTACTGTAACTTGCCACCCTATGAACATAGACTTAGCCTTCTTAATCTAATGCCGTTATCATTAAGAAGAACATTACTCAGTTCATGTTTCACTTTTGATGTTATAGCTGGAGTTATTGACAGCGAGTTTATAACAAACAAAATACAATTTAGTAATCCAATAAGGAGAACGAGGCATACCCGGCTATTAAATGAATATCAGCATCATACTGTCTACGCACGTAATGAACCTATAAATAGATGCTGTACAGAATTCAATAATGTTAGCGAAAATTACTTACCACCCATGTCCAAACTCACATTTAAGCGAACCCTCTCAAAGTCATTTCTTTCTTCCTAATATCTCTTTCCCCTCCTTCTTAAAATAAGATTTTTAAGAATATATATATACAACGTATCTTAGGTATGTATATAGTCTCTCTTGTCTTCTCCTCCCTTTTATTTTTGACATGCTTTTTGAAATCATGTCAATCCGGTGGGCGGAGTATGCCCACTAGATCATGAAATAAAAATTAAAATAAAAAAAAAAACAAGGAAAGGGGAGAAGAAATAAAAAAAAAATATAACCTGTTAGAATAAGTTAGAATAGGTAAATTGCATTGGCTTGTTTGGCCAATAAATAAAGAAATAAATAAATAAATAAATAAATAAATAAATAAATAAATAAATAAATAAATAAATAAATAAATAAATAAATAAATAAATAAATAAATAAATAAATAAATAAATAAATAAATAAATAAATAAATAAATAAATAAATAAATAAATAAATAAATAAATAAATAAAGAAATAAATAAATAAATAAATAAATAAATAAATAAATAAATAAATAAATAAATAAATAAATAAATAAATAAATAAATAAATAAATAAATAAATAAATAAATAAATAAATAAATAAATAAATAAATAAATAAATAAATAAATAAATAAATAAATAAATAAATAAATAAATAAATAAATAAATAAATAAATAAATAAATAAATAAATAAATAAATAAATAAATAAATAAATAAATAAATAAATAAATAAATAAATAAATAAATAAATAAATAAATAAATAAATAAATAAATAAATAAATAAATAAATAAATAAATAAATAAATAAATAAATAAATAAATAAATAAATAAATAAATAAATAAATAAATAAATAAATAAATAAATAAATAAATAAATAAATAAATAAATAAATAAATAAATAAATAAATAAATAAATAAATAAATAAATAAATAAATAAATAAAGAAAGAAATAAATAAATAAATAAATAAATAAATAAATAAATAAATAAATAAATAAATAAATAAATAAAGAAATAAATAAATAAATAAATAAATAAATAAATAAATAAATAAATAAATAAATAAATAAATAACTAAATAAATAAATAAATAAATAAATAAATAAATAAATAAATAAATAAATAAATAAATAAATAAATAAATAAATAAATAAATAAATAAATAAATAAATAAATAAATAAATAAATAAATAAATAAATAAATAAATAAATAAATAAATAAATAAATAAATAAATAAATAAATAAATAAATAAATAAATAAATAAATAAATAAATAAATAAATAAATAAATAAATAAATAAATAAATAAATAAATAAATAAATAAATAAATAAATAAATAAATAAATAAATAAATAAATAAATAAATAAATAAATAAATAAATAAATAAATAAATAAATAAATAAATAAATAAATAAATAAATAAATAAATAAATAAATAAATAAATAAGTAAATAAATAAATAAATAAATAAATAAATAAATAAATAAATAAATAAATAAATAAATAAATAAATAAATGAATAACTAAATAAATAAATAAATAAATAAATAAATATAAAGTGAAATTCGAAACGATATTGAATTAAACTCGATTTAATAAAAGCGGAAATCAATGTATTAATCGGAGCTAATCTTCAGCAAAGCGTTTAAAATATCATCATTCAGCGTATCTTTTTTCTCTTGAACGTTTTAAAATCCCCACGCATAAAACGCTGTTGTAAGGATGATTTTAATAAGTCGAGATAAGCGACACCCTCCCACAATCAAAAGGTAATGTTGCTGGATGCTCGGTAAGCTGAATTTAATTTTTGCGCTAAGAAGTATTTAATCCACTGGACGATAGGAGGATTGATATTTTCCACGAACCGGCAAGTCGTGAAATTCTTAAAAAAATAACCGAAATAATCGAAGACAAAACCTTTTGATTTTGTTCCAGTAATTTCTTGTGACCCGACAGTATCATTACATCAACAAGCAGGTCGGTCATGAATGCGTGAGCTGATCCTAAGTGCCACTGACTCGAAGCGTGGCTTCTACAATACTCATGCACATTTTTGTATTTTGTGAAAGGCTTCGATCCAAAAACGGCTTGCACTTTTCAGGTGGAAAGGGAACACAGCACAAGCAAAACAATTACGAATTAAAAAATGCACAAATAAATCCAATCAGAAATTTAAATTTTAACAGCTGATTTGGTTTCATTAGTTATGAAAACGAACGTTAGTGTTGCTGAAAAGCGACTATCGAATTGTGCTGCTCAGTTTGCAATTTACATACATACAGCTGTTGCCAACTAATTAGAAACACTTATGGTAGAGGACAGTTTTAAAATTTTTATTTCATAAAATTCATGTACGAATAGTATTATTACGATAACTGTAATCGGTATGCACGCAAATTACAATTACGATTGCTGTAATTGTAATAGAAAAATCTGTTGATCGTAATTGACGGTCCTAGAACCAAAGGGGTACAAGTGCAGAATTCCAATTTTTAGTGAAAACTGGTTAAACTGTAAATTAAAAGTAACACGAACAAGTCATCAATGACATTAGACCAATTTAATGTTCTTATGGTGCCCTGGCTGGAGAATAAAATTAAATACTAAAAGGAACTGCTAAAACAGTGGGAGCCAAAGGGGTACAAGTGCAAGGCTGGCTTTTTGTGAGATAACAGCGAGTGACTCTCTCATTTTTTCTTTCTTTCTTTATCATTCAGCTTCAGTTCCCACGTGGTTCCGAACGGTGTAGTGCGATCGTGTTTTCTCCGTGTAAGAAAAAAGTGTCAATTTTCGAACTTCACTTCTTTCAAGTGTCCGTCAACGTGTTAAGTTTTCACAAACAAACAATTTGTTTTGAATCAGTGCTTTTTTCCTGTATATTGCTGAATGATGGGTAAGTTCTGACTTCTGATATATGTACCTACTTACTTATTAACTATTTAAATTTCTGAAATAATATTGTTGCTGGGGAAACTATTTAACACATTATTTATATATTTTTCAGCTTCTTCTGATGGAACTGAGGATTGGGATATGAGTTCAGATTCTGGAGAACAGTACGGCCCTGAGCTTCAACATTTCTTATCTCCTACCTCTGGACTCGAAACATCTGCAGTTCCTGTTACGCCACCATCGGTGTCAAACACGCCAGCAAATACAACCCAAGTTAGCAATGAAAAATGTAAAAAGAAGATTGCAAGACCAAAGTCATGGAAAAAGAATGTTCGCAAGTTGTTAAGAGATAAAGGCGAGGCATACATATATTGACAAAAAAAAATAATCGTCACTGTGCACGGTCCATAAAATCGTATGAACACACCTGCAGGTATAAATGCAACACCAATATATCTGAGATGGCAAGAACAAAAATATTTAATGAATTTTGGTCCCTAGCATCGTGGAATTCGCAAAGTTCGTTCATTTCTTCTTGTGTAAAAAAAACCAAACCCTCTAGAAAAATAGAAAAAGCAACAAAAGGAAAGAGTTTAAGCACTATAATCACATTGCTAGATAAGAGAGTGTGTAAACCATTTTTTTAAAAAACTTTAGATATAAGCAACAAAAGGCTTATCAACGTGGTTAAGAAAAAAAGTAAGGTCAGTATTTCTCCTCCAGACCAAAGGGGTCGACACATCCCAAAAAATAAAATAACAGATGAAGCTCTTAATTTTGTTAAAATGCACATTGATTCGTTTCCAAAGTATAAAAGCCACTATTCGCGAGAGGCAAATCCAGACAAACGGTTTTTCAATGAACGTTTAACTGTTGAAAAAAGTATGAGCTATACAAAGAAAAATGTAATCAAGACGGCAAGCCACAAGTGAAAGAAAGCATGTACAGAACCATTTTTAATACAAGGTTTAACCTATCTTTTCATCGGCCCCATTCAGACACATGTGTGACATGCGATAGACTTGAGCATGAAGTCAGGGCTGGCAACACTCAGGCTGCTACTGAAAGGGAATTACATCACCGAAACGCAGAAGCGGCCAGAAAAGCAAAAAGGAAGCGAAAAATTTGAGTTTGGAAAACCAAGCTCATGTATGTATATTAGGGCGGGTCAATTTGTATGGACGAATTTTTTGGAGGTCTGGCTCAGCGAAATTCGTAAAATACATGTAATTTCAAGACTTTTTCTCCACTACAGCATATACAAATTCTGAAAAAAAGCTGTGCGGACTTTCGTAAATAGATTTTGTTCTCAATTATAAAATATGAATGTATGAATGTATGAATGTATGTGTATGAATCTATTTACGAAAGTCCGCACAGCTTTTTTTCAGAATTTGTATATGCTGTAGTGGAGAAAAAGTCTTGAAATTACATGTATTTTACGAATTTCGCTGAGCCAGAATTTGACCCGCCCTAATGTATATGCTTTGATTTGCAAAAAACACTGCCAACACCTATGCTTACCTATAGCAAGGTTTATTATTTGAGGCAGTTATGGGTGTATAATTTGGGAATACACAATATGGCGACTGGCGAAGGTCATATGTATATGTGGCATGAAGGTGAAGGATCAAAAGGATCGAAGGAAATTGCCTCATGTCTATTAAAATTTATCGCTGGCTTGTTTCCGAGCGTAAAGCACATTACTGCTTTTAGTGACAATGCTGGGGGTCAGAATAAAAATAAAAACATTTTAAAGTTCTGGAATTATGTGACTAGATACACGCACATTGAGACTGTCGATCATAAGTTTCTTGTTTCTGGGCACTCATTTATGGAGTGCGATCAGGATTTCGGACGCATCGAAAAGAAAAGGAGAGCCACATCCGTCATATACACACCGGATGAGTGGGTTGACTTGGTAAAACAAACGAGTAAAAAGTTTCATGTTGTTAAAATGGAACGCTCCGATTTTAAAAATTTTGATTTCATGGACAATATTGTTAACTGTGAAGGTAAAAGGAATGAGATCTATTTCTTGGTTTCATTTCGAGAAAAGCAACCCTGACATGCTATTTATGAAAAACTCCGTGAATATTAACATTCCATTTACAGAAGTGAAAATTTTGAAAAAGCGAGCAGGAAGGCCTCCTCATTCTCCTGTTTTAAATGAACTTCACAAAGAACCTCTAAAAATTAAGCTGGCAAAGTTTAAAAATCTTATGGAGCTATTGCCATTTGTTCCGCCAATACACCATCACTTTTTTGAATCGTTGACGTATGAGGGACACCATCACAAAATAGAATTGAGTGTTGAACCGAATGACGGAGACTGCAATGAAGAGGACGAAGACATTGAGTCTGACTATGACTAAAACTATTTGTTATTAATAAGTTTTGTTTTAAAAAATAGAAAATGAATTTATTTAGTTTTATGTTATGGAGTTAAAATAAGTATTGTTTTAAAAAATAAAACATGAATTTAATAACTTTTACGTTATACATCTAAAAAAAAAATTTGTTCTTAAAAATAAACATCACATTTATAGAGTTAATAAAAGTATAAGTTTTATTAAATTTCGTAAGTCTGGCCTGTGAAATACTTTATATATCTGCCCTAGTAGGGCTGTTCACGACATAGTGGGAAAAAATTTTTTTTATCTGATCTAAACGCATAGTAGTTTATTTTGTGCCAGTTGGAGTGCAAATAGGACCTGCAAAAATGATATTCAATCCAACAACGTTTAGAGGTTGCTCAACGCTCCCTATGAGTTTAGATCCGATAAAAATTTTTTTGGAACAGCCCTACTGCCCTACACACCTAACTTTTTTATCTTTGGGAAACAAGTTAACCAGGATGAAAATAGAATGTAATGTTGGTTTGGAGCCAAAGGGGTACAAGTGCAACATTTTAGGGGGTCGCGCGACAAAAACTCAAATGTAGAGTTAATAATAGGTTTTTTTTGTGGCAGTTTCATATTTTTTATTTTAACTTACTTTCAATTAAAAAAAAATTGTTCATTAAATACTAAAATACTACGAAATATTTTTTAAATAAAAAACAGTTTAACCTTATTTTTCTCAGAACTACTTTGGATGCACTTGTGCCCCTTTGGTTCTAGGACCGTCAATTGTTTTACAGCAATTTTTATTGTCATTTTCATTGAATACGATTACTGTAATTGTAATGAACAGATTTTTCTATTACTATTACAGTAATCGTAATCAATGAAAATGACAATTAAAACTACTGTAATCGTAATCATGTTTTTTGCAATTTAATTACTTACTATTTAAGTTATATCACAAATAATGGCGTTTCAAAGAAAAAAATTTTATTTTGAAAGTCATGTAATTCAAATGTCTAATTTTTCTCCTTACTAAAAAGCACAAGCTAACTTGTAACCAAACTTGAAAAAGCAAGCTTTAGCCAGCTTGCAAAAATACCAAATAGATACAAGTCATATCCACCCTTGCTCTTTGGCTTGGCTTGTTTATACTTACTTTGTCGGACAGAAAGTTGAAAAGCTTGAAACGATCGACAAAAGCTTGTAAGCTCGCAAGTATTCAATTAATTGAATTTAAAGCAAGTATGCAAAAAATTTAATGAGCTTGTGTGGAGAAAGCTTAAGCTTAATAGGACTTTTAAGGGTACTGTGGACTCCGTGGTTGGCAGTTTTAGGGGGTAGCTGATTTCGAAATTGATGTCAAAATTTAAAATTCGAGATGCCGGATAGAGTTGCCACCTGGATTTTTTTTTTGTATTTTTGCGAATTCTTGTAATTTTGAAATTCTGACAACGGATTTGGTTTCGAATTTAATGTCACAGTTTTAAAATTTAAGATGGAGGTTAGGGTTGCCACCTAAAATGTATTTTTAAGATTTTTAAACATCATTTAACAGTGTTTTATAATTAGGGGTCGTTGATTTCGAATCTGAAGTCAGAATTTTAAAAATCGGTATGGTTAATAAGTGGCAACCCTATTATACAAAATTACATAATTTTTAAATTCTGACAGCTGATTCGGATTCAGCGACCCATTTTTCCTAGTCTTACAAAATTAGGTGGCAGCCCTATTCACCATATTGAATTTTCAAACTATGAATTCAGATTCGAAATCAGCGACCCCTAACACTGTTAAATGATGTTTAAAACTCTTAAAATACATTTTACTAGGTGGCAATACTGTGGTAAAAGTTTAGGTGGCAGCCCTAACCTCCATATTAAATTTTAAGACTGTGGCATAAGATTCGAAATCAAATCCGTTGTCAGAATTTCAAAATTACAAGAATTCGCAAAAATAAAAAAAAAAAATCCAGGTGGCAACTCTATCCGGCATCTTGAATTTTAAATTTTGGCATCAATTTCGAAATCACCTACCCCCTAAAACTGACAACCATGGAGTCCACAGAATCCCTAAAAGTCCTAATACGCTTAAGCTTTTCCTACACAAGCTCATTGAAGTTTTTGGATACTTGCTTAAATTAGATACTTACTAAACCTCTGCACGAGTGCGCTTGAAATGCATTTCAGAACACTGATTTGTGGAGCAAGCGTTGGTTATGTTCGGCTTTCATTAATTAGAACAAACGTAACACTACAGAGAGCACTCGTCGCGTGAGCAGAACAAAAACAAAAGAAAACCGAATCAATGTTATGCTTGAGTCGACAGAGAAGAAAGCAGCAGAACGAAATGACTTGAAAGTTATGTGAACGCTTGGAGTTATGATGTGTTGTTTAGGTTTCATAGTTTCTGCATTTCCTTCTGAAGTAAAAATTATATAAAACGCCAAAAAAAAAGGGATTTTCGTATTATTTATTGAAATTATAATAAGAGACTTTTTTATTTATTATAAAAATTAATTTTTTGAAGCGAAGGTTTTTTTAATTTTTACAATATTTAATTCAATAAAAGTTATTAAAGACTAAAAAATAAAATGAAAAATAAAATTATTTTTAAGTAACAACAAAAAAATTAATTAAATTTTATTGTGTTGCTAAGTTTTGTTGATTATTGTTTCTTGCAGTCTTATGATGTTGGATTGTTGTTATTGTTGTTTTTTTGCTGATGATTATAATGATTATTAATTTGTAAATATGATTACTAGTAATGATGTGATTACGTTTGTTATTGGCGTTGTTGTTTATGGTAGTACTGGTGTTGTTGTTGGTCTATTCCGATGATGTTTATGTTTTTCATTGTTATTATTTTGTGGTATATCTTAGTAAAACTGAATGATCTACTAGAAAAATGTGATTTCGGAGGGTATTTCTTCAAGCATTTCAAATCTAATTTTGTAGAAATATTTAAGGTAATTGAAAAATAACGCCAGTATTTTATGCCAGTATTTTATGCCTTAGTCAGTAATTTTTTTCAAAATTAAAATATAGGGACAATTATTTTTTCATTTCAATTTTACGTTTAGTTTTTTATATTTTATATACAGTTGCGAACAAAATAATAGCAGTCGTCTTATATTCAGATATGTTTGGATAAATAATACTAGTATACAAATTTCGTATCTGGTAAATCCATTCTTATTCCTATATGTCCGTTTAACCCTGGTTTCAAATCTGTACTCAGTTTCGTCCTATATTGTAACAATTTCAATTAACAGGGTGTTTAACGTTTTTGGCACGTGTTTAGTATTATTGATCTAGAATCTGAACTACTCATCATAAAATTAAAAATATCATTTTGTATTTTAGGAAAAATATCAGCTCTTCAATCCATATATCAATACTATCGTGTCATGTGCGGTAGCGGATCAAAAATTTTGAGATTATCCAACGAAATATCAACAAATTTTGTATCTTTTGTTTTACGATAATCGCCAGTGAGCTAAGCCAGTTTGCAAAAACCTCCAAAATTCATGTTTTTCGTAAATATATTGGCTGGTGTAATAGTTCTTGCAAACTTAAAGTAAAAATGAAATGAAACAAATAATTGTACCTATATACAATATTAATTTTGAAAAAAAATTTCATCAAGATTCCCTGACTACGGCCCTGGCATAAAATACTGGCTTTATTTTTCTAGTACCTTAAATATTTCTAAAAAATTCGAGTTAAAATGATGGAAAAAATACTCTCAGAAATCACATAAAATAATACTTAAATTTGCAAAATATCACGATTTGAACATAAAAATCGAAAATATGCGCACATAATATGCACTTAAAACTCTTAAATATTCGCTAAAAAAAGGTAAAATATGCAATTAAAAATATTTATCTTATTTTTTATTATTGGTTAAAAAATAAATATTGCATTTAATTAACAAAAAAAAAAAAAACAATTAATTTTTAAATACATATAAAATTAATTAATAAAAAAAATAAAGTGCATTTAAAAGTACCTAATAATTCAAAGTTATTTTTTCCAAAATATTTCGTATTGAATTTTAATGGTTGCAAATCAAAAACAGCAAAATATGCAAAAACCACATGAATTTATTGTATAAAAAATATACGCAATTAATATGCAAAAATAAGCATTTTTTGTAAAATATGCAAAACCATGCATTTATTACAAAAAATTTAAAAATATGCACTAACTATTGAATGCCATTTAGAAGGAATTTTCATGATTCACAAAGATAACTTAACCATTTGCACTTTAAGATGCCCAGTAAAAAGTTGCATTTGCATGAAATTAATAGCCCTTATTCTCTTTGCCAATGTTCTGCTGCGTTAGGTGTGATCGATGCTGTTATCAATCAATTTTGTTTTATAGAACGAAAAACATCGTGTTCTGGTAAAGCAAGCGGCGAACAAGTTCTGTTTTGAAGCCGGCGAGTGCTCTGCACTGCTCGGTTCTTGTCTTTTAATGAATTGGTTATGTTCTGCTTGACTTAACAGAGTTATGTTATGTTCTGAACTCGGCACTGTTGGCTCTACTGTTGTAGAAAAAACGAGTGCATTTGTGCAGAGGTTTAATACTTACCTTCAATTTTAAACTTTTCAAGCTTTTTGCCGAAGGCATTACATTTTTCTTTACTTGGGACTTCGTGCCGTTCGCTTGTAAGCTAGCATACTTGCAAGTCGCAAGCTGACGTGGGCTTATTTATATTCATGTTCATGTTCTACTTGATTGAAAATTATCAAGCTCAAGCAAGCTTGAACTTGTATTTTAAGCAAGTACTTGAAATAGACTTCAAGTTCTCTTATGTAAATCAAAACGAACTCAATAATAAGGAATGTATAAATTGATGCGAGAGATTGAAAACCAATTAATTCTGAAATATTAAAAATCAATATTTGCCCTAAATAAGACTAGTTTCTCGAATGAAAAGTCAGAGAGATCGTGCCACCGTGGACGGCATCAAAAAGAAAGAATTACAAAGAGAATTATTAAAGCAGGGCCCCAATACAAATAAAGATTCTAGAAAAGATCTTCTTTGTAAATAGCATCATGAAAAAGACAGATTTATGCAGTAATTCAATTACAAAAAGAATGATTACGATTACAGCAACCGTAATTATAACTCTGCTATATTACAATTACTGTAATCGTAATAAAAATTTTTGATTACGACTACAGTAATTGTAATTGAACTTTTCTAATAATTACCATTACTGTAATTGTAATTAAAAATATTCGATTATGATTACAGTAATCGTAATCTTTATTTTTTTAAGATTACGATTATAATTTGTAATTGAAATTGTAATTTATGTGTAATCAATTACAAAAGTAATTGATCTGCTTGTAACATATTATTTGGTTATTCCATTATTTAATAACCATAAAAAACTGATGCAATTGAAAAATTTTAAATTCATTTACACTTATTTTGTTAACTTTTTTACATTTGGTCGGGATAGGAAATTAGAAACGAATAGGTCGCTCACAGAAAATAGGAAGGTTTTTCTGCGTTTAAGTATTTTGTTGTCAAAATTTGTTAGGATAACCTTACTGGTTGATGACGTCTTGGCATCTGCGTTGCATGGACGATATAAGATTTCGACGTCTTTCAACGGAGATGGCTTTCCACGCAATCATGATTTTCTCAAATAGCTCACTAAAATTTGAGATATTTTGAGCACTTATTACATTTTTGACGTCTCTGATTAATCTGGATCTAAAGGATCTAAATCTGCACTGGACGCTGGCGACTCGAGTAATCTGATTCAGCTATCTTCAAAGAACTTTTTGTCTATTTTGCCGTGTGTTCGGGATCATTATCTTGTTGAAATGCCAAAAAACCTACCCATGACAACATGACATCACGTAATATATCATCATATTTTTCTTTGGTTAAAATACCATCAATTCGATGAATCGTATCAACTCAGTTCCAGGAAAAGCATCCCCCAAACATTTATCGACCCGCCACCATGCTTTACAATCGGTGAAACGTATTTCTGATGCAGCTCAGGCCTTTTTTGACGCGTTATGAATTTCATACCGTCAGGTCCAATGCGATTGACCTTAGGTTCATTACTCCAAACTACGAATTTCCATTGACTTTCAGTCCAGCTCGCATGAGCTTTCGCAAACTCCACGCGCCGCTTTCTTGTATCAACATGTAATTAAATGTATCAACATATAAAAGACAGGAAAATTTTGGCATTCTAAGGCCTTTTCCACACTTGGTCAACGCAATTCCAATACAACTTCAACGCAACAGCGAAAAAGTTGAAAAGCAATGCAACTATAAACCGAATGCTTTCAGACTTGCTTTAAAAGTCATGCAACATATAACAATTGTTATTATATAATAACTCATGTTTTTCGACTTTTTGCACTAATTTAATATTTAACACTTGCTCATTCATCTTGAAAACTATTTCTTCTTCTTTTAGATTCTATTAGGAACTAATTAATTAGTTTATTCACCTTGATTAATATAAAGCCTACTGCACTACAAATACTTGAATTCACAAAACAAACAAACTGATGCAACAAGTCGCCGATGGAAATTGCGGAAAGCCGCGTTGCGTTGAACAGGTTGAGAACGTGTCGAGAACTTGTTGCGTGCAAGTTGCTTAATCTGAAGGTTCCGGTATAAATACACAGGCTAGCTATTTGAGTTGGAGTTGCGTTGACCAAGTGTGGAAAAGGCCTAACTCTCAAATCATGGTTGTGAACTTGGCCGCATTGAACAATTTTTCGGTTCCACAGCATACTAACCAACAAAAAAAAAAAATGTCGCTACCTTTTCGCTGTCTAAAACTCAATGCATTTCTTACGAAAGATTTATTTTCGCTTCGACAGCATACTAAGCTTTAGACATAACCAATGGTTTCTTGAGTGCTATTCTTCCATGAATTCTAATTTCAACTAAACGCCGTGCAGTAGTACTTTTTGATATGGAAACACTGTGATACGAGTCAAGTTCACATTCAATGCCTGCAGCAGTCTGCTTCTGAAATACACTTGATTTTTTCATCAATGCAGGCTGTGGTTTTCCATGGGCGTTCCTTTCGTGGAACGTTTATGTGAGTTTCGAAAATGCTAATAGCGTCAAAACGCATTTTTTTGCAACATTTCATTTGATCAGCAATATTCTGGTACGAAAGTCCTAACGCTTGTAGCTCAATAATAGCTCTTTGTATAGTTGGAGTACAGCTCTTGGCTTTACCCATTTTTTCTGTCAAAAGAATTTGAATTATTTGGCCTCAAAACACTCTTGGATGTGTTACTTTCCGATTTATTTAAAAAAAAAAAACGATAATTTGTACAAACTTTAATGATTTTATGACTGACCACTGAATTTGTTTCTAACACCGCGTTACAAAAACGGGGTCTTGTTCTGTCCTATGATCCAAATATACCTTTTCGGAAAAGGAAAAAAAATAAAAATACACGTGTATCGTCATTTCTTATGTACTTGTCAGAATTTTTTGTTTAATGATTGCTCCATATATTTGCTGGAAGAAGTAGTTATTGAAATGGTACGCTGGTTCCAAAATTGGTGTCGTTTTATTTTTGTACCGAATTCGGTTTGTTAAATAACGATTTTTTTTTTGAGTAATTTTGATAACTAGTATCGCCTGTGGTCGAAGTTCGACCATATTAAAATCGATTTGTCTTTTGGTTTTTAAAATTTTTATTGAAAAACGTTTATCAAAGTTCGATTTGTTTTTTGTTTCTTAAATTTTTATTGAAAAACGTTTATCAAAGTTAAAAAACATTACATTGATAAATACTTTTGGCTAATACATATTCACAACTCATTTTACGTACTCTGTGCTCGCTGTTATCAGAATCAGAATGTAAAACAAATTTTCATGTATCCTATTGTTTATGTTTGATTCTAATATTGTTTCGATCTTCATTTCCCGTTTCTTAAGTTTTCACGGAATTCTCGCGTCACACTTGTTTTTTTAAAAACTGAGCGGCAGACGTTATTTATTTTTTTTTTCCTTTACTAAAATACTAGTAGAGCAATTTTAGTGAAGTGGACACATTTTAAGAAAAAGAATAATATATTTTAAAATCTTAATTGATTTAAGGTCATTTGGTGCAAAAAAAATTATTATTTCAGTACAAACTTTTGGTTCTAGAAAATCCTTGAAGGAAATGAAAATATCAAAGTTTTGGCTTTGAATATATTTTCAGACCATATAAAGTCCATTTACTCCAAAAATCATAAAAATTTCTCAGTGGCTTAGCGTCAGGTCTGCTAGGGATAAAGGACGAACAAACAAACAAACAAACAAACAAACAAACAAACAAACAAACAAACAAACAAACAAACAAACAAACAAACAAACAAACAAACAAACAAACAAACAAACAAACAAACAAACAAACAAACAAACAAACAAACAAACAAACAAACAAACAAACAAACAAACAAACAAACAAACAAACAATAAGTGTTATCGTTTAACAGCCGTTGAAAGTAGTCATGGCATCTTTTTTTAAATAGCACTAACATACCAAATTAATACCAAATAATACGACTAAAACAGTATGAAATATGGCATTTCTTTTCATTTGTGGATGTCGTGTCTTGAGTAAGGGTTTCGTTAAAGTAAAGATTTTCCTCTACACAAAATTACTAAACGCGCCTGAAGAAGTTTTCACTTCAAAAACTCAATTATTAACTCTACAGGTATAAAAGAAATAATTGGTTACGTCATCTGTGTATTTACCCCTGGGTTCATTGAATGAAATTACTTCATTCTGTTCATGGGAAAATAAACAGGTAGGGGTGACTCGGAGAGGAATGAAGCATGGCAGAATTAACCAGGTAGTGTTGACAACTGCTTATTTTCTCTTCAAAAGGAAAACGTAGCCTGTCAAAAACAGCTGTTAGTAAACGAAAGCGAAAAAAAGCAAGCGTCGAAAACTAAAGTCATAAAAGTCAAATAAGAACAGGAAGGATTTTGAGTTATTGTATTTTGGTATTTCGTAGTTTTTTTTTCACAAAATACCATAGGAATTACCATATCCCACAATCGTTGAAAAATAAAATAAGTACTATTTATCGTGCTTTTATGGCAACAGTGCCTCACAGTCAAGCCCCTTATTGCGATGCAGTTTATTTATGAAAAGGGCACAAATTTGAATATAGTCAAAAAACTAAAACAAGAGAGGATTTGTTGGCTGAAAATTATGTGTGAAGCTACTTAGAAGAAATATCTCCTTCTACACGGTGGATAGCAGTTCGTATATTGACTGCTCCGTGCACTTCAGCTGCCACTACACACTCATTCAGTACTCAAGGTTTCATCCACTCAAAAAACCAAATAAATTTACTGCAGATATCGCCGAAAAAGTATGTTTTATAGCACATAATTCGAATGTTTTCAATAAAGATATCTGAGAAAAGGATACTTCCCTAAAAGTTTTCCCACCTGAGAATGAAATCACCAATTCTGCTAATTCATTTGGAGTACCACCTTCTACTTCCACTGGTATCACACATTCTACACCTCATTCTTCTTAAAATTATTTTTGGAGAGAACCTAACAAAGCAATATTCAGCGTGATTCAGATTTGAGCAGTGATTCAATTTTGATATTTTCCTTTCTATAATGTTATGTAATCTCTTAAGTTGTTATTTTTCAAATTTTCTATGAGCAATTTTATTTTCAGTTATAAGTTTTATTATAAAACTTATTAGTTTTTGCTGCACAATGTGTTTGTTCGCCAATTATTTACAACATAGTTTATACCCACCTTTTTGGTAAATACACAAGTATTTACCTATATTTACCGAATTTACCCCTTTTACCGGGTGTTTACCAATTGGGTATTTACCCTTTTCCCATCTCTAATAATATGATATGTAAAGAGTTAGAATTTGGGGACAAGTGTTCGATACCCAGCTCGGACAAAAATAAAGAAATGATTTTGTGCTTTTAGTTTTTGCGCGGTTTCTTAGTTTCAGCTCGGAACAAAAAAAAAAAAAGGTTTTTCTTTGTTTTTTTAAATGTAGTTTCTTTTTCTGTTTATTGTGAAGAGCCTGAAGGGCTTTATTTTGTTGTGAACGCGTTCAGTTAATTCACATTATCAAGTGCAAACTGTTGCGATGCAAATTGTCGCTTAGAATGATCCTAAAAATATGCAGTGTTTTGTTCTTCCTAGCTTAACTGCTTTACCGACACAAATCGTCGGCACTATGAAAAGTGCTTGTGTAATATTTTAACTAATATCAGACGACTTCTTTGCTGCGTCACCATGCGATGTACCCAAAATTCCACCACAAGCACAATCAAAGCGAAAAGCAGCATAAATCCCATGAAAGCAAAGCTGCCGCCAACCTCGGCAAGATTCAAACTGCTGACTGCCGCCTCACGCACTTTATGCGTTTCCTGTTCTATCTGCCGCTTATTGTCCAAGTCGCGTGACCATTTCTGCATATGACCCGATTCGATGACATGCTGTATAACCGGATTGATCATGTGTAACAAATGAAATTTTTTCGGCAGCAACATGGTAACGAGGTACGCATACAGATTCTCATCACGATCGAAGCAGTAGAGAAGATCGCGCGGAATACGTGGATTGTAGTAGGTATGCAGACGGGAAACGGCAACAGCAACGCGATTGTCGGTAGCAGCATGGATCAGACACTCTTCGATGTTGTAGCACATTTGGAATCTTTCGCGTATATATTCGAAAATCTGTGATGCAAAATGATAGGAATTAAATGGAAATTTCATAGAAGATGTATCGTATGACAGCGTGTAACCGCTTTAAGATCATACCTCACCGTCTTTGTTCATATGTCGCACATTCTCCACACTACCCATGATGGCCATGCGATGATGATAGATTTCCGTGATGTGACTGATCTGAAACATGCTGTTTGGGTTGGTCAGAGTGCTGATTAGAAACGACTGATAAATGTTGCTGAACATTAGCGACATGAAGAAGGCGCTGCCTAATGTTATCTTCAGAGCGGAAGGTATACATTTCAGATGCATCGATTGAGTCGTGATGATTACGCCAAACAGTCGTAGGACAATGTTGAAGTATCCTTGCAGTTGTGCTAGCTGTATTTTTAAGGCTCGCTGTGTAAAAAATACGGTCAAGGATAAGAGCAGAACACACGCTTGCGTAAGCAGCCACGTATCAATACGAAAGGTGGCCAGGAAGTTGAATAAATTGTGTTGGCGCTTAGCCTTGGCCACGCACCACGTTAGATCGTCCTGGTAATAGGGGATAGTGCTAGAAACAAACTGACTAATACTGGGATCCTCATCGATTCCGCCAACGACCATTTCGATGTCACTAAAAAAGTTAAAGTAATATTTTAAAAATTATGCTTTACACTTAAAACGTATATTTCTCATTTAATGTGTTTTGTTATTGTTATGTTATATTTGTTAAATTATACACGGAGAGAAATTATATTCTTATATAAAGCAAATATTTTGCTTGATTTAAGAAAATTTGAAATAAAGCCTTGTTTGCTCAAATTAAGCATTAAAAACTGAAATTAAGAAAAAATTTTAAAATGAGCATTTATTTCCAAAATTTAGTAAAATAAATTATTGATAAAAACAAGAATAAAATACTTGATTCTAGAACCTTGAGCAAGATTTGAATCGAGAATATATTTTCTTAACCAAGCAAATGCGGAGTATTAATATTTTCAGGGGGTTTTTAAAAATATGTATGTACGTTATGCATATATTTTCTATGCATATACATGCATAGTTTATTTATTCAATAAGTAATCAGTAAATCAATTTAACTAGGGCAATTCACAATCTAGTGCATTTGAGATTGGAAAATTGTGCAATTGTAAAAATTTGCCACCAATAAACGTAAACGGTCTTTTTCGGTTTAATTTGCAATCCTTGTTGCAAAACATAAAATTCACAGCTGATCGATGGAAAGCAAAATAATTTTATTGGAAATTGTGCTTTATTTGCAATAGCGTAGTAAATGCATCCCCGTATATTTTGTTAGTGTAGAGTGTAGAGAAATATACTCTACCATCTTGCAAACGCTATGATGCAAGACCATTTGCACAGGATTGCTATCGCAAATTGTGCCGATATTTCTGGCAACCGTCGGGCTCTTCAAGGTTCTACCTTTTCTCATCATTTAATATGACATTCCTAAATTTTTTCTCACAAAATTTGTATTTTTCGGTAATGCTAGACTGGCCGCAATGTGTCATGATAGAAACCTGGGTTGAGAGCTAGTATTCGACCACAATTTACAGAAGCAGTTTAACTATTACATTCGATGGGCGTTTGGAAACGGGGGCGTGGCAGCAACATACTGGGTTTCAGGTAGTGTTAAATAACTTGATTTTTTTGCTTAGAAACCTTTTCAAAGTTTTAGTTTATTTACAAGATACCTGAAAAATCTTTAAATGTAAGATATTTATAAAATTATTTTATAAAGTTAATGAAAAAAATAATTAAATAAAATATTTCTAAAATATTACAAGTTCTTATTAAATTTCAAAACACAATGCAGCTAGCTATTTTCAGAACTTTATTTACTATTTTCAGATACAATATACAAAATCATCTTATATATCAAGCACAACTTTCTAATATTCATACAATTAATTACTTGGATCAAGCAAATTCTTCTCTTAATAAGGGAAAGAAAAATCAAAGCTACCAATATGGATTTAATTGTTTGTCTGCATGAAGCAATTTCTTGATCAAGCATATTCTCTTCTTAGTAATAAAATACATTTTCTAATATCAAGTAAAAAATTCTAATATTAAGTAAATTGTGTTTCTGAATGAAACAAATTGTTATCAACTCAAGAAAAAGAAATTTCTCAATTCAATTCAAGAAAACTAAATTTCTCAAATCAAGCAAATTATTCTTATTTTCAGCAAATTGTTTACTTGAATTAAGCAAACTTTTCTCATTTCAAGCAAATATTTATGTGGAATCTAAAAAAAAAGATTTGTTAATTTTTCTTAATATCAGATAGCTTGATTCAAGCATAGAAAGCTTGATTTTTTCTGACCGTGTACGTTTTACTTTGTACTTTTTACTTTGTGCTTAATGGTTAATACTTAATACTTTATACTTACTACTTTACTATTTATACTTAATACTTTATATTTTATACTTATTAATTTTATGATTTATTAAATTATTACATGAATTTAATTGCGAGCTTTAGATCAAGTAAGTTTTTAAAAAAACAACAACAACAACAACTCTGTACAGAGTCAATCACTTAGCTGACTAGACAGTCTGTTTCGGAAATCGCTTCGCATAATCACTCGTAGTCTTCGAGTGATTATGCTGTGATCAACTCACTGTTTAAAGTCGCATATGATTTCACACATTAGGAATTCATTAATTGAATTATAAAGATCAAATTGAACGTTCAAATTGGCTACTTAATCATATGACATTCTTAAAGCAGTAGGCTATTTATAGATTACCGCCATCAACTCTACCAAGGTTGCCATCTGTTCTAGTTGCTTCTTATTTATTTCAATATTAATTGGTGTTCGACAGTTTGTCGAAATGCACCATAGGAATGAAACGAGTTTTTTTGCTTCGCTAGAAGCTAGTTTAAACTGAAAGATGGCTACTTTTACTACCGAATGTCACAGCAGACTGTCTAGCCAGCTAAGTGATTGGCCGCATTCAGAGCAGACAACAGTTGGCAACTGTTGTGTAAAAATTCACTGAATGGTACAAATTTGGTAGCGCTAACTAAAACTGATAAAGTAGCGAACGCCTTTTAATCGAGCGAACAAATTCTGTGCTACATGAACACAACTGTTTGCTTAACTGTCAGATGCTGTTACTGACGCTGTTAAATTAATAAACGCAAAAAGAACGCAGCAAATTTAAGTGAGAAACCTTTGCAATTGAATTAAATTTACATTAAAATTAAATTGAATCTAACTTCTGACGTGTCGAGTAGAAACACATTCAGAGAAAAACATCGTGAACTAAGGTAGCGCTACCATTACAGTTCACAACAGTTGTCTGCGCTGAATACGGCCATTGACTCTATACAGAGTTGTTGTTGTTGTTGCCTTATCAAAACCTTACTTGATCTAAAGCTCACAATTAAATTAATGTTATATTTTATACTTTATATCAGCCCAATGTGCACAAAAACGGATATGGATCCGTTTAGAATCCGATTCGAGTCCGTCAGCGTAGAATTCACACTTTTGTATTTTGACTGACCCGATTCGAACCAGCTACAAATCCGTCAAAACAATGGTCAGAACACGTTAACTTGAAACGTAGTTTTCAAGTTGTTATGAGGATTTTTATTTGTTTTTATTTTATTTTTAATGAATAAGGGATGCAAAATACAATTCTTTACTTATTCTTAATTTAAATAACTTCCTTACATCATTCTCTCTCAAACCGAATAGAACTACTTGTCTGAATTTTTAAATAATTACGATGATTTAAAAAGTTACATGTTACTATAGCATACCCGTACACAAGATATTTTCTAATATTTTACTTAGGCCGTGGTTATGCTAGCCAAACATGTTCGGTGTTCATTTTTGTTAATTTGTTCTCTTCGCTGAAATGTTTGTTTGGTGGTTATGCTATGATTGGTGGCACAGTTGCATTATATGTAATAGTATGTCAAAACACAAAAAAGCACAACCCTAATTTGCATTTTTGTACTTAAATTAACAAATTAAAATATACGAACTGATATTACTTACTCTGAATTTTTATTATAATATCTTAAACAAAATGGTTTGCATATATCTGACATGCTAGCTAGCTGTTTATGTTAAGGGTTACTTGAAGACACAATCAACTTCACTTTTTAATACTTTTACCTACTTTTTTGATGCTATTATACAAAATGACTACAGCCAACACTGGAAAGTTCGGCATGTTTGGCGTTTCAATCAGCAATCAAAATGTTCGGTCCGAGAGCGAGAAAATGAATATGAGAAAAAGTTCATTTCTTCATTTTATACATGAAACAATAACAACAAAAAATGTTCGGCAATCATGTTTGGCTAGCATAACCACGGCATTAGGTGCATTTCAAAGAAAACACCCAAACGAGCGAGTATCGACAGTGGAGGACGTGGAAAAAAGTTCTTTCACTTTGCACATGATCGCATAGCCAAGAAAACAAAAACTCATGAATTAAAATATCATAAAAATGAATTTTAATTTCGTTATTTATTCAGAATGTAATAGAGAAGAATGTAAGAACTGAAATAAAAAAAAAGTATAGCAGTGAGGGGACTGCCGACCGAAGCGAAAACCTACATATAAAATATTAGTATTCCCTGGAAGACGTTGTCCTGCCACGACCGCCTCAATGCTATATAAGAATTTTCATGCTAGTATAGGGTTTCGGACTATCACACATGTAGGATGGATTTGAAAGGTCGGATGGATTTGAAAGGTCGGATAGACATGTAGGAATGTGCGGAAGCTCATACTGCAGCTCATACTACATGTAGGATGAAAATCAAAAAGTTCTAAAAGTTTCGCCATGATCTTGTTCTTCTCTGTGCGTCATTGTTTGTAATTGTTGTTGGCGCACTTAGCTGGAAATTTTTTGTAGACGTTGTGAATTCTAATTCTGTAGCTACAGTCGGCATATGAAATTAGAATTATTTTTTTTAAGAGCTTATAGCAATTTATTAAATTTTTTATATATTACTGAAACTATTTCTTTTAAGCAAAAGTATTACCATATCAAAAACACATATAATTTAAGTAATTTATTTAAATTATTTCATTATTGAATTAATATAAAAAATTGAAGCTTATTTATATCTATTTATATCATGACACTAACACAATATACATGTTCACCATTTCTTTATTGCGTTGTGTATTAAAAATAGAATATTATAAAATTAAGAAATACCTATAGCATATAAATTATATATAATTCATATAAGAAATTGATGCTAAACAGTTTAAAAAACAGAATGCATAGGATAAGCAGACTTTAGTTATCCAATTACTACTGAAAATATTAATTATTTTGCAGGCTTATTACGTAATTGTTATTATATAAATATACATAAATACTCTTTAAATTTCCTCAATGAGGTTAATTGTTCATGCATATGAATTATATATATGTATATATGTATTAGGGCGGGTCGAATTCTGGCTCAGCGAAATTCGTAAAATACATGTAATTTCAAGACTTTTTCTCCACTACAGCATATACAAATTCTGAAAAAAAGCTGTGCGGACTTTCGTAAATAGATTCATACACATACATTCATACATTCATATTTTATAATTGAGAACAAAATCTATTTACGAAAGTCCGCACAGCTTTTTTTCAGAATTTGTATATGCTGTAGTGGAGAAAAAGTCTTGAAATTACATGTATTTTACGAATTTCGCTGAGCCAGACATCCAAAAAATTCGTCCATACAAATTGACCCGCCCTAATATGTATATATATGTATGTATATATTTCCGATACGGTAACACTTTTACTAAAAACAAATAGACTTACCAATATTATATATACTCTTTAATTCATATGCTGACTGTAGCTACAAATCAACATCTACAAAAACTTAAATCTTACTGAACAACAATAACTACTTAGCAAATTTACAACAACAACGCAAAGATCCCAAAGAATGACAAGATCCCAGCGGTTGCGCAGCTTTAGAGGGGATGAACCGAATTGGCGGCGTAAAATACACAGTACTTTGCATGCTATATTTTCTGTTTGCAAGATCTCAAGTGGACGGAGGTATTAAAAGAGACTTCAAAACTAACTGCTGAAATAAAATAAAATTTCAATTTTTCATATTTGTATTTTGTTTGACTGTCGTGAAGTCTCTTTTAATGCCTCCACTTTAGATCTTGTTAGCAGGCAAACAGAAAAAATAGCAAGCAAAGTGCTATTTATTTTTCGCCACCAATTCGGTTCATCTCCTCTTACGCTGCGCAATCGCTGTGATCATGTCATTCTCTCTGCGTTTTTGTTGTAGATTTGCTTGGTAATTGTTGTTGTGCAGTTAGCTTTAATTTTTTTGTAGATGTTATTTGGTAGCTACAGTCGGCATATGACAATCGAAGTATTTTTATAACGCTTTATATATATGTGCATAAAAGCACTTACACAAAAAACCTGCAAAATAAATTTATATTTACAGTTGTAATAGAATTACTACAGTCTGCTTATCATAAGCGTTCTATTTCTTACCGCCTAATGTTGTAAATCGAAAACGCAAACAAACGACAAGTAAGACACGAGAAGCAACCCCTTTTTTTATACAAAATTATATTGCTTCTCGTGTTTTGCTTGTCGTTGGTTTGCGTTTTCAATTTACAACACTAGGCGGTTAAACTATCTACGTACATTTATTATATTAAATTATATATTATTTATATACTGTATCTATTTCTTATATATTCTTATTTAAATACACAAAACAAACTATATATAGCGTGCATGTATATTGTGTTATTATATAAAAAGATATAAAAAAAATTTAAATTTTTAAATTAATTCAACAATAAAATAATTTAAAAAAATGATATGAATTATATGTGTATATTTTTGATATGGTTAAAAGAAATAGTTTCAGCCATTTATACAAAATTTCAAAAATTGATTTAAGCTCTTGTCTAAAATAAATCAGTTGTCATATGCCGACTGTAGCTAAAAAAGTCTAAAAAAAATTCCAGCTAACTGTACAACAACAATTACATTTCAAATATACATCAACAACGCAGTGAGAATGGAAAGGTTCACAGCGGTTGCGCAACGTTAGACGGGATGAACGAATCGGCGTCAGAAAATAAATCGCATTTTGCTTGTTATGCTTTATGTTTGCCTGGTAGCAAAATCTCAAGTGGTGGAATGGCAAAATTAGACAAGGTACTGTTAAAGCGGAAAGCCGGTGACCGAAACTGTCAAAACGAAGTTGACATTTCATACAAAATCTGCAACCAATGAGAATGCAATATGAAAGCAAAAATTGGCCAAAATACCAAAATGGCTGAGTTTGACAGTTATGGTCACTAAGAAAGGTCACACTAACACTACCTTGTCTAGTTGTACTATGAGTGGTGGCATCAAAAGGGACTTCACGGCCAGTCAAACAAAAACCAAATATCAAAAATTTTAAATTTATTTTATTTTAACCTACAGCAGCTCTTCATATACATTGAAAAAGCTATATCATTCAATGTTTCGCAGCGGAGCAAAGGGAGCGAAAAAAACGATGCGTCAGCAGAGGAACTTATTGATGGTTGCTTGCTACATTTGCTGAGCGCCTTGTATTCAAGATCCAAGAGCGTCATTTAAAAACCTACTCTCTGTCTATATTGATGACGAGAGTTACTCGCAAAAGGACGATGAGGATGACGCAAACCAAAGATTTACCCTCTACCAAAATCGTTCAACGAGTCTAAAGAAGTTTTCACTTCAAAAAAATAACGAAAGTGCTTGAGTTTGTGTGTGCGTGGGCCAACGATATCCCGGTGCATCACCAAGTGCAGCAAAGTTAAATTGGCTTTCTTTGCTGATGAACGTCCTCCAAGTACCACCACCAGCAGCACAAGCAAGTGCAGCGCAAATTTCTTGCTAGCCAACATGTGCCCACAAGTGCCACCAGCAATAGCACAAACAAATGAAGCGCAAATTCTCCGTTTTCAATTTATTTAATTCACGCCGCAGTATAATGGCAGAAATTTGCCTCTGTGCTTGAGACATGCTGAAATGGTGCTTCTGAAATATTGGAGAGTTGACTAGTCAATTGAATTGTGCTGCTCGTGGCGACTCTCGGAGAACGTTGGCAAGCAAAAGAATCAGGAAATTTGCGCTGCACTTGCTTGTGCTGCTGGTGATGGCACTTGGAGGATGTTGGCTAGCAACAAATTTTGCACTGCACTTGCTGGTGGTGGCACTTGGAGGACGTTCACCAGCAAAGAAAGGCAATGTAACTTTGCTGCACTTGCTGATGCACCTGGAGATCGTTGGCCCACACACACGCACACAAACTCAAGCACTTTCGTTATTTTTTTTATTATTTTGTTCTTTTTTTAGTACAATATTACAAGTTCTTTTGTTCCTACAATATTACAAGTTTACGAAATAGTTTGCAAGTACAAGCACTCGAATTAAATATGTCGCAAATTGAATAAAATGCAAATTAAATAAGATATTTGCGCTAAAACACGACCGAAATGTGAAACGTCAAAATTTGCAACTGTCAAAATTTCATCGTCCATTTGACACAGCAAAAAAGACAAATTTATTTCAACACACACAAATTTTATTCAACCTGATATTTTCTATCCTACCACGACTGAAAAGTTTCCTTTTGACACTTACCCTTTACACGGAGGCTACACGAGACAATACTGTTAAGACAGTCGCAACACATTCACAAATTTTTACCCACACACACTAACTTTTGCTACTGTCTGCTCTACTGCTTAAGTTTTTTGTAGACAGTTGGCGGGACAGTAGATAGGAGAGTAGAATGATATTTAGCATATCAAGTGACAGAATACGTAAAAATTTAATAGAATTAATGGAAAATTTGCAATACTTTGGCGTACTCGTAGTTTTAACAAAAATTTTCTTCATAAAATAGAAATTTTTTACTATTTTGTCTACTGTCTTGCCAACTGTCTTACCAACTGTCTGTACTCTTTTTCACAGACGCAAAGTTTGACAATTAAAACGTATTTTTCACTGTCTTCACAGTACTGTCTCGTGTAACCCCCGTGTTAGGAAAAAATTTATTAATAAAACAATCATAGTTTACAACTCCGAAAATAAAATGCTAGAGTGGTGAAAATAAAAAGCCACTTACAAATACAACAAGTGTGAAAATTGTTAAACTTTGTTGATGATATATAATAAAATAAGAGCATGCATGTAATTATTTGAATGTTCAACATATTCCTTTATCACAACTTAAAGATTAAAACGTTAAAACACTCAATCCATATATTATTTTTTCTTGTTTGCAAACGAAGTTCCAGCAGAAAAAAACAGAAAAAGAAGAAGATCGTTCCATTTTTAAATCTCACCATGCATAGCAGCTGTTTAAGTAAAAGCAAATTTTTCAAAAATGTTGACAAATACAACAACTGAAGAAATTGCCAAACTTTAAAAGCATATATAGACCAATATAAAGCGAATTAATAATAAGTTTTGGTTGCAAACATCTTATTGCAACCTAACTTAAGTATTTATATACTAACAAACAGATAATAAGCATTAATTTCAGGAGTTGCCAAGTGATTTCTTTGTGAGCTTGCGGCCGAGGTTATGTTTTCTAATTTTCCTATCTTGTTATCTTTGCTGTCTGCATTGATGGCGAGAGTTCCTCGGAAAAATACGATGACGCAAAGCAAAGATTTAGCCTCTACCAATATCGTTCAACGCGCCTAAAGAAGTTTTCACTTAAAAAAGATAAAAATCAAATATTTTTAATCTAGCATAAACCTTAAACGAGTCCGTTGCGAATTCGCATTATTGAAAAAGAAGAGTCCGCAACGGATTTGTATGTGAAGCCCGTGCCGAGTCTGAGACGAATCCGAAAAAGTGGAAAGAGCGATTTGTATTTTGGAGAGGAATTTCATACGAAAAAGGATCAGTTCCGGATAAGAAACGCAGTTCGTTTCGGATAAAATATACAAAAAAGTAAGTCCGTCTCGAATTTGAAAAGGATCCGTATGGCACACTGGGAAGGTACGAAAAGGTACGCTTGTATGCGTGCGCATGCATATCATTTAAAAGGTTCCTGCAGTTAATGGCATTAGTACAAAACTAGTGATTTCACTAGCTCCTTGGTAGCCAGTACTAGTTCCACTTTAATCTACCTTCTTTTTATTCAACTGGCGAATTTTACACGAGCATGTCATAGGAAGGGGTCAATTGCTACCTTTTACGCAACCATTCCCTAGTTGCTTCACTAGTCATGAAGTGCAAGCTTTTTCGCTAGTTGATATTGAAACAACAAAAAAAAAAAACAATTCACTCTGACTGATATTCTTTATTGAATATATTTATACCTTTTCATAACGATATTTTATTTATGTTGTTTAACGAAACTTAAAATCTTTATGTGTCATGTTTTTATGAAAAAATTTTATGAGTCAGTCAAGACGTTAACAAAATAAACAAGAAACAATCGAGATGGAAGTTGATTGAACTGACCCTATCATGCATTACCTTGGGTCTAAAAAGTAGCTAGTGCTATTGAAGTAGCTACCGTGAATGGGCTAATTGATACTTTCGATACTGGCGGGATCTCACTTCCAATTCCAGTTGTATGGCCAATTTATTCCACTTGGACTATCTAAAGAATTATTAGTTGGGATATAAAATTTTTTTTTTGGTTTGACAACTTCTTGGACATAAATCTGTGGTTTTTTAACAAATAGGTTCCTCTTGAATTATCTACTGAACTAGTTGAGTCATTGTAACTTTTTTTAAATTTTTGGATAAAAAACAACGATTTTTTTTACTTATAGATTCCATTGGGGCTATTTTAAGTTTTTTAGTCGTTAAAAATATTTTGATATTTGTAAACTTCTAGGATAAAAAAGGATCGATATGGAATGTATGTTAGTACTGACCAATTTGTGCACAAAATTCAACAAACTAGATGGTATTACTACATAATCTCAAATATGACGAAAAATAATGTTTTTTGCACTTTAGGTTAGGATATCAACGCACCTTAATATTTCGGAAAAGTTTATTCAAGTTTCTGCTTTCTAAAAAAAAGTTAAATTTTGTTCTTCTGTGTAACCTAAGGTTTGTTTTGACCTATTTGTCAAAACACCTACCTACGACAAAGATGGGCAAAGAAGTAACAATAACCCAACTAGTTTCACAGATAATCTAAGTTCAACCTGTTTGTCACAAAATCTGAAAGCAGAACCAACGAGTTTTATGCCGACTCACAACGGCTCATGTTGTCAAGAAGCTTTACATGGCAGTTTTTACTCTCCGAGATTTGTCATTGTCTGCAGAGAGGTGACGGCAGAACAGAAATTTTAATGCAATTTCAAAAACATTTTGTTTGAGCTAGGAATTGAAACCGGGCTGCCGCGGTTCCTTAGCTTACGAGCCACGCACTGCACCTAGTAGACATCGGCCGTCAGTACTAATATATACCTTATACCTGATACTTTATAATTAATTATACTTACAAAAAAGTAATCTAGGACCTACCCATCAATAAGTTGCTGAAACAATTGGTACAGGTTGTTATTTTCCACTTGTATATCGATATTGATGTGTAAGCGCTCAGCTATAGTCTGAACCATTTTGTACTCTATGCCACTAAGCTTGAGTTCACCTTCTATTTGACTTGTATCAGGTTCGAAATCCTCACTATTACCAGCGCCATTACCATAAGATTCACCTGCTCTTGGACTATCTTCGTCACCTTCTCCATTCCCATCAAATTCGCTATTTCCAAAAATTGCCGTATCTCCAAATACATCAACACCACTAGCCACATCCCCAGCTTCCCCAAACATATCGCCAGCAGGTTCATTTTCAAATTCATCGCCTGTATCATCACCGTTACTACTACCCGCCGCTGTAGTGTCGCCATCATTCTTCTTCTCCTTGGCTTTTTCGAGTGAAAAGATGTATGGCTCCCAGGATCTAAAGGCAGCGACCAATGTACAACCACTTAAGTCTCGGGGAAATTTATCGAGAAATAATGCACGCAATTGCTCTTCCATATATATTGTTCCCTGTGATGCCACATCGTCATTCTTTGAGTCATGTCCTGTATCAGTTTCTTCGTTGTCTATATCATTTTCTACTTGACGTTTCCTGCGAGCTGTCTTGCGTGTATTTTGTGCATATTTTTTTGTAAACGGTGATTTGGAGATATTTCTAAATCTTTTAGAAGCTATTATTGTTTTATCTCGTAATTTTTTCATTCTGCTATGATTGCTGTTTGCATTCTTTTTTCCTATAGAGTTTTTATCGGCGTGGTCTTTATCAAAGTTTTTTGAAGTTGATGGCTTGTTAAAATTTTTCTGCACTTTTTCATATTCCATAGCAGTATAGTTCTTGTTCCAATAACCAGTTTCCATGTACACTTCTTTAGAATAAGTTTCTGTATTTATTCCCATATTTGCATCATATTCTGCCACTGCGAATGTCTGCACTTTTTCTTTTCCATCTATATTCTTCGACTTTGTATTCTCACCAACAAACACTTTTTCTTCCCTTTCTCTTTTTAAGACTTTTTTCTTTTCAACCAGTTCCTTTTCTTCTGCTTTGTAATCTGCCTTAATGTTTTTCGTGGGCATTACCTGCTCTTCCATATTCATATCCACCAGCGTTTGATTTATTAAATTTTGATCTCCTTCTTCTCTTTTTACTGAGTCTTCATTATTAATGTCTTTGTTTTCTCTTTTCTCCTCTTCTTTTTCACCCTGGCCTGTTTCTTTTTTCACTTTTCTTCCTTCGTCCGGCTCTATATTTTCAAAAAAATCATTTCCCAAGTACTCTTCATTCTTGTTTCCTGTTATCTCATCGTCTAAATATTCATCATTTACTTTTTCTTTCAAAACTGTCTCCTCTGGTACTTCTTTACTTCTGAATTCATTCTCCATTTCTTCCCTTAAACCATTTTCCTCAATACTAACAACTACTTTATCTTTTTCCTTATCCTCTATTTCATCTTCGTCCAGTTCATCCTCTTCTATTGTTTCTTCTTCTTCCGCATCAAAGTCTTTCATAATTTGCGCCTCATCAATATTTTCCTCTACTGAAATCGTTTCTCTGTATTCTGCAAACCAATCCTGTGGTGTTGCATCTTCTTTCCTTTCCTTTTCTTCAATATTTTCTTTATCAAAATTGTCATCTTGCATAATCAAGCCCCTTTCTGCCTCTCTGATAGCTCCGTCCACCTTTTTTTCTCCAATATTTTTCTCACGTATTTTCTCTTCTCCTATTGTTGTTTCCACTTCCTCCGTTTCCCAAATCTCTTTAACATACTCATCTCCTACTTTTTCTTCCCATTTTTCCTGTTCTACAACATCCGCCATCTCTTCGCCCTTTTCAAGTTCCTCCTCGGCAACATCCCCATTCTCATTTCCAGTTTCTTCTTCTCCTTCTGCAATCTCTTTTTCTCCTTTCACTCCAAGAAACCTCTCCCCAACTTCATCATTCTCAGAATATATTTGCTCCTTATCTCCTTTCTCATTAAGCCTGTGTTCCTCTTCAACTTTATTCTCTCTCTCCTCTTTTATTACATTATTTCCTTCATTCCCATCACCATTATTCTCTTCATCATACGCATATTCTTCCTCCTCATCATCATTATGTTCTTGTTCGGCTTCCTGATAGTCGCATAAATCCAAGGTTTCAATCGCAATCACCCGATTACCACAATTATTATCCGGATGATATGGAAACACCGTCTTACCATAGAAAAAGCCATTCTCATCATTCTGTCCAATAACATTTATGTTGTAAATTTTCTTATTTAGAAAGTTCAACAGAATTTCAATCATAAGTTCCGTCATTTCATCATCGGTTTCTTCCACCGAAGCTAAATATACCACAAACTGTGCCATCGGATTCCAGTTGATTGTCGACTTCCAATCTTCAAATATGTCATCCAAATCATCATTTTCCAAATTCTCTACTATTACAAAATAACACTGAGGTTTCTCATGCAGTTTCGGTGTAGCTGAGGTAGACGGCTTCTCTTTACGTGCATCATTTATAACCACGGTCCAAGGATATGTTCTATCCGTATGAATGGCACGCAATAAACTCTGTTGTACATTAATGGAAGCAGACGTTAGGCTCATTGATAAAACCGAACCAGACAAAGGTTCTCCGGAGCGAAAATATTTACTCAGCAAAGCCACGGTGCAGATAACTTGCGAAGGATCATCTTCCGGTACAACCATGATATTTATGCCAAAGCCTTTAACTTGTCTTTCGACCATGATGAAGATAATAGCATGGATAATTAAACAATTTCGAGAGGACATGATGTGTACTAGTTCGAAACAAAACTGAAGGAATATCTATGAAATGTTTGCCTTTATCCTTAGTAGAGCTAGCGTGAATGCCATTTGCCTTAAGAAGAGCTTTTTATCAATGCTACAGAAATATGTTATCAGATGCATAACAAACAAAGCTAAACAAATAAACGAAAATTTTCAAATCCACTGAGACTTTTACTCGTGATTTCGACCTCATAGCTACCCCAACAACAATCAGTTCATACGCCTGAACATTTTTTAATATTGACACTTTCAACTTCTATTTATATTAAGAAAGCATTTTTTTTTGATAAAACAAATGCATGTTTTTTTTTGTCATTTTCAGTGGTCAGTTATCAATCAAATGGGAAAATAACAATAAGTAGACATTTCTAACTTCGGATATCTTGGAAAATTAAAAACAATTGCATTATTAAATGGAGCTATGCAGAAATGTTCTAGAGTTTTATTTAGGTGATATTTCAGGTGATAAGCTTTTGTGTTGTCATAAAAATGACATAGTGAAAACCAAGCAAAAGTTTGTTTTATTCTTGAAGCTTGAAATGTCTTTTCTAAGGCCATGTTTATAGTGGGCGCTTTGGCTGAAGCTGATGCATAAAACAGCTTTGACGAGCTTTTTTTTATTAAAGTAAACGCTTATGCAACGCTTCACAAAATAGCTTCTTGCGGTTATTGGTGTTTATAGTGCGCGCTTTCTGCTTGTGTGAACAAACGAGATATAAGCGCCGAAAACTATTTAGAAAGTAGCTTAATGCTCGGAGTCAGGTTGCACTTTAAACACTTTGGGATTTTCCATATGTTTACACACAAAGAGCAAAACCTCTCAGCTCAGCAAAAAGCGTTCACTTTAACGCTTTAGGAATACAACCATGGTATAAGGATAGAGGTAGCTGCAGCGCTGACTGTGCTCTCTTTCCATACTGCCATGTCTGTCAAATTCAGCTGTGTGGTGAATGGAAACAAAAGAAAAGAAATAAAAAGTTTTGCTTCGTTTTGACATTTCCGGCAGTATGCCGGATCTGGTGCATCTACCTGTATTCTTCTACCATGAATACAACAAACTTTGTTTTATCGAAAACATTGAGATCTTAATATAAATAAAAGTTGAAAGTGTTAATATTCAAAAATGTTCAGGCGTACGAACTGATTGTTGTTGGGGTAGTACTACTGTAACATTCAATACAAAACAAATCTTTGTATGCATCTATACATATTTTGTGGTAGATACTTAGTAGGCTCAAAAGCAAAAATAATTAAAAAAGCTCATTTCCGCTTTCAAAATTTGAAAGCAAGTTCGATAAGAATACGGATTTTTAACTACAGATATTTAAAAAAATACTTATAAAAAATGAATTAGTAACTTTCATTAGATTGCGTTTTAAGTTCCATTTTAACCGGTACTACTTACACGACAGATTTATCTTAGCTTTTTAAAAATATTCTAATGGGCCAAATAAACGACACAAATTATTTGCGCAAAAAGGAGGAGAAAGTTTGTGTATATATCAAAATAATTTTGATTTTTACGCAACCAGTTGCACAAACCGGTCACAGACAGTACAATTTAACTGCACAAATTCCGATTTGTGCAAATAATTTCTGTCGTTTATTCGGCCCATAAGCCACCCCCGATTCGAATTTGCACCCTTTCGATCACAAGACAGCTTTACTACTGAGCCACGTAAACATGTTAACAGGCGCTGTTGCTTTAATGTACTACTAATAGTATTAGTTTATCATCTTTTGTCTTGCATTTAATTACGTGATAGATTAATAACTGCTAAGGACATGTTTGGAAATTTGTATATTGATATATTCTTAACAGTGAATAAGTAGAAGAAGTTATTGTAGTACGTCGTTGCGCGTGCAGACCGCGTATTCGCCACTTGCACATACACACATACGGTCATGATAAAATTTTACAGAAGTGTGGCGGATGTGGCAAGTGGCGGATATGTGGCATTGCACGTGGCATTGCACGCGCAAGTGTGAGTGTATACGCATATAGTACGAATTGGACAAAAAATGTGCGACGGACAGCATTTTCAATGCATTGTTTCGATCAGTTTCGATCAAATATTAAGTGTCAAAAACAAGCTTGAGCTCTTTCTTCCGCAGCCAAAAAGAACAGATAGATAAAATAGTCACGTTGCGGAGATGTAAAAAAGTGGCACGATGCATGTTTTCATCCTTTTCCAGCAATATATATCTGTCTAGCTCACGCGCCACTTGTTTTCAGATTTCAGTGTTTCGGGCTTAAAGCCCGTATGATTCATTGCTTTGTCCAATTTTTATTCACTGACAATGAAACTAGAGCAGTTGAAATAGTGCTAAGCCTTAAATTCAAGAAGTGTGAGTGTATACGCATACAGTACGAATTGGACGAATTAGAAATGTGCAACGGACAGCATTTTCAATGCATTGTTTTTGACGTTTCTCTCAATTCGTTCGTCGTTAAGTTTCGAACAAATTTTAAGTGTCAAAAACAAGCTTGAGCTCTTTCTTTCGCAGCCAAGAAGAACAGAGAGATAAAATAGTAACGTTGCGGAGATGTAAAAAATTGGCACTATGCATGTTTTCATCCTTTTCCAACAATATATATCTGTCTAGCCCACACGCCACTTGTTTTCAGATTTTAAAATTGGACAAAGCAGTGAAGTATCATACGGGCTTAAGCAAGTTTTTTAATATTTTTATTTATTATTTAATAACACAGAGTGACGAAATAGAGGCTTTAAAATGCTTTAGCGTTGCTTATGAGCCTAATACTATTTGTTAATGCGTTCCAGAGGCGTATAGCCATTGGCGTAGCGCAGTGGCGGAAGCAGGGGCGGACTTTTAGGGGCGGATAAAATTAGCATTATATAAAATTGCATACATCTTCTATACTATTATATAAAAATGAAACTTAAAAAAATTTACCATTTAAGTGGCTGCCGCTAAACTCAAGAACCGCTGAACGAATTTATGTGAAATTTTAGTTTAAAAATAAAAATTTTAGTAATATTTTTGTACAAAATATACCGATTTTAACAAAAACTAACATTATAAAAAGCGTCGTAACTTATTGTTTATGACAAACTTATAACGGATCTGGTTCTGTTCACGAAAAGGTACAAGATACCACAGTGGATACCACCGAAATTGAACGATATACGTCTCATACCGAAAACTCACACAAAATATCTAGGAGTCGTCCTGGACAGCAAGCTGTCATGGAAAACCAATGTGGAAGAAAGGGAGAAGAAATCCACCATTGCGCTATACACATCCAAGAAGATGCTAGGCAGTACCTGGGGTCTCTCACCCTTTCTGATGCACTGGATCTATGTAACGGTAGTGCGTCCTATTCTACTTTATGGGATTATTGTGTGGTGGTTGGCTGTGAACAAATCAACATTCCTCAGGCACTTGGAGAAAACTCAGCGGCAGGCAGCGCTATGCATCACGGCGGCACTGAAGTCAACTCCGACTAAAGCGCTTGAAACCATTCTAAGTATGGACCCCCTGGACATACACGCAAAACTAATAGCCGGAAAAACGGCACAACGCCTTACATGCACATTCAAAATTTTGGACATTGTACAATCGGAAAGGATCTACCTAGTAGCACGGACTACATGGTGCCTCGCACGATAGTCAATTCCAAAGCACGAACTCTTCTGGGACCAAATGACTGGTGCAAAGGTATAGAATAAGCACAGCAGGCGGTCAACATATTTACAGACGGCTCCAAAATGCCTACGGGGGTAGGTGCGGCTGTGTATTGCGCAGAGCCTAATATAAGGCAGCCATATAAACTGCCGAACCAGTGCAGTATCTTCCAGGCGGAAATATTTGCCATAGGGAAGGCTGCTGAGATAGCCCTCAGCATGAACACACAGCACTCTTACATCAACATTTTCGTTGACAGTCAAGCGGCGATCAAATCCATGCGCTCCGCTAGCATCAAGTCCAAAAGTGTCTTGGCTGGCAGAGATGCACTAGATGCTACGAAGAGAGTGCGCATCTACTGGGTCCCTAGCCACCAGGGCATTGAGGGAAACGAGATGGCGGATGGTTTAGCAAAGGAAGGCGCCGGGCTGGAATCAGACCTCGCAGAACATGTACTTACTCCGCTACAAGAGTTGTACAGGAACCTCGAAAGAAGAGCCACACTCCAGACAAAAGAACGTTGGCCAATTTACAATGACAAAGTAAGGTCATTTACATAAAAATTTGTATAATATTCTACACATTATAAGTGTGTAATTTTTATCCAGTAACTATATCTTTACATTATTACTTAAAATGAACTAAACTGCCGTATTTTTTGTGTCCTTTATATTTAGGATAATGTTTTAATAAATCGTTTAATCCAAATTTATATATAAAGATACACATATACTTAACAAAACTGGATATAAGAAAAAAAAACTTAAATTCGTTTTGTCATTAAAATGCACCAAAATATACATTAAAGTACTGAAAAATGTCCCCGTACGCCACACGGAATGCGTGATATCGTCATGGTCGTACAGGGTTAAAATCAAATAAAAGACTAGAATAGAAACTTCTTACCGAATAAAATAATTCTGGCCGCCTAAATCGGTCAAATACTCCAATGTGCGCTGCAAAATTATTTTTTTGTAATGTTAAGTATTGTTTGAAATGTCCCAACGATTTTGTATTAATTAACGCATTAATGTTGGCTGCCTAAATCGGTCATATATTCTACGTGCGCTGCTAAACGAATTTTCTCAGAAACGAAACCTAAATAGATCGCTTTTTTGCCTCTGCAAATTCCTATACTGAAAATTTCATTAAAATCGCTTGGGCCGTTTTCGAGAACTCATTTACAAACAAACAAATATTGCTCATTTAAAAGTACAAGAAAGATATAAAAAATTCGATAGCTAGGAGAGTGAAAAGTATGAGCTGGACATATTAATTTTTTCTCAATCAAAATTTCATCTGAACACACCTACATTCAACCTGCCACCCTTCTGGGGTTCCCCATACAAACAACTATGTCACTATAACCATGTCGTACAAATCTATCGGTTTATGAAAATTTTCATGCAAGCAAATCAACAGAACGAGACTTAAAAAATCTTAGCTTCTAAAAAAAAAATGCTGCTTAAAACATGACGAAATTCTTTTGTCGAATTTGCGTAGCAAAACGAACACAACATTTGTTACTTGTTGTGGTTGCGATCGTGACAACAAAATCTAAAAAATGAAATACTTGTTGTTTTCGTATAACACAAAACAATAGTTTTCTTTCTCTCTTAATTTTCTGTTCGCTTTGGTACGCATTTATGTTTGTAGCAAAGATCCAAACCTATGCAGATAGTAATACTGTTTGCTTTCGCAGATTTAGCAGATGTAGAGTTAGTTTTTTCGTACAGTTTATTTTCAACCCCTGATTAAAATACACATACACACACGGCAAGCAACAAACGTATAATTCCTAACTGGTTTTCACGCCACACAATATAAAGGGGCGACACAAAACAAACCAAGTGAGCATTACTTTAAGCGTTATTTTCAGCCTTCCTGTTGACGTATGGAACCGATTACCGACAGCGAGTACCGATTACCGTTCACCGATACCGATTTTCATTCGATAAAACTATCTCTCTCGGCTATCGATATACGACAGTAGTCTTCGACCGTCATCGATGAACACTCACTCCGACTCACACGACACTGCACTGCAATAATTACACTAGTTTACAAAATCCAGAAAAATCTCTGTGACCAAGACTTCTTTATAAAATTCATATACGGTTTGGTCCCTAGATCTAAAATAAAAAATAAAAAAAATTATTTTTGGATAGATTTCTGAGATATCGACCAAAGAATTTGTTTGCTTTTTTCGAAAAAGGTGACTTGTCCTTATTCGTAATAAATTCTGTTTGGACTGACGGATTTGACCAAAATTACATTTTTATAAGAGACAATTAAATTCGCAATAACTTTTTGATACATGTTGATCTCATCTGAAGAATAATTATGGAGATATGAATTATTTCGTTCATACTATTAATAATAATAATTATTTTATTACAATAAAAATTGTAATTTGTAAAGAAACCTATCCATAGATATTTTTTTAAAATTTTTTTTTAGCTTTAGGAAGCATAAGGAATAGGAATTTCACAAAGAAGTCCTGGTCATTTTCGGACTGTAAACTAGTGTTATTATTAGTTTATCATAAGGAAAAGTTATAAATAAAGAACTTAAATTTAATTGGAAAACTGCGCTGTTTTTATTTGTGAAAGTTTGTATTCCTTTCATTTGACCCTCGCACGGCTGAGCTGACCTCAGCCATTAGATAAAACCACCACCATAAAAACCACCACTTCAAAAAATCACACCCGTGTAGCTCTGGTGTTGCTCTGGTGTTTCTCAAATGTACGCAAAAAAATGCATGCATGAACAATACAATATGTTCTTAATTTGGGCAGTGAATATATTTTTCGTGTTAGTTATTTTATTCAAAATGATTTCTGCTAAAGATCAATAAAACATTTTTTTTAATGAATGCTTTTAATGAAGCGCAATGTTTGCTTTGCTGCACATCATAAGTTAACAAAAAAAAATTTTTTTTTCTAGAAAGGCATAATAGAAAATCTCATGGAGAGTATGATTCCTATTGCACTGAAAAGAGAACAAAATTATTCCATACATTAAAAAACGCTCACTTGATAAAATTAGACAGTTGTGTAAAAGTAAGAGACCAAATTACAGTAAGCGTCAAAAAGCTAAGCTATTTAAAAGTTTCACTTGTATTTAATAAGAAATTTTAACGTCGAAAAACTGTGCAACAGAAAGCTTACACAGCTGATTTTTCTCTGTGAAGAAGTTGAAAGCTCTCTAACACTGACGCAAAAAGTCTATGTTGTTGAAAGAGCACCACTGAATTAAATGAACCTTTCTATATGTTGCTCCGAAGAATGATCTTCGACTAATAGGGGTATCATTCCTTTTCATTCCTCAATTTCTCGTACGAATAAATTTGTACTTTCTTCCATTACATTCGTAGTATTTACTAATGGCTTCGTACTATTTAGTATTAGTTGAGTTTAAATCATTTATAACCGAAATCTTTCAGCCTGGTTTGTTGAACAATTACCAAATATAACGAAATGCCGTGAAAGAGTACTACTGAAAGAGTACGTGGCCCGTCAGCTAAAAAACCGTGGTTCAAACCCCAGTTCAGTAAGAATATTTTTTTTTTCGTTATTAGTATATTTAACAAATGTATTCGTACAATATACATTTTTTTTTGTACGAATACGAATAAAATATTTTTGATATGTACCAAACTACGTCCAATCTAAGAATCCTATTCGTGACTGAAAACTACGAATAAAATTCGTAGAATGGACGCAGTTTTTACTAATATTTACACACAAAATTTTTTGAGTGTAAGAATACGTATTGAAAAGTGCCTGTGAACTGGATATATGAGCTGTTCAGAGCACAAGTGGCGTAAATCCATTTTTGGTAGTTTTGAGAAAATTGAACATTTAGAAAAATTCTTATAATATATTCCAAGTATAAAGAACTCAGTTTTGCTTATAAGCTAGGTCAAGAGCATAAATGGAGCTATCCATATCGTACAAAATAAACTAAATAGAACATAAAAATGGTGCAGAATATTGCATATTAGTAAAAAAATTTGGAATTGCGCCACTGAAAATTATTTTAAATGTCTCGTTTGCGCTGTTGAAATCTAATAGGAGATATTTTTCAAAAACTTTTTGATGAGGAATAACAGCATTTTTATATAGAAGTTGGACAAAACTACCCACTAGCGAATATCTTTATTATTAAGGGAGATATGAAATGAATGGACTTACGCCACTTGTCCTCTGAAAATTTTTTAAAATTCCTCCTTTCCGCTGTAAAAATGTAATGGACAATATTTTTAAGAATTTTTTGATGAGGAATGACAGCATTTTTTCATAGAAGTTGGACAAAACTACCCATAAGCGATTATCTTTATTATTAAGGGAGATATAAAATGAATGGACTTACGCCACTTGTCCTCTGAACATTTTTTAAAATTTCTCCTTTCCGCTGTAAAAATGTAATGGAAAATATTTTTAAGAATTTTTTGATGAGGAATGACAGCATTTTTTCATAGAAGTTGGACAAAACTACCCATTTGCGATTATCTTTATTATTAAGGGAGATATAAAATGAATGGACTTACGCCACTTGTCCTCTGAAAATTTTTTAAAATTACCCTTTTCCACTGTAAAAATGTAATGGAAAATATTTTTAAGAATTTTTACATAGAAGTTGGACAAAATCATCCCTTAGCGATTATCTTCATTATAAGGGGAGTTTTGATATATACCTTTTCGAAAATTTACCATTGCTCCAAATAACGACAACGATAACGATGAAAACTTATATTTGTAAAGATTTTTTATTACATTTTTTAATATATTAATAAATATCACATATTATTACATTACTACTTGTGTTTAATTTCAGCTGTTTAATAAGACTTTAACTTTAATAAGAATAAATGCATTCTGGCCTCCTCAATTATTCAGAAAATCACAAAGGGATGTTTTAATCGCACTTCTGAAACTAAATTCTGTCAATCCTTACCAAAAAATCCTTAAAAATATAGTCCATTACATTTTTACAGTGGAAAAGCGTAATTTTAAAAAATGTTCAGAGGACAAGTGGCGTAAGTCCATTCATTTTATATTCCCCTTAATAATAAAGATAATCGCTAATGGGTAGTTTTGTCCAACTTCTATGAAAAAATGCTGTCATTCCTCATTAAAAAATTCCTAAAAATATTTTCCATTACATTTTTACAGCGGAAAAGAGAAATTTTTAAAAATTTTCAGAGGACATTAATTTTATATCTCCCTTAATAATAAAGATAATCGCTTATGGGTAGTTTTGTCCAACTTCTATGTAAAAATGCTGTCATTCCTCATCAAAAAATTCCTAAAAATTATTTCCATTACATTTTTACAGCGGAAAAGATAAATTTTTAAAAATTTTCAGAGGACAAGTGGCGTAAGTCCATTCATTTTATATCTCCCTTAATAATGCAAATAATCGCTAAGGGGTGGTTTTGTCTAACTTCTAGGTAAAAATGCTGCCATTCGTCATTAAAAAGTTTTTGAAAAATATCTCCTATTAGATTTCTACAGCGGAAACGAGAAATTTAAAATAATTTTCAGTGGCGCAATTCCAAATGTTTTTACTAATATGCAATATCGTTTTCGTGTATTATTTAGTTTATTTTTTACGATATGGATAGCTCCAATTATGCTCTTGACCAAGCTTATAAGCAAAACTGAGTTCTTCATACTTAGAATTATTTAAGAATTTTTCTAAACGTTCAATTTTCTCAAAACTTCCAAAAATGGACTTACGCCACTTGTGCTCTGAAAAAATAATGGTATTTGTCAGAGCAATAACAAAGTATTGCATTTTGTTCAGAGATTACGTAAGCTAGGAGTTTCTAGCCCGTACTCATAAATAGGTTACATTTTCCTCTTCACTTCTACGTACTTAACTCAATTTCCCTAAAAAATGGACTTACGCCACTTGTGCTCTGAACAGCTCATATGTTACGTGGGTATAATATACTAAATCAAAATGCATGCAGGGTTTAACTCAGCTTTATTTATAAATATACCTTAAAAAAAGTATTTTTGAGTTCTCTTCAAAAAATGTTAACATACACTCAAAAAATACTGTAGTAAAATGTACTACACAATGTGTACTTACTTCATATATATGTAGTTTTATTTATTTTTAAATGCATATATAGTTATTCAAAATATTTTTTTCTGAATTTACATTAAAATAATTAATAGTACACGAAGTAGTTGCATGTAGTAATTAGTTGTTTACATACATTTATTTAAATAAAGAATATCTACATTAAAATAAACTGCATAATATGTATTTGATAGGAATTGTATTTATTTAAACTACTAGCTAAAACCCGGCGCGTTGCTGCCACTCTCCCTTGTCAAAGGCCCATAAAATGTTATCAGTTAAACAGCATGCCTAAATTGAGGTCGAATACTGAATTCCGGCGTTGTGTGACCTATAACTCTAAAGCTATTTGAAAGCACAAAGTTGAGTTGTAAGGGAAGTGCCACTCTCCTTTGCCCTACCCATAAATTGGGTTATATAGGAGTGCCACGCCCTCTTCATCACTGCTAATAGAATGTAATCAATTAAACTGGATGTGTACATGGAGGTCGAATACCGAATTCCAAAACTGTGCGACATATAACTCCAAAACTATTCGATAGCACAAATTTGGGTTGTATGGGAGGTGCCACTCCCCTTTTTCCTACGCGCATAAAATTTTACCAATGAAACTGCATGTGTAAATTGAGGTCGAATACTGAATTTCGAAGCTGAGTTACCTATAACTCCAAAGCTATTTGATATTTGTATTAAGTTGGAGGTGTCATGCCCTCCCCCGACAAACTCTAAAAAATTTTATCAGTAAATCTGCATGCGTAAATTTTGGTCGAATACTGAACTCCGCCGCTGTGCGACTTTGCACTCCAAAGCTATTCGATATCACAAATTTTCGTTGTATGGGAGGTGCTCCTTGATCAACGCTCATAAAATGTAATCAATGAAACTGCATGTGTACATTGAGGTCCAATACTGAATTCAAAAACTGTGCAACCTATAACTTCAATGATATTCAATATCGCAAATTTACGTTAAATGGGAGGTGACACGCACATCTTACCAATGAACATAAAATTAAATCAATGAAACTGCATGTGTACATTGAGGTCGAATACTAAATTCCGGAGTTGTGCGACCTATAACTCTAAAGCTATTTGAAAGCACAAAGTTGGGTTTTGAAGGAATTGCCACTCCCCTTTGCCTTACCCATAAAATGTAAGTAATGAAAGTGCATGCATAAATTTAGGTCGAATACGGAATTCTTACGATGTCAACCTATAACTTCAAAGAAATTCGATATCGCAAATTTGGGTTGTAAGGGAGATTGTCACGCCTCCCTGTCCAAAGCCCATAAAATAAAATCATTGAAACCGCATGTGTAAATTGAGGCCAAAAACTGAATTCCAAAGCAGAATTCCTATAACTTCAAAGATATTCGATAACACAAATTTTGTTGTATGGGAGGTCCAACTCCCCCTTGACCAACTCCCATAAAATTTCATCACTGAAATGGTACGTCTAGATTGTGGTCGAATACCGAATTTCTAAGCTGTGCGACCCATAACTATAAAGTTATTCGATAACACAAATTTTTTATTTATTTGTGGGACGTAAAAGGGGGTGTGGCATTTCTTCTTAAACCATCTCGTACTCAAAGCAAAGCCACTTACAAAATTTCAGCTCAATCGGACCAATAGTTTCGAAGTTTTTGATATTTTCTTAAAAGTAGGCGTAGAATAAGAGTGACCACGCCCGTTTTTATTAAAGTTAATGACAGTTATCATACGAACTTATTTACTAAATTATAATTTAATACGACCAAAACCGTCTTAAATATACCATTTTTATTGATTTGTGGGTGATAAAAGGGGTGTGGCATTATTTTTTCGTAAACATTTGCGTAGCAGTTACGAACAAACCCGTAGAAGAAAGTATCCAATTTGGTCCAGTCATTTTCAAGTATTAAGCATCCGAAAAAATCACGATTCATTTTTATATATACAGATATTGATTTGTGGGCGGTAAAAGTGGGCGTGAAAACATTAATGTATCGTGACTGCCTCTTGGAGCACCTACACAGCAAGTTTTACTATAAAAATGTGTAGAACTCTGGAATTGCCATGATTACGAAAAAGTGGGCGTATGTATATTGCGACCATGCCCATTTTTTGTACAGTTACTGACAGTAACCATCTGAACAAAATTACTAAATCTTAGTTTTTACGATTGAACCCGTCTGGTATATATCCCTTATTTGGTTTGTGGTCGATAGCGCAAATTTGGCTTGTATTGGAGGTACCACGCCCCCCGTCCAAACGTTACCAAACCTCACAGGAACACTCACTCTTCTCGGCAGACGTTGTTCTGCCACAGACCGCCTTACTGCAATATACGAACATGTCAAGAAATGCCAAATATATTCACCATTTTCAGTATAGCTGCCGAAAGTAACCATGCACTAAATAACCAAATTTAGTCTATACGATCAAAACCATGCGAAATATAAGCCTATTTTTGGTACACTTGCCGAAAGTAACCATATGTACTGATTTACAAAATTTTTGTCTAATGCGACCCAAACCGTTGAAATAAAACGTTTTCATTGGTTTGTGGGCGGTAAAAGGGGGGCGTGGAAACCAATTTTTAGTACAGTTGCTGACAGTAACCGAACAAACTAAGCCAACATTTAAGCTCAATCGACCCAGTAGTCAATTTTCATGATTTCTCAAAAAGTGGGTGTGGCTATTTAGCGATGACGCCTTTTTTTAGTACAGTTGCCGAAAGTAAACAAACAAACTTTGGTATCACATGTAAGTCTCATACGGCCAAAACTGCTTGAAATATAGCATTTTCACTGATTTGTGAGCGCAAAAAGGGGGCGTGGAAACCAATTTTTCGTACAGTTACTGTCAGTATTTACACAAACCAAAGTACCAAATTTAAGTCTTATACGACCAAAACCGTCTGAAATAAACCATTTTCATTTATTTGTGGGCGGTAAAAGGGGGCATGGAAACCCATTTTTAGTACAGTTGTCGACAGTAACCGTACATACTAAATTACAAAATTTTAGCCTTATACGACCCAAACCGACTGAAATATAACATTTTTATTGATTTGGGGGCGGTTACAGGGGGGTGTGGCAATTTTTTTTCCTCAACCATCTAGTACCTGCAACAAATCGACTGCCAAAATTCAGGTCAATCGGTTCAGTAGTTTTGGAGTCTATAGACATCACACATCCAGACACACATCGTTTTGCTTTTTATGTATATAGATATTGATTTGTGGGCGGTAAAAGTGGGCGTGAAAACATTTATATATAGTGACCGCCTCTTGGAGCACCTACACAGCAAGTTTTACTGTAAAAATGTGTAGAACTCCGGAATTGCCATAATTTCGAAAAATAAGGTGTATTTATATTACGACCACGCCCATTTTTTGTACAGTTACCGACAATAACCATCTGAACAAAATTACCAAATCTTAGTTTTTACGATTGAAACCGTCTAATATATATCCTTTTATTGGTTTGTGATCGATAGCGCAAATTTGGCTTGTATGGGAGGTACCACGCCCCCTCGTCCAATCATTACCAAACCTCACAGGAACACTCTCAAGATGTGGCTTCAGTTTCCCTGAAAATTTCATAAAGATCGGTTCAGCGGTTTTGGAGTCTATACGTGATATAGCCACATACCCACAGTAGATGTATACTTCTTAAAATGTATTTTTTTTAATGCAAAATACTTTAATTTTTTTATAATAAAAGAAATCTTTGTGTTTTTCTTTGTATTTTTTCGTTATAAAATTTAAATAAGAAAAATTCTGAAGCAATACAGCAGCAAAAGGCAGCAGCAGAAAAAAAAATCGCAACACGCACCACGGACTATACACAGCAAATTATTCAAACTATAAAGGTAATATTAATGAAATTATGAATTATTATTAAGCATATTTACATACAATTTTATTCAATCAAGCAGCTGGACAGCAGCAGCACAGCCATTTAGACCCAGAACAGCAATAAAGCACCTGCAAGGCAGCAAAACAGCACTTCCAAGAGCTAAAAAAAAGTAAGTTGTATATTTTACTAGCTGAAACCCGGCGCGTTGCTGCCACTCTCCCTATTCAAACGCCCATAAAATGTTATCAGTTAAATAGCATGTCTAAATTGAGGTCAAATACTGAATTCTGAGACTGTGCGACCTATATCCACAAAGCTATTCGATAACACAAATTTGGGTTGTATAGGAAGTGCCACTCTCTCTTCATCACCGCTAATAGAATGTAATCAATTAAACTGGATGTCTACATGGAGGTCGAATACCGAATTCCAAAACTGTGCGACATATAACTCCAAAGCTATTCGATATCACAAATTTTCGTTGTATGGGAGGTGCCACTCCCCCTTGATCAACGCTCATAAAATGTAATCAATGAAACTGCATGTGTACATTGAGGTCCAATACTGAATTCCAAAGCTGTGAGACCTATAACCCCAATGCTATTTGATATCTCTAATTTGGGTTAAATAGGAGGTTTCACGCCCCCTTGTCGTACGCCCATAAAATGTAATTAATGAAACTGCATGTATAAATTGGGGCCGAATACTGAATTCTGACACTGATATTCAATATCGCAAATTTACGTTAAATGGGAGGTGCCACGCCCCTCTTACCAATGAACATAGATTGAATCAATGAAACTGCATGTGTATATTGAGGTCGAATACTGAATTTCGGCGTTGTACGACTTATAACTCTAAAACTATTTGATAGCACAAAGTTGGGTTGTATGGGAAGTGCCACTCCCCTTTGCCCTACGACGACAAAATGTAAGTATTGAAAATGCATGTATAAATTTAGGTCGAATACCGAATTCTTACGCTGTCAACCTATAACTTCAAAGCAATACGATATCGCAAATTTGGGTTGTAAGGGAGATGTCACGCCTCCCTGTCCAAAGCCCATAAAATAAAACCATTGAAACTGCATGTGTAAATTGAGGTCAAAAACTGAATTCCAAAGATGAATTCCTATAACTTCAAAGCTATTCGATATCACAAATTTGGGTTGTATCGGAGGTGCCCCTCCCCCTTGTCCACTCCCATAAAATTTCATCACAGAAACGGTACGTCTAAATTGTGGTCGAATACCGAATTTCTAAGCTGTGCGACCCATAACTCTAACTAAAGCTATTCGATAACAACAATTTTTTATTTATATGTGGGAGGTAAAAGGGGGTGTGGCATTGCCCCTTAAACCATCTCGTACTCAAAGCAAAGCGTACTTACAAAATTTGAGCTCAATCGGACCAATGGTTTCGAAGTATTTTGATATTTTCTTTAAAGTAGGCGTAGATGAATTGTGACCACGCCCATTTTTTCAAAGTTAATTATAGTTATCATACGAACTTATTTACCAAATTTTAATTTCATACGACCAAAACCGTCTTAAATACAGCATTTTTATTGATTTGTGGGCGACAAAAGGGGGTGTGGTACAAAACCTGCAAAGATACACACATGCAATTTCTTATGTGCACCCTCCACACAGACCCCAATCACCCCCGAAAATTTCATTGAAATCGGGCAAGCCGTCTAGGAGGAGTATGCGAACAGGAAGTTTTGCCACTTAATTTTATATATATAGATATCAAAACAGTGGGTGCAAAAGTGGGCGTGGTCAATATTTCTTTCAGTAAACACTTAAATTGGATTACTACGAACATTTGAAAAAAAAATTATCCAAATCGGTCCAGCCGTTTTCCGATTTTAGATAAATTGAAAAAAGTGGGCGCAAAAGTGGGCGTGGTCAATTTTTCTTTCCGACAAAACTTAAATTGGATTACTATGAACATTAAAAAAAAATTATCCAAATCGGTCCAGCCGTTTTCCGATTTTAGATAAATCAAAAAAAGTGGGCGCAAAGTGGGCGTGGTCAATTTTTCGATCCGTAAAAACCTAAGTTGGACTATTACGAACATTTTAAAAAAAAATTATCCAAATCGGTTCAGCCGTTCTCAACTGATGCAATTACCAACGAACGACATTTGATTTTTATTTATATAGATTATTTGTGGCATAAAACAAAAAGTCCAATAGAATCAAAAAACTTTTGTTTGTTAATACGAAGAGTTCTTTTAAATTTAATGTTGCCCGATGATAAAATTAACAATACCATTATCTCTATCATAAGCTTTATTTAAACTAATTAATATTTTCTGTAATTATTTTTGTTTAATTTTTTATATATCAATATGTTGTTTATATTAGTTATTGTTTACGTTAAAAATATTGATTAAAATAATTACATAATTATAAAAATAAAAATAGAAAAAGGGAAGAATAACAATGTTTCATTTAAGTATACAGAATTTTTTTTGGGAGCACATGTAGTAAAAGTTAACATATGTAGTAAAATTTTTTACATGTGTAGGTAAAATAAGTTTAAATAACTGCATAAAAAATTGCATTTTCAACATTTCGATTAAATACAAATGAAGTAAAATATACTACAGTTTTAGTAAAACTGTGGCAGAAAACGTTTTGCAGTTTTTTAAATTAATAAATGAAAAACATTTAATTTTTATGTAAATGTATGTATTTTTTGTAGTTAAAAAATGTGTAGTAAAAGTAAATAATTGAAATAAGTAAAAATAATTACATTTTTATTTGGACGGTGAGTTTCTAATTTACATTTGTTTTAAATAAATTTTTATTTATTTTACTACAGAATTTTTTTGGGTGTATTAAATGAAAATATCGTCACATATTCAAAGTCGACTTTTTGATTGATTACTGATGCACCTTATCAAAATACATGTTAATGCTAAATTTTACACTCTTACGTATAAAAACGACGTTTTTATTAAAAAAGTTCTACAATCTCTAAGTTTGAGCGCAACAATTACAATTTAGAAGGATTTTTGACTCTCCCGTAAAATTTTTAATTGTAAAAAAAAAGTTAATAAAAGGTTCTCCAACCGAGCGGAGGATTTTTTATTGTGAATTGATTTAACATAAAAAGGTTAAGTTTAAATAATTTTCTTTGAGAGCGCATTAAAATATAAAAAGTTTTGTTCTTAATTAAAACTGCTGCAAATTAATTTGTCTGTAAAGCAATCTATTTTTAATGCAACAAATGGTTAACACTTACAGAATATAGAAAATTTACTTAAGGGGAGAGTAAGGCTTTAAAACGGTTTTCAAGTAAATCGGATCAAAGCTAACGAAGATATAGCGTTTCAAGCGCCCGGCCCTCATACTGGGATGTTCGAGTACAAAAAACTTTAACTGCATTATTCTTTATCACGAACAAGCACACCAACGATGAGAAAGACACGAGAAGCAATACATTTTTCCATACAAAATTGTATTGCTTCTAGTGTCTTTCTCATCGTTGGTGTGCTTGTTCGTGATACAGAATAATGCAGTAAATCGATTTTCTCGCCATTCGTTCGTGAACATTGTAACTCAAAACCTACTTTATCGATCCTTTTGAAATTTTAAACACTATTTCCACTCATAAATGAACAGGTTGTGACGAAGAGTTATTTCACAATATTTTTTCATTTTATAATAACAAATTCATCGAAATTTTAAGCGAAAATCACGTATTTCACTTCTGAATGCTGCCAAAAATAAAAAAAAATCTAAAAAAAAATATCCGTCACTACCTAAGGAAACATATTAGATTTTAATTGCATTTAAATTTTTTGTTTCAGATGATCCGGTAAGTAGTTATGGTGTTCACCAAACAACTACTTTTTTTCGAGGCGCCTCCGAAAGATACCTCAGATGTTGTATTATAACGTGTATATGAAATAAATTAGCCAACGTTATTCATATCTCCAAAAAAAAAATCTTGGAGATATGCCATTTTTTCGCGTTTAAAACCTTACCCCACCCTTAATAGATACTAAAGGGTTCAATACCAAATACCGCACCCTTCTATTCTGAAATATAACTATGCAACGAGTATCAAGAAGGCAGGTGTGAGTGTTCTGCTCTTAACGAGCATATTTCTAATTAGAGCGATATCCGATCTTAATTGTTTAGGCTGAACTTGTATGTCCAATGTTGCATTTTAGCAGCTTATGATAACAAATATAAATAAGTGTTTCCTTTCTAGCGAAGGTACGCCCAAAAGAGAACGTTGGCAAACACATCATTAAAAGCTAATTGAATTGATTGTGATCAAACATACTAACGTATGTATGTACAAAAAATATATCTACTAAGAGAAAAAATCCACAGTTAGTTTTAGTTACTTCGAAGACCGGAGAGACCATGAAGTTTGAATAAATATATTTACCATACAATTATTTCCAATGCAGCGTGTAACTTTTAGAGCTTAACATTTACATTTACAAAAACAATGAGAGCTTTTAAATGATATGCAATGAACGCAAAAAAAAGAGTTTGCATCTTGCAGGTATGGGCACTTCATAGCATTCACGGTGAGTGTTGCCAGATTTTAAGGAGAGATCATTTCGTTAATGCATTCCAATAAGATATTCCCGTCCTTCCCTTAACATTTTCCAGTTTTTTCCCCTTTTTTAAATTTTCAGTGTTTTATTTTGAATAGAAACCATAATAACACAAACCTTACTAATGTAATTAAAAATATGCCTTAAAATAATATAATACATTTATTACTTGTACGTTAGAGTGGAATAAATTTTTGATCTCACCGGTTTTATATATTTCTGGAAACTACTCATAAAAATACATTTTTCTGCATCCTTAGTTTTTTTCTATGACATAACTTTTGACTTTACCCAAAGGTTTTTGTATTTCATTGCCATTTTTTTCACTAAAATTTTTATTTAAGGTGACATCGATTTTTTATGATTGATTTTGGTTCAAAAGACCTCAAAGAATCTATTTTTAATGTTATAAAATTCGAAATTAATTTCTATGTTAAATGGTGCAGGTTTTAAGCGCATAGCGTCAAAACCGTATAATCGGTGTTAAAAACTTTAAAGGACTTCTTCTAGAAATCACATTTTTTGAGTTGGCGGGCGTGATAAAAACTTCTAGACTGATCGTTCTGAAATTTTAATATGTTATTGTACATATATAAATCTATAGATGGAACTATGGATAGAACGATAGGTTTTCAAGGGATTTTTTGGTCCCAAAAATCGGCTAATTTTGAAAGTACGCCGCCATTTTCTCAATTTTGGCCAAAAAATGTTAATTTAGTTCAGTTTATAGCGGCTTTGATGTAGATTAAAACCACGTTTTAATTTTTTCAGACGTTCCAGTGAGCCAAAATCACGCCCGCCGTGATTTTTTGATGTTATTTTCAAAAACCTGCAGCAGCCAAAAAACACGCTGGAAAAATAAAAAAAAATTTTTTGTATACTTTTGTTTACATTAAAAGAAATATGCAAAGTTTCAATAAGATATCTCTTTCCTTAATTAAAAAAATTTGAATTTTAAAAATTTCATTTCCCTCTTAATATGAAATCGAAAAATGTACTTTCAATTTTTTTGATGCAAACCTCTCAATAAACAATCTGTCATGAGTTTCTTTTGATACCATGTACGTGCTGAAAGATATTTGGGTTCAAAGGTTACCGAAATCGGTCATTCGCCAACATTTTTACTCCTCTATGTCGGACATAAAATCTTCTTACAGCAAAATTGTAGATCAGATAATTATCTTCAAAAATATCATTAGCAGCTTATACGTTAGATCCACAGTTTTTACGCTATGAGACTGTTTATGTCTGAACAGTGCAAAGTAGATATTTCTTACTTTTTCCAAATTTGACTAACGGATTTCTTTAACTAGTTTTATTTAAAGTTATGGCAAAATTTATGGCAAAACTTACGGAAGAGAAAAATTTACGATATTATTTTTAGTTTTTGGGAATATTTCACTTGAACAACAATACAAGTAAACATTTTACAATAAAACATTAGATATATAATTTTCTGCAACGATTTTCATACTTCGTATCCTTACGTATCCAGCATACGAATCACCATAGGGGCGATTTTTTTTTTTACTTTTTGCATAACAGAAACCGAAATATATTCTTGAAAACCAATATATCAAGGATATTTATTTGACCTTTCCATATATAAGATTCCTAATTTTTTTTTAATTTTCAGATTCTCAAATAAATAGAGTTTTTTTGCAAAACATAATGTTGGTATTCTTGTTCTCGTCCCTGTTTTTAAGAGTGTTATTCTCGTTTTCCCTTTTTCCCTTTTTGGGTTAAAAATTTCCGCAAAATGGGGAAAATTCTTTTTTCTGGCAGCACTGTTCATGTTCTGGTGCACACTGGTGTCGCTTGTAAGAGAGCTCTGTCCAAAATTCTGATTGTTTATGTATTTTTACAAAAATTTGTACAATTCCATTTTTATTCATTCCTAACATTATGGATTCTCAACCATGCGCGGATCGTGGGGACGACTATGGGGGCTAAGGCCCCCCAGACGCTAATGTATATTTTATAAAGAATATGACAATTTCTATATGAATTTGATAATACTTATACTTAGAGCAAAAAAAGTTGCTCTTGTTTTTTTCGTTAAAAATAGATAATTTATTAATTTTTTTATAAGTAATAGCCCTATTCTACACTAAAAGTTTTCTTGCCAGCTGTGATCTTCTTTCCTTTGTATTTTCGACTTAATGGCAAGAAAAATTGTCAAGTGGAAAAAGGGTAAAACACCAACAAATCACTAGCAATTTCTTGGCTTTTATTCTATAGGAAAACTTGATTCATTACTCCATTTATTGTAAGACAGAAGTATTAAAAAGGTTTTCATCAACGCTTTAATGAGCAATTCTATCGTTTCATAGCCTACAGTAAAAACATATAGTCTTGAATGTATTTGCGTGACATCATCCAAAGTGACAGCATCTGAGCTGAACATTGGAATAAAACTTCCTCGAGTACGTCAACAACGGAAAAATATCGAAACTGTCTTTAATTCGAAAATATAACACCTTTTTAAAAAATCATAGCTCAAATTTTACAGCGCTGTTCTTCACTATCAATAGGTATGGAAATAGGCTTAGGATATCCAGGTATCGATAGTAGAGAATAGCTCTTTAAAATTTAAATTATGATTTTTACAATATACTCATATGCTCATGTAATATTTTTTACAAATTCAAAACCACAAAATATAACGAAAATATTCTTCAGGTTTTATGTTTTCGTCTTGGAGACTGCTTCGATATTTCTCTTGTAGACATAGTCAATGAAGTTTTATTTCAATGCTTATCCCAGATGCTGTCTCTTTGACTTTGGAAAATACTTTAAAAACTAACCCATTTTGTAACAGGCAGCAAAAATGTTTTCATTTCTTAGTGAAATTTTCGCAGTTTCATAAGTTTGATAATTTTATGGTTTTTTTAATAAAAAATTTTTTAAATTAAAAATTTTAAATACCATAATGTTAACTAAAAACCAAAAATATTCCCCTAGTAAATTTTATTACCTTACATTATTATTTTACATTAATTTTGAATTATTTTTGTAAATGTTAATGAAATTATTGGTTTTTAATATCTAAAATATCAAATGTATATTATATAGATGTAATGTCATCGATATTTCTAGCAAATATTACATCAATAGTTGTCCTAATCGTGTTGTGCAAATATTTGGATCGCTTATCATTCGCAAATTGTGTTTATCAAAACGGCTTTGTTTAAGGCCTAGAGTTTGTATGAAATTTTTTTATATATTTCAAATGCAAAGTCTTTCTGACGTTATTTTTTTAACTTCTACAGCCGTTTTAGTAACTGTCCAGCCACAGTGTTTCGTCTAGATTCATTCTCTTTGTACCCATTTATCTCGAAACAACTTATTTCGGCATGGTGTTGTAGGAAAAACAAAAACTATTCTGCCGAATCATCTGAAATTTAAATATGCTATTCATAACATCAGTGGCTTTCGCTGCAACTAGAATCAAAGTTTTATTTAAAAAAACATCGTATTTTACACTTAATAGCCGGTATAAAACAAGCTGTTTTAAGAACTTAATTTTCAAAAGCGCCTCATTCTATTGCCAGCCATAGCTGCACTCATAGTGATTTATAATATTCTTGGTTTTTATTTTTCAGATATATAAGGTCTGTTTGCGTACTGCTCCAGTGAAAAACATCCAGCAGAGAACTTGCAAGAGAGTAACGCGGAATTCTCTTTCAAATAGAAAAATAACTAAAATAGTACGCAAATGCAACATTTGCAAGCCTTGATAACAGCTGATTAACGTGTTGCTTACATTTTAAGTGAAATGGAAAACAAAAGGAAATCGGACGTGAAGTGTTCTCCTGGAACACAGTGGCAACGTTTTTTACAAAAATTGAAAATACATTCCATATTTTGACGACTGCAGCAGACAATCCTCCGGTTTGTGAACATCAATTTTACTAAATTTGCTTGATTGTTAAAATTGCAACTGTCTAAAATCAGCTGTTTTTTAGCTTACAAACTCTCGATAGTAAAAATTTTTTCAGCAGGAATTTGCAACTTCCCCTCCAAGTCAACTGTCACTTGCCGCACTAAATTTCTTTTATTTTGCAAGTTTTTTGCGTACGCGAACGCCAAAATCTGATGATTTGTGATAATTATCATAAACTATCTGTTCGCGAACAGACCTATAGAAAAGCCAAAATCTACAACACCGCTCATACCCCTTTTCCTGGAGAGCGTATCATTTGAACAAGATCAGCAATTTTTTAAATTAATTTTTTTTTTTTATGATGAATGAGTGTTACAATATACCTTAAAATTTCAAATGTCGTTGTTTTATATTTTAACTTTTTAAAAAATTCCTTAAAATACCTTAAATTTTCGAGCGCTAGACCATCGGCCTTGCCTTAAGTCCCTGTGAACATTCATGTCTGAATTCGCAATTAAAATCTACACCTAAAACATTCGGCATCTTGTGATAGTTTTCAACCCGTTCAATGGAACCTTGCTACTTTGTTGTTTGGATAGCTAATGCAAAATGGGTCTGTTCGGAAATGCATCGTGATGCGCAAACTGCTTTATAGCATAAACAAAATGTTCGAAAAAGGCCCATTTTGCAGCACTCCACAAGTCAAACATTCTCGCACCAAAAACATTTACGCTGCATTTCTGAACAGACCCAATGCTTTTGATCGTCTATTGTGATCTGCTGCATCACAGATTCACGCATTCACAATAGAATATGAGGATAGCTAATGCACAATCCTTTAAATATATTAGTGGTATTCACAATTCAGTGCACTTGCCTGTGCAGTTGAGGACTTGAGGACTTGTGCAGTTAGGTTTTCGTGAACACACCACCATCACCATTTCAAAGCTGTCAACATTTTTCAATGCACACAAGTGCACAACTGCTCAAGTCCTCAAGTCCTCAAGTTGAAGGTAATAGTAGAAAAGCACTTGTGCAGATTTTTGACGTACGTACAATTTGTTTTTGTAAAGTGCACAAGTCCTCAAGTCCTCAACTGCACAGGCAAGTGCACTGAATCTTGAATACCCCTATTATTGTCATATACTGCTACATAACTTCAGTTAATACTTAATATTGAATGAACCAATTAACTTAAGAAAGGTGTTTGGATTAGATGGTAGCGTGCTGGACTATCAATCGAAAGGGTGCGGGTTCGATTCTCGTTGCTTTCATAGAAATATTTTTAATTTTATATTCTCTTGTTGTAATTGACGCAAGCAAAAAACAACAACAATTCTAAGAAAAAGCAAATCACAAAACTCCAGCAAATAACAAAACGAGGCGTGAAAAGCTTCGCTTCAAAAATAATTTTTGGACATATATTTTTTACCCGTGGTTTTCTGGTAAATTGCTGGTCGAAATCTCGACAGCTGGGATAATAAGAGAGATTAATTCGAAAATATAAATATCTCGTATCACGGTGTTTGTGGTCGCACTCCTTTCGAAACGGCTCGACTGCTGTAGGTCTTGTGCTAGAACAAAAAAGACTACCGAAAAGGAAATGTAGCGATTTCCGAAATAGACTGTCTAGTGAGCTAAGTGATTGACTCTCTACAGAGTTGTTGGTTTGTTGTCGTCTTAAAAACGTACTTGATCTAAAGCTCGCAATTAAATTCATGTAAAACTCAGTTATTTTTTAGTACAATTTTAGTAAAAATCAACATTTTTTTCAAAATCTTAGTTTGAAATCTCAAAATGTTTCAGCAGAACATTTTTTTACTGATCGTGTCCACTGCATATTTCAGGTGCTTTACTAAACTATGAATGCCTGTTAAATAAATTAATATTTGTTATCCAAAATAAATGTAAAAAAACAAATTACCTAAAATAAACATTTGCTTTAAAGAAAAACTTTTAATACATGATTTTTTTCGCTTAAAAAACTTTAATGGGTCCTTAACGAAACTTCTTCAACGTTTCAACGAATTTGATTAAAGGTCTCGATTTTTAATTCGTTAACGAAATATCCTCATACATTTTTTGTCTGTCTATTGTTCGTTAACGAAACTTCCTCACTATTTCGAGATTGGGTTCCACGTTTCCGCATTGCGTTCTTGCACAAGCTTGGAACATATATATGAAAGTTTCGTCAGTGAAATGTATGGCCAAATTAGCAAGTTTCGTCAAGGATCAGAAAAAATTGTACATGATTCTTTTGAGATTTTTACAGGACTGTAACTACTGGGTACTCAACAAATAATAAAAATGAAAATGTAATAGAAACAGTATCTTACGATTATTTCTTATCGAAGTTTTACAATTAAGGCAAATAGTAGGAGTAAAACGCAATGCAGTTTTAGAAATAATTTGCAACTGAAATTTTTTTAAAGGTTTATTTAAATAAAAAAAAAAAAAAATCAAATACACAAACAAGTTTTAGTTTAAAGATCAAAAATAATTCAAAAATAATACCTTGCAGTGTAAGACTAATCAGCAGTAAAAATGATTAGTCTTTATACTAGTTAAAACAAACTAGTTTATATTTTGTCACGATTTACTAGTTGCAAAAATAGTTTAAATCCAACTAGTTTATGTCAAGTCACAATAAACCTGTTGTAAAACTTGCCAAAATCAAACTGTTAATCAAATTGTTAAAATCAACCAGTTACACAACTGTACTTTATGAACTTTAAAATTTTTACTATTGTATGAAATAATAAAACACTATGTAAATTTTACTTGCATTTTTCTTAATAGTCGCTTTAGTAGAAGCTCCAAATTCAGAAGATAAATTGCCGAATAAGGAACTGGTTGAATCATTGGTTTGTTAATTAAAACATTACTATTTGCCAACCACTCAGGAAAGGTTAAACTAGAAACTAGTTAAAATTTGGCAATGTATTATTTGTTTTCAACTATTTACAACAAACTAGAATATAACTAACTATAATTATAAGTATACATTATTAACTAGTTTTCATCTGTTTAGAATAAGACATTGGATATTTCCTATGACACTGCCATGTTAAAAATCCTAGTTGGGTATATGAAAAAAAGACGATCTTGAACTAGTACTGCTCAGTCTTCAACTAGTATGCAGACTGGTTTTAAACTAGTTGGTTACCCTGCAGGGTATAGATAAAACTAACTTTCAAAAGTTGTTTTGATGGAGAATTTGTAAATGACTTTAGATTAGAAAATTAGTGAATGAGTGAATCAAATGAGTGAATGAATAAATAAATAAATAAAATAAAAAAATTTTCTATTGCATTATCTTTCACAACACTGGGAGTATCCTGTATGGATTTTGCTTTTACACGCATACCCAATATCCCAGCAAAAAAAGTGCTTCCAAAAGGAGGTAAAGTGGAAGGGAAAGTCTTGAATTTTATCCCTTCCACTTTTATACCCAGAAGGCATTCTTTTAACATATGCATGTCATTGGGAGCAATGTTTTCCTTAGTTTTCTATAGAAGTGGTTCCAGAACTTTTTCAATGGAAGATTTCTTTGAGTATTTCAATGAAAGGATTTTAGCAGGTATTTTCCACAAGAACTTTAAGAAGGCATTCCCTTCTAGGAAAATATCCCTTTTTCGGTCATTTTCGCGATATCGGTGTTGAAAATGAGAAGTGTTTAGGTTTTGTTGGGGTTTACAAAATTCCACGTAAACTATCCTTTTTCCCGAATTTTAAGCATCTTGGTGTTGGAAGTAGTAAGTGGTTGGGTTTAATTGGGGGCTAGAAATTTCTCACAAACAATATCTAAAGCATATATTAGAATTATATATAATTCTTTTACTTTAATTGAATTTAAATCCCATTTGAATGTCTTCCAGAGGTACGTTATAAGAATGCCTCTTGAAAGAACCTCTTTATAAGGCTAAGAAGAAGCAAAATATGATCTATAGACTGTCTTCTGGAAGCAATGTCCCTAGGAATGCATGTCACATTTCAACTTAAAAATGTCAACTTAAAAATAACTACTTAATTTAAAAAAAAAAAAATTAATTTTTAAATGTATGTTTTGATATTAAATTTTTATACTTTCTACTGTTGCATCAATTTTTTAATGTTTATTATTTTAATGTTTTTAAATTAATGTTTAAGAGAGCAAATGAATTTATTTGTTACTTTACCTTTAACTATGGAGGTGAATTTTTTTTGACTTAGTCTTTGCCGTGATGGTAAACTTTGCCCCTTTTAATTTAACTAAAAAATTAGAAAAAGAGTTTTTAAAATTATTTGTTGTTTAAAAACAAACTTTTGTAATTTTATTCAAAATAAACACAAGATTTCATTATTTTTTTTAAGTTCAACAAAACTGGCACTTTCTTTCACTAGCCTTCTTTTAAAACCGACAAAAACATGTAAGGAGGGGGCAAAATTCACCACCATCTCCACAGTTAAAGGTGAATAACAAAAACTTATATAAATAAATTTAAACTATCGCGATTACTGTATAAAAAGGAATTCTACGTCTACACTTACGATGCTATCGAGCCTTTTTTTTTAAATTTTAAAAATTCAGCTTTCATACAAGCAGTCCCACTGTGCGGTGGTTTTACCACTTTGGTTACCACACCCACCAACGAATACCTTTCGACGTTTAGCTAATAGTGGCTATAAATAACAACAAAACACTTAGAAACGGGCTCAAATGGTGTTTATTGTTTACAATTTAAAAATTGTTTAAAGTTTCCACCATACATATAGTAAGTATTTAAAATGATACCGTTTGTACTGTTCGTCCGTCCGCTTCTAGACATCGCGTGTGTATTAGTTTAATTGTCTAACAATTTAATTGCCTTAAGCAACAAATGATGCATGCATGTTGCGGTCGTTGTTGCTATTGCTTAGATGGTTGAATTGCATTTTTCATTGCAACCTTTAATTTGTTGCTGCTGGTTATGTAAACAGATTTGCCACGAACACGCAAAACTTACTTTGATTGCTCGCATTAAAGTCAATATCACCCAATAGAATGAAAGAAAAACCGAAATCGAAATCAAAACCAAATATTGCTAGTTGCCACAAATAATTTTCAAGTGCTTTTGGGCAACTTCTTTGGTAATAAGAGTGCAACATTCGTATTTGTTTAAAAATCACAGCTCGTTAATGATGAATAATGGCTTTATTAGTGCCAATATTGAATGTGATAAATGTTGTTCCCATGCTGTTTTGATCTTGACATGTTGTTAAAGTCATGTTGAGTGATCTCGTTGATGTGCAGTTGTTGTTAGTAAGCAATTAATATTTTGATAATACAATAAATGTTCTTAGTTTTATTTATTTTTGCTTCGCGTGTCTGTTGGTGGTAATTTAAAAGGCTGGTTAAGCTGGTAACTATTTTTGCCAGTTGACTTAATTGTTTCGTCCAAAAGTCTTCTGGCTAATTACATGAGATTTCATAAAAAAAGTATCTCACCCAATAACATACGTTAAGAAAGAAGGCTTTTTAAATGTATGTAAGTCACAATTTTGCGAGCGAACGTCGAACTCATCCATTTTGGTATTTTTGCAAATTCTTGCTTTCATATTGCATTCTCATTGGTTACAGATTTTGTATGAAATGTCATCTTCGCTTTGACAGTTTCGGTCACCGGCTCTCCGTCCTAACACTACCTTGTCCAAAGAAGTAAAATGTAAGGAAGTGGTGTAATAGCAGAAAAGTGTGGTATTTTCTATATTGGTGTTGGTTCACACAACAACAGAAACAATCACAAAGGGCCGTATTCAGGGTTCAGAAATTTTCACTCATGTAACAGAAATCTCCAACATAAATGTCAATAAACACTATTTGAAGCACACAACACACAACACACAATTTTATTTTCATTTCATTTTTGTGTGTAACGTAGTTATCGTGTTGTTGATCATCCAACATGAATTCTTCGTTTTAATATTTGCTTGTGCGTCACAAACTCAAACAATGATCGATCTCAACAATTCTCTGTGTTTCAGTTTTACACTTATGTTTGCGTCAAAATGTTCATTTTGGAGAATTCAGGCCTTTGTTCAACCCAAAACAAAGACAATTTTTCCAACATGAATAAGTGGTGTTTGCAAAATTGTCTTTGTTTGTGTCGGTCATTAAGATCGATCACTACCGTCGTGTGGCGTAAAAAACAAATGCTGTTCTGGTTGCTGTGCAGCGTATTGTACTGGTTTTTGGCCAAGTGTAGCAAATTTCGGCGTCAATTAGAAAATATTTTAAAATATTAAAATAATAACCTAATAATATGGGTTTTTCAAGAGTTTTAAACGTCATTTATCAGTGTTAAGGGGTCGCTGATTTCGAATCTAAAGTCAGAATTTTAAAATTCAAGATGGTGGATAGAGTTGCCACCTTTATTTTTTGTAGTTTTATGAATTCGGGGCTGGCAAAAAAAAATGGTACACCAAAAATGGGTCGCTGAATCCGAATCCGTTGTCAGAATTTCCAAATTATAAAATTTTGAAATAATAGGGTTGCCACCTAATAATATATCTTTTCAAGAGTTTTAAAAGTCATTTATCAGTATTAAGAGGTCGCTGATTTCGAATCTAAAGTCAGAATTTTAAAATTCAAGATGGTGGATAGGGTTGCCACCTTAATTTTTTGTAGTTTTATGAATTTGGGGCTGGCAAAAAAATAATGGTACACCAAAAATGGGTCGCTGAATCCGAATCCGTCGTCAGAATTTAAAAATTATAAAATTTTGAAATAATAGGGCTGCCACCTAATAATATATCTTTTCAAGAGTTTTAAACGTCATTTATTAGTGTTAAGGGGTCGCTGATTTCGAATCTAAAGTCAGAATATTAAAATTCAAGATGGTGGATAGGGTTGCCACCTTAATTTTTTGTAGTTTTATGAATTCGGGGCTGGCAAAAAAAAATGGTACACCAAAAATGGGTCGCTCAATCCGAATCCGTCGTCAGAATTTAAAAATTATAAAATTTTGAAATAGTAGGGCTGCCACCTAATAATATAACTTTTCAAGAGTTTTAAACGTCATTTATTAGTGTTAAGGGGTCGCTGATTTCGAATCTAAAGTCAGAATATTAAAATTCAAGATGGTGGATAGGGTTGCCACCTTAATTTTTTGTAGTTTTATGAATTCGGGGCTGGCAAAAAAATGGTACACCAAAAATAGGTCGCTCAATCCGAATCCGTTGTCAGAATTTTCAAATTATAAAATTTTCGAAATTCGATATCAGCGACCCCTTAACACTGATAAATGACGTTTAAAACTCTTGAAAAACCCATATTATTAGGTTATTATTTTAATATTTTAAAATATTTTCTAATTGACGCCGAAATTTGCTACACTTGGCCAAAAACCAGTACAATACGCTGTACAGCAACCAGAACAGCATTTGTTTTTTACGCCACACGACGGTAGTGATCGATCTTAATGACCGACACAAACAAAGACAATTTTGCAAACACCACTTATTCATGTTGGAAAAATTGTCTTTGTTTTGGGTTTGACAAAGGCCTGAATTCTCCAACATGAACATTTTGACGCAAACATAAGTGTAAAACTGAAACACAGAGAATTGTTGAGATCGATCATTGTTTGAGTTTGTGACGCACAAGCAAATATTAAAACGAAGAATTCATGTTGGATGATCAACAACACGATAACTACGTTACACACAAAAATGAAATGAAAATAAAATTGTGTGTTGTGTGCTTCAAGCAAATGTTTGTGAGTGAAGGTGTGTGAATATTCTGAACCCTGGCCGTATTCGGTTGTGTCGTAAAAGAAGGCCCAAACTGTTAAAGTTTGTTCTTATGCATTAAAATTTTAGAAACATTTCAAGAATGGCAACAAATCTAATTATTTAAGAAATTCTTGATCGCTCGCAATTGGCTTAGAAGTTATAGGCATCCAACGTTGGAAAAAGTGGACTAAAAATTTAGCTAATTTTTTAAGTTTTCCAACAAAACTAAACTTTATGGGTATCAAAAGAGAGATAATCTATCTATTCAACAAGATATCAAACATAAAAATACATGCATTTAAGATACAATTCTTTTTTTACTTAAAATCGCGAGGTTTTTCCAAATTTAATAAAAAAAAAATAAATCAAAAGGAGGCCTTCGGATGCTGCTTAGGGTTTACAAACCTCAGTAAGTACCACACAGGCTTCTCTGTCTACAGCAGTTCTGAATGTAGTTATCTTTTTAATAGTTCTCTTTTTAATGTATTGCTTTCATAAAAGAGAAACCACTAGTCTTTCAGACAAATTCTAATTATAAAAAATTATATCTTAATGAATTCTTATGGAATTCTAAATTTGACACCTCGTTGAATAGATCCGCACATTACCTTTGTTTTAATACCCATAAAGCTTAGTTTTATTGAAAAACTAGAAAAACTGCAAGATTTTTAGGTAATTTTTCTATATTTGAAGGCCTATAAATTCTAAATTTCAACTTTAATTACAAGTTATATTAGGTTAATTTTTTAAAATCCTTATTTTTTTGGGTGTTTCTGCCTAGTTGTTGTGTAAAAATCAGAAAAATGTAACAAACAGGTACTAAATCTGATTCACTTTGCTGAAAACAAGAGCGCCCCAAACATGTATTCAACTGCGAAAAATGACTGCGCCCCTGAAGCAGTGTTTGTCTTTTGACAGATGTGGTTTGATCAAACTGGCGGAAAATCAACGGGGTCTAAATTGCATTTTTAAACCATTTTTAATAAGAAATATATACATTTCTAACACAAATAAGTTAAAAAAATATCGTTAGAAACTAAATAAAGCACTTTTGTTAAGATAATTTAAACCGTATGGACATATTTACCTGTGAAACGAATGCGCATTGTTTTTAAGTTTTCGGGAACTATTACAATTCTTAACCGCACAACTCATATTGCATTTGTTTTAGTGGTTTTTTTTCTTTAATTTTGTTGCTTTTTAAGCAGTGAAAAATGCTTAAAATTAAATTATTTTCAACTATTTTGCTGAGGAGTCTTCCAATCAGATGCCAGGGTTCTCAAAAATGTCAAAAAACACACTCTTTCTCGCTCGCACAATTTACGAATGGTGCGACAGTTCACGTACAGTGTATGTGTAAGCAACACCATTTCCTTATATTTTACTTCTTTGACCTTGTCTAATTTTGCCATGGGTTCATTTATAAGGTTGTGGCACTTGAGAGAAATTCACTCTTTTTCTGCCTTTGCTTGCACTGTCACTGTGCTTTTCTTTGTTCTATGCCATAGCAGAATCACCCAGGTAGTGAAAAATTTACTCTCAAAAAGAGAGCACTTTCAATCGGCCATTGTCAATAAGTTAAAACATAACTAATTCTAAAAATGTTGAAGTTAAAAATATAAAACAACCTAGCAGCTGCAGATACGTATGTTAAAAATAAAATAAATATTCATAAAAAGTGAAGTATTTTTGGAGGGTTAAGAATATGTTTTGGGCCATGATATATTTATTACATTTTATCTTATTTTACGGCGAGTTTGAATGACTTAGCTTAAGCGGGGAGCTGTGCAGCTATAGTGGAGACAGCGGTCGATTACACTAGGCGCCACCATTTTTGAGATCCACATGGCACTATACTTTTCTTATGGTCTTTGGCCTGCTAAACACGAATACTGCAATAATAACTTTTCTATGGATAAGTTTTTGAGATATGACCTTTTGAAAATTTTCCCCTCTTTTCCAGGATATAGTGTCATAAATATCAACCTATCTCGAGAACGAATTAACCAATTTCAAAAAATGAAACACCATATTCAAGATAATTAAATTACCCTCAACTACTTTGAACAAACTTTATCATTTGGCCCAGTAGTTTCGACGCTATTGGAAGAAATACCAGATTTTTGATTTTTTTTTTAATCAAGTCAAATAATGTTTCAATAAACAAAATAAAATCGAAACAATAAAAAAACTTCTCAGTTTATCATTTTGTACGTGAAGATAGTTTTTTGAAGAAAAGAACGCAGTACTTTTGAAAAAAATTCATGATAGAAAAATAAAGTTATGGACCATTGAGTGAAGGTATCAAAGTTCTACATTTTCGTGCTTTTTACGTGCTTTTTTTCATTTTGTGCCGCATTATATTTTTTGAAGTGAAAACTTCTTTAGGCGCGTTGAACGATTTTGGTAGAGGGTAAATCATTGGTTTGCATCATCGTATTTTTCCAAGGAAATCGTCCACAATCGGCCGCAAGCTCACAAAGAAATCAATTGGAAACTCCTGAAATTAATGCATATAATCTGTTTGTTAGTATAAAAATACTTAAGTTTGGTTGCAATAAGATGTTTGCAACTAAAACTTATTATTAGTTCGGTTTATATTGGTATATATATGCCTTTAAAGTTTGGCAATTTCTTCAGTTGTTGTATTTGTCAACATTTTTGAAAAATTTGCTTTTACTCAAACAGCTGCTATTCATGGTGAGATTTAAAAATGGATCTATCTTCTTCTTTTTCTTCTTTTTTCTGCTGGAACTTCGTTTGCAAACAAGAAAAATAATGTATGGATCGAGTGTTTTAACATTTTAATCTTTAAGTTGTGATAAAGGCATATGTTGAACATTCAAATAATTACATGCATGCTCTTATTTTATTACATATCGTCAAACAAAGTGTGACAATTTTCATACTTGTTGTATTTGTCAGTGGCTTTTTATTTTCACCACTGCGGCATTTTATATTCAGAGTTGTCAACTATGGCTGTGTGTCAATCGGAAAGTTTTCAGTCGTGGTAGGATAGAAAATATCAAGTTGAATAAAATTTGTGTGTGTTGTAATAAATTTGTATTTTTTGCTGTGTCTAATGGACGATGAAATTAAATCTTGGAGAAGACTCAAGAAAAACAAGTCGACACCCACCATCTTTTTGTCGACAGCCCAATAAGGAAGCACCTGTACTCCACCATGTCTGAATTTGGTATTCCTGCAAAACTAATACGACTTTGCAGGATGACACTGAGCAACACCAGCAACGCAGTTAAAATCGGGAAGGACCTCTCCCCACCATTTATTACCAAACGAGGTTTCAGACAAGGTGATTCCTTATCGTGCGACTTTTTCAACCTAATGATGGAAAAGATCATCCGAGCTGCTGATCTGAGACGTAGTGGCACAATATTCTACAAGAGTGTTATGCTGCTTGCGTATGCTGATGACATAGATATCATTGGCCATAATACGCGCGAAGTCAGTGCAGCATTTTCCAGATTAGAAAGAGAGTCAAGTCGAATGGGTCTGGCAGTGAATGCAGATAAGACGAAATACTTAGTGTCAACAAACAAACAGTCCCAGCGTCTAGGAACCCACGTTACCGTTGACAATACCTCCTTCGAGGTTGTGAAGAACTTCGTTTGTCTGGGATCCAGCATTAACTCAATCAACGACATCAGCATTGAGATCAAGCGAAGAATAACTCTTGCCAACAGGTGTTACTGTAGTGCACTTCAATCTAAACATTTCTATAACTCTAACTTAAACACATTTATTCCATGCAATTGTTATTTATAAACATTTAACACATAAAGATCTAGTCTACAAACTAACATTTCTATAAATGTAGCCTAAGCACATTTATGTAGCAAACAAACAAAACAAACACATAACTATTGTTTACATTCTTACTCGCTTGCACTTTATGTTTACATAACTACATTACATAACTACACTAAAATGACTACATAAACTAATATTCTACTTAGTTACAATTATATTAAATAAGATATATATTTAATTTTGTATTTATTTTTAAGTTAAAAAATACTGTTACTTGGCTTTATAAGCCGAAGAAAATTTGAAAATAAAATCACTTAAGTTTTGAGCTTTAAACTAATTGCTCCTTATTTATATTCTAAAGCGCCTGAAGGCACCTTTGGGTGACGGCGCTAAGGAATCTTTTTATTTAAACTGGCCAGTAGCGCTCTTAAGCGCTGGCAATAATATTATACGCGCATTATAAAAATAACCGCGTAAAAATTTAATACACATATGACGCGTAAGCCGCGTATTAAAAAAAAGTCGCGCGTCCAACATTACATTACTTTGGGCTCAGTAGGCAATTGAGAAGCAGAGCCCTCTCTCGACGAACGAAAATCACGCTCTATAAATCGCTCATCATGCCCGTCCTACTTTACGCATCACAAACCTGGACGCTGAGCAGTTTAGATGAAGGGACTTTAAGAGCATTCGAGAGAAAGATTCTTCGTAAGATCTACGGGTTGATCTGCGTCAATGGCTAGTACCGAATACGGTGGAATGATGAACTGTATGAGTTGTACGCTGACATCGACATAGTCAAGCGCATTAATATCGAGCGGCTTCGCTGGCTCGGTCAAGCTCAGCGCATGAAAGCCGATGCTCCAGTGAAGAAAACATTCGATTCGGTACCCAGCGGCGGTCAACGCAGAAGAGGACGACCGCATCTTCGTTGGAAAGACCAAGTAGAGGACAACCTGACGAAGCTTGGAATTTCCAACTGGCGCCAGCGAGCGAAAGACAGAAATGGCTGGCGCAAATTCTTAGATGAGGCCAAGACCGACATACGGTTGTAGCGCCAACTAAGTAAGTAAGTATGTATTAATATTATGCACATTTTTGTATATGATTTAGAAACTTAAAAATATCGTTATTTAGCTTTATAAACACCGCCTTTTCGAAATAAAGATAATTAATTTAACAAGCTTCAATCAGCTGACCTAATTATTTAAAGCCTGAGTGCATTTTTATGCCGGCTGACACTATTAAAAAATATTAAATATTTAGAGCCAGTGGCGTTTTTAAGCGCCGGCAAAAATTTCGAGGCAGGTCCTTTTTTTAATTAAAACAAAAATAACAAAACACATTACAAAGGAATCTCAGGGCTTGGAAGAGGTAGAATGGTGAATGAAGTATCAAATGAAAGATCTGGCAGCACAGTATGATTACATTTTAGATTGGTGACCCTCGACCTGAACTATGAGCGAAAAAAGAGCATTTATTAATTAAAAGCTAAACTGTAAAAGATGGAAGAATATAATGTAAGAGGAAATTTTAGACATTGATAAGGTGTGCAAAAAATTCTTGCGACATTTTGTTACGAAAATCTACTTAAAATGACATTAATATTATTTAGATATCTCGAAAAATTTATATCTTCTCAATACAACGTATTTTCTTGAAGTAAGACCATCGCCTCAGAATGAAAAAAAAAAACTATTGAAATTTCAAGTTTTGACTTTGTAAGCAAATATATCAGCCATTTTTAATCGGTTCTTAACGAATTTTCTTTGTCTGAAAGATCAATTAAATAATTTTGGAGAAATAAGAAAAGATTAACCGTTATCCCATCAATGCAATGTTTTATATTGTTTTAAAAAAACCTCTAAAATATTTAGGTTTTGCTCAAGAAATAGGACAAACGGTTTTTTTGTTGTAATTTTTGTTCTTATTAAATTTTCTTTTTTCACACTCTTTCATATGACATATCATTTATTTGCAAAAATTGCTTCGTTTTGACACATAATTCAATAAACAGTTTCTATCATCGAAATTCATGAGCAACTACCCCAATGATTTTTTTTGATGAAAGTTAAAATTTTCAAAATTTTTTTATATTTTTTACAAAGTTCTACAGTTTAAAAAATAATTGCTGTGAAAAAAGGTTTTGAAATGTCTCAAACCACTTCATAGTTATATACACCAATTATGTTTTAAGCCATTTCGGTATATATAAAAATATGCGTTGGAGAAAAAGTTCTTCCGTGTTTCTGAACCGATTTTGATTTTTTTTTTAAAGAAATTAGAGTAGGGAGAAGGAGTTCGTTCACTGAATACTTTTGTGACCTTTGACCTGAAATATTAGCGTTTAAAAAATATTTCTTAAGTAAAACCTCATTATAAGAAATGGAAGAACATAGCGTAAAAGGAAATTTTAGACAATAATATAATGTAAAAAAACAATTTTTGGCTATCTCTTATGAATACCCTACAATAAGCATTTTTTTATTTAACATGTGTGAATATATATTGTGATGGGGAAATTTCTTACATAAAGTAAATTCTGAAAAATTTACTTTATTTTGACATCAAAGTTATGAGGATATCTCCAAAACTATAGCTTTTCTCAGTGCAAAATATTTTTGTATAAAAAGCCTTGGTTGAGAAAAATAACGGTGTACTAAAGTTCTTTTTTGGGTAATGTTTTTACAGATAATATTTTTAAAAAAATTTCGGCTATTTCAATATCAAAATTATTGCGAAAATTTGAAACTTAAGATTTTCTTAGTGAAACACATTTTCTTAAAGCAAGGTCATTGCCTTAGAATGAGAAAAAAAAACGATTGAAATTTCAGAAAGTTGGTCGAATTTCGGCCACAGGCGATACTAGCTATTATTATTTTCTTCGAATTCCACTAGCTCGCCGTAAGGGATGGAAACCCCAACCACCAAAATTTTCCAAAACTTTTTTTGGCTTAAAGTCCGTTCAATTACCTTTCTAACGGTAAATCAAACTTAAAACTCAACACGTTTTTCATTACTCCGGAATTTAAAAAACCATTTAACCGAGAAGTGTATAATGAAATGTTCATAAAGGGTATTTTTTATAGAGTAATACAACTTTGAATTGGCATCACTGCTTTATTTGATCAGCCATTTAACAGCTGATAGTTGCTTTTTGTTTAATTTGCTTTGACATTTTATTACGGATCGACTTACATCAGAGCAAAGCGTGCAAATTGTGGAAATTTTTAATAAAAATAATGGTTCTGTTCGTCAAACTTATCGTGCACTTCGTCCATTTTATGGCGTACATAATCGTCCTTCAGAGCTGCTAATTCGAAGAACAATAGATCGTTTTTGAACCACATTTACTGTTACTGATAATGTGCATCCCGTGAGACGCCGAACAGTGCGCACTGAAGAATCTGTAGCCGCTGTACAGGAAAGCATTGAAGATGATCCTAATCAATCAATTCGTCGCCGTTCTCAGCAACTGGGGTCGTGTCCTTCCACTTTATGAAAGATTTTACGAAAAGATCTTGGCTTAAAACCTTTCAAGATTCAACTTGTGCAGGAATTAAAGCCAAACCACCATCGTCGATGGTCTTGGTCATGGCTGAAGCACAAATTGATATTGATTTTGAATTTCCATGGAAAATTTTATTTTCCGATGAAGCCCATTTTTGGTTGAATGGGTACGTAAATAAACAGAATTGTCGTATTTGGAGTGAAGAGAAACCACAAGCTTTTGTCGAAACAGCATTACATCCACAGAAAATTACTGTTTGGTGCGCTTTATGGACTGGTGGAGTCATTGGCACATATGTCTTCAAAAACGATGATGGTCAGAATGTTTCTGTCAATGGTGAACGGTATAGGAACATGAATCGAAGTTTTTTCGTACCTCAATTAGATGGCATTAATCTTGCTGATATGTGGATCCAACAGGACGGAGCCACATGCCACACAGCGGGCGCTACAATTGATTTACTCAAGGAAACTTTTGACGAAAAAATAATTTCACAAAATGGCACAATTAATTGGCCCCTAAGATCGTGTGATTTAACCCCATTGGATTATTTTCTTTGGGGTTATGTTAATTCACTTGTCTACGTCGATAAAACACAAACAATTGAACACCTGGAAATCAACATTCGAAGAGTTATCGGCGAGATACGGCCGCAAATGCTGCGATAAGTTTGTGAAAATTGGTGTTCCCGAGTGCGCCTTGTACGCGCCAGCCGTGGTAGCCACATGGCCAAAGTTATATTTAAACATTAATGTCATAAAATTTTCTATCTTATAAAGCCCGTTCCATTGATATTGAAAATATATTTCTATGTTTTATTATGATTTAAACTTGTATCACTCTATAAAAAACACCCTTTATAAATTCCTCTCGAGTAGCACCGGGTATATCAGCTAGTATGCTATAGAACAATAAGAGTTTCTAAAACAGTGCATATAGAACAAGGCATTTTTTTAAAAAACGCTTCTTACTCTTACAAGACTTTCCAAAGACGCAAATTTTTTTGATTGAAAAAACCTCAAACTCTAGAACTTTCCTTGGTAAGAAGGTCGCGACAACTTTTTTGGTTCATTTTTGTTTGTAATTAACAACTAAACTTTGACATGGATTTACCAAAAAAGCATTTTTGTCACATAGAACACAATAGGGGTAATCACACTGACTTGGGTAGTTGGGTAGATTGGCAAATGTCGTACATTTTGTTTTTGTAAAGCACCCAAGCTTAATTGAGCTGCAATTTTGGCAGTCGATTTTTTTCGAGTACGAGATGATTCAGGGAAAAAATTTTTGCCACATCCCCTTTTACCGCCCTCAAATCAATAATAAAGCTCTATTTCAGATGGTTTTGGTCGTATTATACTTAAATTTGGTACTTTAGTTCATATGGTTACATTCGGAAACTGAACTATAAATGGGCGTGGTCGCACTACCGTTATGCCAGTTCAGATGCATAAAATATTTTTTCCGATTGGCATGAAAATTCCTTTATGGCAGCATGGCAGTAAGGAGGTCTGTGGCAGGACCAACGTCTGCCCGGGATAACTAGTAAATTATAAAATGCTGCAAAGTTCACGTTAAAAATTACTCGCATAAATTAACTTTTTTACGCCCAATTAATGGCCTAAATATTTCGCACATAAGAAAAAAAATTGGTGGAAACCCCATTCCAGCTGTCACTCACCTCTCTCATTAGCTACACAAACCGGAGAGATCAAACAAACATTCAGCACTGCTCAAAACTATTCTACAAAGTACTCAATTGCAATTTAGGGTGCGCGCAATAATCAAAAATACTCAATTTACCCATACCAAGTCAGTGTGAATACCCCTAATAACTTGCGAACGACGATATGTTAATTAGTTTTATGATCAATGAATTTATTTTACATGAATTAAATGATGAGCTTTAGATCAAGTAAGTTTTTAAATAAGGCAACAACAACTCTGTATAGAGTCAATCACTTAGCTGACTAGACAGTCTGTTTCGAAAATCGCTACATTTTCTTCTTCAGTAGTCTTTGAGTGATTAAGCTGTGATGAACTCACTGTTTAAACTAGTATATAAGTGCGCAGATTTTGGAATTAATTCTTTTGAATTGTTTGGCTGCTAATCATATGACATTTCAAAGCAGTAGGCTATTTATAGATCACCGCCATCAACTCTATCAAGGGTTGCCATCTGTTCTAGTTGCTTCTTTTTTTATTTCAATATTCATTGGTGTTCGATAGTTTGTCGAAATGCACCATAGAAATTGAAACGAGTTTTTTGCTTCGCCATATATTAGTTTTTACTGTTGATACGAGTAGTATATACTATAACAATTTACACTTGTGAATCACCTCAAATTTCTATACCAAGTCTATAACATTAATGAGCACTTATTTGCCTCTAGCCTAATAATTAATTGTGGATCTGTCACTATTTATCCGACACTTTGAGGAAACGCATTCTGGCAAAAAATTGAAATAGACATTGAATATGATCATGAGTAACATTTTTGGATTTTTATACTGCTAGCCACTTAACACTCAGCACAGCTTGTCATACCAGAAGCTTAATTTGTTTAATGCTTTAATTGAGCAGAAGTTGAAATGAGTGGAAGCTGATTGATAGCGGAACGTGCCTCTGATTGCACTTAAATGCAATCAATTAAGTTTTTCTTTTCAATGGCATGAAGGAAGATTAGTTAAGTTTGCACATTACAAATATGCATCTTACAAATGGTTTCGAAAAGTTGTTTTACTTTTTGGACAGGCTTAACGGTAGTCTTCCGGTAATGCAGTTAAAAGATTGATAACTTTATTTAAACAAATTTTATGAAATATAATAAAAATAAATAAATGTTGTCTATACAAAAAAGTTTATTTTTGATATTTGTGGCGCAAAAAAAACTTGTTAAACCTATTAAGCAATATGTGTGCTAAAATTATATAAAATGCCTTGAAGTGGGTTTGTAACATGCAATAAATTCTTTTATGAACGTTTGAGACAATTAAAAAGCGATTTCGATGTTATCTCCAGCTTAGTTAATATTTTGAGAAGTTTAAAAAAAATGTTCTCGTACTTACATACAACAACTGTAGAGCAGATCTAATTGCTACTCTTGTAGCAAAGCAGTCGTTAATTTAATTTGATTAATTTATTTTATTTCTTGAAACTAATCCAACCAAATCCTTAGAAATTCAATTAAAAACTATTCAAACTAGATGTGTCCAATTTATAGACCATTCACTGTAGCCTTTACGCGAGTCCAACTCGAGTTCATGCCGGTCAATGTCAATAGGTTTTTCTAATATCGTTCTTTTAACTTACGAAATCGATCGGACTGTTTTTTGGTAGTAAATTGATTAGTTTTTTTTCACTGATTGATTTAATGTTTTAGCAATTTTTGCTAATTTTTAAGACTTTTGAGTGACACCACTGAAAAGTGGTAAGATGTCAAATATCAGGTCTTACACACAAATTGTTAAATTTTTTTCTATTTCGCTGTTAGTTGAATTCGATTAGAAGATAAACGTGTTTGTAGTGTGACATTATGTTGCTAACAACTTCCCAAGTGGTAAATACAGCTTAGAAGCCCGTTCTTCGTGTTTTATAATTCGGAAATTATTGCACCATGTAGAGGCAATTTATTTTTAATCACTTTATAATAGACACAAGCGTGCCATTGGATTTTGACTTTTGGCAATTTGACTTGTTTCCAGGTTTTCTTTTCGGGAAATGTTTCTCTAAGGCCTATTGTAAGCCAAAAATTATAACAAAATGTTTGTAAAATGTTGAACAAACTTTATTTTGCAGACAAGTTTACTGTTTTTTGATTTTATTCTATTTTTTCTCTTAAGGGGGGTCTTTTTCATTTGGACAACTTTTTTTCGAATTTATTTTTTTTTTTCATTAAAAGTAGTGTCCGACCGAATAATCGGTTTCGGTTACAGTCAGTTTTAACCCTTTTTGCCAGTTTCGACTAGTTTTGGCCAGTTTTGGTTACATGCAATAACAATAGAGTTCAGCTACTACAGTTTTTTCGTACTTTCTCCGCATTAGATCTTCTTAAGAACCAGCCCAAATAACAATAATATCTCTCAATGATATCGATAAAAGTGGTTCAAAACAATCTAAAGTGAGAAAAATTTACCCACCATAATATGGCTCAGGGACAACACAAGACATAACAACTAACCAATCGTTTACGTAGATCTAATCATACATTAGTTTTCAATCTACTTTTGAGTTGACCTTTCGATAAGTTAACATCAAAAAAGCTACAGTTGTTAACAAAGGTACTCATGCGATGTAAAGGAGCAGTTGCCATATAATTTGTGCTACTAAAAGGTAAGTAAATTAAATTGTTAGCGTTTCTACTGCTTCTACGGTTAGTGTTAAAATTTATAAGAGTTAGGAGTTCCGGTGAATCGAAAACACCAGTTATGAGTTGGTGTAAGTAGACGATATCAGCAGACTTCCTTCTCTCATTTAAGGATTGCATTTTTAATAGTTTTAAACAATCCTCATAAGGAGGAAGATTTAAAGTGTCAGTTCCACTTAAGCCCCTTAGAGCAATCCGAACAAAACGTTTTTGGATTCTTTCTTTACGATCAACATTCACATTGTAATGTGGGGACCATACTTGAATTGCGTACTTCAAGTGAGGACTTAGAATTGAATAATACAGAGTTGTAGTTGTTGTTAAGCTATCAAACTCTTTGGCCCAACGTGTTATTAAACCAAGCATAGAAGATGCTTTCTTACAAATGCAATCAATATGCATGCTAAAGGACAACTTAGAATCCATGCATATACCATCCATGCATATATCTTTGACGGTAGTCACACGACTGAAAGTAGTATCTTTTATTTTGTAATCAAAATTGAAATTGTTCCTTTTACGCGAAAAGGTCATTGTTTGCCATTTATCAGGATTTAAAAATATATTATTTTTAGAACACCAAACCTCAAAGGATTTCAAGTCTGACTGGAGTTGTTCTGTATTGTCTTTTCGATGAATATACGGCCAGTTTCGGCCCTTTTTGCCAGTTTCGGCTAGTTTCATTATGGAGCCGAAAGTCTGCTATTAATTGAGGCAGTATTCAGCCTCAATACTGCCATAATGAGGCCGAATAGCCGAAACTGGCCAAAACTAGCCGAAACTGACAAAAAGGGCCGAAACTGGTCGTAACCAAAACCATAGATTCGGTCGGACTTCGGTATAAACTATTTGCATCAGTCGCATAATTGGGTATTTTATGGGCTTTTATGGCTATAATTAAAAAAATACTGTTTGAGGTACCAACTTTTTTTTGATAACAGTTTAAAGATAATACAATTCTGCTTCACTAACTATTCACCTGACATTACTGGTTGAAAAGTTATCGCGGTTAAAAATCAACATTTTTTGCTTTCGTTCGCACGCAGTGAAATTTTGGAAATTTTTAAGTTTTTTAAAATAGAATTTTATTAAAAAAGACACAGTTTCGATAGTATCATAAGTATAGACGTAGAATTCCTTTTTATACAGTAGTAGAGAAAAATTCTGGTTTTATTTATTTATACTTTTCTAAATTGTTTTAAAGCATTTCATCTTCTAAATAAAAATTATTCAAAAACAAATTTGTTGTTGTTGTCCTTCTTCAAACTTACTTGATCTAAAAAGCTCACAATTAAATTCATGTAAAAATTTTTTTTTTATAAAAAGTTTTCGTTTGATATTTTTTGTTCATTTGTTTTGTTAGTTAAAGCTAAGGCCTTTTCCACACTTGGTCAACGCAACTCCAACTCAAGTTGCTAGCCTGTGTATTTATACCGGAACCTTCAGATTAAGCAACTTGCACGCAACAAGCTCTCGACACGTTCTCAACCTGTTCAACGCAACGCGTCTTTCCGCAATTTTCATCGGCGACGGGTTGCATCAGTTTGTTTGTTTTGTGAATTCAAGTATATGTAGTGCAGTAGGCTTTATAATAATCAAGGTGAATAAGTTAATTAATTAGTTATTTTTTCATTTATAGAATCCGAAAGAAAAAGAAATAGTTTGTAAGATGAATGAGCAAGTGTTAAATATTAAATTAGTGCAAGAACTCGAAAAACATGATTTACATGTTGCATGACTTTTGAAGCAAGTCTGAAAGCATTCGGTTTAAAGTTGCATTGCTTTTCAATTTTTTCGCTGTTGCGTTGAAGTTGCGTTGGAATTGCGTTGACCAAGTGTGGAAAAGGCCTAAATGTAATTCAAAGTTATGTTAATTTATGGAAATATATATGGGTAAATTTGAATTATTTATTTTTCCTGTAGTAAAAAGCATATACATACAGTGTTGCGCAAAACAATAGCAACAAAATAAGTGCGCTGCAACAAAATTGTGTATCTTTATTAATATTGGGGACACACAAAAATGATTATAGGGATCAAAGCATATATTCATACATCATCATATATAAAACAAATCCAATTCAAATTTGGTTTTGTTTTTTTAATTAAATTTCAAATTAATATGGCTACATTCAATTTGTCTGAGAGCAAAACAAAAGCAACAAAACTTAAAAAATGTAAAAAGAGTACAAAAGTTACAAGAATTACCGGTAAAAGTTCCGTTAGTGTAAAGCACGTGTTGTTGGTAAGTCATAAACATTTAATTTTAGATTTGTTTTTGCGCTAGTTGTGACATTGACTGTTTCATTTATAATGGCACGTTTTAAATACTGTGAAGCTCTTAATTGCAAATTATTTCCGAATATAAAAACGGAAATTCACAAATATCTAACGTGAAACAGTTTGATATTAATCAGTGAATAGTTTGCAGATTAACAAAGAAATATACCATCACAAAAGACGTAACAACGGTACATTAAAGAGGGCGGCCGCGAAAGACATCGCTGCGTGATGACAGGAACATTTGTGGCGTGTTCAAATGAAATGCACTTGCCATCACAGCACTGTTTGATGACGAGCCGTTGAGAAAGATTAAAGAAGTTACAAACCGGCAGAGAAACCTTTGCTTACAGGTAAGCATAAAAAACAAGGTGAGGTGTTACAATTTAAACAATTCTATCTGAAATTTTGACAACAAGTTGCAATTTATTGTTTTTTAGACTCAGTCTTGCAAAAGAGCACCTAAATTGTACCGTTCAAAAATCGAAAACCGTTTTTTAGCGATGAATCAAAGTTCAACTTGATTAATTTAGATGGGATGTGCACGGTACGGCGCCACCCAGGTACACAGCCCGAAACTGCAAAATAAATTGTAAGCACGGAGGCGGTGGCATTATGGTCTGAACTTGTTTTTCCTATAATGAAGTTGAACCATTTCAAAAAATCGATGGAATTATGGATCGATTTGTATATAATGACATTTTAGAAAGCAAGATGCAACCACATTCAGAGTGGAATATGTCGCTTCAGTGAACGTTTCAGCCCGACAACGATCCGAAGCACACTTCAAAGCTCATCAAAGATTACATTAGAGGCGATGGGATTCAAGTCCTTGATTGGCCGGCACAGTCACAATGACTTGAATCCCATTGAAAATCTTTTTGGGATTTTGAAGGTAAAAGTTTTTGGTCAAAGGTTTTCCAATAAGACTGCACTGTATGAAGCCCTGAAACTTAATTAGGAACATATACCTAATACCAACATATCTTATTTAATAGAGTCGTTGTCGCTCAGATGTGCAGCGGTTATCAAGAACAATGAATCTTACACCAAATATAAATTTTGTTGCTTTTGTTTTGCTCTCAGACAAACTGAATGAAATCACATTAATTTTAAATTTAATAAAGAAAACAAAACCAAATTTGAATTTGAGTTGTTTTTAATATAATGTGTGAATATATGCTTTGGTTCCAATAATAATTTTTGTGTGTCCCTAATATTTAAAAAGATACACGATTTTGTAGCAGCGAACTGATTTTGTTGCTATTATTTTGCGCAACACTGTATATGTATATTTTACAAGTAATTTAAAATTAAAATTTTAGTTAACGAAATAAATTTTTAATATGGAAAACATAGAATGCATAGTATAAATAATTCGAATTTATTATGGTATTTAAAAAATAAATGAAGTTTTTAAAGCACAACGCATGCGCAAATTCGTGTAGTAGTATTCTTCATGCATACTGCCTCTGTAGCTACACGCATCTGTATTCGCTATTGTATTTATTTTGCTGAAAATAAACATTCGTTTCATTCCTACTCCAACTCATGGCAGAATAACCAGGTAGGGCCGATTCGGAGAGGAATGAAGTAGAAAGCAGAGCAAAGCGAGCTAGTTGTCAAAATTAGCTGTTCATGTCGAGTAAAAATTAAGAACACTAAAAAATTTCAGCTAACTGAACCAACAAAAATTACGAAGCAAATCTAAAACAACGACGCACAGAGAAGAGCAAGATCACAGCGGTTGAGCAGCGTTAGAGGGGACGAACCGCATCGACCACAGAAAATAAATAGAACTTTGCTTATTATGTCCCGCAATATTCACTCGTCACACACAAAAATTCTCGAGCTTGCGGCGAAAGCAATAATTCTCTTGCTCTGGTAGCAAGATCTCTTTGTCCCGCTTTTCACTCGGCAATAATTGCCTTTGCCGCAAGCAGTTTGTCGATTATTCGCCCACAAGAGGGGGTTTACGAAAGTCCCTTTTAAACCCGAGTAGTCAACAAACTGCTTGCGGCGAAAGCAATTATTGCTCATAGAATTGCCGAGTGAAAAAAGTCCCTTTGCAGCGCATGCAGAACCAAAACAAAAATATCAGCAGCTAGTAGCAACGTTGCCAGTTATGATGGAAAAATCCTATTCGTGGTAATTTTAAATTGCCCATAGGAATTTTTGTTTTCGGGAATTTCTATTAAATTTTTTAATTCAATTTTTTGATTGGCGGGGGAATTCAGTGGGGTATTTTTTGAATTTCCGTGGGAGCTTGGTAATATCCTTCTTAAATTTTTTTTTCTTATTTAGTAAGCAAAATTTCGGTGTGGTATTTATAAATGTTTTTTAAATTGTTTTTTGATATGGGACTTATTGTGGTATTTTTTAATGCGAATGAGATTTTTGTTGCAATTTTAAATGCATATGGAACTTGTGGTGGTATTTTAAAAAAGCATGTTTTATTGCGGTAGAAACTTTTTGTTTTATCTTAACCATTGTAATTTTTGTTGTATTCAATTTATGTTACTGTGAAAAAAGTAACTTTTTATCGGAATTGTTTTAAATTTTCACTGGCAACCTTGGCTAGTAGTAATTAATTTTTTTATAGCCACATACTGGCTCTCTAGCTACATGCATCTGTATTCTCTATTGTATTACAACCCAACAAGCCATGAATGTTACTGTGCCAGCTAAACGGTACTTAGAACGACAGCGTCTGATTTGCTGGTATGAAAACGCCATGTCTTTGTACCTTTAAACCGTTCTTTATATAATTTTAAAGACCTTTTTTATATTTATCAAGAATCGAATTGAAATTAATGTCATATTCGCTTGATGCGTCGTTTGTTCTTGTCTTTTTTCCCTCTCTTTTTCACCCGTTCGCCAAAAAACTCTGAAATATGCATTGAATCTTGTATTGAAATTAAGGTAGTGCAGTTGAGTTGACTGTTATTGTTTAGTTTATTGTTGCAACTTAATAAAAACTATTTTAAGAAAAGGTTACTATTGTTTAACAACAAATAAAATTAATTTACACATTTAAACTTTCTATATGACCTTGTTATTTATTATGTTGATTTTCTATGATTTGAATATAAATTCTAAATGTTTGCTAGTTTAAATCATTCTTGATTTTAAATACAAATTCTAGTTGTTTGATAGTTCAAAATCATTTATTGAGCTTTAGGTCAGGTTAGAACAATGAATTGCTCTAACTAGTTAATCAGCTTACTAATTTATCAGCTAGTGATGTTTTCCTTTTCATGTTGAAAATGTTGTTGTTTCTATGGAAAAAGTTCGTTAGAGCAATTAATTGTTCTAACCTGACCTTAAGCTCAATAAACGATTTTAAACTATCAAACAACTAGAATTTGTATTTAAAATCAAGAATGATTTAAACTATCAAACATTTAGAATTTATATTTAAATCATAGAAAATCAACATTAATAAACAACTTAATAAATGGTACGCTTGTATGAAACACACAATGCATAGTTTGCTGACTACGAAACAGTCAGCTTCTGTGCTTTTAAAAGTGCACACCGTTTTCGACCGAGCCGATTGGCTATCTGGGAAACAAAAAAAAATGAAAGCAACTTATGTGTATTTATATATGTATGTTTTACATACATATTAATAAAAAACAACAACAACAACAACAACAAAAGCAGCACAACAACGAACGACGTGATTACGAACCAAACAAGCAAACACAACAACAACAACAACCTTAAAAACAGTATAAGCAGCTAAGCAGCTTGTGCATTTCTCATACGAATGTATGAATTTATCATCTTAGATTTTGCTATTTTATTAGATATTCGTTTTACTCCCACTAAAACTAATATTTTGGCATTTTTTGAAGTGAAAACTTCTTTAGGAAAATTAGAAAACATAACCTCGGCCGCAAGCTCACAAAGGAATCACTTGGCAACTCCTGAAATCAATGCATATAATCTGTTTGTTAGTATATAAATACTTAAGTTAGGTTGCAATAAGATGTTTGCAACCAAAACTTATTATTAGTTCGGTTTATATTGGTATATACAGTTAGGGAATCAAGTCTTCATACACCCCCTGAAACCCAAAACACTGCTGAACGAAATAAGTTACAAACAAAATATTAATGCTGAAATGATCTCATTGCACTTCTATTAGTGTACAAAAACAAAAATTTCCATGTCTCTCAAAAAATAACTTTATAGACAAAAAAACTAAAAATGAAGAGGGAAAAAAGTGTTCATACAGTTCAAATATTTTTTATTTTACTCATAAACAGCGCATTTTAACTGTTGAAATACCGTTAGTTTTTGCATTGCAAGAAGGGCACGTGTTTATTGCATCATTAGTTGGCATCATTAGTGATCAAGTGTTCAAGATGAGTGCGCGCAAAGAAATAAGCCTTGAAATTAAAAATTTAATTGTGCAAGAGCATAAAAAAGGCAAATCCTATCGCGAAATTAGCAAATTGTTAAATGTGCCTTTTGCTACGGTCCAATATATAATCAATAAATATAAAAATACTGGTTCCGTCGAAAATAAGCCGAGGTCAGGACGCCCAAAGAAACTCTCCAGACGTGATGTAAGCCTTATTTTAAAAGAAGTTAAGTCAAATCCAAGAATCACAGCCCCAAAAATAGCAGAAAGGATCGCTAACACTTCGTCCAAGACTTGAACTGAATAATATTGTTCCCACAGTGAAACATGGTGGTGGCAACGTAATGGCTTGGGGAGCCATATCGGCGTCTGGGGTTGGCCGGTTGGTGTTTATAGACGGTATTATGGATCGATACTATTATAAACAGATTTTAGAAGATAATTTGCAACCATCAGTTGATATATTGGGTCTTGGCCAGCATTGGATTTTCCAACAGGACAACGATCCCAAACATACAGCTCACATTGTCAGAGATTGGTTGCTATATTATGCACCAAGGCAGTTCAATTCCCCTCCCCAATCACCGGACTTAAACCCCATAGAACACGTTTGGGATGTTTTAAAACGAAAAATCGCTCAAGCCAACATTACCAGCAAGGAAACTTTGAAACAAGCTTTGCAAAGAGCCTGGTCGGAAATTACTCCCAGCACAACCGATAATCTAGTTGCATCAATGCCAAGACGTCTGCAGGCTGTCATTGATGCTAATGGTGGACCGACAAAATATTAACTTCGCTGGAAAATATTAAAAAATAAGTTATTTCATCTTTTTAAAAAAAAATATTTTAACTGTATGAACACTTTTTTCCCCTTTTATTTTAAGTTTTTCTTGTCTATAAAGTTGTGTTTTGAAAGAAATTAAAATGTTTGTTTTTGTACACTTATAAAAATTAAATTAAATCATTTTATCACTAAAACATATATTGTTATTATTTTCATTCAGCATTTTTTTGGTTTTTAGGGGGTGTATGAAGACTTTATTCCCTAACTGTATATGCCTTTAAAGCTTGGCAATTTCTTCAGTTGTTGTATTTGTCAACATTTTTGAAAAATTTGCTTTTACTCAAACAGCTGCTATTCATGGTGAGATTTAAAAATGGATCCATCTTCTTCTTTTTCTTCTTTTTTCTGCTGGAACTTCGTTTGCAAACAAGAAAAAATAATGTATGGATTGAGTGTTTTGACATTTTAATCTTTAAGTTGTGATAAAGGAATACATATGTTGAACATTCAAATAATTAAATGCATGCTCTTATTTTATTACATATCGTCAAACAAAGTTTGACAATTTTCACACTTGTTGTATTTGTCAGTGGCTTTTTATTTTCACCACTGCGGCATTTTATATTCAGAGTTGTCAACTATGGCTGTGTGTCAATCGGAAAGTTTTCAGTCGTGGTAGGATAGAAAATATCAAGTTGAACAAAATTTGTGTGTGCTGAAATAAATTTGTCTTTTTTGCTGTGTAAAATAGACGATGAAATTTTGACAGTTACATATTTTGACGTTTCACATTTCGGTCGTATTGTAGCGCAAATATTTTATTTAATTTGCAGTTTATTCAATTTGCAACATATCTAATTCGAGTGCTTAAACTTGCAACTTATTTCGTAAACTTGTAATATTGTAAATTAAAAAACTTAAAAAATAACAAAATAATAAAAAAAACATAACGAAAGTGCTTGAGTTTGTGTATGCATGTGTGTGGGAAAACGATCTCTCGGTGCAGCAAAGTTAAATTGGCTTTCTTTGCTGGCGAACGTCCTCCAAGTGCCACCACCAGCAAGTGCAGTGCAAAATTTGTTGCTAGCCAACATCCTCCAAGTGCCATCACCAGCAGCACCAGCAATATCGGCACAATTGACTTGTCAACTCTCCAATATTTCAATTAAATAAATTGAAAACGTAGAATTTGCGCTTCATTTGCTTGTGCTGTTGCTGCTGGCACTTGTTGGCACATGTTGGCTAGCAAGAAATTTGCGCTGCACTTGCTTGCGCTGTTGCTGGTGATACTTGGAGGACGTTCACCAGCAAAGAAAGCCAATTTTACTTTGCTGCACTTGGTGATGCACCGGGATATCGTTGGCCCACGCACACACAAAATCAAGCACTTTCGTTTTTTTTTTTAAGTGAAAACTTCTTTAGGCACGTTGAACGATTTTGGTAGAGGGTAAATCTTTGGTTTGCATCATCCTCATCGTCATTTTGCGAGTAACTCTCGTCATTAATACAGACAGCGAGTAGGTTTTTAAATGACGCTCTTGGATCTTGACTACAAGGCGCTCAGCAAATGTAGCAAGCAACCATCAATAAGTTCCTCTGCTGACGCATCGTTTTTTCCCCTCTATTTGCTCCGCTGCGAAACATTGAATGACATAGCTTCTTCAATGTATATGTAGAGTTGCTGTAGGTTAAAATAAAATAAATTTAAAATTTTTGATATTTGGTTTTTGTTTGACTGGCCGTGAAGTCCCTTTTGATGCCACCACTCAGAGTACAACTAGAAAAGGTAGTGTTAGGGCTGAATGTGTTCTCTTTCTTAGTGACCATAACTGTCAAACTCAGCCATTTTGGTATTTTGGCCAATTTTTGCTTTCATATTGCATTCTCATTGGTTGCATATTTTGTATGAAATGTCAACTTCGTTTTGACAGTTTCTGTCACCGGCTTTCCGCTTTAACCAGTACCTTGTCTAATTTTGCCATTTCACCACTTGAGATTTTGCTACCAGGCAAACAGAAAGCATAGCAAGCAAAATGCGGTTTATTTTCTGACGCCGATTCGTTCATCCCCTCTAACGGTTCGCAACCGCTGTGAACCATTCCATTCTCACTGCGTTGTTGATGTAGATTAGAAATGTAATTGTTGTTGGAATTTTTTTTAGACTTTTTTAGCTGCATTCGGCATATGACAACTGATTTATTTTAGATAAGAGTTTAAATCATTTTTTGAAATTTTGTATAAATGGCTGAAACTATTTCTTTTAACAAAATGTACTACCATATCAAAAATATATACATATAATTCATATAATTTTTTTAAATTATTTTATTATTGAATTAATTAAAAAATTTAAATCTTTTTCATATCTTTTTATATAATAACACAATAAACATGCACGCTTTATATAGTTTGTTTTGTGTATTTAAATAAGAATATATAAGAAATAGATATAGTATATAAATTATATATAATTTTATATAATAAATGTACGTAGACAGTTTAACTGCCTAGTGTTGTAAATTGAAATTTGTATAAAAAAAGGTGTTACTTCTCGTGTCTTACTTGTCGTTTGCTTGCGTTTTCGATTTACAACATTAGGCGGTAAGAAATAGAACGCTTATGATAAGCAGACTGTAGTAATTCTATTGCAACTGTAAATATAAATTTATTTTGCAGGTTTTTTGTGCAAGTGTTTTTATGTACATATATATAAAGCGTTATAAAAATACTTCGATTGTCATATGCCGACTGTAGCTACCAAATAACATCTACAAAAAAATTAAAGCTAACTGCACAACAACAATTACCAAGCAAATCTACAACAAAAACGCAGAGAGAATGACATGATCACAGCGATTGCGCAGCGTTAGAGAGGATGAACCGAATTGGTGACGAAAAATAAATAGCACTTTGCTTGCTATTTTTTCTGTTTGCCTGCTAACAAGATCTAAAGTGGAGGTATTAAAAGAGACTTCACGACAGTCAAACAAAATACAAATATGAAAAATTGAAATTTCATTTTATATCAGCAGTTAGCTCTGAAGTTTCTTTTAATGCCTCCCTCCACTTGAGATCTTGCTAGCAGGCAAACAGAAAAAATAATAAGCAAAGTGCTGTATATTTTCCGCCGCCAATTCAGTTCATCCCCTCTAACGCTGCACAACCGCAGGGATCTTGTCATTATATTTGCGTTGTTGTTGTAGATTTCCTTGGAAGTTATTGTTGTACAGTTAGCTTGAATTTTTTGTAGATGTTTATTTGTAGCTATAGTCAGCATATAACATCGAACTAATTTAGAAAACAGTTTATACATATGAATTAAAGAGTATATTTAATATTGGTAAAACTATTTGTTTTTAGTAAAAGTGTTACCGTATCGGATACAAATTAACTTAATATTTTCAGTAATAATTGGATAACTAAAGTCTGCTTATCCTAAGCATTCTATTTTTTAAACTGTTAAGCATCAATTTCTTATATGAATCAAATATAATTTATATGCTATAGATATTTCTTAATTTTAGAATATTCTATTTTTAATACACAACGCAATATAGATATGGTGAACACGTATATTGTGTTAGTGTTATGATATATATAGATATAAAGAAGCTTTGATTTGTTTATTTAATTCAATAATGAAATAATTTAAATAAATTACTTTAATTATATGTATTTTTGATATGGTAACAGTTTTGCTTAAATGAAATAGTTTCAGTAATATATGAAAAATTTAATAAATTGCCTTAAGCTCTTAACAAAAATAATTCTAATTTCATATGCCGACTGTAGCTACACAATTAGAATTCACAACGTCCACAAAAAATTTCCAGCTAACTGCGCCAACAACAATTACCAAGGAAATCTACAAACAAGAACACACAGAGAAGAACAAGATCACAGCGGAACTTTTTGAACTTTTTGATTTTCATCCTACATGTCCGTCCGACCTGTCAAATCCGTCCTACATGTAGGATAGTCCGAAACCCTCTATTAGCATGAAAATTCTTATATAGCAGCAATCGCGTCGGAAGCGAATTTCATCTGGGGGGCAGTACAAAGGGGGGGCAGTACAAATGGTGGTGCAAAAAAGTTCACCAAAATTTCTTCACATGAAACATGAAGAAGAGAAAAAGAAGAGGAAAATATATAATACAAAAATATTATCGTTGTAAAAAAACTGATATTTTGAATAACTTTTCCTTTTAAATTGTTTATCTAGCTAAAAAAGTGGGGGGCAACTGCCCACCTTGTCCCCCCGCTTCCGACGCCAATGTATAGCAGTAAGGCAGTCCTTGGCAGGACAACGTCTTCCAGGGAATACTAATATTTTATGTATATGTTTTCGCTTCGGTCGGCAGTCCCCTCACTGCTATACTTTTTTTTTATGGTGAGTGCTTTAGATTCTTGATCAATAATACTAAACACATGCTAATACTAAACGTAAGACACCCTGTATCTGATAACTTTACAATATAGGAGGAAACTGAGTACAGATGTTGAGCCAGCGTTGAAATTACATATAGGAACGATAATGGGCTTACCGGATCCAAAATTTGTAGACAAGTATTATTTATACAAACATGTCTGAATATAATAGTACTGCTATTATTTTGACCATAGATGTATGTATGAAAATAAACATTAATATCATGGATAATACGTACGTGATTTCTATAGCATTGTTAGGAAAACGAATTGAAATCTCGATAAATCAAAACCTGCTGCTATTCCACAAATAAAACAAAAAAATTCTAAAAACTTCAAAGTTTCAGTTGAGTTGTTGCATATGTATCTATGTATGTATGGTTTTGTTTAAACGGCATGTCTGCTTCTTAAATTTCTTGGGCAGGCATTTGAGTAACTTTATACCAGTTTTTTCCTTTTGTTTCTATTTTTCTGCAAGAAGTAGCATTATTTTAAGCATTGGCTACGCGTATCAGTATCAAAGCAGCATGCAACAAACCGCAACCATCACCACCACCACCAACAACACCGTATTTAAGGGGGATTTAGAGGGCTGAAACCCCTCTTAGCAATCCAAGCTCAGAAAAAAACAATTAAAATTCAGAAAAGATCATTTGAAATAGTAATGGTGATAATAAGGGTAATAGTAATGGAAAAAATAATAAGGCAAGGTTAGATAGTGATAATGATGATCACCATGAAAATATATATGAGTTGGTATCAATGAGTTGGTATCTTTTATTGAAAGGATAATTGCACTAACTTGAAAAGATCCGGAGGTGTCACTTTCTAGACAAAAATCAAAGGTTTACATTTTAAAAAAAAAGTAGCAACTAGATCAGACGAAAACCCTGGTAGAAGTTAAAGGATTGATTTAAAAATAACTACTGTTTTGATGTCATATGATTAAAGGACCGATGAAAACGTTAATATTTTTACAAATTTACATATTTTTACTTTTTCAAAACAGCTTTCCAAAATCAACGAAAATCTAAAATGTTCGTTACAAATTAACAATTTTCCATTGAAACCGATACGAAAACAAATTTGATAACAAAAAAGTGGTATTCAAAAGATTCCCATGATGGCATAAAATTTGTATAGATATATTTTGTTGTAGTGTTTTTATTGTAGGAGCCCGTAGTCACAACTGTTTCATATACAGAAAATTTAAAAAATTTTAAGAAAAAATGAATTTTTTTTAAAATTCACTCATATTCTTAAAAATTAAATTTTTATTTAAATAAAGTACACAAGTTATTTTATAAAGTACAAGTACAAGCACTGTGCACATTATTGGTTTTTTTTTTCTATGTGATCTCTCCGTATACTTAGATATTTGATGGTAAGAGTTAATATTTTATAGGGTTTTCACATTAAATATGTGCTTTATACTTGTTTTTTTTACCGGGTATCAACATAAAAAATTTGATTTATTTTTATAAATTTCCAAAAAATAAGTTTTTACAATAAGCAATAGAATTAAAAAGAATTTGGTTATATGTTAAAAAATTTTTAGTATCTACGTTTTTAAAACATTGTTTTACACAAAAATGAGAAAAATCGATCAGAAATTCATAGTTTTGACTTAAGATGCAAGTATCTCCGTTGTTCTAATGTATTCCATTTTATTATTTTTTGTCAAAAACTTCAATAAAAGTACTTACCAATAGTTGTTTTAACATTACCGTTAGCTGAGCATATATTTTTATTTTATTTTATATATTTAAAGGCAATGTTAACATACATAAGACTTATATTCTTTTGAATGCAGTAAGAATAACAAAGGTCATAACAACAAGTTATATACAACAAATTAATTTATGAAACTTAGGGCTTAACCAATAATTCAGATTAAAAAGCAATTAATATCCAAAGAATTTTTATCAAATGTATGAAAAAATAGTCAGAAAATGTAGGAGAGATAAATATATTTAAGACTCTTCGAAGAAAACTGAAAGAGATAGAATTAGGAGAAAATTTTGAAGAATTCATGCTTAAATTCACGTTTATTCGTTTACTTTTAACAGCTAAAGACAGCGAATTCCATAATCTGATCACGTTCACAAAAAATAATCTGCTTGAATTTGAATAATTATGACTAGGAATAATGAGGTTCATGTTTATTGCTGATCTACAGAACTGAAGTTTGCTAAATAAGTAATCAGGAGTTTGTGTATTCATTAAATTATTGATCTGGCAACCAAGCAATTGATTGCTCAAATGGTTTATCCGGTCAAATTTTTTAAGACCATTAACGTATCTTATTGCATTATTAAATGCAAGTTGTAGCTTATGGCTTGACCTGAAATCAGGCTTACTGTATACCACCTCGGAGTATGAAATTATTAGCATTATGAACTGGATAACTAACTTTTTTCTGGTGTCACCAGGTACGAATGATGCAGTTCGTCTCAAGTTTCTAAGAATGTAATACACCTTGCAAACAACGGAATTTATATGGTCATCACAAGTGAGAGAAGAGTTAATGTAGACCTTCGTAGCCTTGTTACGTAAATTTAGCCCAACACATTTAAGAATAATTGTCGGTATATTATAAAGGGGGTTGCATTGTTTCTTAATCGGCAAGACACATGACTTGAGAGAATTAAGTTCAAGCATATTAGCCTTAGCCCAATCTGAAACAATGCTCAAATCTTCATTCAACTGTATACATAAGTCATTAACAAGACTAATAGGTTTTGCAATGTACAGTTGAAGGTCATCAGCATATGCATGCATGGTGACATGACGAAATTTAGTGAAAATATCATTTAGAAAGATTGCAAATAAGAGAGGACCGAGAACAGAGCCTTGAGGCACCCCACAGGTTAAATTGCCAAAAGCGGACAGACTATTCCCCACCCTTACTCTTTGAGACCAACCCATTAAGTAATTATATATCAGACGGACAGCTGAACTAGAAAATCCAAAGCTGTTCACAAGTTTATGACAAAGTATTGAATGATCAACAGAGTCAAAAGCTTTGGAAAAGTCTAGCAGACAGAGCAAGCTTAAGTGCCCCAGATCATATGATATTCTAATGTTGTCTAAAATCTTAACTATGGCTGTAGAGCAGCTGTGGCCAGGTCTAAAGCCAGACTGAAAAGGGGACATAAGGCCATGATCTCTGATATGAACAGAGATTTGCGCAGTCATGAGTGACTTAAATACTTTTGACAAACATGATAACAGGCTAACAGGACGAAAATCAGACAGTTCACGTGCATTGGCCTTTTTAGCTATGGGGATAATTGTTGCTGCTTTCCAAGCATCAGGGAAGCTAGAACTTGTGAAACAATAATTGAATATATGCGTTAAAGGACTTAGAATAAGAGGTAAGATAATTTAAATAAATTTGATAGATAATCTTTCCTCACCCATGGCATTCGACTTCATCTTATTCACACAACGAGCAACATCACACTCACCTACAACCACAAAATCAAAGTTAAATGGACATTCAAAAGTACGAACATACATATCATAAGCAGACGAATTCACAGAATTAACTGAGCTTGCAGTAAAATATTCGTGTAGACCAAGATATATTCAACATGGTAGTGTTGTCCCAGAGAGGTGAGTACCGTAGCTGTCAAACATAAGAAGAGCGTAAAAGACAATGAATAAGAACTTGAACCAGGGATGGAACTATAGCCATAATTGTGCTATTTTTCGTACTTTTGAGATCAGAGGGGAGTTTAGGCACGTGCGTTTTCTTTTCCGACTGTTTAAATTTCTCGGAGTTAAAAAATCAAGTTGCATGTGAGTGTAATTAATGTAATTTTTGATGCACCTTGTTGCTTTCTTTGACATTTCGTTATTCTTATCAGTGCTAGTAAAGTTACTTCAACATAATTACACCACTCCAAAAAGTTTGGCAATTTTCACTATAACACACAGCGATAACATTTTTTATAGTGAATTTTTTCGTCGAATTCAAATATCGTAATATTTATTTTCGATTAGCCAAAATTTTTCATATAATTTTAAGGGAAAAAATATAAGAAAAAAAACATGTTTTTTAACAAAAAGGACCTTCAGGAGAATCAAAAACGCTCCGATAAATTTTCTCCGATTTGAAAAAAGTATGCAGAAATTGTTTTTATGAGTTCCTCTATCTTTAGAGACCCCGAACGGCGGAATCCAAATTTTGATCCGGTCTAATATATATCTATAGAAAAGTCGTAATTTACAAATGATCGATCAATTGTGTTGTGCGTGTTATTAAATGTTTGATCACAAATGACCGAGAACTGGACCTACGTGTTTAATGCCGACTCCGAACGGCTTATGTTCTCAAGAAGCTTTACATGGCAATTTTTACTCTCTGCGGTTTGCCATTATCTGCAGAGAGGTGACGACCGAACAGAAAAATTAATTCAATTGAAAAAACTTTTCTGTCTGAGCTGGAATTGAACCCGGGCTACCGCGGTTCTGTAGCTTAGGGGCCACGCACTCTACCCACTAGGCTACGGCCGCCGCATGGAACATAATGGGACATTCACACATATTTTTCTAGCTGGCGAGACGACAACCCTTGGCGAAATTATGCCCTGGATCAGTTTGTGGATCATAGTAGTAATTAGTCAATATTTTAGTGAGTCATTATGTTGTTTTTTTTTTAAATGCGTTATTAAATTGTTTTTTTTTAAAATGCGTTATTAATAAAAAAACGAAAACTTTCAGCAAAAATGACAAACAATTTTTACGCCACCATTTTGTTATTTTTGGATCAATTTCAATAAAAGTGGTCTTTTCTATAATAACACTCTTGCTAAACAGGAAAGTTTTTGATTTTTGGTTTCAGTTGACGCTCCTTTTTTAGTGTAAGTAAAATTTTTTAAAAAGGTACTATTTTTCTCTGCAATTAGGCACAATCTGAAAAATTTCACTTTCATCCCTGGCTTGAACACATTGAAGACAGATGATAGACAACTGATTGTGAAAATATTGTGGAACAAACAACGTTTCAGCGATAGCGTATTTCTTCACGAGGCACACAAAAAATGTTCCAATCTCTTTTTGAAGAGGCTTTCGATTAATTGCACTATTTTTTGGCGTTTAATTTTATCAATTAAATTAATTTAAATCACAAAAGTTCACAACACAATTTCAATTGACAAGTTTTGTTGTTTGCTTTGTTTTTTTTTCGTAAACAACGGAATTTGACAGCTAAGTTACCCACCACAAGAGACAATTGTATCTACTAACACTACCTCATTATATATACCTTGGTGTAGACTATTATCATCTAAACAACATTCATTTGACGTTACTTTACAAACTCTAGTTTGTCTCAAATTACTACAGAGCTTTTTAGTGGGTTGCAATATGTTTAATTTAGACATAAAGAAAACACGTTTCGAAGACTTAACAGCAGAATTGGCTTAATTTCTAGCCCTTTTGTATTTTTCCCAGTTGGAATTTGAAGGGTTTCTTTTCCAACGATTATAACATTTTTTTCGGTTTTTTAGAGCAAATTTAACAACACTAGTAAAAATAAAGGGCAGCTTCTGTTGGAGACACGGCGATTAATTAATAATAGTAATTATATTAAATAAATAAGTAATTAATTAAATTAAAAAAAATTGGTCATTTCAGCTCTAGAAAGGACATTGACCGAGCTTTTGTTGATCAATTGTGTTGTGCGTGTTATCAAATGTTTAAACACAAAATGATCGAGAACTGGACCTACGAGCTTAAAGCCGACTCCGAACGGCTTATGTTCTCAAGAAGCTTTTCATGGCAGTTTTTACTCTTTGAGTTTTGGCGTTGTCTGCCGAGAAATGACGACCAAACAGAAAAATTAATTTATTTGAAAAACATTCTGTCTGAGCTGGAATTGAACCCGGGCTACCGTGGTTCTTTAGCTTAGGGGCCACGCCATCCACCCACTAGGCTACGGCCGCCACCAGCCAGCTGAGCATATATAGTTTTTAATATTTTTCTCAAAAACGGTCAAAAATATTGACTTTTTCAGAAAAAACAACACCTTTGCTGATTATTTTGGTGGTTTAAATAATAAAACTTCAAAATTGTGTTTTAACTATCTTTCATGTGACACAAAGATTAGCAAAGATTGTTTGAGTCTTAAGCAAAAATTGTAAAATGGTTTTTTCTGTCATCTAAAAACAAAATATTACCCAAATGTTGTTTTTGTATGGTTTTGTACAAAATATTCAAGCTTCAAATATAATTTATGTCTAGAAATTACTCCAATATCTCTTTTTAATCAAAAGTTAGTGAAAATGGCATTGTCTTTTAAAACTTCGATTGTTGAAATTGTTAAAAAAATTTGTCAAATTGTTAAGACGAATTCAAAAAAACCTCCCCCCTTTCAGAAAACCTGTCCTAACCTACAGCGCTGGCAGCCACCACCACCTTTCGCTCTGGTTTAAACTTCAATAACCAACAAGAGCTATTCATTTAATCGTATAACGATGTAGATCAAATGTGAAATGAAGTTAACCATTTACGTAATAGGGGCAAAAGCGCTAGAATAAACATGCTTTATCACCTTGGAAAGCGTATGGTGCAGCGATCATAGAATTTCAATTCAATAAAACTGTGGTTATCGCAGCTTGTAAATGTAATTGTATTGCCATTTATTTTTTTGTGTGAGTTTTTATGAACTTTTACAATCGCCGGAAAAGGAAATGTCGCGACAAGGCAAAAAGTGAAACATCCAGCTGAGTATTAACTAAGAAGAAACGTTAATGAGTGATATGTTGAAAGTTGTTAAAGTTGGAGAACCGAAAATAATGTGCCTCTTAAATGATTTTCCCTTCAAGTGTGACGCATGGTTTTAATTTAAAATCTATGCAAATAAAGTTGCCTCAAATTTTTATGCTCTGTTTGGTGGTCCTTTTTAAAAGAAATAACTCTTGTTCAATCTATACTATTATATAAAATTGAAGTGAAAATTTAAAGTTACGACTTTACTCCAAAAGATGTTTATGAAAAATATTTCAAAATATCATATTTGTGCTACAGATTTATTTAAAGCACCAAGTAGTTCGCGGCATCATTGACGAACTTTTCGTGATGATTTCTTAAAGGAAGTTTCTGCAGTAGCTGCTGGACTTAAAAAAATGCATACAAAATATAATGCAAAGTAGCGGTTGTCAGCGCCTAACTTTTTCCACTCTATTACAACAACTTCAAGATATTCATGATTGTTGTAATTCGCCGAATTGTTCAGAGGCTAAACTGTAGAGCAGAGATAAAGAGATGGGAAACTCCGTTGGAGAGGGATAGCATTATGTTCAATTTTACGTTAAATTGGCTCCAATACTAGCACAACACACTTATACTATGTCGTAAAATCAACGGAAAACAACCCTGGCTTATGGTAGATTGAAGAAATTCACCAGTTACGTTTGAGGTCCGATAACTGTAAAACAGCATATTATTGCAAGAAAATGGGTAACGAAAGGTATACCACAAAAGACTTCGGAAAAGCAATGGAAAACATCCCTGAAAAATCATGGTGAAATTACCTTAGAATAATTACACCATAGGAATCTGTTCAAGCAGTGTTGCCGCTTGGAAAAATGCATGGATACTTTTTTAAGCCTCAGTTTAAGTTTAAATACTTTTTTAATAAATAATTTTTATATGAACATATGTTTTTATTTGCAAAAATATAAAAAAGGAGGCATTTCCTTAAATTCGACAAAAACTTTAAGAAAAATTATGACATTGAGACATTTTTGAACATTACTTTTTTTATCAAAAATTGCATTAACGCAACCTCTTAACAAAGAACTTTAAAATTTTGTGATAAATATAATAAGTCTGCCTCGTAGCTCAGCTGCTGCTGAATGATTTTTTTCTAATTTAACACTTACTATAAACGATAAGACTAGTCGATTTTTTTTGGGAATAGGTAAAGGTATATTGTTTTGCAAAATACTTAAAAACGAATAATTTTGAACTTTTAAATTTAATTTAAATATAGGGCAATAGCAACCCATTTTATTTATATTACACTTAACTGAATAAGCTATTAAATGACTTTTTTATGTATTTATATATTATTTTGTATCATAGCTGTTAAATAATTATTATTAATCGTATTCATTAGCAGTTCGATTATTTTTTTAGAAATGTGAAATAATTGATTCAGTACAATTATTTTCTGTTTGTAAATGTAATATAATAACATTCATAAAATAATTACGATTTTTTCAGATGACGAAAATAATTAAAAATAATTAAAAGTAATCAAGAAAAATAATCAGACTACTTTTAGAAATTATGTTTGATTCTTTTTGATTATTTCAAAAATTTCAGTCTAAAATACTAAAATTGTTGTTGTATTTTTTGATAAATTAACATAGAAATTGTTAAACAAAGATTGTCAAAAAACAAGAACGAAAAAATGCATTACAACATTTGCTCCGTTAGTTTTGTCAATAACTTTTTTCTTCTTTCTTGTTTTTTAAAAACTTTTTTAATGATTATTTACGTATCTATTTCTTTATAAATTAAATTTTACAAAATATTCCGTACTTTAAAATAAAATTCTTAAATAATCAAACAGAATCAAAGTAGTAGTAGTACTTTATTGAGTTTTTAATTAATCGATATTACAAAATATATATATATAAACAATTTCTTATTTGCTACAGCCGCTAATGCTGTAATGTATGGCCTGCCTGGTCTGTTACACTATTAACTAAATTAATAATCAAAAGCCACTAGGCTATAATATTATTACAGAATAATTTACTCCTGCTCAAGGAGTATTTTAACATTTGCTTTTGACGATTATCCTAAAAGCATATGTGTGAAAGAGACAACGACAGCTTGTATACGGCGAGACCAAGGTTGCCAGCCAAAATTCGTAACAATTCCCACGGAAAATACCTTTTTCCCAAAGTAACATAAATTAAATACCACCAAAATTCCCATGGTAAAGGTAAACAAAAAAAAATTCCCACAGCAATTAAAAAATACCAAAAAAAATCCCAAGATCATTAAAAATTACCACAAAAATACCACGCGTTTTAAAAATACCACCAAAAATCCCATATGGATTTAAAAATCCCACAAAAAATCCCATATGTATAAGAAATTTTGAAAAATTTAGAAATATCAGAAATTTTTGCATTTAAATAAGCAGAAATAAATAAACACGTCCATAGTTAACAATTTTGCATTTATTGTCGTTGTTTCAAAACTAACAAACTGTATAACAAATATATAACATACAAATTGTTTCACATAAAGATAATTGTAATACATATTACATGTTTTAGTCTTTTATTTGAGATCGTGAATTTTATTTGTTTGTTTCCATTTAATAATTTCTAAAACGAAATTTTGCTTATAAAAATAAAATAATAAAAAATAAACGAAATAAAATAAAAATATTTTTTTAAAATTTTTTTTAAATTAAAACATTTTTTGTGGTTTGTAAGGTGATAGCAATTCATTTTAACACAATATGATTTTAAAAAAATTTGGGTACTTATTTCTAATATCAAATAATAAAAGTGACTTCAGAATAAAAAATAAACAAAATAAAATTAATATTAGTTTGCAAAGATATTTGTGCTTTGTAAAGAGATAAACAGTTAACTTATATTACCTTATTTCTAATATAAAATAATATACATAAGTGACTTCAGATATAAAAAATAAACAAAATAAAATAAATATAAAGTTTTCAGAAATATTTGTGCTTTGTGACTTCAGATATAAATATTTTTAATTCATTTAGAATTTTTAGAATAACATTAGTTTTGTTTTTTGTGTTTGCATATATCAGGGATGGAAAACGTGCGAACACATTTTTAACACTATTTTTACACTAACTATTTACAACTAAAAACCAAAGATATAATAGTGATATTCAATGACCGCCGTATTTGTGATGTTAATAGCGTAAGGGCTATATTTTTACAGAAGCTCATTTTCTGACGTGTGCAGCTTACGACACAAAATCGTGGTGTAAACAGAGCATATAATGCGTATAATGGCAACTGTGATTTAATTTTGATTTTAAAAGATAATTGCTGACCAATAGATTCGATAAGTAAACTTGCAAATATTTGGGCAATTCATTGTAATGTTTAAATATACTAATATTTTAATGTATGTATGTATGTAATGTAATATTTTAATTGTTTACAGTTCATTGTAATGTTTAAATATACTAATATTTTAATGTACTATATTTTGACAACTGTGAGCACAACTTAAGTGAAAAGTACTCTTATGTATTTTCAAAACAGCGCTGGAAACTTTAATATGCAGCTCAGATGTTTGAGATTCTATTAAAACAATTCAATTTAATATTAAAGCCAACTCTTTTTTGATACACGGTAAACAGCTATACGTGATAACACGAAATAACACAAAACACTCTACAAAAGCATGCCTTATGGCATGTACAAAAGTGGCAATTTAACACACCGGTTTAACTAGTGTTTACATGAAAAACAAAAAGATAACAGGCAAAACACATCTCAGAATTAGCACATTAAACCGTTATTAGTAATGTTACCAACTATACTTACTTTGTAAGTATCATACTTATTTTCAGCTTCATATACTTACTAAAATTCCATACTTATAAGTATACTTACTTTTAATATTTATACTTAATTATGCTTACTTTTCAGCTCCGGTTGAACGTTTTTATTTGCAAAAGTGGAAAAAGTTTGAAAATTGTAACCAACAGCGTTAAAAATACAGACTCGAGTCAATTTTATTTTTAAAAAATAATATTGAATACAGCTGTGTCGAATTTTATAATTTTTTAAAGACAAGACCTGAAATATTAAGGGTGTACTGTTTCTCGTGAGTTTGCTATGAAAGATATTTTTATATAAGTATGTAGAAAGGAATGATAAATGAAGTCTTAATTTATAAAAATAAAAAAAATTTATTAATGTTTTTTAATAATTTGGAGGCAGGTCGGCTCCCCCACGATATCTCGGCATCTGTTTATCTGAAACAAAAAACCAAAGTGTTTTAGATTCAATATGACAAGGACTATAAAATAGACTATTAATATTAATTTTTTGCAATTGTTGTTAAATATAAGTAACAAAAACAAAAAAAAAAAATATAGTAAATATCAATTTTTTTAACACGATTATAGTTTTTTGTAAGTAGTTTTGTGTTAAATATGTGGTTAAAATTTCAGAAGGATCAGCCCACCGGAGAATTAGTGTGGAGCGTCCGTGAAAACGTAGTTTTGAGAAAAACGCTTTTAAAGTTTTTTAAATGCGTTCTAACATGAGTTCAGGTAGAGAAAGTTTTGGGTTGAAAAAATTATTTCATAAAAATTTAATACAATATTCTTAGTACATATACAAAAATTGTAAAAAAAAAGAAAAACTTTCGAAAGTGACCAATTAGACTTCACACTTAAATAAAATTTACAGCCAAGACAAATACGATTTCAAGCAAAAAGAAAAATCAAACTAATGTAGCGCTTCAATTCAGTGACAGTGAGAGCGAATAATGATAACTTTTCTTTGGTCTCTGTGTACATTTGAATGTGATTTTTTTATTTTTTTTTTATTTGACTACTTTGAAAGTGCGTATAACTTTTAATTTTTTGTTATGCTTTTGTTTGTTTTTAAACTATTTTATATATTAGAAATATATATGAATTTCAAATATATAAAATTAATATTTTGTTTATTTTTTATCTGAAGACTTTTTGGTTTTAGATAGATTGTATACACAAAACTTTTTAAGGAAAACAAAACTAGGGTGTGACAATATTTAAAGAATATTGTGGGTTCTATTGATTTTAACATAAGTTAGTAAATTGTACCAAAAAAAATATTCAATTTTTTTTTTCTAAGGTAAAATACTTACTTATACTTATTTTAAAAAATTATACTTACTAATACTTACTTTTCAGTGTTCTAAGAAGCAAATATACTTATATTTTAATAACATGAGTTGGTAGCATTAGTTATTAGCATGAACTGTGAATTGCCCAATTGTCTATTATTGTTTTGGTAGTATTTATATATTTCACTTTTTTTTAAATTTTAAAATCATTTTTGTAATTTAACGCTTGAATGCAGAAATGTAGAATTTTCAGAAAAGGTCAGAATTTTTTTCAGAAAAGAATGCGCTATTAGTTTTTTTGCAATTTTGTGATGTCAACTTGTTCTTAAAACAAATATGCAATTTAATCGTTTATATTAAGAGTAAGTTCGAAGAAATGTACAGCGTAAACTTATAGCTTTACTCTTCTGTATATATACGTCGATTACGAATACTATGATTAAGAGTTTGCTTAATAAAAGTGATTAAAAAATTTTTAAGAAAAAATTCCCAAATTCCCATGCAATTAAAAAATACCACGCTAAATTCCCACGCCAATTAAAAAATACCACGCTGAATTAAAAAATACCATGGGAATTCCCATTAAAAAAAATTCCCAAGACCAATTAAAAATTACCACGAATGGGATTTTTCCCACAATACTGGCAACCATGGGCGAGACATATACAAGCACTAAAAATACTAAACATTTGATAAATTACATCAAATGCAGATTTTACGTTCACATATAGAATTATAAAAATACGCAATCACTAAAAATATAATATATTAAATCATTAATGTTATGGTCACGATAATCACTAATAAAATTCAGCCGTTCAGTTGAATTCAATTGCAGCGGCTAGGTACAGTTCGCTTCAACTCGTTTAGGATGTCGTCAAGTATTCCTCTTTTTATAAAACAGTACTATACAAGCCATGTATAGCATTAGCAGCGGTAACAGAGAAGGAACCATGAACCCAAAATTCATACTGTAGCTCCCAACATATTTGCTAATAAAACTTATTAAGTTTTTGTATAACTGTTATTCGTTTAACTGTGTTAACTGAAAAAGCCGTATCAGCGTATGGGCGATTTCAGTTAAAAATTACTGGTTGCACTTCACAACCTCACCGTTGAAACGATGCGAGTCGACCTCAAACAGAATCAAAAGTAATATCTATAAGTAGTTGTATTATTTTTTCTTGATTACTTTTTATTCTTTTTGATTATTTTCCTTATTCCAAGTAGTCGTAATTATTTTTTGATTACTTTTAATCTAAATCAATTGCTTATCAAACACATCTCCCTTAAGGATTATATGATTATAATTATTTTTAAAGTATAATAATATAATCTAATTGTTTATTAATCGTAATCGCAATTTAACAGCTATGTTTTGTATATAGTTTTTTGTATAAATATCAAACCTTTAAAATTCATGTAATAAACATAATTTATAAAAATATAAAAATAACACAAAATATAACAGACTGAAGTACTGAAATGTACATATGTTCCTTGTTAAGTTAGTAGCCGGTAGTCTAAAATTGTTATCTTCTTTTTCTTCTTCATCTTTCAAAAGTATAGTTTTTGAGAATTCACCGTAAAAATTGTGTAAGAATACTGACGTTATCTCCGCTACTACATCCGTTTTAGTAGGTGTCGAGCGCACAGCAGAAATATACATACTCTTTGCACTCATTTATTTCAAAACTACTTTTTTCGGCAATGTGTTGTATCGAAAACAAAAGCTATCCAGCCGAATCATGTGAAATTTTAATATGTTATTCACATCAGTGGCTTTCGCTATCAAAATTTATGAAAATCGTATATTTTACACTGAATAACCAGTAAGAAACCCTGTTTTTAGAACTTAAATATTAAAAGCGCGTCATACTGTCAATTTTCAGTGTTTTTTTCTAGTCCCGGCCATAGCTGAACTCTATTACTAGAAGAGTAAATATCAACAACAGTGACGAAGATCTTTATTTGAAAGGCTCTAATTGAGCACCTTTTTGAACATAATTAAAAAATTTTTATGAGTGTTTCAATATACCTTTAAAGTTTAAATATCGTTGTTCATTATTTTAACTTTTAAAAAAATAAATCCTAAAAATATTTAAAATATTCAAGCACTAAGTCTTAATATTATTATTTTTTATTTTATATATGTATATGCTTTGTTTCTCACTATTACATTTTAACAAAACTATTTGTTAGGCTTCAAATTAGATAAATAGAATTGTTTTTAAAGCTTAAAAAATTGGGTTTCAGTACTGTAGTATGTGGATACTTTTTTCTGAAGTGGATTCATTTGTGACCTTTTCATGGATACTTTTTTTAGAATCGTAGCGGCAACACTGATCTGAGGTGAACTCACGTACACAATAAATGAGTTTCACCAAAGTACATAAAAATGGAAAAAACATATGTTTTGACGTCACAAAATTTAAGTTTCCTATCTCTTTATCTCTGCTGTAGAGTTCGCAAACTATCGACGACACTGTCGATAATTTCACTGTTTGATACTGTGTGATAGTTTTGGACTGACTATCGATGGTTTTCGATTATTCATGGACATCAATGTATAGGTGTCATTGCCATTGCTGTCGAATTCGTTTGATTTTGACTATTTGGTATCATTTTTTTCCCGTTTTCTAGAGTGAAAGTGAAGGCGATGTATCTTTTAAATGTATGAGCATTGTGTTGATTTGGAAGATGGGTGATAGTTGGAGGTTGAAAAAATGGAGTAGTTTCGGAGAAGATTTATTTTAAATTTGCACAACTCAAAAATGACGGGAAACACGCTCGCAGGGAGACTATTCCACAACTTTACCGTACGACTAAAGAACGAATTATCACTGCAACGTGAGGTTCTGTGTGGCATCCATTGCCTTGATGTAGGAATGGTAAAGGAATGGGCTTGGACAGCTGACCGAGTGGACCTGAAAAACATATGGTGTGGTGGCGACAGGCCATTACGAAACCAACATTACGTCGATTTCCAATAGAGTTGAGGGTGAAATATTTTTATCCCCTATCAAATATAACGCATGACGTTGAATTCGCACCAGCAGCACGTTTCGATTTTAATTCCTTGACGAATTTTCTTTATATTTCTGTCTACTTTTCGTTAGCGAAACTTCCTCTATATTTCGATATTGGGTTCGTGCATGATAAATCCCGACGTTTCTGCATTGCGTCTTGCACGAATTTGAAACATTTATATGAAATTTTGGTCAATGAAATGTATGGACAAATCAGCATGTTTCGTCAAGGGTCAAGAAAAATCGTACATGATTCATTTAAGATTTCTTCAAGACTGCACAACTACTGGGCAGGGCTGGGCATTCTAACACATTCATATTTTATTTTGTCTTGTTAGTATTGGTGCTCACTCGAATAGCGCACACTGAGAGAAATAGTTGTCAAAATTATCTAGATTTGCAAGTTTGTATGTTTATACCTCCACACATACTGTAATATTCGTTTATTTTTTATTTTTAGTCATTGGTATTGTTCACTATTTCTTCTATGTTGTTATTGCTCCAGCAATTTCTTCTATGTAAATAAATTATATTAGTTTGCTTGCAGTGGCAAATAACACATTCTGTTTCGCAAGAAAGGTTCTATGCAGAACAGAAATGTTCAGTCAAACATTATTTTTTAGGTGTTTAGTTTTTGTTTATATATTATTAAATCCTTATATATTCGAATCATTAAAATTATAATCAAATCCTCAAAAAATTAAGTATCAACAAATTAATGAACACAAGTAATATGAAAAAAATAATGCAAAGAATTTTAGTAGGCAATATGTATGAATTATATTAAACCTTAATATAATAAAATATGTATGCATAAGATTTATGAATCTAAAAACCAAAAAGTTAGTTTTTTAAGAGTGTACATAAAATTTCCGAAATAAGCCTTCTAAGCATCACCGTCAGCGAACGACTGAATTATATTCAACTATGTTGTGAGCACTATTGCCAGAAAAGGGAATATTCCCCGTTTTGGGGGAGTTTTAAACAAGGGAAAACGGGATTAACACTCTTAAAAACGGGGAAAATTAGGTTGACCGCGTTTTTGTACAAAATGGTAATTTTGTCACAAAATCAAGAAATTTTGTTAAGAATTTGTTAAAATCTGGTATTTGAATACATTTTAAAATTATCTGAGTCGTCTTGAGTTTTATTTAATATTACTTACTTACTTAGTGTGCGCTACAACCGTATGTCGGTCTTGGCCCCATCTAAGAATTCGCGCCAGCCATTTCTGTCTTTCGCTTGCTGGCGCCAGTTGGAAATTCCAAGCTTCGTCAGGTTGTCCTCTACTTGGTCTTTCCGCTGGGTACCGCATCGAATGTTTTCTTCACTGGAGCATCGTCTTTCATGCGCTGAACATGACCGAGCCAGCGAAGCCGCTCGATTTTAATGCGCTTGACTATGTCAATGTCAGCGTACAGCTCATACAGTTCATCATTCCACCGTATTCGGTACTCGCCATTGACGCAGATTGGTCCGTAGATCTTACGAAGAATCTTTCTCTCGAATGCTTCTAAAGTCTTTTCATCTGAACTCAGCTCAGCGTCCAGGTTTGTGATTCATAAAGTAGGACGGGCATGATGAGCGATTTATAGAGCGTGATTTTCGTTCGTCGAGAGAGGGCTCTGCTTCTCAATTGCCTACTGAGCCCAAAGTAACACCTGTTGGCAAGAGTTATTCTTTGTTTGATCTCAATGCTGATGTCGTTGGTTGAGTTAATGCTGGATCCCAGATAAACGAAGTTCTTCACAACCTCGAATGAGGTATTGTCAACGGTAACGTGGGTTCCAAGACGCTGTTTGTTTGTTGACACTTAGTATTTTGTCTTATCTGCATTCACAGCCAGACCCATTCGAATTGACTCTCTTTCTAATCTGGAAAATGCTGCACTGACTTCGCGCGTATTATGGCCAATGATATCGATGTCATCAGCATACGCAAGCAGCATAACACTCTTGTAGAATATTGTCTCACTACGTCTCAGATCAGCAGCTCGGATGATCTTTTCCATCATTAGGTTGAAAAAGGTGCACGATAAGGTATCACCTTGTCTGAAACCTCGTTTGGTAACAAATGGTGGGGAGAGGTCCTTCCTGATTTTAACTGCGCTGCTGGTGTTGCTCAGTGTCATCCTGCAAAGTCGTATTAGTTTTGCAGGAATACCAAATTCAGACATGGTGGAGTCAATTATCTGTAGAGGCTCAAGAATGTCGTAACAAAGATTTTAAAAACTTTCGAGAGCATTTTTCTAATAATGAAGCTGATGTTTTTGGTGGTTTTGTAAATCAATCAGATGATTACTGATTTTCAATTAAAACAAAATTTTGAAGTTTTATTGATTTTTATATTATATATTTTATTGATTATTATATTGTTAATAAAAAAAACGCAACTGAATTATTCTTTTTCAAAGCTTTATTGTACTTTTTTATAGTTAATTTACTAAGAAAATATAAAAATTGGCTTGTCAGAAGGCTTGGCTGATTTAATCGCGTTTTTGACTATCGAATACCCCACTGTGCGTTGGACCAATGTTGGAGATTTTTTTTTGTAAAATGATCAAAATGAGCTCACCTTTCCAACGCGCCTACTGGCGATTAAACCCGATCGATAGTTTTTGAGTTATGGATGTGAACGTGTAGGTAATACTTCATACGAACGTCAATTTGGGAAAAAATCTACCAACAAAAAGTAGGGGACTCGATTTTAACGATAGAGGTATGGTTCCTTTGGCAAATTTTCATGGAATAACCCATAGAATACGGAAATCATAGGGAAATTGTCGAAAAATAAATCGACCCGCCCTAATATATATACATATTAACATATATATAGTTCATATATATGAACAATTTAGCTCATTGAGAAAATTTAAAGAATATTTATGTATATTTATATAATAACAATTACGTATTAAACCTGCAAAATAATTATTATTTTCAGTAGTAATTGAATAACTAAAGTCTGCTTATTCTAAGCATTCTATTTTTTAAAACTGTTTAGCTTTAATTTCGTATATGAATTATATGTATTTTATAAGCTATAGATATTTCTTAATTTTAGAATATTCTATTTTTAATACGCAACGCAATATAGAAATGGTGAACATGCATATCGTGTTAGTGTTATGATATAAATATATATAAATAAGCTTTAAATTTTTATATTAATTCAATAATGAAAAAATTTAAATAAATTACTTTAATATGTATTTTTGATATGGTAACACTTTTGCTTAAAAGAAATAGTTTCAGTAATATATAAAAAATTTAATAAATTGTTATAAGCTCTTAACAAAAATAATTCTTATTTCATATGCCGATTGTAGCTACACGATTAGAATTCACAACGTCTACAAAAAAAAATCCGGCTAACTGCGCCAACAACAATTACCAAGGAAATCTACAAACAAGGACGCACAGAGAAGAACAAGATCAGAGCGGAACTTTTAAAACTTTTTGATTTCGCACATCCTACATGTCCGTCCGACCTGTCAAATCCATCCTACATGTAGGATAGTCCGAAACCCCCTATTAGCATGAAAATTCTTATATAGCAGTAAGGCTGTCCGTGGCAGGACAACGTCTTCCAGGGAATACTAATATTTTATATATAGGTTTTCGCTTCGGTCGGCAGTCCTCTCACTGCTATACTTTTTTTTTATTTTTCTACTTACAGACCCCTTATGCGTTTATAATCATGCACTTCTCGACACTCTAAGCCTTTAGATTTTTTTTTAAACGTCAGAGTTTTTCGTCTAATAGTAATACAAACTTTTGCTGAAAATTTCAAAAGCTAAATTCATTGGGTTCTGGTAGAGAGCATTAATGGGTTAAGATGAGTAGCAGAGGTTCGATTAAACCACAGATATTTTACCCAAGTATCGATAACCATTTATTTATCAAAGATCTACTCAAAATAAATATCGTCACTTAAACCATTGCTTTAAAAAAGCAACCAACTCCACCACAATTCAGCCGTTGACATTAGATTGCATGTGCACCGGGTTGACATTTAAGCCATGTGTTATTGGCAGTGTGACAATCTATGATGACAGTTTTTACTTGTTTGAACTCGTTGTAGCGCACAAAATAAAATTAAACTGTTTTAAATGAAGTGAGACTTACCGCATTATTCTGTATCACGAAGAAGCACACCAACGATGAGAAAGACACGAGAAGCAATACAATTTTGTATGGAAGAAAGTATTGCTTCTCGTGCCTTTCTCATCGTTGGTGTGCATCTTCGTGATACAGAATAATGCAGTTAGTAAAATTGCGAATCTGTTGCTACCAATTACCAAATATCTGCATTTTACAATATTAACGAAGGAGGGAATTTTGCACTTATTTTAACTTTAAGTCACATGTTCCCTAGCAGGAATCAAATGAAAATACATATAAAAAACATGCATGTTCGACTGCAACGCATTTTAAGTGTATACCTTTTATAGCATCAAGCTCAACAGGGTTCCATTCAACTGAATGCAACAACTGTTTGCTACTCTTTGCTACACAGCATTGAGTGTATCAAGAAAAAAAAAATTTTCAAAAAATCAGAAAAAATTTCAAAAACAATCGCTGTAACAAGATGATGGGAACATTTTTTGGATTTAATTTCCAATTACAATGGCACTTCTAGGCTGCTCCACTTTGTAAGTGTGAACGTGCAAAATGTGTAGGTAGATTACTGCGCTGTAAACACTTTGGGTTTATTTTTATTGTACTTTTTCAGCATTCATTAAAATACAATAGCATTCGCATAGTAAAGAAGTTTGACTCATTATAAAAGCATACATTTAATTCTTTTGATTTGAAGTTAGAACGAAAACTCCTGGAAGTATGTGAAAACTCTATTTGCATTCGTTTGATCACATTATCGTTGTTTCACAGTTTTTAAAGAAAACAATAAGGGTATTCACTTCAACGCTGAAATTTGCGAAATACTGAAATTTACGAAAACTTCAGAGCACTTTTTGTTGTTTTGGTTTTCCGAAGATTGCTTAAATTTAATCACCTATTGAGTTGATGAAAAATAATCTTCGGAATTTTGCGAAGAAAAGATGTGTTCAGTAACCATAAGTGAACCTGTTTAATGAGTGTGAGTCATTGTAAATATGATAATTTCTATAATAAGAAGTGCATTCTGCCAAATCCTGCCTGAAATCTGATGCAATGTCTGCGAGCAAGAACAAAATTATAATGTATTATATTTGAGCTGAGTGGCAGTCGATTTATATATCTGTCTTTTAATCTGTGTGTAACAAAATATGAACAAAATTATTTGTTTTGGTAGCAGGCGCTCTAACGGAATGAAGCAATGGCGATTTTATGTTTGACAGATGTATGTGTAAAAAATGAAACATTACAAATGGGTTACTCACTTCAACTCGTCGGAAATTTACGATTTCTGAAATTTCAGCATTGAAGTGAATACCCCTAATAAGAAAAAACCAAAAAGCAAGAGTAAGATTCATTCAGTGTTGCCAGGCGCCTTTCACCATTCACCCCTAGATTGGATTTCAAATCCCCCTAAAATTCCCCTAAATTTTTTTTTCGAAAAACATACAAAAATTTCATACGCGGCACTAAAAAGTAGTGCAACTGCAATGCAAGCCTATGTATTTAAAGGGCTGAGCTGTTGGACGTCTATAACAAGGGCAAAAAGTTGCCTCATAGTTCTTGTCCAAACTGAAATTGACCTTCAATTGAAGTCTTACTTTTGCAAAGAGTCTCCTGTCTGATATGTTTTTGTGCATATCGGTTTTGCCTATAGTTTTTCCCATACTTTTTTTTCTAAAAGATCAAAAAACCAAGGCATGGGAATTATACAAACAACGTTTGGTCTTTGACCTGAAAGGAAAGGGATAGATTATTAGGGGAAGAATTGATTGGAACTATACGTGAATTAACGATTAGGCGGAACAAACTTGGAAGACAATTCGAATTGCTTACAACAGAGGATAGTATTATGCCTTAACCTCGGCAGGTATTTAGAGCCCTCAGTAGCTCCTGTCCTTTAATTCAACATTTTCCACAATTTAGCTGTGGATTTTTTGTTTCAATAATTCTTAAATGTAGTAAAGAACAAAGAAAGCGAAAATAATCATGCCTGAACCCAGATTCGAACAAGGGGACCTGAGTTGATAGTCTAGTGCACTCTTCACTAGACTACAAAGGCCGACTTGCTTTATTTTTAGCTTTTACACGGAATCAATCAATTGCAAGTAATACCTTGAACACATTGAAGACGACAGCAACAGTGCGTCAAATGTCAAATTATTTTTACATGATATTCTTATGGAGGTGAAAGAGGTGAAAATGTTGCAACGACAATGAGTGGTTGTAACAAAGTCGCTGTCGTCGGTTTAGAATTTTTTCTAATTTGACGTGCGACAACAGAGCAATATAAGTGTTTGTGTATACGTGAATGAAACAATCTAATGATACTTCCAGACTGTTGTTACTTTCTTCATGTTGTTTCGCACTGTTGCAGTCGTCGTCAATGTGTTTAGTACATAAAGTGCGAAGCAAGTTTGAAGTGAAGTGGGAAATGATTAGTAATTTATTTTAAGTGCTGCCAATTCAGCTGTTTTTATAAATTGTTTCTGAAATACCCAAGTAGGCAAATATCTTTTTTCTTATATTTTTACATTATTTTAAGGAAAAGTAAGAAAACTTTATTTCCAAAGGTCATTTTTTCTAATTAAAGAACCCCTAAAAACTCCTAAAAAACATTAAATCTCCCTAAAAAACCGCTAAAGATTCATTGCCCCTAAAATCCCGCAACACAGTTAAGAAACCTCTAAATCTAGGGGGAAATCCCCTAACCTGGCAACACTGGATTATTATTATTATTTTATAATTCTTATTTTCCCAATGAACCAAAACTATTTTTTTGAATTTATTTATGAACTTTTCGGGTAGAAAAATTCATTTTCGGCATTCATAAATGAACCCTTTTGAACTCATTTGTCGGACTAAAATGCCTCTCAAAATCGAAAATTATTTCTTCAGAAATGAGTTAAAAAAATGATCAATTGTTCTTTTTTTGTTCGGAAACGAGTTGAAAAAATCTATTGAAAAGTTCTTTTTTGGCACTCATTAATGAATCATTTTGAACTTATTCGCCTCTCTGAACTGAATAGCCTCTCAAAAACGAATCTTTTTTTGTTCAAAAACGAGTTAAGAAACGAACCCATAGATAGCACTTTTTTGGCACTCGGAAATTAATCTTTTTTAATCATAAATTGTTTTATCATTGCATATCGATATAATATATATAAAAGTAATGTCAATATTTTATATACATTTTTTTTGGACAAAATAAAATATTCAGGGCTGTCGCACAGAGGTTAGCAAAAAGTTAGTTTTTTGGCATTTGGCAGTCAAAAATCTATAACTTCTAAGCGAATGAAAAGTTTTTGAAGCAGTTTTCGGCATATGAAAGAAAAACTTAGCCCTTTAATATGAAGTATCAAAATAGTTCCTGAAATTTGGTTTTCTGTTTTTTTTCGGTTTCTTTTGGGTAGGAAGTTGATTTTTTTGAAAATGTTTATATACAGTGGTGGTCACGAATTTAGCACACACTGTGTTAGTAACTCTAATTTGAAATTTTTTACATCTTAGCTTGAGAATTGAAATCAAATATTTTTTGCTGAGCATTCTTTATGAAGTTAACTCTATGTACCGTTAGTTGGTTTCTTAGTTATTCTTAAATTTTCTGACATATTTCAAGTAGTATGAATCAATGTGGTTTAAATGCTGGACACGAATTTAGCACAGGTTAGAATTACTGTTCCCTATCGTATTTTATTCTCGTTAATTAAACTTTACTAGTAAGATATACTAAATTTATTAAGTTTCTATTTGAGTTCTAACAAAAAATTGCAGAAAGATGTGGCCAAAGGCTCTTGATGTTCAGAGGCTCAGCGGTATTTGATTCAGCAAATGAAAAATGGTGGAAGCACAGT